>OZ014431.1:29135786-30469953 GCA_963966015.1 Aphidecta obliterata
CAGTGGCGGAGCGCAGCCTCGGAATGGTGGGAATGAGACTAATGAAGCGGAAGAAGTACAGCCGCGATATAATTTAAGAAGAAAAAGAACTAAGTCTAAATGACATTCAGTTGACACGCATTTCTTGAAAAATCAGTACGTTTTCATATCTTGAGAAAGACCATTGTGATATAGGTCGAAACGTTGAAATAAATTCGTAAAAATGAATTCATATGTTTCAGTTCGAACACGGAGCAATCCCAGAAATAATAAATCAAATATATATATATATATATATATATTTTTTTTTTTTTTTTTTTTTTTTTTCCCACCGTTCCAACACGGGAGATAATCAGCATCTGCCGGGCAAGAAATGCCAAGGCAAAGGCTGCAGCTACGGTCCCTGCAGAACCTTCCGGATTATTCTGGTCGTGTGCAGGATGACCTGTTTCTGCGAAGCGGAGATGATGTCCTTATCCAAACAGAGTTGCTGGGTATTCTCAAGTAAGTGCCTCTCCACAATTCCGTTCACCGAGATTATCATGGGTAGAACACTGACCGCCTCAAGTGCGTACATTTCTCGGAGTTGGAAGGCCAGATCTGTGTACTTTGAGATCTTTTCCGAGTAAGCCCTTGTGATATTATCGTCTGCGGGAATGGTGAAATCTATCAGGAGACACGTTTTCCTCACATTGTCGAACAGGGTGATGTCTGGCCTATTATGAGCAACCGATCTATCCGTTACCATTGTGGCGTCCCAGTAAAGTTTGTAGCTGGCGTTTTGCAACAGTATTTTTGGCACATATAAGTGCTGCTGGGTTTCGCTCATAAGAAGACCGAGCTTCAACGCCATCTGCTGATGAAAAATCTTGGCCATTGAGTTGTGTCTATCGAGATAGTCCTTTGGGGCCAGAATTGGGCACGACGAAGTCAGATGTTGAATTGACTCTGGTCCCTGGGAGCACCTGCGGCATCGGTCGGTGGGGATGTCCTGCTGAGCTATGTGCTTCAGGTACATTCTTGTCGGCACCACCTGGTCCTGGATCGCCAAGAGCCGTCCCTCCGTCTCGGGGAAGAGGTATCCCGCGCGCAGGTAAGTAAGAGATTCGACCTTATTTACATCTCCACTTTCCAGGTGACCAGGGTATCTGCCGTGCAAGGCCTTGCTCCTCCATTCCTCCATTATCTCACCCTGGGGTCGCCTGGTATCCTGATGAGATGACTCCGTCAGCTTCAGGGGTGATATTCTGTCGTCGGCTTCACGGATTGCGGTGAAGAAAGGTGAGTTATCTTTGAGGAAATATTTTCTTAATGAGATGATGTTTCCCTCATGAACCGACTCCAGGTTGAGGAGCCCTCGTCCTCCATGTTGGCGTGGGAGGTACAGACGGATAGTCGACGAGTGAGGATGGTGCACTCCATATTTTGTGAGCATGGCTCTCACGGCTCTATCCACTTCCCGGAGCTCAGTAACAGACCAAGTCAGGATGCCGAAAGAATTATATATATATATATATATATATATATTTATCCAACAGACGTATTCAGTCCCGGTATACTTGGCAGGCTACCTAAGACCCATGTGATCCGGGTGTTTTCCACAAGTATATAAATGAAAAATAAGCTGTTTGAAAATATAACTCCTCAGGCATCTAAAGAGGGGAAACAAAAATTTCCATTCAAAAAAGTTATATATTCGACTCTATTTTTGAGACCCGAAACGTTCCACCGACTTTTCATTCCCACATATACTGGGCAGAGATATACGGCCAACCTTTTCGATCCCAGCGGTGTTGTCAGATCATTGGGATCGATCTCGTCGGGGGCGTTATTGTTATATTTGTATAAGTATTGTGAAGAAGAGAAAAAGGGAAGAGAATATTGCGCTTTTTCCAATTGTCCAGCGTGCTATTGCATGAAATGTGTTTATTTTCATTGAATTAATCTCAACTCTCATTTTGGATGAATAAAAATAATCCAATTTGTCAGAACAAGGGCGGATATAACTTTTTTTCATGGAAGGGCTAATAACGATTGGGAACCCATAAATCATATATCAATTTCGAAATAAACATTCTTTCAAACTCAAATACAAGAAAAAATCAAAATAAAACAAAAAACATACGTAAATAAAATTTTTTATTGCATACGATATTTTTTGTGCATCACGTTGCGTAAATTTGATGAGAGGTTATTACCCCCTATATTCCCCCCGTAAATCGGCCCTCGTGCCAGAATGTCTGTTATTTTCGAATACCGAGTCGAAATGATCTCAAACGAGTGGATTCGAATCCTTACAGAATCTGAGGTAAAAATCGATTTTGCCTTTTCACACGATGAATTTCAAAAAGAATAAGCTTTAAACGTCCAGTGTAGCTTAATAATCCGAGACTCTCGCAGTATTTCGTTATTGCGTGAATTCGCAGTTGAAAAAAATGCTGAAATTTTATTTCCTCAGTGATTCGAAACCTACCAATCCAATCAATGGAAACTTAGGAATCACTTGCACTGCAATAGATCGACGAAATGTGCAGATTTAGTATGAATAATTCCACCAAAAGATCAAAAATAAATGTTTGAAAAAATTTGAAATGACAGAGAATATCTGTCAGATGTCGATAAAATTTTGTGTTAATAAGGGTGAATAGTGAAACGACTTGCCTGTCATTTCAGCTTTACATGCATTACGCGTTGAATCTATTCAATTGGACTCTAAACCAAAGATAAATTTTGTTTTTCTCTAGAAACGAAATAAATCCAAAAGTTAATTTATGTATTCATATAAAATATTCAATTGTGGATAAAAATGAAACATTGAAAACAATGTATACATTTGATTCATCTAGACTATATGCTGCTTCGTTGTCGATTGATATTATAGCGGTAAATGTCGCAGTCGGGCTTGTCCCATACTATTTCTCAAATAATTTTTCGTTTGCTGAATGATCTTTCAGGTTCTGCAGAGGTGACAGGAATTGTATGGAACAGTAATATTGCTGTCAATACTTCTGTGAGGTCGCATTCCAGCATTCCGTATTTCGTAATTATTTTCATGCAAACTTCGTGAATTGTCCATGCCTTATTTAATTCGGGTAGAAATAGGTGGTAGATATTGAGGAATTGAAGGTAAAAGTTGGAGCCTATTATTTCAGAATATATACTTCGAAATTGGTCACACCTTTTAATTATAGTTTTTTCATCTACATCTAGTGAAAATGATGGTGATAGAATATTGAAAATTTTACTGACTGAAATCATATCATCGAAACGTGCATTCAATTGTTATTCTATCTAATACTTTGTAGACAATATTTTTTGATTTATTCTGAATATCTCATCTCTTCTTCGAAATCTGTGATCAGAAGCTAATTCATCGAAGTGTTTTTTAACTTCTGTTCGCATTTTTTCAATGAAATAGGGATTTCGTACGGATGAACGAGATAAATATAAAATAAACTTGCATTTCAATTTGGCTGGCTGGCAAGGAGAGCGAGCGGTAACAGATGTTCTTCATGACACCCCTATGAGCGGCGAAAAAGTACCCACATACTTGTTTTGATATAAGGGAGAAGGGACAAGAGAAATGATGACATAGTACGGAAGCGTAGAAACATTCATGTAATTTTCGAATAATTCAATGTAACGTGAGTAATTTTCTAATGGAAAAAATCGATTGAATACATACTATTTACGTTATATTACAAATTATAATTGGTACAGCGCTGATTTATACATTTCATATTGATTACATAGAGCTTATTTAAAAATTTTAAAATATTGAGTTTTTTTCAGCTAGTTCAAACGGGGTGTGCTGGTCAGAGCTTGAGGCCCCCCTGCACCGGTTTGCACCTGTGTAGTTACGCCGCTGCGTCCCTTACTATGTTGAATAGTAATGGACTCAGAGAGTCACCCTGTCGAATACCATTATTTATAGGAATGTTATTGTTCAATTTGCCGTTAGCTCGGGCCTGTATACTGCAGTTGGTCTATATGACAGCAGCTCTTTTTCAATTAAGCCAAATCAGCAGTTACGGAAATATAAGGATTTGTCATTCAATAATTCGTTGGAATTTGAAATGATTCTGGTTATGCGATCTGGAAAAAATATAGCTTGTTAATATTATGCTCCATTGAAATACAAAATTTCGTCACGATTGCATCCGTAGTTTTCAAATTTTCATGAAAACTAAATTTCAAACGGCCATATTTACGGAATTCCTAGTCTGATTTACTCACTGATAAACGCGACTGCGACATTCGCGATCCACACCTATCCTGAAAATTCAAAGTCCCTTTCGTTCGAAAGTTATAATTTTCTATGGTTTCTATGGTTTTAGTCATGCGATCTGGATAAAATTCCGCATGTAGCTTGAACACGTCATTTTCGTGTAAAATTTTATTTTGATCGAATCAGTAGTTTCGAAGTAATCAGGAAAACAAAATTACGAATGGTTATATTTACAGAACCCTTATGTTATCCTGTCCATTAACGAACATACAGACCGACAGACAGGCACGAAACCAAAGTTGTTCATAATCGTCTGAAATGCATTTTGCGAGTGGAAATTTTGGAATCGGAGACCAAAAGGGATCACAATACTTCTTCCACTACCTTCGATAGACTCGGAAGCATTTTTTCTCATGACGACGGTTCCCTGTACCGGGTTTGTATAAGCTTCGTAAAGTATGGTTTGTAGATTTATATATCAGAAAGATGAAATATCCAATTTTCGAGCTGCATGAGGACAATTAAAAAAACATTTCTCTTGACGACGGCTCTATATACCGGGTTTGTATAACCTGTGGGAAGTATGAATTTCAGGTTTATATACAATCTACAGCGTTGTCATATTTAGGGACTGGAGGAGTTGATTGACTATTTCAATTATATACAGCGTGTTGATGTCGACGGAGGCGCCCTCGCACTGGTCGAACCCTGAAGTTTTCTGTATTTATTATGATGTTTCACCGATTTTTCACACCCGGCTGAAAATTTACCCCTGGCATCCCCTCACGTCCCTCAGCAAGATTATATGGTCAAACGTTACCAGACCCGGAGCCGGGTCTGACAACGTCACTTTTGGACTGAAAAGTCGGTAGAGTATATCGATTTGGGTCTGTATAGGCGGTCGAATAAATCTATATATATATATATATATATATAATTACATAATGCCAACCCTGTATACCTTAGATGAATTGCTTATCTGTATTGCATTCCATTTGAATATGAACATGTTACATTTTGATTACTAAGCATTAAGATCATACCACTGTGTGCATGACGTGGGTGTTGTTTGTCGCGTGTTATTCATTTACAGATAAGATATGTTATAAATACCTCTCCAGACGAATGAATAATTCAATTAATTCAGTGCATTTCTTCCTAGCTTATTGTTAGAATAGGATAATCTTCCGTTGTAAATTAATAAATCTTTTTAAAAGATCGGCTTTCGCTCCAAAAACGTAATTGGCGACGAAGTTATGGGATTGTGCCGGTTTTCGTGAAGAACTGTGTTTCGAAACTTCGAGCGTGAAATCGTAGTTATCGCCGCGCTAAGAACTTCCAAAAACTTTCAGTTTCAACTGTTAAGGTGCCAAATCCAGCAACAACGAGGAGAAAAGCCGTTTGGAGCCTGATTGTTTGGGTAGCGTCTACAACGACTCCAGAAAAACAACGTGGTGAGAATCCTATCTAGAAACATTTTTTTAATTCCCAGTCACTGACCCTGGTCCAAAGTCTTCAATCTTTTCCCACGGTTTTGAGCGTAAAACTTGTGTGAGTTTTCTCTAGGTTTCTTATAAAAAACCGATTACCAGAGTTTTTCCTAGGTTTCTTAATACAAAAAACCGATTACCAGAGTTTTTCCTAGGTTTCTTATAAAATAAAAAAACCGAATATAATTATTTTCTAAGTACAATACAATTTTTCAAGATTACTTCCGTAAAGCATTTCAAAGGCCGGAAGAATACGAATAAAATGGCAGTCGCACCAGAACCAAATATGTTCGATAGATTAAAATTAATTGATTTATTTTCAAAGTCAATTGTACCATTTGATGGTAATCCTGCAAATCTCGCACGATTTTTGAATCATTGCGAAAGATTTTATAATAGGTTCCAATCTGCCGACGCGTTAATAAATGAAGCGATAATCGATATAATAAAGAGTAAATTGGTAGGAAATGCTAGTGAAATCGTAAGTTCCAATGAGAGAATTACAGATAACTGGTTTAACTTGAAGGAATTTTTAAAGTTGAGATTTGAGGAAAAAATAAGCCTCACAGTTTTGTTTTGGGATCTCCAGAATGCCCAAAGAATACGTAATGAGAATGATTTAGATTTTCTCGAAAGAATAGTAGATTTAAAAAATAAATACGATTCGCAAGTCGAATTGTCTAATTTACCGATTCTTGAAAAGGATCAAGAAAAAAATATTGCGTCACGAGTAGCAACTAGAGTTCTGCTCTATAATATTAACCCCGAATTAAGAACAGCCCTTAGAGGTCATGGAATTATGAACTATGACGATATAGTAAATTTTATTCGTCAAGATTATTATTTTTATCAACAACCCTATATGCACTATAAAAATCAAAATAATCAGAGGAATTTTCCTCAACAAAATCAAAGGAATGTCCCTCAAACTAATAAAAATAATTTCCCAAATAATAATCGAGCAAACTTCCCAACTGATAATTATAGAAGTTTTCCTCATAATAATCAATCAAATTTTCCCCAATCTAGTCAAAATAATCAAAGAAATTTTTATCCAAATAATCCCCAACCGAGATTTCCATCTCAACCGATTAATTTCCAACAAAAACAAGTGAAAACTTATTTCCCGACAAATCGTCAAGTCTTCGGTAATAATGAACGTAAAAACGAGAATGTTTTCAAACCTCATCCTAATCAAAGGATACAATCTCCCCCTGAAAAAATGTCGATTCAGACAAGGAATTATCCCCAGAAAAGATCTAATTATTCTACCCAATATCAACAAAGTCCTCAGAGACAATTTTTTAATAATCAACCCAATCCAAATATAAGGATTGAAGAATTAACTAATATGGCGTCTACTTCGAAAGACCCGAGATTCAAAAAACGTGATTTTAACGAACGTTCATATCCAGAATATAATAATTCAAGTAAATATTTAAATGAAAATTTTCGAGATCGTGCCATGAACGACTCATTGACTTAAATAATACGTTAGATAACACAAACCAACTTCCCTATATCCAATTCCAAAATCCTAAATGTAAACTTTTAATTGATAGTGGATGTTCAGTTTGTCTTATTGATCCAAAATTTGCGTATAATAATTTCCCTAAAAATATTTTCAATGAATCTACGACACTAACTGCATGTTTCAAAAAGCAAACTGCAAATGAAAAAGTTTTAATACCTTTATTCCCTGAATTTCAAATTGATGATTTTCATCCCTTTGTCGTATACAAGTTCCATAAGAATTATGGTGGTCTTATAGGAGCAGATTTTTTGAATAAATATGGACTTAATTTAGATTTTAAAAATCAATTATTGACTAATAATTATTGTCAAATCCCTTTTTATTATCAACAAGTATGCCAAAAACCACAAAATATCCCAATTGACCCTGAGTTCTCAAATATAATAAAAAATAAAATTGATACGATCAACCAACACTTAGCAGATATCCAAAATATTTTAAAAGCATTTAAAGCGGATAATCTGAAAATTCAATCAGATGAATGTTCTTTTAAAACTGAAATTAAAACAAATGATAATAATATTCCTGAAGGAATCGTACCTAATTCAAATATATTGAAAGCAGTTGCTGAATTTCCAATTCCTAAAACTCCTGAAGAAATAAAATCATTTCTTGGACTCGTAGGATATTATAAAAAATGTATCCCTAATTTCGCAAAGATAACGAAACCCTTAACTTCATGTTTGAAGAAAGATTCTGAAATTAATATTGATGATCCGAAATATATCGAAGCGTTCGAAATATGTAAAAGAAATTTATTGAATCACCCTGTATTGAGATACCCCGATTTCGATAAGCCATTAGTTCCTACAACTGATGCGTCAGGTTTCGCGATAGGCTCTGTTTTATCTCAAGGTGAAGTTCCGAAAGAATTTGATTACGGAATACGTTATAAAAAAGGTTCAACTAATAATGCTGATGCTCTCAGTCGAATTATAATAGAGTCAGATAATAAATTGACTTATAAAGATTTTGAAAAAAATTATGAATTGAAAAATATTAAAGATTCCCCTAAGATAACGGAAAAAACAGGTGATTTATTTAAAGCCCCAAAGAATTATGCGTTAGCACATTGCGTTTCCCGTGATTTCCGCATGGACAGAGGAATAGCACTCCAATTTAAAAATAAATTTGGTCAAATAGATAATTTAAAATCTCAAAATAAGCTACTAGGAGAAGTAGCAATGATCCAAATAAATGATCGAAACATTTATTATTTAATCACGAAAGATTCGTATTTTCATAAACCGGAATATGAAACCGTTTTTCAATCTATATTATATCTCAAAGAATTGTGTCAATATAATAACGACAAATACTTAGCTTTACCCAGAATTGCATGCGGTCTAGATAAATTAGACTGGCATATTATTTTAAATATGATAAAATATATTTTTGCGGAATCTAATATAAAGATAATTGTATATTCCTTACCGAATCGGAATATCGGAGGAAATACTAATGAATTGAAAAATGATCGAATGATAAAAATGAATAAATTCGATACGAACAGGATCGATAATGATCCAATGTTAAAAATAAATAAATTCGCAATGACGAATAAGATCGATAATGATCAGATGTTAAAAATACATAAATTCGCAAATACGAATAGAATCAAAAATGATTCAATGGCGACAAATGCCAGTAATGCCATAGATGCATATTATTACGCAAATACGGAAATGAATAGAATCGAAAATGATTCGAATATAAATAATCATAATAATATTGAAATGAATAGAATCGAAAAAGATTCATCGTCGATTAGAAATCGAATAAATAAAGAAAAATACGAAGCATGTTTGAAATGGTTAAATTCAAACGATGGAATAAAAATAAATTTAAATGAGACAGAATGTTCTACTGTCCAGCGTAATGTTAAAAATCCTATAATAAAAATCCCATATACGAAGAAAAGGTTAAAGTCACCATCTTCGAAAACAATTTCCAAAACTATCCCTTATTATAAAGTACGGAAAAAGTCATAAATATTTAATTGCGTAATATATCTCACCTATTTACCTGAGGTCTACCTACGTAAACATATAGTTTTTATTCAGATTATAAGTGTTTTACAAACAGTTTTGATTTTATCCATAGGATTTCATAAAATATTATTTGAGAAAAATCTCACTTCCATTTGCTTGTTAGTAGCATAAAACATTAGAAGGATTAATGTATTCTCCTTCAGACATTCTTTGAACAACGGTGTTTGAAACCCTTGTTTCATATTATTGATAATCATCATTATTATTCGCTTCGCAATAACGAAAGTATTAGAAAGATTATGATGTTTTCCTTTAAGCATGTTTTGAACAACAATGCTCTATACACTTTATTCCGTACTTCAAGAATTAAAAATCCCTTGATTTCAATATTAAACAAAATATTCGAATTTAAAAATGGCATAGTCCAAGATTTTTCAAAATCCATAAAATTGAAATTCATTATTTTACGAATTATAATCCCAACTCAAATATAAAGAACCCTTAAAAATAATTATCGTATCATGTATGGATATCATTCCAATTGAAAGCAAGATATTACCAATCGCATTAGGAAAAGCGTATGTCACACATAAAAATCTTCAATTGATATATCACGTAGATTTAAATAAAATCGAAGAATTAATTTCGAATTATCAAAGAGAAATAAATGAAGTCAAAATCTAATTTTGCTCGCACATTAAATTTTAAATAGCACACAAATGATATAAAAAATGGGAGAAGTTTTAAATGAACATATTCAATTAATATTATTAAAAGAGGATTAATTAACTTTTATTCAGAATAGTTCCTCATCATCGGAATAGAGAAGAATTATATAAAAACTATTTTGATAGTATTCAAAAAAATGAAAAAGTTTTGATAAGAAATCAAAAACAGATCGCAACAGTCGTAAATGACCTTAAAAATAAGTATATTGAAAAATTTCAGAAAATGTCAGAAAACCTTAAATTGCTTCAAGTTATACCAGCAATACAAGAAATTCAATACATGCATCTCCTGACATTTGAACTTAAAGATATCAAGAATATTCTAGATGAAATTGCAACTGCAGTGAGTTTTGCAAGATTACATCTTTTACATGAATCCATTTTACCTTATTCAAAATTCCTTGAATTAATAAAAAATGTGACGATAATACCTTTACATCATCTGAAAGATTATTATCAGATATGTCATACGAAAGTAATTTTCAAAAAGAAAGCATTACTATTTTTAATATCAATCCCAACGGTATACGAAGAAAGTTATGATTTATACAAGTTTTACTATCTACCGCAAAACAATTTATCCCTTCCATATACCGATCCTTATTTACTCTCACAAGAAGAAACCCTGAAATGGTCAACGAAATTTTGCCATCCAGTGGAGGATGATTATCTCTGCGATCAAGACACCTTAGCTGAATCACCAGCATGCCTTCGAAATATTTTGAAAAACCACACCGAAAATTGTCCAAGAACGACAACGGTACTTTCCCCAGATTTAAAATTATTAGAAGATGGAAATATCTTATCCATCGAAAATAAAAATGTTTTAGAAAAATGTCTTCAGCAAACAAGACATTATTTTGTGCCTCCTATAACAATTCTACGAACCAAATGTGCTGTGAGCAACACGAAAAAAGAAATTGTCCCAACTACTACGTTTAATGAAGAAAAATACGTGATTTCACCCAAGATAACTTTATTCAACCCAAATTCCACAAATGAAGAATCCCGGAAAGATGAAGACATCCCGGATATCAAGATAGAAGACCTGGACCAATGGAATCTCCAGCCTTCAAGATTTACCCTATTATTTGTTTTTATAATAATCATTTTATTGATAATTACTTATTTTATTTTGAAATACTTAAGAAAAGATATTTTTTGTAAAGCTACACCTACTACAGGTGATACCTTTATTCAAGGTGGGGAGGAATTACATAATGCCAACCCTGTATACCTTAGATGAATTGCTTATCTGTATTGCATTCCATTTGAATATGAACATGTTACATTTTGATTACTAAGCATTAAGATCATACCACTGCATGACGTGGGTGTTGTTTGTTATTCATTTATAGATAAGATATGTTATAAATACCTCTCCAGACGAATGAATAATTCAATTAATTCAGTGCATTTCTTCCTAGCTTATTGTTAGAATAGGATAATCTTCCGTTGTAAATTAATAAATCTTTTTAAAAGATCGGCTTTCGCTCCAAAAACGTAATTATATATATATATATATATATAATATAATTAATTGAGGAGACATTCGTCTTGAGACGTATTTATAACATTCCTTATCTCAAGTCAATTACGACAATCAGTATCGAACAATGGGACAAATATACACCCACACACGTGGCGTGATCAAAATGATGTCTCATCAAAATGTAACAAAGTAATATGAACATTTGAATAAGAACAGATAAGGAGTTCATCTGCAATATACAGGGTTGGCATTATGTAATTCCTCCCCACCTTGAATAAAGGTATCACCTGTAGTAGGTGTAGCTTTACAAAAAATATCTTTTCTTAAATATTTCAAAATAGAATAAGTAATTATCAATAAAATGATTATTATAAAAACAAATAATAGGGTAAATCTTGAAGGCTGGAGATTCCATTGGTCCAGGTCTTCTATCTTGATATCCGGGATGTCTTCATCTTTCCGGGATTCTTCATTTGTGGAATTTGGGTTGAATAAAGTTATCTTGGGTAAAATCACGTATTTTTCTTCATTAAACGTAGTAGTTGGGACAATTTCTTTTCTCGTGTTGCTCACAGCACATTTGGTTCGTAGAATTGTCATAGGAGGCACAAAATAATGTCTTGTTTGCTGAAGACATTTTTCTAAAACATTTTTGTTTTCGATGGATAGGATATTTCCATCTTCTAATAATTTTAAATCTGGTGAAAGTACCGTTGTCGTTCTTGGACAGTTTTCGGTGTGGTTTTTCAAAATATTTCGAAGGCATGCTGGTGATTCAGCTAAGGTGTCTTGATCGCAGAGATAATCATCCTCCACTGGATGGCAAAATTTCGTTGACCATTTCAGGGTTTCTTCTTGTGAGAGTAAATAAGGATCGGTATATGGAAGGGATAAATTGTTTTGCGGTAGATAGTAAAACTTGTATAAATCATAACTTTCTTCGTATACCGTTGGGATTGATATTAAAAATAGTAATGCTTTCTTTTTGAAAATTACTTTCGTATGACATATCTGATAATAATCTTTCAGATGATGTAAAGGTATTATCGTCACATTTTTTATTAATTCAAGGAATTTTGAATAGGGTAAAATTGATTCATGTAAAAGATATAATCTTGCAAAACTCACTGCGGTTGCAATTTCATCTAAAATATTCTTGATATCTTTAAGTTCAAATGTCAGGAGATGCATGTATTGAATTTCTTGTATTGCTGGTATAACTTGAAGCAATTTAAGGTTTTCTGACATTTTCTGAAATTTTTCAATATACTTATTTTTAAGGTCATTTACGACTGTTGCGATCTGTTTTTGATTTCTTATCAAAACTTTTTCATTTTTCTGAATACTATCAAAATAGTTTTTATATAATTCTTCATCATCGGAATCTAACGTTCCGAATAAAATCTTTGAAATCTTTCCTCCTAAGTTAATGAGTCCTCTTTTAACTCTAATTTTTTCATTTAACAATTCTTCCATGGTATTGATATTAATTTCATTAGTATGCTGTAGATACTTAAAATTGGCTGTTTGGGCAAAATTAGATTTCGACTTTTCTAATTTAATTATTTCTTTCTGATAATTAAGAATCAATTCTTCGATTTTATTTAAATCTACGTGATATATCAATTGAAGATTTTTATGTGTGACATACGCTTTTCCTAATGCGATTGGTAATATGTTGCTTTCAATTGGAATGATATCCATACATGATACGATAATTATTTCGAATAATATCGCGAGGATGACGTATAGATCCATTATCTGCAACAAAATTTTTGAACTAGTTTTTTCTTTGCTTAAGAATTTTCTTATGATAAATGTGTTTATTTTTATTATCCTGAATGCGTAAATTATCAATTTCACGAGCATTAACCTTTTTGAATGCTGGGTCCAATTTTCTCGTTATTGGATTTTTAATATAAGTAGGATTTTTATTTAAGGGATGACTTTCTTTTGCTGATCGCTTTTCATTCGTTTTTTCCAAACGCGCAATATTTTTCTCTTTATTCTTTTCTAATTGATTTGCAATCTCATTAAGATTGTCTATGTAATTTTCCACGTAATCTTGAACTTGTTCGTTATGTGTACGTTCAACTGGTAAAGAGTAATTTGAATCTGCTTTAATAATTTGCATAGGTGTCATTTCTAGACTTGAATGATTCGAATTATTATAACTTAATAAAGCTTGGGAAAGTCTGCTTGGAAAAGTAGAATTCCTACTTTCAATTGTTCGCAATTGTTCTATCAGTGTAGAATGGAATCTTTCTACTAATGCATTCGAATTGGGATTATAATTCGTAATATAATGAATTTCAATTTTATGGATTTTACAAAAATCCTGGACTACGCCAGTTTTAAATTCTAATCCATTGTCACACGTTATTTTATTAGGAATGCCGTAATGGCTAAAATACATCAATAATTTATCTACAATTTCAATTCCTGTCTTTTGTAGAAGTGGGTAACATTGAGCTAATCTTGAAGAAGAATCTATTATACTCAGACAATACGTTGTATTGAATCTTATGGTATCACAATAAATGTGAGTGAAAGGTTTCGATCCAATTGGGTTTGGTCTAAATTGTAATTCAATGGGAGTTCGTTCATATTTGCTTTTTTGACATATTTCACAAGAATTTATAAAGCTTTGAACATCTTTGTTCATGTTCGGCCAATAATATTTTCGTTTTAAACTAATTATATTTTCTCGTAAACCACGATGAATAGACTTTGTCTCGTGATATTGTTGAATTCGAAGAAGTTGTTCTTCCTTATCTTCAACATCTTCTACGTATGTTCTAGAAATTTTCAAATTTAACGTTTTATAATCAAATTTATTTTGTAAAATATTTATTAGAGGTTTCTCTAATTCAGGCGAAGCAAAATATAAAGTATACGACTTTTTTGGTTGAATATACTCTTTGACAAATTTGAATAAATCAGTATCTATTGAGTTTATCATTACTCGAAATCTGAGCTTTTCTCCGAAAGGTTTAGTTTTCGTAACACTATAATTCGGGGATGATTTTAATATTATCTGCAAAGGGGCTGCATTTAAACTTCTTTCTGTATAGGGAAGTTCTAAAATAGGATTCTCAATGTTACTATGGACAGTAAAATCGTCTGTCTCTAAATCAATAAAATCTTCGTTTTCATTATTATCATCATCATTATTATCATTATCATTATTATCATCGTCTGGATCCAATAGGGCCAAACATTCATCTAATTCTTCCGTAGTGATTTGATTTGCAATTGATAACAAATCATCTTCGATTCCGTTTATTTCAATATTTTCGTAATAATCTATGTCTGTGGCATTTGCCATTGAATCATTATCGATTCTGTTCGTTTCTTCGAACGTATTGATCTCTATCATTGGATCATTTTCAAATTCATTAGTATTTCCTCCGATATTCCGATTCGGTAAGAAATATACAATTATCTTTATATTAGATTCCGCAAAAATATATTTTATCATATTTGAAATAATATGCCAGTCTAATTTATCTAGACCGCATGCAATTCTAGGTAAAGCTAAGTATTTGTCATTATTATATTGACACAATTCTCTGAGATATAATATTGATTGAAAAACGGTTTCATATTTCGGTTTATGAAAATACGAATCTTTCGTGATTAAATAATAAATGTTTCGATCATTTATTTGGATCATTGCTACTTCTCCTAGTAGCTTATTTTGAGATTTTAAATTATCTATTTGACCAAATTTATTTTTAAATTGGAGGGCTACACCTCTGTTCATGCGAAAATCACGCGAAACGCAATGTGCTAACGCATAATTCTTTGGGGCTTTAAATAAATCACCTGTTTTTTCAATTATCTTAGGGGAATCTTTAATATTTTTCAATTCATAATTTTTTTCAAAATCTTTATAAGTCAATTTATTATCTGACTCTATTATAATTCGGCTGAGAGCATCAGCATTATTTGTTGAGCCTTTCTTATAACGTATTCCGTAATCAAATTCTTTCGGAACTTCACCTTGAGATAAAACAGAGCCTATCGCGAATGGCTTATCGAAATCGGGGTATCTCAATACAGGGTGATTCAATGAATTTCTTTTACATATTTCGAACGCTTCGATATATTTCGGATCATTGATATTAGTTTCAGAATCTTTCTTCAAACATGAAGTTAAGGGTTTCGTAATCTTTGCGAAATTAGGGATACATTTTTTATAATATCCTACGAGTCCAAGAAATGATTTTATTTCTTTAGTAGTTTTAGGAATTGGAAATTCAGCAATTGCTTTCAATATTTTTGAATTGGGTACGATTCCTTCAGGAATATTATTATCACATGTATTAATTTCATTTTCAAAGGAACATTCATTTAATTGAATTTTCAGATTATCCGCTTTAAATGCTTCTAAAATATTTTGGATATCTGCTAAGTGTTGGTTGATCGTATCAATTTTATGTTTTATTATATTTGAAAACTCAGGATCCATTGGGATATTTCGGGGTTTCTGACATACTTGCTGATAATAAAAAGGGATTTGACAATAATTATTAGTCAATAATTGATTTTTAAAATCTAAATTAAGTCCATATTTATTCAAAAAATCTGCTCCTATAAGACCATCATAATTCTTATGGAACTTGTATACGACAAAGGGATGAAAATCATCAATTTGAAATTCAGGGAATAAAGGTATTAAAACTTTTTCATTAGCAGTTTGTTTTTTGAAACATGCAGTTAGTGTCGTAGATTCATTAAAAATATTTTTAGGAAAATTATTATACGCGAATTTTGGATCAATAAGACAAACAGAGCATCCACTATCAATTAAAGTTTACATTTAGGATTTTGGAATTGAATATAGGGAAGTTGGTTTGTGTTATCTAACGTATTATTTAAGTCAATGAGTCGTTCATGGCACGATCTCGAAAATTTTCATTTAAATATTTACTGGAATTATTACGTTCTGGATATGAACGTTCGTTAAAATCACGTTTTTCGAATCTCGGGTCTTTCGAAGTAGACGCAATATTAGTTAATTCTTCAATCCTTATATTTGGATTGGGTTGATTATTAAAAAATTGTCTCTGGGGACTTTGGTGATATTGAGTAGAATAATTTGATCTCTTTTGGGGATAATTCCTCGTCTGAATCGACATTTTTTCAGGGGGAGATTGTATTCTTTGATTAGGATGAGGTTTGAAAACATTCTCGTTTTTACGTTCATTATTACCGAAGACTTGACGATTTGTCGGGAAATAAGTTTTCACTTGTTTTTGTTGGAAATTAATCGGTTGAGATGGAAATCTCGGTTGGGAATTATTTGGATAAAAATTTCTTTGATTATTTTGACTAGATTGGGGAAAATTTGATTGATTATTATGAGGAAAACTTCTATAATTATTAGTTGGGAAGTTTGCTCGATTATTATTTGGGAAATTATTTTTATTATTTTGAGGGACATTCCTTTGATTTTGTTGAGGAAAATTCCTCTGATTATTTTGGTTTTTATAATGCATATAGGGTTGTTGGTAAAAGTAATAATCTTGACGAATGAAATTTACTATATCGTCATAGTTCATAATTCCATGACCTCTAAGGGCTGTTCTTAATTCGGGGTTAATATTATAGAGCAGAACTCTAGTTGCTACTCGTGACGCAATATTTTTTTCTTGATCCTTTTCAAGAATCGGTAAATTAGACAATTCGACTTGCGAATCGTATTTATTTTTTAAATCTACTATTCTCTCTAGAAAATCTAAATCGTTTTCGTTACGAATTCTTTGGGCATTTTGGAGATCCCAAAACAAAACTGTGAGGCTTATTTTTTCCTCAAATCTTAACTTTAAAAATTCCTTCAAGTTAAACCAGTTATCTGTGATTCTTTCATTAGAACTTACTATTTCACTGGCATTTCCTACCAATTTACTCTTCATTATATCGATAATTGCTTCATTTATTAACGCGTCGGCTGATTGGAACCTATCATAAAATCTTTCGCAGTGATTTAAAAATCTTGCGAGATTCGCGGAATTACCATCAAATGGTACAATTGACTTTGAAAATAAATCAATTAATTTTAATCTATCGAACATATTTGGTTCTGGTGCGACTGCCATTTTATTCGTATTCGTATTCTTCCGGCCTTTAAAATGCTTTACGGAAGTAATCTTGAAAAATTATATTGTACTTAGAAAATAATTGTATTCGGTTTTTTATTCCATAAGAAACCTAGGAAAAACTCTGGTAATCGGTTTTTTGTATTAAGAAACCTAGGAAAAACTCTGGTAATCGGTTTTTTATAAGAAACCTAGAGAAAACTCACACAAGTTTCACGCTCAAAACCGTGGGAAAAGATTGAAGACTTTGGACCAGGGTCAGTGACTGGGAATTAAAAAAGTGTTTCTAGATAGGATTCTCACCACGTTGTTTTTCTGGAGTCGTTGTAGACGCTACCCAAACAATCAGGGCTCCAAAACGGCTTTTCTCCTCGTTGTTGCTGGATTTGGCACCTTAACAGTTGAAACTGAAAGTTTTTGGAAGTTCTTAGCGCGGCGATAACTACGATTTCACGCTCGAAGTTTCGAAACACAGTTCTTCACGAAAACCGGCACAATCCCATACCCTCGTCGCCAATTACGTTTTTGGAGCGAAAGCCGATCTTTTAAAAAGATTTATTAATTTACAACGGAAGATTATCCTATTCTAACAATAAGCTAGGAAGAAATGCACTGAATTAATTGAGGAGACATTCGTCTTGAGACGTATTTATAACATTCCTTATCTCAAGTCAATTACGACAATCAGTATCGAACAATGGGACAAATATACACCCACACACGTGGCGTGATCAAAATGATGTCTCATCAAAATGTAACAAAGTAATATGAACATTTGAATAAGAACAGATAAGGAGTTCATCTGCAATATACAGGGTTGGCATTATGTAATTATATATATATATATATATTTGCACTGAATTGGTTCCGGATTGGACCGCGTCTAATGTTTAGTCGTGTTCGACGTTTCGGCTCCGATTTTGGAGCCATTTTCAAGAACTGCTGATATTTCGCCGGGGCCTCAATCTGCCTACTCCCCAGCTAGTACCAACTTGAGTATTCTCGGACGTGTGTATGGAAGGACTCACTCGAGAACACTGAGTGTTAGGAGCGAGGGGTTCTGAATTTATGGTCGAGGGGCTGGGGGGTGTGTCGGCGTGAGGTGCCAGGATTGGTTGAGGAGGAGGAAGGCGGAAGATCAAAGGTTTCCAGGAGTTGGGTAATCTTTGACTATCGTCACGTTTATTGAGACAGTTGGGTCGTTTTTCGATTTCAAGGGCTTCGCGAATAATCCTACTAGTGAGGGTTTTTTCCGCAGAGATGGTTTTGCATCCCTCAAAATTAATTTTATGTCCTGTTTCGGAATGGTGTTTGAAAAGGGCTGATGTTGGATCTGATCTACGTACTGCGAGTTGGTGTTCGTATATTCTGTTGGTTATTCGTCTGTTGGTTTGTCCTATGTATGTCCTTGGACATGCAGAACATGGTATCTCGTATATACCTTGTGACTCGTTTTTGATAGTATCCTTTGGTGTTCGTAGAAATTTGGAAATTTTGTTATCGGCTGTGAAAACTGTCTTTATATCCCGCTTTCGTAGGATGCGACTGATTTTGTCAGTAACACCTTTAATGAAAGGCAGGAAGGCTTTATGAGGGAAATTTTCTGGCGGGTTTTCGGTCTGTTGTGTGTGGGTCCGGTGTCGATGAAGAGTTTTTTGAATCTGTTGACTGTTGTAGCCGTTCTGTAGTAGGGCGGTTTGGAGACTAAATATTAGACGCGGTCCAATCCGGAACCAATTTAGTGCAAATAGTTCTAACCGCGGAAACCTATCCGAACACATATATATATATCTAATATATAAAATTCTCGTGTCCACAGTGTTCGTTGCCATACTCCTCCGAAACGGCTTAACCGATTTTGATGAAATTTTTTGTGCTTCTCCGGTATCTATCAGAATCGGCAAACATCTATTTTTCATCCCCCTAAATGTTAGGGGTAGTCCACCCCTAAATTTTTTTTTTTTATTTTTTAGACAAAATTTCTAATTTCTATTTTTTTATGATACAACATACAAAAATACATACAATCCCCAATTTTCACCCTTCTACGATCAACCCTTATTTTTTAATAGCCAGAACAACGAGAGGCCGAAGGCCTCGAGCAATTTTGAAATTGCGAAAAATGGGAGAGACCGGGGGCGCGAAGCGCCCCCCGCGTTTTCGAGAGGGAGAAACGGGCTTTCCTAAGGTAAGAGAGGCCGAAGGCCTCGAGCAATTTTGAAATTGCGAAAAAAGGGAGAGACCGGGGGCGCGAAGCGCCCCCCGCGTTTTCGAGAGGGATACGGGCTTTCCTAAGGTAAGAGAGGCCGAAGGCCTCGAGCAATTTTGAAATTGCGAAAAAAGGGAGAGATATGGCAAAACAACGTTTGCCGGGTCAGCTAGGTTAGGTTAGGTTAGGTTTAGGTTAGGTTATTTTGAGACGAGAGGCCGAAGGCCTCGAGCAATTTTGAAATTGCGAAAAAAGGGAGAGACCGGGGGCGCGAAGCGCCCCCCGCGTTTTCGAGAGGGAGAAACGGGCTTTCCTAAGGTAAGAGAGGCCGAAGGCCTCGAGCAATTTTGAAATTGCGAAAAAAGGGAGAGATATGGCAAAACAACGTTTGCCGGGTCATCTAGTATATATATATATGATATCGATTCATTTTTTGGGATTTGTTCCGTGTAGAAATAATCGTAATTTAAAAACTTCGACTTTATTTCAACGTTTCGGCTACAATCACAATGTGTCTTTTTCAAGAAATGCATGTCATACTGAGTGTCATTTAGACTCAGTTCTTCTTCTTCTTAAATTATATCGCGGCTGTACTTCTTTTGTTTCATTGGTCTCATCCCTTCCATTCCGAGGCTGCGTCCTGCTACTGTTTCCATCAGATGATTGTTTGTCTTCGCTCCGTTCACTTGAGGACCCATAAGAATATTTATTAATTGAACTCGATTTATTAATTATTGCTCTCCAGCTCGCAGATAGTGTTAAGGCGTCGTCCCTTTTATTCATGTTGATTCGTTGTTCTATTTCAATTGCTTCTCTCACCATGCGTTTTTGATACATCTCTATGTTCGCTAATTGTCTTGACCTTTTAAAATCGATGGTATGACCTGTACTTTTCACGTGTTGGACGAGGGAGGATGTTGATACCTCTTTTTTAACATTATTAATATGTTCTTCTACCCTAGAGGAAATTCTTCTGTTCGTTTGTCCTATATACGATCTCGAGCAATCGGCACACGGAATAGCATAGACTCCCTGATTTTCCAGGGGAATTTTGTCCTTCGGGCTGCTCAATATGGCCCCTAAAGTTTGAAATTAATATATATATATATATATATTTTTTTTTTTTTTTGTTTTCCGTGCCGCACTCTTGGCTTGTTGAGATCCTTCACACATATAAAATCAGTCCAGAAATAATTCACCTCTGGGAACATCTCATGAGTACCTGGCGCACCACCCTGTCAGTAAAAGGAACCACAAAGTCATATCGAACGAAAGAGATAACTATAAAACGAGGCATTTTTCAAGGAGATAACTGGAGCACGATGTGGTTCTGTCTTGCAGTGAACCCACTGAGCAACATACTCAACCGAAGCAATTATGGTTATATATTAGACGATCATGCCAAGCTCACTCACCTGTTCTACATAGACGACTTGAAGCTCTACGCTAGAGGAACTGCTCACTTGCAGGGTCAACTTGAACTGTTGAGAAATTTCAGCGCAGATATAAAAATTACGAAAAGCACTGCGTTGAAGACAGGAGCTTTTGAGCGCTCGTACATGCACCTTGTAGGTAGATTCGCATTTTCCAGTTTTGGAAACCAATTGAGGAAATTTTTGACAGATGTCAAACAAATTTTCAAACTAAAGCAATAATCGAGACTTCAAGTCAGTGCTTTAGGTGACCAATTTTTTTTTCGATAATTCGCAAAAATTTTCTACGGTATCTATGGTCTTGGTGATGCGATCTGGACAAAATTTCGCACGTAGTTTGAATACATTATTCCTCAGCTAGTTGCAAAATTTCATTCCAATTAAATCGGTAGTTTCGAAATTATCAGGAACAGAATATTTTGAACGGCCATATTTACGGAACCCCTAGTCTAATTTTGCTCATTGATGAACGTGACCGTGAAATTCGCGATCCAAACCCCCCCCGAAAATTTCGAGTTTCTAGGCCTTTTCCTTCGGAAGTTATAATTTTCTATGGTTTCTATGGTTCTGGTCATGCGATCTGGACAAAATGTTGCTTTAATATATCATTCTCGTCTAAAATACAATATTTTATCTCGATCGAATCCGTAGTTTCGAAATTATCGAGAAAACAAAATTTCAAACGACCGTATTTACGGAACCCCTAGTATAATTTTGCTCATTGATGAACGTGAACGCCACATTTCAGATCTGCACCTATCCTGAAAATTTCAAGTCCCTAGGCCTTTCCGTTCGAAAGTTATGATTTTCTATGGTTTCTATGGTTCTGGTCATGCGATCTAGAGAAATGTAGCTTGAATATATCATTCTCCATGAGTATACTAAATTTCGTCACGATCGAATCTGTAGTTTGGAAATTATCAAAAAAACTAAATTTCAAACGACCATATTTACGGAACCCCTTGTATAATTTTGCTCATAGATGAAAGTGATCACGACAATCGAGATCCACACCTATCCTGAAAATTTCAAGTCCCTAGGCGTTTCTGTTCAAAAGTTATAATTTTCTATGGTTTCTATGGTTCTGGTGATGTGAGCTGAACAAAATTTTGCATGTAGCTTGAACACCTCATTTTCCATTAGACTGCAAAATTTCATCTCGATCGAATCTGTAGTTTCGAAGTAATCAGGAAAACAAAATTTCGAGCGGCCATATTTACGGAACCCTTAGGCGGATTTTGCCCAATAACGAATTTAACCTCGGCATTTGAGATTCGAACCTACCCTGAAAATTTCAAGTTTCTAGGACATTCCGTTCGAGAGTTATCGTGTATACGGACGGCCGGACGGACAGACTCGAATTTTCCGACGGATTCGTCATCAGTGAGTCGAACATAGTTGTTTGAGACCATTTTCGGTTCAAAATTCGAAAAATACAGACATCGTGACGAAATGATATAGCCCTCGTGTAAGTAGTACGAGCGCTCAAAAATGAAATTCGGCCTCGACAAGTGCTCAGTTGTGCACGTAAAAAGAGGAAAAATGACGGAGGAAGATGATGTGACGCTGGTGGATGGTACGAGGATACGTGATCTGGGCCTAGGGAGTGCCTACAAATACTTGGGGATTCAACAGTCTTTTGAGATCAGACAGAAGCGCAGCATGGATGTTGCTGAGGAGGAGTCTGAACGCCGGGTCAACAAGGTTCTGAAACTGGAGCTCAATGCTAAAAACAAGATCACTGCTGTTAACGTGTGGGCAATACCGGTCCTAACATACACTTCCAGAATACTTACCTGGTCGGTCACGGAGCTGAGGCGATTGGATCAATGGGTTCGCGTTAGTTTCACAAGGCATGGCATATTACATCCCAATTCAGCAATCGAACGGCTGTATCTTCCCCGATCGGAGGGAGGCCGCGGACTGTCTTGCCTGGAAGCTACAACAGAAAAAGAAATAAAATCGCTGAAAAACTACTTCCTATCTAGTAACTTACCGCTCCACCAAAGAATGGTGTGGTGGTGAAAATGGTGAAAATGGTGAAAATGGTGGTGAAAATACACTGCCGTCAATTTAGCCAGTCCAGAACCTGAAACAGAGGTAAATCATCATGATAACATGAGAGAAAGATGGCGAAGCAAAGTGCTTCACAGGAGATATCACGCCAGCATGAATCAGCCAGAAGTAGATAAAATAAAGTCTCATACTTACCTCGTTGCTGGTCGAAAACACGAAATGTAGAATCTGCAATGAAACGGAAGAAACCGTACAACATCTCTCAGGAAGCTGTACACCACTTGCATCCACCAAGTACTTGGGAAGACATAACAATATGGGCAAGGTGGTCCATCAGATGCTCGGATTACGATGAGGAGTAATTAAGAACTTCACTCCACATTACAAATATACACCAGCATCGGTTACAGAAAATGAAAAGGCCAAGATATTCTGGGATTTTCCCTTTGTAACGGATATACCTCTGGAGCATAACCGTCCAGATCTGGTACTATGGATGAAACGGGAGAAAACGGCTGTTGTAATAGATTTTACAGTGCCACTTGACTATAACATCGCACAAGCCTACAACAACAAAATCGTGAAGTACTCGGAATTGGCAAGACAACTAAAAACATTGTGGAAACTTGAGAAGCAGGTGAGGATATTTCCGCTGGTCATCAGCAGTAATGGACTAGTACACATCAATACCACGAAACACTTAGCCGAGCTCCAATTACCAGACAATACACTATTATGGATGCAGAAGGCAGTAGTGCTGGGAACGGTGGCCATCATCCGACAAATAGTCTTTCCGCAGTGAAAACTCCGTTAGCCCTTGGCTGATACAGCCTGGGCCATCGTTGATGAAGAAACCACTTGGAAGTGTGAAAAAAAAAATTCAATATATTATTGAAAAAAAAAAATTACGAAAAGCACTGCCGTGAAGGCAGGAGCTTTTGAGCGCTCGTACATGCACCTTGTAGGCAGATTCGCATTTTCCAGTTTTAGAAATCAATTGAAGGAATTTTTGACTGCTGTCAAAAAAATTCTGAAACTTAGGCAAAACTCCAGACTTCATGTCGGTGCTTCAGCTGATCAATTTTTTTCCGATAATTCGCTAGAATTTTCCACGGTATCTATGGTCTTGGTGATGCGATCTGGACAAAATTTTGCACGTAGTTTGAATACACTATTCCTGAGCTAGGTGCATAATTTCATTCCAATCCGATCGGTAGTTTCGAAACTATCAGGAAAAAAATATTTTGAACGGCCATATTTACGGAACCCCTAGTCTAATTTTGCTCATTGATGAACGTGACCGTGAAATTTGCGATCCAAACCCACCCTGAAAATTTCAAGTTCCTAGGCCTTTCCGTTCAAAAGTTACAATTTTTTATGGTTTCTATGGTTCTGGTCATGCGATCTGGACAAAATATTGCTTCAATATTTCATTCTCGATTAAAATACAAAATTTCATCTCGATCGAATCCGCCGTTTCGAATTTATCGAGAAAACAAAATTTCAAACGACCGTATTTACGGAACCCCTTGTATAATCTTGCTCATAGATGAACGTGATCACGACATTCGAGATCCACACCTATCCTGAAAATTTCAAGTCCCTAGGCGTTTCCGTTCAAAAGTTACAATTTTCTATGGTTTCTATGGTTCTGGTGATGCGAGCTGAACAAAATTTCACATGTAGCTTGAACACCTCATTTTCCATTTGAGTGCAAAAGTTCATCTCGATCAAATCTGTAGTTTTCAAGTAATCAGGGAAACAAAACTTTGAACGGCCATATTTACGGAACCCATGGTGGAATTTGGCCCATTAACGAACTTAACCGAGGCATTCGGGATCTGAACCTACACTAAAAATTTCAAGTCTCTAGGTTGATCCGTTCGAGAGTTATCGTGCTGACGGACGGACGGCCGGACGGACAGACTCGAATTTTCCGACGGATTCGTCATCAGTGAGTCGAACATAGTCGATTGAGACCATTTTCGGCTCAAAATTCGAAAAATACAGACATCGTGACGAAATGATATAGCCCTCGTGTAAGTAGTACGAGCGCTCAAAAATATATATTAATGGTATTTCTTGAGTTTTGAGTGCTTCAAATTATAGGTGGAATTTGTTCAAATTAAAATGCACTTTATTAACATCACATACACGTGTTTCGGTCGTCAAATTGACCTTTTTCAATGTCTAAAAAATTAATTAAAATTAATTGCCTTTTATAGTTTGTTACAATTTATGTTCACCTACCTCTAAGTTATTATGAGTTGATATTTTCAAAATCATAAAACATTAATTCAAGTATAAATAGTTGTTATTTCTGTTTCCAGAGATGTTCGGGTGGAAACATATGATCGAATGAGATGACGCGTAACAAGCCGAAAAGCATTAACAGAGCCACTTCATGTTTTGTGGCATTTATAGATCTTTGCTAAATTATTGGTATCTGTTTTATCATTGATTGAATTTCTATTTTATTATATATACAGAGTGTCTACTTTTAAAAGGGCCAAACTTCAGGGGGAGATTATATATAAGATTTACAACAAAAAATTTCATATAACACTTGGCGAAATGTTGACGGTTATTCTTCAATTTAACATTTCTTGATTTCAAAGAATATTTCAAGTTTTTCCACAAACTCAATTATACTTCAGTTATCCTTAGAGCCTCTTCAGAACTGACCACATATTTGGAAACAGCATTAAATTTTCTACAAGATAAGAATTTCTGTCAGCCAAAAAAAATTCTTATTGCGGGCGTGGTAAGGAGACGACTGTCACGATTCTGAAGTGAACAAAACCAGTCGTATTTTTCGAATGGTTTTATCGATGAAAAATCATCAATGATGGGCATGTTTTCTTTCCAGCAAAAACTAACCCATTTAGTGTGCTTTCGAATGACATATCAACTTTTGTGCTTGCTGCTTGTCTTCTGCCCTAATATCATGGCTGACAAGATAACAACGAATAAGTCGAAATATTCCGAACCCAAATTTGCTCTATTTTGAAGCTCTTTATGATTGAATATTGAAGTTATTTTCATGGAAATCATCAATTTATCTGTCGAATCAAAATGATTTGAAGGAATGAACTAAATTTTAATAATACTGATTCTATTATGAAAATATGTAAAAAAGGTGGACTAATACTACTTATAGCAATCGTTCGAAATGTCTACTGCCTTATTCATTACATTTTACACATCGTTTTCGCACTGAATCTACAAACCTTCGAAGTTCACAGCGTTTCTGACGCATTTCTGCACAACACAAATTTATTCTTTCGATCAGATCCTATCGAGTCTGAACGCGAATTTGATATACTTTTTCTTCCAAGACATAAAAATCCAAAGGCCTATGGTCGGGGCACCTTGGTGGCAATCTTACTGGACCGTACCTAACAATCCATTGCTCTCCAAAATATTGATTCAATAAGTCCCATATGTTCCGGCTATTATGAGCTTGGCAGCCATCCATTTGAAACCAGACATTTTGTCTGTTAGCCAGGGGTATTTCATCCAATATGTCCGTTAAGCTGCTTTGGATTGATGTAATGAATTCTTCAGCGTTGAGCCGATCGGGAAGTATTACTGGTCAGAAAAGTTCACGTCTCATGACTCCAAAAGCCGGAATTTGCGGGATTTAATGAATGAATATTTAGGGGTGCAATGGGTACGACCCGGTAAGATGGCCACCAAATAGCCCCGACCTTACGACTTTGGATTGTTATGCCTGGAACACCTTGAAAGAAAAAGTATATCAAATTCACGTTAAGACTCGAGAGGATCAGATCGAAAGAATAAATTTGTGTTGTGCAGAAATGCGTCAGAAACGTTGTGAACTTCGAAGGTTTGTAGATTCAGTGCGAAAACGATGTGTGAAAGGTATTGAACAAGGAGGTGGACAATAAGAACAACTGTTATAAGTAGTAGTAATCGTCTTTCTTCACATGTTTTCATTAAATTTGTTTTATTAAAATTTAGTTAATTCCTTCAAATTATTTTGATTCGACAGATAAATTCATGATTTCCTTGAAAATAAATCCAATATTCAATCATAAAGAGCTTCAAAATAGAGCAAATTTAGGTTTTGAATATTTCGACTTATTCGTCGTTATCTTGTTAGCCATGATATTGGGGCAGAAGACAAGCAGCAAGCACATAAGTTGATATGTCATTCGAAAGCACACTAAATGGGTTAGTTTTTGCTGAAAAGAAAACATGTCCATAATCGATGATTTTTCATCGATAAAACCATTGGAAAAATACGACTGGTTTTGTTCACTTCAGAATCGTGACATTCGTCTCCTTACCACGCCCGCAATAAGATTTTTTTTGGCTGACAGGAATTCTTATCTTGTAGAAAATTTAATGCTGTTTCCAAATATGTAGTCAAATCTGATGAGGCTCTATGGTTAACTGAAGAATAATTGATTTTATAGAAAAACTTGAAATATTTCGTGAAATCAAGATATTTTGAATTGAAGAAAAACCGTCAACATTTCGACCATGTGTTATATGACATTTTTTGATGCAAATCTTATATATGATCTTTCCTTGGAGTTTGGCTCGAGTGAGTCCTTCCATACACACGTCCGAGAATACTCAAGTTGGTACTAGCTGGGGAGTAGGCAGATTGAGGCCCCGGCGAAATATCAGCAGTTCTTGAAAATGGCTCCAAAATCGGAGCCGAAACGTCGAACACGACTAAATATCAGACGCGGTCCAATCCGGAACCAATTTAGTGCATATATATATATATATATATATTTAGAATGTGCCACAATGTTCACAAAAACTTGGACAACTTCCCTGCTAATGGATGGTTCCGTCAGTTCAACACACGGAGTAGAGATAAACTAACCATCCCTCATCATCAGAGAAAATTCATTCAGCAAGGAGTCGATTATTTACAACAAACTTCCAGATGCCACAAAACAGCTCAACGGCAAGAAATTCAAAAACAATTCAAAAAATTTCTTACTTAAGAATACCATATACTCTTAAGAAGAGTTTTTTTGAAAATGCAATTTGAAAATCTCTTTTATCTGACGTGGCATGTAATGTTTTGATGTTGTTATTAAATATTATTATTATTATTATAGTGGAAAGCCGGACGAGACGGGGAAGTGTCGATTTGGGCATGTGGACGCTTACCTCTAAGCCCCGTAGAAACAATAAGTTGCAGTTCGGATGCGTCGGGAACATTCGCAAGCGGTGCGGATTTTACGCGTTGGTGTGTGAGATCGTTTAATCGTCAGGAACGCGATTACTAGACAACAATCTGAGAATATATTCAGAGGGTGTTTGTGGCTCTGCTGCCACAACAAAAGGTTGGATTCAAAGAAATAAGATTGTGAAACATTATAAAAAAATTATTCTATTTTATTATTCATTGAATAGTCTTTTATGACAAAAAATAACAGTTCATAAATACATCGTATAAATTTCACAAACAAATATAAAAACAATTTGTATAGGAATCTAATCAGAGGATAATCAAAATCTACGAAATTTTCCCTAATACACAATATCAGTTTTCTTTCCATTTCATTGTACATTATAAGAAGTTTTTCTTGCGAAGATATAATAAAGCCAATGAACTAGCACAAGCTCTTAGCTGCTGCGGGGTCTCGCAGGCACATACTAGAACCGGGATCAAAACAAAAACATAATGATAATAAAAAATTTTATAATTTACAAAGAAGTAAATCAACTATTTTTACTTTGGTCGTTTTTTGACTTTGAACCGTATGTGATAGTATTCCAGGATCAAATTGAATTTCATGTCGAGTTCGACGAACACTAGAATGATTTTCGAATCTCAAATTCTTACTTATTCATTTTTTCCATGAATCTACTACTATTTCATTTGGGCGATATTTTTGGATGACCATCAACTACAACTTTTCCACTGAAAATCTAACTTATCAAAAAATATATAAAAAAATATTTTTGTGTAAAATCGTTGGACCAATACGGTATTGGCAATACCTCTGAGAGGATTCCAGGCAATTCAATTCAAATTCAAATATCGAAGAGTTAAGTGTGACGTTAACATTTCGAATTCAAAATGAATATAGTTCAAATGAGTCAAAATATTTTCAAGTACATTGCATGCCAAAAAACGACTTTTCTATCTAATAGTTCTGAAACATTACTGTTCAATACAATTTCAGAAAGATTCGTCCATTTTGTTTCTACTAAATTATCATTACATTCAATGTGACGATGGAAAAATATTCCCGACTTCAACTATTCCATATAATGCTACTTAGAATGTTTGCTTTTCATTTTGGTTATGTACCAAACTGTGTCCATTTAGATCTCAGGGACTCTCCTTTTGGTCCGTATTGACTCTCAGAACAAAATATTCATCGATAATAAAATATAACCATCACATATCGCACCCGTCGTTGAATGAGGGTTCAACTCAAAAATTGATTTTGTTGGGAAATCGTATTTGAAGTTTTGGTTTACCGAAGTTTTTGTTCTCTACTTTTGTGTACTTACTCAATTGAACACGCTGAACAAATGGTAACTTTCTTCGCGAATAGTTTTTTATGTGGCAGAGAGGCCAACTAGAGTTATTCCGATATTGCACGTACGAAAATAGTTACTTCCTGCGTTCAACTCTCTTAGTAACTCAAAGTGGACCTTTTTTGAATTTTCTCCTTATTCTACGACGGGTGCGATATATCCGGAAAAAACCAACGCTACACTATACAGTTTGATCAAAAGAGCAATTCAATTGCAAAAATTTTAGTGATGGGTTTCCTCCCTATTTCTGAAGATGTTCCGGTAATTTCTAGGGTAAATAGAATATAAAACAATAACTTCATTTTATCAATAAAAATATGTCTGAAAAGAAACAGCTATGTAAACATTCATCCTAGAAATCCTTAGCTACCTACTTGGTTATTTTTGGAATACCTTGGGCTAACAATTCAAGCTAGAAGAATCCTGACTATAGAACCACCTTTGGATCATCTCCTGTAGTCCTGTATGAAGCGAAACGATAGTGAAAAGTGAAAAATCTCTCTCAGCTCGCGCGAATAGGCTTTCCTAGTAAAAAGGGTGACATAATTTCAAGTGTCCAGCAATTTTTAAAGGATCACCCACGTCAGAATCAATTAACAGAAAACGGACCGGGAGAAGGTTGAATAAAGGCTTTCCCCAAGAGACAACCTGAAATTGTCACACGTAGTACTGAGGATGTTACTGGCGCGAACGCTCGTGTATCGACAGTGGATTGCAGATATCAATAAATATATTGGGAAAAAGTTGCAATAAATGTAACAAAGCACCATTCGCGTATTCTCAATGAGAATGAGACTGGATTCCAAATATGCCCGCAGATTGGTAAGGTCCTAGTTCCATTCAAAATGTAAACACGATTGGTCAAGATTCGTCGAAGGAAAATAAAACATTTATCTTCACATTTCCGGCCGACGAAAAATTTGTAGCAGAAATATAAAGGAATGTTCGGGACAAAAAATGAAGATCGAAACTTCACGCCGAAAAGACAAGCAAAGTAAAAAACAACAACGCGAAGAAGCTGAAGCGGCGAAAGCTAAAAATGATTTGGCCGGCTAAAAAACAACCCAAATCGAAAAAAATGGTAACCTTTCCTGTGATGGTTGCCAGGAAATGTACCCCTCTAAATGCACACGGAAATTTCACCAACACATTCCAGACAGAGAACAGAGAAGATTCAAACGATCAAAGTACTTCAAAAGATTAATTGGAAAAGATACAGTAATCGATGCAAAAGACGTACAAAAAATAAATTTGGAAAATATAGGGATCGACGGGATCGTTGAGGGAGAAAATACCAATACGGATCAAGAGAATGTCGAACATATGTCAGATAATAATAATAGTCAATAGAGGAATATAGTATGGAGAAAAACGACGAGGAGTGTGAGATGTCTAAGGAAGAAATAGATGGAATTGAGGAATTGTTCAAATGTTACAAAAACAAAAAAGATAATTACTCAATAATTATAATTATATAATTTTGCAATTTGTTGTTTTTCATTTTTTTACTCTCTTGCCCTCGAAAATATCCAAATTGCCGTAGCCTAGGGAAAAAACAGTGAGAAAAAAACGAAATACTAGGCGAAATCCATTTGAAATTTTGGGCGCCTTCAACGAAATCATTGATTTTTGAATATGCCCGAACACTGTGGCCATTAGCTGTACCGTGTACCTCAAACAAAATAAAATATACGTCGAAAAAAATTAAATATACCTATAAATAAAGTTAAAGGACAAAATAATTGGCGACCCCCATCAGAAAAAATTATAAAAGTTTGCAGATACCAATTTTTTGAGATAATGTGGACAGCAATTTTTTTTTGGTTTCTTTCACAGAGCCGTTTATTTTGAATTGTATTTTCGGAAACTTGTTGGTCGATCAATAGGAAGTCATTTTTTATATTCTATTCACCTGGAATTTCCTTAACGCGTCATGAAACACAAATTGTTTTGTCTTTACTCAACAACAATAAATAATGTTAAATCTCGTTAAATAGAGAATTACTGAATATGTGCGGCGTCAGAAAATTTTCAGTTGGTATATTTTTCCTATCATATAATAGAATGAAATTTGTTTTCATTCTCTCTGCTAATAAAGAGACAAAACGGACTTGCATCATATTTATTTCCAATAAAATATTAATTCTCCATATTCCCTTATGGTGTTTATATAAGGCAATTCATTTTCAGATTAATCAAACATAGGTTTTCGAATCAATGCATTTTGAGGATGATTAATTTCACCTGAACTATTTTCTGATACTTATATCACAATTCATGAAATTCCTCCACAATAAATATAAATCCATTTCAATGATAAAATATATAGGTATGTACAAAGAATTAAACAAGTTTATTTACAATGCCAACAGATGTGATATAACATAATTCTTTTTATTTGATATAGATGCAATATGTAATAAAAATAGAAATTCCGTGAACGGATCCATATGAATAATGCTTGTTAGGGGAGAAGCAATCATTTAGGTACACCATCGAAATGATACTGAAAAATATGAATGTTTCGGAAAAATTACATTAAATTACTAAGTGTAATACACTCTCATTAGTATTAAAGTACCGGTATAACACAAATGAAACTAAACAAACTTGAATGACTAATGGATATTATTTCATCATTTTTCAGCGGCGACAGATCGGATAAGTAGTTCAGATTCGGAAAGGAAGGGTGGAATGAGTATTTTAGTTTCATATTCTCCAAGCCAGGTGTGTTGAGACTACACTCTTAATGTAGCCGGACATATTGATACCGATAGGCTTCATAAAATGTTTTTACACTCGCTATGAGCGTAATAATGCCCGCTTGAAGGATAAAATCGAATGTAAAATGGGAGCCACAATTATCTTTTGTTATAAAAAATACTAGGCTTTTGAAAGATATTCCAAATTTTCACTACCTCAAATATTTAGGCCTTTGCTCAAAAAATTTATATTTACGTGTTAGATCAAACATATCCCTCGGTATTTGGGATAAAAAAATTTCGAATTAAAATTCGGAAAATAGCGAGAAAAATCAAGTCAAATATTTCAGGTGGGCGCAAATTCTGTACGATATTCATGGGATATTTATTGAAAGCAACATATGTTGGACGTATAGGATATTCAATGCTTAAGAAACAGAAACCTGACCGTCCAGTCGAACAGTGCAAGAATGGAAAGATATGGGCGTTATGGTAATGAATAATCTTATATTGAACTAGAACATAATACACTTTCTCTCTCTCAAAGATCGTCGGCGATGTTGCGACTTATTTCGACTACTACTAGACCAACTGCGTTCAGTTGCACTTCAGCCGCAGGGTAGCGCGTTGGTTGTTAGGTGATAACGGTTTGAAATAAAATAACATACGATACGAAATTCTCTATTCAATTGCATTTGTGGAATTTATTTGCGACAATGAATGACACAAATAATTTCCTCTAAAGACCAGGATTTTTTCTTGACAAAAATCGTAGAAGAAAACTGCGAGTGTGGGGATACGGGGTTGTCCGTGGATGTTTTGTGATATGTTTTCGACTCGCAAATATTATTACTTTTCTCGTAATTTCGAAAGAACATCAAAAAAGACTAAGAAAATGAGTGGTAATGCAACTCAATCGGAGCATTATTACCGTAGAAAGGTCGGAAAAACCCTGAAAATCAGCGTTTTTTTTTTTTTTATTTATAACTCGGCCATTTTCAAAGTTGTAGCGCTGTATTTCCGAATGAAATAGTGGTTAACAGGTACTTTGAGTGTGCACAACTCGGACATTGTCGGATAATTAGTTTTTGCGTTATTGCGGTTTGAATTATTTTAGGCACTTTTTTCCGGAAGGCCTGGATGCAAAGGAAGTTATCCGATTTTTATTTATAAAACGGATTTTGAAAGTAGCAGTATAGTACTACAAAACGTTCATCTTGATTTTTCGTTAAAATTTTGCAGAATCAGAGCTGTGCAGAGCACTGAAAATTTGTGCTTCGAGCACTAAGCACTTGAAAAAAAGGACTCCAGAGTCACGAGCACTAAGCACCAATTCCCACAAGAGGCTCGCGATTACTAAGCACTTTGTGGAAGTAATTCGATATTTCGAGCACTAAGCCCTAAGCACTTTTTTAAGAACTGTTGTGGTGAGGTTATTTTAATCGGAAGAAAAGTTGTACCTATTTAGTTAAGCTGTTATATGATAATATTTGAGATTATTGACAGGTCAGAAAAGATTTATAGGGTGTCCCGAATTCGATGCTCACTTTGGGCATGTCGAGAACTATGTGTGTTGGAAAAAAAATTTCAAGGACTCCGGATCTCTTTGGTTGAAATAATATGTATTCATAAATATATCGGTCCATTTTCACTGGACTGAATATCTCGAGGTATCAAGACGTTGGCGTCGGTCGCATCTATTCGTGTTACGACAAGATTGGGAAAGGGCTTAGTGCTTAATAATCCGCAGAAATGCTCGGGAGCACTAAAGTGCTCAGGAGCACTTTGGGGATTACTAAGCACTTAGTCTTTTGCTGAAGTACTTCAATAACTAAGCACTAAGCACTGCTTTTAAAAGGTGCTTGGGAGCACAAAAAGGCTTCAAGTGCTTTCACAAGTACCAAGCACAATGCTTTGGCACAGCTCTGTGCAGAATAGGTGAAAAAACGTGCAAACATGACCAAAACCAGCCGAACGCTCGATTGCAGTCAAATAGTATAAATGTCAATATTCGCGCCCGGCTGCAGCGCGTTCTTCGTTTCTCCGCGTCGGCCGGGTACCCCCACTATTCGTCCGCGGAAGTGCACTCGGCCGGTTTTGGTCATGTTTCCACGTATTTTTCACCTGTTTTGCAATTTCTTAACAAAAAATCAAGACTGAAGTTTTGTAGTACTATACTTCTACTTACAAAATCCGTTTTGTGAATTAAAATCGGACAACTTACGACGCATCCAGTCCTTCCGGAAAATAGTGCCTTGAATAATTCAAATCGCAATTACGTGAAACCTATTAATCCGACAACGTCCGGGTTGTACACACTAACAGTACCTGTCAATGACTACTTTCATTCGGAAAGCCAGAGCTACAACTTTATAATTGGCCAAGTTATGAAGTTTTGAAAAAAGGCTGATTTTGGGGTTTTTTCTACTTTTCTACGATAATGATGGCCCGATTGAGTTGCACAAGCCCTCATTTCCTTCGTCTTTGCATTCTCCACAATTTCGTTGTTGAAAGTGTCAGCATTACTTCATTGGTTCAGATTTTACAAGCAAAAAACTAAAAAACACCGTTTTTGTGGTGTGTTTTCGAAATTACAAGAAAAGTAATCATATTTGCGAGTCGAAAATATATCACAAAACATCCACAGACCACCCTCCGTACCCACACGCTCGCGTTTTTCTTCTATGATTTTTGTCACAGAATGACTTTTTATCTGCTCTATTGCCTGTTCTACTCTGGAAATCATCAGTTTTGGTTCGAAAATAAAAAAAAGTCGAAGGAAAAATGAAAAATAATCCTAATTTGAATAAGGTGTTCAAATAATCCACCTTGTTGTGCCAAACAATAGCCAAATCTATTATAAAGAGATAATCAAGCATCTCTGAGCAGATTCAGCATAGTGGGTATTTTAACACAAAGTTTGATTATTTTTAACCTTGAGATAATAAGATTTGAAGCTCTATCGATCCCATGCCTAAAAACCGAATTTTTCAGGTATCCCCAAAGAATAAAAATATTGGGAGATAAATCCGATGATCTTGAGGTCCATTGGATCGAGACATTTGTAGAAATGACACGATTCGAAAAAGTGGTTCTGAGATATTGAATGACTGTTCGTGCGTTGTGACTTGGACAACCATCTTATTGAAACGAGACATCATCGAAATTTAAAGGGTTCTGTAACAGCTCCAAATATTTGGCAGCGGCAAGGTTACCATCGATAAAGAACGGTCCCATTGTGTGATTCCCCAGAATCCAGGTCCAAAAATTAAGTTTTTGTGGATACTGGGTTCGCACAGAAATATTCTAATGTTGATTTTTTCGGGGCCAATATCTTACTATGTTATGGGTTATGTTTTCTATTCAAGGAAAACGATGACTCATCAGTGAATAAGATATGGTTTAAAAATGAACAATTATCATTTTCTTCTTCTATCATCGTCTCACAAATTTTCATTCGTTTTATTTTGTCCTCAGGAAAAATGTCTTGGCTAGTCTGAACTTAATAACAATGGTAAACATTTCTGCCCAAAATATTCCGAACAGTGCTATCACTCATATCAATTTGTTCAGCAATTTGTGTAATCGAACAAGGCAACAAGGTGTACTGGTTTCAACACCTATTATATTTATTATATGTATATCTCTATTCTTACGATTTTCACTCGTGGATTTTAGTGGTTCAGCAAAGTGTGAAACTTGAAGGAATCAGCCGATCTTCAAATGCAACTATAAGTGATTATTTTTTTCATTTTCATTTATTGTAACCCATCAAAAATTACATGGGGTGTCAAAACCACTACATGGTTACTTATAGTAGATGATAAATGTCATCAAACAAAACAAAAAATGATATACATACAACGTTACACATTGGGTTTGACAAACAATAAACATCAAGTATATAATCAAGGGCTCTAAAAATTATCTTCCATATATTCCTCTACTCTGTAGAAGGCCTTCTTTAGGAGGATAGATTTCAGTTCCCCCTTAAGTTTTCTTCTCTCTAATTCCTTCAATTTAGTTGTTAGTTTGTACACTTTTATAGCCAGATAGTTTACGTTTAGCTGTGAAGCTACAATCCGATAATAAGGAATCAAAAAGTTATTCTTATTTCGAGTATTGTATGTGTGGTTGAAGTTGTTTTCCAGTAGTATTTTTTTACTTTCAGTTGTTTCTCCCCAGGTGAGTATAGCGAAGTTCAGGATACTATGGAAATAGCTGAAGTAAGTAATCTTGGCTGCCTTGGTTCCTGCAATTTGCTTTATTCTTCCGATTGCTTGTGTGGCTCTCGATAATCTTTGAATTAGTTCTTCAATATTTCAATGATTCATTGTCGCTGCAATTGGGTGACCACCAAAATACCATTTTATAAGTAGAATTTTTTCTTCAGTATACATTTCTATTCACGGAGTCTATTTTATTTTCAACTGTTATGATTTCATACCCAACTTTGCGCCTGAAGAGGCAACTGAACGTGGAGTGGTTCTAGTCGCAAAAGTCCCACCACAGCCAGAGATCTGTGTGAGAGAGAGAAAGAGCATTTTGTTCTTATTCAATACTGGATTTTTCATTATTATAACGCGCGCATCTTTCCATTCTTGCACGTTCATACAAATACATTTGAGACAAATAAGCAATCGGACAATCTGCCTGTGTTGAACTCCGCTGGCTTCTTGTAGTTGGTGAACTCTTTCAATTTTTATGTCGACTCTCCTGTCTCTAAGAGTCGACTACACTCATTATTAATTTTTCCCCCCTAGTATCATCTAAACTTCTTTGTCTGACTCAATAAATCTTGTGATATAGTTCCCAATGTTAGAAGTTTTATGAATACAAACTTTTCATAACCTTGGCAAACTATCGAAAAGAAGTTGGGAGTGAACTCACAAGGTAACCGAGGCGCCCCCATAAGAACAAGTTACGTTTGCACTTGGGATAATTACCACTCGATTATCTTGCGTCTTGAAACACACAAAACGATGTTCAATCGCAGTTATAAATCTTTTTTATATCAATTTTTGTGGTGTGATGACTCAGTATTTTTTTCATCTGAATTCAATTATATAATTTTCGAATAGAATGAGCCCAGCCATTTTCCTTGGAAAGTCAAAAATGGATGAAATTGATGAAATAAAATGTTCAAGTTTACAGAATCAAAGTCGAATGATGATAATATATAAAAGGTTCGATTATAGAATCTGAAAAACTTGATACTCATAAGATTGGTTTACTGTAGAGGCACCCATTGACTTCTGGAATGTTCTAGATCAACAGCCGATTTGACTTGAGCGCAGACGTGAGCAACGTTAGCACCAGCTGTTAGAACCGCCGTGATCAGATGACGATATTCCGCTTCTAGTTTCTGACCGTGATCGAACATCTCCTTGGCTGCTTTGCCTGTGAGTTTGTCCAATGAGAACCTGATCAACAAAAAATATATATTACAGATAAAGCGGTTATTTCAAGTCCAATAGAATAAGGTCAATTTTTTTTTAAACTCATTAATTTCAACAATAATACAATTCACATAACAAATGATGAAAAAAAAACAGTCTCTAAACAGTGTCTGAAACACTGGTATTGAAATCACCAATCAAATCAATATCGATCAATGTGTAGATTCCCAATCGAAACAATTTTCCCCATCGGCCATCAGACCAAAAGAACCAATATCCTCAACTGAAACAACCAAAAAAAAACAAATAAACCTACCATTGAATTCACAAAAGCACAGACTCCACAATATACCCAAGCAAGATTTTATCTCTAAAGCATAGCTTTACCAATATGATTTATAATACCCTTAGCTGTTCTTGCATTCGGTAATTGCAGTTTTGCGACCGACCTGGTGCCATGCTGGTGAACTTCACCCCTGTACTTATAGGAGACATTGGTTTTTGTTAATTTTCTTATCATCTTAAATACAAGCTTACATTGTTTCAATTCTTTGATTTAACTCGAATTCATCAATTCGAATTAATCATAAAGTTGATGTGTTGGCATCAATCTATCCAAATTAAAAAGAATCTCCAAAAATTTATTTTGCAAACTTGTACTTTCACAAATGATGTCTTACTACAAATGCCCCAAATAAGAATGAGGTACCTAATATGCGAGAGAAAAAAACTCTGGTATATACTCCGTTTTGCCTTATCAGTGAGATATGATCTTCTTCTTCTTTTTCAGGTGCCGCTATGCGTATTCTTGATATCGCAGATCTAAACAACTGATATGATATGATCTACATTTATATAAAGCAGGAATCATGCATGCATCATTGAAGGTTTAATTCGTGTTTCACTAATGTTGAATTTATATTGAGAATTAACGCAACTCAAGCGTTGACATATATTAGGCTAATTTTGAGAGAATAGAGCTTTAATGCCGACAGAGGCAGAAAAAATTACGAAAAGTACTGCCGTGAAGTCGTTCATCAACCTTGTAGGAAGATTCGCATTTTCCAGTTTCAGAAACAAAATGAAAAAATTTTTACAGCTATCAAAAAAATTCTCAAACTAAGGCGAAACTCCAGACTTCACGTCGGTGCTTTAGCTGACCAATTTTTTCTCGATAATTCGCTAGAATTTTCTACGGTATCTATGGTCTTGGTAATGCGATCTGGACAAAATTTCCCGCGTAGTTTGAATACATTATTCTTCATCTATGTGCGGAATTTCATTCCAATCCAATAAGTAGTTTCGAAATTATCAGGAAAAAAATACGAAATGTAGCTCGAATATATCATTCTCATCTTAAATACAAATTTTCCTCACGATCAAATACATAGTTTTGAAATTATCAAGAAAACTGAATTTCAAACGGCCATATTTACGGAACCCATAGTCTAATTTTGCTCATTGATGAAAGTGACCGCAACATTAAAGATCCAAACCTATCCTGAAAATTTCAAGTCCCTAGGCCTTTCCGTTCGAAAGTTATAATTTTCTATGGTTCTGGTCATGCGAGCTGGACAAAATGTTGCTTGCATGTAGCTTGAACACGTTATTCTCCATCTGAGTACAAAATTTCACCTCGATCGAACCTGTAGTTTCGAAATAATCAGGAGAACAAAATTTCGAACGGCCATATTCTCGGAACCCCTCGGCAAATATTGCCCGATAACGTCATCAGTCAGACATCGTGACGAAATGATATAGCCCTCGTGTAAGTAGTACGAGCGCTCAAAAAATGCGTCCAAATTCCTATATTCGCGGCTAAAGATTTTTTTATTCGCGGATTTAATCCTTCCTTCCATTTATTCCTTCTTCATTTATCCTCTGCTGAATTAGCATTCCATATTCGCGGTTTCTGTATTCGCGGCATATTTGCGGAACCTATCCCCCGCGAATAAGGGGCTTTTACTGTATTGGAACAATCCAATAGATTCTTACGGAAATTCAATTGAGTTGATTCCAACAGGGCTTCGTATTATTTTTTAGCAGATGAATGAAGATCCCTACTTTCTCGAGACTGAAAGTTTCGAAACAACCAATGAACAACAATACGACCCATACCGGCTTGTCTTATTTCATCAGAGATCCAGTCGGTTCTACAACCAAAGGCATGTAATTTTTGCTTGATCGGGCAAGTAGTATCCAACATGATGAAAAGTGGATATCCTCTGATATTATTACTGCTACACGTAATCTGAATGATCTTAACTGGAATAAATATAATAATAATAATAATAATAATAATAATAATAGTTTATTTCCGAAACAGTCAAAAACATTAATCGCAGAGGCGTAAGCCAGTACGCGATATAGTGAACTAGCAGACCCGGCACGCGTTGCTGTGGCCTTACCTATCCCTAACTTAACCTTAGACTAACGCTATCCTAACCCTAACCTAACCCTATCGTGACATTCGTTACCCAAACCTAACCCAACCCGACGCATTCCCTAACACAAACTTTTTCATTTTTCGGGTTTTGGAGAAAAATATGCTGCTAGACTCAACAACGACCCGTGTTGTGGGATATGTCGGTTCGACTTGATGTTGTTGCCTGCCGACCTAAAAAAAACCTCAACTTGGGGAAATGCGAGGACCACCGGAAAAGACATCCCTGTCCGTACTTCGATAATCCCCCATGCATAGTGGTCCTTTCTCTCCTTTCTCCTCATGACTTCTGTCACAAAGCCGTAAACGCCTTCCAGCATTCTTCATGCTGTATAATTTCCTCTATTATATTCTCAACTGGCGGTAAGAGGCCTATCTTTCCAACCAGTGCGTTCCTTTCCTCCGTCCAGAACATGTGCTTCGGGTCATGATAAGGCATGATACAGATCATCCCGTGTCCGTCCTCTTAGTGAAGGTACCATAAGATCCATGCCCTGTCAAAAATTGAGTAAAATAGTCGTTTTATGCTCACATTGGATCCACTACTCTTAATTCCCCCGCATCCAAGCGGTATTTTACCCTCCATCATCCCATCTCTCTTGCCATTTTCTCAGTGTCATCCTTCTTGCCATACGTCGATTGCCCGGTAGTGCTCCTCCTACGATATGAAGGAAGCATCTTTCCGCCACCATTAGGTCAACTGGTAAGAAGCCAGGAATCACTTTGACAGCCTCCGCCGACGCAGTTCTGTATACCGAAGCTACCCTCAAGAGTCCCAGTCTCTATGCTGAATTCATCCGAGAGACATTACATTGCACTTCCCTCCATCCTGGCGCCGCATATTAGATCTTCTTGGTCACGGCATTATTTTAATAATAATAGTCACCCATCAAAACAAATCACAGTCAACATTAATCACTTTCACGAAGTAAATATTTATATAATATACTGATTCTGAATGGATTTACGGAATAATCTCGAATCATTCAGTGAAATCAATCGCACAAATATTTGACAACCAATATATATGTCACTCATTTTGCATTATGACATTATTCTTGACAGTTACGAAATCTATGAACATTTTGTATTGGAAAATTTTCTTTCTTTTATTGTATTTTTTCGGCAATTTTCCAATGTTTTCAATATATATTCTCCTATTCTGGACGGAGACGAATACAACAAATCAAAAACCATGAACATCTGTCCAGCCGTTCTTGAGTTATAAGTGGTGTGACTAACACGACTTTCTTTTATATATATATAGATAACAATAATATGTTCCATAAGCCCAATATTTAACCCACAACTAACTAAAATAAGAAAACCAAAATAACGATCTCAGTGATCCACAATCTCAAACATCATTACATGAACCAAATTCAATTAAAGAATGTACACCACGGCATATATGAATTATCTACATTTTCAATATAATAAATTAACAATAGCAATCTGTCATAACTAGTTCAGGTTCATCATTCACACATTTTATATAATCTAGGAATCGATCATAGCAGATAGTACTCTATGCCTCTTGATTTGATCCATTCCTCCAGTTGTCTCCTGACTGACCTGGACCTGCCCAACTGTTTCAAACAATCAGGAACATCGGCATAGATTCGGGGTGCCAAATATACGAAGCATCTCTGTCCAATTCGTTTTTCAGCTCTTGGTCTGTACAATCTATTTCCCCTGCTTCTCGTCTCGTATTCAATCTCGCTTAACTGTAGACATATTTTACCTCTATGTACTGACTGTAACATTTCCAACACAAATAGCTGTTGAGGATTTAGAACCTGAGACAATTCATACAACTCTCCCGATGGAAACATCATGGGTTTTTTATAGATCACTCGAAGTATCCACTTTTGAGTTACCTCAACTCTTTTCATATGACACTTGTATGCGCGTCCCCAACCCAGTATTCCATATTTAATCAATGATTGACAGAGCGCAATGTAAATCATTCTCATGAAAGGTGGACTTATGTATTCTCTGAGATGTCTGAACCTTGGGAGTAAGCTCCGCAATTTTCTCACCAATGCATCAATATGTTTATCCTATCGTAAGTGTTTATCGATAATTATGCCCAAATATTTCACACTTTCTGCTTCAGCGATTGATGTTTCCCGATTTACATATAAGCATCCCATATTTGGAAGACCGGACTCATATATTGCAAAAGGTAAGTACTTCGTCTTGTTCATATTTAGAGTTAATTTGTTACCTTTGAACCATAATATCTTATTCCGCAGATCCCTTTCAGCCTTGGTCTTCAAGTCATGCCATGTATCGTCCTCGTAAAGAATGGCTGTGTCGTCAGCGAATCTAATAACCTTCCCTTCGCCCTTCCTAAGTAGCAAGCTATTCATATACATGATAAATAATATGGGTCCTAGTACAGTTCCCCGAGGAACCCCATATTCAGTAGATTTTGACTCTCTCACTACGTCATCTATCTTTATCTGTTGTACCCTGTCTTTCAGGTAATCTTCGATGAGATCGAAAGACCTACCCCTGAAGCCGATTCGATACAGCTTCCTGAGTAGTTCCCCGTGTGACATTGTGTCGAATGCCTTGGCAATATTGGTTGTCTATCTGAAGTTTTCAAATTACAATAATGGAACAGAAAAATTTGTTTTAGATAGACTAATAAAGCAAGCCAACAAATCAATACACGTAACCCCATGGAACATCGAAATTTATCCTTTGCATCTGTAGACCGGTTTTTCCATTTACGACGTAAATATAGCCGTTCAAACTATTTTTTGAGTGCTCGTACTACTTACACGAGGGCTATATCATTTCATCACGAATATGTCGTGATCACGTTCATCTATGAGCAAAATTATACTAGGGGTTCCGTAAATATGGTCGATTGAAATTTTGTTTTCTCGATAATTTCGAAACTACGGATTCGATCGAGATGAAATTCTGTATTTTAATCGGGAATGATATATTAAAGCAATATTTTGTTCAGATCGCATGACCAGAACCATAGAAACCATAGAAAATTGTTACTTTTGAACAGAAAGGCCTAGGAACTTGAAATTTTCAGGGTAGATTTGGATCGCGAATGTCGCGGTCACGTTCATCAATGAGCAAAATTTGACTATGGGTTCCGTAAATATGGCAGTTCAAAATATTTTTTCCTGTTAGTTTCGAAACTACTGATTGGATCGGAATGAAATTTTGCACCTAGCTGAGGAATAATGTATTCAAACTACGTGCGAAATTTTGCCCAGATCGCATCACCAAGACCATAGATACCGTAGAAAATTCTAGCGTATTATCGAAAAAAAATTGGTCAGCTGAAGCACTGACATGATGTCTGGAGTTTCGCCTTAGTTTCAGAATTTTTTTGACAGCTGTCGAAAATTCGTTCAATTGATCTCTAAAACTGGAAAATGCGAATCTACCTACAAGGTGGATGTACGAGCGCTCAAAAGCTCCTGACTTCACGGCAGTGCTTTCCGTAATTTTTTCCTGATAATTTCGAAACTACTTATTCGATTGGAATGAAATTTCGCACATAGATGAAGAATAATGTATTTGAACTACGTGGGAAATTTTGTCCAGATCGCACTACCAAGACTAAGAAAACGTAGAAAATTCTAGCGAATTATCGAAACAAAAATTGGTCACCTGAAGCACTGACGTGAAGTATGGATTTTCGCCTTAGTTTGAAATTTTTATGACAGCTGTCAAAATCTTTCCAATTGGTTTATAAAACTGGTGAATGCGAATCTACCTACAAGGTGGATGAACGAGCGCTCAATAGTTCCTGACTTCACGGCAGTGCTTTTATAAGTTTTTAATTGCATTTTTAATTTAAAACATTCAAATGGCCCACCCATTATAGAAGAGAGCCAAGGCTTCAAGTAGGTTAGATCCTCATTCCTTCTGTAATTCTCTTGTTCAAGACATTCTTTGCGCTGGTTTGCAATGGCGAGGCATTCTGTAACCAGGTGAACAGGAGTCTCCTCCTCTTCACCACAGAATCTACACTCGTCAGTTTCTGTTAAGCCCATTCTCATCATATGCTTCCGAGGGCGACAATGTCCTGTGAGTAAGCCAGTGAGTAACTTGTTCTTACTGAGATCCAAGTACTTTTTGGATCTTGAACTTTCAAAGTTCCGAATGGACTTTTTGGAGTGATCCATTCCTGGAAGGTACCTCCAGAGTCCTTCTCTTTCAGTCTCTTCTTTCTACAGAAACTCTTTCTTATAGGTGCATTTACCAATGCCACAGAAAGGCTCTGGGCCAGTAAGTTGCGTTTGTGCTCCCTTTTTGGCAAGTGTATTGGCCTCTTCGTTTCCTTTAATTCCTGAGTGACCAGGAACCCAGACTAAATAGACCTTATTGTTTTTGCCTACTTCAGTTTCCTCCGGCACTCCCATATCAGCTTTGAGTCGGTGATATAGGAGCTCAGTGCTTTGATAACAGCTTGACTATCAGAATGGATCACAATGTCACATCCTTGATAGTTTCTTTCCAGGTTTATATCTATGCATCTTTCGATTGCAAATATTTCTGCCTGAAAAGCACTGAAGTAGGAGCCTAACGATAGTGTAGGAACTCTTGGTTCTTGCCCAGTTTACTCCAGCGCCGGCCCCCATCGTGGTTTTAGAACCATCTATAAACCATTCAATGGTATTCACTTTGAAGTTTTGGGTAGTGTATTCCTTTTCCCATTCTTCCTTTTTACATAGCATAGTGTTGAAGTTCTTCTCAATGCTTCCTCTTTTAATCATAAGATCACTAGGCAGGTTCGCTGATGAGATGTACTTGTTCAGAGAGGATCAGACTCCCTGTCTTTTAATTCTCTCATTCCCTGTACCTTCCCTAGATATTCTGAGATAGCCTCATGGGCTACCCTATTGATCACTAGATGTAGAGGGGCGAGATCTGTAATGACCTCCAGTGCTCTTGTCAGGCACGTTCTCATAGCTCCAGCAAACGCAGGCGAGCCTTTGTATCTTGTCAAGTATTTTCCTCGTGCTTGTCTGCCCTGTCTTAGCAGACCAGACTACTGCCCCATAAGTTATTATGGGTCTCACAATCATCCATCGCAGTATTTTAAGGTTACAGCTCCAAGTTTTACCGGATAGGCTTCTGCACGCCATTAGAGCCCTTGTCGCTTTACTAGCAGTGTTTTTAACATGCTTGTTCCATAGAAGCTTACTGTCAAGGATAACTCCCAGATATTTGACTTTAGATTTCCATTCTACGTTATCTCCATTCACCGAGATGGCCTTTATAGCAGGAAGGTTTCTTTTCCGAGTAAAGGGAACTACTGTGGTCTTGAGCCCCACTGACAAGCACCATTGCTCGATCATTTTGAGGCCCCTCTGTAACAAATCAAAGAGGGAATCCTCAAATTAACCTCTTACTATCAGGACTATGTCAACGGCATAGCCTATACATTCCTGGCCAAGCTTCATTAGCCTGTGCAGTAGTTCATCCATTACCAGACTCCAAAGGAGGGGAGATATTACTCCTCCTTGAGGTGTTCCGCGAGTAGTTTTGACAGAGATGGTCTGATCGACCGCCAGTGTCTCAGCTGTCCTCGTCGTCAACACTTCATACATCCATTTTATGATGGTACAGTTCAATCCTCGCTTTACAAGTGCCTCTCTGACAGACACGTGTGTCGTGTTGTCAAAGGCCCCAGATATGCTAGGAAAGCGCAAAGTGCGATTTCTTTATTGTCAGGGGTCTTCTGGATGCCTTCAGTCAGCTGATACAGATCAGTCTCCGTGGAACGTCCTGCCCTGTACGCATGCTGACATTTGTGACCTATACAATATTTTTTTTATCCAGTTCTTGAGCAGGAGGTGGTTGATGTCAAATAACTGAAGGAAACAATGAGTTCTGGAGCGTGTCTGCGCGAATTTCGAAACTGATAATTGTTGAATCAGGTACTAATTTTGCAATTATAAACTTATCAGTCACCCCTGGAGTATTTCCTTACCTCCTCAAAAGGGGCCTGCGTTATTCCGGTCTTCAAAAGAGATAAAATGGCCGATGTTTCGAACTAAAGACCTATTGCCATCGTGAGTACCTTCCCCAAAGTATTCGAGAAAATAATAAACAGCGGAATGATGGGATATCTGGACAAGTTTCAGATTCTTGATGGTTTTAGATCTGGCCGCTCAACTGAAACTGGAGCGTTCAACTTTGTTGTTGCCCCCATAGGGCTCACATGTTGCTCCTCTGTTTTTCAATTCATCACGAGCATTCGATAGTCTCTCGAATCGGTTTGTTTTAGACAAACTTTATAACTTGGCATTTAGAGTTATCTTTCTCGATTGGATTCGGAGTTATCTCGAAAACAGAGGCGTCCGAGTTGATGATTGTTATTCAATGGGGCGAAACTTGAAATGAGGAGCGACTCAGGGTTCTGTCCTTGGGGCCACCCTTGTTTATCTCATTCATAAACTACCGCCCACCAAATTCGAGGAGAATTTCCATCGAATTATTCAACTTGAATAAATCACTGCATTTGATTATCAGGATAATATTGTTTGCCGATGATTCCTCCATAACGGTTTCAGCAGCGACGTTGGAGGAATTACAATATTTTTTTGTTAGTTACCGCGTTTGTCGCTAGATCGGTAGATTATTTTTACTGGTTGCTAAGATTAACAGAACAGTAAGTGAATCACTTACCGTTCTTCTGCGATGCTTCTTTCAAGAATTTATACATTTCTTCTCTAGTGAAAACGGCAGATTTTTTTGGTTTGTAACCAACAGTTTTTCTTTTAAGGAATGCTATAAGAGTTGCGGACCTGGATATATCGATACCATCGTTTAAAAATATTGTGCTTTTTAACATGGAATATTCAGCCCAAAGACTTCCAGTTGATTTTAGGTTTTCAATTCGTCGAACGAAATAAGCAAGCAATACTTTTTCATTGATTCGGCTGCCTTTTCGCTGAATCCATTTCTTGAAAGTCTTGTATGTACCCTCGTAACGAAGTTTCGATTTCTCGGGAATAACTGCAGAACAGCCGATTTCCCAGGCTTTTTGAATTTCGTTTTCTTCAGAAGATTCGATATCGCTCATTTTTGAGCGCTCGTACTACATACACGAGGGCTATATCATTTCGTCACGATGTCTGTATTTTTCGAATTTTGAGCCGAAAATGGTCTCAATCGACTATGTTCGACTCACTGATGACGAATCCGTCGGAAAATTCGGGTCTGTCCGTCTGTCCGTCCGTCCGGCCGTCCGTCCGTAAGCACGATAACTCTCGAACGGATCAACCTAGAGACTTGAAATTTTTAGTGTAGGTTCAGATCCCAAATGCCTCGGTTAAGTTCGTTAATGGGCAGAATTCCACCAGTGGTTCCGTAAATATGGCCGTTCAAAATTTTGTTCTCCTGATTACTACGAAACTACAAATTCGATCGAGATGAAACTTTACACTCAAATGAAGAATGAGGTGTCCAAGCTACATGTGAAATTTTGTCCAGATCGCATGACCAGAACCATAGAAAATTGTAACTTTTGAATGGAAACGCCTAGGGACCCCTTATACTAGGGGTTCCGTAAATATGGTCGTTTGAAATTTAGTTTTCTTGATAATTTCAAAACTACAGATTCGATCGTGACGAAATTTTGTATACTAATGGAGAATTATATATTCAAGCTACATTTCTCCAGATCACATAGAACCATAGAAACCATAGAAATTGATAACTTTCGAACGGAAAGGCCTAAGGACTTGAAATTTTCAGGATAGGTGTGGATCTGAAATGTCGCGTTCACGTTTATCAATGAGCAGAATTATACTAGGGGTTCCGTAAATAAATCTCAGGCAATAATTGGTCTTCATTGTCTTCGATCGGTAAAATGTCCTTACCGTTCTCGATACTTAATATACTATTTTCGGCAAGCGTCCGGGAAGTACTCATTTCCCAGACGCTTATCCTTTGAGCAAATAACATTTCCCGGCCTAGTCCGGAAAGTACGTACTTTCCGGACTAGGCCGGAAAGTACGTTTCCAGTAGCAACGAAATTACGACTGACACGTATTACGTTGTTATCATTGGCTATATGAAAATCATGGTGGGTCTGATTTCGATAAATACAATTGATCATCACCATAGCAACGAAATACCAACATTGATTTTGGAAAGTTTGGAGTGTTTTTGGCCGCATTTATCGCAATAAAGAAATTTGTCTCATTGATTTGTTATTCCTACACGGTTGCCGAAAAAATAGTGTACGCAACACGTCCAAAAACAGTTTTTTTGGACTCGCAGACTTCCAGGACTCGCTTACGCTCGTCCTAGAATTTTGTCTACTCGTCCAAAAAAACAGTATTTTCCGGACTTGTTACGTAAATAACTATTGTGGACTTATTATGCGAAGTTTCGTTGAATGGTGTCACATGAATAGAATTAAAATTAATGTCAGTTAGTTTGTCCAGCGTTGCAGGTGACACATTTGTTGTTCCATATTTGGATACAGTAATCCCATCTTATGATATCTTATCTCATTGATATGTTTTCCCATTCTTCAATATACTCAAATGTAGCTGATGTGGAAAATAAATATTATTATTATTATTATCTCGTTTTTGGTGCTACCAAACTCAGCTCAAAGCTAGTATCATTGGCATATCCCGGGTACAAAGTACCAAAGAGATTAGACTCAATTTACATTGTGAACTTCCGTACTGTATGAGAGGTGTTCAGCCTTTTGGATGTCTGAATAGGTGTTTTTAGGTAATCCCAGTTTAACGATACTTTCGTGCAGAGACTTGGGCAGCACTCCGATTGATGATATTATCACTGGAACGATTTCCACTTTCTCGCAATGCCACATTTGTTTGATTTTTTTATTATCGGTACATACACTTAATTATTATTATTACTATTATTATTATGACCATATTAGGTTTATAGGGATACTAATTGACAGATATCTGAAATAACATTCGCATACTAATGCCCTTGGTGAAAAAACTCAATAGCTCCTTTTACGCGTTAACCCTTTCACTGTATTTGTCCCTCCGTAGGGACATCTATGTTCACACAATCATATGTATTGTATACGGTGTTATTTGAAGTCTAGCGTTCACGTACCTCCAGAAGGACATCTAATGCATGCGTTATAATAAGCAGCGCCCTCAATGAAACTTGTTTATAACCAAAAATGTCAAAATCGTAGAACAGTTTCTGTTTGTTGAGGGCGCGTGTTGGTAACGCCTTCCTGTTTGAATTCAGATCTTCCCTTTGTGTTTAGGAAAAAGTAAACTGTGTCATTTTACGGTAAGTAAAAATACTGTAAATTTGTATTTTATCAATTGATTGCAGTTCATTCATCATTACAAGGGCCTGTCATGACTCAAAAAAGGATGTCCCCGTGTAGGGACAAAAACACTGGACGTCTCATTTTTGAGTCATTGCCATAAACTGGTTTTTGTTGGGACTTGATGATTTTTTTGTTACAGACGATGTATAATTGCAGAGAAAAACCTCTTGGCTAGGGGTATAAAATTAGGCTTCTAAATTAGGCACTTATAAGCAGCATACATTGGAACTGCTTGCATTCAGACAGTCGGTGGCTGATTCTTGCCCAAAAAAAAGCTAAACGGGGAAGACCTTCTATTAGTAGAGACTCTTCTGAACCACCTCAAAAGAAACCATTTGAGACAAGACCAGTGACAGAATTCCGATATGACGGATATGATCATTTGCCGTTAGTTGGCGATAAGAAAGAAAATTCAAAATATAAAATGGAGTTGTGTAAAATGAAAACACAAATTTTCTGCTCATAGTGTGAACTGCATTTATGTTCAAATAAAGGAAGAAATTGTTTTCGTATTATCCATAAAAAATAAATTGAATTTGTATCAATAATAATTCATTTTCTGCGGTAGGTATGCTTTATTTTTTTACCTCTAGTGCATTTGTCCCTCTGGAGGGACAGTGAATAAAAAAAAACAAGAGGGGGAAGGTCAGATTTTCTATTGGAATATACCTGCATAAGCCATTCTTGCTTCATAAAACCAAGGAAATAATTTTCCTACCATTTTTTACAGTTGTGCAGTGAAAGGGTTAAGCAGAGTTGAAAGTTCACTTTCGTTAAAATCTCCGATTAACGTCTACTATTATTGAGTATATAGGGTGTCCGGGAAAATGTGGGAAATCTCTCGGATTCAGATAAAACATAAAAAAATAAGATGACAAGTTCCCATAATTTTTTTTCCTAGCGGCCCTCCCTACGAAGATACGGCCTCCTAAATGACGCAACTGGAAATTCATTTTACTGGAATAAATTTTAAACTACTTGATATAATTTAATAAAAATTTGATATGATAAACAATAGTAAGGACCTCTTTGAATACTGCCCTTAAATTTGAATTAGCTCGTTTAGTTTACCAGGGGCGGACTAGGTTGTACGTTTTAATGCTTACATTTTTAACACCCTGTATGATAAGGAGTTAAAAAAAAACAAATAAGGATACCTTGAACATTAAGCTAAAGAAAAGGTACTCTTGTTCAATGTCGATAAAATGAACCGTTTTCGAAGAACAAAATAATAAAAGAAGTTATTTTTTTATTTCTAGTGAAGAGAACCATAGATTTTAATTTTTTTTGTCTGCAACAAACTGTGATACGAAAGTTATTCGAGGAACAAAAAATTTTAAGTTTACGTTATTGAATCCGACAAAATTATAAAGATTTTTTAACAATGCAGTTTTGGCCCAGAATGGCACCTTAACAAAAATAGTAATAATAATAATTAGAATTCATGGTTCGTTTTACTAGAAATAAAAAAGTTATTCCTTTTATTAATTTGTTTTTCGGTTACGGCTCATTTTATCGACAATTAACAGGAGTACCTTTTCTTTAGCTCAATGTTCAAGGTATCCAAATTTGTTTTTTTCAACACCTTATCATACAGGGTGTTAAAAATGTAAGCATTAAGATTTACAACCTAGTCCGCCCCTGGTAAACTTAACGAGCTAATTTAAATTTAAGGGCAGTATTTCAAGAGGCCCTTACTACTGTTTATCATATCAAATTTTCATTGAATTATATTGAGTAATTTAAAATTCATTCCAGTAAAAAAATTTCCAGTGGCGTCATTTAGGAGGCCGTATCTCCGTAGGGAGGGCCGCTAGGAAAAAATTATGGGAACTTTTCATCTTATTTTTCTATGTTTCATCTGAATCCGAGAGATTTCCCACATTTTCCCGGACACCTGTATAGCCATCTGTCTTACAAGGGGTAATTCTTTAGATGTTGATAGTTTTCTCATTATTCTAAAACGAATAATTCGTTCAATACAGTAGAAGCTCCTTACTCGCGATTCCTATATTCGCGTTTTCACTATTAGCGGATGAAAAAAAAAACGACCCAATTGCTATATTCGCGGCTGGAAATTTCTTCATTCGCGGATCTAATCGGTATGTACATCGGTACATACACATTTTAATCATGCTGGAAAAACTGTGGCGTGCTCTGACTTGCGGAAATTGACGAAGAATCTGTGCAAATTCAAACTTTGACTGCAAACATAGCCGAAATTGCGGATAGAAGAGGACGATATGGGTTCGAACCGATAGATTCAAGTGGCATTCGGGAGTTGTTTGAATCGCAAGATGAAGATTTGACTGACACCGACTTGGAGGAAATGTTAAATTCACATCCCATTGAAGAAGAGGCTTCAACAAGCACTGAAAAAATGACTAATTTGCAGAATCTAAGTGAAGTTTTAAGAATGGCAAATGAGCTTTGTGATGTCTTTATAAAAATTGATCCGTCTATGAAACAAAGTCTTATTTTGAAGAGGCAAATTGCTTATGCTGCTGCTGAATATAAGTCTGAATTGAAGGAGCTTTTGAAAACTGCCACGCAAGAAAATATGACAACATTCTTTAAACCTTTGCCTGAAGATAATAATTAATCAGTATGGTCAAAAACTTCAATTTTTGAGCGCTCGTGCTACTCACTCGCTATATCATTTCGTCACGATGTCTGTATTTTTCGAATTTTGAGCTGAAAATGGTCTCAAACGACGAATGCCGCGGTTGAGTTCGTTATTGGGCAAAATGCGCCGAGGTGTTACGTAAACATGGCCGCTCGAAATTGTATTCTCCTGATTACTTCGAAACTACTGATTCGATCGAAGTGAAATTTTGCACTCAGATGGAGAATGACGTGTTCAAGCTACATGCAAAATTTTGTCCAGCTCGCATGACCAGAACTATGAAAACCAAAGAAAATTATAACTTTGTAATTGTGTGGATTTCGAATGTTGCGGTCACGTTTATCAATGAGCAAAATTAGACTAGGGGTTCCGAAAATATGGTCGTTTCAGTTTTTTTGATAATTTCAATACTATGGATTTGATGACGAAATTTTGTATTTAAATTGAGAATGATATATTCGAGCTACATTTTTTCCAGATCGCATGATCGGAACCATAGAAAATTATAACTTTCGAACGGAAAGGCCTAGGGACTTGAAATTTTCAGGATAGTTTCGGATCGCAAATTTCGCAATCACTTCCATCAATGGAGCAAAATGAGACTAGGGGTTCCGTAAATATGGCCGTTCAAACTGTTTTTTTCCTGATAATTTCGAAACTACTCATTGGATTGCAATGATATTTCGCACATATATGAAGAATAATGTATTCAAACTAAATGGAGATTTTGTCCAGATCGCATTACCAAAACCATAGATACCGTAGAAAATTGTAGCGAATTATCGAAAAAAAATTGGTCACCTAAAGCACTGACGTGAAGTCTGTATTTTCGCCTTAGTATGAAATTTTCTTTAACAGCTGTCAAAATCATTCCAATTGGTTTCTAAAACTGGAGAATACGAATCTTCCCACAAGGTGGATGAACGAGCGCTTAAAAGCTCCTGACTTCACGGCAGTGCTTTTCTAATTTTTTATGTACTATTTGTTTTTATTTTGGAACGTATCCCCTATAATCCCATGTAAATAACCATTCGATATTCACGGTTTCTGTATTCGCGGTATATTTACGGAACCTATACCCCGCAAATAAAGAGCTCTTCTTCTTCTTCTTCATGTGCCCTGTCAGTTTTGTCCGACGTTGGCGATCACCATTGAGAAGGCTTCTCGATCTTGTGCTATATGCAAAAGTTGCATTTCTTATCCCGGTCCATTCTCGGACATTTTTGAGCCATGAGGCTTGCCTTCTTCCTACACTCCTTTTTCCTTCTTTGCCGCTGATTATCAACTGCAGAATTCGATAGCGACTTCCCCTCATCACATATTGATGACAATAAGCAATTCTCTGTTCTAGTTTTGTGTGCTGTCCAGGGAATTTTGAGCATACGTCTGTGTATCCACATTTCCAATGCTTCAAAGCGGTTCAGTGTTGACAACTTGAAGGTCCATGTTTCGACACCATACGAAAGCACCGGCCAAACATAGCACTTGACCATTCTCTGTCTCAATTCCAAGTGAAGGTGGTCATTACATAAAAATGTCTTCATTTTCGCAAAAGTGGTCTTGGCCATTGCCATTCTTCGTTTAATCTCCACATCCGGATCCAGTTGGTCTGTTATTATAGACCCCAAATATTGATTCACCCCCTCGATTTACTTTCGGTTTAATTTGAGTGAAGCATCCGGATATGGGTTACGGCTACATACTAAAAATTTTGTCTTTTTTGCATTAATTTTGATGCCCATTTCTTCTCCCACCTCATGGATACGATCGAGCATGATCTGGAGACCCTCTAGGCAGTCCGCCAAAATCGCGTATCATCCGCATATTTCAGTACATTGACCGTTTCCCTGTTAATTTTTATTCCATATGGTTGGTCTTGCAATGCTTCTTTAAATAATCGATCCGAATATCGATACCTTTTTGCCAAATTATCGTAAGCCTCAACGTACTACGTTGAGGCTTACGATAGTTTGGCAAAAAGGTATCGATATACATTAAACAAAGTTGGGGATAAAATATAGCCTTGTCTTACACCTCGTTGTATAGATATTTCTTTGGTGAGATTATTATCTCCAATTTTGATATTCGCTGTCTGATTCCAATACAAGTTCTTTATGATACGTATATCTTTGCCATCAATGCCTTTGCTCCTCAGTATTTTAGTCATCTGAACATGTACTTTATCAAATATCTTTTCGAAATCCACGAAGCAAACGAAAACGTCTTTTCTTTGGTCTCGGAGCTCTTACTGTATTCAATTGCCATCTGCGGTCCTCTTGCAGACCCATCTTCAAAGGAAATGGTATTTTCATATTGGCCTCTTCATTTTGTAACGTTATAATTTCACATCATTGTTTATTTCCACCATGCACTAGGGAAAATTACGAAATTCCACATGGCGCTAGCATTTGTATTTTCAATGTTTGAATGCATTCCTTCTGGTACATTATATATTTATCATCTCGCTAATGTGATGTGGTATTCTTGAATCTCCGTGCTGGAATTGGCGAACTTCGTTCCTTCCGTTTGTTTTGTTTTGGAATTTGTGAGGTTAACTGTGGAGTCAATTGTCATTCCGATAGCTCTTATGTCACGGGTAAGAATTTTTGGCCTCTACGTATGATTTCTGGACTTATAGTCGTTACCGCGAATTTGAATTTACAGAATGCCTAATTTAGTAGATACAAGTAAAACATCTCGATGTGAATTACCAAATAGTAGTATCAAATAATTTTCGATTTCTTTTATTCTTTTTTTCTTGGTTGTCCAATTCGACAGTTGGTATCTCTGTGTGAACTGTGGGGTTGCGTTTGGGTACCAGCACGGTACCAGTGTATCCCTTCAGGATTTTTGTTGTTAACCAATTCTTTTGGTTGTATTGTGTTATTGAACTATCGTTATTGGTCTGTCATAGTAACAGAGTTATAGTTGAACTTAGCCAAGTAAGGTTTTGTCAGTACCGATTTAGGTACAAGTTAGTATAGGTATTAGGGTAGTAGACCAGGCAATAGAGATTTTTTCGTGACAAAAATCGTAGAAGAAAACCGCGAGTGGGGGGTTACGTGGGGTGGTCCGTGGATGTTCAGTGATATGTTTTCGACTCGCAAATATCATTACTTTACTTGTAATTGCGAAGAAACACCAAAAAAAACGGTGTTTTTAAGTTTTTTGCTTGTAAAATCTGAACCAATGGAGCGGTGGTAATACTTTCAACAGACGACTTGTAGAGAATGAAAAGATGAAAAAAAAAAAAATACGAAAAGCACTGCCGTGAAGGCAGGAGCTTTTGAGCGCTCGTACATGCACCTTGTAGGTAGATTCGCATTCTCCAGTTTTAGAAATCAATTGAAGGAATTTTTGACAGCTGTCAAAAAAATTCTGAAACTTAGGCGAAACTCCAGACTTCATGTCGGTGCTTCAGCTGATCAATTTTTTTCCGATAATTCGCTAGAATTTTCCACGGTATCTATGGTCTTGGTGATGCGATCTGGACAAAATTTTGCACGTAGTTTGAATATATTATTCCTGAGCTAGGTGCATAATTTCATTCCAATCCGATCGGTAGTTTCGAAACTATCAGGAAAAAAATATTTTGAACGGCCATATTTACGGAACCCCTAGTCTAATTTTGCTCATTGATGAACATGACCGTGAAATTTGCGATCCAAACCCACCCTGAAAATTTCAAGTTCCTAGGCCTTTCCGTTCAAAAGTTAGAATTTTCTATGGTTTCTATGGTTCTGGTCATGCGATCTGGACAAAATATTGCTTCAATATATCATTCTCGATTAAAATACAAAATTTCATCTCGATCGAATCCGCAGTTTCGAATTTATCGAGAAAACAAAATTTCAAACGACCGTATTTACGGAACCCCTTGTATAATGTTGCTCATAGATGAACGTGATCACGACATTCGAGATCCACACCTATCCTGAAAATTTCAAGTCCCTAGGCCTTTCCGTTCAAAAGTTACAATTTTCTATGGTTTCTATGGTTCTGGTCATGCGATCTGGACAAAATTTCACATGTAGCTTGAACACCTCATTTTCCATTTGAGTGCTAAATTTCATCTCGATCAAATCTGTAGTTTTCAAGTAATCAGGGAAACAAAACTTTGAACGGACATATTTACGGAACCCCTGGTGGAATTTGGCCCATTAACGAACTTAACCGAGCCATTCGGGAACTGAACCCACACTGAAAATTTCAAGTCTCTAGGTTGTTTTGTTCGAGAGTTATCGTGCTGACGGACGGACGGACGGACGGACGGACGGACGGACGGACGGACGGACGGACGGACGGACGGACGGACGGACAGACTCGAATTTTCCGACGGATTCGTCATCAGTGAGTCGAACATAGTCGATTGAGACCATTTTCGGCTCAAAATTCGAAAAATACAGACATCGTGACGAAATGATATAGCCCTCGTGTAAGTAGTACGAGCGCTCAATGAGTGCTAGTGCAACTCAATCGGGTCATCATTAACGGAGGAAAGCCGGAAAAACCGTGAAAATCAGCGTTTTTTCAAATCCTCATAACTCGGCCAATTTCGAAGTTGTAGCTCTGGCTTTCCGAATGAAAGTAGTGGTCAATAAATACTTTGAGTGTGCATAACCCGGACGTTGTCCGATAAATAGTTTTTGCGTAATTGCGATTTGAATTATTTAAGGCACTATTTTCCGGAAGAGCTGGATGCGTCGGAAGTAGTCCGATTTCAATTTGCAAAACGGATTTTGAAAGAAGAAGTATAGTACTCTGAAAGCAATCTTGATTTTTCGTTAAAATGCTTCAAAATAGGTGAAAAAAGCGTGCAAACATGACCAAAATCAGCCGAATGCACGATTGCAGTCAAGTAGTGGGGGTATATACGTAAATATTCGCGCCAGGCCTCAGCGCGATTTTGGTTCCCCGCGTCTGCCGGCTACCCCCACTATCCGTCCCAGATGGGGCACTGAGCCGGTTTTGGTCATGTTTCCACGTATTTTTCACCTATTTTGCAACATTTTAACGGAAAATCAAGTTTGCCGTTTTGTAGTACTATACTTCTTCTTTCAAAATCCGTTTTGTAAATTGAAATCGGACTACTTCCGACGCATCAAGCTCTTCCGGAAAATAGTGCCTTAAATAATTCAAATCGCAATTACGCAGAAACTATTTATAGGACAACGTCTGGGTTATGCACACTTAAAGTATCTATTGACCACTACTTTCATTTGGAAAGCCAGCGCTACAACTTCGAAATTGGCCGAGTTATGAGGATTTGAAAATTCGCTGATTTTCACGGTTTTTTCGGCTTTCCTCCGGTAATGATGATCCGATTGAGTTGCACTAGCTCTCATTTTTTTCATCTTTCCATTCTCTACAATTCTTCTGTTGAAAGTATTAGCACCGCTTTATTGGTTCAGATTTTACAAGCAAAAAACTAAAAAAACACCGTTTTTTTGGTGTTTCTTCGCAATTACAAGAAAAATAATGATATTTGCGAGTCGAAAACATATCACTGAACATCCACGAACCACCCCACGTAACTCCCCACTCGCGGTTTTCTTCTACGATTTTTGTCACAGAATGACCCTCTATTGCCTGGTCTATAGTGATCGAGAGTCCGTCTGGCTCCCGATTTGATGATTTGCGTTGTCTATTTTCTTTTTTTCGCCTTGTACTCATCAACCACTGCAAGTTATTTTTATTAAACCATTAAAATTAAACCTTTGAGTAATTTTGTTTACTGCTACTCTGGTAGAGGGGTATGCAGCTTTGTTTCCTTTTCAATAGGCAGGCATATCTCTACCTGGCGCCCTTTTCCATTTCCTTATCTACTCACTCCCATCTTCCCTGAGTGTAGCCGCGAGCCTAATTGCCTTGTAACCAGCTCCCTCAAAGTTAACGTCACAATATATACTAAAATGCCTCATATATGTGAAGGAAAATGAGGAATGTATTGCGAATCTTTCTAGTTTTCATTCACACGATACCCAATAAAAATGAGTTATATTTTCCCGCACCTTATATAAAATTGCTAAGAAAATAAATTCAAGAAGATAGTTAGGAATTTTTTATTGAGGTAATGTTTCTATGTTGTAACAGTCTATTACTGCTATAATATACATGAAGTATTGAGCGATGGAAAAAAATTATGCAAATTCCAGGTGAAGAATTTCGATATAAATATTTACCTTCATCCGGTTAGGTTGACTTTAAAGGTGGCTACAGACATGCTCCGAATACCGCCGCGAACCGCGTCGCATACCCCGACGCGATCAACAAAAGTTCGCGACGATGTAGCATGGTGCGTTTAGAAAATAACACCGTTCTGAACTTCGCACTGTACTTTTTGACGTTCCATCAGACTTTTAGACAAGCTTGGCTACTACCTTATTTTGACTAGAGCGATTGGAACGCCGAAAGATTCGCAAGCTAGTCCAGACATGAAATCACAGTGCAACGGCGTTGCGTTCGTGTTTCATTCGATGCGATAGCCCTTTACCGACAACGGACCGATCGCCTTGTAGCGTTCTACACGCAAGATTTATTTGATGGCCTTTTTTGGTTTATTTTAAAAGACCATTGAAGGAAGAAATGAATTGTGGATGTTGTGGTGCGAGTCTTCCATGTGTCGTTTCATATGTGTCTGATGCGGAGAACAACTCGACCCGCTTTTTTTCTGTTCCTGATTTCATCGAGAGAAGGTTACGATTGTCTTGATCTTTAATTTCTCGAATAGTTTCAGTTAAATACTTTCTAATAGTGTAAAGAAAACCCTCAAATAAGGGTTTTTTCTTTGGGGATCTTTGAATTTTACGAATTCGCAACTGGGTTACCTGAAGACGTTTGACGAGTTCGTCTGATCTGAAGAGCGGAACAGAGCAACCTCAACATCGTTCTGATTGGCATACCACCAGCCTGGAAACTCCACTATAACAGAACAGAGCAACCTCAACATCGTTCTGATTGGCATACCACCAGCCTGGAACCCCATATAACCCCCGTATATCAGGGAAGTAATTGATCTCCATATCTACGTATCATCTTAATACTTTTTGTATAGAAAATATTCCTAATTATTTTAATTAACTCCACGCTTTTTCTTTCTTTTTATGTTAGTATATTGTTTAATTGTAAATATTAGATTAAGAATAGTCATTCTGGTACCAGGTCGTTTAGTATTTGTAAAAATTAATTCTTGTGAAAATAAACGAGTGGTTGTTTGACTTGAGTTTGTGTTGCTTTCATTTTGGTGGAATTGTGTGATCAGGCTCACGACCCTTTTAAAAACCGACTAAGCTCGGGCATTGCAATTTGCAAACGGATAATAGTCGAAAGTTGTTACAGCCTTCATGTCACACCATGATCGCGTAGAGGGGCGATACGCGGTTGCAACCCTCCGTCCACACTAGGGTACGCGACGCGGTTCGGTACGATGTTCGGAGCATGTCTGTACGCACCTTAAGAAAAGTGATGAATATAATTCTTGAATTAATATTTAGGTTAGGTTAGCTTGAGTTAAGACAGTGGTGAAAATCATGAATTTATATTTAGATTAGGTTAGATTGAGTTAGGACAGTGTTCAATATTATTCACGAATTGAATTCATAAACACAGACTATTGCGTGAACTATGCGATCGCGAATATTGAAAGATAGCGGATTAGCAACAGTTGGTTACTTAAACCGATTCCTTCTAGCCATTATCATAATATCTAGATAAAGTAATTGATTTATCAATATTATCTATTATTATATTGATCTACCTACTTTGACGAATCTAATGGAGTCATTGATCTACGTTACTCACCTTGTGTCTTTCAACTCCCTTATTTGCTTAGTACTCTTGAATTTCACCAGGAGTACAACCGTGGCAATATTCAACCTGTGCAAACGTTCTATACTGCTGACGGCAACGTCCAGCATGCAGTGACGTTTGTTGGCACAAACATTCTTGACTCCCATTACACTAGTGCATTCAAAAAAACTTCCTCTTCTCTTGTAGTCAACAAGAAGGCCATCAGCCAATTCTCTATCGAGCAAAGCTTGCGAACAACGTCTGGTTTCGGATGGCGCCCTCTGGAACTGATCAGGAAAATCCGAGACAAGCTTATCCACTACGCAGTCCGCTAAGGGACCCAATACTAAAACTGGACGGAATTCTGGTCTACCCAATCTCTCCACTCTTTGATAAGAACATAAAGATAAATCTTCAGAGTACCTGAAAGTGAAAACAAAACTGTTTAACAACTGGTAAATATTTTATTATAAAGTATTATTAGCATATTATAATGAAAATGCAAAAATTGACAGAAGATTAAATGTAAAGAAGCTTCTGTAAGATATCTGTAAGATACCGGAAAAATAAAGACTATATAAAATACGTGAAGACGTGAAGAAAGTGTTCCTATATTCGCCACAATACCGCTATTACCTAAGTTATTTTCAAATTTGTCTGTAGCTAAAAGAAAATTATTGCATTATTTCCTTCAAACCTGTGTTTTTTCTTCAAGAATATTGATATCGGTATGAATAAGGGAAGAAATTGTTCATTGTTTAATTATAGAAGGTACTTGTTTACTACTCGAACAACTTTTTCTGGTTTCCCTTCGTATATGTTTTTTTCTTTACTATCAAGCGTGTTAGCGAGTTTTATTTCTTTTCATTTTGTTGTGGACCCTTGTAATTGGATGTTTTTCTGTTGGGGTTCCTGTTTGTAGGATTGAATAAATAAAATAAAATAAATGGGTAAAATGAAAATGAATTTACCATCCAGGTGCCAGACTAGAAAAACTAGCTAATTCCTTCGAGTCCCTAGAGGATCCATTGCTGCCCTGACCCATACCTCTCTGATGATGCTTTTTCCTCCTGAAAAAACTCCTCCTTGCAGAAGAAGTATTTGATGGTGATCTACTTTCTAGATCTGCAGCACTTCTTCGCAATAAAAGCTCTTCTTCAACTTTGTATTTCGAGGGCACAACACCACAATGTTGCCTGTTAAAATTAATTTATTAAAAACTTTTATTATTCGGAAATAATCAATGAATTAATAATGAATATCATTAATTTCTTGAAGTTTCGGAAAGGATAAGAACTAATCTATATTTAATATATGGTTTACGTATGTGGAAGCATCACGTTCAAACGACTGTACCAAATTCGATCATTCGTTTTTAGTTGTGTTCATTATTATCACGACAAGGTTTATAAAACGAAATATTTCCGAAAAACTCAAACGGAAAAGAAAAAATTTCCTTTTTCCTCCGACCAAGCGAACAATCATAGAATACTTATATTCCAAACGTACGAAATAACGTTCGGAAAAGGTCGAAAAAACGTCTCGGGGCTCCAGGGGGGTCGAATTTTCATCCCAAAGGACGCGAGGTCTCTATTAATGTAAATGGGTTCCAATACAACGGACGATTTACGCAAAAAAAAAAACGTGAAAAAGTCCGATTTTGTCACCTCGAGGAAGTCCGAAAGAAATTATGTCGATCATACATAATTCGTGACGTTTCTCCCGGAATTAAATTATTCGTCTTTCGAGACATCGTCGAAATTTATCAGTACTCGATCATTTCGAGATGAATTTGAATAAATACGAGGAGAATTGAATGTTGGCGGGTGGATTTGAGGGCATATTCGATTTTCCAAATGTTTCCGGCAAGACGAACGCTATTTCGGTCAACATCGGTTAATGTTTGCATCGGGAGAAGGGTGCTCGAAAATTATGGATATAGCAGCTTAAAAGAGAGAAATCAAGGTGAGTAAGTAATTAAAGCGTTATTCCGTCGTAATAGTACATATTTCATTACATTTCCAGTGTATTATTGAAAAGTGAAAACGAAAAAACTTAGATTTTGACACTTAAACAAGAAGTGAAGTTATTATTCATTCATTTATTCTTGGTGAACAAACCACCCTGTGCTTCAGCCCCCCTAGAACGTGATGGCTGTGGGTTGGGCTCAGCAACGGAGGTTATGTACCCAATCTCGGCGTAATCTTCGCCGTTGTATTCTGGGGTCTCTAGTCCTGAGGAACTGCAGGAGTCTTGGTCGAACCAATCCCCAAAAATAGTTTTTCACAAGTCACATGTAGAACATAAATAATGGATTTTCCAAGAAATCTCCAAACTTTTCAAAAAATTAGCACTGTACAAACATCAATTTTAATCTTCGTCGTTGTTTTAAATAATATTTTCAATTTTTGAGCGCTCGTACTACTTACACGAGAGCTATATCATTTCGTCACGATGTCTGTATTTTTCGAATTTTGAGCCGAAAATGGTCTCAAACGATAGAGTTCGCGTCACTGATGACGAATCCGTCGGAAAATTTGAGTCTGTCCGTCCGTATACACGATAACTCTCGAACGGAATGTCCTAGAAACTTGAAATTTTCAGGTTAGGTTCGAATCTCAAATGCCGCGGTTAAGTTCATTATTGGGCAAAATTCGCCCAGGAGTTCCGTGAATATGGTCGCTCGAAATTTTGTTTTTCTGGATTACTTCGAAACTACTGATTCGATCGAGGTGAAATTTTGCACTCAGATGGAGAATTACGTGTTCAAGCTACATGCAAAATTTTGTCCAGCTTTTGACCAGAACCATAGTGAAATTATAACTTTGTAATGGAAAGGCCTAGGGACTTGAAATTTTCAGGATAGGTTCGGATCGCGAATTTCGCGGTTACGTTCATCAATGAGCCAAATTAGACTAGGGGTTCCGTGAATATGGCCGTTTGAAATTCAGTTTTCTTGATAATTTCAAAACTATGGATTTGATCGTGACGAAATTTTGTATACAAATTGAGAATGATATATTCGAGCTACATTTTTTCCAGATCGCATGATCAGAACCATAGAGACCATAGAAAATCATAACATTTGAACGGAAAGGCCTAGGAATTTGAAATTTTCAGGATAGGTTCGGATCGCGAATTTCGCGGTCGCGTTCATCAATGAGCAAAATTAGACAAAGGGTTCCGTAAATATAGCTGTTCAAAACAATTTTTTCCTGATAATTTCGAAACTACTTGTTGGATTGGAATGAAATTTCGCACATAGTTGAAGAATAATATTTTCAAACTACGTGAGAAATTTTGTCCAGATCGCATCACCAAGACCATAGATACCGTAGAAAATTCTAGCGAATTATCGAAAAAAAAATTGGTCCCCTAAAGCACTGACTTGAAGTCTGGATTTTCGCCTTAGTTTGAAATTTTCTTTGACAGCTGTCAAAATCTTTCCAATTGATTTCTAAAACTGGAGAATACGAATCTACCTACGATGTGGATGAACGAGCGCTCAAAAGCTCCTGACTTCACGGCAGTGCTTTTCGTCATTTTTAAATACTTCAAGGAATCCAAACTGGGACGTAGGGAAATGTACGTCATCCCACCGTAACGACCATTTTGGAACCCAAAAGTAGAGTTATATCGAGTGAATCGTACTGCCTCAGAAAACCTTCAATGTGATTTACCGCGATGCTATTTGCTCACATGAAACGTGTTTCTTGAAATTGCTCAGAAGTTCATCACTGTGTTTGATATTGTATCTATGTGTTGTGTGTTGTGTGTTAGTTGGGCTTTCTTCACACGGAGCGTATCGTCATATACGCGTACAAGATTAGGGTGATGATGAGGGTGAGAGTAAAGATAACGGTAAGGGTGAGGGTGAGGTTAAGGGTAAAGGCAGGGGCAACATAAGGGTAAGGGTTTGGTCAAGGTTAGGTTAGGTTAGGGTCAATACAACAGCAACGCATGGCAGGGGCTGCTAGAATATAATAAATGAGGATGCGCCGGAGGTTCTTTTTGAGCGTTCGTACTACTTACACGAGGGCTATATCGTTTCGTCACGATGTCTGTATTTTTCAAATTTTTAGCCGAAAATGGTCTCAATCGACAGAGTTCGACTCACTGATAATGTCCGTCCGTCTGGACGTCCGTATACACGATAACTCTCGAACGGAACTACTTAGAAACTTTAAATTTCCAACGTAGGTTCGAATCACGAATGCCACGGTCAAGTTCGTTATTGAGCAAAATTCGACCAGGAGTTCCGTAAATATGGTCGTTCGAAATTTTGTTTTCTTGATTACTTCAAAACTACTGATTCGATCGAGGTGAAATTTTGCACTTAGATGGAGGAGAATGATTTCTGATTACTTCGAAACTCCTCGCACTCAGATGGAGAATGACGAGTTCAAGCTACATGCAAATTTTGTCTAGATCGCATGATCCGAACCATAGAATCCATAGAAAATAATAACTTTGTAATGGAAACGCCTAAGAACTTGAAATTTTCAGGATAAGTGTGGATCTCGAATTTCGCGGTCACGTTTATCAATGAGCAAAATTAGACTAGGGGTTCCGTAAATATGATCGTTTGAAATTTAGTTTTCTTGATCATTTCAAAACTACGGATTCGATCGTGACGAAATTTTGTATTTTAACCCTTTAGTGCCCGACGGTACTCCTGAGTACCAGTAATTTTTACGCGTCGTAAAATTTAGTTTTCTATATTCTGCTATTTTTATTTAACATATATTGTTGCTGGTGGCTATACTCAGTAGGTTTATGTTTCAATAATAAACATTCGAACATCTTTTCTTGAGAAATTTCCCATTTTTCATCAGGACGCAGAAGTACCGTCAGGAAATATGGCGAGCAGAAAAATTCAACAGTGGTATGTAAGAGACCACTTTATTCGAAAGAAGTAGAGGTCATTGCAAATGAGATCCTCAACGAAGATTTATCGTTAGATAATAATATTTTAACAGATGAAGAAGAGAGTGACTCTGAAAATGCGGATACTGATTCGGAATAACGATTCTATAGATATTTTTCAATTTTTTTGGATGATACCTAGTAATATCAGTAGTTATTCTGAATTTTGTGGAAAAATTCAATGAAAATGAGGAATAAAGTATTTCAGTTACAGAGCATTTCATTAGCACAATAAATGACATCATTCCTGACGGTAGGTACTTAAAAGTCCATATTTTGGATTTTTTTTCAAAAATGAAAATAAAATTCTGAAAAAAATTGGATTGTATTTAAAACCCTTCAAAAAACAAAAAACAGTAAAAAAAATTTGTGAATTCAAGTTTTTTCTGTATTCGGGCACTAAAGGGTTAATGGAGAATGATTTATTCAAGCTACATTTTTCCAGATCGCTTGACCAGAACCATAGAAATCATAGAAAATTTCAACTTTCGAACGAAAAGGCCTAGGGACTTGAAATTTCCAGGATAGGTGTGCATCACGGATGTCGTGGTAACGTTCATCTCTGAGCAAAATTAGACTAGGGTTTCCGTAAATATGGTCGTTTGAAATTTTGTATACTGATGGAGAATAATATATTCAAGCTACTATTTGTCCAGATCGCATAACCAAATCCATAGAAACCATAGAAAATCATTACTTTCGAACGGGAAGGCCTAGGGAAATTTTCAGGATAGGTGTGGATCTCGGATGTTGTGTTCACGTTTATCTATGAGCAAAAGTAGACAAGGCGTTCCGTAAATATGGTCGTTCGAAATATTTTTCCCGATAATTTCGAAACTACTGATTGGATTGGAATGAAATTTCGCACATAGATGAAGAATAATGTATTCAAACTACGTGCGAAATTTTGTCCAGATATCATGACCAAGACTATAGATACCGTAGAAAATTCTAAAAGTCTGGAGTTTCACCTTAGTTTGAATCTTTTTCCGTGTCAAAAATTTCTTGAATTGGTTTCTACAACTGGAAAATGCGAATCTACCAGCTGCTGACTTAACGGCAGTGCTTTTTATAATTTTTTCTCGTTATTCCTCTCTCTCTTTCGTTTGGAGATTATTTGTTTTTTTTTAACTCATGTGCTGCACAAGATATAATCAAATTTCATCACTAGCGTAGATGTAAATGATGACAGTTTTCAATCTCCGTACTGCCAAATTTAGTTTGTATTATACCATCTTAGATACAACCTGGATAGAAAGCACAACAGAAGCTTTACTTAGGTGCGTCCATCCTTACACGATGGGTACCTAACGTAGATTAACCTATGCTCAAAGCTGTACTCGTTAAGAGAAATAAATTCGATTTGATTTTAGGAAGGTAATGTATTGAATAAGGAAAATGATGAGTAAAGAACATAATTGCGTCACGAGAGTAAATAACATTATATTACATTAAATTTGAAACAAGTTATGTCACTCACTCAACAGGCGCATTCAGACCTCGAACTCGCCATTAAAATTTCAAGACGCTTGGACTTCTCTTTCGAAAGTTATCGTTTTCGCCGACGATTATAAGCTTATCATCGTCACGATAACCGTCCTTTCAGTAGTCTCAGACCGCAACCAAATTATACTCACACTAAGCATATCGATGAGAAAATATAATGTTTCAAATAAACGGCTCAATTGGGCTAATACACTGACTGCCAAAACAAACCGCCCAAAAAAGACATATCCCATAAATAACTCACCTGTGACCATCTGCATCCAAACGCCATGCTCGCCATTGCCCGGGGACCCCATTGAACATGGTGTTATCAACATAGAGAACGTCGTCCCTGATGAACTGTAACTGAGGGGGTTCTGTATGCTCATCTCCAGCCCTATCGAATCCACAACGCACATACAGACTATCACCGGGTTTATCTTTAATGTCATGATACCCTGAAATACAAAAGAACAATCAATTTGACTTGACAATCAATCGAAATCAAGTCTACGGAAGGTGGAGCGGCTGGCATACAAATGATATTTCGAATATTAAGGACACGTAATCCCTGAGCGGCTCAGACCGACTGAATTATTACACAACTGAAATACCGACTGAAATACTCGATCGATGGTCGGCTGTCGATTTGGCATTATTTGGCACTTTATAGAGCGGAATAAGCAACCAATGACTAATGACTCGACAACATTATTAATACCAATTTGAACCTTGAACAGTTCATGTAACGAGAAGCCAGAATCAACTACAGAGAAGACAATGACAATGAAGACTTAGAAGAAGAAGTCGAAGGAAATGAAGAATTGATGTTGGAACCTCCGGAAGGCGATACCATCGCAAACCCAACAACACCAACGGAAATTAAAGAAATCATCAAGAAATTGAAAAAACGGAAAGCTCTAGGGAAAGACAAAGTAACAGACTTTATGTTACGGGAATTGCCCAGAAAAAGAATAGCAGCGCTAACCAATATAGCAAACGCAGTGATGAGAACAGAATACTATCCGGAAAGATGGAAAACATCAGAAGTAATTGTGTTCAATAAGTCTGGAAAAGATAGAAAATTCCCACAAAACTACAGGCCGAAAAGTCTACTGTCAGCACTTGAAAAAATTGTCGAAAGAGTCATTGCCAAAATGAAGAAACAGAAGCGCTGAACCTGTTACCACCGCAACCATTTGGATTCAGAAGAAATCATTCCACAGAACTTCAACTGTTAAGGATCACTGAATATGTCACTGAAGGATTTCAGAATAAACGAGCCACGGGATTAATGCTATTAGATGTCGAAAGAGCCTTCGACCGAGTTTGGCACGAAGGACATGCCTACAAGATGATGATGGCAGGCTACACCACTAAAACCTGCAGGATAATAAGAGACTACCTGAGGAACAGGGATTTTTTGTCAAAATAGACACATTATCTTCTACCAGACAAGTAGAAGCAGGATTGCCCCAAGGATCAGTTCTAGGACTTCTGCTCTACAACATACATATCTACGATATTCCTAAGAAACCAAGGAATCTGCTAGCCCTTTATGCAGACGACACAGGAATAGCCTTCAGACATCGACGACCAGATGTCATACACAGAAGACCGCAAGAAGCACTAGAAGATTCAGAAGAATGGTTCATTAAATGGAAAATTCAAATAAATAGCACAGAGAGCCGAGCTATTCTACTACAGAAGCGGAGATTTGAAATTAATTCCAACCTACAGATAGATGGAGAAGAGATAAAATTGAAAAATGAAGTCAAATATCTAGGAGTAAAACTAGATAAAGGGGTTACATGGAAAAACCACATAAAATATGCAGGGAATAAAACAAACTCAGCAATGAGAAGACGTTACCCACTGCTAGGAAGAAGAAGCCAAATGAACCAAAGCACGAAGCTATGAATGATCAAGTCAATTGCAATACCCCAACTAACATATGGCTCGGCGGCATGGGGCCATGCAGCCAATAGCCATATAAAGAAGCTTCAAGCAACAGAGAATAAACTGCTCAAAACAGCAATGAATATGCCGTGGTTCGTAAGAAACCAACAAATCCACAGAGACTCAGAATGGGAAACTGTCACAGAATTCCTCAAAAAGAAGGCCGAGAAGACATTTGAAAAAGCAAGTCAACACCCAAATGATGAGCTAAGAAGACTAGTTGACTACAACCCAGCAGAAGATGTGGTTAGGAAACCCACCTATCACAAAAGACTCAGAGATCAACTACGTAGAAACAGAAATTGAGTAATCTCAATTTAAATTATCCAAAAAAAGAGACTCCTATAAATTTAAATTCATAAGTAACACAATTATCACACGACAAAGATCGTGATAGAGACACGAGCAAGAAGAGTCAAAAGGTTAATAGGTAATGAATATCCGGAATCTAAAACAGCAGGTTAGGTTTAGTTCGAGCAGGTCGTGCTTCACACGAAGTCTCACACTGTTCTATATATCGGAGAAAGTTCGTCCATGAGGATTCCCCCTCACTTACAAAAAAAAAAGAAAGCAGTTCATGTTTTGTGAAATGTAACATCGAACAATAGAACCATAAAATGCTCCAGATTTTACACAAGGACACTTCGTTTCCTGCCCGGCTGTCCACAATCCAGGGCATCCCAAATATTTCAAACTTTTTATAAATCATTGCTGAAAATCTATCCGACATAGAATCATGGAAAAAACACTGGTATGATACTTCTCAACCAGGAATTCTTCACCACAAAGCTTCTTTTGAATACCAGTTTGGAATCAATAACTGAAATAAATGGTTCGCAATTCGCCATGCGACACTGCGACCTCCAATTCTCTTATTAGACCAGGCAATAGAGATTTTTTCGTGACAAAAATCGTAGAAGAAAACCGCGAGTGGGGAGTTACGTGGGGTGGTCCGTGGATGTTTACTGATATGTTTTCGACTCGCAATTACGATTACTTTTCTTGTAATTGCGAAGAAACACCTAAAAAAACGGTGTTTTTTAGTTTTTGAGCGCTCGTACTACTTACACGAGGGCTATATCATTTCGTCACGATGTCTGTATTTTTCGAATTTTGAGCCGAAAATGGTCTCAATCGACTATGTTCGACTCACTGATGACAAATCCGTCGGAAAATTCGAGTCTGTCCGTCCGGCCGTCCGTCCGTCCGTCCGTCCGTCCGTCCGTCAGCACGATAACTCTCGAACGGATCAACCTAGAGACTTGAAATTTTCAGTGTGAGTTCAGTTCCCGAATGGCTCGGTTAAGTTCGTTAATGGGCCAAATTCCACCAGGGGTTCCGTAAATATGGCCGTTCAAAGTTTTGTTTCCCTGATTACTTGAAAACTACAGATTTGATCGAGATGAAATTTTGCACTCAAATGGAAAATGAGGTGTTCAAGCTACATGTGAAATTTTGTCCAGATCGCATGACCAGAACCATAGAAACCATAGAAAATTGTAACTTTTGAACGGACACGCCTAGGGACTTGAAATTTTCAGAATAGGTGTGGATCTCGAATGTCGTGATCACGTTCATCTATGAGCAACATTATACAAGGGGTTCCGTAAATACGGCCGTTTGAAATTTTGTTTTCTCGATCAATTCGAAACTGCGGATTCGATCGAGATGAAATTTTGTATTTTAATCGAGAATGATATATTGAAGCAATATTTTGTCCAGATCGCATGACCAGAACCATAGAAACCATAGAAAATTCTAACTTTTGAACGGAAAGGCCTAGGAACTTGAAATTTTCAGGGTGGGTTTGGATCGCAAATTTCACGGTCACGTTCATCAATGAGCAAAATTAGACAAGGGGTTCCGTAATTATGGCCGTTCAAAATATTTTTTTCCTGATAGTTTCGAAACTACCGATCGGATTGGAATGAAATTATGCACCTAGCTCAGGAATAATGTATTCAAACTACGTGCAAAATTTTGTCCAGATCGCATCACCAAGACCATAGATACCGTGGAAAATTCTAGCGAATTATCGGAAAAAAATTGATCAGCTGAAGCACCGACATGAAGTTTGGAGTTTCGCCTAAGTTTCAGAATTTTTTTGACAGCAGTCAAAAATTCCTTCAATTGATTTCTAAAACTGGAAAATGCGAATCTACCTACAAGGTGCATGTACGAGCGCTCAAAAGCTCCTGCCTTCACGGCAGTGCTTTTCGTAATTTTTTGCTTGTGAAATCTGAACTAATCAAGCGGCGCTGACACTTTTAACAGACGAATTGTACAGAATAAAAAGACGAAGAAAATGAGTGCTACTGCAATGCAATCGGTGCATCATTACCGGAGGAAAGCCGGATTTCGGTAAAAATCAGCGTTTTTTCAAAACTCCATAACTCGGCCAATTCCAAAGTTGTAGCGCTGGTTTTCTGTATGAAAGTAGTGGCTTATTAATAGGTACTTTGAGTGTGCACAACCGGACGTTGTCGGGCAGATAGTTTTTGCGAAATTGCTTTTTGAATTATTTTAGGCACTATTTTCCGGATGAGCTGGATGCGTCGGAAGTTGTCCGATTTTCATTTACAAAACGAATTTTGAAAGTAAAGGTATAGTACTACAAAACGACAATCTTGATTTTCCGTTAAAATGTTGCAAAATAGGTGAAAAAACGTGCAAACATGACCAAAACCAGCCGAACGCTCGATTGCAGTCAATAAGTGGGGGTATAAATGTAAATATTCGCGCCCGGCCGCAGCGCATTTTTCGTTTCCCCGCGTCGGCTGGCTACCCTCACTATTCGTCCGCGGAAGTGCACTCCGGTTTAGGTGATGTTTCCACGTATTTTTCACCTTTTGTGTTTTGTAACATTTAAACGAAAAATCAAGATTGCCGTTTTGTAGTATTATACTTCTTCTTTCAAAATCCGTTTTATAAATTAAAATCGGACAACTTTCGACGCATCCAGCTCTTCCGGAAAATAGTGCCTTGAATAATTCAAATCGCAATTACGCAAAAACGATTTATCCGACAACGTCTGGGTTGTGCACACTTGAAGTACCTATTAACCACTACTTTCATTCGGAAAGCCAGAGCTACAACTTTATAATTAGCCGAGTTATGAAGTTTTGAAAAAAAAGCTGATTTTTCCGGCTTTCCTCCGGTAATGATGACCCGATTGAGTTGCACTAGCACTCATTTTCTTCGTCTTGTCATTCTCTACAATTCGTCTGTTGAAAGTATCAGCACCGCTTTGGTTCAGATTTTACAAGCAAAAAACTGAAAAAACACCGTTTTTTTGGGTGTTTCTTCGCAATTACAAAGAAAAGTAATCATATTTGCGAGTCGAAAACATATCACTAAACATCCACGGACCACCCCCCGTACCCCCACACTCGCGTTTTTCTTCTACTATTTTTGTCACAGATTGGCCCTTTATCTGCTCTATTGCCTGGTCTCGCTTGAATATACTAGGTTCTTATTTTAGAAATTTTGGAACATTCTCCCATCCATGAAGATGACAAGTCGTGAAATAACCCAATGTGTGAATGTATAAGCCAAATCCACGGTGAAATTTATATGGAGTGGAATAGCAATCTCAATGAGAATCTGCTATCATTGTGTCGGTTCGAAATTACATCCGTCCGAATTCATTGCACATCTGAAACACTTACTGTCAATCCTATAATGCGCCAACACAGTCACCTTATCAGCTGGTTTCGCAAGCTCGTAGGCCGCTTCTTCTGCGGTGGCCGCCCTTAAATCGCTGCCATTATATTCCAATATCTGATCTCCGGTCCTCAGTCCAGCGCGATAAGCCACCGAGTCGGGTTGAACCGAATGGATGAAGATACCAGACGCATTTCCTCCAACCAGAGAAATTCCCAGATTCGATGTCTTCATCGTGTCCATGTAGAGATATCGTGGCTCGCCTAATCCGTCCGCGTTCCTGAGGACCTGTTGTCTGCTGGGTAAAGAAATGGGATTGTGGCCTCTGGATCCGATCACAGTTTTCCTGATTTCCTTTGGGGAATTGCAGGGAGTAGTTTCGTTCCCATCTTCATCTTCATTACAACTAGAATCTCCTGGAAAAATTGACCATGAAGAGAATTAATAACAACACCTCGGAAGTAACTATGCGACCAAAAAATATGAGTGAGTGGAATTTGAAGTGCGATCTAACCTGATAGAGAGAGATAGTAGAATTTCATAACAACCTAACTTTTGAACCATGATAGGTAATAGAATTTCCCAACTTGTGCTATTCGAGACTGATAAAAACTGTATAACAAACTTCTACCATCCAGAAAGGTTAGGTAAATCGTCCAGGGAGGGTAAGAGTGCAAAAAAAAATTTTTTTGAATTTTCGATGTCCAGAAGTAACACCACAACAACAACATCGTATTGAAGATGCAAAATGTCATAACTTCAGAACTGAGATACAATATTTTTTTAAATCCTGATAATTGAAGATAACAAATATAGGTACCTCCTTCCCAGATTCAGATTCTTAGTCCAGGATCCCGGAAATTTTGTCATTACAAATGCGAATGAACTATAACTTCAGGAAGAACGTAATTAGTACCACACAGAATCGATTCGTCAACTAATGAATATTGTCAAATGTAATGAAATCAGAAAAATTATACTAGATAAACTAATATCAAGCCAACAAAACCATTCATGTATCCCAAAGACCACCAAATGTATCATTTGCAATTAATGCATTTACAGACGAATAAGGTTGAAGCTTGAACCCGTAATTTCCATGTGTGACCATATATGCTCGTAATGTTTACGGCGGGTCACACATGTGTTTTTGTCTTGGGGAGTTGGGAAAGCGATTCATGATCTACAGATATTTCAGACAGTTGCTTTTGGAACGGACAGGTGTCGTGGTTTGGGAAATTTTCTCTGATCACCGTTGCCTTATGTTTTTCACATCGAATTCGTCATTTCGCTAACTGTACTGACGAAATCTGATATGGATCGAAACCGGTCTACAGGTGCAAATGATAAATTTGGTGGTCTCTGGGATACATGAATTGTTTTGTTGGCTTGCTATCATTTTATCTTCTCGTTCTACTTACACGAGGGCTATTTCATTTCGTCACGATGTCTGTATTTTTCGAATTTTGAGCTGAAAATGGTCTCAATCGATGAGGTTCGATCGAAATAAAATGTTTGCACTCAGATGGAGAATGACGTGTTCAAGCTACATGCAAATCCAGGTTTTGTCCAGATCTCATGGTCAGAACCATATAAACCAAAGAAAATTATAACTAGCGAACGGAACGGCCTAGGGACTTTTCAGGGTAGGTGTGGATCTCGAATGTCGCGGTCACCTTTGGCAATGAGCAAAATAAGACTTAAAATTAGAATTAGGGCTGGCCGGCCGGGCGGACAGATTCGAATTTGCGACAGATTCGTCATCATTGAGTCGGAACTTGTTGATTTAGATCTTTTTCGGCCCAAATTCAAAAATACAGACATCGTGACGAAATTATATAGCTCTCGTGTAAGTAGTACGAGCGCTCAAAAATGCACCCTGAATATTTGACAACCATTACCGATTATTTTTCATTACTAACATTATTCTTCCTTCTTGACAGTAACGAAATCTATAAACATCTTGTATTGGAAAAATTGTTTTCTTTTATTTTACTTTTTCGACGATTTTCCAATGTTTTCAATAGTTATTCTCCTATTCGGGACGGAGACGATTACAACAATTCAAAAACCATGAACATCTATCCAGCCCTTCTCGAGTTATAAGTGTTGGAACAAACCCGACTTTGTTTTATACAGGGTGTTTCATTGGGAAACGGAAATACTCGAAAGTCGGATAGAGGGCACCGAGGTGGTTCTAGATATACCACATGTTTTAGCTCTGACTGTCTTTGTAATCGAGATACAGGATGTTATATGAATTTTGCACATTTCTTCTTGAGGTCATAACAAACGAACCACCCGGTATATTTTCTTTATATTTGGCACACATGTTCCTTATTGGAAACTCAAATGAATGACCCAATAACCTCAAGGAAAATCCAGGTCCGGGTTAACAAAAAATTATGAAGCAATTGTATGCATGAAAAAACACCCTGTATATCGAGATTTTGAAAATTCGTTTACATATTTGGAAAGAGCATAAAAAACTAAACTGAAACGTCGGCTTCGCATTTTTGCGCAGACAGTTTTTCTCCGCAAATCTTCAATTCGAAAGTCTAGTTTTCAAGAACGTCGATACCAGCGAGTGGTTTCAGTGACTTACAATAATATTTTATTAACACTTGAATCCATAATTATTTTGAAAATTACTAAATTATCATTGAATCATTGCTTGATCTTATTTTGGTTAATGATGAAGATCTCACATCAGACATCGATTATCTTCCCCCATTTGGTCGTTCTGACCATGTAGTCCTCAAGTTCAAATTGCAGTTTTCCTTGCCATCCTCGGTGAAAAGGCGGATGAAGGCTAGAGATGTGGTGGATTTCACTAGACTCAACGAGATGTTACTTGCTGTCGACTGGTCTGTGGTCGCTTCCGCTGTGGACATTGATGAAGCGTGGAAGATTTTTCGGATGTGCTTAGGGGTGGAATTGAGCGATGTACCTCCAGGAGGATGTTTTCGGTGTTTCCTTCGAAGCCATGGATCACATTCGGAATGCAGGTTCTAATACGACAGAAGAAGTCTTTGTGGCAGCGGTATGTGCGGAGCAGGTCCCATCGTGACTACCGTTGTCACAGATTGTACGCGGAAGAGTTGAAGAGGGCCCTGTTGACGGCCAGAAGGAATTATGAAAATAATCTTGTCAGATCCGGCAATCACAAAAAATTCTACAGTTATGACCGTCAGTCGCTTAACACCGAAGTGTCCATACCCGTTATCCGTGATTCATCGGGTCGGCTGAGCAGTGATGGCTCAGAGTCAGCTGAGATCTTTGCTGACGTTTTTTCCGCGGCTTTTTCTGAGGAACCCCAGGACCCACTTCCCGAACTGTTGGGCAATAGATCTATCCCTGAGATCTGTGACATCTGTTTCACCCCTGAGCTGGTGGAATCTGAAAGTTACCTCGTCACCTGGTCCTGATTGTATATCTCCCGTTATCTTGAATAGCTGCGCCACTGCCTTGTCTGAACCTTTGTCAATGCTTTTCTCAAGGTCGTTTGCTGTTCACCGACTTCCATTTGCCTGGTTGGCGGGTTCTGTTACTCCGATCTTCAAGAGAGGAGATAAAACCAACGCCAATAACTATCGGCCTATCACGGTTACCAGTGTTGTCGCTAAAATATGTGAAAGAATTGTTGTGGATGAACTTATGAGTTTTGCCCTTGCCAATTCAATTATTCCACCTAACCAGCACGGTTTTGTTCCTGGTAGATCAGTTATCACAAACCTGTTACGGTGCCTCGATGATTGGAGGGCTGCTCTGGATTCTAAGGCTCCGATGGACATCATTTACTTAGATTTCGCTCGTGCATTTGATAGGGTCCCGTTTCGTAGGTTGTTTGCTCAATTAGAACATCTTGGAGTCAGGGGGTCTATCCTGGAATGGATTCGATCTTTTGTCGCCGAGCGTCGATTTTCGGTGACGGTTGGTAGCGGCTACTCGAGTTCACGTTGTTCCACTAGTGGGGTACCTCAAGGTTCGGTCTTGGGTCCACTATTATTCCTTTTATATGTGTCAGATTTACCTGGACTTCTGAGATCGGTAGTTTCCATGTTTGCCGACGACACCAAAATTTATGCAGATCCCTGTTGTCCTATGGGATGCTCCTTCGTGACCTGGAGAGGATAGAGGAGTGGTGTGCTAACTGGCTCATCCCTATAAACCCGGATAAGTGCGCTGTTCTGCATCTCGGACTGAACAATCCCCGCCTTCTATATACTATGGGCGGCAAACCAATTTCACCCTGCGCCTCACACACGGACTTAGGCGTGGTTATGAGCATGTGGACTCTGTTTGCCGCAGGGCAACGCAGAGGTGCTATTCGTTCGAACGAGTTTTTGGACACTGTTCTGTATCGACGAGCTACCAACTGCTCAAATCCTTTATAAGACCAATTCTTGAGTACGCGTGACCGGTGTGGGATACCCGTTTTCGAAGAGACTCAGACAGGCTGGAGAGAATACAGAGGAGAGTTACCCGAATGTCCTATGGATACAGAACACCTGGCTATGAAGATAGGTTGGAATAAGACGGTTAAGGGGAGATCTTATCACGACGTACAAGATTCTGCATGCCCCATTTATTCCGCATGAACACCTGTGCGGGTCTTCGGGGACACCGTTATAAGCTGTATAGGAAAGCATTCCGATCGGTTTCACGTGAGCACTTTTTCTCGAACAGAGTTTTTCATATTTGGAACAGACTACCAAGTGATGTTGTGTGTGCGCCAAGTGTGAACCAATTCAAGGTGGAGTTTGATGAATGGTGTAGGACTAATCCAATTTGTTTGAATATGCAATACTTTTGTATATTTTTTTTTCTTAATTCTGGTTGAAACATTCGTTTGCACCTTTTTTGAATTTCCGTTACTTTTCACTGCGTTTTGCACCCATTCTGATTCTGTTTCTTTTTGTATTCCATTCGTTTTTGAGCCACATAAGTTTCAGTTTAGTTTTTTATGCTCTTTTCGAATATGTAAACGAATTTTCAAAATCTCGATATACAGGGTGTTGTTTCAAGCATACAACTGCTTCATAATTTTTTGTTAACCCGGACCTCGTGGTTATTGAGTGATTCATTTGAGCTTCGAATAAGGAACATGTGTGCCAAATATAAAGAAAATATACCGGCTGGTTCGTTTGTTATGGCCCCAAAAAGAAGTTTGAAAAATTCATAAAACATCTCGGTTCAAAGACAGTCAGAGCCAATAAATGTGGAATATATAGAACAACTTCGGTGCCCTCTTTCCGCCTTTCAAGTATTTCCGTTTCCCAATGTATATTAAGAAGATATCAGAAAAACCCAATTTCACATGGAACAGCTGAAAAGCTGAAATTCATTATAATTCATTTAATCGGAATGTAGACAAAAAATTTCATCAGGATATGGGTAATAGATTCTGAGATACTTAGGTTCTAAAAAAAGCAAAATTGCTGGAACATTCAAACATTCTTGAATTTTAGAGAGGATCATAAGATCCTTACGAGATTTCACATGAACCTTTGTATCGTTATGTTGCAACTAAATACAAAGGTTCAATTCACTCGGTATTTTCCGAATTATGGTAAAAAAAAAACAGATGGCTATATCTACGGATACCTTAGGCAGATTTCGGCACATTCAGACCTCCAACATAGGGAGATAAACCAAAATCACTTACGAGGCCACCCTTACAAGCCTGGCAAGGAAAAATTTAAGACTGCTGTTCGACAAAATTTTCTATCAAACAGAATATTTGAGAGCTGTAACCGACTGCCACCTGACGTAGTGACTGCACCATCATTTAATATTTTTAAGAATCGCTATGATAAGTGTGCTTCAACTCGTTAATTTAGTTTCTTTTTTCTTTTTTTTGTTTACTTCATATATTGTATTGAGTTTATAGGTATATTACCTCAACTCTTCTTGTATCTAATAATAATAATAATAATAATAATAACCCTTAGGATATGCCATCATTTCTAACTTTGGATTCAACACATATGCTACCAAAGAGTTCAAAGACGGATGACCCTACACAGTACAGACCTATCACGTGCCTACCAACATTGTATAAAATTCGAACAGCATGCATCACCAACAGAATATACAAGCACGCCGAGAAAAATAATATATTGGCTGCACAAGAGATCACCAAGGGTGCAGGGAACAACTTGTTATGGACTCTGTTATACTTCGACAAGCCCAGAAGGGTCACCGGAATATACACACAGCTTTTGTCGATTATAAGAAAGCATTTGATAGTGTACCCCATTCTTGGCTTCTCGGGGTGTTGAAAATCTACAAGGTCCACCCGACTATTATAGGTTTTCTTTCAACAACAATGAAAGAAATACCGATCCTTAGGGGAATCTTCCAGGGTGACTCCTTGAGCCCAATATGGTTCTGCCTCGCAATGAATCCCCTCTGCACTATGCTCAATAGTACGAAATACGGCTTCAACATCAAAGCTAATAGAAATATGAATTTTATAATTTCACACCTTCTATTCATGGATGACCTTAAGCTATATGCGAACCAGCATCAGATTTGAACGTCTTCTAGAGATAGCGCATGGATTCTCCAGTGATATTCATATGGAATTTGGTCTATCCAAGAGCAAAATCCTTCATATCGAAAAAGGCATTGTCATAGACGGAGATATAAAACTTCCAAACGGAGATATCATAGAGGCAATGGAAAACGGAGAATCTTACAAATACCTGGGATTCCAACAAGCCAGGTTGCTGGAACACAAGCAGGCTAAAGTAAGAATTCAGGAGCAATACACCAGAAGAGTAAAAGCACTGATGAAGTCTGAGCTGAATGCAGGTCACTTAGTACAGGCAATCAACACATATGCCATACCAGTTTTAACATACTCTTTCGGAAAACTCAAATGGACAAAAACTGAGTTGGATGCTATTCAGAGGTCGACAAGAACAATGATGACAAAAACCAACAACCACCATCCAAAGTCATCCACTATAAGAACGACACTACCTCGGAAGGAAGGAGGAAGGGGGTTTATTGACCTCATCAATCTGCACAATCGACAGGTCCAGAAATTACGCGAGTTCTTTCATAAGAAGGCCGAAACCTCCGATCTTCATCGGACTGTAACTAGAGCGGATAAGGGTTACACGCCCCTGAACCTCGCGTTGCTGGAGGCAGATTTTGGAGTAGTTTCAGATGTGGAGAAACAAGAACAATGGTCGCAAAAGGCATTGCATGGCCGACACCACCACGAACTCAACCAGCAACACATTGACAAGGAGGCTTCAAATAGATGGCTCACTAGCAGAAACTCATTTCCAGAAACTGATGGCTTTATGATCGCTATTCAAGATCAGGTCATCAATACGAATGATTACAAGAAGTTCATCATTAAGGATCCTTATACCCAATCCGACAAATGCAGGAAGTGTCAAGAAAAATCAGAGACTATTCAGCATATAACATCTGGCTGTAGCGCGCTGGCTAATACCGATTACCTGCATAGACATAATCAAGTGTGCAACATCGTCCACCAGAAACTGGCGAACAAGTTCGGTCTTCTCAACACCTATACACCATACTACTACTACTAAGTATCAGCCACAGATGGTTCTCGAGAATGACAATTTTAGACTTTACTACGATAGGTCCATTATCACCGATAGACAGGTGACGAATAACAGACCAGATATTGTGGTATTGGATAGAAGAGTCAACTCGGTCTTCCTCGTTGATGTAGCGGTTCCGAACACTCACAACATTATCAATAAATATCAGGAGAAGATGGCTAAGTATGCGGATCTCGCCATCGAAATCAAACAAATGAGAAAGTGGAAATCGTTCCAGTGATAACATCATCAACCGGAGTGGTGCCCAAGACTCTGCACGAAAGTATCGCTAAACTGGGACTAACTGAAAACACCTATTCAGACATCCAGAAGGCTGTTATATTGAACACCTGTCATACAGTACGGAAGTGCACAATGTAAATTGAGTCTAATCTCTTTGGTACTTCGTACCCGGGATAGGCCAATGATACCAGCTTTGAGCTGAGTTTGGTAGCACCAACAAACGAGATAATAATAATATCCTGAAAATGTCAAAACAGGAGACCTCTTCCCTCGAGATTATTTGTATTTACGGAAGACCGGCATAATAGAATTTGACCTCGAATTCTTCATCTGTTAGTTCAACCTGATCGTTTAAGACTATTCTAGGCTCTAAATTCGAAAATAACAGCCTTTCGATAACAATTTTGTCTCAGAAAAATTTAGAAAAGCACTGCCGTGAAGTCAGGAGCTTTTGAGCGCTTGTTCATCCACCTTGTAGGTAGATTCGCATTCTCCAGTTTTAGAAACCAATTGGAAAGATTTTGACAGCTGTCAAAGAAAATTTAAAACTTAGGCGAAAATTCAGACTTCACGTCAGTGCTATGGTTTCTATGGTTCTGATCATGCGATCTGGAAAAAAATGTAGCTCGAACATATCATTCTCAATTTAAATACAAAATTTCGTCAGGATCAAATCCATAGTTTTGAAATTATCAAGAAAACTGAATTTCAAACGGTCATCTTTACGGAACCCATAGTCTAATTTTGCTCATTGATGAACGTGACCGCAACATTCGAGATCCACACCTATCCTGAAAATTTCAAGTACCTAGGCCTTTCCATTACAAAGTTGTACTTTTCTATAGTTTTTAGGGTTCTGATCATGCGAGCTGTAGCTTGAACACGTAATTCTCCATCAAAATGTGCAAAAGTTCACTTCGATCGAATCAGTAGTTTCGATGTAATCAGAAAAACAAAATTTCGAGTGGCCATATTTACGCAACCCTTGGACAATTTTGCCCAATAACGAACCTAACTGCGGCATTCGAGATTCGAACCTACCGTGAAAATTTCAAGTTTCTAGGACATTCCGTTCGATAGTTATCGTGTATAGGGACGGACGGACAGACTCGAATTTTTTGACAGATTCGTCATCAGTGAGTCGAACATAGTCGTTTGAGACCATTTTCGGCTCAAAATTCGAAAACACAGACATCGTGACGAAATGATATAGCTCTCGTGTGAGTAGTGAGAGTGAGAGAGTTCATATTTGTTAGAGCCTTGAAAGAATTGAAAAACTTAAACGAAATGTCGGTCTAATAATAACCTTCATCAACACTACTTAGCGTCTTATTCTTGTGAAATATTCTGAATACAGGGAGTTTTTGTCTTCTGTGAATATACAGGGTGTCCGGGAAAATGTGAGAAATCTCTCGGATTCAGATAAAACATAGAAAAATAAGATGACAAGTTCCCATAATTTTTTTCCTAGCGGCCCTCCCTACGGAGATACGGCCTCCTAAATGACGCCACTGGAAATTCATTTTACTGGAATAAATTTCAAACTACTTAAAATAATTCAATGAAAATCTGATATGATAAACAGTAGTAAGGACCTTACAGCCCTTAAATTCAAATTAGCTCGTTAAGTTTACCAGGGGCGGACTAGGTTATACATCTTAATGCTTACATTTTTAACACCCTGTATGATAAGGAGTCGAAAATAACAAGTTTGGATACCTTGAACATTAAGCTAAAGAAAAGGTACTCTTGTTCATTGTCGATAAAATGAGCCGTTTCCGAAAAACAAAATAATAAAAGAAGTAACTTTTTTATTTCTATTGAAGAGAACCATGCGTTATAATTATTATTGTTATTATTTTTGTTAAGGTGCCTTTCTGGGCCAAAACTGCATTGTTAAGAATCTTTGTAATTTTGTCGGATTCAATAACGTAAACAAAACTTTTTTGTTCCTTGAATAACTTTCGTATCACACTTCGTTGCAGAAAAAAAAATTAGAATTCATGGTTCTTTCCACTAGAAATACAAATATTACTTCTTTTATTATTTTGTTTCTTGAAACGGCTCATTTTATCGACAATGAACAAGTGTACCTTTTTTTTAGCTTAATGTTCAAGGTATCCAAATTTGTTTTTTTCAACTCCTTATATTACAGGGTGTTAAAAATGTGAGCATTAAAACGTACAACCTAGTCCACCCCTGGTAAACTAAACAACAAGCTAATTTAAATTTAAGGGCAGTATTTTAACAGGTCCTTACTATTGTTTATCATATCAAATTTTCATTGAATTATAACAAGGAGTTTAAAATTTATTCCAGTAAAATGAAGTTCCAGTGGCGTCATTAGGGAGGCCGTATCTCTGTAGGGAGGGCCGCTAGGTAAAAAAAATATGGGAACTTGTCATCTTATTCTTTCATGTTTCATCTGAATCCGAGAGATTTCCCACATTTTCCCGGACACCTGTATAATCAAATTTTTGAATATTAAATAGACCTGGCAATAAAGATTTATTCGTGACAAAAATCGTAGAAGAAAACTGCGAGTAGGGTGAAGCGTGGGGTGGTCCGTGGATGTGTAGTGATATGTGTTCGACTCGAAAACATGATTTCTTGTTTTTCAATTTCGAAAAAACACCAAAAAAACAGTGTTTTTTTTGTTTTTTGCTCGTAAAAATAATAGAGCAATGCTGACACTTTCAACAGATGAATGAAAAGGCGAATAAAATTAGTGCTAGTGCAACTCAATTGGTTCATTATTACCGGAGGAAAGTCAGAAAAACCCTAAAAATCAGCGTTTTTCCAAAAATTCATAACTCCGCCATTTTCGAGGTTGTAGCGCTGGCTTTCCGGGTTGAAGTAGTGGTTGGTAGGTCCTTTGGGTGTGCACAACCCAGGCGTTGACGGATTAACAGTTTTTGCGTAATTGCGATTTGAATTGTTTTAGGCACTATTTTGCGGAACTGAAAGTCAATCTTGATGTTGCAAAATAGGTGAAAAATACGTGCAAAAATGATCAAAACCGGCCGAGTGCTCGATCGCGGTCGAGTAGTGGGGGTAGATTCACGCCAGGCCACAGTTTCGCAAGTATTTTTCACCAATTTGAACGAAAAATCAAGATTGAAGTTTTATCAAATTCAATTCAAATCTATCTGCTCCATTGCCTGGTCTAAAAGTATATAATAATTCTTCCAGCGTATAAATATAACAGAAAGTGCTAATCTCCAATTTACGAGCTGTATAACAAAGTGACTTTCCTCAGAGAGTTCGAATTGCCGTGAACGGTCAACGGCGCAGAAATTTGGAGCTTCAGACACATTTCTTGTATGTGATCATGCGCAGTGTCCAATTACACGACGTAGAAGGATGGACATTTGCATTTCTATAGGAGAATTGTACCATTTTCTGCACCGTGTCATACGACATAACATAAAATTATGATTGAAGGATTATAATTTGGCGTGAATTCAACCGAGAAAAGCGGAAATGAATGAAAAAGTTCAAAATATGGTTGCTTCGTGGTTTCGATTCGTTGCCAATGATCGTCATGTTATTGAAAAGAAAGCGCTAGTCTGGCTAGTGTTCAATAAGGAAAGTATTGTTATGGTTATACAGGGTGTTTCATAATTATGCGTAGGATTTCAGGAAGTGATAGCTCGTCCAAAAATATTAAAAACGTTTCTATCAACACTCTTTAAAATGCACCATTTCGAGATACAGGGTGTTGAAATTGAAAAAAAAATCGGAGGAGGATTAATGTATTCAGTAATAAGTTCTTTCAAAGATTGTCAGTGGTTCAGAAAATAATTTCAGAAAGTTAATCTAAAGTTTTTGACGTATAGAAAAAAAGTATCTGTACCTCGAAAATAGTGCATTCTAGAGGGTAAGTAATAGAAACTTTTTTTCATATTTTTGGACGAGCCATCAAATTCTGAAATCCTGCGCATATATTATGAAACACCCTATATAGCTTTAATCGAAATTATAGTCATAATGATACAAAAACAATTTCATCAAGTTCAAATATTCATTGAATGAAGAGATAAAAAATCATTTCAAAGAAATTCAAATCTAGCGTTAAGTGAAATTAATTGAGTAAGTAGTGAATAATAGATGTCTTTGTCAGTGTTTGTGGTTCATAAAAATTGTTGGATGGACATACGGGAAATTGTTGCAACAGAAATAAAGAAAACATTAGAAGGGGAAAATCAAAATTTTGGAGCGTCGAAGAGTTAGATGAACGTATTATAGTAGGGTTCAAACAAAGCTCTATCGTGTGAACTTCATTGCTAAAATGTATGAACCACTTAGTAAGATTCCTTACATCCACAAAATGCAAAATCAACTTGTCAAAAAATCGTCCTCTGCAGGAAGTGGTGGGGGCATTTTTCCAAAAATTGACAAACATTTTTTTTTCGTTTATGATCGTCTACATCCATTGGTTAATATTCATACCTTTATTCATCGAAATATACGATTCAGAAATATTTTATTTTAATTATCAAAGAAGTCGGATACAAGGCGCTTATATGGAGTTCCTTAAGATATAATCGCTTGCCCTGCAAAGGCATATGCGCCATTATGTTCCGTTTCATTTTACTCGGAAACTGTCGCGAAAATCAAAAAAGTACTTCATATAAGGAGTATTCCTCATAAACCGAAAATTCAGAGATGGTCAGCCGCGACTGAACGTGGCGATGCGAGTAAGGGCGGGAACATATTGTTGTCACGTCACGTGAGCTCACGTGCTATCACGAAAAATCACGTCATCTTCGCAAAATGTGCAACCACAATAATGCATGGAAGTATATGCGCTTAGAAACACACTGTTATCATTTGACGCGCTCACGAGGTGAGCATCTGCTGTCACGTAATAGCACACCAGAGCTATCCCGCAAATTTACATTTCCTAACCGCACGTGATATCACGTCACAAGTGATTGAAGTGAAAAATGGATGAAAATTTGATCGAACTTGTCAGGCTTCATGAAGAAGAGCTTGATGAAGAAGAATCTCTGTTTCGCTGCATCACGGAATACTTAAAAACTGCCCGAATAGCTACCTCACGACACCGCGAATGTTGAATAGTGTGTCTTTAGAGATATTGCGCTTAGGCGCAATATCACGAGATGTCACGTTCAACGTGACGTCACATGAGCTCACGTGACGTGACAACAATGTGTTTTGGCGCAGAAATAAACGACCTTATCGACGAAGCGTTCATAGGGTCGTTTTTCGGTTGGACCAGACCATATTTTCATTGTTCGTGCATTCTGCTGATGAATTATAATGTTTGATTTGATTTCTTTCAACTTGTGGATTAAAAAACAAATAGGGACAAACCTGTATTTGTTGATTTATCATTATTTATTCAGTTCAGTTTAGTTTTCATATTCGTCCTGAAATTATCGCTCATTTGCATTTGTACTTAAAAGATTTCCGGACTCCGGAATCTTGGACTAGAAATCATATTCAAATCTGCAAAGGAGATTATAGTTGTTATCTATGCTTTCTAGTTTCAAAATATATCTTACATGTCATTATAAATCCGATTCAAATATCACTGTCAGATGAAGAATATTCAGCAGGATGGAATTTGGAAAATTTTGTGTTACTTTTATTGCCACATGCTTTTTGGGCTATACATTTGCAAAAGCCAATACAAGGATTTTACTTCTCTTACAGGAACACATAGGTCCTGTGCAATCTGGAACAAAAATGTCCATGTTATGAATAATAGATATTTATCGGATATTCGATATATAGTATATATATATATATATACAGGGTGTCTACTTTTGAAAGGACCAAACTTCAAGGAGATAAAACAAGTGATTTGCAACAAAAAATGTCATATAACACATTGTCGAAATGTTGACGGTTATTCTTCAATTCAACATTTCTTTATTTCACGAAATATTTCAAGTTTTTCCATTCCATCAATTATACATTAGTTATCCTTGGAAGCTCATCGAATTTGACCACATATCTGGAAACGGCATTAAATTTGCTACAAGATAAGAACTTCTGTGTGTCAAAATTCCTATTTCGAGTGTGGTAAGAAGATGAATATCAAGATCCAGAAGTGAAAAAATCAGCCACATGTTTTCAATGGTTTTATCGATGAAAAATCATTAATTATGGACATGTTTTCTTGTCAGGAAAAAATACTGCATTTAGTGTGCTTTCGAATGACATATCAACTTTTGTGCTTGCTGCTTGTCTTCTGTATTCTGTATCATTGAAATTTTGTTTATTCGTTTGAATTATTCTGATTCGACAGATAAATTCATGATTTCCATGAGAATTAATTTAATATTCAATCATAAAGGACTTCAAAATAGAACAAACTTAGATGTGCAATATTTCTACTTTTGCGTTGTTATCTTGTTAGCCATGATATTAGGGCAGAAGACAAGTAGCAAGCACAAAAGTTGATATGTCATTCGAAAGCACACTAAATGGAGTATTCTTTCCTGAACAGACAACATGTCCCTAATTAATGATTTTCCATCGATAGAACCATTGGAAAAATAATACTGATTTTGTTAACTTCAGTCTCGTGATATTCATCTTCTTACCACAGAAATTCTCATCTTGGCCCTTTCAAAAGTAGACACCCTGTATATATACCTATATATCGAATATCCGATAAATATCTATTATTCATAACGTGGAAATTTTTATTCCAGATTGCTACCTATGTGTTCCTGTAAGAGAAAAAAATCCTTGTATTGGCTCTTGCAAATGTATAGCCCAAAAAACATGTGGCAATAAAAGTATGTAACACAAAATTTTCCAAATTCCATCCTGCTGAATATTCTTCATCTGACAGTGATATTTGAATCGGATTTATAATGACATGTGAGATATATTTTGAAACTAGAAAGCATAGATAACAACTATAATATCTCCTTTGCAGATTTGAATATGGTTTCTAGTCCAATATTCCGGAGTCCCGAAATCTTTCAAGTACAAATGCGAATGAGCGATAATTTCAGGACGAATATAAATACTAAACTGAACTGAATAAATAATGGTAGATTAACAAATACATGTTTGTCCCTATTTGTTTTTAAGTCCACAAGTTGAAAGAAATCAAATCAAACATTCTAATTCATCATCAGAATGCACGAACAATGAAAATATGGTCTGGTCCAACCGAAAAACGACCCTATGAACGCTTCGTCCATAAGGTCGTTTATTTCTGCCCCGACAAGCGTTTATTCATCAAAGTGCGCCTTACTCGCATATCCACGTTCATTCGCGGCTAACCGGATGTAAAAGCACATTTTTCTATTTTTTGAGGAAATTATTAGGCCGATTGAAATTTGGAAAAAACCATCTGAATTGTCGGTTTATGAGGAAGACTCCTTATGTCAAGTACTTTTTTGATTTTCGCGACAGTTTCCGAGTAAAATGAAACGAAACATAATGGTGAATATGCTTTTGCAGGGCAAGCGATTATATCTTAAGGAACTCCATATAAGCGCATTGTATCCGACTTCTATGATAATTAAAATAAAATATTTCTGAATCGTATATTTCAATGAAAATTTGTTTGAATATAAGTCACTGGATTTAGATAATTAAAAACGAAAAAAAATAATTTGTCAATTTTTGGAAAAATGCCCCCCACCACTTCCTGCACAGGACGATTTTTGGACGACAAAGTGATTTTGCATTGTTATGATGTAGGGAATGATACTAAGTTGTCCATACATTTTAGCAATGGAGTTCACACGAAAATCTGTGTTAGAGCTCTTTTCATGCCATGCGAACTCTACTATTATTCGTTTATACTTGGAGGAAATAAAGTTTGAAATTGAATTCGATAGAAGACGGACATCATATCAGTATGAATTTTTGAATCAAAAACGCCTTTCATTCGCGAACCCGCCTATTGCATTCAAGGTCAGCTCATTGGTCTTTGAGAAACAGAATAAAATATTCAACTACTCGCTTTGGTTAATTATGAGGAATGTATTGAATACTCACCAGAACAAGAACCAGTCCCTTCCACATCATTATATTTCTCAGGACTGTACTGCACCAACATGGTTATGGAATTACCACACTGTCTAAGTACGCTAGCAGCTAAATTATATGTAGCATTCCTCATATTTATTCCACACACTTCCAATAATTGATCTCCAATCTGCAACCCAACTTGACTAGCCAGGCTGTTATCGCTAACAGTCGACACAAAAATACCCCCACCCTGCAAACAGTTTATTTGAATTCCTAACGGTTCATTACTCTTTTCAATGTGTACTCTCCTAAGCTCTCCAGGGAGTACCTCCACGTGAAAAATCGGCATGGGACTTCCTCTTTCAGAACTGCCCCTTTCAATACTCCCCGTCACACTTGGATTTGAAGGGACACGAAAACGAGGAGGGTCTCTCTGTTTTCTTGGAAACGTGCCGATAGCAGACTCGTTCAGATCACCACTAGTGTGCATGTAAGGCGGTTCAAACGAAAAACTCTCTCGCGAGTGATCGAGATGTGGGTGAGGGTGTGGATGAAAAGGGTAAGGGATTCTTGATCCACCAAATAATTGACTGTGAACTCTGCTATGAACGCTTGTCGTATCTTCTCGTTCAAAATCAGATCCATATTTGTTTCCGGCGATGGACGATTTGATTCTGGAGTAATAGGGAGATGTCATTCCTATGGGGTCATTGTATTTCGGTACCGAGAAATCCAAGCTATTATCTGAATTCATGTTAACACTCAATCTCTGGTTTGAGGTTCTCAATTTATCTAAAGAATCTCCAGATACTGCCCCACCGTCGAGGCTCTTGAATTCTTGATGACGATCATTCAAAAGTGATATTGGCAAAGGTGTTGAGTTACGCTTAGCAGCAATTGCTGCTGCTCCTACTTGGCAACAATAATCCCCCTCTTTTGTTGCTAAGAGGCTCAAAGCAGGTCGATCTCTTTTTCTAGCTACAACAGTGCCTGTTGCTGTTTCAGAGTTCAACAGAGCAACTGCTCTAGCTTTAGGCCAAGTACCGCCGTTTTTGCATTCCTCTTTAGCAGTTGCAGAATGGCGTCGATGATTAGGTCTCTTCGCTGTACCGTGATAGCTATCAATCACCATATCCAATTCGGCTATTGCCTCTTCATGCTCCTGATTTTCCAAAGGATGAGGAGAACTATTTCTATACTTTTTCTTCTCGTCCTTAAAATGTCGATGTCGTCCACGAAGAACTGTATCTAATTTGTCTTTTATCCAAGCACTACTATTATTTTTATAATCACTCATGCTGCTACTGTTGGGATATCTACGATGATCATATAACCCTTCATCAGTCTGGGAACTTCTGTTTTCTTTCTTGTACCTTCTTACAGGCATGAAAACGTTAGGATTATTATATGCTATACCAGTTTTCAAAATGGTCACTGTTATAATATCCAGCGAGTCATCGTTCAAAGATCTCATAGCTTCATGAATACCCCCCAGTCCTTCAATAGATTTATCGTTAATTTTCAGTACTCTATCTCCAACAGCTAAAGTAGAATCTTGAGCTGCAAGGCTGCCTCTACTTATTCTTTCAATATAAATCCCATTTTTCAAAGTCAATCCATGACAAGCTGGAGCAAGTCGTGCAGTATGGACCCATCTTCCTCCCTGAGAAGAGGTGAAATGAGGCAGATGAGCTGTAGAAATAACATTACCTGGTAAACTATTCCACTGCTTCCTTCTTTTTATCAACATCCGTGTGGTTGGAACTCCAGATCTCATAGCTTCTAATACGATACGTCTAGAAGCTGAAGTGCAATCCATGTCGTTAACTCTGAGAATTCTATCATTGTGTCTCAGCTTGCCATCGGCAGGTGACAATGGTGCTACTGAATCAACATACACTCCTCCATCGCCTCCTGGGTCTTCCCTTCCGCCTATCAGCTCCACCCCTACATCTAAACCGTCCAACTGCATATCGACCTCAAGTAGATCTTCATCCCAAGAATTTTGAGTTTGCTGTTCTTGATTTTCCAGTAACTCTCTTACAATAGTCACTTCCCTCTGCAACTCCATTTTCTGCTTCTTCAATCCGTCTGACTCCCTCAAAGATTCAGCCAGCTCTGACACAGCTCTATCTCTTTCTTTCCTCATATTATCACATAAGGTACGAATACTTTCCCGTTCTTGCACGATTTTGTCCCTCTCGGAAAAAGCCCAATCTCTTCTACCCTTAGAAACTTCTGCTTCTTGTATAGCCTCAGACAGCTCAGATTGGGCTTTATCCAAGTTTTTGCGAAGAGATTCTAATTCCTGATTTGCTTGATCAAGATTTTCTAAACGCTGTCTTTGCCCTATTCTTTGGTCAGACTGATGTTCTTTTCTAGTTCCACCTTCACCTAAGGCACTCAAAGAATCAAAAAGTCTACTCTGTGCCATGTTATGCCCTTCTCCTGGTTCGCCAAATTTATTTCGTAGCTCTCCACATTCTTTTAATGCCCTGTCTCGCTCATGTAGCGCACTTGCAATTTCTCTACGCAAACTCTCAGCTTGATAACGTAGAGATTTACTCTCATCAAGTAACTGTTTCTTATCTTGTTCCAACTGTTTGATTTTCTTCAGAGCTTGCGATAAGTCATCAGTTAACCTCTCCATTTCTTTATGTACTTGATCCCTTTCACTCATAACTAATGAGTATTCGGCCATGGTAGCATTTCGCTCATCCATAAGACGTTTCACATCTTTAGCTGCTTTAGTCTTCAACAGCTTCAATTGCTTATCTTCTTCTTCCCTAAGTTGAAGGGTTTTCTGGTGTGCTTCTCTACACTTGAGTAGATCTTTATACATGTTCGACATTTGTTGCATAAGACTAGCTTTCTCTTGAGTTATCACTTCTATCTGTTTCACCAGACGGTTGGTTTCTTCTTGAGCTTGTTCCAATTTACTGATAGCTTGAGGATGAGATAAATAGAGCACTTCTTGTTCGTTAAACTTCTGACGAAGCCGCTGATTTTCTTGTTCTAGTCTTTGGTTTTCAGATTGCAATTCCATGAAACGAGTACGCATAGCTGCAGAATCCATGCTGGACTGTTCAAGGGAATTCATCGTCCTGTGCTGATAATAATCCAGGTCCTGCGGCGAAAACATAAATTTCTTTTAAAAAAAATGCTTGATTCAATCAGTTCTCAAAGTATTTAAAGATACAATAATAATAATTTTGTCTGATAATTCAACCGAGATAAACAAACATCGCAGAAGTCTTAACCATACTACTCTAGACGGATAAACTGCCTTGTATTACTGTGTACCCGGTTTTTGAGACCAACTCTAGAAAATTTGGAGACCTATTCAATTCGAAGTTTGCCTATTCGCTCATTGGTACCACCACAATCGCGGGCATACATATCTATACTTCATTAAAGAATTATTGACATCGAAGCAGGCCTTGAACGTCCAGTCGAGGCTTTATTTCTGGTTACAAAAAGGAACTGTTCAATTTCATCATATAAATAAAACATCAAACATAAAAATAACCTAGAGAAGTGTTTACGAATTATCGAATAATTAAGCCGGATTATTCCGACTGCAGTTTAAACATAGGAATTCAGGTAAGAAAGCACAAAAATATCGTGGAATGCTTTCATATGAAATTATCTGAAGTTCCAAGCAAGTCGTTTAGTTGAGATATCGTTCATATGAAAGTCAACAGTGGAAAGTTGAAGATCATTAAAATAAATATTTATGCAATCTTTATTGGTATTGGAAATCTTGCAAAATTCTAACCATATACTAACTATAAGAGTACCATTTTATGTCAGGATTGAAGAAGGATAATTGATGGAATTCTAGCAGGTAGCTGAAGTGGTGCAACAAACAGAAAAAATGTTTGATTCTTCGCAAGCACGGGCCAAGTGAATGGATTGGAAAAACGTTATATATATTAAGAAATGAGAGAGAAACAAAATTAAGAATCTATGTAGTACATAAAGAATTTTGACATAAAATTTGTACTACCAATATATGAACGGTGTTGAATACTTTAAGAAAGTCAATTTTTATTTTCATTTATTAAAACTGTCCATGAATTATTGAAAATATTATAATTGATGGGCAATTTTACAATAATTATTCAGTATACTTTTGAATTGTGAACAACATAGGATGTGTTCAATTTCAGTACGAGCAGAGGAAATGTGTACAGGGTACCATACAGTATAAGTATAATAAATAAACTTAAAATATCTACGAATGATACAAGAGCAAAGATGAATATCTCATTGAAAACTTTGTTTCCACGTATAAGTGTAGTGATTTGGATGTGTTTATTGAATAAGCTGACATAATCCTATTGATGGGCATCCTTTTGCAGGGAAGGTTTCAATTTTTCAATAACCCATTTATGAAATAATTCACCATTCATGATTTTATGGTAATCCTTATCATAAATACCACTGTCAAGAATCAGATCACATCCAGGTTAAAATCCATCAATTGTTCCAATAGTGTACCTTCTGTTTTTACCCTTGAATATACTTAGCATACCTTCTGGATTACTTTCTAGTGTCCTCTGACGAATTTGAATACCGTTTTGGAATTTCCAAGTTTCATCTAGATAAATGAATTTTACGTTTCGTTCCATGTATTCTAGGTATTTACCACAAAATCGTACTCTGTTTATTATCTGCCGAATCTTTGAAAAACTCGAAGTGACACCGACAAACTGCCTAGCGTTCTCTTGTTGTTAGGCGCGATGTATCCTGGTCAATTCTAGCCATTTCAATAGCACAAGATGAAAAAAATACTCAAATTCATAGCTAATTTTTATAATTATTCGCCAATATCTTTGCTCAAATCATCAAAGCAAGGTCTCTATGGGTTATGTTAGTGTTATTTCCATACCAACCTGAATTCAGCAACCCAAAATATTACTGAATAGTCTATTACCAACTTAAATTCGATTTTCCACAGCCACCCGAGATGTCAATAATTCTCAAACGGAGTATACATAATATTCATTAAAAAAAAATTAACATGACACTCGCTTCATAATATGTGATAGCAAATCGAGTTTCACCTTCACCTCCAAAATTGACATTATTTATTGAAGAAAAGATTGTAGATTATAGGAACTGTATTTATTGAAAAGACTACAAATGGTTGTATCGTAACCAAGGTGACCATTGCTTGATACCCAATGTGCGTATACCGGGTATGTAGTGCTCCCTACCACTAGGCGATGATATTGCGTCTCTATTATTTGATATTGGGCTTATTCGTTAACCTTTTTGAGCGCTCGTACTACTCACACGAGGGCTATATCATTTCGTCACGATGTCTGTATTTTTCGAATTTTGAGCCGAAAATGGTCTCAAACGACTATGTTCGACTCACTGATGACGAATCCGTCGAAAAATTCGAGTCTGTCCGTCCGGCCGGCCGTCCGTATACACGATTACTCTCGAACGGAATGTCCTAGAAACTTGAAATTTTCAGGGTAGGTTCGAATCTCGAATGCCGAGGTTGAGTTCGTTATTGGGCGAAATTCGCCCAGGGGTTCCGTAAATATGGCCGCTCGAAATTTTGTTTTTCTGATTACTTCGAAACTACTGACTCGATCGAAGTGCACTCAGATGGAGAATTACGTGCTCAAGCTACATGCAAAATTTTGTCCAGCTCGCATGATCAGAACCATAGAAACCATAGAAAATTATAGCTCTGTAATGGAAAGGCCTAGGGACTTGAAATTTTCTGAATAGGTATGGATCTCGCGTTCACGTTAATCAATGAGCAACATTAGACTAGGGGTTCCGTAAATATGGTCGTTTGTAATTTAGTTTTCTTGATAATTTCAAAACTATGGATTTGATCGTGACGAAATTTTGTATTTAAATTGGGAATGATATATTCGAGCTGAATTTTCACCAGATCATCCATGATCAGGACCATAGAAACCATAGAAAATCATAGCATTCGAAGGGGAAGGCCTAGGGACTTGAAATTTTCAGGATAGGTTCGGATAGCGAATTTCGAGGTCACGTTTATCAATGAGCAGAATTAGACTAGGGGTTCCGTAAATATAGCCGTTCAAACTTTTTTTTTCTTGATAATTTCGATTGGATTGTAATGAAATTTCGCACATAGATGAAGAATAATATATTCAAACTACGAAGGGAATTTTGTCCAGATCGCATTACCAAGACCATAGATACCGTAAAAAATTCTGGAGAAATATCGAAAAAAAAATTGGTCACCTAAAGCTGACACTGACTTGAATTCTGGTTTTTCGCCTTTGTTTGAAATTTTCTTTGACAGATGTCCAAATTCTTCCAATTGGTTTCTAAAACTGGAGAATGCGAATCTACCTACGAGGTGGATGAATGAGCGCTCAAAAGCTCCTGACTTCACGGCAGTGCTTTTCTGAATTTTTTTGTCGGTTCTTATCTGCGAGCGTCGTATGCGAATGAAGCGAATTGTTAGGTTGATTATGCTTGTAATGTTAGGTTGATTCTGTTTGTAATGAAGGTTGATTTCTTTAACGTTAACCAGAAAGAATATATCATACATTTTATAAGTTTATTAAGATTGGATTTAGGTAATTATTTTAGGTATGTTTATGTTTCTTTGAATTTCCCTTTATTATTTGTCATTCTTTCGGAAATGAATCTTTGAATCAAACGTTATTGAATTCCTTCATGCATTTGGCCAACTCCGACGACCCTGATTAAGATTACAGTTCATGGTAATAATAGTAAATGTTTATAACAAACAAGCAGAAAAGTATCGAATAATCAATTTTCCATATTATTTTCATACACTCAAATAGGAACGATTCTCTTTTCCCTAATAATTGAATGAAAACATAAAATATATTTTGGTTTTCAAAATGAGTTCAAGTAGATGCGATAAAACTTCGAACTCAGTGGAAAACTGAGCTCGAATTCAAGACTGAAAATTGAAAATTTATAATAGATAAATTAATAAGAAAGAAAAATTCATGTATCCCAGATACCAACGAACCCATAATTTGCAGTCGTAGACCGGTTCCGATCCATATCAGATCTCATCAGTACGATTAGTAAAATGATAAATTCGATGTGAGAAACAGAAGACCTTAAAACACAAGGCAACGCGATCCTGAGAAAATTTCCCAAATCACGCCACCTGTCCGTTACAAGAGCAACTGTCTCAAATATCTGTAGATCATAAACTGCTTTATCGGCTCTCCAAAAACAAAATACACATGTATGACGACGCCGTAAACATTACGAGCATAGATAGTCACACAAGGAATTTACGGATTCAAGCTTCAACCTTATTCGTCTGAATAATTAGACTAGAAGAATAATATACTAACTGAGTTATATTTTCTGAACTTAAACTAAATATGAATGTGGTCGTGATATTTTGAAATTTTGAATTCACTAGGATCTCCTCTGGATCTTTATACAAAATTCGTTTTATCTTCAAATATAAGATTAATTTTGGAAGTGACGCTAAGACTTTGGACACTAAGTATTCAGATTATACAAAAGTGTCTTGATATTCGAGAGCCAACACTAGGAAAACCACCAAATTAGGTGGAACTAAACACAGTTGAAAAATTCTTACCGATCTAGACCAGGCGCGCACCGAAGTGGCGGAAGCGTGGTAGCGACATGGCAGCCAAGTGGCGCGCGGAATTGCAAAAGCACATGTAAACTTATGTTGGTAAACGTACCGAAGTGGAGTGGCGGGGGCGCGCCAGTTGCCTCTCGAAGTGATGCCAGTCGGTTGCCACTAGGCTCGAGCTTGTTTAATTCTCGAGAAGTCGCCAATTGGAGTGGTACGTTGTTTACTTCGCTAAATCGTTAATTCGTTCATTTGCCGTGGAATGAGTTTTTAGTTTTCATCGATAAAATCTATAATGAATTTGAATAGTTTTATCAAGACATTTAATATTAATTAATATATATATTAATTAATTAATATATTCAGTGATTTCGCAAGGAATATGCGAGACGACCCCGAATTTAATATTCAATTTGTGGGCCTTGAAGGGGCCCACCCCTGTCTCTTTGACTATACTCGAGACGATTATCACCTGAGCCATGTCCAAGAACAAGCTTGGGCTAAAATTTCGAAGTGGTGCCACGTGCCACTTCCGTGCGCATTACACCACCTCTGAACTACTTTGTAGCCAAACCGCGAAGATTCCACTCGCCACTTGGTCACCATGCCTCCGCCACACCACTTCGGTGCGCGCCTTGCCTAACGACGGAAATTAGTAGAAATCTATAACTACAGTACCTTCGGAGCATTAATGAGGAAAAATAAAAGAATGATTCAGATGAAATTCAATAGAAAATTATACAAATTATCTTCGATTAACAAAATATACTCAGAGACTTTAGAAGTGTTACACTCGGAATGAATAATTTCTTCAACTTGCCTTTATTTCAATGTGGTAGTCTTTCATTGAGAATAAAACGATTAATTTGGAATGAATTTCAATAACTTGAGATCCAAAAATAATAATAATGTGTTTGGCGGCCCCGTAGATGAGTACACGAGAGGTATACAACAAGGTGGCCATGGCAAAACATTAACGCCTGCTTCTTGGAGAAAGTCCATAGTTGATAATAATAATAACCCGAAGTTTATTAATCCCAAGATACATAAATGAATGATATATAAGTACATTTGGCCTTTGAAACTCAGCCTTCTAAGTTCAACACCAATACATATTCTTTAATCATCAAAAAAGTCGTGACCAATTTTTTTTTCTCGATAATTCTCTGGAATTTTCTACGGTATCTATGGTCTTGGTGATGTGAATTAGACAAATTTCGCACGTAGTTTGAATACACTATTCTTTATCTATGCGCAAAATTCCATTCCAATCCAATCAGTAGTTTCTAAATTATCAGGAAAAATATTTTGAACGGCCATATTTACGGAACCACCAGTATAATTTTGCTTATTGATGAACATGACTGCGACATTCGAGATCCAAACCTACCCTGAAACTTTCAAGTCCCTAGGCCTTTCCGTTCGAAAGTTATAATTTTCTATGGTTCTGGTAATGCGATCTGGACAAAATGTAGCTTGAATATACCATCTCCATTAAAATACAAAATTTCGTCACGATCGAATCCGTAGTGTTGAAATTATCAAGAAAACTAAATTTCAAACACCTGGTCGGGTTTGTCATCAGTGAGTCGAACCTTATCGATTGAGACCATTTTTGGCTCAAAATTCGAAAAATACAGACATAGTGACGAAATGATATAGCCCTCGTGTAAGTAGAACGAGCGCTCAAAAATGCTTCAAATATTTCGCTATATCTTGGTTTATGTTCCGAGATATTCGAAAAATTCCAAGATATTTTTCTTATTAATTTTCATGGTATACAGGATGTTTCATTGGTAAATGTACATACGCTACCCTAGACGAGTTCAAAAAACCTATACAGGGTGTTTCATTGGTAAATGTACATACGTTAACCTGAGGTAGAGCTACCCTAGAAGAGTCCAAAAAACCTATATGTGATAGGTCTAATTAACATCATAGCCGAGATACCGGGTGATTTATGTATTCATCAATATTTTCAATTGCTTATAACTTTTGAACTATTCAGTATAATCGATTGATATTTGGAACGTAAAACACACTTCCATGGGTGAATCAATTCATCTTTGAATTTATCAGAAAATCCAGGTCTGTATCAGAAAAATATGGCCCTTTTCGCAAGCTGAGATTCAACACCCTGTATGAAAGAATATTGGAATTTTATTAGAATATTCGGAAAGAGTAGAAAATTTTCGATGGGTATCAGTAGATTTCAGTGTCCCGCACGACGTTTTACCCATCAAAATTTTTGTCTAAAGATTTAATTGGATAGTAAAATTCCTCTCACTTCACAACAATGCCGTACATTGAGATTGAATTCGAAAAATTGTGTGTTGGACTGATGGAATATGTATAGTTTTTGCATATTCTAATGAATAATTTCAAGAATTTTTCAGAAAAATATTGATTTTGAATAATTTATTCAAAATGATCAATGGTGAAAAAATAACTAAACAAGACTGCATGTGGATTTTATTTAGCCCATTGATGCAAATTCTTCACACTGAAGACTCCATCTCTCGGAAATATGGCTCTTCATGGGCGGAAGGAAATCCACACAGTCAGACAATGACACATGAAATATCAGTACAAATTTTCAATTAATGGTGTTGAGTTTATAATGATCGATTGATTTGGCCTCACATTCTGCCAAGACGTTTTACTGGTGATATTTATTTGGATTTCCTTCGAAATCATCTGCAACAATGTATTTCCATAATGGGGCTCCCTCCATTTTAGAGCTTTTGTTAGGAACTTTCTGGATCAGAACATTCCAAATATGTGGATAGGCAGAGGTGGACCGCATGCATGGCCCCCTAGATCACCAGATTTTTATCCAATCGATTATTTCGTTCAGGGTTATTTGAAATCCTCAGAATATGCGTCTGAGATTGAAAGTGAATATATTCTCCTACAACGAATCGAAGTTGCCTGCAATAAGATCCGTAGTGATCCAGAAATGATCAAAAAGGCTATAAGACGAAATTTGAAAAGAGCAAGAATGTACATCGAGCAAAACAGTGGAACTTTTGAACAACTTTTATGATTTCTTTCAAATGTTTTACTTGTTTACTCATTTGTTTATTTATTAACTGACTGTTGATCATTTTGCATGACTTAATTAAAAATCCATATTTTTCTGAAGAATTCTCGAAATTATTCATTAGAATATAAAAAAAATACAAATATTTCATCAATCCAACCCAAAATTTTTCGAATTCAATCTCAATGTACGACATTATTCTGAAGTAAGTGAAATTTCACTATCGAATTTAATCTTTAGACAAAACGTTTGGTGGGTCAAACGCCGTGCGGACACTGAAATCTACTGATCCCCATCGGAAATTTTCTGCCCTTTCCGAATATTCTAATCAAATTCCAATATTCTCTCATAAAGAGTGTTGAATCTCAGCTTGCGAAAAGTGCCATATTTTTCTGATACGGACCTGGATTTTTTGATCAATTCAAAAATGAATTGATTCATCCATGGAAGTGTGTTTTAAGTTCCAAGTATCAATTGATTATACTGGATGGTTCAAAAGTTATAAGCAATTGAAAATATTGACGAATACATAAATCACCCTGTATCTCGGCTATGATGTTAATTAGACCTATCACATATAGGTTTTTTGAACTCGTCAAGGGTAGCTCTACCTCAGGTTAACGTATGTACAGTTACCAATGAAACACCCTGTCTAGAATAGGGGTACAATTCAAAAATTAATTTTGTATTTGAAGTTTTGGTTCACCGAAGTTTTTATTCTTTACTTTTGTGTACTAACTCAATTTAACACGCTGAACATTCGAAATTACTGCAGCAATCCATTTGAACATTTTAACTCTAGAATCCAATATTCAATTAATGCAATTTTTCACGTCGTGGTGTAATATTCTGATATTTTTCCAAAAAATTTTGAAATGTTACCTTTCTTATGCGTGTAGCTTGAACACGTCATTCTACATCTGAGTGCAAAATTTCATCTCGACCGAATCAGTAGTTTCGAAGTAATCAGGAGAGAAAAAAAATTCGAAGGTCCTATTTACGGAACCCCTGGTGGAATTCTGCCCATTAACGAGCCTAACTGCCGCATTCGGGAACTGAACCCACACGAGAAAATTATAACTTTCGAACGGAAAGGCCTAGGGACTTGAAATTTTCAGGATAGGTGTGAACCTCGAATGTCGCGGTCACGTTCATCAATGACGCAAAATTAGACTAGGGGTTCCGAAAATATGGTCGTTTGAAATTTAGTATTCTTGATAATTTCAAAACTACGGATTCGATAGTGATGAAATTTTGAATTTTAATGGAGAATGATATACATGGTTAAGCTACATTTTGTCCATATCGCATGACCAGAACCATAAAAAAATATAACTTTCGAAGAGAAAGACCTAGGAAATTTTCAGGGTGGGTTAGTAGGTTTGGATCGCAAATGTCGCGGTCACGTTCATCAATGAGTAAAATTAGACTAGGGGTTCCGAAAATATGGTCATTTGAAGTTTAGTTTTCTTGATAATTTCAAAACTACGGATTCGATCGTGATGAAATTTTGTATTTTAATGGAGAATGATATACATAGTTAAGCTACATTTTGTCCATATCGCATGACCAGAACCATAGGGAAATATAACTTTCGAAAAGAAAGACCTAGGGACTTTTCAGGGTGGGTTAGTAGGTTTGGATCGCAAATGTCGCGGTCACGTTCATCAATGAGCAAAATTAGACTAGGGGTTTCGAAAATATGGTCGTTTAACATTTAGTTTTCTTGATAATTTCAAAACTAAGGATTCGATCGTGACGAAATTTTGTATTTTAATGGAGAATGTTATATTCAAGCTAAAGCGTAGAAAACATAGAAAATTATAACTTTCGAACGGAAAGGCCTAGGGACTTGAAATTTTCGGAATAGGTGTGGATCTCGAATATCGCGGTCACGTTCATCAATGAGCAAGATAATACAAGGGGTTCCGTAAATATGGTCGTTTGAAATTTAGTTTTCTTGATAATTTCAAAACTTCCGATTCGATCGCGACAAAATTCTGTATGTCATCATAGAAGCCATAGAAAATTATTACTTTCGAACGGAAAGGCCTAGGGACTTGAAATTTTCAGGATAAGTGTTTGTTGCTATTTCCAACATAATTTAGGACTGCAATCTGGTACTTGGGTTGTTTTTGAAGGACCGTAATATGTTGCTATTTCCAACATAAATAAGGACTGCAATCTGGTACTGGGGTTTTTTTCGAAGGACCGTAAGAGTTTCCACAATTTTTATTGAAGTAAGTCTTTATAAACTGCTTTACACACTTTTAACAGCAGTTTTACAGAACATTTGATAGAAACTATGAATCAGTTCACGAAATATACTACAATTACCGACTAAGGTACTTTTGAATCAATTAATTTAATTTTCTGATGACAGACTACATCGTCATGACAACAACAAAAATATAATAAATGCGGCGCTCTCTGATCATAACTTAACAGTGTTGATCTCGAATGTCGCGGTCACGTTAATCAATGAGCAAACCTAGACAAGGGGTTCCGTAAATATGGTCGATTGAAATAAAGTTTTATTGATAATTTCAAAACTACGGATTGGATTGGAATGAAATTTTTCACATGGATGAAGAATAATGAATTCAAACTATGTGCCACATCTGGAGAAAATGAATTTTTCATTATTCAGCTATTCAGCGTTTCATGAGAAATTAGAGTACCTTTTTCTTCAACTTCCAATATCTCCGATTTGCCTGATTCGATCGATTCAAGTGAAGTGAAAAAATTGAAACATCTCAACTAAATGAATTTTTCAATATTGAGCTAATGGATGAAATCGTCCGTTTCACGAGAAATGGAGTAACACTTTCTTCAACTTCAAATAACTCCGATTCGCCTAATTCGATGGATTCAAGTGTAATGAAAAAGTTGCAACATCTCAAGAAAATTAATTTTTCAATATTCAGCTAATGCATGAAATCGTCTGTTTCACGAGAAATGGAGTTTTCTCCAAGACCATAAATTCCGTAGAACATTCTAGCGAATTATCGAGAAAAAAAATACCACCTGAAGTCTATAGCACCCTTGACCTAGGTTTTTATTGAAAAATCAATATAAGAAATTGATATTAAGCATTCAACTTTCGAATGAGGGTATAAAAAACCTTTTGTAGAAATACCATATTGTATTGCAAAATACTTACAGAAACAGTATGAGAGTGTTCACATCTTCGTCTAGGACTTCCGTGGTCAATACTTGTCATTTGCTGTTTTAAAGAGTCGTAATCTCTATTATTTCCAGTCCCATTAATCATATTCAAGCTGAAATTTCTTGACAGGGTACCTATTTAAAAAAATTATATATTTATCAAAATATACAAATAAAATATATATATTAAACATCTTAGCATACTCCTAACTAGTTGATATATTGATAATTTTTTTCCTCAAAGGATGTGAAAGTAAGAGATAATAATGTAACCCAATTACAAAAGTGAGAGGTGGTTAGCAGTTATTATAATAATAGTGTAATGCATATAGTCCAATTTCTTCTCAAATAATTCATTTACAGTTCACTAACCCACCAATTTATTTACACACTATCTAATTTATTTTGACGCTATTTAGTACTGTACTGCCCTGTATCGGGTTGATGTCCATTTATATTTTCCATTGTATTTCTGGAGTTTTCTAGTAAACTCGGGGAGGCCTGCTTTGCGACAATGGTAATAATTTCACCCATACATTGGTATCGGTGATGACTGCAGATACAACATCCTGCTTATTCATTCACGTAAATGTATTTCTTATGATTTTCTACCTACTTATTCTCTGAATTAATTCTCGAGTTGAAATGTGTTTCAAATATTGAGATCACAACTGTTCTGCATTACATACTTAATTGAAAATGTTTCTATATTCTACTAAGCCCACTATATTGAGTTAAGAATAGTATAAGAGCCTCTATAATAACCTAATTATGTAATTATGTAACAGCAAATCACTTAATTTCAAGATAAGATGTATAAAATACTTGGATGTGTATGGAGCTGTTGAAGGTTGAAGTTTGCGCCCACATACCGTAAAACTACTTGATATATGTACTGTTCTTATGATTAAGAGGCTACAAGACTGATATCACATAGAAACCTCAAGTGAGAGCTTAGGAAGTACCTAATTGATTTGGAATAAGAATATCTCAACTCAAATTGAATATTTTTCTTTTGACACAATTTCTTGTACATTCATATTCTATGAGAACTCTTAGAAATAAAGAAGCTCATTTTATTAATTTTTTTTATTATTAATCCGCTTTCTTCGATGAAAGGGGTGCATACAATAAATTGGATTTCAATCCACACACTGAAAATATGAACAAGAAAACTGTTTCCAGAGCTACATCCTTCTGCAAGCTGGCCAAGAGAAAGCAAAGTATCAACATCAAAACTGCATATGCATATGCTCATCCACTATATGATAACTGTAGAGAAACAGCTTTGAAAAACCTAGAAGTGGCAGAGACAACAGCACTGAGGATCATTACAAACATGAGACACCCAAACTATGTGCTCCACAACCCTCCAAATTGTCTATTGTATGCTACCACCGACCTCGAAGCTATAAGAACATGATTGAACACCCTACGCACCAGATTCGCGAGGAAACTCAACAATCAAGAAGACATACTAACGCTTTACCATGATGATGTTCATTCTTCAAAAAGAAATAACCCGATCCAGACTATTGTCAACAAGCTCGGAATATAACATAATGATATAAAAAATTTTTTTTTATTATTTCAAATCCCTTTTCCAAAATGTAATTTAGGAAGGAACTCAGGTTGATGGCCTTCTGCTCGTCAATAAAGGTCAGTTTTTATTATTTTACAAAAGCCGAAAATAACTTCAGAATATAAAATTATTCAAACCTATTATATTACCTATATTAAATATCCAAATTTTGTATTCTTGAGATTATGTAGTAATATAAGCACAATCATTGTCATCAAACCAATGTATTATCTATTGTTCACAAGGTGTTATTACTTCATCAAATCAATAATGAACTCAGAAATAATGGAAAAGATAAAATCTGAATCAATAATACTAGCACAAAATCTGAAAGAAAACTTGATAATAATTTTATTACAACTCTTCAAACAAAATGAACTAAAAGAGTCTACTTGTGTAAAAGCAAGCACTAAATTAGTGAATTCGTTTACAACTGAGAAAGGTGGTTCAAAGAATATACGAAAGAAAGCCAATGTACAACTGTTTACAAGAATGTTGTTTTCTGCACTCACCATTTGTGCTATTTGTTCCACCATTTGATTCGTTAGTTGTCATAATTCACTATAAGATCTTGAAATCATCATCCACATTCAAGAAATGAAAGCAGATTTCCTATCACTGGGTATTGTTCCGGTTCGTTTCTTGAAAATATAAAAATTTTCTATTTCATGTAAATTGAAAAGAATTCTGTCCCCATCAACTACAAAAGCCATTCGTAACAAATTTGTTTCACCCTAGTAAATACATAATAACATGTTCATTTTTCAGTTGTATTAGGATTTAACAATAACATACCACCATCATAAATAGAAATTAATAAATTCCACAATTTCTATTTTCTATTCATATTGAATTGTTACCGATTTGCCAACTTGACACTACTGTCAACGGTGTCATGTGTCAATAGTAGTCAACAAGTCAACACTCAACTCAACAGTTGGGATTTTGGGAATGTTCCGATGTTGTGTTATGATGTTCGATATTTACATTGGAGTGCACAGATTAATCCATACTCCATAGACCACATACCAAAGCGTAATAGTGAATCAAGTATTTTTTATAAGATTTCGGAATTAATAATAATGCCTGTGAAAGTCGAGATAACCACTTCGGACATTTTTTATTATATGGGTGAACGTGAATGTGATAGCAAATGACCACTATATAAGAGAAAATTATTGAACTTACGATAAAAAAATCATCTTTCAGGAAGTGCTTGCTGAAAAGTAACAATTTCTTTGGGATACGTTTCATAATCTTCAAGATTGTCTGCCATTTTTTTAACTGTCTTGGGGTTCAACAGGAATTTATGCAAAGAAATTTCAGAAGAACTATGTGATGAGCATTGAGGAACAGAGCACATTCTTCGTGATTTTATTCCCACATTATCTCTCACGATCCGCTGCATTTTCAGCTCGTTTACAGTTTATTTGAAACAATTGTTCATAAATTTGTACTGTACTGGTACTTTTAAAATCATAAAACTCTTACCGACATTACAGTTTTCTATTGAAAACCGTAAAGAACTATATAGAACTCTACCTCACAGGAGTTCTTTTTCAACTTGAAAATATTACTCTAGATAATCTTTGGCCAAGATCGTGATCGTATAGTGGTTTTAAAGGACTTTACGTTGTGTATGTAAGTATGTAACCATAATTTCGCTTGATTCAATAGAAGAGGTTGACGGGAAAATTTTTTTTGCCCAATAACGAACCGTAGCATTCGAGATGCGAACCTACCCTGAACATTTCTAGGCCGTTCCATTCGAGAGTTATCGTGTATACAGACGGACGGACAGACTCGAATTTTTCGACGGATTCGTCATCAGTGAGTCGAACTTTGTCGATTGAAACCATTTTCGGCCTAAAATTCGAAAAATACAACCATCGTGACGAAATGAGCCCTCGTGTAAGTAGTACCTACGAGCGCAGGGTTGCCGGGTTTTATATTTTTTGTTCGTTTCAATGTTTTGAATTTGAAATCTGATCTAAAACCAGTACATTTCATAAATCTGATCTAAAACCAGTACATTTCATAAATTTGATCTAAAACTAGTACATTTCCTGTACTGGTTTTGTTTGATAACTAACCAGGACTTTACTCTGAAAACCAGTACTGTACTGGTAAAATCAGTACGAATGGTCACCCATAATAAAAAATGACAGAATATTTTGATCATCACTCGGCCCGACATTTTGTGATTTTCAGCGCCATCTCGCGGTTCGTGATTTTTCCCTATAAATCCAACGTTGCCACACGTTATGACAGACGTTTTGGAGCAGAGAATTTGTAATCACATAAAAAATTATTATTGATTAACTCTCGCTCAATAATTATAAGGTTAGGTTAGGTTAAGTTAAGTTAAAATAATTGTTTCCCTACATCACGATTACAAATTCTCTGCTCCAAAACGTCTGTCATAACGTGTGGCAACGTTGGATTCTTGGGATAACTATCCTCTCGTGCTTATGACTGACAAACTGACACTTTTGACAGCTGTCTTGCTTGACGCCGTAACCAAAGAGGAATAGTCTTTGCCGTAACGTAACAATCCAGTCCAGTAGAGATGAGCCAAACGGTGATTTCTGAATATCATCGTGATCAGTGATCGTGATTTGCCAATCACCGTTCTTTTAACCGGTGATTGCGATCACCGTTCTTTCGAAGTTTGAACGGTGAATGAGTCCGACCGTCCGACGAGTCGGTGATTGCGATCACCGTACGTACGCCTTGCGTTGAACGAACATTGAATGAAGTAATGGAACAAGGAACAAGTAACGATGAAAGTGATTCTTAAATGTTCACAAAATTGAAATATATATTATTAGATACGAATAGATTTCCACGTCACCCATGAGGTACTATTTGACAACGCGTTGGTAATTTTTTTTGGATTGGGACACCTCGCCTATAGTCCTATTATAACCCAATATGAAAAACCAAGTTCTCAAATGAATGAAAACTGAAAATAAAAAAAAAAATAATCAATTATAACAGAAATGCCGAACCTGCATACCCTGATGAGATATAACAAAAAAATTAACAGTTTTTATGATTTGAGTTCAAGAACATCAACATTTTAGTTTTTTTATCACCTAATCGCGACCGTCTATCAGAGATTACCTGACCAGCCTTAGAGAAAAATTTGGTTACCCAAAATTTTATTGCTTTTCAAGATTTCCAGGTATTTCCAACTTATATTGACAAGATATCGTTTTAACTAACTTTACTAAACAATAACAAATCTGCATGAGAGGTAAACTATTCTCCCTCTATTCATACAAAAAAACGTTGTCAAATACTGACCAATAACAAAATTTGGTTACCCAAAATTTCATTGCTTTTCAAGATTTCCAGGTTTTTCCAACTTATATTGGCATCTTCCTATTCCCAGAACCATATCAGATATAATCTGGTTATCCGAAATGATGCTAATACCTTCCTTACCTTCCTAACAATGCGTAGACTCAAATCTCAAATTCACCGCACCGCCGATATTGCCGATAATCCTCTCCTAATCGTCTCTTGATACTTACTTTTGTTAGCCGTGATTGCGATCACCGGGTACGAGTGGGGTAAGTAGTGAGTGGACGATAGGAACGATGAACCAATCACCGTGAAAGCACATCCCAGTTCCCAGTATCGATATCACTGATATCAGAATATCAGTAGAATATCAGTGATATCGAGTATCCCAGAGCGTGAGTGAGAACACCGAGAACTGAGAACGATATTCAACTTGAAAATCACAGGAGCGGTGATTTGAATGTTTCGATCACGCCAGTGATCGGTGATTTGAAACTCACGGTGATTGAATCACCGGTAGTGAAATATCGCTCATCTCTACAGTCCAGTGAGTCCAGTCACTCCAGTCACTGTTGATCAGTTGAATTGAGTGCTGTATGGTTTATTTGATATAATCGATTTCTAATTTCTATAAAATTTGATCGAGAAACTAAAAACTTATTACCCGACTGCAATGGACTTTCAAAACCGCCCTGGCGGTAAAACTGGTGGAGGAGGTGTAGCATCATGGTCAGAAACAAATCGCGACAGACGGGAACGTCTGAGGCAACTTGCCTTAGAAACTATTGATTTGCAAAAAGATCCATATTTCATGAAAAATCATCTTGGATCATATGAATGTAAGCTATGCCTAACCTTACACAACAATGAAGGAAGTTATTTGGCTCATACTCAAGGAAAAAAGCATCAAGCAAACTTAGCACGTAGAGCTGCTAAGGAAGCAAAAGATGCTCCAACATTGCTGCAGCCTCTAAAGCCAAGAGTAGAACCAAAAAAATTTGTTAAAATTGGAAGACCTGGTTATAGGGTGACGAAGCAGAGAGATCCTGAATGTGGACAACAAAGCCTTTTATTTCAAATCGATTATCCAGGTAAATCTCTCTTTTTATATTAAAAAACATACTATTGTCCTTTGAGGGTTCCTTGCCAATATTGCTGAAACAGAACCCTTGATATTTTTTCATGTCTCTATTGGGGACCATTGGCCTGTATAGATGAAATTTAGAAGGTAGTTGTCTCCTATGATCTTCCTATGGATTGGTGAAATACCTAATATAACCAGGAGAAAAAATTAGGGAACAGGCTCGTGCTCGCTTTTGGCCAGATTATGGGGATTTATTCTTTATAGAAGCTTTTTTTTGAGATATTGATTGGTACTAGACTCTATGTTACTCAACTTCTAGTTTAGGAAATCTAATTTTTTGTAAATAGCTCAACAACTATTTAAATGTGACATTTCAATAACAGATTCATCGTAGGTTGCCACTTGTAGAATTATCAACTTCCTTTTATAGAATATTCAAATTATACAAAGGAAATTATTAATAAGGAAGCTCTAAGGAGCCCTTGAACACCAGAACTCTGTTATTTATTAAAGCTGAAAGTTTGTCGTTGCATGCTTCCAACACAGATATAAACGATGGAACATTATGAAGTTTGGGTTATGGTGGCTTTGGCAGGAAAGCGGTACCAAAGGTGTGTAAAAGACCGATCTACTTTCGTCAAATAATGTGATTTGGTATAACCTTCAGAAAATTATTAATATTTTTTTTTTTTTTTCAAAAAACCTCAAACCTGTTTATTCGATTTCACAATACGAAATTGAAAGGGTAGTATAATAAGAGATGTTCGAAATGAAGTCCTTCCACCTTGACATATTTCCCAGCTATCAAAATGAGATTCAAATTGCCCTTCTCATCATAATATCGAGATTTCGTTTTGAATCTGTGCAAGCTCCTTCTATCCTATGTCTCAAATGCTCTCGTGAAGTTATTTCAACGGCATATACATTTCATTCGAGATAACTCCACAGAAAATAATCCTTAGGAGTTAGATTTGAGGGCCATGCTACAGAGTGTTCTCCTGTGACGATATCCTCACACTGCTGCTCTTGAATTTCCATTGCAAAAGCCATAAACAAATATATCGAAATACTCACAATTGGTGTACAAAGTTCGAATTTTGAATTGAAATTGGAGTACCTTTGAATTGGACAGCTATATTCGGAAAATGTGTAAAGAAAGCAATATCTAGCAAATATCTTGAGGAATACAAGTCAATATTTCTTTGTTTTAAAGCAAATGCACTTATTGATTACATGTTTCAAGTGGGTTCACGCCATTTGTCCCTAAATTCAATATTTAGTTTCGAAAAAATTCAAAGCCTGATTATGCATAATGTAAATCACTCCTTTACGCAGCCATGTTTCAACACTCAGTGGTTGCTGGGGGTTGAGAACAAAAAGGAGTTGCACAGGAAGTTATAAAATTCAAAATTTCAGCAAAGGAGGAGAAATATTATCAAGAAGGAGCTAAAATGAGGAACGCATTAAAAATTACAAAAATATGAATTCGTTCGATCGCAACTCTTTTGTAACAAGTGTGCCATTCAAAGAAGAAATTGAATTCCTTAGATTGAATTATGTATTTTTTCATGGCAATAACGAAATTTCCCTAAGTCATATAAAAAATATTGATTTTGAGGCTTGAAAGATAAACCACGAAATTTTGAGTACTGCCCTGAAAATATTGATATTTCGTGAACGCAGGCCGAAATCCATGAATCACCCTGTATGTCCTAAACTAATAGCCTTAGGATACAAAACAAGTCACTTTTCTGAAAGACCTGGGTGGACCCATTCACCACTAGGCTGTGGCCAACCACTCATGAAATATGTGAATATGTAATTGTGTAATTTTTATTAGTCAAAAGAAAAAGTTATGCCTATAGCAAATTTTTATTGTGATGAAAAAGTCAATAGCATCTCAAATTGTTGCATCCTTATTGAAACAAAATTTATTAAATAATTTGCTCTCATTGTTTTTCAGAAATAACAGATAGTGTTCTACCGCGTCATCGTTTCATGTCAGCATATGAGCAAAAAATTGAACCACCAGATCGTAAGTGGCAGTACCTCTTATTTGCAGCTGAACCCTATGAGACAATAGCATTCAAAGTGCCAAGTAGAGAAGTAGAAAAGGTGGAGACTAAATTTTGGACTCATTGGAATAAAGACACCAAACAATTCTTCCTCCAATTTGCATTTAAAAATGAATCCAAGAAACCTACAGCAATAATAGCACGACCTTTATTAGGTGGGGTGCCACCACCACCAATGTTGCCAGTACCACCTCCTCCAAGACCACCAATGTTCAATCCAATGCCCCCTCCACCTATGATGGGAGCTGTTCTTCCTGTTCCACCACCTCCTAGATAAAAATGAGCAAGATTCATAAATATATTTATTTTTACAATGATCATTTTGAAGGGATCATTTTCAGTTGGATGTTTTCTAATGTTCTTTGGTTTATTCTTTTCAATAAAGACCATCTCAAAAACAAATTATTTCAATGAATTATAGTTTCCTAGTGTTTTTTATGATAGATACTCCCTTGTGGATTAAAACATGTATCATCTTCATACTGCACCCGTCGTAGAATAAGGATACAATTCAAAAAAATTATAAAAAGCACTGCCGTGAAGTCAGGAGCTTTCGAGCGCTCCTTCATCCACCTTGTAGGTAGATTCGCATTTTCCAGTTTTAGAAACAAATTGAAAAAATTTTCAAACTGAAGCGAAACACCAGACTTCACATCAGAGATTTTTCCTTTGATTATTTGCTAGAATTTTCTTCGGTATCTATGGTTTTGGTATGTGATCTGGACAAAATTTCGCACGTAGTTTGAATACAATATTCGTAATTATCAAGAAAACTGAATTTTAAACGACCATATTTATGGAACTCATAGTCTAATTTTGCTCATTGATGAACGCGACATTCGAGATTCACACCTATCCTGACAATTTCAAGTCCCGAGGCCTTTCCATTACAAAGTTATTATTTTCTATGGTTCTGGTCATGCGATCTCGACAAAATGTAGCTTTAATATATTATTCTCCATTAAAATACGAAATTTCGTCACGATAAAATCCGGAGTTTTGAAATTATCAAGAAATACTTATTTACACTATAAGGGAGGCAAGGGACACTTACCACACGAGGACGTAGTTTGCGCCCGAGCGATAGCGAGGGCAAGCAATGAAGTCCGAGACTGGTCAAGAAACTTGCCTCCTGAGTTGTGTATTATAATTTTGCCACTACAGAAGTTGATTCTTAATCAATTATCTTTTGATGAATTAAGTTTGGAATTTATTTACGTACCTACAAAAAAATATCGGTTTGACTTGGGTTACTAAGGTTTTCATCTGTCAAACAAGAAGATGAAATTCAAGGAGCAGCCAATGCTGCATGTGAATTCCTTGTACCGGAGAAGTCTAAGAAACGTTACCAAGCAGCATATAAGTGTTAACTGTTCGAAAATTGTACATAAATAATAATAAAATATGAAGTTCTGATTCATTTTCACTTACATCCTTACCAAGCTACCTCGGTAAATAGTACTTACTTCAATCAAATTCATGTCGTAACAGACTACTTACTATGTCAGTAGTGGAAAAACTAAATTTCAAACGACCATATTAACGGAACCCCTAGTCTGATTTTGCTCATTGATAAACGTGGCCGCGACATTCGAGATCCACACCTATCTTGAAAATTTCAAGTCCCTAGGCCTCGCCCAAAAAAAATTATTATTTTCTATGGTTCTGATCATGCGATCTACACAAAATTTTGCATGTGGCTTGAACATTTCATTCTCCATCTGAGTTTCACCTCGATCGAATCGTAGTTTTGAAGTGTAATCAGGAGGACAAAATTTCGAACGGCCATATTTACGGAACCCCTGGTCGAATTTTGCCCAGTAACCAACTCAACCGCGGCATTCGAGATTCGAACCTACCCTGAAAATTTCGAGTTTCTAGGTTCTTCCGTTCCAGAGTTATCGTGTATACGGAAATTTGTTCTTCTGATTACTTCGAAACAATACTTATTTGATCAAGATGAAATTTTGTACCTGTTCAAGCTACATGCAAAATTTTGTCTAGCTCGCATGACCAGAACCATAGAAAATTATAACTTGGAAAGGCCTAGGAACTTGAAATTTTCAGGATAGGTGTGGATCTCGAATGGTGCGGTCACGTTCATCAATGAGCAAAATTAGACTATGGGTTCCGTAAATATGGTCGTTTGAAATTCCGTTTTCTTGATAATTTCAAAATTATGTATTTGATCGTTACGAAATTTTGTATTTAAATTGAGAATGATATATTGGAGCTACATTTCGTCCAGATCGCATGATCAGAACCATAGAAGCCATAGAAAATCATAACTTTCGAACGGAAAGGCCTAGGGACTTGAAATTTTCAGGATAGGTTCGGATCGCACATAGATTGTGATCTGATCGCACATAGATGAAGTATAATGTATTCAAACTACGTGGGAAATTTTGTCCAGATCGCATAACCAAGACAATAGACACCGTAGAAAATTCTAGCGAATTTTTGAAAAAAAAATTGGTCACCTGAAGCACTGATTTGAAGTCTGGATTTTCGCCTTAGTTTGAATTTTTTTTGACAGCTGTCAAAATCTTTCCAATTGGTTTCTAAAACTGAAGAATGCGAATCTATCTACAAGGTGGATGAACAAGCGCTCAAAAGCTCCTGAGTTCACGGCAGTGCTTTTATAATTTTTCCATATTGCATGACCAGAACCATAGAAAATTATAACTTTCAAACGGAAAGGCCTAGGGACTTGAAATTTTCAAGGTATATACGGTATACTTGCGAAAATTTGACCAGATCGCATTACCAAGACCCTAGATACCGTAGAAAATTCTAGCGAATTATCGAAAAAATAATTCGTTACCTAAAGCACTAACGTGAAGTCTGGAGTTTCGCTCCAGCTTCAAATTTTTTTGACAACAGTCAAACATTTTTTCAATCGGTTTCTAAAACTGGAATATGCGAATCTACCTACAAGGTACATGAACGAGCGCTCAAAAGCTCCTGACTTCACGGCAGAGCTTTTTATAATTTTTTTTACATAACAAATAATCACAATCACATATATACAGGGTGTTTCATCGGTAAATGTACATACGTTAACCTGAGGTAGAGGTACCCTAGACGAGTCCAAAAAACCCATACGTATATGATAGGTCTAACCAACTTCATAGTCGATTTGTGTATTCGTCAATATTTTCAATTGCTCATAACTTCTGAACTATCCAGTATAATCAATTGAAGTTTGAAACGTAAAACACACTTCCATGTAGGGCCGGCTCTAGTGTATACAGCGACCCGATGCAAAATAAAATTTTTGCGCCCTAGTGGTACTAGCAAAAAATTTGAAAGGGTGCCTTCGGCGCCGCGATGCCTTGCATCCGCTGCGGGCCCCTTGAGCCGGCCCTGCCTCCAAGGGTGAATCGAATTATCATCGAAATGATCGAAAAATCCAGGTTCGTATTAGAAAAATTCAGGAACTTTTTGCAAGCTGAAATTCAACACCCTGTATGACGGAATAATGGAATTTGTTTGAAATATTTGGAAAAAGCAGGAAATTTTCGATGGGAATCAGTACATTTCAGTGTCCCGCACGACATTTGACCCATCAAAATGTTTGTCGAAAGATTAAATCCGATTAGTCAAATTCCACTTACTTCACATAAATGTTGTACTTCGAGATCGAATCCGAAAAATTGTCTGTTGGACTGCTGGAAAATTTGTATTTTTTTTCATATTCTAATAAATAATTTCAAGAATTTTTCAGAAAAATATGGATTTTGAATAATTTATTCAAAATGATCAACAGTAAGAAAAAGAATAAAAAGTAAGTAAACATTTGAGAAAAATGATAAAATTTGCTCAAAAGTGCCACCGTTTTGCCCTATACATTCTTACTCTTTTCAAATAATGTCTAATAGCCTTTTTGATCATTCCTGGATCATTACGGATCTTTTTACGGGCAACTTCGATACGTTGTAGGAGAATATCCTCACTTCCAATCTGAGACAGACTGTTAATGCGCTTCAAGAAGTATGGGAACAAATTGATCAGGAATACATTACGACCTTAATCGAATCTATGCCTAGGCGTATGCAAGCAGTCATAGGGGCCCGTGATGGTAATTCCCGTTACTAATTTCGGCGAATAACATCTACTTATTATGAGTTTCTCCTTTATTTTATGCTTTAATTGAACAGTAAAATTAACTTAATTTTGCGAACACTGTATTTCAACCAAATAAAATAAATTTTCATTTCAACAACTGTTTATTCATTGAAAAATTGAAATACAATGTTTGAGATTCTTATAATGGTATAAGTGAAGACATAAGGTCGAATTCTCAAGCTTACTTCGACCTCATTTTTTTCACATGTTTTTCTGGAAGGAAATTTAAACATTGGTTTGAATGAAATTTGTAGAAATTCTCAAAATGTGTATGATTTCAGACTTCAGATAAGAGAACAAAGTGCATATATGATGAAAACTAAGTCGTAGTTTGAAAACCTCAGCACTATTGACCTTGTTTTTATTCAAACAGTGTCATTATTCGGAATATCTACATATTAAGGGAACTAAACACATAATAGATTAATTCAAATTATTGCGTTCATCTTATCAAAATTTTATACATCATACTTTTCAAAACTAACTATTGGTTCTGTCTTCTGGTGGTGATGTATTAACAGCAACAGATGGTAAATAAAAAGATCTAACAACATTGTGTAACTGTGCAACTTCTGTGTTATCTGCCTCTAAACTCCTCAGCATCTGAGCAAATTTCACAATGCCTTCCCTACCTTCAGGAAATCCAAATTCTTTGATGACATCCATCTGAATTTGCATAACAATAGGAAATAAGAATTGCATCATTTTCAACATTTCATTTCCAACATTATCTCTAGCATCTTCAAGTTTTTGAGCATTTTCTGATGTTTGAAGTGTTTCCAATGTTTTAGTTAATATTTCAATGGCTAATTCAGGTGTTAATGACAGAAACCCTTCTGTCTTAGGCATGTTTTTTCAATTTCTTACAATGTGGAATATCGAATTGATTACAAAATTCTCACAAATCAACAAGACGAATTATTGAACGGTTGATTGTTACAGAAATTTTTTAAGATAAGATTGAGTGTATAACTGACAATAATAATAACATGTTTAGGTTTTTTTCTCATTTATGGCTATCAATGAGTAACTAATCTTTGGTTATGTCTTAGTCTTATATCAATTTAATTATGTCATAGACTTATAGGGAAGAATCACGAAGTGGGCGACATCTACTTTTAATCCTTGGAATTACCCGAGGGATGAACAACAAACTAACGTGTGTGTGTTTATGTATATGGAAAAAGTATGATTTATTTGTATGATTTTGAGTAATTTATGTATCGGAAGTGATATATTTAGATGATCATCTATGGACAATTGTTTCAAATAAACTATATACGAGCTGAAATGCAGCGGATTGTAAGAGGTAATGTGGGAATAAGATCTCGAAAAATGTGCTCTGTTCCTCAATGCTCATCGCATAGTTCTTTTGGAATTTCTTTGCATAAATATCCGTTGAATCCCAAGTCAGTTCAAAAATGGCAGACAATCTTGAAGATTGGCAAACGTATCTCAATAGAATATTTTACTTTGCAGCAAGCACTTCCTGAAAGATTATTTTTTTTATCGTAAGTTCAATAAATTTCTATTATATAGTGGTCATTTGCTATCACATTCACCCACATAATCAAAAATGTTGAAGTGGTTACCTCGACTTTCACAGGCATTATTATTAATTCCGCAATCTTGAGAAAAATATTCGATTTACTTGTTATGAAAGACAGAAATTCTTGGTTCAGGGTTCAGTTCATGTGTACCCACTGAAATATATACTAACTGGAACGGCGCCGTCTTGAACTAAAAGTGAGGCAAAACGTTTGCTTATGCAACGATTGCCACTTGTGTGGCAAACGGATATCTTTCTCTTTCTATCCCATGTATTTAATGGAACGCTGGTGCATTTTTTTAATTTCGTTTGCATTTGCAGATTAATTTTGAATCTGATTTTTTCTTCAAATAAATTATGAAAGAATTCATTTTGCAAGCCGTACAACGTTCAAGCGAAATTTTAACTCTTATGGGGTTGGTGAAAAATCTCAAAAAGAACTAACCTGATGTGACGAGTCGTAATTTTTCACTTGGATATCAAAATTCAATTCGATGGCATATCGTCGCCTTCAGGAGAAAATTGCGTAACTCCATGTTACAAAATTTTACAGGAGAAACAAAAAACACTTTAAACGTCAGAACGCGACCTGTCAGTATGATTTAGTATGGGAAATATGGGAGTTACGCTTTTTTCCCAAACGCGGTAGGAGATACGTAGATTTCGTTTTCTAAAATTTAAATATACCCGATCATTTGATCATTTGATTTGATCAATTGAAATTGAAATTGAATTGAAATTTTAATAGTTTGTTAATTTGCGAGCATATTAGTAACAATGATGCCCAATAGATTTCACCAAAATACTTCCTTGAAAAATGTGGAGTTGAAAAATAAAAAAAATTACGGCATAGCTAGGTCTTCTTCTTCCATAGTTTGTTTTGGTGCTCTTATCTAGATTGAATCGGTCCCTGTTTCTCGTATTATATTGATGGATTATGATTCGATCGAGGTGAAATTTTGCACTCACATGGAGAATTACGTGTTCAAGCTACATGCAAAATTTGGTCCAGCTCGCATGACCAGAACCATTGAAACCATAGAAAATTTTAACTTTGTAATGGAAAGGCATAGGAACTTGAAATTTTCAGCATAGGTTTGGATCTTTAATGAAAAAACAGAAGGTACAGCATTAGGTTTCAATAATTTAGCAGTACTTCCAGGTTTCACAACATACTCAGTTGGAAGAAAATGCTCCCCACACAGTTTTCTATTTACTCGTTTCTGTCATTCCCATCTAAATTCAATGAGTATGACAAGGAGAGTTTACCGTTACTAAGTCTATCTTTGTCTTGGCTGCGCCTGGCCTCACTTTTGGTCATAAATTTGAAAGGAACGGGGCCGTTCCAGGTAGTATAGAGGTCAGTGTGTGTATAGTCCATTTAAGAATTATTGACATCGAAGCAGGCCATGAACGTCCAGCCGAGGCTTTATTTCTAGTTACTAAAAAGTAACTAAATTTCATCATAGAAATGGAACATAAATATAACCTAGAAAAGTGTTGAGTATACGAATTATCGAATAATTATTAATTAAGCCGGAATATTTCGATTGCAGTTCGAACATAGGAATTCAGGTTTGAAAGCGCAAAAATATCGTGGAATGCTTTCATATGAAATTATCTGAACTTATCGTTCATATAAAAGTCAACCATGGAAAATTGAAGATCATTCAAATAAATATTTATTTTCACTCAGGACCATGCAATATTTATTGGTATTGAAAATCTTGCAAAATTCTAACCATATAACTATAAGAGGACCATTTTATGTCAGGATTTATGAAGGATAATTAATGGAATTCTAGCAGGTAGCTAGTGGTGCAACAGAAAAAATTTTTTGGATACTTCGCAAGCACAGGGCCAAAAGAATGGATTGGAATAAACGTTATAATGTATTAAGAAATTAGAGAAAACAAAAATTAAGAATCTTTGTAGTACATGAAGAATTTTGACATGAACTTTGTACCGAACTATCAATATATGAACCAATTTGTGAATTATTTATTGCTCGGTGTTGAATACTTTAAGAAAGTCAATTTTTATTTTCATTCATTAAAACTGTCCATGAATTATTGAAAATATTATAATTGATGAGCAATTTTACAATTATTCAGTATACTTTTGAATTGGGAACAATATAGCATGTGTATTAGCAGAGGGAATGTGAACACGGTGCCATACAGTATAAGTATAATAAATAAACTTAAAATATCTATGAATGATACAAGAGCAAAGATAAAAATATCCTTAAAACTTTGTTTCCACGTAGTGTAGTGATTTGGATGTGTTTATTGAATAAGCTGACATAATCCTATTGATGGGTATCTTTTTGCAGGAAAGGTTTCAATATTTCAATAACCCATTCATAGTAATCCTTATCATTAATACCACTGTCAAGAATCGGATCACATCCAGGTAAAAATCCATCAATTGTTCCAGCATTCAAAATAGTGCACCTTCTGCCTTTACCCTTGAATAATACTCTGCATACTTTTGGATTATTTTCTAGTGTCCACTGACGAATTTGAATACCGTTTTCGAATATCCAAATCTCATCTAGATGAATGAATTTTACGTTTTGTTCCATGTATTCTCGGTATTTATCACAATATCGTACTATTTTTATTATATTTTTCTGTTTATCAATAAGAATTTTCTTTCGATCAACTTTGTTGTATTTGTATCCAATTTTTTTTTATGATATAATATAATGTTGACTTCGATCAATTGAAATCTAGGTGCTCTTTGGCCAGTTCGAAAAGGATATCTAAACTGATATATTCATTGTTTTTAATTCTAGCAAAAACAAAGTCATTCAATGTCTCTTTGAAGGAATAATCGTATCGCACAGGTTTTCTTCCACTGCTAATTCCAGGCTATAATAACATGCTAATATTCTACGGACAGGGCTTGGTGAAATCTGAAAATTTAAGAGACATTGATCAATCAGAATACACTTTGAGTCGGTGAATAACAGTTTACCTGAAACACTAGCGGAAATATATGCCAAATCTTTGAAAAACTCGAAGTAACACCGACAAACTGCCTGGCGTTCTCTTGTTAGGCGCGATGTATCCTGGTCAATTCCAGCCATTTTATTTTAATAGCATAAGACAAAAAATACTCAAATTCAGAGCAAATTTTTATAATTACATATTCACCAATATCTTCGATAAAATCATCAAAGCAAGATTTCTATGGGTAATGTTAGTGTTATTCCTATACCAACCTGAATTCAGCAACCCAAAATATCACTGAATAGTCTATTACCAACTTAAATTCGATTTTTCACAGCCAACCGAGATGTCAATAATTCTTAAACGGAGTATACCATATAGTTTCGTCATAGACTATGAAGCGTGATTCTATGATAAACCTAAAATATTTTCCGCCAACACAGTAGGTCTATAATGATTATTGGTGTGATAAAGAAAAAGAACAACTTCGAGTTTGTGGGCAAATATTCTGAGTTTATCATACAGATTTAGGTTATCACATAGTTTGATAGTCTATGTTGTTGTATGTTGGTGTTCAAACAAATTCGTGATTTTACCTCCATCGCTTATTATACTATACTTGTAATAAATATTTCAATATTCATACTCAAAGCTGATAATTGAATTAATAAGATGGGCTCAAAAAAAAATAAGAAGGTAAAACAAGAGGAAACACAAGATCCTGTAGAAATTGAGAAGTCGGAAAAGCCTTCTAAATCCCTCAAAAGAAAAAGGCAACTCGAAGATGAAGTAACAGATATTCAAAATAAAGTCAACGTGGAAACTCCTATCAAATCTAAAAAGAAGAAAAAAAAGAATAAGTCGACCGATACAGACCCTGAATTATCACCGCCATCAGAGTCTGCTTTGAAGAATTTCGTAAGAAATGGCATTGTTAAAAGTGAACAAGTGAAAGAAGAGGCCTTGGAAATGTATGCGGAAGATCTTAAAATAGAAACACTAGAGTCTCATGCCGAAGTAGATGATCAGGCTCTCCACAAAGAGGTTACAATGCCACAAAATGATTTGTTGGAATTGATACGAAGAATTGAAATTCTTCTCCCAGAAAATGATTGCCTCTCATACAAATGTAGAGCAGATAAAATACAATGGGATGAAATTGCATTCAGCCATTATTCTGCTAGAGAGTGCAAAGAAACATGGTTTGATCTTCAAAAGAGTATTAGAAGGTATCGAATACTGAAGGAAGTTCTGGACGATGCTAAGTCCTTTGTCATGAATCCACCAAAAACAAAAAAAAAAGTTTATCCTGGAATGCCACCAAAACCTCCTACAAGTTATCAGTTGTTCTATAAGAAAAAAAAGCCATCCTTGCTATCTGATAAGCCAGGTTTGGATATCGCTGAAATTTCTAAACAAATATCTCAGATGTTCAAGAATCTATTACCAGAAAAAAAAATGAAATATGAAAGACAGGCTGCTCAGTTGAAAGCTAAATATGAGGAAGAACTTCAGCTATTTTATGAGAGCCACCCAGACCTTGCAGAGAGCATTAAGAAAGATAAATTGTCTGAAAATAAGCCTGCCAAACCAAGGAGTCCATTTATGCTATATTTCAAAAATCAATGCAGAAAAAATGGTAACTCTGGCAGTAATGATGTGAATTCCGATAATGCATTCAAGGAACAATGTAAAAAGCAGTGGAAGCAGCTCTCGATGAAGAAAAAAATGTTGTGGATCACTAAAGCTGAACAAGAGGTTGCTCGATATGAAGAAGAAATGAAAGAATATGTTCTGAAACATCCAAACTATAATCATATACCCATTAAAAGTATACTGAACAAAGAAGAAATTGCTTTGAAGGAAAGATATTCTGGTAAACCAGATAAGCCGCCAACATCTGCATACTCATTATTTTCAAAAAATTTATTACAAAGTGATGAAATAAAAAAAATAAACTCAAAAGATAGAATGAATCATATAGCAGCTCAATGGAAAAATTGTACGGAAGAAGAAAAGAATAAATTCAAAGCCAGAGTTGATGAATTGATGGAGCAGTATAAAAAAGATTATGAGAAATATTTGGAATCACTACCTGAGGACAAAAAACAACTAGAACTCCAGAAAAATGCACCAAAGAAGAAAACCAAACCTGAAAATGCAGATAAAAAAAAGAAACCTAAAGGTAAAATGGAAAAAGTCCCTGAACCCGCTACTCCACCTATATCAGCTTTCAGCTATTTTGCTAATAGTGCAAATATTGGAGACCGAAAAGTTGCTAAAAAAGAATGGAAAAAATTATCAGATGAGGATAAAAGTGAATATGAGAAAAAATTAGTTGAAATAAAGAGAGAATACATCCTTCAGTTCGAGAAATTCCTGAATAGTCTATCAAAAGATGAACTCGAAGAATTTTCCAAAACAAAGCAGGAACTAAAATTTAATAGTGAGGATTTTGTAGACGATGATGACACTACTTCTTCTAGTTCCGAAGATGAAGATGATTCTGACGAAGAGTAAAGACCTGAGGGATGGACCAGTCATGGAGCTAGTCTTATTAATGCCATTTTCCAGTAAGAACGTTAATTGATAATACTTTGTATAATCTCATTCAGAACTTGAGGAAGAAACCATTTTGTAATTCGAATATAACTCTCACTTCTGCATGAAATTTCTATTTGATCTTAAGCTAAATGACTTGAATTGAAAGCATTATCGAATTTTTGTAATTCTATAAAGTTATAATTTTGAATGGAAATAATTCACATTTAACTTCTGAATAAAGGATGAGGTGGATATTAAAGATGAGCTCAATCAAAAGTGGTGGATTAAATATATTTTCGAAAAATTCAACTATATCAATTGGTTATGTACTTCACATCTACAAATATTATCAACTAATTAATTTTCTCTCAGAAAGTTTACTTGATCTCTAATGAGAAATTATATTTTATTATATGAGAAGTGAACCTGATACTGTTTACATAGAATGATCCTTTGCCATATTCTGTATTTTTCATGTATGGTTTATTTCTTCATTTAATGGTGTGCAAGTTGTATATTATAACATTGATTCATGATGAGATAGGATTATTTGAAACAAACCACACTCCTAATTGTCCTGTTGAAATATTGTGAATTATCTTAAAATCGACTCGTGGTTTGAATATCTGTTTGTTAAGTTAACTGTTTGTACTAATAATTTTTCAAGTTTTTTTTCATTACTAGGTGTTAAGTTTCTGAATTGTAGTGTGCAAAATTATTAAACCTTTATGTACTTCCGAATTTACTTTATTATCACTCAACATCATACCATGTTTTGACCATTTACTGTTAGGTGTCTATTTATCGTGAAAATTAAACCGATTGGTTTCATTTTTATGGCAACAATGAATTTTGTCATGAAATTTCAGAAAATACTGTACCTATGATTTGTAATTTAGAATAATTTTTTGATTCTTCTTTTTTATGTGAATAAGAACCTCAGTCATTGAAACAATATAATTGAATAAATATGTGAAAGCATTAATATTGTATATAGTGAGGCACATTATTGATCAAATGTAATTGCATGAATGCATGAAAAATATTGAGAGATGTTTACATCTACAAGGAAACTTATTGAGTTTTATTCTATCTGTATTGATTGGTTGTTATTAGTTAATTGAAATTTTTAAATATGTAAGCTCAATAGGAAATTCAAATTCAATATTAACATAACAGTATAATTGAAACCTGATTGTAAAAAAATAGTTAATTTGAAAACCGTTTTTTGTATAAGTTGGTATTTGGAATTAATTTTTTTTTTGAAATTGAGATGTTTTTTATGTCGTTCAACTTTGATCCATTATGCTTAAATGAGTGTTACTTGTTCTTATTTTATATAATAATTGTGAAGTGTACATTAAAATTAGTTTGTTATAAAAGTGTATGTCTTGGTTTGAGGGCAATTTATGAAGTTACTTTGATAAGACAGCAAACACCTGTTCCTTACCATACATCAGCTGCTAAAAATATTAATAGTTATAATACAATGGGAAAATCAACGATAAAAAATATAAAGTAATCTTCATATTCAGTAATCGAAAATTAATTGTGGAAAGTGTAAAACATAATTTCCAAAAAAGTCTGGAAATCTTTCAGTTATTAGTAGCATTAGAAGGTACATGTGATCAAAGAATTGAAGAGAGTGTAATGGACAAAGTGGTGTCTCAAAACAGTTTTTGTAGACCCTGCCGTTTTTGAGCGCTCGTTCTACTTACACGAGGGCTATATCATTTCGTCACGATGTCTGTATTTTTGGAATTTTGTGCCGAAAATGGTCTCAATCGACAAGGTTCGACTCACTCATTACAAATTCGTCCGGCCGTCCGCCGTATACACGGTAACTCTCGAACGGAACGTCCTAGGAACTTGAAATTGAAAAAAAAGTTCGTTATTGGACAAAATTTGACCAGGGGTTCTGTAAATATGGCCTTTTGAAATTTTGTTGTCCTGATTGCTTCGAAACTACTGATTCGATCGATATGAAATTTTGCGCTCAGTTGGAGAATGACGTGTTCAAGCTACATGCAAAATTTTGTGCATGTCCAGAACCATAGAAACCATAGAGAATTATAACTTTCGAATAGAAAGGCTTAGGGACTTGAAATTTTCAGGGTAGGTTAAGATCTCGAATGTCGCGGTCACGTTCATCGATGAGCAAAATTAGACTAGGGGTTCCGTAAATATGTTCGTTTGAAATTTAGTTTTCTTAACAATTTCAAAACTACGGATTCGATCGTGATGGAATTTTGTATTTTGATGGAGAAATGATATATTCAAGCTATATTTTGTCCAGATCGCATAACCAGAACCATAGAAACCATAGAAAATAATAACTTTATAATGGAAAGACCTTTTTTCAGGATGGGTTTGGATCTCGAATTTCGCGGTCAAGTTTATCAATGAGCGGAATTTGACTAGGGGTAAATATGACCGTTCAAAATATTTTTTTTCATGATAATTTCGAAACTACTGATTGGATTGGAATGAAATTTTGCACATAGGCCTTTCCATTACAAAGTTATAATTTTCTATGGTTTCTATGGTTCTGGTCATGCGAGCTCACTGAACTCTATACTACCTGGAACGGACCCGTCCCTTCAAATGTATCATCAAAAGTGAGGCCAGGGGCAGGCAAGACAAAGAAAGACTTATTTACGGTAACCTCTCCTTGTCATACTAATTGAATTCAAATGGAATGCTGACTGAAACGAGTTATGTTTGTTTGAAAATCTTTTTTGTTTGCCTGATATTCGAAATTAGGTGTGTGGATTGACTATTATTGTGATATTTGTGATAGTTTCAATTGAAATTAAGAAACAATGGTGTATTATTGTGCAGCGTTTGGACGCAAGAACGAGCAAGATCATCGGCGTTTACATTTGGAACATTGATAGATCGATAGTGGATTAAATTTTTATAGTTTTCCATTCAAACGACCAAAAATCCTGCAGTTATGGATAAAGGCAGTTCGCAGAATGAACTGGACTCCAACTAAATATAATACAGCAAACTTTGTGGGGAGTATTTTCTTCCAACTGATTATGTTGTGAAACCTGGAAGTACTGCTAAGTTATTGAAATCTGATGCTGTACCTTCTGTTTTTTCACACCCAAAATATTTATTACCATAGTAGACTATTAAATTCAGAATTGCATGGAAAAAGTGCCACCATAAGGCAAAAATTCACAAAATTGCTTTTATTTAAAAATTGTTGAACATAATTTTGTATATACACTGTAATATTTTAATAAAAATTGTATTTCTAATTTCGTTTTTATTTAATTACGCGCTTGTTCCATGAACATCATTTCGAAGGAAAACGATGAAATTGCAAGGTGGATTTGGGGGCCAGTTACCCCCGTTTGATATTTTGTTTTTCCAATATTTCCAGAATCACGTATGCGATCGATTTGAATTTGATCCAGATGAAAAATAACGACTCGTTACACAAGGTTAGTCCTTTTTGAGGTTTTTTACCAACCGCATAAGAGTTAAAATTTAGCTTAAACGTTGTACTGCTTGCAAAATTAATTCTTTCATAATTTATCCAAAGATAAAATCACGTGTACCCCTAATTAATCTGCAAATTCAAATAAAATTCAAAAAATGCGCGAGCGTTCCATTAAGCAACATGGAATAGAAAGAGATAGATATCCGTATGCCACACACGTTGCCTAAGCAAACTTTTTGCTTCACTTTTCGTCCAAGACGGGGCCGTTCCAGGTAGTATATATTTCACTGTGCGAGCTAGACCAAATTTTGCATGTAGCTTAAACACGCAATTCTCCATCTGAGTGCAAATTTTGCACTGCAAAATTTCATCTCGATTGAATCTGTAGTTTCAAAGTAATCAGGAAAACAAAATTTCAAGCGGCCATATTTAAGGAACCTCTCGGCGAATTTTGCCCAATAACGAACTTAACCGCGGCATTCGAGATTCTCACCTACCCTGAAAATTTCGAGTTTCTAGAACATTCCATTCGAGAGTTATCGTGTATTCGGACGGACGGACAGACTCAAATTTTTCGACGGATTCGTCATCAGTGAGTCGAACATAGTCGATTGAGACCATTTTCGGCTCAAAATTCGTGACATCGTGACGAAATGATATAGCCCTCGTGTAAGTAGTACGAGTGCTCAAAAATGTAGCTTGAATATATCATTATCCATTGAGTAGTCCAACGATCTGTCACGATCAGCTGTTCAATGGCTGCTGTGGTTTAGGGATGGGACGGAACAGGTAAATTCTGGGAACAGTTCCAACCTGTTCCGTTCCTGAGCGGGAACCTGTTCTTTTGGTAACCTGTTATTCATATTCAGGGTTGCTAGATTTTTCAGTAGATCTACTGATATGCATATTTATCTACTAATACATTTCATGATCTACTGAAAAAAATTATGACATTTATTTATAATATTGTGATATTCATGAGAATTTTCGAATTGAGGATAGGTTATATTTATTTTTTTTATAAAAATGTTCGTTTTCTTTTTTGTTGAAAATGGGTTACTTTTTTTGTTTAATGAAAATACAAATTTTTTTGGCGTCATAGGTTCATTTCATTATCCATTCCTGAAATTTGTAAAGCATAAAATGAATCTACTGAAATCTACTGAATTTTTGACGAGGTATCTACTGATGACATACAAATCGGACTGGCAATCCTGTTCATATTATCTAGAACGCTCAACCGGCTCAACTCGTAGGAACGGTCTCGATTCCGTTCCTTTTCCTATTCCTCCAAACTCGTACAAGCTCTGAGCTTCTGAGGGGTCTCACAGAGACCTAGGAGAGTCGGGATAAAAAAAAAATAGTCTGCCTCGTCTAAGAGAACAGTGACGCAGGTCACGTACAGGTCGATCTGCAGCATGGAATATGGATGTCGGCTGCTGGTTTATTTTAAGTTTTAACAGATGCTTATTCTTATTTGTTGTTTTATTTTTATGATTCAAGAATAATGAGGACCGAGTGCCATTTTTGCGCTTTCGATCGTGTTTGGGTCATGTACTTGAATAGGAACTAGGAAGATTAGGGTGTATTTTACTTTTTGAGCGCTCGTACTACTTACACGAGCGCTATATCATTTCGTCACGATGTCTGTATTTATCGAATTTTGAGCTGAAAATGTGCCGTAAGCACGATAACTCTCGAACGGACCAACCTAGAGACTTGAAATTTTCAGTGTGGGTTCAGTTCCCGAATGCCTCGGTTGAGTTCGTTAATGGGCCAAATTCCACCAGGGGTTCCGTAAATATGGCCGTTCAAAGTTTTGTTTCCCTGATTACTTGAAGAAGAATGAGGTGTTCAAGCTATATGTGAAATTTTGTCCAGATCGCATGACCAAAACCATAGAAACCATAGAAAATTGTAACTTTTGAACGGAAACGCCTAGGGACTTGAAAATTTTCAGGATAGGTGTGGATCTCGAATGTCATGATCACGTTCATCTATGATCAAAATTATACTAGGGGTTCCGTAAATATGGTCGTTTGAAATTTAGTTTTCTTGATAATTTCAAAACAACAGATTCGATCGTGACGAAATTTTGTATACTAATGGAGAATGATATATTCAAGCTACATTTCTCCAGATCACATGACCAGAACCATAGAAACCATAGAAAATCCTAACTTTCGAACGGAAAGGCCTAGGGACTTGAAATTTTCAGGATAGGTGTGGATCTGAAATGTCGCGTTCACGTTTATCAATGAACAGAATTATACTAGGGGTTCCGTAAATACGGTCGTTTGAAATTTTGGTTTCTCGATAACTTTGAAACTGCGGATTCGATCGAGATGAAATTTTGTATTTCAATCGAGAATGATATATTAAAACAATATTTTGTCCAGATCGCATGACCAGAACCATAGAAACCATAGAAAATTGTAACTTTTGAACGGAAAAACCTAGAAACTTGAAATTCTCAGGGTGGGTTTGGATCGCAAATATCGCGGTCACGTTCATCTATGAGCAAAATTAGACTAGGGTTTCCGTAAATATGGCCGTTCGAAAAATTTTTTTGCTGATAGTTCCGAAAATACTGAGCGGATTTGAATGAAATTTTGCACCTAGCTGAGTAATAATGTATTCAAACTACGTGCAGAATTTTGTCCAGATCGCACAACCAAGACCATAGATACCGTAGAAATTCTAGCGAATTATCGAAAAAAAATTGATCAGCTGAAGCACTGACATGAAGTCTGGAGTTTCGCCTAAGATTCAGAATCTTTTTGAGAGCTGTCGAAAATTACTTCAATTGATTCCTGAAACTGGAAGATGCAAATCTACCTACAAGGTGCATGTACGAGCGCTCAAAAGCTCCTGCCTTCACGGCAGTGCTTTTCGTAATTTTTTATTTTTTCGTCTGTCATATTATCGATTATTCAATTTTGAATATATTTCTATTCGAATCGTTGTAGTTCCCAAAATTTCAAAAAAAACTGAAAAAAGGGAGATATGTGTAGTAAGTATTATGTTCGTTATTCAATATTTCAAGCATAAACTGTTTTTGAATTTTTGAAGAAGAAGAATGGCGGAATATTGTGCTTTTCCTACATTTTGGAAAACTCGTCACACGGTGTCGAACGAAACAACCGAATTTTCAGTGTGAGTTCAGTTCCCGAATGCCTCGGTTGAGTTCGTTAATGGGCCAAATTCCACCAGGGGTTCCGTCAATATGGCTGTTCAAAGTTTTGTCCCCCTGATTACTTGAAAACTACAGATTTGAATGAGATGAAATTTTGCACTCAAATAGAGAATGAGGTGATCAAGCTACATGTGAATTTTGTCCAGATCGCATGACCAGAACCATAGAAACCATAGAAAATTGTAACTTTTGAACAGAAACGCCTAGGGACTTGAAATTTTCAGGATAGGTGTGGATATCGAATGTCGTGATCACGTTCATCTATGAGCAAAATTATATTAGGGGTTCCGTAAATATGGTCGTTTGAAATTTTGTTTTCTCGATAATTTGGAAACTACGGATTCGATCAAGATGAAATTTTGTATTTTATTCGAGAATGATATATTGAAGCAATATTTTGTCCAGATTGCATGACCAGAACCGTAGAAACCATAGAAGATTGTAACTTTTGAACGGTAAGGCCTAGGAACTTGAAATTTTCAGGGTAGATTTGGATCACGAATGTCACAGTTACGTTCATGAATGAGCAAAATTAGACTAGGGGTTCCGTAAATATGGCCGTTCAAAATATTCTTTTCCTGATCATTTCGAAACTACTGATTGGATTGGAATGAAATTTTACAACTAACTGAAGAACAATGTATTCAAACAACGTGCGAAATGTTGTCCAGATCGCATCACCAAGACCATAGATATCGTAGAAAATTCTAGCGAATTATCGAAAAAAAATTGGTCAGCTTAAGCACTGACATAAAGTCTCGAGTTTCGCCTAAGTTTCAGACTTTCTTTGACAGCTGTCGAAAATTCCTTCAATTGATTTCTAAAACTGGAAAATGCGAATCTACCTACAAGGTGGATGTACGAGCGCTCAAAAGCTCCTGACTTCACGGCAGTGCTTTTCGTAATTTTTTTACCATTTCATTTTATTTTGTCAAGCGTTGAGAGTTGTTGTCGGAAGAAGATCGCTCGCAATTTTAGAAAAGTTTCTTGTTTTCTATTTTTGTCCTTTGTCGAACAAATTATAAAAATAAAATGAGATCTAGTCCGGTTTGGAATTTTTTCACAAACTCGTTATCATATAATTTGTCTAATTATTCATAACTCTCAATTTCTGTTAAATCAAATCCGATTACTCGGACCGAAACGTTGGATAGACTAAATCCAAAAAACCATGGAAGATGCCCAAATAATTCAATAAAAAGGTATTCTTTTGGCACCGCATCTCTGAAATCCGATATAGTCTTATAACAACCAATAATAGCGAAATGAACATATATCAGCTGAATTCAAAACAACCACCAAAATTCGAAATTTTAAATATCGCAAATTATTCGACGCGTACAAGTCGTTCCTCTCTGCGAATGCCACTGTAGAAAAAAGTCTCCAAGTTAACTTTTCGGAGTTCGAACTATTCGTTCAATATTCAATCAATCAATCTTCAATCAATTCAACCAATCAATTCAACCATTATCTGGACCGTCCACCCATTCACCGCTTCCCGTTCCTGTTACCAAACCAAATGCCAGTTGTGATTCACAACTTGTGAAAGAAATAGTATATTAAGTATCGAGAACGGTAAGGACATTTTACCGATCGAAGACAATAGTTTGGAGGAGGAGCGCAGCGACGACTCCAATTATTGTCTGAGATCGGTAGTCCTTAACGTTCGAGATACTTAAAGCGTTTTTTGCACGATAGACACACTTTTTACTTAAACTACAAAATAATTATCCAAAAAATTCAAATAGTCTAGTGGCTTCAATGTCAATGCTGTGTAGAAATATAATAGAAGGCGTTGTCTTGGTGATGAAAGCTTATTGATTGTAGATTGTCAAAGTGACAATAATTAACTGGATTTACTTCAAAAATGAGCGATTTTGAATCTTCTGAGAAAAACGAAATTCAAAAAGCCTGGAGAATCGGCTGTTCTGCAGTTATTCCCGAGAAATCGAAATTTCGTAACGAGCGTACATACAAGACTTTCAAGAAATGGATTCAGGGAAAAGGCAGTCAAATCAATGAAAAAGTACTGCTTGCTTATTTCGTTTGACGAATTGAAAACCTAAGATCTCCTGGAAGTCTTTGGGCTGAATATTCCATGTTGAAAGGCACAATATTTTTAAACGATGGTATCGATATATCCAAGTTCACAACTCTTATAGCATTCCTCAAGAGAAAAACTGTTGGTTACAAACCCAACAAATCTGCCGTTTTCACTAGAGAAGAAATGAATAAATTCTTGAAAGAAGCATCGGATGATACATTTCAAGTAATTGGCAAAGGGACAATTGGAAGTTGGCCGTCAACCTTTTTGAATACAGAAACTCCTAATGTCTATACTGGCAACTTTTTCAGGCGCATGTCGGCCACATTTTCAGCTAATAAAGTAGTAGATGTAAACTAAAAAGACACGGTGGACGGCGGTCCTCGACTGTTGCTGAAAGTTACGTTGAGGATTCCCTAGAAAATAAACTCGACGGAACGTGGCGAGTTGAAACAACAAATGTTGAATTCAGCAGCAATTTCTGTGAATTCAGCTACTTCTCAAGCTAGCGGTATTTCCATCAGCAATTGTAATAATTGAACTTTCACTTTCAATATCGAATGAATTAAATTCAAATCTTTTGTGAATTATTTCATTATTTCAATGAAAATTCCACACATGTGATTTTTAACCAATCAGAACGTGTATTTCTGACAGATCACCATCGCAACGGATGAATTTTAATGGAAATTTTTTTGACGTTTATAATGACAGAATATTATACTTGATGAAGACGAAAATTGATGTTGTTGGAAATAAACGCATTTGGTGTGGAATTTTCTTAGCGAATACCACACGAGGTCAAATTAAATCCGGAAATTTTTTTCTCGCTCATGAATATTTTCAGAAAATTATCCCTCGTCTTCGACTCGGGATAATTTTCAAAATATTCATGAGCTCGAAAAAATTTCCGGAAATAATTTGACCTCTAGTGGTATTACTAGTGAAAATTCCACACATGTGATTTTTAACCAATCAGAACGTGTAATTCTGACAGATCACCATCGCAACGGATGAATTTTAGTGGAAATTTTTTCACGGTACCCAACAGCGAATTATACTGGAAATTTTTTTGACGTTTATAATGACAGAATATTCTTTTTGACAATCAAATTTTTTTTTGTTCACATGAGTGGAATTTTCTTACCGAATACCACACGAGGTCAAATTAAATCCGGAATATTTTCAGAAAATTATCCCTCGTTTTCGACTCGGGATAATTTTCAAAATATTCATGAGCTCGAAAAAATTTCCGGAAATAATTTGACCTCTAGTGGTATTACTAGTGAAAATTCCACGCATGTGATTTTTAACCAATCATAACGTGTATTTCTGACAGATCACCATCGCAACGGATGAATTTTAGTGGAAATTTTTTCACGGTACCCAACAGCGAATTATACTGGAAATTTTTTTGACGTTTATAATGACAGAATATTATACTTGATGAAGACGAAAATTGATGTTGTTGGAAATAAACGCATTTGGTGTGGAATTTTCTTACCGAATACCACACGAGGTCAAATTAAATCCGGAAATTTGACCTCTAGTGGTATTACTAGTGAATATTTAGTCATTCTACTTACCGTTCGCTGAACGGTAAGTGATTCACTTACTGTTCTGTTTATCTTAGCAACCAGTAAAAATAATCTACCGATCTAGCAACAAACGCGGTAACTAACAAAAGTCGCTCTATCGTGCAAAATAGTTATTTATGTATCAAGGGTATTAAGTAGATGATTATGCCCTGAGGGCGACAGTCTTACGAAGCCGAGGGCCTCTGGCCCGAGGGTTCGTAAGTCGCCCGAGGGTATATATCTACTAGTACCCGTGGTGCATACAAACTTTTATGTGATACCAGTCCGTTTTGAATAATTAATATTTTTTTTATGCCATCAATTTGATTTGTCGATTTTTACCTGTCACACTACCTTGACATCATTATTGTCTCCGTTTTTGTTGTTAGGGAGATAAGTATTAAAATTTTTAATGTGTCAAAGTCAAAAATCCAAAATGGAAAAAAATTTGAAATTCCCGACGAAATTGCAACAAAGGCTGAAAAGGCAACGCGAAATCTGTTACCGAGAAAATCCAGAAACTCTTACGACAAAGAATATAACCAATTTTTGAAGTGGATGTCAGAAAATGCTGTAGAAAACATTAACGAAACTGTGCTGTTGGGGAACTTTAATGATTTATATATAAAAAATTCAGAAAAGCACTGCCGTGAAGGCAGGAGCTTTTGAGCGCTCGTACATGCACCTTGTAGGTGGACTCGCATTTTCCAGTTTTAGAAATAAATTGAAGGAATTTTCGACAGCTGTCAAAAAAATTCTGAAACTTAGGCGAAATTCTAGACTTCATGTCAGTGCTTCAGCGGATCAATTTTTTTTCGATAATCCGCTAGAATTTTTTACGGTATCTATGGTCTTGGTGATGCGATCTGGACAAAATTTTGAATGTAGTTTGAAAACATCATTCCTCAGCTAGGTGCAAAATTGCATTCCAATCCGATCAGTAGTTTCAAAACTATCAGGAAAAAAATAGTTTGAACGGCCATATTTACGGAACCCCTAGTATTATTTTGCTCATTGATGAACGTGACCGTGAAATTCGCGATCCAAACCCACCCTGGAAATTTCAAGTCCCTAGGCCTTTCCGTTCGAAAGTTATGATTTTCTATGGTTTCTGTGGTTCTGGTCATGAGATCTAGAGAAATGTAGCTTGAATATATCATTCTCCATTAGTATACAGAATTTCGTCACGATCGAATATGTAGTTTGGAAATTATCAAGAAAACTAAATTTCAAACGACCATATTTACGAAACCCCTGGTATAATTTTGCTCATAGATGAAAGTGATCACGACAATCGAGATCCACACCTATCCTGAAAATTTCAAGTCCCTAGGTGTTTCCGTTCAAAAGTTACAACTTTCTATGGTTTCTATGGTTCTGGTGATGCGAGCTGAACAAAATTTTGCATGTATCTTGAACACCTCATTTTCCATTAGAGTGCAAAATTTGATCTCGATAGAATCTGTAGTTTCAAAGTAATCAGGAAAACGAAATTTCGAGCGGCCATATTTACTGAACCCTTAAGCGAATTTTGCTCAATAACGAACTTAACCGCGGCATTCGAGATTCAAACCTACCCTGAAAATTTCAAGTTTCTAGGACATTCCGTTCGAGAGTTATCGTGTATACGGCCGGACGGACGGACGGACGGACGGACGGACAGACTCGAATTTTCCGACGGATTCGTCATCAGAAAGTCGAACATAGTCGTTTGAGACCATTTTCGGCTCAAAATTCGAAAAATACAGACATCGTGACGAAATGATATAGCCCTCGTGTAAGTAGTACGAGCGCCACCATTGTTGCTGAAGATGAAATGAACAGTTTGAAACTGATTATATTTCTTTGCGGCCACATGGCTTCTCGGAAAAGAGACTATTTTTAAACTATAGACAAGGCCGCTGTTCTGTACAACCAGTTGGAAAAAATACATTTGGCAAAATTCCCTGTATTATTGCATAATATTTGGGTTTTGAACAACCCCGAGAAGTACACTGTTCACGCCGAACGTCAGCAACTCTATTAGCAGAAGCTGGAGCAAGTATGACTACCTTGAAGCGCCATGGTGGATGGAAGCAGGAAGAGGGCCACTTTTGCTGAAGGATATTTAGAGGATAGCATATCCTCAAAAAATGAGGTTTCAAGGATGTTGGCAGGCGTACCATCTGGATCCCGCATTTCATTACAGAAACTAGAGACCCAGACAATGAATCATGAGTCAACCTTTGCTGCAGGAAATTTGGCTATCAGCGGAACCTTCCAATTCTATGTAAATACAACCAAATAATATAAAATGTAAATTCATATTTTGTTAATAAAGAATAAGTTAATCGAAAACTGTTTATTGCCCGCGCGGGCCATAATGTGTACTTTATGCCCGCACGGGTATAAAGTAATCCATTATGTAGATTGTATCTAAGGTATAAAAACACAATAATGTACTGGTATGACATAAAGGTACATTAGGAACAGGCAACATGAACACGAAAACAATAACACATTCATAATATTGGAACAGTGAATTTCGAACGAGAGACGCCGCGCCGCATGGATATTAGTTTCTGTTCTGCGGAACCGGTTCCGTTCTTTGTAAATAACAGGTTCCTGGAACAGTTTGGTGATACCTATTCCCAATAACCTGTTCCGTTCTTTTCGTGCCATCATTCTGTTGTGTTGTTAATTGTGAAAGTATAGGACCTCGTGATGATGTGAAATTATATAGAATTCCTGCCATTCGCAATTTTACCCATAAAAAAAGTTTGAATGAGCTCTCTAAGAAGAGAAGGGAGAAATGGTTATCGCCAATTAAAAGGGCTGATTTAACTGCAAATAAAACGGAAATGCAGTCGTGTGTTCCAAACATTTCATAACAGGTAATGGCATCTAATTTTTGTGAGTTTAATAATTCAATAATCATATATTCTCTTAAGAAAACCGTCAGGTTTAGAAGATGACCTCAATCCTTACTGGTTACCCACTATTAATATGGGTAACAAAAAAAATTACGAAAAGCACTGCCGTGAAGTCAGGAGCTTTTGAGCGCTCGTACATCCACCTTGTAGGTAGATTCGCATTTTCCAGTTTTAGAAATCAATTGAAGGAATTTTCGAAAGCTGTCAAAAAAATTCTCAAACTTAGACGAAACTCCAGACTTTGTCAGTGCTTCAGCTGACCAATTTTTTTTCGATAATTCGCTAGAATTTTCTACGGTATCTATGGTCTTGGTGATGCGATCAAGTTCCTAGGCCTTTTCGTTCAAAAGTTACAATTTTCTATGGTTTCTATGGATCTGGTCATGCGATTTGGACAAAATATTGTTTTAATATATCAATCTCGATTAAAATACAAAATTTAATCTCGATCGAATCCGTAGTTTCGAAATTATCGAGAAACCAAAATTTCAAACGACCGTATTTACGGAACCCCTAGTATAATTCTGCTCATTGATGAACGTGAACGCGACATTTCAGATCCACACCTATCCTGAAAATTTCATGTCCCTAGGCCTTTCCATTCGAAAGTTATTGAACAGACTCCAACGTTTTTTGAGCGCTCGTAATACTTACACGAGGGCTATATCATTTCGTCACGATGTCTGTATTTTTCGAATTTTGAGCCGAAAATGGTCTCAAACGACTATGTTCGACTCACTGATGACGAATCCGTCGAAAAATTCGAGTCTGTCCGTTTGTCCGGCCGTATACACGATAACTCTCGAACGGAATGTCCTAAAACTTGAAATTTTCAGGGTCGGTTCGAATCTCGAATGCCGCGGACAAGTTCGTTATTGGGCAAAATTCGACGAGGGGTTCCGTAAATATGGCCGTTCAAAGTTTTGTTCCCCTGATTACTTGAAAACTACAGATTCGATCAAGATGAAATTTGGCACTCAAATGGAGAATGTGGTGTTCAAGCTACATGTGAAATTTTGTCCAGATCACATGACCAGAACCATAGAAACCATAGAAAATTGTAACTTTTGAACGGAAAGGCCTAGGGACTTGAAATTTTCAGGATAGGTGTGGATCTCGAATGTCGTGATCACGTTTATCTTTGAGCAAAATTATACAAGGGGCTCCGTAAATATGGTCGTTTGAAATTTAGTTTTCTTGATAATTTCCAAACTACAGATTCGATCGTGACGAAATTCTGTATACTAATGGAGAATGATATATTCAAGCTACATTTCTCTAGATCGCATGACCAGAACCATAGAAACCATAGAAAATCATAACTTTCGAACGGAAAGGCCTAGGGACTTGAAATTTTCAGGTTCGGATCGCGAATGTTGCGGTCGCGTTTATCAATGAGCAAAATTAGACCAGGGGTTCCGTAAATTATTTTTTTCCTGATAATTTCGAAACTACCTACTTATTGGATTGGAATGAAATTTCGCACATAGATGAAGCATAATGTATTCAAACTACGTGGGAAATTTTCTCCAGATCGTATTGCCAGGACCATAGATACCGTAGAAAATTCTAGCGAATTATCGAAAAAAAATTTGTCACCTAAAGCACTGACATGAAGTCTTGATTTCCGCCTTAGTTTGAAATTTTTTTTGACAGCTGTCAAAATCTTTCCAATTGGTTTCTAGAACTGGAGAATGCGAATCTACCTACAAGGTGGATGAAAGAGCGCTCAAAAGCTCCTGACTTCACGGCAGTGCTTTTCGGGATTGGTGTAGATCTGAAATGTGGCGTTCACGTTTATCAATGAGCAGAATTATACTAGGGGTTCCGTGAATACGGTCGTTTGAAATTTTGTTTTCTCGATAATTTCGAAGCTACGGATTCGATCGAGATAAAATTTTGTATTTTAAACGAGAATGATATATTAAAGCCACATTTTGTCCAGATCGCATGACCAGAACCATAGAAACCATAGAAAATTATTACTTCCGAAGGAAAAGGCCTAGGAACTTGAAATTTTCAGGGTGGGTTTGGATCGCGAATTTCACGGTCACTTTCATCAATGAGCAGAATTAGACTATGGGTTCCGTAAATATGGCCGTTCAAAATATTCTGTTCCTGATAATTTCGAAACTTCCGATTTGATTGGGGTGAAATTTTGCAACTAAATGAGGAATAATGTGTTCAAACTACGTGCGAAATTTTTTCCAGATCGCATCACCAAGACCATATATACCGTAGAAAATTCTAGCGAATTATCGAAAAAAAATTGCTGAAGCACTGACATTAAGTCTGGAGTTTCGACTAAGTTTCAGAATTATTTGACAGCTGTCGAAAATTCCTTCAATTGATTTCTAAAACTGGAAAATGCGAATCTACCTACAAGGTGCATGTACGAGCGCTCAAAAGCTCCTGCCTTCACGGCAGTGCTTTTCGTAATTTTTTTACTAAGTAATTCGTTAATGAAACAATAACTTGAAATCATATATTTATTTACATGAAATTAAGTATAACAAGAAAAGAACTCATATGAATATATAAATACCCTGAAAATATAACAAAGGTACTGTAATACAGGGTACTTTCAAAGGCGAGGCTTTTTTTTGACAGGTGCTAGAACTCATCAAAATAAGTCAAAATTCCAAAAATCCTTTATATAAAATATTCACCAGGGCCGAGTATTTCGAAATCAAAGTTACTCGCAAATCTGAGAAATTTAGAGCTCGGATATAATTTAGGTAAGTATTGAGGTTCAATCTGTTTTGAATGCATTCGGTTTACGGAAATCATCTGACAGAGCGTATGATTTTTGTGACTCTAGGTGGATAGGACATGGTGGGTCGATTTCTTGGCCTGCACGCTCTCCGGATCTCAACCCCAGTGATTTTTTCTTTTGGGGTCATTTAAAAACATTAGAACGGTGAGGGGAAAAGTGTGGAATAACTGAAAGAACGCATTTAAAATGCTTCAATTTTATCGGTTAGTTTTTGAACTTCCTAATATTTTTTTGAAAGGCCTTTTCGATCAGTTAATTTTCCCCACCTCAGTTTGAACTCCAAGAATTATACCGTTCAGGAAAAATCTCCTAATAAAAGTTGGAAGAGAATATACGAATTTCCGATGAAATAGAGCACTACAATATTTGCTGGAATGCATATGGCACCGTGATTCATGGCAGGTTTCCTAAAAGAGTTGTTTTGAGTTGATGATACCCAAGATTTTTTGAAAATGACCCCTCTGCTGCCGATACCAAAATTGGCATAGTCAAAAGTATTCTTTTGGATATGTGAGTGTTGGAGAATTAATGCTCCGAATTATGTTCAATAATGTTGTTGTAAAGTGTTGGGAGATGCTACAGATTCGATTGCTCATTTTCAGATTTATCGGAAAATGTCTTGTAGTATGTATCAGTATAAACACTCTGTATATTAACGATCTTGAGATGCAATATCTGTTACTTTGCTTTGTCGCCAAAGCGTGCCCGAAACGTAAACTGATGTGTTTACTACAATATGTAATGTTATCAATCATGTTATCGATTCTCGAGGTTGTTTTGATACAATCGATTAAACATGTAAATATCTTATGAATATATAAACACTAACATTTTGCTAGAGAGATCAGAGTCTTCAGATGAGAGTCTACCCTAGATGTAAGAATAAACCTTTGACGAGTGATTAGTTTATTATTCACCATCCCTCGACTGCATAACGATTGAGCGAACCTACCCTAGCTGGGTACGTTACATGGCGATCCTGCCACTCCTATGCAGTCAGAGGGATGGTGGTTTTCCACCGCCAAGCCGAGATGAGCAGAACAGTCCTATGCAGTCGAGGTCCAATGGTTTTCACCGCCAAGCCAAGATGGCAGGCCCTAGAAGACAGGCAACAAGAAGCCCAAGCCTACCCAAGGCATCCCAAAAAGACAGGCAACAAGAAGTCGAACGCCCTACCCAAGGCACCCCAAGAAGACAGTCAAGCCCTTATTGCAGATCTGGAGAACTTGATATCCAGGGCATCAGAATCGATAGCACAAAAAATGGTAACTGAGAAAACCATAACTTTCGAACGGAAAGGCTTAGGGACTTGAAATTCTCAGGATAGGTGTGGATCTGAATTTCGCGGTCACGTTTATCAATGAGCAGAATTATACTAGGGGTTCCGTGAATACGGTTGTTTGAAATTTTGTTTTCTCGATACTGACGAAACTACGGATTCGATCGAGATGAAATTTTGTATTTTAATGGAGAATGATATATTAAAGCAATATTATGTCCAGATCGCATGACCAGAACCATAGAAACCATAGGAAATTGTAACTTTTCAAAGGCCTAGGAGTTTGAAATTTTCAGGGTGGGTTTGGATCGCGAATATCGCGGTCACGTTCATCAATGAGCAAAATTAGACTAGGGGTTCCGTAAATATGACCGTTCAAAATATTTTTTTCCTGGTAGTTCCGAAACTACTGATTGGATTGAAATGAAATTTTGCACATAGCTGAGGAATAATGTATTCAAACTACGTGCGAAATTTTGTCCAGATCGCATCACCAAGACTATAGTTACCGTAGAAAATTCTAGCGAATTATCGAAAAAAAATTGGTCAGCTGGAGCACTGACATCAAGTCTGGAGTTTCTGAATTTTTTTTGATAGCTGACGAAAATTCCTCCAATTGATTTCTGAAACTGGAAAATGCGAATCTACCTACAAGGTGGATGTACGAGCGCTCAAAAGCTCCTGACTTCACGGCAGTGCTTTTCGTAATTTTTTTGGTCAAGTTTCTTGAAACTTTGCGCATTTTGTTCATGATGTTCACACATTTTCTGTTACTTCTAATATATTGGGAAATATTTTTTTTGTACCTATTTGTTCTGAGCTGTAGATATTGACACATTTTAGAAATGTATACTGAAAGATTAAGTTATTATTCTGTAAATATTCGATTTAAAAAGAAATAGCCTAATGTTTTGTGAAAAATGTTTTATTCGAAATTCAAGTTCAGATTTTGATTTTGCATTTGAGGTGTCTTTTGAGCGCTCTTACTACTTACACGAGGGCTATATCATTTCGTCACGATGTCTGTATTTATCGAATTTCGAGCTGAAAATGTGCCTTAAGCACGATAACTCTCGAACGGAACAACCTAGAGACTTGAAATTTTCAGTGTGGGTTCAGTTCCCGAATGCCTCGGTTGAGTTCGTTAATGGGCCGAATTCCGGGTTCCGTAAATATGGCCGTTCAAAGTTTTGTTCTCCTGATTTCTTGGAAACTACAGATTTGATCGAGATGAAATTTTGCAATCAAATGGAGAATGAGGTGTTCAAGCTACATATTTTGTCCAGATCGCATGACCAGAACCATATAAATCATAGAAAATTGCAACTTTTCAACGAAAACGCCTAGGGACTTGAAATTTTCAGGATAGGTGTGAATCTCGAATGTCGTGATCACGTTCATCTATCAGAAAAATTCCGTGAATATGGTCGTTTGAAATTCAGTTTTCTTGATCATTCCAAAACTACAGATTCGATCGTGACGAAATTTTGTATACTAATGGAAAATGATATATTCGAGCTACATTTCTCTAGATCGCATGACCAGAAACATAGAAACCATACAAAATCATAACTTTCGAACGGAAAAGCCTAGGGACTTGAAATTTTCAGGATAGGGGTGGATTTGAAATGTCGCGTTCACGTTCATCAATGAGCAGAATTATACTAGGGGTTCCGTGAATACGGTCGTTCGAAATTTTGTTTTCTCGATAATTTCGAAACTACGGATTCGATCGAGATACAATTTTGTATTTTAATCGAGAATGATATATTGAAGTAAAATTTTGTCCAGATCGCATGACCAGAACCATAGGAACCATAGAAAATTATAACTTCCAAAGGGAACGACCTAGGAACTTCAGGGTAGGTTTGGATCGCAAATGTCGCGGTCACGTTCCTCAATGAGCAAAATTAGACTAGGGGTTCCGTAAATAGGGCCGTTCAAAATATTTTTTTCCTGATAATTTCTAATTTACTGATTGGATTAGAATGGAATTTTACACCTAGCTGAAGAATAATGTATTCAAACTACTTGCGAAATTTTGTCCATCCAGATCGCATCACCAAGTCCATAGATACCGTAGAAAATTCTAGCGAATCATCGAAAGAAAATTGGTCAGCTGAAGCACTGACATGAAGTCTGGAGTTTCGCCTAAGTTTGAGAATTTTTCTGACAGCTGTCGAAAATTCCATCATTTGATGTCTAAAACTGGAGATTGCGGATCTACCTACAAGCTGGATGTACGAGCGCTCAGAAGCTCATGACTTCACGGCAGTGCTTTTATAATTTTCTTTATACTGTAGTTCCCAGAATTTTTTTCATGCATTTTCAAAGGTTTTTTTTCAAGTTTATTAAATAAATTCTCTGATGTCAGTATAATTCCAATTTTCATTTGATATATCTACAAAAACCATTATTATAACCTTCAAATGTTGTATTTCAGATTGGGATATTGCTGATTTCCAATATTCACCTATTTAAGCTAGAAATGTCAATTTTATACATAATTTTTGTATACAATTATCATTTCTTTCGCTTGATAAGGGTTGTTCAATAATTGTTATGGTCACGGCCGCCTGAGGCTGGCGAAAGGTATGTCTTGGCAATCAAAAAATTAGATGATTAGTTTTCATCAAACCATACGAACGACGACGTATCAAAGGACCTAAGTTCAGAAACTTCAGCAAAATACGACCATATTTTATATAACACCCGATAGAATGTTTGCCATAAAAAACATTTTTCAATCAAATACAAATATTTTGGGGCGCCTGTGCATTCGTCTGGACGATAAATGGTGGCTAACAACAGGATTGCCCGTTACGAGCCACCGATGGCCTGCCGTGCATTCATCGGCTACCGACTATCTACCACCGATCCGCCGTCGGTTATTCAAAGGTTTCGCCGAGGCTGAATGGTTGGCTAGCCGACTCTAAGGCGCTGGTCTCCCTGAACACCCGCGACCGACGACTTACGCGGAGCCACCGCCGTAAACTTCCAAATGATGTGTTCGGGAAACCACGAGCGATTCTGAACAACGCACGCGACGGTTGAGAGAGACCGTGCCCGTGGTTTCCCGAACATATCATTCGGAAGTTGAAGGCGGCGGCTCCGCGTAAGTCGTCGGCATGCGAATGGCAATGCGAATGCGGCAGCTCGGCAAACCGCATTCGTCCCATTGTCGGGCCAGCCAGTCTGTGTTTGTTGGGCAATAATAAACATCCCCAGGGCACTCAGAGAACAAAAAAGGCTTCATTTAATGAATATGCTCTTCCTCATAAGATGGTCATCCAGTAATTAATAGATAGGATGAAGAAAGTCATCGATGTCTCCATAACATCCAAGATGATTCTTTCAAAACAAATAAGAATCTTAATCAATTCCCTAGATCCAGAAGGGATATACCCGTCAATGCTCTCTAGTGCCTGAATGCAATGACCAAGTTCAAGCACACAATATTTCACAACAATTATGTGATGACGAATTACAATTCACCTGCAGAGATGGACACAAAAGAAATCAATGAAACATTAGACAAATTTCTCAAGTTTCTCATTTACCAATCTAAGTATCTACTAGTCATAAAAGATATAACAGACGAAACCAAGATACACAATAAGAATTTTAGAGATATACTAGAAGAAGATATAATGGACCAAGCTATGGAAGTGAAATGGTTAAAAACTCTGAACGTCCAAGGAAATTTAGAACATTATTATTATTATTGTTACTATAGGTTTTTTGGTACAATTCCTGTGGTTGACAAAATGACTGGTACAGTCTTAACCCCCGACATTTGCCATTGTCGCTGTAGGCGTACTTCTAGGTCGCAGTGATTATTATTATCATTATTATTTCTTCTCAACCACACAGCTTCTTGTCTATGGTCTGGATTTCGATTCTTGAGAATTAAGTGTACGTAGGGTGATTCCCCTTTGAAGATGTTGGATTGGCGTGAAAGTGTCATAGTACTTTACGTACTATAATATGCGCAGTGCTCAACACAACTGCCTTCTGCATTGCTGATAAATTATTATGTTCTCCAGGAGTTCCTCAATAGCTTCGCAAGTAGTGTTTGATATCAATCCTGTCGCTCCAATCACTACCGGACTACTGATGTTTTCATGCCCCACAGTAGTTGTATTTCAATCTGGAGGTCTTCAATCTTGAGACCTCTGCCTCTTTTAGGGTGATATTATAGTCTGAAGGTATTGCTACGTCTATTAGTGTGCAAGTCTTGAGGTTCTTATTCTTCAGGAGTTTGCGTGTTTTTCATCCATCTTCCGGATTTCCGCTAGAGTCCACTCGATTATGCCACAGCTGTATTGCAGAACTGGAACTGCAAGGGATGTGATAGCAGATACCTTATTGAGCGCTCGTACTACCTACACGAGGGCTATATCATTTCGTCACGATATCTGTATTTTTCGAATTTTGAGTCGGAAATAGTCTCAATCGACTATGTTCGACTCACTGATGACGAATCCGTCGGAAAATTCGAGTATGTCCGTCCGGCCGTATGTCCGTATACACGATAACTCTCGAACGGAACAACCTAGAGAATTGAAATTTTCAATGTAGGTTCAGATCTCAAATGCCTCGGTTAAGTTCATTAATGGGCAGAATTACACCAGGGGTTCCGTAAATATGGCCGTTCAAAATTTTGTTCTCCTGATTACTTCGGAACTACAGATTCGATCGAGATGAAATTTTGGCACTCAAATGGAGAATGGGGTGTTCAAGCTACATGTGAAATTTTGTCCAGATCGCATGACCAGGACCATAGAAACCATAGAAAATTGTAACTTTTGAACGGAAATGCCTAGGGACTTGAAATTTCCAGGATAGGTGTGGATTCTACTCATTTTTGAGCGCTCGTACTACTTACACGAGCGCTATATCATTTCGTCACGATGTCTGTATTTATCGAATTTTGAGCTGAAAATGTGCCGTAAGCACGATAACTCTCGAACGGACCAACCTAGAGACTTGAAATTTTCAGTGTGGGTTCAGTTCCCGAATGCCTCGGTTGAGTTCGTTAATGGGCCAAATTCCACCAGGGGTTCCGTAAATATGGCCGTTCAAAGTTTTGTTTCCCTGATTACTTGAAGAAGAATGAGGTGTTCAAGCTATATGTGAAATTTTGTCCAGATCGCATGACCAAAACCATAGAAACCATAGAAAATTGTAACTTTTGAACGGAAACGCCTAGGGACTTGAAAATTTTCAGGATAGGTGTGGATCTCGAATGTCATGATCACGTTCATCTATGATCAAAATTATACTAGGGGTTCCGTAAATATGGTCGTTTGAAATTTAGTTTTCTTGATAATTTCAAAACAACAGATTCGATCGTGACGAAATTTTGTATACTAATGGAGAATGATATATTCAAGCTACATTTCTCCAGATCACATGACCAGAACCATAGAAACCATAGAAAATCCTAACTTTCGAACGGAAAGGCCTAGGGACTTGAAATTTTCAGGATAGGTGTGGATCTGAAATGTCGCGTTCACGTTTATCAATGAACAGAATTATACTAGGGGTTCCGTAAATACGGTCGTTTGAAATTTTGGTTTCTCGATAACTTTGAAACTGCGGATTCGATCGAGATGAAATTTTGTATTTCAATCGAGAATGATATATTAAAACAATATTTTGTCCAGATCGCATGACCAGAACCATAGAAACCATAGAAAATTGTAACTTTTGAACGGAAAAACCTAGAAACTTGAAATTCTCAGGGTGGGTTTGGATCGCAAATATCGCGGTCACGTTCATCTATGAGCAAAATTAGACTAGGGTTTCCGTAAATATGGCCGTTCGAAAAATTTTTTTGCTGATAGTTCCGAAAATACTGAGCGGATTTGAATGAAATTTTGCACCTAGCTGAGTAATAATGTATTCAAACTACGTGCAGAATTTTGTCCAGATCGCACAACCAAGACCATAGATACCGTAGAAATTCTAGCGAATTATCGAAAAAAAATTGATCAGCTGAAGCACTGACATGAAGTCTGGAGTTTCGCCTAAGATTCAGAATCTTTTTGAGAGCTGTCGAAAATTACTTCAATTGATTCCTGAAACTGGAAGATGCAAATCTACCTACAAGGTGCATGTACGAGCGCTCAAAAGCTCCTGCCTTCACGGCAGTGCTTTTCGTAATTTTTATAAACGGCTCGGTTATTCTTTTATCTATATTTGATACTTCATAATTTTTGCTCACGTCTTGTTTAATCTTTCTTTTATTTATTCTAATACTTCATCATGTTTATAAACGCCTTGCTTATTCTTTATTTATTTTGATGTTACCATTTTTAGCCACTACCCATTTATTGTTTATATTCTTTATTCAGTCGTATTTGTTCGTATCCACAAGATATTATGTCATGGAAATCCAAAAGTGAAAAATAAATTCAAATTATATCACCAAAATTCAAGAATTTTCTTTTAACATCGTATAAATTATAGTAAAATGATTTTTTTTTTAAGAGAGAATTCAGAATAATTCAATAGTTACCATAGAAAAATTGTTGTAAGATAATTAGAATTAAGCAAGCGGATTGATTTTGACAATTGTAAAAAGTGTGTGGAAAAATTTCTTCGAATTGTATGATTGAAATTAAGATTTGAAAACGAAAGATTATCAAAGATTTATGCAGCCTGACATCAGGAAGTTGTTGATTTGAAGAGAACTGTGGGATAAAATTGTCCCAAAAGCTCATACCAGAAATATTAGTGGAACCAGAGGCAATAGATCTTATAGGATCAATTACTGAATTCAAGATATTCTCTATGAAACGGAGGAGAAATTTGAAGCTTGCATTTTGATGAACTATATTTAGAGTAAGCTGTTCACTGTGAGTTTTTAATTTATATCTTGTTCGATAGGCGTCATAATTTAGAATTTTATAACATTTTTAGAATTAGTTTATTGAATTTAAATAATAAGTTTTTTTGTAAACAAAGATTATTTCATATGTGCACCTTGAGAATCCTCCTTGAAAAAGAGTCGCGGGAAAAGTAAAAGAAAAATTAAAATACAAAATTATTTTTAATATTGTTTGTGGTTCTTACTTAAAATTTCAATAATAAAATTTAATATTATTAATATCGAAAAATTGAACCATAACAATTATTTTACTTCTCGTAGTGAATTAAGCCCATTCAATATTATTTAATGATTTCAACTGACCATGTGTATTAAATTCTTAAGTGCTTCACACGCGTATGTGTTATCATCAATTATCAGTGACCAACGGTAGAGCCTCACCTGGTTGAGAACCTTAGATTAGTTGTAATTTTAACTCATAATTATAGGTTATCAATAATCCTGGATGAGATTACTTCGCAGGGAGACAACTATCGTAGACGCACCGTTAACAAATCTCTCTCCCACTAATAACGTTCTACAGCTAGGTATCATCTTTATCATCATACTTTTGATTTATTCTTCGAAGGGGACTGTACTCATTGGCTCTCCCCCATCGTGGGAGAAGGGACTGTTCTCTTTGAATATATCCCCAACGTGCTTCAAAGGAGACGGTTTTCTTTGGGCCTCTCCTCATCGCTGGACACCAATCGTCTAATGATAGTTTTTTTCCTGACAAGTTTCCTCTCATCAAGGGAAAGTCATATCAGCACCATTTAAGGTGAAGGAGTTATTAGTGCAGCATTTAACTTACTCAATCATCTATGAGAGAATTCTCACCAGTCTATCTATTGTTATACATTGTACAGAATCAGGTTTTCTCGCAGGTCTTTCCTGATTCTTATTTTTCGACCTGAAGTTGGGGAACCGTCCCCAACAGCACAAACGAATAAACTTGTTTTCTTATTTCGAGTGCTGAAACTATGTGTTTTGAATTTCCTATTTTCCCGTCAATCTCTTCTATTGAATCAAGCGTAATTTGGGTTACATACTAACATACACAACGTAGAGTCCTTTTGAAACCACTATACGATCACGATCTTGGCCAAAGATTATCTAGAGTATTATTTTCGAGTTAAAAAAAACGCCTGTAAGGTAGAGTTCTAGTTCTTAACGGTTTTCGATAGAGAACTGTAATGTCGGTAAATTTCGCACGAAGTTTGAATACATTATTCCTCAGCTAGGTGCAAAATTTCATTCCAATCAAATCAGTAGTTTCGAAACTATCAGGAAAAGAATATTTTGGAGGTCCACCCTGAAAATTTCAAGTTCCTAGGCCTTTCCCTTCGGAAGTTATCATTTTCTATGGTTTCTATGGTTCTTGTCGTGAGATCTGGACAAAATGTTGCTTCAATATATCATTCTCGATTGAAATACACAATTTTATCTCGATCGAATCCGTAGTTTCGAAATTATCGAGAAAACAAAATTTCGAACGACCGTATTTACGGAACCTCTAGTATAATTCTGCTCATTGATAAACGTGAACGCGACAATTCAGATCCACACCTATCCTGAAAATTTCAAGTCCCTATGCCTTTCTGTTCGAAAGTTATGATTTTCTATGGTTTCTATGGTTCTGGTCATGTGATCTGGAGAAATGTAGCTTGAATATATCATTCTCCATTAGTAAACAAAATATCGTCACGATCGAATCTGTGCTTTGAAATTATGAAGAAAACTAAATTTCAAACGACCATATTTACGGAACCCCTAGTATAATTTTGCTCATAGATAAACGTGATCACGACATTCTAGATCTATCCTGAAAATTTCAAGTCCCTAGGCGTTTCCGTTCAAAAGTTACAATTTTCTATGGTTCCTATGGTTCTGGTCATGCGATCTGGACAAAAATTCACATGTAGCTGGAGCACCTCATTCTCCATTCAAGTGCAAAATTTCATCTCGATCAAATCTGTAGTTTTCAAGTAATCAGGAAAAAAAAAATGAACGGCCACTTTTACGGAACCCCTGGTGGAATTTGGCCCATTAACGAACTCAACCGAGGCATTCGGGAACTGAACTCACACTGAATATTTCAAGTCTCTAGCTCGTTCCGTTCGAGAGTTATCGTGCTTACGGACGAACAGACGGACGGACGGACAGACTCGAATTTTCCGACGGATTCGTCATCAGCCAGTCGAACAAAGTCGATTGAGACCATTTTCGGCTCAAAATTCGAAAAATACAGACATCGTGACGAAATGATATAGCCCTCGTGTAAGTAGTACGAGCGCTCAAAAAGTACCAATACAGTACAATATAGTTTATTATTTTAGTCAAGTTTCTTGAAACTTTGCGCATTTTGTTCATGATGTGTACACATTTTCCGTTACTTCTAATATATAATTACATAATGCCAACCCTGTATATTGCAGATGAACTCCTTATCTATTCTTATTCGAATATTCATATTACCTTGTTACATTTTGATGACACATCATTTTGAACACGCCACGTGTGTGGGTGTATATTTGTCCCATTGTTCGATACTGTTTGTCGCAATTAATTTGAGATAAGGAAATGTTATAAATACCTCTCAAGACGAATTGATCGTCAATAATTAAGTGCATTTCTTCCTAGCTAATTGTTAGAATAGGATAATCTTCCGTTGTAAATAAATAAATAAATCTTTTTTAAAAGATCGGCTTTCGCTCCACAAACGTAATTATATGTATTGGGAAATGATTTTTCTTGTATTTGTTCTGAGTTTTAGATATTGACACATTCCAGAAATGTATAGTAAAAGATTAGGTTATTATTCTGTAAACATTTAACTTCTTTGTCGTGTGGCGGAAACACATCGTTGTCACGTCACGTGAGTTCATGTGACGTCACGTTGAACGTGACATCCGTGATATTGCGCTTAGAAACACACTATTCAACATTCGCGCTGTCGTGAGGTAGCTATTCGGGCAGTTTGTAGTAGTATTCCGTGATGCAGCAAAACAGAGATTCTTCTTCATCAAGCTCTTCTTCATGAAGCCTGATAAGTTCGATCAAATTTTCATCTATTTTTCACTTCAATCACTTCACAAAATATCAGACGTGATATCACGTGCGGTTAGAAATAGTTATTTACACTATAAGGCAGGCAAGGGACACTTACGACACGAGGACGTAGTTGGCGCCCGAGCGATAGCGAGGGCAAGCAATGAAGTCCGAGGCTGGTCAGGAAAATTGCCTCCTGAGTTGTGTATTATAATTTTTCCACTACAGAAGTTGACTCTCAATCAATTATCTTTTGATGAATTAAGTTTTGAATTTTTTTACGTACCTACAAAAAAATATCGGTTTGACTTGGGTTACTAAGGTTTTCATCTGTCAAACAAAGTGTTTGTCAAAACCACATTTCCTTCTCTAAAAGGAATTCCAAAGAAGATGAAATTCAAGAAGCAGCCAATGCTGCATGTGAATTCCTTTTACCGGAGAAGTCTAAGAAACGTTACCAAGCAGCATATAAGTTCGAAAATTGTACATAAATATTAATAAAATATGAAGTTCTGATTCAATTTTTACTTACATCCTTAGGCAAGTAAGTTTTCACTTACTCCCCGTTGTCAATAGTAACCCAAGCTACCTCGGTAAATAGTACTCACTTCAATCAAATTCATGTCGTAACAGACTACTTACTATGTCAGTAGTGGAAAAATGTAAATTTGCGGGATAGCTCTGGTGTGCTATCACGTGACAGCAGATGCTAACCTCGTGACCGCGTCAAATGATAACAGTGTGTTTCTAAGCGCATAACTTTCATGCATTATTGTGGTTGCACATTTTGCGAAGATGACGTGATTTTGCGTGATAGCCCGTGAGCTCACGTGACGTGACAACAATGTGTTTCCGCCTTAATAAATGGTCTAATGTTTTGTAAAAAGTGTTTTATTCAAAATTCAAGTTCAGATTTTGATATAAAAAATTTGAGGTGTCTTTTTTCTTATTCTTCAGTAACCCGAACCTTTTTCATGCATTTTAAACAGTTTTTTTTAAGTTTATAAAATTGCTGAAATAACTTCTCTTATGTTAGTATAATTCCAGTTTTTATTTGATACATCGTCTACAAAAACCATTATTATAACCTTCAAATGTTGTATTTCAGATTGAGATATTGCTAATTTTCAATATTCACCTATTTAAGATAGAAATATCAATTTCATACATAATTTTTGTATACAATTTTGTTCAATAATTGTTATGGCCAAGGCCGCCTATGGATGGCAAAACGTATGTCTTGGCTATCAAAAAATTAGATGATTAGTTGTCATCAAACCATACGAACGACGATGTATCAACGGGCCTACGTTCAGAAATTTCAGCCAACTACGACCATATTTTATATAACACTCGATAGAATGTTTTCCATAAGAAAAAACATAGCTCAATCAAATACAAATATGTTGGGGCGTATATGTATTCGTCTGGACGATAAATGGTGGCTTGCAAAAGGATTGCCCCTTGTAAGCTACCGATGGCCTGCCGTGCATTCATCGGCTACCGACTATCTACCTTCGGCTCATCGTCGGTTATTCAGAGGTTTCGCCGAGGCATAACAGTTGGCTATCTGACTCTCAGCCACCTTACTGCCTGGCGGACATGCCCTACCTACACGCCGAGCCGGGAGCAGTAAGCGGGCCGAATGCGGCGGCTCGGCAAACCGCTTTCATCCCATTGTCGGGCCAGCCAGTCTGTGTTTGTTGGGTTGAGATTTCCAGTGTGGGTTCAGTTTCCAAGTGCCGCGGTTAAGTTCGTTAATGGGCAGAATTTCACCAATGGTTCCGTGGACATGGCCGTTCGAAATTATGTTCTCCTGATTACTTCGAAACTAAAGATTCGATCGAGATGAAATTTTGTACTCAAAGGGAGAATGATGTGTTCAAGCTCTATGCAAAATTTAGTCCAGTTCGCGTGAACAGAACCATAGGAACCCTAGAAAATTATAACTTTCGAACGGAAAGGCCTAGGGACTTGAAATTTTCAGGAGAGGTGTGCATCTCGAATTTCGTGATCACGTCATCTTTGAGCGAAATAAGACTAGGATTTCCGTTAATATGCTCATTTGAAATTGAGATTTCTTGATTATTTCAAAACTACGGATTCGATCGTGACGAAATTTTGTATTTCAATGAAGAATCATAAGTTCAAGCTACATTTTTTTCAGTTCGCATGACCAGAACCATGGAAAATCATTACTTTCGAACGGAAAGGCCAAGAGACTTGAAATTTTCAGGATAGGTCTGTTCATCAATAGATTAGGGTTTCCGTAAATATGGTCGTCTGAAATTTATTTTTCTTGATCATTTCGGAACAACGGATTCAATCGTGATGATATTTTTCATTTCAATAGAGTATGATATATTAAAACTACATTTTGTCCAGATCGCATGACCAGAACCATAGAAACCATAGAAAATTATAACTTTCGAACGGAAAGGTCTAGGAACTTGAAATTTCCAGGGTAGAATTGGATCGCGAATGTCGCGTTCACGTTTATCAATGAGCAAAAAAGGGGGTCCTTGAATATGGCCGTCCAAAATATTTTTTTTTCTGATAATTTAGAAACTACTTTTTGCACATAGATGAAGAATAATGTATTCAAACTACGTGCGAAATTTGGTAACCAAGACCATAGATACAGTAGAAAATTCTAGCGAATTATCGAAAAAAAAGCACTGACGTGAAGTCTGGAGTTTCGCCTTAATTTGAACTTTTTTTTGACACCTGTCAAAAATTTTGAATTTGTTTTTAAAACTGGAAAATGCGAATCTACCTACAAGGTGCACGAACAAGCGCTCAAAAGCTCCTGACTTCACGGCAGTGCTTTTCATACTTTTTTTAATTAATATTTTCACCAGCATTGTGAATACTGCTTTTTTTTCATTATGTCTCCATTTCGAAATATGTATCATTCATACACAAATCAATAATATCACAATAAAACAAAAACTCCAAAATCCATAATTGAAATTATTAATAGTTATTTTTTGTGAAATGTCGACAAATAATCACGTTATTCGAATTATGTCGAATGTTTATGTTTATCTCGATAGAATTTATGTTCAATGAATTATGTACCATTTTTAGTTTTTCCTTTCACATACCATATGCGATTGCGAAAAAAGCAATGAAAAACAACAAATAGAAGATAATTCACTCATAAGATGACTAGATGAATTACAAAATCGATATTCTGATTCGCTATCGAAAAAAAAAACGAGTATCATCCGAACATAATTCATTCGAAGAATGAACAACGACATTTGGAAACAAAGGTAAGTGATAATTTTCGGGGACTTTTCGATCTCGCAGTAAGTTTTTTCAACCACGTTTAAGTTAATAAGTATGTACTATCAAATACTTCTTATGATAACTTCCAAAAATAGGTGTTAAGAGTCTCAAGCTATGGTCCTCCCTCTATCTATGGTAATCGAATTTTGATTTTTTTTTTAGAGAGGTGAAAATCCTATTTACGGACCTTCACCATAGCTGTTTGGTGGTGTGTGCAGACTCTTCCCCCGAGTTCACGAGAAAAGAACTTACTAAAAACTCCTATGTTCCCACTCCTAATACAAGAAGTGAGCACGGTTCAATTTCCTGCAACCGAATTCAGCTCTTTTGGGCGCAGGTGGCCCAGGGGTAATTTGCCCTCGCGAACACCCTACCCGACACCGACTCTGAGACTAGAAACCCTTGATGTTATTTGGTTCCACCGGGTCCAGTTCGTGGACGACCCTTGTAACACCCTAGTGGCTATTCCACCGAGTAGCCCAATTGGTACTTCCAAGTCGTCAGTCAATATATCTGCTGACTGTTGAGACCATACACCTCGCCAGGAGAGAGTGCATGATCGAGTTCAAGAATGAAAATTGAAAAATTTCACTAGATAAACTAATTAGCAAGCCAACAAGACAATTCATGTATCCCAGATACCAACGAAATTTATCATTTGCAATAGTAGACCGGTTTCGATACATTTCAGATCTCATCAATACGACTATGCAACATGATAAACTCGATGAATGAAACAAAAGATCTTAAAACATAAGGTAACGTGGTACACTTTTGTTTCATTCATCGAGTTTATCATGTTGCATAGTGGTACTGATGAGATCTGAAATGGATCGAAACCGGTCTACGATTGCAAATGATAAATTTCGTTGGTATCTGGGATACATGAATTGTCTTGTTGGCTTGCTTATTAGTTTATCTAGTGAAATTTTTCAATTTTCATTCTTGAATTCGATCAATTCAGATAAACAGCCATTATTATTCGAGAGTGCATGATGTGACCCTCACAGATGAGGCCGGCCTACAAGTCAGTCTGGCGACTTTGTCCTTAACCAGATCGATATTATACTTGCCGACCTTCAAACTGTGGGCCAGGTCAAGCGGCTGGGCGCCTGACACGACCTGGGCGTCTACGACCCACACATCGTGCTACCTCACGACAACCAGGTCAGGTTTACGAACGCCCTCTGATGTTCGTAGGCGCGGTTCGTTATGCACCTCGAGCCCCTTATTTTTGAAGAAGCCAGAGAGTGTCTTGCACACGGCATCGTGTCTCATGATCCTTCCGCCATGAGTGCGGAAGCAACAATGGATTACGTGTGCCGCTGTCTCGGTGCTAGTACACCCAGCCCTACAATTTATGTTCGTGTGGGTTGTTCTCCGACCCCTCGTCGTGCGTACTCGGGTTGGCAGACTGTTAACATGCACGTGATGATATTGGCGATAGTCCCTTCCGGGTATGCCCGTGCTGCCAGCATCAATCCACCGAGTGGAAGCGGTCGACTTCTCACTCTCCCTTAGCTCATACCCATCATTAGAGGTATATAACCTCATAGCCCAGTACTGTCTGCGTTGTTCTGCAGAGTCTATCCTGTCAACATCTATGGACAGGACTTTCTCGGCCCAACCGATCTTATGTTGGGCACAATCCGTATCCGAGACAGATCTAGCCGCCTTCGAGGACGAATCCTTTAGGCGAGCCATTCTGTCCCTGATGATACCGGGTATAATGATCGCGAATGCGGGAATCCCGAGTCCACCATTTTTGAGCGCTCGTACTACTTACACGAGGGCTATATCATTTCGTCACGATGTCTGTATTTTTCGAATTTTGAGTCGAAAATGGTCTCAATCGACTATGTTCGACTCACTGATGACGAATCCGTCGGAAAATTCGAGTCTGTCCGTCCGGCCGGCCGTAAGCACGATAACTCTCGAACGGATCAACCTAGAGACTTGAAATTTTCAGTGTAGGTTCAGATCCCAAATGCCTCGGTTAAGTTCGTTAATGGGCCAAATTCCACCAGGGGTTCCGTAAATATGGCCGTTCTCTTCTTCTGGATAATTTAAATTGAGATTACTCAATTTCTGTTACTACGTAGTTGATCTCTGGGTCGTTTGTGATTGGTGGGTATCCTAACCACATCTTCTGCGAGGTTGTAGTCAACAAGTCTTCTTAGCTCATCATTTGGGTGTTGACTTGCTCTTTCAAATATCTTCTCGGCCTTCTTTTTCAGGAAATCTGTGACAGTTTCCCATTCTAAGTCTCTGTGGATTTGTTGGTTTCTTACGAACCACGGCATATTAATTGCTGCTCTGAGCAGTTTATTCTCTGTTGCTTGAATCTTCTTTATATGGCTATTGGCTGCATTGCCCCATGCCGCCGAGCCATATGTTAGTTGGGGTCTTGCAATTGACTTGATCATTCGTAACTTCGTGCTTTGGTTCATTTGGCTTCTTCTTCCTAGCAGTGGGTAGAGTCTACTCATTGCTGAGTTTGTTTTATCCACTGCATATTTTATATGGTTTTTCCATGTTAGCCCTTTATCTAGTTTAACTCCTAGATATTTGACTTCTTTTTCCCATTTTATCTCTTCTCCATCTATCTGTAGGTTGGAATTAATTTCAAGTCTCCGCTTCTGTAGTAGAATAGCTTGGCTCTTTTTGCTATTTATTTGAATTTTCCATTTAATGAACCATTCTTCCAAATCTTCTAGTGCTTCTTGCAGTCTTTTGTGTATGACATCTGGTCGTCGATGTCTGAAGGCTATTCCCGTGTCGTCTGCATAAAGGGCAAGCAGATTCCTTGGATTCTTAGGAATAGGAATATCGTAGATATATATCGTCGGCCTAATTCGTTAACCTGCTAAGTCCATTTTTGCATAGTTTACAGGAGAGAGAAAAAAATGAAAGATATCTTTTCTATTTCACATATAAAGATTCTGAATATACATTTGGTTGCTATAATGATTCTACATATGTTATGAGTTTTGAAAATAGAATATCTTAAGCACAGTTCGAAAAAATTTGGAAAATAATCACTTAGCAGCTTTTCGTTATGAAGTTTAAATTTGATTGAGGACATAGCAGTTTTTCCATTTAAATGAGCATGAAGTAACATTATTTGCTTGTAATTCTCTAGTGAGGATTATATTATAATCAAATCAATTCAATCAGTTTCAATCAAAATATTTATTATCAAAATTTTAACAATACAATCAGTATTCAAACAAGGAACCGTATTAACTATTTTAGTATTTTATAAACAATATGTAATTAATCAACATAATTTCAAATGTTTTCAGTGTTCTTTACTAGTTACTTCCATATAAGTCATAGTCGTATGAGTTAATCAAAGATAAAACTTGAGAGCCAAGTAAATTAAGAAAATTCTGAAAAAACAATCAAAAATCAAAATTCTGAAGAACATTGAATTCTGAACCAAAAACAATCTTCTAGCGACCCTTAATTCAAAATCACCAAAATAACCTATTGATGAGGTAAATCATCGTAATATTAATGATAGTCGGGTGAAAGAGTCCTTCTGATTTGCTACAAATCCTCAAACTTCCAATGAGTGATTTTACGTCGATTTTGGTGCAATTGCGTAAGATTACTAATCTCACAAGGATGAAATCGTGAAGACCTTTTTTGCGGTAAAAGTTGCTAGTTATCCTTATAAAAAGTTTTATAGAGACTGGATCCATTGCTTCCATAACGTAACACTGAATGAAAATACACTCACGTGCAAAAAAAAACGCAACAATCTAATATTTGGTAAAATTTGAGGTCTCGTAGTTTCTTTATTTTTAGTTCCATTTTTAACATTTTTGCAGTAAACTGTAGATAAAATTACTAATTTTAACTTGCTCATTTGTTCTTTCGTCAAATGCTGGCTTATTAGTCTTTATACAGGGTTAATAAGAAGTGTTAAACCCTAATTTCAAAACATCCTGTGGTATAATTTCGTGGTCAAATTCTTTCAAAATACCAAGTTAGGTAAAGAACCATTCGTTCTCAACATTTTGTTTTTGGTTCATGTCTTCAGGTGCACCAGTTAATTTTTAAGAGAGGAATGAACTCTAAAGAAAAAAAAAATTTCTTTGTTCCTTCTCCATACTCTTTTCCATCCGTCTGGAGAATGTAAGGAGAATCTGGATTCGTCAGTGAAAAGAACATTGTTTCATTGCTCTAAGTTACAATATAAATGTTCAGTAGGAAATTGCAATTAAGCTACTCGGTGTGTGTTTGGTCCAGCTACTGGTCTGCAAGCTTCGACCACTCTTTTGACGGTAGAGCGATAAACATGAAGAATTCTGGCAACAACTTCATAATTACGTTCATCTTCAACAAGAGCAACAGCTACTGTGCAAATTTCCTTCCCCAATTCACCGCTTCACAAAATTACAATTCTTACAGTAAACCGTTGTGGTCTTCGTTCATTTCGTTCTTGAAAATGAATTAGACTAGAGCACTCAAAGGTATGAATCAAAAAACAAAATGTTGGAAAGGAGAAGTTTTCGACAAAAATTGGTATTTTGAAAGAATTTGATCACGAAATTATTCCACAGGATGTTTCAAAATTAGGGTTCAACAACAAACTTCTAATTAACCCTGTGTAATGACTTATAAGCCAGCATTTAAAGAAAGTCCGAATAGGCAAGTTCAAATTAATAATTTTATCTACAGTTTGCTGACAAAAATTCGAAAATTGTACTAAAAATAAAGAAACTACGAGACCTCAAATTTCACAAATATTAACTTGTTGCGTTTTTTTTGTTGCACGTGAGTGTATATCTCAAATATGGAACAAAGGAGACTTACCTTGTTTATAATTTTGGCCTTCACTAACACTATGCAATTAAAAAATCGATCAAAACATTGCCTATAACTTCGTGCCACCAAAAAATCACGTACACGGTGGACCATAATCAGTACAAAACTGAGACCCCAATGGGATTTAGCAGGTTTTCATTGTGTAGATTTGCTATTGGGTACAAAGCAGTTTTTCGTGAACGGCTTTTCTACCACATTGAATATCGATATCGACCTTTTACCTTATCCCATAAGGTAGGTAATCGTCTAAACTGTATGACTAGATCAAAAAGTGAAATTGACCAAAAAATGGACTTGGCAGGTTAACGAATTAGGCCGACGATATGTTGTAGAGCAGAGGTCCTAAAACTGATCCTTGGGGTACTTCTGCTTCTACTTGTCTGGTGGTAGATAATGTGTCGTCTATTTTGACATAAAAATTCCGGTTCCTCAGGTAGTTTCTTATTATCTTGCAGGTTTTGGTGGTGTAGCCTGCCATCATCATCTTGTAGGCAAGTCCTTCGTGCCAAACTCGGTCGAAGGCTCTCTCGACATCTAATAGCGCTAATCCTGTGGCTTGTTTATTCTGAAATCCTTCAGTGACATATTCAGTGAGCCTTAACAGTTGAAGTTCTTTGGAATGATTTCCTCTGAATCCAAATTGTTCCGGTGGTATCAGATTCAGCGCTTCTGTTTCTTCATTGAGTCTTTTTGCAATGATTTTTTCGACAATTTTTCCAAGTACGGACAGTAGACTTATCGGCCTGTAGTTTTGTGGGAATTTCCTATCTTTTCCTGGCTTATTGAACACAATTACTTCTGCTGTTTTCCATCTTTCCGGATAGTATTCTGTTCTCATCACTGCGTTTGCTTTATTGGTTAGCGCTGCTAGTCCTTTTCTGGGCAATTTCCGTAACATAAAGTTTGTTACTTTGTCTTTTCCTGGAGCTTTTCTGTTTTTCAATTTCTTGATGATTTCTTTAATTTCCGTTGGTGTAGTTGGGTTTGGGATGGTATCGCCTTCCGGCGGTTCCAACATCAATTCTTCATTTCCTTCGACTTCTTCTAAGTCTTCATTGTCATCGTCTTCTCTGTAGTTGATTCTGGCTTCTCGTTCTATTGCGTCGACCAGCGCTTCGGCTTTTTCTAGCTTTGAGTAGGCCATCCCCTTAGCTCCGTGTAGAGGGGGAATTTCGGTTTTCTCGCGTCGTAAGCACTTTTACATCCTTCATGCTGAGTGGTCTATGGTGTTTAGCTCTCTAACTCTTTGGTTCCATCTGTCTGTTCTCAGTTCACTCAGTGCATTTTTCAGAACTTGACTGTGTTTATTCAGCTCTTTCTTGTCTTCTTCTCGATGTGAAGTTCTGTAGTTCTTCCTAAGTTTTCTATTCCTTTTTATAAGCTCTTTTATTGCTTTTGGGGTTTCGCCATGTGAATGTTTCGGGGCTGGCCTTTCGATTCTTCTGGTACTTTCCTCGTAGGCTTCTTTTATTCGGGTTTCTTATTTTTCAACTTCATCTTCTAGATCTTCAGGGGTTCTTATCTGTGGAATTTCACTAATTTTCTGCTGGGGTATTACACTGTACTTTTTCCAGTCTGTGAAGTCTTTCGTTTGAAGTTCTTCTGTTATCGGTCTTCGTCCCAATCTGAGTTCTATTGGGTTGTGGTCTGATGTACCCTCTTCTATAGTATCAAGTGTGAAATCTTGGGTAATATCTTTCATTATGACGATATCTAATACGTCCGGTAGGCCATTACTTCTGGGCAGGTTGGTCGGAATTTCAGATCCTAATACAATGGCATTTAGTTTTTCGGCGTACTTCTTAAGCTTCTTCCCATTTTGGTTTTCAGTTCTGCTATTCCATTCGCTTGATTTGCAGTTCATATCGCCAATAATGATGTTCGGGTAGTTTCCTTCAAGCATCTCTTTCAGATCTTCCTCTATCAAGTCATTTTGGGGTGAGTTGTAGGCTGACGTAATTTTCATTTGTCCTCGATTCGTATTAACTATAATAGAGACGGCTTCTATTCGCCCATTATTCAGTACATCGTCAAAATAGTGGTCGATGTTCCTCTTGACTATTAGGGCTACGACCCCTCCTGTACAATTTCTGTCATTTCTGTATATTTCATGGTCGGGAAATGAAATTCGATTTCTTGTAGATAGTCTCGTCTCTTGAATGGCTATAATATCCGGTTGTTTCTCGGATATTATTTCTCCTATTTCAGATCTACGGGCTCGTAGACCGTTTGCGTTCCATGATACTATCTTTAGGTTGTTTCTATTTTCGTTAGTCACTAGCTCCATTAATTGGGTTTAGTGAGTTTTCGGAACTTTTTGTCCATCTCTATTTCCAGGAATTTCATGAGCTTGCTCATGATATTTTTGGTGAAGGTATCTAGATCCTCGGTGGTTTCGGGTCCATTCTTGTTGGTCTCTTCTTTTTTCTTTTGGCTGCTCTTCTTGGATTTTCCATTTTTTGGGGCTTCTTTCTTCTGCTCTTGTTTGAGTGGTAGCGTTTTCTTCTTCTTATCTTCTTCCTTCTGTTCTTGTTGGACAGTAGGCATCTTTTTCTCTTCTTCTTTTCTTGCTTTGGTCGCAGTCCTCTTTTTGGTCACCAGTTTTCACTCGCTTCATCCTTTGTAGCTGGCTGGGTGACCTGCTTTTCCGCAGAGCGCACAGGTAGCATTTCTCTCCTCGTTTTCTCTTGTTAGCGTACAATCTTTAATATTGTGCGCTCCAGAGCATTTAACACATCTCCATGGGAATGTGCATTCACTTTGCGCATGTCCGTAACGTTGACATCTATGACATTGGCCAGGTCCAATGCTCTTTTTCTTCGGCTCTACTACACAATTTATACCGTAGAGTGTTTCACTTCGAATACCTTCTTATTTTGGGTTTTCACCAAGAATAAGGGTATTGCCTTTTTGGTTTTGTTGGATGTCATCCTTATGACATCCGCGTCGGTAATGCCTTGCTCGGCGAGGTCTTCTAAGATGATGTTAATGTCGGCGTCTAGTGGCAGATAACGTACCACCGCGTAGATTCTCTTCTCTTCTTCTCTTTGGAGGGTGTAGAACTCTTTATTTCTCGACTCGAGAAATTTCGTCATCTTCCTGTGGTCATCGGGGGATTGGGGAACAACACGAATGCCGTCTCTTACAGTGGTCGCTCTCAGGTATTTAATACCCTTCATTTGCATCTCTCTCGAGATTTGTGTCCAGTCGGCCGTGCCTCTTAATGTCACTGGAGGGACTTTTTTTTCTCGATTGGAGCAGGGCCTTCGATTTCTTCTGCAGTTGCAGAAATAGCTTCTTCTGGGCGTTTTCCTTTTTGCAATGCTGCAATATACGACTTCTTCGTAGGTGGCCCTCCTGCAGCTGCATCATTGGTATCGGTAGGTTTTCTCGGGTCTTCTTTCTGGATTCTGGGGGTTGACACTTAGCCCGTTTCCGCGGCAACGAGGACTGAGACATTTCTGCTCTCAAGGATTTCACCTCATCTGATAAAGTTTTAAGACTCTCCGTCATAACTTTTAGTTGACTCATAAGGTTGTTGATTTGGTCGTTCTGTTCTTTTATGATCCGAACTTTGTCGGATTCATCATTTAATTCTTCTTCTTCAACATCCATATCGGATTTTTCTTCATCCGATAAGTTTTCTGCGTCGGATTCTCTGTCTTCATTTGCAGAGTGGTATTCCGACATTTTGTCAGAGTGACTCAGCAAACAACACTTGAACACTTATTTCACTAAATTCACTTTTGTCTCTTCAAAGTAAAATAATCTGTGGAACCATCGATCTAAACCTGGACTCAGCACAGTTTTTTTTCAATTCTTATTACTTCTATACGAGGTTCACTTGGCACACATGCGCATTTCTCAATACGTCTGCACTCCTCGAGGGTTCAATCGCTACTGAACACCGAAATGTTTTCGGCACAACCGTCTTCTAGGCATCGTTGCCTCCCATCAATGACCCCTGCCGCCCCCATACGTCTCGCCAATATCTTATGTAATTGGCGGACTATGACAGACGCTATGCTGATTGGCCTAAAATCATCAGGTGTTACGCCACCTGTTTTCTTAGGGACGAATATCGTCCTGCTCACTAAGAGCTGGTCTGGAAATGATCCCAGATGCAACACAAGGTTGTACAGGAGAGCCCTATGGGCTGGTGGAACTTTACTCCACATGGCGAATGTTACGCCATCAATGCCAGGAGGTGAGTTGTAAGGAATTTTCACCGTACTGATCTCGCTTTCACTAATCGTTGAAGCAGTAGGTAGCAGATTTTTGCCGATGTTCTGGCAGGGATTCGTGTTGCTGAACTGGAGCCGAGGGAACGGTTAACACTGGTTCCCAGTGGTTCACCATTTCCTCGAGGGATGGATTAGATGTTTCGTCCCCACCGTTCAGAATCTGCTTTGCGGCCCTGGACATGTTCTTCTCAAAAAAAGATTTTGCATGTCCGCATATTCCTTACGCCTTCTAGTATCCCTTTTACTAGGCGGTACAACCCTTCTTTTTCTCGTATACCTCCGTTTTCGTTTGCCATATGATGTTATCATGGCTTTGAGGCAGGCCTCTATCATACCTGACGTGTCTAGGCCTGCCTCGACCTGTTCTGCTAACGCGACCAGCGCTTGAGAGCCCGGATAGTCGGACTCTCTGACCCTTGGCAATAGACTCCTTGCCGCTTCAAGGTACTGGTCCGCATTAGGTATAGAGGCACCGAGTGACTCCTGATCACCAATAGTGGAGCCTGGGCTAGGGGACCCCGAGGAGGACAACTCCGTGATGGCCTGTTCCAAGAAAGCCCTATAGGCTGGAGTTCTTCTCATGCCTCTCAATGAGTCAATTGTTCTTCCTGGGAAGAACTGACTCAGAAAGACATTAATAAACCGGACCTCTTGTCCCAGTCTGCTTCGGCCGTACTCAATCACGTGTGCCTCCTCGACCGCGGCGATTTTCATCTCCTCGGTCGAGTATCCCCTTTGACGACGTTCGATGTTATATCCTCATTCGCGGCCTCTGGATGGGCTCGTTGCTTATGCACCCCGAGGCCAATCTTTGTTGTGAACTCCCTACTCGGTTCACATAACATGCACACAAAGCCTTGGCTTGCAGTCTGCTCGGCCACCGAGACCCTAGATGGCCCAGGTCTCGAAGGATCCGGAACCGTTACTTGGGCACGATGTGTGCGCATGTGGTTGGCCAATCCTCTCGTCGAGGAAAACACTCGTACGGGTACGCAAATTGAACATGCAACCTCAGTTGTTCGAGGTGCCTGCGCGTCTGCATCGGACTGGGAGCTCCCGAGGTCTGTCACAAGTAGGACCGGGTTCCGATCGCCCGGCCGTTAGCCCTCGGGCCAATTTCTTCTACGTAAATCCATAGCTACTTGGTTTTGCTGCTAACCCACACCCACACGGGGTATTACCCCTATGCCCCTCCCGTTAGGCTGAATGTCGGACACCAACTTTGGTGGTAGTGGGCCATTTGAAGGGGCTGCCTTCTTTGCCCAACATTCGATCTTATGCCCACAGCGTCACCTGTCCCACGACATTGACATTATTAATGCCGTGGTGCCATTGCCTGCTATTGGCCGCCTCCGAAGAGACGTTCCCGACTCCCACGACGTGGACGCTACAGGTTGGACTTGAGGAGTCAAAAGCAAAAGCAACAGAACCGTACTCTGCCCTATGGGCACGATTCGATTTTTTTTTCGTCGATCTATCCGAAAATGTGGATCTATCCGAAAATGTGGATCTATCCGAAAATGTGGATCTACCCGGAAAAGTGAATCTACCAGCAGTGGCGGCTCGTCAGGGACGGCACTGCCGACCCTAAAAATCTCGATCAGCAAAAATGCAAATTTCAACTTCTGTCAAATTACCGCTATATACATGACTCCCAATAGTTCCAATCCATTTCATATAAATTAAAAAAAATCAGGTACATAATACCTGTGCAACTTCTTGAAAATATTACGCTGTTCCAAGTCCAATCCCGCATCGTATACTCGGTCCGTAGACAAAATAGGCCCATCTCGAATACACGAAGAACGTCGTTCGATGAGGTACATCTTTCCTCATCTTGCCGACCCTATCTAGATATCTTTCGACGAAGCGTAAATAACAATGAATCGAATCAGTTCAAAGTTGAATTATTCCTGTTGGAATTTTATTCAGAAAATGATGAATATTGAGGTTTATTTTTATCGAATATCCGATATTTTCTGTTTCACATAACAAATGACATAATAATTACAAGAGATTATTGTTGCTTAAATTGAATTTTCCGTCGACCATAGAATAAAAGCTCATTTTGACGCACTCGAAATCATCCATTGATGACCCTATTGATGCATGATTTCTTGTATTAATGCATGATTATCATGGCAACCGATTATAAAATATTCAGTCGGAGCATAGATGCATCTATGTCGGAGCACGATCGAGCTGTCAAATTTATTTATTCGCTTTCGATCAGAATCTGATTTTATCCGTTACGCTACTACATAATGAATAACGAAGAAAATATCCCTTTGACAACGCCAGATGTGACAAAAACTGCTGAAGCAGCAACTTTGAGTCTGCTTCCTGAAAAGAGCCGCCATTTATATGAGAAAGCCTATGCTGAATTCAGATCTTGGTGCAAGGACAAGAAGGTTCGGAACTTTACGGAAACGGTTTTGTTGGCATACTTTACGGGTATTGCAGAAAAGGAGCATCTATCAAGTTTATGGCCAAAATATTCGATGCTGAAATCAACACTAAATGTGAAAGACAATATACTGATATAAGCAGATACCACAAACTGGTGATGTTCATTAAACGGAAAAGAGAGGGATATATCCCAAAAAAATCAAAAGTTCTCGAAAAAGAACATGTGAGAGAGTTCATAGCGAATGCTCCTGATAGTGTTTTCTTGATGTCGAAGGTAAAAATAAAACTCAATTGAATCGTTATTCCAACTTATTCTCATTATCTCGTTATAGTGAAATAACTATCATTGTTTGATTTGTAGGTCGCTTTGTAGTAGCGGGTGCATTGAGAAAAGATGAATTGTTAAGGTTGCAGAGAAAGGATGTACAAGATATGGGATCGAAATTTTTGGTGACAGTGAATTCATCGAAAGCACATTCGAACATTATTCACTGTGGTGGATAATGATGAGCATACACTTTGAAAAATAGTAAAGAGATATATATCCTTGAGGTCAGCTCACACTCCACACGAAAGATTTTTCGTTTTTTTTAAGAACTATAAATGCTCAACACAACCAGTTGGAATTAATACATTTTCTAAATTACCGTCAATGATTGCAAACTTTCTTAAATTAGAGCAACCACATTTGTATACAGGTCACTGTTTTCGGCGTTCTTCTGCGTCTATTCTTTCTGACAGTGGTGCAGATTTTTCAGCCATCAAAAGACTTGGTAGTTGGAAATCAACTTCCGTTGAAGAAGGGTATATTGAAAACTCCATTCAGAATAAAATAGAAACTGCAGAAAAAATGTTATGTCATAATAGTTCCAAAGTAAATAATGCTTCAACCTCCACTTCATCCACACGTTCCTTATCGGACATTATAGGAAATGAAATAAATGTAAACTATTCAGAATACCACATGTCCAATATTCCCTCTATGAATTTTTCGAATTGTTCTATAGGAAGCATAAATATTAAAATATCGAAATGAACATAGAAATTTGTATTACGTCAAATTTGTATATCATGCAAAATAAAAATTGGTTTCGATCCAGAATTTATATTCAATTCCTGATGAGCTCGACGGAAAAATCTTGTAATCAACTTGTTTATTAATTCAGCGATTAATGGTCTCAATCATTAACGCGCTCGCTCCGCTCACGCGATAAAATATTTCGACCATTAATCGCTGTCATTAATAAACTAGTTGATTAAATAACTATTTTGTCGTATTTAATATTTTTCATAGACGTGCATGCTGCACATATAAGTAATACTTATAAATTAAACTCATATTGATGGCCCTATATATCCTGGGTACGGCAATCGTCAATTTGCCGACCCGGTACCGCTGTATCTCGATTCACGAGGATTATTCGGAATACCTCGTTCTGCTCCCTATCGTTTGCGGCTGGAGAGCCAGGGTTCGAAATTTGTGTTTGTTTCTCGCCCTTAAATAAGTCGCAATATTTTTTATTATTAATAAACCGTAAAGTTTTTCCGATTGTTTGGCCCATAAAGGGTAAGTGATTTCTACGTGAGCAAAATGGGCATAAATCCGGTTAGAGAATATGTTGCTTCTTGTGAAACTCCGACAAAGTGAATTTTTTAATTGATGTGATTGAAAATTTATCATACGAGAATAGGCTACTTTTGAATAACATGCCCATTTTTTCACCATTACACCTATACCTATATGCATATTTTTTTTAAATGTGTGTTCGGATAGCTTTCCGCGGTTTATATATATTTATATATATATATCTGCCGACCCACGATAAATGTCCACCAGCCGCCACTGATCTACCTATAATGTGGATCTACCTATTATGTGGATCTTCTGGCTCACTAGTTGATATAAAACTTCTGTAAATATTCTATGATAATGAACTGACGATAAATTGACAGTGTCCAAAATTAAAGTAAGTATTCTAAGAATTTTTGAATTTTTTCTAACCATATCTGTTATTTACGGTGGAATGCTCCTCTTATTTACCACATTTTATGCGAAGTTCTAAACAAAATACGTTTTGTCGAAAATTATTATTGGACACATCATGTCCCAACGCTAATTTGATTTCGGGGTGAGATTGATAGTAATCAAAGTTACGTTTCGAGACTTTTTTTTTCTTCACCTTCAACTGAAAGTACCTACTGAATTTTAGTTAGTTTGGAAAATATAGTTTCTTTTCAAACGTACAAAAAGAACGTCATATTTTGATTGACAGGATCATCGAAAAGCTCTACTTCCCCTCCGCCGGAGGGAAAGGTGTTACTATATCAACGATGAATTACTATTCCGTAGGGAAAAATGTAATTAACCAACTATCAAAATTGATTTTGCGAGACAACTGTGACTAGGCAAACTTTCTATTGATCACTCAATTATAACGATCGTAAATATAAATCTAATCTCTAGATTTTAATGAATTTCAAAGCGTTAAAAAAAATTACGGAAAGCACTGCCGTGAAGTCAGGAGCTTTTGAGCGCTCGTACATCCACCTTGTAGGTAGATTCGCATTTTCCAGTTTTAAAAATAAATTGAAGGAATTTTCGACAGCCGTCAAAAAAATTCTTGAACTTAGGCGAAACCCAAAACTTCATGCCAGTGCTTCAGCATAATTCGCTAGAATTTTCTACGGTATCTATGGTCTTGGTGATGCGATCTGGACAAAATTTCTCACGTAGTTTGAATACATAAGTCTTCAGCTGGGTGTGAAATGTCATTCCAATCCAATCAGTAGTTTCGAAATTATCAGGAAAAAAATATTTTGAACGGCCATATTTACGGAACCCCTAGTCTAATTTCGCTCATTGATGAACGTGATCGCGAAATTCGCGATCCAAACTTACCCTGAAAATTTCAAGTTCCTACGCCGTTCCCTTCGGAAGTTATAATTTTTTATGGCTCTGGTCATGCGATCTGGACAAAATGTTGCTTCGATATACCATTCTCGATTAAAATACAGAATTTTAATTTTCAAACGACCGTATTCACGGAACCCCTAGTATAATTTTGCTCATTGATAAACGTGATCACGACATTCGAGACCCACACCTATCCTTAAAATTTCAAGTTTCTAGGTGTTTCCGTTCAAAAGTTACAATTTTCTATGGTTTCTATGGTTCTGGTCATGCGATCTGGACAAAATTTCACATGTAGCTTGAACAGCTCATTCTCCATTTGAGTGCAACATTTCATCTCGATCAAATCTGTAGTTTCCAAGTAATCAGGAGAACAAAACTTTGAACGGCCATATTTACAGAACCCCTGTTGGAATTTGGCCCATTATTCATTAAGGAACTTAACCGAGGCATTCGGGAACTGAACCCACAATGAAAATTTCAAGTCTCTCGGTTGTTCCGTTCGAGAGTAATCGTGCTTACGGGCGGCCGGACTGACGGCCGGACGGACAGACTCGAATTTTCCGACGGATTCGTCATCAGTGAGTCGAACTCAATCGATTGAAACCATTTTCGGCTTAAAATTCTAAAAATACAGACATCGTGACGAAATGATATAGCCCTCGTGTAAGTAGTACGAGCGCTCAAAAAAATAACACATGTATTCCATTCGGAGGAGAAGTGACTTTTCATGGCTCGCTTTCAATAAACACAAGCTCGCCATGAAAAGTGACACTTTTCCTCCTTAAATAATGAACTATTAATTTTGATATCAACTGAAGTTTAAATTCCACTTTTGAGAAAACAGTTTATTCGCAATCCAATCTTAGGACAAATGATTCAAGGCATATAGGATTGACGAAAAAATACATCGAGTTGTAGGAAATATGGTTGACATTGTCTGTATTAGAACCGAAACATTCGTCGTAATGAAAAATTATGAAAAGCACTGCCGTGAAGTCAGGAGCTTTCGAGCGTTCGTTCATCCACCGTGTAGGTAGATTCGTATTTTCCAGTTTTAGAAACAAATTCGAAAACTTTTGACAGCTGTCAAAAAAATGTTCAAATTTAGGCGAAACTCCAGACTTCACGTCAGTGCTTTAGGTGTAATTGATTTATTATTTGAGCGCTCGTACTACTTACACGAGGGCTATATCATTTCGTCATGATGTCTGTATTTTTTGAATTTTGAGCCTAAAATGGTCTCAATCGACAGAGTTTGACGCACTGATGACGAATCCGTCGAAAAATTCGAGTCTGTCCGTCCGGCCGTATACACGATAACTCTCGAACGGAACCACTTAAAAACTTGAAATTTTCAGGGTAGGTTCGAATCTCAAATGCCTCGGTTGAGTTCGAAACAACTGATTCGATCGAAGTGAAAATCTGCACTCAGATGGAGAATGACGTTTTCGAGCTACATGCAGAATTTTATTCAGCTCGCATGACTAGAACCATAGAAAATTATAACTTTGTAATGGAAAGGCCTAGGGACTTGAAATTTTCAGGATAGCTGTGGATCTCGAATGTCGCGGTCACGTTCATCAATGAGCGAAATTAGACTATAGGTTCCGTAAATATGGTCGTTTTAAATTCAGTTTTCTTGATAATATCGAAACTATGGATTCGATCGTGACGAAATTTTGTATTTGAATGGAGAATGAGCTACATTTTTTCCAGATTGCATGACCAGAACCATAGAAAATTATAACTTTCGAACGGAAAGGCCTAGAGACTTGAAATTTTTAGGATAGGTGCGGATCTCGAATAACGCGGTCGCGTTCATCAATTAGCAGAGTTAGACTAGGGGTTCCGTAAATATGGTCGTTTGAAATTTAGTTTTCTTGATAATTTCAAAATTACGGATTCGATCGTGACGAAATTCTGTATTTTAATGGAGAATGATATATTCAAGCTACATTTTTCTCATATCGCATGACTAGAACCATGGAAAACATAGAAAATTATAATTTTCGAATGGAAAGGCGTAAGGACTTGAAATTTTTAGGGTAGGTTCGGATCGCGAATTTCGCGATCACGTTCACCAATGAGCGAGATTTGACTATGGGTTCCGTAAATATGACCGTTCAAAATATTTTTTTCCCGATCATTTCGAAACTACTCATTGGATTAGAATGAAATTTCCCACATAGATGAAGAATGAGGTTTTCAAACTATGTGAGATATTTTGTCCAGATCGCGTTACCAAGACCATAGATACCGTAAAAAATTCTAGCGAATTATCGAAAAAAAATGGTCTTCTCAAGTACTGACGTAAAGTCTAGATTTGCACCTCATTTTGAAATATTTTTGGAAGCTGTAAAAATCTTTCCATTACTAAAACTGGAGAATGCGAATCTACCTACAAGGTGGATGAACGAGCGCTCAAAAGCTCCTGACTTCACGGCACTGCTTTTCGTCATTTTCGTACCCATATTCTACAACGGGTGCGATAATTCGCTAGAATTTTCTACGGTATCTATGGTCTTGGTGATGCGATCTGAACAAAATTTCGCAAGTAGTTTGAGTACATTATTCTTCATCTTTGAGCGAAGTTTCATTCAAATCCACAAAAGTATTTTTCATATTTACGGAACTCCTGGTGGAACCGCGGCATTTGGGAACTGAACACACACTGAAAATTTCAAGTCTTCAGGTTGTTCCGTTCGAGAGTTATCCTACTTACGGTCGGCCAGACAGCTGGACGAACAGACGGACAGACTTGAATTTTTCGACGGATTCGACATCAGTGAGTCGAACCTTGTCGATTGAGACTATTTGCGGCTCAAAATCCGAAAAATACAGACATCGTGACGAAATGATATAGCCCTGTGTAAGTTGAACGGGCGCTAAAAAATTAGTAAAAAAATTACGAAAAGCACTGCCGTGAAGGCAGGAGCTTTTAAGCGCCCGTACATGCACCTTGTAGGTGGATTCGCATTTTCCAGTTTTAGAAATCAATTGAAGGAATTTTCGACAGCTGTCAAAAAAATTCTGAAACTTAGGCGAAACTCCAGACTTTATGTCAGTGCTTCAGCTGATCAATTTTTTTTTATTATTCGCTAGAATTTTCTACGGTATCTATGGTTCTAGGCCTTTCCGTTCAGAAGTTACAACTTTCCATGGTTTCTATGGTTCTGGTCATGCGATCTGGACAAAATATTGCTTCAATATATCATTCTCGATTAAAATACAAAATTTAATCTCGATCGAATCCGTAGTTTCGAAATTATTGAGAAAACAAAATTTCAAACGACCGTATTTACGGAACCCCTAGTATAATTCTGCTCATTGTTGAACGTGAACGCGACATTTCAGATCCACAACTATCCTGAAAATTTCAAGTCCCTAGGCCTTTCCGTTCGAAAGTTATGATTTTCTATGGTTTCTATGGTTCTGGTCATGTGATCTGGAGAAATGTTGCTTGAATATATCATTCTCCATTAGTATACAAAATTTCGTCACGATCGAATCTGTAGTTTTGAAATTATCAAGAAAACTAAATTTCAAACGACCATATTCACGGAACCCCTAGTATAATTTTGCTCCTAGATGAACGTGATCACGACATTAGAGATCCACACCTATCCTGAAAATTCCAAGTCCCTAGGCGTTTCCGTTCAAAAGTTACAATTTTCTATGGTTTCTATGGTTCTGGTCATGCGATCTGGACAAAATTTCACATGTAGCTTGAACACCTCCTTCTCCATTTGAGTGCAAAATTTCATCTCGATCAAATCTGTAGGTTTCAAGTAATCAGGGGAACAAAACCTTGAACGGCCATATTCACGGAACCACTGGTGGAATTTTGCCCATTAACGAACTCAACCGAGGCATTCGGGAACTGAACCCACACTGAAAATTTCAAGTCTCTAGGTTGTTCCGTTCGAGAGTTATCGTGCTTACGGACTGCCGGCCGGACGGACAGACTCGAATTTCCCGACGAATTCGTCATCAGTGAGTCGAACATACTCGATTGAGACCATTTTCGACTCAAAATTCGAAAAATACAGACATCGTGACTAAATGATATAGCCCTCGTGTAAGTAGTACGAGCGCTCAAAAAAATGGAAACTTTTGAAACAGTCTCAAAATTTCCGAAACACCTTTACTTTTTTGGAGCAGTCATGATATGTTAATATTTGAATACAATGAAAAAGCGGTATAAGATGTTATAAAAATGAAAGAGAGCCAGACCGTCCAGTCGAACAGTGCAAAAACGGAAATAAATTCGCTGTATGTTGATGAATATTTCAATATTGAACTAGAACGAACTAGCACTTTATCTCTCATACACGTCGGCGGAGTCAGAGCATGCTGGCCTGTCAATGGTGACGAGCGACGAGAATGACCAGATTTGGTAGAAATTATACTGAATTGGCAACCGTGCTCTAGTCTCGTCGCGTCACAGGCTAGCATGCTCCCACTCCGCCGACGTGTATGAGAAAGAAAAAGCTAGTTCGTTCAAGCTCAATATTGGAATACTCATCAACTCATCAACATAAAGCGAATTTATTCACATTCTTGCACTATTCGCTGGACGTTCAGGCTCTCTTTTTTGAGCGCTCGTACTACTTACACGAGGGCTATATCATTTCGTCACGATGTCTATATTTTTCGAATTTTGAGCCGAAAATGGTCTCAAACGACAATGTTCGACTCACTGATGACGAATCCGTTGGAAAATTCGTGTAAATATGGCCGCTCGAATTTTTTTTTCCTGGTTACTTCGAAACTACAAATTTGATCGAGGTGAAATTTTGCACTCAGATGGAGAATAACGTGTTCAAGCTACTTGCAAAATTTTGTCCACCTCGCATGACCAGAACCATAGAAACCATAGAAAATTATAACTTTGTAATGGAAAGGCCTAGGGACTTGAAATTTTCAGGATAGGTGTGGATCTCGAATGTTGCGATCACGTTCATCAATGAGCAAAATTAGACTAGGGGTTCCGTGAATATGGTCGTTTGAAATTCTGTTTTCTTGATAATTTCAAAACTATGGATTTGATCGTGATGAAATTTTGTATTTAAATTGAGAATGATATATTTTAGCTACATTTTTTCCAGATCGCATGATCAGAACCATAGAAACCATAGAAAATCATTACTTTTGAACGAAAAGGCCTAGGGACTTGAAATGTTCAGGATAGGTTCGGATTGCGAATTTCGCGATCACTTTCATCAATGAGCAAAATTAGACTAGGAGTTCCGTAAATATGGTCGTTTGAAATTCAGTTTTCTTGATAATTTCAAAACTATGGATTTGATCGTGACGAAATTTTGTATTCAAATTGAGAACGATAAATTCGAGCTACATTTTTTCCAGATCGCATGGTTAGAAGCATAGAAACCATAGAAAATCATAACTTTCGAACGGAAAGGCCTAGGGACTTGAAATTTTCAGGATAGGTTCGGATTGCGAATTTCGCGATCACTTTCATCGATGAGGAAAATTAGATCAGGGGTTCCGTAAATATGGTCGTTCAAAGTATTTTTTTCCTGATAATTTCGAAATTACTTATTGAATTGGAATGAAATTTCGCATATGGATGGAGAATAATGTATTCAAACTACGTGGGAAATGTTGTCCGGATCGCATCACCAAGACCATAAATACCGTAGGAAATTATAGCGAGTCATCGAAAAAAAAAATTGGTCACGTATAGCACTAACGTGAAGTCTGGATGAACGAGCGCTCAAAAGCTCCTGACTTCACGGCAGTGCTTTCCTAAATTTTTATGCATTGAATATCCTTTATGTCCGATGAAATTTTCCAGACCGTTATATCAAAATGTTTCTATTCATTTGGTCATATTAATGAAGAATTCCCACCGTCTAAAAAAAATGTTTAATTTCTTTTTCTAATGGGAAACATGGAGAATAAAATATATATTCATTTATCAGAATAATCCAAAAAAGATTGAAAATCACTGACGTGAAGTCGAGACCTTTTGCGCGCTTTCTTCGATTCATCGCCAGAACGGTCACCCATAACTGATCGATGATCATTTGTCATGAGCTGACACTGTCGCGAGACTGTAGAACCAATCAAATATCATAGAGTGAGTTTATACATGTTTGTTCTGAAATACATGAAATGGACCACAAATGCCCATTTCACAAATAATTCCATTTCATTTTCATAAACTTCAAGAGATGGAATCGCCGAATATCGAATATTCTCAACACCTGATCAAGGAAACTAAATTTTCTCTCAACGTGGAACTGTTGAAGAAGTGAATGAATGTCCATCCCTTATATATACACACATAATTTCAGCAGGATATGGCAAATAGTTTCGGAGATACCGAAGTTTTAAGAATTTTTTTTTTCTAGTAATAGAAATATTTCAAATAAACAGTCGTGTATCATCTTACTATAAACTTCAAGGTTTCGATTCGATAAGATCGGTTATTTTCAATTGATTGAGGAAAAAATTTAGATGGTTTTATGAACAGAGTCCTTTGGTAGATTTAGCCCATTAATAAACTTAAACGGCGGATTCAGACTTCGAACGTTCCCCGAATATTTCAAAACTCTAGTTTTTTTTTCGAAATTCGTCATATTTACGCACGGCAGGATCGCTTCACGAACGCAGAATTGAATTTTATTACAATTTACGGCTCGCTCACACCAAAACCGATTTTGTCGGCCTATGGCGGATAGAACTGCCTGGGCGAGTAACTCGGATATGTATGTGCTCACACTGCAATCGTGTAGGTACTTGTGCCGACATCGTGCGTTGCCGATGCAACCTTAGCCCATATCCGTTTCGAAATAGCTAGATCATTATAATATCTTGAATGTTTATCCCACAGGGTTGGTCTATTATGAATACAACTAATAATGTTTTCAATATCCATATTCGTTCAGGAAGATATCAACACGATTGAATTAAACTATAAATTATTTACTCAATTTGCACTGTAGACGTCGGCCGAATTCGGCGAGAAATCCCAACAAGTTCGGTTTCGACGGTCAATCGGCCGTTTTCGGGCGTCATCGGACGATGACGGTCGGGTTGGTGTGCTCTCTTTCTTTCACAATGGTTTGATTCGATCGTCCGAGTTCGGCCGTCGTCGCCCGGGTAAAATTCGGCCGATGACGGTTTTGGTGTGAGCGAGCCGTAATCGTTCGGGACCATTTTCGGCTCAAAATTTGGAAATGAAATACATTTTGGCAAGATGATAACGTTCTTGTTCAAATAAAGAAGCGCACTAGAACAAACATGATCACAGGACAAAAAATATTAAAAGCACTGCCGTGGAGTCAGAAGCTTTTGAGCGCTCGTTCATACACCTTGTGGGTAGATTCACAATTTCCAGTTTTAGAAACAAATTGAAAAAACTTTTCGAAATAAGGCGAAACTCCTGACTTCACGTCAGTGCTTGCGTTGTTTTCTGGTACCCAGATATTAGCACTCGTTGGTATTGTCTGGGTGCACCATGGAGGTCCTGAAGCAGCTGGACCTCCAGATTAGAGCGGCAGTAAGGCAATGGGTGGGATTGCCTAAAGATACACCGCTTGGATATTTTCACGCCTCTGTGAAAAATGGTGGTCTCGGGATTCCCGCATTCGACATCATTATACCCGGTATCATCAGGGACAGACTGGCTCGCCCAACATAAGTTCGGTTGGGCCGAGAAAGTCCTGTCCATAGGTGGTGACAGGATATACTCTGCAGAACAACGCAGACAGTACTGGGCTATGAGGTTAGATACTTCTAATGATGGGTATGAACTAAGGGAGAGTGAGAAGTCGACCGCTTCCACTCGGTGGATTGATGCTGACAGCACGGAAGTGACTATCGCCAATATCATCACGTGCATGTTAACAGTCTGCCAACCCGAGTACGCACGACGAGGTGTCGGAGAACAGCCCACACGAACATAAATTGTAGGGCTGGGTGTACTACCACCGAGACAGCGGCACACGTAATCCAGTGTTGCTTCCCACTCATGGCGGAAGGATCATGAGACACGATGCCGTGTGCAAGACACTCTCTGGCTTCTTCCAGAATAAGGGGCTCGAGGTGCACAACGAACCGCGCCTACGAACATCAGAGGGCGTTCGTAAACCTGACCTGGTTGTCGTAAGGGAGCACGATGTGTGGGTCGTAGACGCCCAGGTCGTGACAGGCGCGCAGCCGCTTGACCTGGCCCACAGTTTGAAGGTAAGTATAATATCGATCCGGTTAAGGACAAAGTCGCCAGGCTGACTTGCAGGCCGGCCTCATCTGTGAGGGTCACATCATGCACTCTCTCCTGGCGAGGTGTATGGTCTCAACAGTCAGCAGATATATTGACTGACGACTTGGGAGTTCCAATTGGGCTATTCAGTAGAATAACCACTAGGGTGTTGACAGGGGCGTCCACGAACTGGACCCGGTGGAACCAAATAACATCAAGGGTTCCTAGTCTCAGAGTCGGTGTCGGGTAGGGCGTTCGCGAGGGCAACCTGCGCCCATAAGAGCTGATTGAAGAGCTTTTGAGCGCTGGTTCATCCACATTCTATTGAAAAAAATTTTGACAGCTGTCAAAAAAATGACAGCACCACTTTGCCAATTATGCCGAATCAGCTGTTACAGGAATAACAAGGTTTCCGATGATGACGAATTCGTCATCAGTGAGTCGAACCTTGTCGATTAAGATCATTTTCGGCCTGAAATTCTAAAAATACAGACATCGTGACGAAATGATATAGCCCTCGTGTAAGTAGTGCGAGCGCTCAAAAATAATTTACATATAACCTGACCCTTGAAAAAAAAGATTTTTATAAAAAAACCAAAAAAAAAAAAATGAAAACAGAACCATCAAAAAAATATTATATTTTTCATAACGTCGAAAACAACGAAAAATAATCAGATTATAAAGAGGAAGGAGCTCTTGGAAAATGTCTGAACTATGTTTGTTCTGAAAACTCATGAAAATCTATGAACATATATATCAAAAATTTCAACTGCAACATTGCTGGTACATACAAGCAAGTTGATAGTTTAATTAATAAATTCCGGTTTCAATTTGTTCATTATCTCAATGAAGTTCTGAATAATACCGATGAAGAGTTTTCATTCAAATGGCCAATCGGAGTGTCTTTAGTATAGTTTAAATGTGAAAAGTAGTGGGTTAGTTAGGTAGAAGAGCAGATGTACATTATTTTGTTCATGATGTACAACTGAATCTCGCCCACATGATGAAATATTGTAACAGTTTTTTTGCATGAATAAAGTCATTTATTATTATTATATTATAAAAGTTCATTCTTGAAACATCAATCGCAAATATATTTTCCATCTTCAGAGTTATGAAAATTTGTTGTTGGACAAATTTCAATGCAATCCTTTAATAGTTCCATATGTTAATTCAAAAACTTTTTAACAACAACAGACATTCCTGTAAGGATAGGCTAATCATGGTTGGTTAGTATTTTATTCTTCTTGAATATTCCTGTACATGATTATCTTGTATATCAAAGATTTTTCTAATTTTCTGAGCGAGAAACGTCGGAATATTGAATTTTGAGTGGAAAAAATCTGGTTTTCTGATGCCGGGACGTTTGATTTGATGAAAAACCGTTAGATCGTCACAAAGGCGAATTTCTTCTGTGGGAAATTTCCCCGATCTGTGTTTCTGATACACGCCAGCGGTGAATCGTCTGGGAGGCGAGGCACGACCCCGATCGGAACCGAGCGTCAATCCGGTTACGCCTAAATGGTTGAGAAAATTCGTCGTAGTTTTTCCGAGGGTTCGGGCCCGATTCGTTTGCGGTACTGGGCAAACATTTTTATACCTGAGGCAGTTATCCGTTACGCCAGCAGCTGTATTTTATAGTCGCGTTCCGAAATTCCGAAGCAGTACCGGCCAGTAATCCGACCCGTTCCGAAATTACTGATTTCAACTGGCATCGTTTTCCCGCCATCTTCTGTCAATAAACCTTTTGCGAGGATATAAATCTATTGTTGGTTACTGCCATTAAAAGGACGAGTTCTTGGAGCAATGAATGAATGAAGTTTCTTTTATAGCTGTGAAAAAATTCAAAATGGTTAAAGGCACCTCTGCTTCAATATGAGTTCAAAAATATTTTGTCATACTCTCTTCAAAATTTAAAAACCAATTCATTTTTCATTCTGCAAATAAAACTCGTTTTGTTGATGTTTTCGTTTAGCAATCCAAGCTGCGATTGGGACTGTTTTATGAGGTCTCTAATTATTGTGCTTTTTCTATAAATATATACAGTCAACCTAATAATTTATATCTGGTTGTACATTTTTGGAATGTTATTGTATGAACACTTTCAAAACTAGAATTCTTTGGCTTGTCTGAAAAATTTTCCTTCCATTCCATCTTCCAAACACGGAACCTTGACTAAATTGAAATATATGTGACCCAAAATTTGAGCAGATTTTGTACTTTGCGTTTTCATACACCTGTAAAAGATGTCGTCGCAAGTACAGTGGGATTTTGTATATATTGAGTCGTTATTCAGATTATATTTCTTGGAATAGGCTCTTATTTTCACTGGGCACAGATCATGGTTTCTGCAGCACATGTCTGTAGACACATCTTCACCTAAGTCGTGGTAGTTTTTCGCTATATCTCCAGTACCACACCATTTGGTACCTGAAACAAACATTGGATTACAAGAGGTTTAGAATTTTATCGACTCAAAATTATATGAAGCAGTTAATATCGTTTTCAACACTGATTTTTTTAAAATAGAAATTCGAGGGCGAGTGTAATTTCTCAATTCCATAAGGACGAAAACGCTATAAAGAATATATAATACTTTAATATTGGCACGTTATTTGGAGTCCTCTGTTTATAATTCAATAAATGTTTCAACTTATTTCAAAAAAAGGTCCTTAGCCCGTCTGGAAATATTTTTGAATTATGTTCGAAAATGGCCAACGTTCACCAAAATCGGCAAGAGGTGCCCCTTGAGATGTGAATTAGGATTTTTTCCGCTGCATCTCGGCTGCCGTAAGTTTGGACCGATTCTCAAAGAACCACTGATTCCCCATCTCTGGATGGCGCTCTCACTCATATTACCATTTAAGCAAGCCAGGATCGTGACTTAAAAAAAAATCGAAAATACACGACCCAGTTTGGATTCAAGAAGAAACACAACACTGTTTTGCAAGTCATCACTGACATCATCACAAACTTCAACCGAGAAAAGAACACAGTTATGATACTTCTCGATATGGAGAAGATTTTCGACAAAGTATGGGTAGGGGGACTACTACTCCAACTAATTGAATTAGAAATCCCAGCGTACCTGATCAAACGTATTCACTCATATTTAACAAATAAAACCTTTGTGGTGAAAATCGAAAAGGCACTATCTAACGTGGAAAATCATAGCAGGGGTACCACAGAGGTCAGTTATTCCAGTTGATCTAGACAAAAAAGGGCACCTATTGCTGACGACACAGCAATATACGCACATTCCCACTATGCTTAAGCTCCTAAATACCTATTTCATGCACCTTGTAGGTAGATTCGCATTTTCCAGTTTGAGAAACCAATTGAACAAATTTTTGACAGCTGTCGAAATAATCTCAAACTAATGCGAAACTCCAGAATTCACGTCAGTGCTAAGTGACCAATATTATTTTCGATGATTCACTAGGATTTTCTGCGGTATCTATGGTCTTGGTGGTGCGATATGGACAAATTGCCGCAAGTAGTTTGAATACATTATTCTTCATCTATGTACAAAATTTCATTCCAATCCAATCAGTATTTTCGAAATTATCAGGAAAAAAATACTTTGAACGGTCATATTTACGGAACCCCTAGTCTAATTTTTCTCATTGATATTCGTGACCGCGACATTTGGGATCCACACGTATCCTGAAAGTTTCAAGTCCCTAGGACTTTCCGTTCGAAAGATATAATTTTCTATGGTTCTGGTCATGCGATCTCGACAAAATGTAGCTTGAATATATCATTAAATTACAAAATTTCGTCACGATCGAATCCGTATTTTTGAAATTATCAAGAAAAGTAAATTTCAAACGACCTTATTCACGGAACCCCTAGTCTAATTTTGCTCTATAATGAACGCGACCACGACATTCGGGATATAAACCTGCCCTGTAAATTTAGAGTCCCTAGGCCTTTCCGTTCGAAAGTTATAATTTTCTATGGTTTCTATGGTTCTGGTCATGCTATCTGGACAAAATGTGGCATCGACAAGGTTCGACACACTGATGACGAATCCGTCGAAAAATTCGAGTCTGACTGTCCGTCCGCACACACGATAACTCTTCGGCATGTAGCTTGAACACGTCATTCTCCATTTAAGTGCAAAATTTCACCACGATCGAATCTGTAGTTTCGAAGTAATCAGGAGAACAAAATTTCGAACGGCCATATTCGCGGAACCCCTGGTTGAATTTTTCCCAATAAGGAACTCAACTGCGGCATTCGAGATTCGAACCTACCCTGAAAATTTCAATTTTCTAGGTTGTTCCGTTCGAGAGTTATCGTGTATACGGACAGACTCGAATTTCTCGACGGATTCGTCATCAGTGAGTCGAACTCTATCGATTGAGACCATTTTCGGCTCAAAATTCGAAAAATACAGACATCGTGACGAAATGATATAGCCCTCGTGTAGGTAGAACGAGCGCTCAAAGAGGTAATACGGACGATATTGATAACTACGGACCTATTTGCATTTTAACCTCCTTCTCTTTTCGACAAGATTCTTTTGTAATCGACCTATTTATTTTCTCGATAAATACAATACCCTATCACCCTGCCAACATGGATTTCTAGAGAAAAGCAATATTATATTAATGAAGGCTTTGAAATAATGAATTTTCACGAGGTTTGTTTCCATGCCTCTCTTCAACCTTTGATTGTGTGAACCATCAAAGATTGTTGGAGATTCTTGAGGACTGTTTTGAATTTGAAAAAGACCCCATGTTTGTTCTTCTACAGTGATAAGAGTTGATTTGTCCAAAACCAATTGACATTGCTGATGAGCAGCGTTGAAGATAACGTTTGTTTTCCTGCTAACGTTCTTGAATAAAACAGTGAAAATTTAGAGGATGGCTAAATATTTCATGTTGTTGTTCTTCTCAATGATTCGATAAATACCGAGTCGATCGAATTTAACTTTCGTAGTTAGTTTTTAAATAACGACACCAAGGTTTATGTGAAATTTCGTGAGGATTGTAACCCTTAAAGAGTTTTTTGAATTATTTTTCAATAATTGTAACTCGGAAACTGTTCGCCATATCCTGCTGAATTTTTATGTCCACGTGAGGCATCGATTGAATGAGTTATGTGTGAATTCAGCTTTTCAGCTGTTCCATGTGGAAAGAAAAAGCTCGTGGACGAGTTCGAAGATTATATATTTCCCCTGACGTTTATCTCGATTTTTATTTCAAGCTCAGACGGAGTTATAATTCCTCTCGAAACTCGAGCGCTATTTGGAAAAAGTAGAACGATCTGAGGGCTGAAATGAATGAAAAACAAATCGTTATACGTGGTTTCAACATCCACGTGCAGTTTCCAGGAATTGCAGATCAATTTTGGTGAGTCGTCGACGTTATTCCATTAACAGTGCAATCATTTTCCTCATTCCATCTAGAATGCAGTCAAAGTGAATAATATCCCAATACAAAGGAGTGAATTTTGGCCCGAAAACAAAGAGGTTATATGAACGAATACTGTTCATTCTGGCCTGTGAAACAGGTTCAAATGAAAAATAAAGATATGGAAAGTGGGCGTAAAGATTTCCTAGCCCCCATGATGTGGTTTTTTATGTTTTCGAAAAATGTTTCAATATAATTGACATAACAAGGTACAGGTACTTCTGTCAGATCAATAATCAGAAAAGTTTCAATTTGATCGAATCAATATTTTTCTTATTATTGGGAAATACAAAAGAATTGAGAGGGCTTCATTTCCCCTTCGGAAGATTTGATCTATTAACGAACTTAACCGGCGCATTAAGACCTCAAACGTAGCCTAAAAATTCCAACACTCTAGGCCTGTTCTTTAGGAAGATATCGTGTATACGGCAGGCCGGCCAGGACGAATTATTCATCTAATCGTTCAAGATAATCCCCGTATCGAAATTCCAAAATAAAAGACATTTGAGCGAAATTTTAACGCTCTTGTTCAGGGAAAAAGAGCGCAATAATACTCAGATCTCACTACAATGAATTACATAATATTTATGTACTTACTCATCCAAAATATTATAGAAAGTATTGAAATGTTGCACAGTTAACGATCTTCCATTTCCATTTTGCCAATTCAAAATCAATAATCAATATCTTTTCAATAATTCAGAAAACACATAGAATATCCAAAGTATCGCTGAAGAAACAATTGGATGAGTATTACATTATGAATTATTCAAAAATTGAACTTCATGGTTAAGGCAATGAAATGATAATGTGAGCGTCTAATCGATCAATATCGAGTGGATTTCTTATGATGTTCGAAGTCAGGTGGTGATGTTCGAAGTCAGGTGGCTGGATTTTTCAAATCATAAGGATAAGGAAAACACTACAAGTCTATTCTCATAGATTTTTCATTTCCACATAACTGCGCTATACTTAAAAGATTTTGAAAAATTGGAAAGCGTTGACGTGAATCAGGAGTTTTTGCGCCTTTTTTCAATTCAGCACTGTTAATCTATGATTATTTCACATGAGCTGACACTGTATTGTATTGAAACTAAAAAACCAAAAATCTTGGAAGAAACCACAAACATCAATGTGACAAATAATTTCATTTTATTATAATGAAGTTTGGAGGGTTTTACCACCGAATATCAAATATTCTCAACACCAGATCAGCGAAACTCAATTTTTATTTCGCGGGAACAGCTGGAGAGCTGAATGTTTGAATAACCCATTTTATCTATGCCTTATATGTACACACAAAATTTCAACAGGACAGGGCGAATTGTTTATTCCCTCTGTGAATCCGTGATTTACCCACCATGAATCGAATTATATACTCGCTTTTTTTTGACATCAAAGCAGGACTTGAAAGGTGAAGCTTTATTTATGGTAACAAAAATTAACTAATAAATTTCATCATAGAAATAAAACATATAAATATAACCTAAAAATGTGTTTAGAATATTTGTGAAAAACGTTGAAGTTTTTCAGCTTGCAAAAAATGTTTTCGAATCTCACATACGATTACGATGGTATAAACCTGTATTACAATTAAAATTATTTCAATTCAATAATTGTTGTATCGACGAATTATCGAATTCACGATCAGTTGTAGGGAGGCATACAGCCGGAATATTCGACTGCAGTTGAAACAGGGAATTTCAGGTTTTATGAAACATCGTGGAATGCTTTCACAATAAATTGCTATACTTTCAAGGGAATTCACTTTTTAGATATCATTCATAAACGAGTCAGTCATCGAAGATTGAAGATCATTAAAATTCATATTCCTTTCCACCGAATGAGATTCAATATTCTTCGCATTCTTATGGGTAGTGGACATTTTGCAGAATTCTAACCATATAACTCTAAGAGCACCATTTCATGTCAGGATTCAAGAAGGAAAATTGATTAAATTCAACATAAGTTTTAGCTGCGGTAGCAAAACTGGTGGAACCAACAGAAAAAACTCATTGATACTTCGAAGCGTGTAGTCAAGTGAAGGGATTAGGAAAAACGTAAAGTCAAAACAGGAACACAAATTAAAGGATTTATCTAATACAGTGATCGCCAGCCCATTGCTCGCGAGCCACCGGTAACTCGCCGAGGTTATTTTGGTAGGTCGCCATTCATTTTGTATTTTGAAATTACACACGTTAGTAATTTCAAATACAAGTTAGTTGTTCGTATAATAAAAATTGAGAGAAGCACTGTCGTGAAGGCAGGAGCTTTTGAGCGCTCGTACATGCACCTTGTAGGTTGATTCGCATTTTCCAGTTTCAGAAACCAATTGGAAAGATTTTGACAGCTGCCAAAGAAAATTGCAAACTGAGGCAAAAATCCAGACTTCACGTCAGTGCTTTAGAAGACCAATTTTTTTTTCGATAATTCGCTATAATTTTCTACGGTATCTATGGTCTTGGTAATGCGATCTGAAAAAAATTTCCCACGTAGTTTGAACGCATTATTCTTCATCTATGTGCGAAATTTCATTCCAATCAAATGAGTAGTTTCGAAATTATCAGGAAAAGAATAGTTTGAACAGCTATATTTACAGAACCCCTAGTCGAATTTTGCGCATTGATGAACATGACCTTTCCCGAAAATTTCAAGTCGTTAGGCCTTTGCGTTCAAAAGTTATGATTTTCTATGGTTTCTATGGTTCTGATCATGCGATCTGAAAAAAATATAGCTCGAATATATCATTCTCAATTTGAATACAAAATTTCGTCACGATCAAATCGAAAGTTTTGAAATGATCAAGAAAACTGAATTTCAAACGACCATATTTACGGAAGCCTAAGTCTAATTTTGCTCATTGATGAACTTGACCACAACATTCGAGATCCACACCTATCCTGAAAATTTCAAGTACCTAGGCCTTTCCATTACAAAGTTATAATTTTCTATGATTTCTGGTCATGCGAGCTGGACAAAATTCTGCATGTAGCTTGAACACCTCATTCCCCATTCGAGTGCAAATTTCACCTCGATCGAATCTGTAGTTTCAAAGTTATGAGCGATCATATTTACGGAATCCCTGGGCGAATTTTGCCCAATAACGAACTCAACCGCGGCATTCGAGATTCGAACCTACCCTGAAAATTTCAAGTCTCTAGGACGTTCCGTTCGAGAGTTATCGTGTAGACGGACGGCCGGACGGACAGACTCGAATTTTTCGATGGATTCGTCACCAGTGAGTCGAACATAATCGTTTGAGACTATTTTCGGCTCAAAATTCGAAAAATACAGACATCGTCACGAAATGATATAGCCCTCGTGTGAGTAGTACGAGCGCTCAAAAATGTCGAAAACTTTCCATTTTTTTTTCTGTGTGTAGTGAAGCTAGTGGAACGCCTTCTCTTTTCAAATTGCCAAAGCAGCTCACCACACCGAAAAGGTATGAGACCGCTTATCTAATATATGGAGAATTTTGTCATGACAATTGTACATCTTTGAACCTATTTGTGAATCTATGAACCTATTTGTGAATTATTTAATGAAGGGGATATCAACATTTACACTATAATAAAGTCACTTTTTATTTTCTTAAACTGCCCGTGTCATGAATTATTAAACTTGTATGAAAGTAATAAAATGCGAATCTACCTATAAGGTGGACGAACGAGCGCTCAGAAGCTCCTGAGTTCACGGCAGTGCTTCAAGCTACATGCAAAATTTTGTCCAGATCGCATGACCAGAAACATAAAAACCATCGAAAAAAAATCATCTGAAGCACTGACGTGAAATCTGGACATCGTGACGAAATGATATACGAACCCTGAAAAATACATGGTATATGGTATTGACAGGAACTGACAGATTCTGGGCATTCTGGCAGCTTTAAAGTGTATACTGCATACATAATTGGTCCCAATATACCAATTAGATGACTGTTGACCTTATAAACTACCTTCATCTACTCCTATTGAATAATATAGTCATTACTCAACTACTTTCGATCAAGTAATGGAATATGTAAACAAACACGCCGATTGGCCGAAAGGGAACAGTCCATTATTGGTATCGAGGGGAGGTCACTTGAATAATTTTGACGTTTAATGAAATTGAGTTGTTAACTAATTATCATTGTGTATATTTCGTTGAAGAAGATGAATTCAGATAGTGCAGATGAATTATTATGTACACCTTTAGAAATAAGACAATCAGCTAATTCTACCATACAAAAATTATTGCCCGAAAAATACCAAAACAAATATAAAGGTGTATACAACAATTTTCAAGATTGGCTTAGCAGTAAGAATATCAAGTCATTGTTTACAGAGAATGTTCTTTTGGCATATTTTAGTGAACTTAGCACTAAATATGTGCCCCTATGGACTTTCTACTCCATGCTTAGAAGCACAATCAATATAAATGATGCATAGTTGGGATTTGTGAATGAAGTTATTTCTCTGTACTTGTATCTTAGTATTTATTGTTATAATCGTAGATAAAGTATAGTATTCAACTTGCGGTAATGGTCATAACTCACTTGATGAATTACATCTGCGTGAGTTATGACCTACATTACCGCTCGTTAAATAATATACTATTTGAATACCAATACGGTTAGTCAGGAAGGACTCCACTATTTTACAAGCCTGTGCAAACCTGACATCTGCGCAACGCTAGTTCATATTTATTTACAGTAATCTACCTAATCAGGATTGCAGAGAAAGAATAATCTAGTCACAGAAGCTTTTTGAAAAACTGACAAGCTACGCTAACCTCGAAATGAGAGGCTCTTCTTGGCTTCGCTGCTCTGAGCTCTTGGCTTGGGTTTTGAACAGGTTCAGCGCCATGGCGGACACCGGTGTCCGCTATGCTTCTAGCCCACAGGGCCGTGGCGGACACCGGTGTCTGCTATGCTTCTAGCCCACAGGGCCGTGGCGGACACCGGTGTCTGCTCTATAATCCAGAATATGTGTGTCTGGCCTGGCCAAGCGAACGAGTTCTTACGATATTTGACATATCGATGTGTCCGCTGTGGCCTTCCTCTACCGGAAAGTCTACTGAGGTTGTTTGAAACAGGACTTGTTCGGGAAAAATAGGTGGTATTTTGTTTCTAGTAACTTCGGATGTTTGACAATTTATAAAGAAGGCGCCTTCAATTTTTTATATTTTAAGAGCTCATTTTCATTTTTGGGTCAGCACAAGTCTTATTGAATGAACTCATATATAAGAAACTGTAAAAAAAAAATGATGGCCCAGGATGAAATTTTGGTCGAAATACTTCGGCGCTGAACCTGTTAAGTTCTACAGTGATATCTTATCTTTTAAAGGTAAAACAGGGTTGGTTTGTGAGTTAGTTGATCTTAAACCCTCGAGGGTGGAAGAGATACTTTGAGTTCAACAGTTCAACATGTGAGTAACAACATATTTATGATTACAACGTTATCATTATTCATATACAGGCTTCTCCTAACTTTCTACACTTTTATTCAATGATTTCCATTACTTACCCCATGCGTTATCTCAGGTATTTACCGTATTTTACCTTGTTTGTTTGCTTCTTGTGTATTGTTTTATATCCATTTTTCATACTTCATTATCAAGTCTATTCCATATTATTTAATGATTCTAACTGACCATGTGTATTGAATTCCTAAGTGCTTCAGCAAGAACTTTCTTGTATTAACGATTGTTTAATCATCACCTTCTCTAATCATATCTCGGTTATGCAATATTCTTTGAATAATACTATATGTAATCGTTGTAGTTTTCAGAAAATATTGAGGATATTCATAAGCACCAGTTTCGGCATTATGTTTCATCATCTTATCTTGATTGAGAACTTTAAATCGACTCTCCACTCATTATTATCCGTTATTTTTTGTTGTTTCTTTATTGTTTACTGTTTAAATTGTTCACCTAATACTTGATGGGACTACTGACCAGGGAGACAACTATCGTAAGACGCAACCTAACTAAATAAGGTTTGCCCACTGTTGGAAAAATTTATAACAAGGATCTTTGGTCGCATTCCCCTCTTCTTACACCGTGGGAGATCATCAACCGTCAAATGATATTGGATTCCTGCGAAGAATAACTCACAATTTTCGCACATAATCGCCTATGGAGTCATTAGTGCAGCATTTAATCTACTGAATCATTTTTAAACACCATATGAGAGAATTCTCACCAATCAATCTGTTGCTGTTTATGAATATCCCTTACTTGTGGGTTAACGGTATTTTGAACGATATAAAGAGAGAGGTCTCTGGGTTGTAACTTTACCAGTCTATCTATTGTTATACATTGTACAAGAATCAGGTTTTCTCGCAGGTCTTTCCTGATTCTTATTTTCGGACTTGAAGTTGGAGAACCGTCCCCAACAGCACAAATGAATAAACTTGTTATTTTGAGTGCTAAAAAGATGTGTTTTGAATTTCCTGTTTTCCCGTCAATCTCCTCTATTGAATCAAGCGTAATTTGGGTTACATACAGGACGTAGAGTCCTTTAACCACTGAACGATCACGATCTTGGCCAAAGATTATCTAGAGTAATATTTTCACGTTAAAAAGAACTCATTTAAGGTTGTAATAGATCGGTCCTTGATTGTCATCCAGAAAATAAGGAAGTTTATTATAATACCGATTTCAGAGTAGATTAGAAGAACATAGTCGAATATTCTGAACACGGTCAAATATTTTGAACTCCGTGATTTGTATTTTTAACACCGTGATTTTTATTTTTCAACTCGATGGTCTAGTGGAGGTTATAGGAATGTCAGTTACTTTTTGGTAGAGATTTGAGAGGGTTGGTTGCTCTGAGATACAGATATACAAAGCCAAGAACACTGGTAAGGTTTTTAAGCGTTAGTCGTAGAATTCAGCAAATTTACGAAACCAAGGGTTTCTATTATCCCTAGTATATTATTACAGTTTTATTTGATAATAGTATGCAAGTAAGTCCATTGTGAATTTCTTTAACAATGAAACATTACGGTGAGATTTATTCCTGATTGTTGTCTATACTTGTACTGTTTCCCCATTTAATATTTATATTACGTATTTTTGCTTGTGATATTTATTCATAATTCAGGTACTTGTGTACCCCCAGTCAATACCACTTTTTCGATTCTCCCACTTGGGAAACTTGGTAGAAGGTTCATTAATATGTTATAGTCTTGATACTTAATTGGAGAGATAAGTGTTTGCTAAGCATAATGACGCGGTATGAAGATTCTGCCGTGGGAGATATATCAAGAATTGTATCTCTTTCCATAGAAGTAGTTTAGTACCTTCCCCCTTGTAGAGCATTTTATCACCGCTCGAACTTGCAGGACATTGCTGAAATTTTTTTCACTGAGATTACAGCCTGTTAAGATGGTCTCGGTCCCTAAAGCTGCCACATGTCCTCGTTTATTAGTTAAGGGGATAGGGGATGCAATTCTGGAATAATCTCCTCTTTGTACCGTTTAAGTTGTTGGTGTGGACGTAGCACCTATCATTCTGAGGGAAAGTCCCTCTTGAATCTAACCCTTTTTTTTGTGTATATTGTTATTTAGTAAACAGTTTTTCACTTACGATACATTACCTTCGCATCCACCATTTGTGATATCTTTTATCATTAATGCTATCTTTTTTACAGAACGGGTTTTGTCGTTCGGTAGTATCTATTTTCGATTGTGATATATTTCCCCATTGCTCTCTATTACTTACTTTTGATTTCGATATATTTTACTATTCTCATTATAACTTATTTTTGATTTTGATATATTTTACCATTTTAGTATTTGCCTCTGTTTATGAATATTTCTTACTTGTGAGTTAATGGTATATGAACGAGAAAAGGAGGGAGGTTTTTCCCTTCTAGGGTTTTCCTCCCCACCTCTTGGCACTCTGAAATAAACTTGTTATTTTCTTATTTTGAGTGCTAAAAATATTGTGTTTCAATTGCCTAGACTTCCCGATGAATTTCCCTAGTACGATGAGAAGATTCTGTGGTTTCTACGAAACGTAGAGTTCTTCCTAGATTGATCACTGCGCTGGCCAAAAAAAGTTAAGATCAGTTTGCGATCCCGCGTGTTCGTATATTGAAAGTGTTCTGAACTCTCGTTCAGATAAAATAGTCGGTATTTAAAACTGCAAAATATTACAAGGTAGAGTTCTAGTTCTTTGCGGTTTTCAATAAAAAACTGCAATGTCGGTAATAGCTTCATCGGGTACGTCCCACTTAACGCCCGCAACGCCATCGACCACGACCGCTGAAACTGCCGTTCCACTAACGTAAAAAAGCCGCGGGCGTTGTAGGCGAATGTTATAGGTGGAACGCATATCTTGAGCGCTGTGTTCTCGCAATATGGCGGCATGGTGAAAACCTGCAGCTGTGGGGGTAGTGAGTAAATATTTCGTATGGATTGAAGTAAAATTAAATTCAACATGGATTCCCGTGAATTGCGTTGCGTTTTTGACAAAACGAACGAGAGATAACTCGGAAAGTTCATCAAGTTCTGATGACATTAAGGAAGCTGCTTTGAAAATTTCAAATTTCCCGCTACGTCCTGGTGGAAGCCCACTCTGACCCACCAATATTTTGTGGGCGATGCGGTCGCGAACAGTGACGTCATGTATGACGTCGAGTGATCGGTCGCGACGACGAGCCTTAGGTGGAACGATACAGAAGGTTTTACAATCGTTGCGAGCGTTAAGTGGACGTACCCATCACTTTTAAAGTACCAATACAGTACAAGCCTCGGCCCCAAATCCAATATACGTAACACCGACAGCAAAATTTGGTGATTTATAATATCGAAAGCCTTACTAAAATAAAGAATTACAAGTATTGTCAATTCATTGCTATCTATAGCGGAGAGAATATCATCGACAACATCTGCAACTGCCGTTTAACAGCTGTAACCCTCCCTAAACCCCGATTGCTTCCGCGGCAAAATATCGTTCGATCTGAGATGTTCTTTCATTTGTGCTGCCATTATTTTCTCCAACAATTTAGGAAATCTGGGTTGTAGATTAACCGAACGTAACTAACTCATATCTTTTGGATTAGCGGTTTTAGCAACAGCAACAGCAACAGCACAGCTGTATTAGCATACAAATGTGGTAATGTAATATCAGTGTAAAAGTTCAAAATATCATGATTCGGCGATTGAGATTTGGCGGATGAGCTAACAGAATAATTATTCATAGCATCAAAATCGTTTAAGTGTGGCGAAATCTGATGGTGTTTCTTTCTTAAGATATATTCAGCTCCGACCAGTATTACATTTTTCCAGTTTTCGCGTTATGTAATTTTTTTTTCTCTTCTTATGGCATGAGTTATGTAGTTCCACAATTGCTTATGATAGTCTTACGAGCTTGGACTTCGCGTCTCCTTAAAAGCCGTGCCTTGTTCCTCAGTCTTTGCAAGAACTTCACATTTTCTGTAATCCATCGAGCGTAAGGCTATTTTTTTTTGTTTAGTAATTTTTTGACTGGAACGAGCATGCTTGTATTGCTTGTCGAAAACACTCGGTATACATGATTTTAAAAAATCGATTTGATCATCTATGCTGGTTAAGTAAAAAACTCTATTTAGAGGAAGCTGTTCCAGGTCCATCTGAAACACCTCCACATTTTTCCTTCTCAGAGCTCTATAAGAAAACTCTGCAGTTTCGGCTCGTGAATAAATAATTTGAAGCAAACTGGAAAATGATCTGAAATACCACCATTCAACACCGCCACATCACTAAAGTTATTAATATTCGTGAACACCAAATCCAATGACACACAATGAGGAGAAATTCTTGTAGGGTGCTCTATAATCTGTTTCATATCATATGTAAGAAAAATATTTTCCAATTCTTTCAATATATTCAGGTTCATATCCAACAAATTGATGTTAAAGTCACTCAAGCACACCATATTTTCATAATCCGTAAAACAGTTACACACACAATCCTCTATACAGGAATAAAATTCTTTCAATGCAGTCCCCGGTGGCCTATAAACAACTCCAATGATATAAATAATACTAGCAGACTCGGCCACGCGCTGCTGTGGCTAAGGTATACGTCTAATTATATTGTAGTAAACTATTCAAATCAGTGGAATTATTATCAACCCTGACCTAACCCTAACCTTGATTTTTTAAAAGTTATTTCCCAGTTCTCAAACAGTTCCGAATTTCTTAAGTTTTGGGAAAAACCCAGAAACTTGGAATCATTCCTCGCACGTTATCGCTCTTGTCTAGTGATCGGATGTAGTGGGGACGCGATGTCCTGTCGTCGATTTGAGACCCATGTTGCCGCGTTGATAATTATCACTCTTTGTCATAAATAATACACAAATATTTTGCAATAAAAAAATATTGCAACTACAAATTGAGATATAAACTATCCTATCTTTTAAGTTGGATCAAACTGCACACAGTGGGTGTTATACGTTCACATCCAGGAGTTCCCAACACCAATCATGCTGAAAGGGACATTCCAACTATGTTGAGTGTTATGTTACATGATACATAAAAGGGGACTTCTAAACAGTCTTGACATAATCGGGATCGTGAATTTATGTACGAATCGTTCGACATTTCCCATCCTTGTAAATCTTAAATAAACCCATTTCTAAAACTCATTTTTATAAACCCAGTTGTTCACCACTAAAACGTAATTTGGGCAAAATTTGATTAAAATCGGTTCAGTATTATAGTAGTTCATCCCGGACAAAGAACGTGAAACGTAGTTTTTATATAAGTATAAAGATTTTTAATGTTAGGTTTAATCCATAGATGCTATATGAAGTCTCCCGTCTCAACAAACGAAACCTCCCAAAGAACAGCGAGGATAAACACGTCTTACTCGGCTGACATATGTATGTATTTCCTTCTGTAATTCGATTCAAAAATGGCGAACATACTGGTTCTTCATTATCTAGTTCTAGTTCTTTTCAATACCATATAAAGTTGAAAAATATCTGATTCTGAGTTTTCCCCGACTGCACTTGTCCACCAGAGTTAGTAGAAGCAGCGAAAGTAGCTTCTCGAAAAATTATTACCAGTTAAGTCGCGGAAAATCTACGGAACCGCGTTTTAGAGATTAATTGAATGGACGATGAAAAATGATGAAAAGCACTGCCGTGAAGTCAGGAGCTTTTGAGCGCTCGTTCACCAACCTTGTAGGTAGATTCGCATTCTCCTCCAGTTTTGGAAAGCAATAGAAAAAAATTTGACGGCTGTCTTAAAAAATTTCCAACTAAGACGAGGCGATTTCAAATCCCTAGGTATTTCTATTCGTAAGTTATGATTTTCTATGGTTTCTATAGTTCCTGTTATGCGATCTGGAAAAAATTTAGCTTGAATATATCATTCTGCATTGAAATACAAAATTTCGTCACGATCAAATCCGTATTTTGGAAATTATCAAAAAAACTGAATTTTAAACGACCATATTTACGGAACCCCTAGTCTAATTTTGCTCATTCATGAACGTGACCGCCACATTCGAGATCCACACCGATTCTGAAAATTTCAAGTACCAAGGCTTTCCATTGGAAAAATATAATTTTCTATGGTTCTGGTCATGCGATCTGGGCAAAGTGTAACCTGATTGTATCATTAAAATGCAACATTTCGTCACCATCGAATCTGTAGTTTTGAAATTATCAAGAAAAGTAAATTTCAAACGACCATATTTACGGAACCCCTGGTCTGATTTTGCTCTTTGATGAACGTGACCGAGACACTCGAGGTATAAACCTACCCTGAAAATTTCAAGTCCCTAGGCCTTTCCGTTCGGAAGTTATAATTTTCTATGGTCCTGGTCATGCGATCAGGACAAAATGTGGCATCGACAAGGTTCGACACACTAATGACGAATCCGTCGAAAAATTCGAGTCTGACTGTCCGTCCGCATACACAAGCGAGCAGCTTGAACACGTCATTCTCCATCTGAGTGCAAAATTTCATCTCGATCGAGTGTGTAGTTTCGGAGTGATCAGAAAAACAAAATTTCGAACGGCCATTTTTACGGAACCCCTGGTAGAATTCTGCCCATTAACGAACTCAACCTCTGCATTCGGGAATTGAACCCACACTGAAATTTTCAAGTCTCTAGGACGTTTCGTTCGAGAATAATCTTTTATACGGCTTGTGACGGCCGGACAGACAGACTCGAATTTTTTGACGGATTCGTCATCAGTCAGTCGAACCTTGTCGATTGAGACCATTTTCGGCTTAAAATTCGAAAAATACAGACATCGTGACGAAGTGATATAGCCCTCGTGTAAGTGGTACGAGCGCTCAAAAAGAAATGCAGTTCTTCCTCAGAGACAGTGTCATTGGCATATTTTTCGTAACTGGCATATAAACAAAAGCCATCACTTGTGTGATCGAATTATTCAATGATTAAAATCTATGTTACTGTCCAATAATAATGTGGATATCAAAATATTCCAAACTGATATCATTTCTGAAACAAAATAAGAAAGCTAAGATTTTAACTAGTGCACAAATTAAAGATTTTTCAAATGATGCTTGCTTGCCGAATGTGTGAAATAAGCCAGATAACAATAGAGGATATTGAAGATTCTGGAACGTTATTTGTGAAACTCAAAAAGCGAGAAGCACTGCTGTGAAGTCAGGAGCTTTCGAGCGCTCGTTCGTCCACTTTGTAGGTAGATTCGCATTTTACAGGTTTAGGAACCAATTGAAAAAATGTTTGACAACTGTCAAAAAAATGACGGCAGCTCTTTGTCAATGATGCCGAATAGGCTGTTACAGAAATATAAAGATTTTCTATTCAATAATCCGTTGGAATTTGGAATGGTTCTGGTGGAACGATCTGGAAAAAAAGGAGCTTGAATATATTATCATTCTCCATTAAAATACAAAATTTCAAACGACCATATTTACGGAACCTCTGATCGAACTTTGCCAAATAACGAACTCAACCGCGGAATTCGAACTTACCCTGAAAATTTCGAGTCTCTAGGTCTTTCCGTTCGAAAGTTACAATTTTCATGGTTTCTATAGTTATGGTCAAACGATCAGGACAAAATTCCGCATGTAGCTTGAACACATCATTCTCCATCTCAGTGCGAATCTAATCAGTAGTTTCGAAGAAATAAGGAGAACAAAATTTCGAATTATATATTTACGGAACTCTTGATCGAATTTTGCTTTATAACGAACTCAACCGCAGCATTCGAAATTTAAACCTACCCTGAAAATTTCAAGTTTTTAAATCATTCCGTTCCAGAGTTATCGTGTATAAGGACGGCCGGAGGAATGGACAGACTCGAATTTTTACCAATCGTGTAAGTAGAACGAGCGCTCAAAAAGACTATTTGACTATAAACCTACAGAGGATGTGATCTCTTGATCACATGGGTTATCTTTAACCACCTATCACAAAAGACCCAGAGATCAACTACGTAGAAACAGAAATTGAGTAAAACCAATTTCAAATATCAAGAAAAAGAGACTCTCCTTTGGAAGACAGAGGTAACACACAAATCACATGACAAAGATCGTAAAAGATATACAAACAAAAAATTGATAGACAAACAGAAGGTCGTGTTCTTCAAACACTAAGTCCATTACTGTTCTATCTATCAGAGATAGTTCGTCCATGAGGTTCCCCCTTGCATTAACAAAAAAAACAAGAAAATTCCACCTGAAAGTTTGAAGCCCTATAGATTTAATTGAAAATTCCTCAATCAAGATTTCTTTCGAAATCAATAGGTGAATCTACATAAGTACCTACTGTTTGGGTTCAGAGAAGGTGAATCTTAAAACGACACCCATTCCGGGTAGCGTCTGATATGGTATATGAACAGTTACTTTTCGATAGTAACTTGCGATCCGTGTCGTGTCGAGTTCTGGTAGGTTCATATTCGTATAAGAACTTCGCTTATCCTGTGGAAATAAGTTTGAAAAATAATTCTTTCCAATTTCTCGTCAATTGATCTCCGGGTCTTCTGCAGTAGATCATCATTTTTTGTGATCATCTTGTGTGCTCATAGTCAATTAATCTTCTGAGTTGTCCGTTGGATTATTGGTTCGCATTTTCGAATATCTCATCTGCTTCCCTTCTCACGGAATTTGTGATCCCATTTCCGGTCTGTGAGTATCTGTTTCTATCAAACCAGGGCTATTGCTCACCGAATGAACCTGATAGAATCCTCTTGATCTATATTTAAGCTGCATGGTCCCACGCCGCGATTCCCAGGTTAGGTTATTGGAGTCTTATCGTTTAGATAGCTGGGGTTCGGGCTCTAAATGGCTCATCCTACTTATTAATGGATAGAGTCTGTGTATTGGAGGAGACTTCTGTTCTGTTCTTTCTACTTCATATTTTATATAGATTTTCTTGAGCTAATATATTACTCAGATATTTGGCCTCAATCTGAAATTATACTTCAAATTCATCTTCTATATTAATAAGAGAGGATCTATGGTTCATGTATGAATAAGCATCACGTTCAAACGACTGCACCAAATTCGATAATTCTTTTTTAGTTGTGTTTGTTATTATCACCACAATATTTATACAATGAAATGTTACCTAAAAATCGTACGGTAGAGAAAAACAGGCTTTTCCTTCTCCTCCGACCAAGCGGACAATCATAGATTACTTATATTTCATGAGAATTTTGACACTTATATATGTGAGTGAAGTTTATCGTTTCAAGTTCATCACTACGTTTGTTATATATCGGTGTGTTGTGGGATAGTTATTAATAAAAATTTAGAAAAGCACAGCCGTGAAGGCAGGAGCTTTTGAGCGCTCGTACATGCACCTGGTAGATAGATTCGCATTTTCCAGTTTTAGAAATCAATTGAAGAAATTTTCGACAGCTGTCAAAAAAATTCTGAAACTAAGGCGAAACTCCAGAATTCATGTCAGTGCTTCAGCTGATCAATTTTTTTTCGATAATTCGCTAGAATTTTCTACGGTATCTATGGTCTTGGTGATGCGGTCTGGACAAAATTCTGCACGTAGTTTGAATACATTATGGCTCAGCTAGGTGCAAAATTTCATTCCAATCCGATCAGTAGTTTCGAAACTATCAGGAAAAAATATTTTGAACGGCCATATTTACGGAACCCCTAGTCTAGTTTTACTCATTGATGAACGTGACCGTGAAATTCGCGATCCAAACCCACCCTGAAAATTTCAAGTTCCTTGGCTTTCCCCTTCGGAAGTTAAAACTTTCTATGGTTTCTATGGTTCTGGTCAGGCGATCTGGACAAAATGTTGCTTAATAACGGGTGATTTTTTTGAAGTTAGGATTTTCATGCATTAGTATTTGCTCAGATTTTTTTGAGGTTAGGATTTTCATGCATTAGTATTTGCTCAGTATGCTTTGACATTTCAAGAACTGAAGCCGAACGATATGCCACAACGTCGAATTTTCAGTGAATGGGCCCTAGAAAAGTTGGCAGAAAATCCGCTTTTTTATCGACAAATTTTGTTCAGCGATGAGGCTCATTTCTGGTTGAATGGCTACGTACATAAGCAAAATTGCCGCATTTGGAGTGAAGAGCAACCAGAAGCCGTTCAAGAACTGCCCATGCATCCCGAAAAATGCACTGTTTGGTGTGGTTTGTACGCTGGTGGAATCATTGGACCGTATTTTTTCAAAGATGATGTTGGACGCAACGTTACGGTGAATGGCGATCGCTATCGTTCGATGCTAACAAACTTTTTGTTGCCAAAAATGGAAGAACTGAACTTGGTTGACATGTGGTTTCAACAAGATGGCGCTACATGCCACACAGCTCGCGATTCTATGGCCATTTTGAGGGAAAACTTCGGAGAACAATTCATCTCAAGAAATGGACCGGTAAGTTGGCCACCAAGATCATGCGATTTGACGCCTTTAGACTATTTTTTGTGGGGCTACGTCAAGTCTAAAGTCTACAGAAATAAGCCAGTAACTATTCCAGCTTTGGAAGACAACATTTCCGAAGAAATTCGGGCTATTCCGGCCGAAATGCTCGAAAAAGTTGCCCAAAATTGGACTTTCCGAATGGACCACCTAAGACGCAGCCGCGGTCAACATTTAAATGAAATTATCTTCAAAAAGTAAATGTCATGGACCAATCTAACGTTTCAAATAAAGAACCGATGAGATTTTGCAAATTTTATGCGTTTTTTTTTTAAAAAAAGTTCTCAAGCTCTTAAAAAATCACCCATTATATCATTCTCGTTCAAAATACAAAATTTTATCTCGATCGAATCCGTAGTTTCGGAATTATCGAGAAAACAAAATTTCAAATGACCGTATTTACGGAACCCCTAATATAATTCTGCTCATTGATGAACGTGAATTTCAGGTCTACACCTATCCTGAAAATTTCAAGTTTCTAGGCCTTTCCGCTCGAAAGTTATGTTTTTCTATGGTTTCTATGGTTCTGGTCATGAGATCTAGAGAAATGTAGCTTGAATATATCATTCTCCAGTAGTATACAGAATTTCGTCACCATCGAATCTCTAGTTTGGAAATTATCGAGAAAATTAAATTTCAAACGACCATATTTACGGAACCCCTAGTAAAATTTTGCTCATAGATGAAAGTGATCACGACAATCGAGATCCACACCTATCCTGAAAATTTCAAGTCCCTAGGCGTTTCCGTTCAAAAGTTACAATTTTTTATGGTTTCTATGGTTCTGGTGATGCGATCTGAACAAAATTGCTTGAATGTAGCTTGAAAACCTCATTTTCCATCAGATTGCAAAATGTCATCGCGATCGAATCTGTAGTTTCAGAGTAATCAGGAAAACAAAATTTTGAGCGGCTATATTCACGGAACCCCTCGACGAATTTTGCCCAATAACGAACTCAACCGCGGCATTTGAGATTCGAACCTTCCCTGAAAATTTCAAGTTTCTAGGACATTCCGTTCGAGAGTTATCGTGTATACGGCCAGACGGCCGGACGGACAGACTCGAATTTTTCGACGGATTCGTCATCAGTGAGTCGAACATAGTCGATTGAGACCATTTTCGGCTCAAAATTCGAAGAATACAGACATCGTGACGAAATGATATAGCCCAATGAGCAAATGGAATGAGAGGTTCTCTATCAAGATTTGTCCCAGCTCCGGAAGAATCGATATTATCGATCTCAGGCGAGATACAACAAAAAAAAGAATCCAATGAAATAATCAACTTTGAGCGTTTGGCATTTAGATATGATCCCACAGTCGATTATGCTAGCATTATACTGGTGTCTTTTGGAAATATGAACACTATTTGTCAATACTGCAATGCTCTGAGATATCGAAACGAATCCCCAGGATTATGTTGTTTGAATGGAAAAATCAAATTGCCACAACTGACAATGCCACCCGAACCTTTGAAGTACTTTCAGGACAAGAACTTCTATCTAAACATATCTTGAAGAATACTCAGCATTACAATAGTGTGTTCCAAATGACATAATTTGGTTCAAAAATAATTGAGGGACGAGGTTTAAAAACAATTTTTGAGGTATTTTTTGAGCGCTCGTACTACTTACACGAGGGCTATATCATTTCGTCACGATGTCTGTATTTTTCGAATTTTGAGCCGAAAATGGTCTCAATCGACTATGTTCGACTCACTGATGACGAATCCGTCGGAAAATTCGAGTCTGCCCGTCCGTCCGGCCGGCCGTAAGCACGATAACTCTCGAACGGATCAACCTAGAGACTTGAAATTTTCAATTTAGGTTCAGATCCCGAATGCCACGGTTAAGTTCGTTAATGGGCCAAATTCCAACAGGGGTTCCGTAAATATGGCCGTTCAAAGTTTTGTTTCTCTGATTACTTGAAAACTACAGATTCGATCGAGATGAAATTTCGCACTCAGATGGAAAATGAGGTGTTTTAGCTACATGCGAAATTTTGTTCAGATCGCATGACCAGAACCATAGAAAATTGTAACTTTTGAACGGAAATGCCTAGGGACTTGAAATTTTCAGGATAGGTGTGGATCTCGAATGTCGTGATCACGTTCATCTATGAGCAACATTATACAAGGGGTTCCGTAAATACGGTCGTTTGAAATTTTGTTTTCTCGATAAATTCGAAACTTCGGATTCGATCGAGATGAAATTTTGTATTTTAATCGAGAATGATATATTGAAGCAATATTTTGTCCAGATCGCATGACCAGAACCATAGAAACCATAGAAAATTGTAACTTTTGAACGGAAAGGCCTAGGAACTTGAAATTTTCAGGGTGGGTTTGGATCGCGAATATCGCGGTCACGTTCATCAATAAGCAAAATGAGACTAGGGGTTCCGTAAATATGACCGTTCCAAATATTTTTTTCCAGATAGTTTCGGAACTACTGATCGGATTGGAATGAAATTATGCATCTAGCTGAGGAATAATGTATTCAAAGTACGTGCAAAATGTTGTCCAGACCGCATCACCAAGACCATAGATACCGTAGAAAATTCTAGCGAATTATCGAAACAAAATTGATCAGCTGAAGCAGCGACATGAAGTCTGGAGTTTCGCCTAAGTTTCAGAATTTTTTTGACAGCTGTCAAAAATTCCTTCAATTGGTTTCTAAAACTGGAAAATGCGAATCTACCTACAAGGTGCATGTACGAGCGCTCAAAAGCTCCGGCCTTCATGGCAGTGCTTTTCTCAATTTTTTTCTATATTGAATATCTCACACATTGATTATAACATATACCCACGAATATGAAAACTCTTTTGAGACTCATAAACAAGGGTAAAGGTAAGGGTTAGACTGGTTAGAGTAAGGATAAGGGTAAGAGTTAGGTTAAGGTTAGGTTAGGGTTAATAATAATAATAATCCCAGGTATACCTTAGCCGCAGCAACGCGTGGCTGGGTCTGCTAGTTTATCAATATATTCGCATCAGTTTCTGGCTCTCTGCTCTGCAGGAAAATAGATTGGCTATTTTGCCCATTAATCATGAATTTGAACTAATCATTCAACTGCTTCTTGTAGTATTTAGTGCAGGGGTGGCCAAACTTTTGAACTCTGAGGTCTACTTGTGTTCAAAAATATTTCTTGCGGACGACTGTAAGGTAGAGTATACAAGAGAGAAATAAAATATTTCAGCAATAATTGAATAAGTGTTTTTTATGTAAACGTTAAAAATAAATTATTATACATAATCTTCATTCTGCATTATGTTTTTGGGTAGATCTTTTGCACTGCATATTCTCAACAAGTTTATCATATTGGGGAGTGTAAGAAGTAACTGTGATGCGAAAACAAGAAGCTAAGGGGGCATCTGTTGAACGGGAACGATGTTTTGTTTTTTTTACATTCATAGTTGAAAATGTCGATTCGCAAAGATAGGTGGAACAAAAAAATGAAGTTGAATATAAGGATACTTTTCTTAGGCATGGAAACTTTTCTTTGCAAATCAATTTTCAAAAATCAGTACCATTATCGAGAGCTCTAGTTTTCAAAATATGTCACATCTCATTTCAATTATCTCTACTTCGATCACAACAGATTCGGAATCAATAAACTTGCCTATTTTAACAGTTAAGCTGTCAAGGTCAATGCTTTCACTAAAAGGGAATGTTATGAAACTTAGCACTTCTTCGAGAGCGGCGAAATCCTCAAACCTTCTTTCGAACTCCAGGTGCAAATCATCCAGTTGTCTTGTAGTTTGTCATTACGGAAAAAGGCATTTCGCCCGATCCAGAAAAAATTGATGCTATTTCACGATATCCTGTACCTACAAGCTCTGAGGAAGTAACACGTTTTGTTGCATTGGCTAACTATTATAGGAAATTCATTCAAAATTTTGCAGCAATCGCGCAACCGTTGAACAACTTGTCACGCAAAGGAAAAGTTTTTCAATGGACTGAAGATTGCGAAAACGCATTTCAGACCTTGAGGCAAGTCCTTTTGACAGCACCTATTCTTCAGTATCCAGATTTTTCGGAGAAGAACGAATTTATTCTTAGAACGGATGCTAGTGGATTTGCGTTAGGTTCAGTTTTATCGAATTCTAATGACCATCTGATAGCGTTTGCTTCGCGAAGTTTAAACCCTGCAGAAAAGAACTATTGTACAATAGAAAAAGAGCTGTAAGCAATAGTTTGGTCAGTCAAGCACTTTAGACCTTATTTATATGGACGAAAATTTAAAATCTTAACCGATCATCGATTACTAATTGATCTGTTCAATATGACTAATCCTTCTAGTAGATCAACCAAATTCCGTTTGATTTTAGAAGAGTACGACTTCACAGATCATTATGTGATAGGTTCAGAAAACGTTACAGCAGATGCCTTATCGCGTATTAAAATAGATTCAGCGGAAAGAAATGGCAAACGGTGTAGTTGAAAACATAAGCGTCATGACGAGATCCCGAACTAAAAAGGAAGTAGGTTCTAAACAACACGAGACGAATGCCTCCGATGGCAAAAGGATTGATCACCTTGTTGTTGTCGAAGTGTTAAAACGTCCAGCAGAAAGTGTTGAGTTAAGACCGCTTTCAGAAAAAGAATTTCTCAATTTGAAAAAGCAACATTCAGAGGATTACAATGAGAATTTAATATATAATGTAAATTCACAAATTATTTTCATTAACCAGGATATCCGATCAGCGTACGACTTAGGTACATCGTTGAGGATACTGGAAAAATTATGCGCAGAAAATGATATATTAAAAATGTTCCTCATAAAGCTAGCTAGCAATATAAAATTTTTGAATATGTTGACAAATTGTAAAAATGAAATTCTAGGAACATCCTTAAAGATTAACATAATAAGAGATGTAACGCGAATCGAAGACAGAGAACTAAGGCAAATTATTCTGAACGATCTTCACGTGCTTCCAACCGGTGGACATGCAGGTATCGAACGCTAGTTCAACAATATCAAAAGATAGTATTTTTGAAATGGTTTAAGATCTGAAGTTGAAAAATTTGTAGAGAAGTGTGACGATTGTCAACGTCATAAACATTCCTTACCTAGGAAGGAACTTTTGGCAATCACCACCACAGCTTCGTCTGCTTTTTAGAAAGTTTTTCTAGATCTCGTAGGTCCATTATCTACGTAGGTCCATTATCTACGGATATCGAAAATAATAAGTATATTTTCACCATTCAATGCGACTTCACCAAATTCGTAGAGTGTTACCCACTACCAAACAAAGAAGCAGAAACAGTTTCGAAATATTTTATTCAAAACTTTGTTTTAAGGTATGGTATACCTTCTGAAGTTTTAACAGACCAAGGCACAGAATTTTTATCAAAAATATTTAGTGAATCGTGAGAATTGCTCAAAATAAAGCAATTCAATTCAACAGATTATCACCACGAAACACTAGGTGCGCTCGAAAATTCGCAAAAACACTTAGGAGCATTCCTTCGTATGCAGGCAGCTAAGGAAAGTAAAAACTGGAGTAATTGGGTTCCATATTGGTACTTTTCATACAACATACCGTGAACTCTTCAACTCGCTATACTCCTCACGAACTTGTTTTCGGAAAACCTAGTAGATTTCCACAAAATTTAAAAAGCCAAGTAGATCCAATCTACAATTTTGGCAACTATCCTCTGGAACTAAAATATAGGTTGCAAACGGTATGGAAAGATGCTAGAGAAAACTTGGTGAAGACAGAATTAAAAGAAAAGAGAGTTTCGACAGAAATTGTAATGAAATGAACTATAAAGTAGGAGATAAGGTGCTCTTGAATAATAAGGACAGTGACAAACTTGACCCCTTATTTAACGGTCCCTACGAAATAGTGGAAGTGCGAAACCCAAACATTATTGTGAAAACGCACAAGAACAAACTCAAAGAAGTTCACAAGAACAGATTGAAACCGTATTTTTCATAACGAGTAATGATAACTAACCAGTGATTAGAATCAAAAGACTGATGTAAATTTTAGATTAGGAAAAATAACGTATTAAAACTTTGTAGATGTAAGTTCCATTAAAATTACGTATAATGTATATATAGATATTAATCTATAGAAAAGTAAGAAAAAAAAATTTTATACTTGTATAGAAAATTTTTTTCTCTCAAAAGGGGAAGGTGTAGTATGTATCAGTATGAACACTCTGTATATTAGCGATCTTGAGATGCAATATCTGATACCTTGCTTGGGACACGTGAGAACGGTGTTTACAATGATATGTAATATTTTGATGTTTAATATTAGTTGTTCAATATTATATCGATCATGCTATCAGTTCCCAAGGTTGTTATGATACAGCCACGGGAAAATCATAAACAATCTGAATATATATAAACACTAACATTTTGCTAGACTCTAGCTAGAGAGATCAGAGTCTCTAGGTGTTACGAATAAACTTTCTTGACGAGTGATTCCCCACCTCTCGACTGCATAACGATTGAGCGAACCTACCCTAGCTGGGTACGTTACAGTCTGGCGAAAGTTTCAAAGTCCTTATTTGAATTGTGCGTACATTCTTCTTCCATGTTTTTATAGTTTCTCAATTCACCTCGTCTTAATTGAGATGCATGTACTTGAATCTGACTTTTAAATGTTTTAATCGAAGTTGTCATATCAATCACTGTCTTGTTTTTCCCTTGAAGATTTAGGTTCAATTCATTGAGTTTTTCCATTATGTCGCAAAGAAATGCCAACTTCACGAGCCATATTTCATCTTCAAGCTCAGGTACCTCTTCCCTTTTTGATTGGATAAAAATTTTGATTTCTGGCGAAGCCTCTTCAAAAAAGCACCACGGCTATGCCATCTGACATCTGTATGTAGCAAAAGATCAGAGTGTTCGGCCTCAGTCTCTTCAAGTAGAGCTCTAAATTGGCGCCTTTGCAAACTTCTGGCTCGAACAGAATTAACTATTTTAAAGGCAATTTTCATAATTATATCCGAGTCGAGAATTTTAGAGCACAAAACTTGCTGGTACCTGGTGTGTGATTCACGCTCAGGTCTATTCACTTCTAGAAATTGCGATAAACACTTCGCGAATCTTCCATCGCCTCCATCGATACGGCAACCTGCGGCTAGGCAAGTTAATACTAGTTAATGGAACTAGATAGCGTGTCCTGGTACTACAAAATATAAGGAGTGACGTAAGCACTAATAGAGCGTAATGCACTCGAAAAGTTTTCATTTTCAGTTTATTCATCTCTCGGGGCTACCAAAATCGCCTTCGCGGTCGACCGGTAGATCGCGGTCGACCTCTTGGCCATGCATGACTAGTGTATGACATCTGATCTCTCGTGGCAGCTATTTTATTATCATCTGCATAGAAAAGTAAACTATTTTTACATTTTTTGCTGCAGCGGACCTGGACTGAACCCTGGGTCACCCAGGCTTCCAGTGTCATTGTTTTTTTCGTGTAGCTCTTACTTCTCGAAACATATCACTTTAAAAAACAAAGTTCGGAATTTAGGCAACTTTGAATGATTGTATTCACCAAAATGATCCAAGTATTCGGAAAGTAAATTCTCGAAGTTTTTTTTTTGTACGATGGTCAACAAAATCATTTCATTCATAAATTCGATCAAGATCAAGAATATGTGAGTAGTTTTTTCGAAAAAGTTCGAAATTTTGGTCAACGTTGAATGACTTTATCTACCAAAATAATGTTGCACAGGACTCAATTTCTCTGGGTTCTCTTCTCTTCTGGCGGAGATAAACTCCACCAACAGTTCTTCTCGCTTCGTCATACTCGAGTTGTATTTCCTTCTTTACATCTCACCCTCCATTATTCGACCATTAAAAAGATAACTAGTGGGTACGAACAAAACGAACGAAATGACAAATATTATGAATTACGATATATTATGATATAATATGACGAATGTCAAAAAATTCTTATTTACGATTGGTCAAGAAATTTGGTGTTGGTTCCCTTCTTTTATGCTCTTTCTTTTATGCTCGAGAATATGGATATTATCGGGGGTAATATCCCTAGTGCATTTAATTTTTCCGGAAAAATTCGGAAAAACGAGTTTCTAAGTAATTTGTTTCAACAAATAGCATGAGCGAGAGTGGTTTTAAAAATCCGAGTCGAAGACGAGGATTTTTCCACTTTCGCGAATGCTATTTGTTGAAACAGATTACTTAGAAACGAGTGTTCCAATTTTTCCACAGAAAAAATTTAATGCCCGAGGGATATTTGGTAAGATTATTTCCTGAGTTAATTGAATATTTTATGTGTGAACTTTCTGAGTATTTAGTGGAACACTATTTTCAACAGCCGCATTAATTATACTTTCGGAAACATTTCCACGATTCATTTTGAGTTTCAGTTGAAAAATTAATAAATTCGTAAGCGTTGTTTGTGATCTTTGTTGTTGGTAACGGTACATAGCAACACAGCATAGAAACCATCAAGTTTGTTTTTACAAAGCAACTTGTCAAACTTGCATGAAATTTTTCCGATTTTTTTTCCGGAAAAACTGCTGTCAGCTAAGTTGACAGTTGTTGAGTAATTTTTCCACTCAAAATTTATATTTGACATACCAATTCTTGATAGCGATTGGTCAAAATTAATAGAAAGGAAATAATCGATATTATTTATCATTTGCACGAGTTCCTTGACAGATTTTGTCTGTAATTGCTGTAGTTCAGTATATCCTTGATTATTTCAGTACGTGCCCATGTTTATCTTGAGTATTATATGTGTGTATATATATTAATATTATCTTTCTTGTACAGTTTGTTATATATACTTTGAAAGTGTTTACATAGTTGTAACATATTAAATTGACATGTCATGTAATTTTATTCATGACAAAAATAAATAGTCTTACATAAATATATTAATAGTAATAGTAATAGTAGGGAGCAGCGATAGAGTAGAATCGAGGAACGTTCCCCGGTGAACGTTGTATTCTATTGCCGTCAAGAATTGGGCCACAAGTATCTAACCGTTGAGTGTTCATTGTAGTTTTTTACACACACTCTCAGAAATACAGCAGCTATAATGGAATGTAATTTCAGCCATGTCATAGCTAGACAATGTGCTCAAATTTCTTTTTATTCAACAGACTATCGTCGACAACTTCAAGACAATACATATTGAAGAGAAGTTATACTTGATTTATTTCCTTCCACCCGATTTTGTATATTATTATAGTTGATGAGGAACTGCTGCGAAAAACAAAAAGACTAAGATGAGTGAATACTAGTTGGAGTAAGGTGAGCCCTTATCAACGAGCTGATCAACCGTAGCATCATTAGAACTACAAAATAATTCAAAAATGTGATACAGACCTTGCCCACCAACCTTTTTGAGTCAATCTATAGTTTATTTAGACAACCTATTTCACTATGTTCTTCATTCGCGTTCTACATCATTTAACATACCTGGTATAATTCCACTGAGCAGGACTAACTGACTGTTGAGGATAGCTTTAGCTTCTTCGACTCTCGAAGTGAAGTTTTTGTGTTCTCCGCTTTTTTTAGATACTTTGGTCTTGTGTCTTCTCTTCATCTGATCCAGCTGAACGCACTGATCCATCAGATGGACCATCTCATCGAAGTTAATAGGAACTGGGGTTGTCTTGTCTTTGAGAGGGCCCATCGCCTTATCTACATCGGAACTTGAGCTGAAATACGAAATGTTCTACAATAAATCCAATGAAATTCAATATGCATCTACATTTAATCAATATCGTTGACCTTGTCCGCTTCGGTTTGATGACCAGATATTTGGTAGTACGTATTCTCATTCTGGAGATAAATTTGAGAATTTGGTTCGTATTGTTATTATTCTAGTTTTTTCTTTTCTAACTAGTATTCCTTTCAAAGAATGACAGCAATGTACCTGTTGACCAAAACCCAATCACCAACTGAAATATTTCTGGTTTTGAAATATTTTGTTTTCTTCGTATCAACAGAGTTATTTGGAAATGATTATGTTCAAGGTTTCAACCAACTTTAAGTTACATTTCACAATAATTTTTTTCCAATTTGATCCCCCAATTCTTTGAGGGATGAATATTATAAACCAAAAAAAAAAGATCCATTCGATTTCTGGAACTATTGTCCCACAAATCAACTGTTCCAATTTTTCAAGCATTAATTGATTTCTCGAAATGCTTAATCGGAAATCGACTTCCATACTCTCTACCTCCATTCAATTCGAACAAAGCTCGAAGAAGTGATATTCACTTGTGTTTTCTATTCTGCTTCGATTTTCAAAACTTGAAAATCCTTTGATTAAGTAGCTTCTTTCGAATAGATGTTCAAAATTGGATGAATTTAAATTTAATTATATTCGAGAACTCAATTTCTTGATCAGTTAATTCGACTGGTAAAATACGTTTTGAGGATTTTAGTGGTAGCGGCTTGATCGATTATAATAGGTGATGGAAATTGTATCATATTGCCTCACATAGTTTCTGCGAAAACTTCTGGATGAAGGAGGTATACAAAAAATTGTTTGAAAGAAAATTTTGAAGTCTTTGTTATCGTAATCAAATCGTTAAGTTCGAAAATTTATGGAGGTGGAATTTTTTTTCGCATTGTTGCATTGATAAACCAAAACAAAATTCCATAGGAGTAGTTTGAATTCTGATGGCTTTTCAGAATGAATATGCAACTCGATTATTATTTTCCATTTTTTCAAATCTGTTTCTGGAAAGTCATTATTGTGAAAGTTGTTTCAAGCGAAGGAATACTTGAATCATTAATCATACACCCATTTTAAAATTTTAGTGTGGTTCTTTATCAAGAATTTCCGCAAGAATAATACATAAAATCATTGGTAGATAAGCTATTCACTTTCTCAAGGGTAAATGACAAATTACGTGTTATAATGCATTAAAATTCCGTGAAAGTTTTTCTGTTCTTACTTTATGTTATTTCGATAAAATTATGTAGTAAGTAATATCGAGCGTTCAATGAAGCACGAGATCAAGGGTGCCATTGATTGTTCGAAGTAGGGCTGCGCTTTTATCACAAGAATATTACAGTCTATGTTCCCTTATCCGAAAAGTATACTCATTACTCGCGTTCCGATATTACCAGCAAATTCCCAACCAGTACTGGTGACACCAGCGGAATATCTGTCATATTTTTATCTGATACGTGGCGAGCCTAATTGGTACATATATCATTGCGTTAATGGTATCAAATCCGATCGTTATTGGTGTAAAATCCCACATCTGGATCTGTCGAATCAAATCTCTACATAACAGAACTGCACGGATAATCCATCAAGACAGAAGAAGGATGGAAGCGTCCTTGTTGGTGTATCGAAGAGATTTGCAGTCAAACTGATTTCTGGCATTGCTAACATTACGATTGTGGAGGATCTATGGATGCGAATGTCGATATCAACAAATCAAAAACTCTTCTTCCATGAACGAAGTAACCGAACTTAGATAGTTCAGAACTTCGCCACAATTAATATACGGCTAAAATAGCACGCACATATACAGGGTGTCCCAGAATGAATGGATAATCCTGTAACACCTTATAGAAGAGCTATTGGACTCTCTGAAAAAAATACAAAAAAATGTCTATCCCCACTAAAAATATTTTTTTTTCAAAATAATGATTTCTGCACTCACGTTGCGTTTCTGTGTAACACGCTCACAAATTAATCAAATCAATCAGTTTCTTCATGGTGAAATAAGTTATGAAGATGTATTGTACCAAATTTACACGAAAGGCGCTTATTTTTTTTGAGTTGTCCGCACATGCTTTCTCAAATTTTATTTCCACCATGAACGATCAAACTTTCACACTATGAAATATTCATCACCTTTTATGATGAAATTTGAAGTTGAATATTTTTTTCTAAAAAAGTTACAACAGATATCTATACGATTTTCAGCATATCTATTGGTAATTCAATGAAGAAACTGATGGATTTGATCCAGTTGTGAGCGTGATACACAGAAACGCAACGTGATGTGCAAGAAATCATTATTTTGGAAAAAAATATATCTAGTGGGAATAAATTTTTTGTATTTTCTTCAGAGAGTCCAATAGCTCTTCTATACAACAGTGTTACAGAATAATCCATTCATTCTGCTATTAATTTTTTGTATTTTCTTCAGAGAGTCCAATAGCTCTTCTATACAACAGTGTTACAGAATAATCCATTCATTCATGCTATTTTTCGCCGTATATTTATTTTGACGAAGTTCTGAACTATCTAAGCTCGGTTACTTCGTTCATGGATGATCATGGGATTGATACCTTCATCTTCGTCGACGATTTCAACCTCAGTGATTACGTATGGTCTGCAGATAGTGCCGACGGCAATTTCGAACCAAATGTTCTGAGTATAGAGGCCCGTACTCAGGCTTTCCTGACTTTTGCTCCCAAAACTCTCTATCACAGTTTAACAGCGTTTGTAACAACAATGGTAAAATTTTGGACTTTATTCTCTGGAGTACGAAATAATAATAATAATATACTTTATTTCAGAATATGTTATACACACATACATATTTTATACATAAAAGGCGTATATCGCTGCGACTCGCCTTTTATTGAGGAGGAAGATCTGCATCATCCTGCGCTGGAGATGGGCATCAAATGTGAGTTTGACATGATAATACCAAATAAGTCATCGTTCGTTCTATAAATATTTTAAAACTGACAATGAATGAATTAAGGCTGATTTAACTAAAGTTTGCTGGGAAGATATCTTGGTCAGTCAAGACATTAATGAATGCGTTGAAGTATTGTACTTAGTGTCGAATGATGTTATAGGCAGTAACGTTCCCCAAAGATCGTCTGAAGATGAAAAGTTCCATGTTTGGTTTTCGAAGCAGAGTATTAATTTAATTAGGGATAAGAGAAGTTTTCATGTCAAGTTTAAGAGAACTAACAATAAAATAAATAATAGGATTTCCACTTCATTGGGTTAAATTCCACGACACGTGTTTCGATGCGAAGCATCATCTTCAGGTGGTTAAGGTAAATTACTTCTATGAACTGTAAAACTACCTACGAATACAACTTATCTTATCACTAGGTGGGGGTAATGGTCAATCCTATGCGCAATTCCTTGTGCGAGGTGTAGGATAAATATTTAATGATATTTAATGAAGCTACCAAAGATGTATTTATGCTTATCTTACCGCCATCAAGTGAGAAGATCTGTTGACGTAATTTTTTTTTCAAAAAATATGTATTCATTAATGGTGAACTATTCAAGTCTACTTGATCGTTCAATAAGAAAACAGACGATTTTTATTCATTTATCCCAATGTTCAATTTTCTACTTTTATTTTCCGTATGCAAAATTTCGAAATCTTCTTTTTGAGCGCAATATTTTGTCCAGATCGCATGATCAGAACGATAGAAACCATGGAAATTTGTAACTTTTGAACGAAAAGGCCTAGGAACTTGAGATTTTCGGGGTGGGTTTGGATCGCGAATATCGCGGTCACGTTCATCAATGAGCAAAATTAGACTGAGGGTTCCGTAAATATGGCCGTTCAAAATATTATTTTCCTGATAGTTTCGAAACTACTGATCGGATTGGAATGAAATTATGCACCTAGCTGAGGAAAATTGTATTCAAACTACGTGCCAAATTTTGTCCAGATCGCATCTCCAAGACCATAGATACCGAAGAAAATTCTAGCGAATTATCGAAAAAAAATTGATCAGCTGAAGCACTGACATGAAGTCTGGAGTTTCGCAGAAAGAATTTTTTTGACAGCTGTCGAAAATTCCTTCAATTGATTTCTGAAACTGGAAAATGCGAATCTACCTACAAGGTGGATGTACGAGCGCTCAACAGCTCCCGACTTCACGGCAGTGCTTTTCGTCATTTTTGAGCGCACGTACTACTTACACGAGGCCTATATTTTTGAACGCAATGTCATAGAAACTTGAAATTTTCAGGGCAGGTTCGAATCTCGAATGCCGCGGTTAAGTTCGTTATTGGGCAAAATTCGCCCAGGGGTTCCGTAAATATGGCCGCTCGAAATTTTGTTTTCCTGATTACTTCGAAACTACAGATTTGATCGAGATGAAATTTTGTACTCAGATGGAAAATGAGGTGTTTCAGCTACATGCAAAATTTTGTCCAGCTCGCATGACCAGAACCATAGAAACCATAGAAAATTATAACTTTGTAATGGAAAGGCCTAGGGACTTGAAATTTTCAGGATAGGTGTGGATCTTGAATGTCGCGGTCAGGTTCCTCAATCAGCAAAATTAGGTTAGGGGTTCCGGTAATATGGTCGTTTGAAATTCTGTTTTCTTGATAATTTCAAAACTATGGATTTGATCGTGACGAAATTTTGTATTCAAATTGAGAATGATATATTTTAGCTACATTTTTTCCAGATCGTATGATCAGAACCATAGAAACCATAGAAAATCATAAGTTTTGAACGGAAAGGCCTAGGGACTTGACATTTTCAGGATAGGTTCGGATCGCGAATTTCGCGATCACTTTCATCAATGAGCAAAATTAGAGTAGGGGTTCCGTAAATATAGCCGTTCAAACTATATTTTCCTGATAATTTCGAAAATACTTATTGGATTGAAATGAAATTTTGTACATCTATGAAGAATAATGTATTCAAACTACGTGAGAAATTTTGTCCAGATCGCATTACCAAGACCATAGATAACGTACAGAATTCTAGCGAATAATCGAAAAAAAAAATGGTCATCAAAGCACTGACCTGAAGTCTGGATTTTCGCGTTAGTTTGAAATTTTCTTTGACAGCCGTCAAAATTTTTAAAATTGTTTTCTAGAACTAGAGAATGCGAATCTACCTACAAGGTGCATGTAAGAGCGCTCAAAAGCTCCTGCCTCCACGGCAGTTCTTTTCGTAATTTTTTCAATAGCATTGTGTAACAGTGTTAATAAGAGCAGAAACTCTGATGAAGAAACCATGTTTTTGCAACAAACGAATGATCAATATCATATCATTCAATTAAACATATATCTATTTATTTTTTGACCTTGTGAACTGAAATTAAACCAAACATTCCAAGTATTTGTTTTTTCGGTCTTTCAGTTTGAAAATTAACTAAACCGTATAAATCAATAATGACTGCATTCACAGTTTATGATGAGTAATTTTAGTATTGCTCGTTTCGAAAGTTGGTTCAAACAGCCGCATATCTATTAAAAATATAATTCGCAATAAAATAAGCTCTGATTTGTTTGAAATAGCTCATAATACTCGTTAAGTCTATCTAACGCGCCAGAGACAACTCTCCACGTGACGTCATGCACGGAATGGTCACATTTGGACACTTCGAAGATCCATCTTCTTTCCTTTGTATTATGATTATGAACATAAATGTCCTATGTGATGTCTGATGTAAACTTGATCAAACTCTTATTTCGAAAAAATATCTTATCGCCATTTTATTTTTGTCTTCTTGATGAGAATATTATCACTCTATCTATGATGAGATATAGTTTTATCTGCATCAGAGATGGTAACTTTTATAAGAAATTATTTCCAAAAATGTATTCGAATATCCAAAACATTTCATCATTACTGACGTTATAATTCTGTCATTCAGTATTCGCCAGAGTCTCGTGTAGTTTTGATACAAAAACATGATACCTTTAAATTCAGATTATCTATTAACATGAATGTCCATGAATAGGGAATTATTACATCATATCTGTAAATAGGGCACAATACACGGACGGATTATCCGTACAGTTCTGATACGTAGAGATTCGATTTGACAGATCCAGATGTGAGATTTTACACAAAAATCGGACGGATTTGATACCATACACGCAATGATATATGTACGAATTTGCACGTATCTGATATGACAGACGATGCGCCCGTGTATGTCGCCCTATTCCAAATTTTTGGCAGCAATTGAATTAATGCTCTTTTAAGAATAATAATGTAGGTACAAAGTCATCTTTTGAATCCTAGACACGTTTCATTGATACGATTTGTACGTGTCATTATCAACGGATATGGCAGCAGAGTTTTTGTCTTTATATTTCTGCATCATAAGTATGTAATATACTGTTATGGAAATCAGAACATAATTTTTTTTTCTACGGTTTAAGAATAAACTCAAATGGTTCACAAATATGCATGAAATTAGAAATACCTCATAATATATAATGATAAATGAAGAAAATATATTTCGAATTTGTAGTCGATTCAGGAAATTCAACCCTCCAATATCACTTATCTAAAACATAATTATATTCTGAAAGAATCAGCTGATACTTGATGAAAATCCATAATCAAACTTACAATAGAATAACTAGTATGATTTCCACTACATTGGGTTAGATTCCACGGCACGTGTTTCGATGCGAAGCATCATCTTCAGGTGGTTAAGGTTAAAAGGTTAAGGCTAAATTACTTCTAATATGTCCATACCGGATATCCAGCAGATGTCCGTGATTTACATGATACGGACCATATGAAAAGTATGTCCATACCGAATATCCAGTAGGTGTCAGTGATGGACATAATACAAAATATAAACATAATATAAAAAATGTCCATACCGGATATCCAGCATATGTCCGTGATGAACATGATACGGACCATATAAAATATGTCCATACTGAATATCCAGTAGGTGTCCGTAATGGACATAATACGGACCATATAAAATATGTCCATACTGAATATCCAGTAGGTGTCCGTAATGGACATAATAGGACCATATAAAAAATGTCGATACCGGATATCCAGCAGATGTCCGTGATGGACATGATACGGACCATATGAAAAATATGGCCATACCGAATATCCAGTAGGTGTCCGTGATGGACATAATACGGACCATATAAAATATGTCCATACTGAATATCCAGTAGGTGTCCGTAATGGACATAATAGGACCATATAAAAAATGTCGATACCGGATATCCAGCAGATGTCCGTGATGGACATGATACGGACCATATGAAAAATATGGCCATACCGAATATCCAGTAGGTGTCCGTGATGGACATAATACGGACCATATAAAATATGTCCATACCGGATATCCATTAGATGTCCGTTATGGACATGATCAGGGCCGTATCTAGGTACTATTGCGCTTGTGGCAATATATTGGACAGCGCCCCCCATTTGCGTAGATTTTTTTTCATCCATCATATTTTCTATTTATCCATCATGTTTTCTATTTATTTGTTATTCATTTATTATATATATTTATTTTTTTTTATAATGCTAGTCATATATTTCCGTAAGATTTTCAAAATAATACACATTTTTATGGAAAAATTTTTTCATTTAAAACATTGAAATACACATTTTAAATGATATGAATAAAAATAAAACAAATTCTGAAAAAACAGAATGCAATATTCATATTTCTTCAATAAATACGAACATTCATCTTGAAAAATATAAATTCTTCAACTTAAAATTTAATAATACATACTACAAACGTAAAATAAAAATTTTTCGGTAAGTTGACTAGAAAACAATAATCGATAATCACAATCTCTGCAAAAAAAAACCGCAAACTTAGCATACAAATACCATTTTTATAACCCTTTGAAACACGTATTAATAGTTTCGTACAGGGCCCGATGTTACAATATTCAAGAAGTCCATACGTTAAGTATAAAAAAATCACTAGAATAATCTTTGCCAGATGAGATTGAAGATTCAATGAAAACTATGAAAAGTAACACTAAAATTAGTGTTTTATTTGATTTCATTCAAAAAAAGACGCTCTGAGAAGTGAGAACTCAAGTTTGAAAATCCATATTTTCCGCAATGAACCAAACATATTTCTTCTTGAATTGAAAGGAACAATACATATTATTATGTTAAAATACGAATAATTCAATACATCAGATGCCAGATAATGTCAAAAAAAAATAACAAATACTTAGTACAACTCCCCTTCAATAGCACAATTTATAATGCTCGAATGCAAAAGCACAATGGCACAAAAAAGTCAGAATATAAAAAAATTTATAACACTTCAAATCTGGATACATACTAAACGAATATTAAAATTTAAATTTCTAATCTTATCTTCACATTTGGAAGAAATCAATATTTATGTAGAACAGAATAAGATTCCCCAATTTTTCTCCCACTTCTTGAGCTCAAAACTCTGATTCATGAATTTTTGGCAATACAAATCGTTTTTAAAATACCACAGATGTGGCCTAAAAATCTAAACAAATCGATCATTATGAACCATCATCATCAAAGAAGCCGCCCTTCAAAACAAGCTGGATGATAAGGTATGTAGTGTAAACAACTCATAAAACGGCTGTCTTGGAATCGCATGACGATATTGACGATTGTAATATTTATGATCAGAGTACGGCATCTTTTTTTACAACAATTGGACCATATTCCTCGTATTTCTGACCTTATTGCATTCTCATTCTGTACTTTGAATATCAATGTTGTGATCCAATTACTTACTTACGTAACCGTGTTGTCATCTTTCGAATTCATTTTTTTTTTGCTTGGTGCTTCTATTTTTATTTTTGATATTTTTTGGCGCCCTTTCGGACCTTGCGCTCGTGGCAAGTGCCACCCTTGCCACGCCCTAGATACGGCCCTGGACATGATACGGATCATATGAAAAATATGTCCATACCGAATATCCAGTAGGTGTCCGTGATGGACATATTAATACTGGTCATTCACAAAATGTCAATACCGGATATCATGTAAATGTCCGTGATGGATATAATACGGACCATATAAAATATGTTCATACAGCTTCTTCTTTTAGAAGCAATAATTTCAAGTTTCAGGTAGAGTAGGTACTTTAATTTCAATTATTTGAGATTTTTTGGTATTTTCTCGATGAGAAATTAGGTAGGAACTAGAAACGCGAGGAGCATAATAATGGAATAAATCGAAAATTCGCATTCTGGGGCGAATGTACTATTTTCATTTCAGCTGGTCGAAATAAAACACGTTCCCAATGATAATATACCAAATATTTCTATTCTGGGGTGGATGATTGTTATCTTACCACACCTGGAAATCTCGCATTGCTTTCAGGCAATGTAGAAACAGTATTTGCTCGAAATATCGAGAATAGGAATAACGAACATATATAATACTGACTACTCATAACTCCTTTTTTTTTTAGTTTTTTTTCGATATTTTAAAAACTACATATTTCAATGAATGCAACGATTCGAATAGAAGTATATAGTTGAAATTGAACAATCGATCATATAAGACACGAAAAAATGCAAAAAAAAATGTTCGATAAATTTATTTTCACCCCCTGTATAACTGAAAGTGTTCGGGCTTCATGAATATTTTAGCTCAGTAGATAAAGTCGAACAGTATCGTTATCCAAATTTTCAGATTTCAAATCTGTCAGGTTCTCAAGAACCGTCTAGTAGGCACTCGATCTTGGGACACCTTGTATACCAAATATTTCTATTCTGGGATAACTCACACGGATTCAGAGATCGCGTAATGAATTTCTCAATAGGGGTGGATGATTGTTGTTTTACCACATCCGGAAATGTCGCAGTGCTTACGGGCGTACCTACTAATGGAATGTGCTGGGTGGGTGGTGGTTGTAATATCTCTAATAGTAATAGTTTGTAGTTTTCATCCTCTTCCGACTGTTGCATTTGACTAGAAAAGTTTATGCGAAGTGTTTGTTTTTGAGCGCTCATACTACTTACACGAGGGCTATATCATTTCGTCACGATGTCTGTATTTATCGAATTTCGAGCCGAAAATGGTCTCAGTCGACTATGTTCGACTCACTGATGACGAATCCGTCGAAAAATTCGAGTCTGTCCGTCCGTCTTACCGTCCGTATACACGATAACTCTCGAACGGAACGTCCTAGAAACTTGAAATTTTCAGGGTAGGTTGTAATCTCGAATGCCGCGGTTAAGTTCGTTATTGGGCAAAATTCGCCTAGGTGTTCCGTGAATATGGCCGCCTGAAATTTTGTTCTCCTGATTACTTCGAAACTACCGATCAGATCGAAATGAAATTTCGAACTCAGATGGAGAATGACGTGTTCAAGCTACATGCAAAATTTTGTTCAGCTCGCATGACCAGAACCATAGAAACCATAGAAAATTATAACTTCCGAACGGGGTAGGTTCGGATCGCGAATTTTGCGATCACGTTCATCAATCAATCAATTAGACTAGGGCTCGTTCACCATACCATAGCGCATTATCGAAAAAAAAATTGGTCACCTAAAGCACTGACGTGAAGTTTGGATTTTCCCTTAGTTCGAAATTTTCTTCGACAGCTGTCAAAATATTTCCAATTGGTTTCTAAAACTGGAGAATTCGAATCTACCTACAAGGTCGATAAACGAGCGCTCAAAAGCTCCTGACTTCACGGCAGTGCTTTTCGTCATTTTATATTCAAAGTTTCGAAGTGTTTGTAGAATATAGTGCTGTTATATTCAAAGTTTCAAACGTTATTTGTTCTGTGTGTTGTACTATAAAAACAAAGAAGTGAGTGATCATTGATCTTATTATTGGAATTAGAGGATTTCCTGAAAACGGAAGAAAACATGAAAAACTTAGTAAATTGTGCATTTAATTAATTGAGTTTTCCCGATAAAATTTTCAGAATTGGTATTTTAGATTTACTAACATAAAAATTTTTGCATTTGGGTATATTTGTAGTTTCTTTCACAAGACTAAACAATTTCGAAATATAAAAAATTTGCTATTTCAATTTTATCATTTTGGTTATATTGAAAGAAATAAATGAATTTACTATATTTGAGTTTTGTTCTAAATAATGAATCTGTATTTTTTTTTTGTACATGTTATTTTTTGTGTTATTTTTGCGCGCTTGTTTTGAGGTTGAACGACTCTCCAAGGTGGGTGGTGGTAGCCCTTATGAATTTTGCAGAAGTGCGATGGCTACACTTTTGACAAATAAATTGGCCAGTGAATAAACCTGGGTTGTCCTAATAAAAAAGCAAGTTTTTTCGAAAACCAATACAGCAGATCTTATTATAAGTAAGAATAGTAAATAGTAATATGTGTGAGAGTTTAGGTATAATGTTGTGGCAAGTTGGGAAGTGGAGGTTAATCGAGAGTATTTCAAATTAATCAAATCAATTAGTTTCGTCGTGGTGAAATAAGTTATGAATATGTATTGTACCATTTTCAAATTTACATGAGAGGCGCATATTTCTTTTTGAGTTGGCCGTACAGGCTTCCTCAAATTCTATTTCCACCATGAACGATTAAACTTCCACATTATGAAATATTCATCACATTATATGATGAAATTTGAAGTTGTATATTTTTTTCCAAAAAAGTTACAACAGATATCTATACGGTTCTTAGCATATCTATTGGTAATTCAATGAAGAATATTTCACTATGAAAAACTGATAGATTTGATCCACTTGTGAGCGTGATACACACAAATGCAACGTGATGTACAAGAAATCATTATTTTGAAAAAAAATTACGAAAAGCACTGCCGTGAAGTCAGGAGCTTTTGAGCGCTCGTACATCCACCTTATAGGTAGATTCGCATTTTCCAGTTTTAGAAATCAATTGAAGGAATTTTCGACAGCTGTCAAAAAAATTCTGAAACTCAGGCGAAACTCCAGACTTAATTAATGTCAGTGCTTCAGCTGACCACTTTTTCTTTGATAATTCGCAAAATTTTCTACGGTATCTATAGTCTCGGTGATGCGATCTGAACAAAATTTCGCACGTAGTCTGAATACTTGAAATTCCTCAGCTATGTGCAAAATTTCATTCCAGTCCAATCAGTAGTTTCGAAACTATCAGAAAAAAAATATTTTGAAGGGCCATATTTACGGAACTTTGCTTATTGATGAACGTGACCATGAAATTCGCGATCCAAACCCACCCTGAGAATTTCAAGTCCTTACGCCTTTCCATTCGAAAGTTATAATTTTCTATGGTTTCTATGGTTCTGGTCATGCGATCTGGAAAAAAAGTTGCTTCAATATATCATTCTTGATTAAAATAAAAAAATGTATCTCGATCGAATCCGTAGTTTCGAAATTATCGAGAAAACAAAATTTCAAACGACCGTATTTACGGAACCCCAAGTATTATTTTGCTCATAGATAAACGTGATCGCAACATTCGAGATCCACACCTATCCTGAAAATTTCAAGTCCCTAGGCGTTCCAGTTCAAAAGTTACAATTTTCTGTGGTTTCTATGGTTCTGGTCATGCGATCTGGACAAAATTTCACATGTAGCTTGAACACCTCATTCTCCTTTCAAGTGCAAAATTTCATCTCGATCAAATCTGTAGTTTTCAAGTAATCAGGAGAACAAAACTTTGAACGGACATATTTACGGAACCCCTGATGGAATTTGGCCCATTAACGAACTTAACCGAGGTATTCGGTAACTGAACCCACACTGAAAATTTGAAGTCTCTAGGTTGTTCCGTTCGAGAGTTATCGTGCCTTCGGCCGGACGGACAGACAGACTCCAATTTTCCGACGGATTCGTCATCAGTGAGTCGAACATAGTCGATTGAGACCCTTTTCGGCCCAAAATTAGAAAAATACAGACATCGTGACGAAATGATATAGCCCTCCTGTAAGTATTACGAGCGCTAAAAAAATAATGAAAAGCACTGCCGTGAAGTCAGTAGCTTTTGAGCGCTCGTTCATCCAACTTGTAGATAGATTCGCATTTTCCAGTTCTAGAAATTAATTCAAAATTATTTTGACATCTGTAGAATAAAATTTCAAACTAAGGCGAAACACCAGACTTCACGTAAGTGTTTAAGGTGATTTTTTTTCGATGATTCGCTAGAATTTTTTACGGTATCTATGGTCTTGGTGATGCGAGCTGGACAAAATTCTGCACGTAGTTTGAATACATTATTCTTCAACTATGTGCAAGTTTTCATTGCAATCCAATGAGTAGTTTCGAAATTATTAGAGAAAAAATATTTTGAACGGCCATATTTACGGAACCCCTGGTCTAATTTTGATCTATGATTAACGTGACCGAGAAATTCGCGATCCAAACCTAACCTGAAAATTTCAAGCTCCTAGGCCTTTCAGTTCGAAAGTTTTAATTTTCTATGGTTCTGGTCATGAGATCTGGAAAGAATGTAGCTTGAATATATCATTCTCCATTAATATACAAAATTTCGTCACGATCGAATCTGTAGTTTTGAAATTATCGAGAAAACTAAATTTCAAATGACCATATTTACGGAACCCCCCGTTTAATTGTGCTCATTGATAAACGTGACCGTAACATTCGAGATCCACAATCCACAACTATCCTGAAAATTTCAAGTCCCTAAGCCTTTCCATTACAAAGTTATGACTTTCTATGGTTTCTATGGTTCTGATCATGCGATCCGGACGAAATTTCGCATGTAGCTTGAGCACGTCATATTCCATCTGAGTGCAAAATTTCACCTCGATGGAATCAGTATTTCCGAAGTAATCAGGAAAACAAAATTTCGAACGGCTATTTTTACGGAACCCCTGGTTGACTTTTGCCCAATAAGGAACTCAACTGCGGCATTTGAGATTAGAACCTACCCTGAAAATTTCGAGTTTCTAAGTTGTTTCGTTCGAAAGTTATCGTGTATACGGCCGGACGGACAGACTCGAATTTTCCGACGGTTTGTCGATTGAGACTATTTTCGGCTCAAAATTCGAAAAATACAGACATCGTGACGAAATGATATAGCCCTCTTGTAAGTAGTACGAGCGATCAAAAATTTCAGCAGTTTTAAAAAGGTTCTTTTGAGCGCTCGTACTACTTACAAGAGGGCTTTATCATTTCGTCACGATGTCTGTATTTTTCGAATTTTGAGCCGAAAATGGTCTCAATCGACTAGGTTCTACTCACTGATGACGAACGGAACGACTTGGAAACTTGAAATTTTCAGGGAAGGTTCAAATCTCAAATGCCGCGGTTGAGTTCGTTATTGGGCAATATTCGACCAGGGGTTCCGTAAATATGGCCGTTCGAAATTTTGTTCTCCTGATTACTTTGAAACTACAGATTCGATCGAGGTGAAATTTTGCACCCAGATGGAAAATAACGTGTTCAAGCTACATGCAAACTACTTGAAAACTACAGATTTGATCGAGATGAAATTTTGCACTCAAATGGAGAATGAGGTGTTCAAGCTACATGTGAAATTTTGTCCAGATCGCATGACCAGAACCATAGAAAATTGTAACTTTCGAATGGAAACGCCTAGGGACATGAAATTTTCAGGATAGGTGTGGATCTCCAATGTCGTGATGACGTTCATCTAGGAGCAAAATTATACAAGGGTTTCCGTAAATATGGTCATTTGAAATTTAGTTTTCTCGATAATTTCAAAACTACAGATTCGATCGTAACGAAATTTTGTATATTAATGGAGAATGATATATTCAAGCTACATTTCTCCAGATCACATGACCAGAACCATAGAAAATCATAACTTTCGAACGGAAAGGCCTAGGGACTTGCAATTTTCAGGATAGGTGTGGATCTGAAATGTCGCGTTCACGTTCATCAATGAGCAGAATTATACTAGGGGTTCCGTAAATACGGTCGTTTGAAATTTGGTTTTCTCGATAATTTTGAAACTACGGATTCGATCGAGACAAAATTTTGTATTTTAATGGAGATTGATATATTCAAGCTACATTTTGTTCAGATCGCATGACCAGAACCATAAAAACCATAGAAAATCATAACTTTCGAACGGAAAGGCCTAAGGACTTGAGATTTTCAGGGTAGGTTTGGATCGCGAATGAAGCGGTCACGTTCATCAATGAGCAAAATTAGACTAGGCGTTCCGTAAATATGGCGATTCAAAATATTTTTTTCCTGGTCATTTCGAAACTGCTGATTGGATTCGAATGAAATTTGCACATAGCGGAAGAATAATGTATTCAAACTACGTGCCAAATTTCGTCCAGATCGCACTACCAAGACCATAGATACCATAGAGAATTCTAGCGAATTATCGAGAAAAAATTGGTCAGCTAATAAAACTGTTAAGTTGAGTCTGGAGTTTCGCTTCCCTTTCCCTTCGGCGGATTCACTCATTAACGAACTCAACCTACGCATTCAGACCTCGAAAGTACACTGCGAATTCCAAACTCTAGGCCTTTTCTTTCGAAAGTTATCCTTTGTACGGACAGCCGGATGACCAGACGGACGGACAGAATTGAATTTGAATTTTCATCTGTGAGTCCAACCTAATGTTTTGAAACCTTTTTTGGTGAAATGATAATGCTCTTGTTCTTAAAAACAAGTTCTCAAAAAGTATATTTCATTTGAAATAGTCTTTTAAGCGCTCGTACTACTTACACGAGGGCTATATCATTTCGTCACGATGTCTGTATTTTTCGAATTTTGAGCCGAAAATGGTCCCAATCGACTATGTTCGACTCACTGATGACAAATCCGTCGGAAAATTCGAGTCTGTCCGTCCGGCCGTCCGTCCGTAAGCACGATAACTCTCGAACGGAACAACCTAGAGACTCGAAACTTTCAGTGTGGGTTCAGTTCCCGAATGCCTCGGTTGAGTTAGTTAATGGGCCAAATTACACCAGGGGTTCCGTAAATATGGCCGTTCATAATTTTGTTCTCCTGATTTCTTCGAAACTAAAGATTCGATCAAGATGAAACTTTGCACTCAAATGGAGAATGAGGTGTTCAAGCTACATGTAAAATTTTGTTCAGAGCGCATGACCAGAACCATAGAAACCATAGAAAATTGTAACTTTTGAACGGAAACGCCTAGGGACTTGAAATTTGCAGGATAGGTGTGCATCTCGATTGTCGTGATTACTTTCATCTATGAGCAAAATTATACTAGGGGTTCCGTAAATATGGTCGTTTGAAATTTGGTTTTCTTTATAATTTCAAAACTACAGATTCGATCGTGACGAAATTTTGAATACTAATGAAGAATGGTATATTCAAGCTACACTTCTCCAGATCACATGACCAGAACCATAGAAACCATAGAAATCCATAACTTTCGAACGGAAAGGCCTAGGGACTTGAAATTTTCAGGATAGGTGTGGATCTGAAATGTCGCGTTCGCGTTTATCAATGAGCAGAATTATACTAGGGGTTCCGTAAATACGCTCGTTTGAAATTTTGGTTTCTCGATAATTTTGAAACTACGGATTCGATCGAGATAAAATTTCATATTTTAATCGAGAATGATATATTAAAGCAATATTTTGTCCAGATCGCATGACCAGAACCATAGAAACCATAGAAAATTGTAACTTTTGAACGGAAAGGCCTAGGAACTTGAAATTTTCAGGCTGGGTTTGGATCGCGAATTTCACGGTCACGTTCATCAATGAGCAAAATTAGACTAGGGGTTCCGTAAATATGGCCGTTCAAAATATTCTGTTCCTGATCATTTCGAAACTACCGATTTGATTGGAATGAAATTTTGCACCTAGCTGAGGAATAATGTATTCAAACTACGTGCGAAATTTTGTTCAGATCGCATCACCAAGACTATAGATAGCGTAGAAAATTCTAGCGAATTATCGAAACAAAATTGATCAGCTGAAGCACTGACATGAAGTCTGGAGTTTCGCCTAAGTTTTAGACTTTTTTTGACAGCTGTCGAAAATTCCTTCAATTGATTTCTAAAACTGGAAAATGCGAATCTACCTACCAGGTGCATGTACGTGCGCTCAAAAGCTCCTGCCTTCACGGCAGTGCTTTTCGTAATTTTTTGAACCCCTGAAATATAATCTGGCAATATGAATTCCAAATTATATACCTATTTGAAATATTCGATAGATCGGCCATTCAATGATTCCTTTGAAATATGTAATTGCAAAATGAAGCTATACCTAATCATATCAATACACATTCACATATAATTCTCGTTCAGTCTGGACACATTTTCCATCGAAGGTTGAAAAAAATTGCAAAATGCCATTAGCCATTTGTAATACTTGAGATAAGTTGCCTAATTAACTAAATGCATAAGTCGTTCTTCGATGAGAGACCTTCACAAAATCGATAAGCCAACTTGACTTACATAATAGGTATTCAACTTTCAGCTCAGGGGAATCGGGGAAAATATTATGCAATTAAATGTTCTGCATTCTTACGGAAATGATATAACTGGAATTGCTCATTCCAAGAATTTTGAGACGATTCAAAAATTGTTTATTCTGATTTCCGTTTTCTGACCAAGATAATTTCATCAATGTTTTTTTTAAAACCTTCATTTATCTTGTGTTACGAATTGTAAGTGGTAATGATCTAATTCCCATGATTCATCCCAGACCTCATCCGTAAATGAATTTCCATTATATTCGGTTAATTTAATCAGAACGATTTCCGCTGTTTTGTGATTCAATCTTCATCAACGAGGTAATTCTTCAACAGATCATTCTGAAAATTCGGATTCACACTTTGCGATCAAATTGAAGAATCCGAAAAGCCACATGTGGTTCCTGGCGTGGAAGGGTGTTCAGTTTTGGAAAGAAGTTGGTAAATGTCGTTGAATTTTGAGGAATACATGAAAAATTTAGATCAATGTCGTTTCTGAATGTATTCGGGGTATTGAACCGATCGTGTGTAATTCCATTTTCGAATGTTTTTTTTCATGCCGAATTGAAAGAAAAAATAATTGGTTAACTGTTAACTCAATAAGCATAGGAACATAGAGATATAGTGAAAGTTAGTGATAAAAATGAAATTTCATTAGAGAATACGAGCATTATCAAACGATTAATAGGTTATATCAAAAAAATATACAACGACTCCATATAACATTACGAACGAATTCAAAAACCACCAAAACATAAAAACCAAATTGATCAACATAAATAAAAATCATCAAATGCACTGACGTTACAAAATGAACACTATTCATAGAAAAAAAGCGGGCAAAAACATTGGCTTACTGAAACGAAACTACAAAAGAATAAGGAAAACGTAGTAGAGGATATATTATTATAAAAACGAACTAAAAACAAATTAACAAACACAGGTCAACGTACCTTCCGAATTATTCACTTTGTGTATAAATTCTTTTGAATGTCCTGGGAAACACCAGATATGGTTCCATCTGAACAGAAATAAAACCTTTCCTCAATCATCTGTTGTAGATAAACGATATGGGAATATCTGCCATACCAAGAATGCAAATGAGAGGCTTCATGAATATAATAGAATGAATAACAAAAGACATCGGTATGGAATTCGAAATAGCCTCATGCAAAGATAAAGACTCTCGTGAAGAGAAAAGAATCATAAATATTCAGTATTTCAACAGAATACAAGTATAAAAATTACAAAAAGCACTGTCGTGAAGTTAGAAGCTTTTGAGCCCTCTTTCATCTACCTTGTAGGTAAATTCCATTTTTCCAGTTTCAGAAACAAATTGAAAAAATTTTTGGGAAATGCCAAAAAAATTTTCCCAGGCTTCACGTCGTGCTTTTTCTTTCGATAATTCGCTAGAATTCTCTACGGTATCTATGGTCTTTGGTAATGCGATCTGGACAAAATTTCGCACGTAGTTCGAATACCTATTTCTTTATTTATGTGCAAAATTTCATTCCAATCCAATCAGTAGTTTCGAAATTATAAGGAAAAAAATATTTTGAACGGCCATATTCATGAGACCCTAGTCCCTAGGCCTTTCCGTTCGAAAGTTATAATTTTCTATAGTTTTGGTCATGCGATCTGTACAAAATTTTGCATATGGCTTGAACACCTCATTCTCCATTCGAGTGCAAATTTTATCTCGATCGAATCTTTAGTTTCGAAGTAATCAGGAGAACAAAATTTCGAACGGCCATATTTACGGAACCCCTGGTGGAGTTCTGCCCATTAACGATCTTAACCGCGGCATTTGGGAACTGAACCCACACTGATCTCTCTCTAGATTGTTCCGTTCGAGAGTTTACGTGCTTACGGCTTTAGGTTGTTGTTAGTATTCAGGTTAGGTTAGGTTAGGTTAGGTTAGTCGAATATTGACGATTGAGACCAGTTTCGGCTCAAAATTCGAAAGATACAGACATCGTGACGAAAGTATAGCCCTCGTGTAGTAAGAGCGCTCAAAAAAAGGCAACACAAATTTATACACTTACTGCTACTAAGATAAATAAGATCACAACTGAAAACAGAAAACTCGTCTTATACCATAAACGCTTATTTAACATCACCTGAACTCGAGCAGAGAATGAGTCGAAATCTGTGAGAAAGAAGGAAAAAGAGAAATAATAAATAGCATTGAAATGTAGAACAAACAAATAAAAACTCGTAGAATATATTTCTTCAACAATAATGCAATAATGGTAATGAATGAAAACAATAACGATGTAAAAAAAAATAATAATCAAACAAACAACATGGAAAGCACCCACACATGATGAAAGACGAATGATCATATTTCAATCTGAGGTTATAGTTTTCAGGATTTCCAAAAATATTCTCCAAAACATTCATGTTCATGAATCTCAGAAATCTCCACTGAATATTTTGAATCTGTTCGATGTATGTCACATATCGAAGGCACCAGACTGATAAAGCAAAATGTATATCAATAAATGGATCCATAATCAAGTACCCAAGTAGTCTATCGGACGAATTGCCAATGACTGCAACCTGAGCATCAAAAATCACACCAATATTATCTAACTTGGCTAACCCTACACAGTTCCTCTCTACCAAGAGCGTAAGGACTTATCGCGTATGAACGTGATAACCTGACATGTTCAAGTACAAGTGGAATTCATGACAAAACATCAAGAGGCTATCAAGCACATGCTGACGCTGAACACAGCAGTTAACACTCCCTATCCTCATAAACAACTTCCAGTCTTCAGCAAACAGTAGAAATAGCAGAAGAACATAGATTTGATAAGAAAACCACACGTACATGGATCAGAACCCCCGAAAGAGTTGCCGAGAAGTTGAGTTATCTCTTCTGCCTTTGCAGCAATTGTCGCATAATGATCGGACCAAGTGAGATCTGAATAATTCTGAAAAATTACGCAACCAGGACTTTTTTCACCCAATAGTTCCTAATCATTGTTCCAACAGCAGTTTAGCATGTTGCGCCATTATTTTAAAAATAAACATTTTTCACATCCATATCATCAATTTCTGGCCGAAAGAATTAATTAACTCAAGGCAACATCCACTATTCTACTGTACGTTACTGTCACACCAACACTATTTTCGAAGAAATGAGTTCCAATCTCTTCGCCAAACCACAAACCGCCCCAAACTATCACTGTTTGTTGGTTAAATAATTGTCCGAACACTATTCTCGACTATTTTGCTTATTGACATAACCAGGCGAATGAGGGGGCCAAAAGTTATTGCATAATTTCTTGGACTTTCAAATCCTGCCCTATATGTATACTGGCCACTGCTCCAGAAGAATCTCTGCCACTTTATTAGCTGATGTTGGCGCGGATATTTTAAAATCAAAGAGGCACGGTGGTTGTAAATCAAGCAATGTTGCGGAGGGATATGTTGAGCATTCCATATAAGATAAAATCGTATTGCACAAGATATACTTGGTGAAACATTTAATGCGGTGTGCCCCACTTCCCAAATAACAGCCAGTGCAAGCCATAAAACAAGTTTGTCTTTGGGAATTTATTTAAACAATTGCAGTATTTGTGTTATCAATATTTATATTAATAAATCTATAATTTATGTTCTTATCTTGTGTTATAACAGTTAAATAAATAGATTTTTTTGTCACTTATTGTGAAATCCATTTTTCTTCACCAGTTGCATAATATTTTACTTTGTGCAACTAGTTATACAAAGTAAGACGTTTCCTAACGTCAATCAGTTCTGAAAGGTGTCACTTCATATGTCAAAATTTAAAAAATCTAATTTATAACACTATAGACTTACTTATCAACTTCGCGGTTTATACCTGTCGCTGTGTATACAATTTTTTAACATATTATGGTCCTAAAATATTCGATTGAGTAGGTGATAAAGGTATCGAAGATTAAGTATGTTTAATTCGAGCATCGTCTTAGAGACGTTTTTAATTTGACAGAATTTTGTTGTTGATATTTTTTGAGCGTTCGTACTACTTACACGAGGGCTATATCATTTCGTCACGATGTCTGTATTTATCGAATTTTGAGCTGAAAATATGCCGTATACACGATAACTCTCGAACGGAACGTCCTAGAGACTTGAAATTTTCAGTGCGGGTTCAGTTCCCAAATGCCGAGGTTAAGTTCGTTAATGGGCAGAATTCCACCAGGGGTTCCGTAAATATGGCCGTTCGAAGTTTTGTTTTTCTGATTACTCCGAAACTACACATTCGACCGAAATGAAATTTTGCACTCAGATGGAAAATTTCGTGTTCAAGATACAGTCTACTCGATAAATTGAATCTCTAGATAGTTTGAAGTTATATGCAGGTCCCTTGAATAACACTCGATAAATTGAAAAAAAAATCAATGTATTTTGGTCCCCTCGGTAATTTGAAATTGTAGCTGTGGCATTTTGCTCATCGACACTCTATAATTTGAAGTCCCCCACTTCTGTGATTCGTTCAATCTTGCACTGACTTGACTGACTTGTCCTTTTGGAGTTGGCGCAGTCTTTCTTAGAATTGCGTAGAACCAAAACCGTTTTGTCGAATCTTCGGAAAAAAAAATGATTGGAAGAAAAAATAAGTGTCCTTCAATTGATGAACCTCCTTGAATTTAAGAAACAAAATCATATTTATCTATTAATGAGGCATACTGTCAAAATACACAAAAGAATAAATGGAATAGAATTAACATAAAAACGCTGCAGATCGCTAACTGTTTGAAATGGAAAAAAAATTCATATGGACAAAAAATTTGGAATGAAATCATCTTTCTAAAAAGGAGTATGTTCGTAGAAAAAAAACTTCGACGGTGCCGCGACGCCTGGCGTCTTAATCTTTTTCGCCGACTCTCAGGTGAACATTGACTTGTAAAAACCGCCGCTTACAGAATAAAAAAATATTGGTCCATTTTTGAGAAAATTGGGATTACCAAGATAAGTGAATCACCCTGCACATATGCAATATCATTAGTACTTTCAATCAAGCTCTTGTTTTCTGAACTCTCAATATTTTGAACTCTCGGTAATTTGAACTTTTTCGACGGTCCCTTGGGAGTCGACTGTACTCACAAAATTTTGTCTAGATCGCATGACCAGAACCATAGAAAATTATAACTTTGTAATGGAAAGGCCTAGGATTTTGAAATTTTCAGGGAATGTTCGTATCGCAAATTTTGCGTTCACATTCATCAATGAGCAAAATCAGACTAGGGGTTCCGTAAAAATGGCCGTTCAAAATATTTTTTCCTGATCATTTCGAAACTACTCATTGGAAATTAATGAAATTTTGCAGAATTTGTAGATGGAGAATAATGTATTCAAACTCCTCGTGAAATGTTGTCCAGATCGCATTACCAAGACCATAGATAGCGTAGAAAATTCTAGCAAATTATCGAAACAAAAATTGGTCACCTGGAAATATTAGAGGGGATTAAATTTCCTTGAACGATTCAAAAGTTCTGTTATTACGAATAATTAATCAAAAACTGTCTTGGAATTGTGGATAAAATACATGATTCGTCAGCATTATGTTTAATGGACAAACATTAAATATTCCAGGAGAATTTCTGTTATTATAACCAACTCATCATTGAATTTTATAGCTATTGTTCCTTTGATCATCTAACAGCAAAAATATACATGAATGATTAATTCGATAATTTCAAACTGGTATCATTTTTGAGCGCTCGTACTACTTACACGAGGGCTATATCATTTCGTCACGATGTCTGTATATTTCGAATTTCGAGCCGAAAATGGTCTCAAACGACTATGTTCGACTCACTGATGACGAATCCGTCGGAAAATTCGAGTCTGTCCGTCCGGCCGTAAGCACGATAACTCTCGAACGGAATGTCCTAGAAACTTGAAATTTTCAGGGTAGGTTCGAATCTCGAATGCCGCGGTTAAGTTCGTTATTGGGCAGAATTCGCCGAGGGGTTCCGTAAATATGGCCGCTCGAAATTTTGTTTTCCTGATTACTTTGAAACTACAGATTCGATCGTGATGAAATTTTGCACTCTGATGGAAAATGAGGTGTTTAAGCTACATGCAAAATTTTGTTCAGCTCGCATCACCAGAACCATAGAAACCATAGAAAATTGTAACTTTTGAACGGAAACGCCTAGGGACTTGCAATTTTCAGGCTAGGTGTGGATCTCGATTGTCGTGATCACTTTCATCTATGAGCAGAATTATACCAGGGGTTCCGTAAATATGATCGTTTGAAATTTAGTTTTCTTGATAATTTCCAAACTATAGATTCGATCGTGACGGTATTCTGTATACTAATGGAGAATGATATATTCAAGCTACATTTCTCTAGATCGCATGACCGGAACCATAGAAACCATAGAAAATCATAACTTTCGAACGGAAAGGCCTAGGGACTTGAAATTTTCAGGGTGGGTTTGGATCGCGAATTTCACGGTCACGTTCATCAATGAGCAAAATAAGACTAGGGGTTCCGTAAATATGGCCGTTCAAACTATTTTTTTCCTGATAGTTTCGAAACTACTGATCGGATTGGAATGAAATTTTGCACCTAGCTGAGGAATAAAGTTTTCAAACTACGTGCAAAATTTTGTCCAGATCGCATCACCAAGACCATAGATACCGTAGAAAATTCTAGCGAATTATCGAAAAAAAATTGATCCGCTGAAGCACTGACATGAAGTCTGGAATTTCGCCTAAGTTTCAGAATTTTTTTGACAGCTTTCGAAAATTCCTTCAATTGATTTCTAAAACTGGAAAATGCGAATCCACCTACAAGGTGCATGTACGAGCGCTCAAAAGCTCCTGCCTTCACGGCAGTGCTTTTCTAAATGTAAGATATGATAGGATATTGAAGAATTTTCCCAAAAATTGCTTCTTTATACTTCAACTTCACTGTTCAAGTCAATAAATTGAAACATGTAATTGAATCCATTGTTTGGAACCGATATAATTTTCTCAAATTATAATTTTATGACTGGAAAACATTACGAGTTCTCATAAATCAATTATGAATGTATGGTTTGTCCTATTTCGATTCGACTTAGCTATTTCTAATGAGTTTCCACAATTCGAAACCAAAAATGGATATAAGATTTATTGCGAAAATGAAATTGGAGACTTTCTAGGAGATAATACCAAAACTTGTTCTAGTTTCACCTCGGCATCTTGCCAAATACTGAGAGAACATTTCTGCAAGCTCCTCTACAAAACAAATGGTGGTGGTAAATAAAGTTGAATTTTTTCATTAAGTCCTGACAAATCTTTCTCTTTCTTTTCTATCGGAACTCATTACTTGATAGCTTCATGAAAATATTTGAATTGTACTTTTTATAGGTGATCTCATTTTTTTACCATCAAAACTATAGGTAGGTATTCATGGACAAATAAACATCATTATTATTGGGACAATTATCATTTCAGAAAGTAGAGAAGGTAGTTTTTCATAATATAAACCACTATGAAAATATTCATTATTTTTTTTCCTCCTGCTTTCGTAATGAATGGAGTTCATAAAGGTACCTTTATGAAATTAGTTGAAATACTCACTATATTTCTATAACATAACAATTGAGCAGCAACTTTTTAGGCCCCAACTCTACGACAGCCACACTCAGGTCGTGGTAATACACCATCAGTATGGAATCCTCTCTCAGCCTTCTCCCATCGAAACTCTTGATGGCAGGGGGTGGTCCATCGTTCAATCTCAATCCAGGCAGGTGAAAATTGAAGCTGAGAGAAGTTCCAGATATCACTGGCCCATAAACACAGAAGAGGACACAGACCAGTTGGAAACACCATTTACCGAAATTCATTTTCGAACAAAACATCGTACAACGAGTAAACGAAGTATTCTGGAGTTCCGTCACATTTTAAAATTCGAACATTGCCAAGCCAGCGTTGTGGCGAGTGTGTTTGGAAGGCGAAGAGAAATCCGGGTGACGGTTAAAGACTTCGTTTTGTAGGTCAGTTTGATTGTTGTGTTTGACCACGCTGTACAACGTTCTGTCGTATACTAATTCCCATGTTTCCATTCATTAAGATTGGTTGCAGGCAGGTAAAGTCATTGAAGATTCTAACGTTATCAGATCTTGCGCATGTTGATCGATTCTTTTTGTTTTTCGAATAAGTACATAGTGTTGATCATGTCATGTTGCGTTTACCGCCATCGAGCAATATAATTGCGAAATACCGTTGAAAACGGTCGGTTTGATATTACTCAGTAAGTAGTCAGTTACATCAATCGATTGGTTTGTCTGATAAAATGTATCAGGGCCCGATCAAGGGGGGGGGGGGGGTGTTTCGAACCAGGCAATTGCACAGGGCGGAATAATTCCTGAATTTTTGCTGGTCGCTTTTGGAATTACAATAATATTTTATATTATACGTAAATGAGATTGGCCTGTAAAGTATCAGAAATACGGATAGTAATTTGATCTCAACTTTTGGAAACACATATATACGAAGTACTCAATGACAATGCAATAAGGTCAGAAATAAGAGAAATTAGTTTCCTATCATTATAAAACATCATAAATACAACAGTCGGCAATGTCTTTCACGAGTTTTGAGCGCTCATACTGCTTACACGAAGGCTATATCATTTCGCCACGATGTCTGTATTTTTCGAATTTTGGGACGGAAATGGTCTCAATCGACTATGTTCGACTCAGTGATGACGAATCCGTCGAAAAATTCGAGTCTGTCCGTTCGTTCGTATACACGATAACTCTCGAACGGAACGACCAAGTCGTTGAAATTTTCAGGGTAGGTTCGAATCTCGAATGCCGCGGTTAAGTTCGTTATTGGGCAATATTCGCCCAGGGGTTCCGTAAATATGGCCGCTCGAAATTTTCTTCTCCTGATTTCTTCGAAACGACTGATTCGATCGAAGTGAAATTTTGCACTCAAATGGAGAATGACAACTTCGAGCTACATGCAGAATTTTGTCCAGCTCGCATGACCAGAACCATAGAAACCATAGAAAATTATAACTTTGTAAAGGAGAGACCTAGGGACTGAAAATTTTCAGGATAGGTGTAGATCTCGAATGTTGCGGTCACGTTTATCAATGAACAAAATTAGAATAGGGGTTTCGTAAATATGGTCGTTTGAAATTCAGTTTTCTTGATAATTTCCAAACTATGAATTTGATCGTGAGGAAATTTTGTATTTTAATGGAGAATGATATAGTCGAGCTACATTTTTTTCAGATCGCATGATCAGAACCATAAAAACCATTGAAAATTATAACTTTCGAACGGGACTTGAACTTTTCAGGATAAATTCGGATCGCGAATTTCGCGATCACGTTCATCAATGAGCAAAATTAGACTAGGGGTCCTCAAATGTGGCCGTTCAAACTATATTTTCCGGATAATTTCGAAACTACTTATTGAATTGAAATGAAATTTCGCACATAGATGAAGAGCATTGTATTCAAACTACGTAAGAAATTTTGTACAGATCGCATTACCAAGATCATAGATACCGTAGAAAATTCTATCGAATTATCGGGGAAAAAATGGTCACCTAAAGCACTGACGTGAAGTCTGGATTTTCTTTGACAGCTGTCAATATCTTTCCAATTGGTTTCTAAAACTGGAGAATGCGAATCTACCTGCAAGGTGGACGAACGAGCGCTCAAAAGCTACTGACTTCACGGCAGTGCTTTCGTAATTGGTCGAAAGTGTTAGGTATAAGTTTTTTTCATATTTTGACTTTTTTGTGGCATTGTGCCTTTGGATACGAGCACTATAAATTATGTTATTGAAGGTGAGTATTTAGTATTTTTATGACATTATTCCGGCACCGAATATAATCAATTTTTCGTTGATACAATGACATTTTTCTTTTCAATTCAAGAAGAAATATACGTGTTCTTTTTTGCGGAAAATATGGATTTTCAAACTTGTGTTGTCAGAGCATGTTTTTCAACTCAAATCAAATGTAACTCAAATCTTAGTGTTTCGTAGTTTTCATCAAAACTTCAATCTCATCTGGCAGAATGATTTATTATCCAGAGATTATTCTTTTCGAATTCTTCAAATATTTTCAATTTCACTCCGACATATTTAAAATATATGTGTAACTAGCAGACCCGGCCACGCGTTGCTGTGGCTAAGGTATACGGTGAATTAAATTGTAGTGAAATATTCAATATAGTGGAATTATTATTATTATTAACCCTTACCTATCCCTATCCTAACCCTACCCTAACCCTATCGTAACCCCAACCTAAACCTAACCCAACCCAATACCTAATACTGCGGGGATATTTCGTACAGTTGTCGAGAATACCTATATGTTGCAATCAAGAAGATGAGAGGATAGTTATCCCAAGAATCCAACGTTGCCACACGTTATGACAGACGTTTTGGAGCAGAGAATTTGTAATCACATAAAAAATTATTATTGATTAACTCTCGCTCATTAATTATTAGGTTAGGATAGGTTAGGTTAGGTTAAGTTAACCCATTCTCTCCCACCGTACTCATTTGAGTACACTTCAAATTTCACTCTGCTAGTGAAATCTCTTGCAATTTTTCAAAGTTTTGAGAACCTTCTTGTGTTATACGATAAACCTGGAGCCCGTAATTCCGAGGTTTTTCTAAAGATACGACAGAATACTGAATTACTGGGTGTACTTTCTTTCCAAACGCGTCGCAACTCGTTGCTCTTTTTAGAAGTGTTAATTTCATTTATTTACTGTGGAAATTTCCATTTGGCCCTATTTTTCCTATTGTCAGGTATGTATTCAAGTTATAAATATTTATTTTAAAAATCTTTATCTATTCACTTTCGAGAGAACGGAAAAAACTTTGATGTACTCGTTTGGGTACAGTGGGAGAATAGGTATATAAAAATTTAAATTTCATTTCAGATCGAATTCGATAATATTGATGATTTTGAGCCGATTGCTTCGGAATGTTTTTACGGAAAACGTTTCAGAACTTTGGGAGAAACAGTGAACGAAATTGTTACTATGTTGACCAATTATGATACCATAGAGCCCTTGGGAAAAGTGAAACGTTGGTCCTCAGCAGGAAAACGAAGAACTGACGTGCCTCAACCACGCTTGTTTCGAAAATATAATTCACATTATAGGTGGGGTTGACAGTAAATAACTATCTGATCTTCATTCGAGGAGAGAAATGGTGGTGGCCTCTTTTCACATATTCCATCAACGTTTCAGTGGTAAAATCGTGGAAAGTACATCTACTCACTCATGATAAAAAGACAGATTTACTCGTGTTTTTGAGAGATGTGGCTCGACACTATTTAATGTCATATAAGAAAGCGACATCATAAAAAAATAAGATTTCTTCAATTCTGAAAAAGTATTACACAAGATGGCCAGGGTCATTTTCTGAAAAAAATTGAAAAGCAACTGAGATGCGCGATGGATTTCCAGAAGTGTGGAGTTACCCTGTGCATTGAGCGTGACTGTTTTATGCAATGTCATTCTAATAATTGAAAAATGCTGTTTTTGAACATTTTTTAAAAAATAATTTGCTTTCACGTTTTTATCCCTGATTCTCCCAGTGTACCCATTTGAGTACACCAGTTTTTTTTCTTTAATTTGACACGAAAATTTTTTTTTTCATATTTTTTCCAATACTCTTGTACCAAGAGGGCATCGAAAATATCATGAAAATAAGAAAAGACTTCCGTGGGAGATAATGGGTTAAGTTAAAATAATTGTTTCCCTACATCACGATTACAAATTCTCTGCTCCAAAACGTCTGTCATAACGTGTGGCAACGTTGGATTCTTGGGATAACTATCCTCTCGTATCAAGAAGTTCTAAGCTTCATTCTGGTTATACTAGTTATATTCAAATTAATATATGTATTACCTTAAAATTATATCGATATCCTCGAATTAGTGGTACACGAATATATTACAGAGGATGGTAGTAGTATGTCAACAGTAAAAATGGCTGTGAAGCAGTACATATACGGGTCACATTCCTGAATTTGTGCCGACAGGCCCGTCAGTGTCCGACTGGTCCATTCATGAAAAATTATAAAAAGGACTGACGTGTATTCAGGAGCTTTTGAGCGCTAGTTCATCCAAATTCTATTGAAAAAAATTTTGACAGCTGTCAAAAAAATGACAGCACCACTTTGCCAATTATGCCGAATCAGCTGTTACAGGAATAACAAGGTTTCCGATGATGACGGATTCGTCATCAGTGAGTCGAACCTGGTCGATTAAGATCATTTTCGGCCTGAAATTCTAAAAATACAGACATCGTGACGAAATTATATAGCCCTCGTGTAAGTAGAACGAGCGCTCAAAAATGGCTACTCAATTACTTCACGGCAAATGCGATAACAGAAAATGATCGTCAACGTGCGATCCTTTTAAGTCTCCTCAATGAGGAAGCATACAAACTATTGCATAATATGTGTATTCCTGCTGAACCCGAGTCTATGTTATAATAATAATATGCAGACATAATCAAGTTGATGGATGGACATTTCAAGCCAGTGACATCGGTGTTCTCTTGTCGAGAAAAATTCTTCCAGGCGATGAAATGGCGAACGAATCACCCAAAGAATGGGCAGCTCGTCTGCGCAGTTTGGTGTCTATGTGCCATTTTGATGGTGCCGATGGAATTGATCGTGCATTAGTGAATATTTTTGTGATCGGTTATGAAAAAGAACCGTTTGAATATTGGTTATTCGAAGAGAAAGGCGATGTTTCAATTTCTAGTATTGTTGAATTGGCTGCTTCGAGATCGGCGGCTGTGAAAAGTGAAACAGACACGCGCACTCTCAAGCGCTGGCATGACCTTCCACCTCGATGGGTTCCCGGACTTCACGCACGGTCACCCGAGAGGGTACTGAGGGTAGACATGAACAAAGAATTCATGCTGATGCCAGATAAGTTTTAATTCCGAGAGTGTTATTTACTCTCGTAATCTTGTAATAACAAAAGCACTGCCGTGAAGTCAGGAGCTTTTGAGTATCCACCTTTTGGGTAGATTCGCATTTTCAAGTTTTAGAAACCAATTGAAAAATTTTTGTCAGCTGTCAAAATAATTTTCAAACTGAGTCGAAACTCCAGACTTCGCGCCCGTGCTTTAGGTGACCAATTTTTTTTCCGATTATTCGCTAGAATTTTCTACGGTATCTATGGTTTTGGTAATGCGCTCTGAGCAAAACTTCGCACGTAGTTTGTCTATGTGTATATTTTAATTCCAATCCAATCAGGAAAAAAATATTTCGAACGGCCATATTTACGGAACCCCTAGTCTAATTTTACTCATCGATAAACGTGACCGCGACATTCGAGATCTACAACTATCCTGAAAATTTCAATTCCCCCCTTCCTTCCGTAAGTTATGATTTTCTATGGTTTCTATGCTTCTGGTGATGCGATCTGGAAGTCAAACCTTTAGATTTCATCGAATGTGAAATTATGCTCGAAGGAAAACATGGAAATTTTTCATAATTAGAAATGGAGCACCACCACTGCTGAAATGCGATTTTTTCTGTTTGAGTTGTCTATTTATAGTTTGAACATTGGCGATCTTCCTAAAAATTGGAATTTTCTCGTTTGTGAATTCGATAATCTTTTTTTTCCTGGATTGGGAAATTTTAACAAAGGAACAATGTCAATTAATCTGAAATCTGAATCATGTACCTATACCTAACTTATACAGGATGCGTGGTTGGCCATCATTTTCTCCACCTGTTGCGATGAATAATGAAAACCTTTGGCCCTTTTCTCATAAAATTTATTCGAAGGAGGCATTAATTTCTCCCTTTTTGAGCGCTCGTCTACTTACACGAGGGCTATATCATTTCGTCACGATGTCTGTATTTTTCGAATTTTGAACCGAAAATGGTCTCAAATGACTATGTTCGACTCACTGATGACGAATCCGTCGAAAAATTCGAGTCTGTCCGTCCGGCCTCCGTCTACACGATAACTCTCGAACGGAATGTCCTAGAGACTTGAAATTTTTAGGGTAGGTTCGAATCTCGAATGCCGCGGTTGAGTTTGTTATTGGGCAAAATTCGCCCAGGGGTTCCGTAAATATGGCCGCTCGAAATTTGGTTTTTCTGATTACTTCGAAAGTACAGATTCGATCGAGGTGAAATTTCGCACACAGATGGAGAGTTACGTGTTCAAGCTACATGCTGCCACGTTTATCAATGAGCAAAACTAGACTAGGAGTTCCGTAAATATGGCCGTTTAAAATATTTTTGGACGCTCGTACAACTTACACGAGGGCTATATCATTTCGTCACGATGTCTGTATTTTTCGAATTTTGAGCCGAAAATGGTCTCAATCGACTATGTTCGACTCACTGATGATGAATCCGTCGGAAAATTCGAGTCTGTCCGTCCGGACGTAAGCACGATAACCCTCGTACGGAACAACCTAGAGACTTGAAATTTTCAGTGTGGGTTCAGTTCCCGAATGCCTCGGTTGAGTTCGTTTGGCCAAATTCCACCAGGGGTTCCGTAAATATGGCCGTTCAAAGTTTTGTTTCCCTGATTACTTGAAAACTACAGATTTGATCGCGATGAAATTTTGCACTCAAATGGAAAATGAGGTGTTCAAGCTACATGTGGAATTTTGTCCAGCTCGCATGACAAGAACCATAGAAAATTATAAGTTTGTAATGGAAAGGCCTAGTACTTGAAATTTTCAGGATAGGTGTGGATCTCGAATGTCGTGGTCATGTTCATCAATGAGCAAAATTAGACTTAGGGTTCCGTAAATATGGTCGTTTGAAATTCAGTTTTTTTGATAATTTCAAAACTATGGAATTGATCGTGACGAAATTCTGTATTCAAATTGAGAATGATATATTCGAGCTATATTTTTTTCAGATCGCATGATCAGAACCATAGAAAATCATAAGTTTCGAACGCAAAGGCCTAGGGACTTGAAATTTTCAGGATAGGTTCGGATCGCGAATTTCGCGGTCATGTTCATCAATGCGCAAAATTTTACTAGGGGTGTCGTAAATATAGCCGTTCAAACTATTTTTTCCTGATAATTTCGAATCTACTCATTGGATTGGAATGAAATTTCGCACATAGATGCAGAATAATGTATTCAAACTACGTGAGAAATTTTTCTCAGATCGCATCACCAAGACCACAGATGCCGTAGAAAATTCTAGCGAATTATCGAAACAAAATAGGTCTTCTAAAGCACTGACGTGAAGTCTGGATTTTCGCCTTAGTTTGAAATTTTCTTTGACAATTGGTTTCTAAAACTGGAAAATGCGAATCTACCTACAAGGTGCATGTACGAGCGCTCCAAAGCTCCTGCCTTCACGACAGTGCTTTTCTCAATTTTTTTTCCTTAAAAAATGCATAATTCAATCTAAAGAATTCAATTTTCCCTTTCAATGGCACACTTGTTATAAGCGAGTAGCGATCGAACGAATTAATTTTTTATGTAATTTTTTTCGAAATGCGGTCCTGATTTTTATTTAGTCCTTTCCTGATAATATTTCTTGTCTTTCTGATATACAGGGTGTTTCCTGAGTGGTTTGCCATACTCTAGTGGTGAATGCAGGTCATCCAGGCCTTTCAGAAAAGTTGCTTGTTTTGTGTCCTAAATGCTATTAGTTCAGGGGATACAGGAGTACGGGGATTGTATCATCAACTACAGACAAGTCAGGAAAAGTTGAGGAACTTCATTTATACTTAGCTGTTCTCTGTGAGTGAATTCATTTATATGTTCGAAAGAATTAGTTTGTTTTTGAAAAAATAATATAATTTGTATTGATATTATTGCTTTTCACTTTGGAACCCTCATTGAAATAGAGTCTCGGGCAAAATAATGAACAAGATTTTTTCAATAATTGTTAGTGGATTTTCGGAAAATTTCAAAATTTGATATTATCATCTTGAACGAATCATAACAATATATGTATATACAAACTCTGTAAAAGTGTTACCATGTCATAGCGAGCCTGGGTTTACCTGCCGAACGTAGTGAGATTTAGAAACCAATTGAAGAAATTTTTGACAGCTGTCAAAAAATTTCTAGCTAAGGCGAAACTCCAGACTTCACGTCAGTGCTTCAGGTGAGCAATTTTTTTTTCGATAATTCGCTAAAATTTTATAACGTCTTGGTAATGCGATCTTGAACAATTTCGCACGTAGTTTGAATACATTATTCTTCATCTATGTGCCACATTTTATTCCAATATAATCGGTAGTTTCGAAATTATATAAAATAAAATATTTTGAAGGGCCATATTTACGGAACCCCTAGTCTAATTTGGCTCATTGATAAACGTGACCGCGAAATTCGAGATTCGAACCTACCCTGAAAAATTCAACTTTCTAGGTCGTTCTGTTCGAGACGGACGAAGGACAGACTCGAATTTTTCGACGGATTCGTCATCAGTGAGTCGAACCTTGTCGATTGAGACCATTTTCAGCTCAAAATTCGAAAAATAAAGACATCGTGACGAAATGATATAGCCCTCGTGTAAGAAGAATGAGCGCTCAAAAAGACTTGGCAACCAAACACTGCCTAGATCAATAAAAATCATACAATGAATATATTTCCCTGTTTTCATAGTAAAGGGCTATTACCTATAAGATTATAGATCGAGATCTGATCGATGACAAAATTTGAAAAAAGCACTGACGTGGATAGGGAGCTTTTGCGCGCTTGTTCAAATTCATCGCCAGATCGATCACCCGTGTAGATACATCTAAATACTTCGAGAAAATGCTTTCGAGAGAGGAGACGTATTCGCACAGGTTGCATCCCCAATTCGGTATTTTTTACGATATTTCCCTCCAAAATTCGGGATATCAGATTTTTTAAATCTTCAAGTAAAATTCTGGAAACCTTAAAAACCAATACAATTGTGAAGCTAGGAAATCTTTGAAAATCATCGCATATCATTCTCAACTGTAAATAAATAAAAATTTTGTTCAGAAAAAAATCAACTTATATCCGAACATTTTGATTTGACATAAAGTGATACTTTAACAAGACTATTGAACCAAAGATTATGAAACGAACTAAAGAAACTATACGTGTGTGAAGTTAGCGGCCACTTTCCGCTGAGTACTCAGCGGCCAGTTCGCCGATAAGCGCTCTCAGTGGCGTGCGCCCTGGTCTCATTCTAGTGCAATCGTAACTGTAAATGGTCCCCGTGCGAACGTCGGTACTCGGTACTCGTACTTCACATTGTGAACAGAATTAATACGTATGATCTATGTTATATTAAAGCACATGAAAATTAATATCTCAGAATAATCAGGGAGAATCAGTTTTGTCCCCTGCCTTTTTTCCCGGATATAATAGTAATGTAACATATTCTCTCCAATCCCAATATCGGATTAATAATTGAACATTTAATTTTGCCTCTCATTTCCAGAAGAATGAATGGAAACCATTTTTGTTTTTTGCATGATATAGAGGAATAATAGTTCTACCACAGTGCATAGGTCTAATATTTTGTCACCATCAGGAACAATGTAAACCGAGCCGTTGAATAATGTTCTTAGGATTAATCGAATAAAAATTCAAACTTCGCGTTTTCCGTCTCATTTCCAGAAAAATGAGTGGAAATCATTTTTGTTTTTTGCATCATATGGGAGAATAATGGTTCTACCACAGTGCATGGGTCCCATATTTTGTCACCATCAGGAACAATGTCAACCGAGCCGTTGAAAAATGTTTTTCGGGTTTATCGAATAAAAATTCAAACTTCGCGTTTTCCGTCTCATTTCCAGAAAAATGAGTGAAAATCATTTTTGTTTTTTGCATAATATGGGGGAATAATGGTTCTACCACAGTGCATGGGTCCCATATTTTGTCACCATCAGGAACAATGTCAACCGAGCCGTTGACAAATGTTTTTCGGGTTTATCGAATAAAAATTCAAACTTCGCGTTTTCCGTCTCATTTCCAGAAAAATAAGTGAAAATCATTTTTGTTTTTTGCATAATATGGGGGAATAATGGTTCTACCACAGTGCATGGGTCCCATATTTTGTCACCATCAGGAACAATGTCAACCGAGCCGTTGAAAAATGTTTTTCGGGTTTATCGAATAAAAATTCAAACTTCGCGTTTTCCGTCTCATTTCCAGAAAAATAAGTGAAAATCATTTTTGTTTTTTGCATAATATGGAGGAATAATGGTTTTACCACAGTGCATGGGTCCCATATTTTGTCACCATCAGGAACAATGTCAACCGAGCCGTTGAAAAATGTTTTTCGGGTTTATCGAATAAAAATTCAAACTTCGCGTTTTCCGTCTCATTTCCTGAAAAATGAGTGAAAATCATTTTTGTTTTTTGCATGATATAAGGGAATAATGGTTCTACTACAGTGCATAGGTCTCATATTTTGTCACCATCAGGAACAATGTGAACCGAGCCGTTGAATAATGTTCTTGGGATTAATCGAATAAAAATTCAAACTTCGCGTTTTCCGTCTCATTTCCAGAAAAATGAGTGAAAATCATTTTTGTTTTTTGCATAATATGGGGGAATAATGGTTTTACCACAGTGCATGGGTCCCATATTTTGTCACCATCAGGAACAATGTCAACCGAGCCGTTGAAAAATGTTTTTCGGGTTTATCGGATAAAAAGTCAAACTTCGAATTTTTTCTCTCATTTCCAGAAAAATGAGTGGAAATCATTTTTGTTTTTTGCATGATATAAGGGAATAATGGTTCTACTACAGTGCATAGGTCCCATATTTTGTCACCATCAGGAACAATGTCAACCGAGCCGTTGAAAAATGTTTTTCGGGTTTATCGAATAAAAATTCAAACTTCGCGTTTTCCGTCTCATTTCCAGAAAAATGAGTGGAAATCATTTTTGTTTTTTGCATGATATAAGGGAATAATGGTTCTACCACAATAAGCAGGTCCCATATTTTGACTCCATAAAAAAGTTCCATGAGCCGCCAAAGGTGGGTATTAGAAATTGTCGGATTATTATATTGAAGTTTTATTGTCACTTACAAATAGAATATTGTCAGGTACCCATTTACAGACAAAACGTGAGAATCCGTTTCAAACCTCCTTAAGAACAAGGTGGTGAAGATTTATTATTGCTCTTTAAGAAGATGAACATATGTTTTGAATTCCTAAACTTCCTGAATTAGGTATACCATAAAATAATAAAACGTTAAGCTAGTTGTATGGTTTGTGCTTAATGTTTCTTTAACACAAAATGCACAAGACTGCCGCCTTCATATCTTATTTAAAAATTTCAAGCAAAATTTCGGCATTATATCTTCTGTGCTTTGAGCTGGAAGGTACTAAGATTATAAGTTTGAAGTTATATTCTCGAGAACTTTGTCAAATTTTTTGCAACATATTTCGAATATACTTATTCAGGTGCCATTATCTCGTGTTAGTTTATGTTCCTGTATCGATTTAGTTCTAATTGATTTATTTGGCGTTTTATATTTTGGAAACGTTTGTGGTGGGCGATTTTTTCATGAAATTAATGATTTCCACTCATTTTTCTGGAAATGAGACGGAAAACGCGAAGTTTGAATTTTTATTCGATAAACCCGAAAAACATTTTTCAACGGCTCGGTTGACATTGTTCCTGATGGTGACAAAATATGGGACCCATGCACTGTGGTAGAACCATTATTCCCCCATATTATGCAAAAAACAAAAATGATTTTCACTCATTTTTCTGGAAATGAGACGGAAAACGCGAAGTTTGAATTTTTATTCGATAAACCCGAAAAACATTTTTCAACGGCTCGGTTGACATTGTTCCTGATGGTGACAAAATATGGGACCCATGCACTGTGGTAGAACCATTATTCCCCCATATTATGCAAAAAACAAAAATGATTTTCACTCATTTTTCTGGAAATGAGACGGAAAACGCGAAGTTTGAATTTTTATTCGATAAACCCGAAAAACATTTTTCAACGGCTCGGTTGACATTGTTCCTGATGGTGACAAAATATGGGACCCATGCACTGTAGTAGAACCATTATTCCCCCATATTATGCAAAAAACAAAAATGATTTCCACTCATTTTTCTGGAAATGAGACGGAAAACGCGAAGTTTGAATTTTTATTCGATAAACCCGAAAAACATTTTTCAACGGCTCGGTTGACATTGTTCCTGATGGTGACAAAATATGGGACCCATGCACTGTGGTAGAACCATTATTCCCCCATATTATGCAAAAAACAAAAATGATTTTCACTCATTTTTCTGGAAATGAGACGGAAAACGCGAAGTTTGAATTTTTATTCGATTAATCCCAAGAACATTATTCAACGGCTCGGTTCACATTGTTCCTGATGGTGACAAAATATGAGACCTATGCACTGTAGTAGAACCATTATTCCCTTATATCATGCAAGAAACATAAATGATTTCCACTCATTTTTCTGGAAATGAGAGAAAAAATTCGAAGTTTGAATTTTTATTCGATTAATCCTAAGAACATTATTCAACGGCTCGGTTTACATTGTTCCTGATGGTGACAAAATATTAGACCTATGCACTGTGGTAGAACCATTATTCCTCTATATCGTGCAAAAAACAAAAATGATTTCCATTCATTCTTCTGGAAATGAGAGGCAAAATTAAATGTTCAATTATTAATCCGATATTGGGATCGGAGAGAATATGTTACATTACTATTATATCCGGGAAAAAAGGCAGGGAACAAAACTGATTCTCCCTGATTATTCTGAGATATTAATTTTCATGTGCTTTAATATAACATAGATCATACGTATTAATTCTGTTCACAATGTGAAGTACGAGTACCGAGTACCGACGTTCGCACGGGGACCATTTACAGTTACGATTGCACTAGAATGAGACCAGGGCGCACGCCACTGAGAGCGCTTATCGGCGAACTGGCCGCTGAGTACTCAGCGGAAAGTGGCCGCTAACTTCACACACGTAGAAACTATGAACCAAACAGGCCGTCAAAATAGCGATCAAAATTCAAGAGATAAAATTATAGAATATATAAAATTTGTCGACGCCAGACCACAAACACTCAATTTTCTTTCCACGTGGAACAGCTGTAAAGCTGAATTTCAATACCTATAACACATTCCAGCCATGCCCCACATGTAAACACAAAATTTCAGCAGGATATGACGAAGTTTATCAGATACCGAAGGTTTTAAAAATATATATTTTTTTAATCTTCTAGTGTTACGATCCCCCCGAAATTTCCCAGTAACCTTCTTGTGGTTATTAAACAACTGACGTCCAAGGTTCAATTCGATGGGATCGGTGTTTTTCAAATTATTGAGAAAAAATTTTCAGGTAGTTATAGGTATGTATCTACGAAACACTTTGATGGATTTTACCCATTTACGAGCTCAACCGACGCATTCAAACCCCAAACGTACCATGAAAATTTCTTAACTCTAGCCCTTTCTTTCGAAAGTTGCTGTGGTCGGGCGAACGGACAGAATTGAATTTGATCAGGAATTCTAGGACAAAATTTGAAAATCACAGATATTTGAGCAAAATGATAATGTTCATAGAAACAAACGCGCAATAAGTTCTCCAAGGATATGACTTGAAGTAATGTTATTTAATCTTAAAAATTGAAGAAAAGCACTGCCGTGAAGTCAGGAGCTATCGAACGCTCGTTCATCCACCTTGTAGGTAGATTCGCATTTTTTCAGTTTAAGGAACAAATTTTCTACGGTTTCTATGGTCTGAAAATGCGATCTGGACAAAATTTCGCACGTAGTTTGAATAAATTATTCCCTAATAGCACAAAGAAGTCCTATGGACATCCATAGGATTGGTTTTCGAAGATACTGGCCAATTTATTTGTCGAAAGTGTAGCCATCGCCCTTGACGCCCTTCTGCAAAATTCATGAGGACTATCACCACCTACCCTGGAGAGTCGTTTAACCTAAAAACAAGCGCGCAAAAATAAGACATGTACAAAAAAAAAATACAGATTCATTATTTAGAACAAAACTCAAACATAGTAAATTCATTTATTTATTTCAATTTAACCAAAATGATAAAACTGAAATAGCAAATTTTTTATATTTCGAAATTGGTTAGTCTTGTGAAAGAAACTACAAATATACCTGAATGCCAAGATTTGTATGTTAGTTACTCTAACATACCAATACTGAAGATTTTTCTGGGAAAACTCAATTAATAAAATGCACAACTTACTGATTTTTTCATGTTTTCTTCCGTTTTCAGGAAATCCTCGAATTCCAATAATAAGATCAATGATCACTCACTTCTTTGTTTTTGAGCGCTCGTACTACTTACACGAGAGCTATATCATTTCGTCACGATGTCTGTATTTTTCGAATTTTGAGCCGAAAATGGTCACAATCGACTATGTTCGACTCACTGATGACGAATCCGTCGGAAAATTCGAGTCTGTCCGTCCGGCCGTCCGTAAGCACGATAACTCTCGAACGGAACAACCTAGAGACTTGAAATTTTCAGTGTGGGTTCAGTTCCCGAATGGCTCGGTTAAGTTCGTTAATGGGCCAAATTCCACCAAGGGTTCCGTAAATATGGTTGTTCAAAGTTTTGTTTCCCTGATTTCTTGAAAACTACAGATTTGATCGAGATGAAATTTTGCACTCGAATGGAAAATGAGGTGTTCAAGCTACATGTGGAATTTTGTCCAGATCGCATGACCAGAACCATAGAAACCATAGAAAATTGTAACTTTTGAACGGAAACGCCTAGGGACTTGAAATTTTCAGCATAGGTGTGGATCTTGAATGTCGTGATCACGTTCATCTATGAGCAACGTTATACAAGGGGTTCCGTAAATACGATCGTTTGAAATTTTGTTTTTTCGATAAATTCGAAACTACGGATTCGATCGAGATGAAATTTTGTATTTTAATCGAGAATGATATATTGAAGCAATATTTTGTCCAGATCGCATGACCAGAACCATAGAAACCATAGAAAATTCTAACTTTTGAACGGAAAGGCCTAGGAACTTGAAATTTTCAGGGTGGGTTTGGATCGCAAATTTCACGGTCACGTTCATCAATGAGCAAAATTAGACTAGGGGTTCCGTAAATATGGCCGTTCAAGATATTTTTTTCCTGATAGTTTCGAAACTACTGATCGGATTGGAATGAAATTATGCACCTAGCTCAGGAATAATGTATTCAAACTACGTGCAAAATTTTGTCCAGATCGCATCACTAAGACCATAGATACCGTGGAAAATTCTAGCGAATTATCGGAAAAAAATTGATCAGCTGAAGCACCGACATGAAGTCTGGAGTTTTGCCTAAGTTTCAGGATTTTTTTGACAGCAGTCAAACATTCCTTCAATTGATTTCTAAAACTGGAAAATGCGAATCTACCTACAAGGTGCATGTACGAGCGCTCAAAATCTCCTGCCTTCACGGCAGTGCTTTTCGAAATTTTTATAGTAAAAGACACAGAACAAATAACGTTTGAAACTTTGAATATAACAGCACTATATTCTACAAACTATTAGAAACTTTGAATATATAACCACGATATTCTACAAACACTTTGAAGCTTTGAATATAAAACAAACACTTCGCATAAACTTTACTAGTCAAATGCAACAGTCGAACTGCCACATTCCATTAGTTAGTACACCCAAACCGATACCCCTGCGACATGACCACATGTTCTGAAATAACAAAATCATCCTCCCCTATTAAGAAATTTATTACGCGATCTCTGAATCCGTGTGAATTATCCCAGAATAGAAATATTTGGTATAGTAGTTTATAGTTAGGAAGGGGTTACGTTCCACTGCGACCTCAAGGTCTATTGTGCCCCCCATCAGAGCCGTATTCGCAAATGCGCTACCTACAGCTCGCCCTCCAGCTCCAGAGCTCCAATGAACTCCAGTATCTGAGAGGGCTTCAAGGAGGTTAGATCCTCATTCCTCCTGTAATTCTCTTGTCCAAGACATTCTTTGCGCTGGTTTGCAATGGCGAGGCATTCTGTAACCAGGTGAACAGGAGTCTCCTCCTCTTCACCACAGAATCTACACTCGTCTGTTTCTGTCAAGCTCATTCTCATCATATGCTTCCTAAGGCGACAATGTCCTGTGAGGAAGCCAGTGAGTAGACGTAACTTGTTCTTACTGAGATCCAAATACTTTTTGGATCTTGAACTTTCATAGTTCCGAATGAACCTTTTAGAGTGGTACATTCCTGGAAGGTTCCTCCAGAGTGCTTCTCTTTCGGTCTCTTCCTTCTCCAGAAACTCTTTCTTATAGGCGTGTTTACCTATGCCACAGAAGGGTTCTGGGCCAGTAAGTGGCGTTTGTGCTCCCTTTCTGGCAAGTGTATTGGCCTCTTCGTTTCCTTTGATTCCTGAGTGACCAGGAACCCAGACTAAAGAGACCTTATTTTTCATGCCTACTTCATTAAGTTTCCTCCGGCACTCCCATATCAGCTTTGAGTCAATGATATAGGAGTTCAGTGCTTTGATAGCAGCTTGACTATCCGAGTGGATCACAATGTCACACCCTTGATAGTTTCTTTCCAGGTTTATATCTATGCATCTTTCGATTGCAAGTATTTCTGCCTGAAAGGCACTCGAGTAGCGATAGTGTACACTTGGTTCTTGCCCCGTATACTCCAGCGCCGGTCCCCGTCGTGGTTTTAGAACCATCTGTATACCATTTAATGGTATTCACTTTGAAGTTTTGGGTAGTGTATTCCTTTTCCCTTTCTTCCTTTTTACATAGCATAGTGTTGAAGTTCTTCTCAATGCTTACTTTTTTAATCATAACATCACTAGGCAGGTTCGCTGATGAGATGTACTTGTTCAGAGAGGACCAGGCTCCTTGACTTTTGATTCTCTCAATCCCTGTACCTTCCCTAGATATTCTAAGGATAGCCTCATGGGCTACTCTGTTGATCACTAGATGTAATGGAGTGAGATCAGTGATGACCTCAAGTGCTCTTGTCGGGCACGTTCTCATAGCTCCAGTGATGCAAACGCAGGCAAGCCTATTTTGTCGAGTATTTTCCTCGTGCTTGTCTGCCCTGTCTTAGCAGACCAGACTACTGCCCCATAAGTTATTATTGGTCTCACAATCATGACATACATCTATCGCAGTATTTTAGGATTACAGCCCCAGGTTTTACCGGATAGGTTTCTGCACGCCTTGCAAAGCTCTTGTCGCTTTACTAGCAGTGTTTTTAACATGCTTATTCCATAGAAGCTTATTGTCTAGGGTAATTCCCAGATATTTGACTTCATAAGTCCATTCTACGTTATCTCCGTTCACCGAGATAGGCTTCATGGATGGAAGGTTTCTTTTCCGGGTAAAGGGAACCACTGTGGTCTTGGCTGGGTTGATGTTGAGTACCACTGACAAGCACCACTGCTCGATAATTTTGAGGCCCCTCTGCAGCAAATCACAGAGGGAACCCTCAAATTTACCTCTTACTATTAGGACTATGTCGTCGGCATAGCCTATACATTCGAAGCCAAGCTCCGTTAGCCTGTGCAGTAGTTCGTCCACTACCAGACTCCAGAGGAGGGGGGATAGTACTCCTCCTTGAGGTGTTCCGCGAGTGGTTTTGACAGAGATGGCCTGATCGACACCCAGTGTCTCAGCTGTCCTCGTCGTCAACACCTCATACATCCATTTTATGATGGTACAGTTCACTCCTCGCTTTACAAGTGCCTCTCTGACAGACACGTGTGTCGTGTTGTCAAAGGCCCCAGATATGTCTAGGAAAGCGCACAGTGCAATTTCTTTGTTGTTCAGCGTCTTCTGGATGCCTTCAGTCAGCTGATACAGAGCAGTCTCCGTGGAGCGTCCTGCCCTGTACGCATGCTGACATTTGTGAAGTGGTGTTTTCTCCAAGTTCTCCGTTCTTATGTAGTTATCTACTACCTTCTCCATCGTTTTAAGCAAAAACGAGGTAAGACAAATGGGTCTAAAAGTTCGGGGATCAGTCCCGTCTTTCTTCCCTGTTTTTGGAATGAAGATTACTTTTGCCCTTCTCCATATGTCAGGTATTTGACCCAGTGCTAAGCTGCTTCTTGTGATCTTCATCAGATGGGGAAGAATATCTTCCGCTCCCCTCTGCAGGAGTACAGGGAACACCCCATCCACTCCTGGTGATTTATACGGCTGAAAGGTACTAATTGCCCATTCGAGTCGTTGTCTTGAAAATATTTTCCTGGCAATATCCCAATCGTCCTTACGGGATTTCTTGGTGTATTCTATTGCTGTTTCGAAACCACTTATGGGTTTGTTACCTGGAAAGTGTGTTTTAAGAAGAAGAGTTGATCGTTCCTCATCTCCCTCAGTGTATGACCCGTCCGGCTTTTTGAGCGACATTGTGGGGTTGGTCCCCCTTTTGCCATGACTTTCTGAAGTCTGGCTGCAGTGGGAGTGGAAGTAATATTTTCACAAAAAGCTTGAAAATTAAGCCTTTTGGCCTTCCTGATCTCTTTATTATACTGAGTAAGTTTCTCGGTGTACCCCTGCCAATTGTTATCCCGTCTTGCCCTATTAAAGAGCCGACGGACCTCCTTTCGGAGGTTTGACAGGTTCTCATTCCACCTAGGAGCATCCTTACTTGGTCGAGTTTTGGTGAGTGGACAGCTGGAGTAAAACGCCTCCATTATTGCCCTACTGACCTGCTGCACCCTTGAATTCAGCTCGAAATATCGGTGTTCTGACCCGATATTTTCGATTTCCTCTAGGTTTGTCTTAAGGTGGTTCCTGTAAAGGAGCCAGTCTGTTTTTCTAGGGTTTCGAGTCTCGGGGAAAGAAGTGGTATCTCCCTCCATCCTAAACTCGATAATCCTATGATCAGAGAGTGATGGCTCGTCCATCACCCTCCAAGACGTAATGTACTTCCTGGCCGCAGGATTAGCAATTGTTACGTCAAGGACTTCTTCCCTCGCTCTCGTGACGAATGTTGGTGTTGTCCCAATGTTAGTGGTCTCGAGGTTGTTAGCTAAGAGATATTCAAGTAGGTACTCACCTCTTGGGTTGTTGTTGGTGCTTCCCCAGACAGTGATATGCGCATTCGCATCACAGCCAATTATTGATGGAAGGCGTTTACTGTTGCAGTAACGTACTAGTTTCTGTACCTCCTGTGGCGGTGTTATTGGCCCGTCTCCAGCGAAGTATGCGGATGCAATGACAATGTCTCGGTCAACGCCCCCCAAGTTGAGGTGCACCATAATTGGAGTTAAGTCCCGAGACATGTATTCTGAAACACAAATATATTTGATGTTTTTCTTTACAAGAACACAGGCACGTGGAGTTACTTGCCTCTGATCATAAATCAAATTTGATTCCTCACATGCCAAACCTTTGATTTGGCCTTCTTTGTTGATCCAGGGTTCCTGGATCAAAACAATGCCTAATTGCAGCCTCGCAAACAACCTTGCAATCACGGCTGAGGAACCCCTCGCGTGATGCAGGTTTACCTGCGCAATTCTAATGAAGGCGAAGGTTCGTTTTATGGGGTGCTTGCCCCCTCCTTCGCCTCCACCTTCACCTCCTCGACTTCCATCTGAGAGGTTTCCTTTCTGGGACACGAGGAGGTCGCCTTGTCCGTAGTCGGACCCCCAGCCACCACACAGCTTTGCCCAGCACCCTGGGACGCAGAGTGAGCCTCTGCATCTTCAGGAGTACTGGCGGTGCTGCAGCTGGGTTCCTGGGACGTGGAGGGCTTCTCCACATCCTTCGACCCTTCTTCAGGGCCACCTTTTTTTCCTAGCCCTGAGACTGGGACGCTCCCGAACCGGAAGTTCAGTTGGCCTCCCTCTGTCCTTATGACTTCCTCGGATTGGGGATCAACCCCAATCGTGAGGATACTTCCTCTGCCTTCTTTTTTGAAGTGCAGCACCTTCCAAGCCCTAACATTGAGGTCGGGATTCTGAATCTCGACAAGTCGGAGGATCTTTTCCTGTTCCATGTCGAGACTTCTTGGGAAGAAGACCGTTATAACAGTAGGACTTGGGATGTCTTCTCCGCTCAGTGCTACCAACTCGGGTCCTTCCCAAGATTTCAATTGCGGTACTGAACTTGTGAGCCAGTCCGCCGCCTTCTTGGATCCACAATCCACCAGCATCATTCCATTACGGAAATGAACGCCAGTGAAGTGGGTCCCTCTTTCTGTGTACTTACACATCTCTTCCACCAGGACGTCTTCGAGAGTCGATAGTTGCTCGACTTCCAGAATGGTCCTGGGGTATTCTTTGGGGACTATCCCAATGCTGATTGCAGCCTTTTTTGCTTTGACGGCAGCTGCATAACCAGTGGCTTGCCCGGTTTTAGCTGCGGCCGTCTTCTGCTTTTTCGGCAGAGGCAACGTCGGAGGTGTGATCTGCTCCGGACCTCTTTTGCCGTGGTCTTTACCCTTTGGGGTGACCTTCGGGTCTGTGCGTTGAAGAACCTGCTTCCTCGCCTCCTCAGGTTGTAGCCCCTGATGGAGGAGTCGCAGGTACTTCCGCACTCCTGCTCCACTGAGACCTTTCCTCAGTGGATCATCTATGCCGCCCGGTTGTCCAAGTTTGGGCAGCTCGAACGGCAGCCGATTCTTTGGTCGATTGACCTTCCCTCTTGCGAGGTGCCCGGATGAGGAGGCGGAGGTTAACTCCGCCCCTGTTCCAGTGGTGTTTTGCTTCATCGGTTTCTTATCCATAATTGGTCCCACGAGAAGCTAGGGTCATATCAGTCCACCTCTGCAGAGCCCCGCATGCAGAGGTAAGGGGTTTATACAATGGAGTTCCCCCCGGTGCTCCAAGGTTGAGACCAGTAGAGGCCAGTCTTCTATCTGACCACGCATCCTTCGGCCTGGTTCCCGCCTTGGATTTAGAATTTTTGATGAGGTTGTTTCCTCTTGGTCCGGGCGGTCAAGCCAATACCCCCCCCACCTCACTGGCCCGCGAGACATGACCACGGACAGCCAGGAGGCGTTGGTATAACAGAATGGTCTCGAGGTATGCTCGATGCTTTATCTGGCATCGTTTAACTTGGTGCAATTCCTTATCCACGACACTACAGCTGGGACAGGTGAAGTTGGTCCGCGGCAAGGTATTGAGGGCTTCCAGTTGAGTTTCTAGGCACAACGAACCCTCCTATTTCCCTGCAGACCTCCTCCTCACCAGAGATCATAGTCAGAGGCCCCCTCCTATCCGCCACCTGGAGACGCGCCGGGTTGGCACTTCACTCCGTACCCGGAAAATATTTGGTATACAAGGGGTCCTAAGTTCGAGTGCCTACTAGACGGTTCTTGAGAACCTGACCTATTTGAAATCTGAAAATTTGGATTATGATATTGTTCACTTTATCTACTGAGCTAAAATATTCATGAAGCCCGAACACTTTCAGTTATACAGGGAGTGAAAATAAATTTTTGCATTTTTTCGTGTCTCATATAATCGATTATTCAATTTCAAATATATACTTCTATTCCAGTCGTTGCATTCATTGAAATATGTACTTTTCAAAATATCGAAAACAAACTGAAAAAAAAAGTAGGAATGAGTAGTCAGTATTATATGTTCCATAGACTAATAATAAAAATATTATTATTAGTCTATGATATGTTCGTTATTCCTATTCTCGATATTTCGAGCAAATACTGTTTTTACATTGCCATCGAGATTACCAGATGTGATAAGAATGGTAAGATAACAAACATCCATCCCGATTGAGAAATTTATTACGCGATCTCTGAATCCGTGCGAATATCCCAGAATAGAAATATTTGTTATATTATCGTTGAGAACGTGTTTTATTTCGACCAGCTGAAATGAAAATGTTACATTCGCCACGGAATGCGAATTTTCGATTTATTATTCGGTATGGACAAATTTTTTTATATAGACCGCATTATGTCCATCACGGACATTTTTTAGATATGCGGCCGGTATGGACATATTTTTCATATGGTCCGTATCCGTATCCAATAGATGTCCATCACGGACATCTATTGGATATCCGGTATGGACATATTTTATATGGTCCGTATTTTGTCCATCACGGACACCTTTTGGATATCCGGTATGGATATATTTTTTATATGGTCCGTATTATGTCCATCACGGACATCTACTGGATATCCGGTAAGGACATTTTTTAAATGGTCCTTATTATGTCCATCACGGACACCTACTGGATATTTGGTATGGACATATTTTTCTTATGGTCCCGTATTATGTCCTTCACAGACACCTACTGGATATTTGGTATGGACGTTTTTATATTGTCCGTATTATGTCCATCACGGACATCTACTGGATATCCGGTAAGGATATTTTTTAAATGGTCCGTATTATGTCCGTCACGGACACCTATTGGATATCCGATACGGACATATTTTTTATATGGTCCGTTTTATGTCCATCACGGACATCTAATGGTTATTTGGTATGGACATTTTTATATGGTCCGTATTATGTCCATCACGGACACCTACTGGATATTTGGTATGGACATATTTTGTATATGGTTCGTATTATGTCCATCACGGACATCTACTGGATATCCGGTAAGGACATTTTTTAAATGGTCCTTATTATGTCCATCACGGACACCTACTGGATATTTGGTATGGACATATTTTTCTTATGGTCCCGTATTATGTCCTTCACAGACACCTACTGGATATTTGGTATGGACGTTTTTATATTGTCCGTATTATGTCCATCACGGACATCTACTGGATATCCGGTAAGGATATTTTTTAAATGGTCCGTATTATGTCTGTTACGGACACCTACTGGATATGCGATACGGATATATTTTTTATACGGACCGTTTTATGTCCATCACGGACATCTAATGGATATTTGGTATGGACATTTTTATATGGTCCGTATTATGTCCATCACGGACACCTATTGGCTATACGGTATGGACATATTTTGTATATGGTTCGTATTATGTCCATCACGGACATCTACTGGATATCCGGTAAGGACATTTTTTAAATGGTCCTTATTATGTCCATCACGGACACCTACTGGATATTTGGTATGGACATATTTTTCTTATGGTCCCGTATTATGTCCTTCACAGACACCTACTGGATATTTGGTATGGACGTTTTTATATTGTCCGTATTATGTCCATCACGGACATCTACTGGATATCCGGTAAGGATATTTTTTAAATGGTCCGTATTATGTCCGTCACGGACACCTATTGGATATCCGATACGGACATATTTTTTATATGGTCCGTTTTATGTCCATCACGGACATCTAATGGTTATTTGGTATGGACATTTTTATATGGTCCGTATTATGTCCATCACGGACACCTACTGGATATTTGGTATGGACATATTTTTCTTATGGTCCCGTATTATGTCCATCACGGACACCTACTGGATATTTGGTATGGACATATTTTTCTTATGGTCCCGTATTATGTCCATCACGGACACCTACTGGATATTTGGTATGGACATATTTTTTATATGGTCCGTATTATGTCCATCACGGACACCTACTGGATATCCGGTATGGACATTTTTTATATGGTCCTGTATTATGTCCATCACGGACACCTACTGGATATCCGGTATGGACATTGTACATTAATTGGACCAAAAATGGACATATATAGAGGACGTCCTAATACTGTCCAAAAACAAACGTCCAAAGGACGTACATATCAAGTTCATGGACGTTCCGACGTTAATTGGACATAAATTGTATGTCCCTAGGACGTCGTGTGCTATTAGGGTTCTTCATATAAGTGCAATTTCATTCCAATTCAACAAGAAGTTTTGAAATTATCAGGAAAAAAAATTACGAAAAGCACTGCCGTGAAGGCAGGAACTTTTGAGCGCTCGTACATGCACCTTGTGGGTAGATCCGCATTTTCCAGTTTTAGAAATCAATTGAAGGAATTTTCACAGCTGTCAAAAAAATTCTGAAACTTAGGCGAAACTCCAGACTTCATGTCAGTGCTTCAGCTGACCAATTTTTTTTCGATAATCCGCTAGAATTTTCTACAGTATCTATGGTATTGGTGATGCGATCTAGACAAAATTTCCAACGTAGTTTGAATACATTATTCCTCAGCTAGGTGCATAATTTCATTCCAATCCGATCAGTAGTTTCGAAACTATCAGGAAAATATAATTTTGAACCGACATATTTACGGAACCCCTAGTCTAATTTTGCTCATTGATGAACGTGACCGCAATATTCTCGATCCAAACCCACCATGAAAATTTCAAGTTCCTAGGCCTTCCCGTTCAAAAGTTACGATTTTTTATGGTTCTGGTCATGCGATCTGGACAAAATATTGCTTTAATATATCATTCTCGATTAAAATAAAAAATTTCATCTCGATCGAATCCGTAGTTTCGAAATTATCGAGAAAACAAAATTTCAAACAACCGTATTTACGGAACCCCTAGTATAATTCTGCTCATTGATAAACGTGAACGCGACATTTCACACCTATCCTGAAAATTTCAAGTCCCTAGGTCTTTCCGTTCGAAAGTTATGATTTTCTATGGTTTCTATGGTTCTGGTCATGTGATCTGGGTGAATGTAGCTTGAATATAAATTTCTCCATTAGTATACAAAATTTCGTCACGATCGAATCTATAGTTTTGAAATTATCAAGAAAACTAAATTTCAAACGACCATATTTATGGAATCCCTAGAATAATGTTGCTCATAGATGAACGTGATCACGACATTCGAGATCCACACCTATCCTGAAAATTTCAAGTCCCTAGGCGTTTCCGTTCAAAAGTTACAATTTTCTATGGTTCTGGTCATGCGATCTGGACTAAATTCCACATGTAGCTTGAACACCTCATTTTCCATTTGAGTGCAAAATTTCATCGCGATCAAATCTGTAGTTTTCAAGTAATCAGGGAAACAAAATTTTGAACGGCCATATTTACGGAACCCCTGGTGGAATTTGGCCCATTAACGAACTCAACCGAGGCATTCGGGAACTGAACCCACACTGAAAACTTCAAGTCTCTAGGTTGTTCCGTTCGAGAGTTATCGTGCTTACGGCCAGAAGGACAGACTCGAATTTTCCGACGGATTCATCATCAGTGAGTCGAACATAGTCGATTGAGACCATTTTCGGCTCAAAATTCGAAAAATACAGACATCGTGACGAAATGATATAGCCCTCGTGTAAGTAGTACGAGCGCTCAAAAATATTTTAAACGGCCATATTTACGGAACTCCTAGTCTAGTTTTGCTCATTGATAAACGTGGCAGCAACATTCGCGATCCAAACCTTCCTTGAAAATTTCAAGCCTCTAGGCCTTTTTCTATGGTTTCTATGGTTCTGGTTATGCGATCTGGACGAAATGTAGCTCGAATATATCATTCTCTCTTAAAATACAAAATTTCGTCACGATCGAATTTTGCTCATTGATAAACATGACCGCACAAATCGCGATCCGAACCTATCCTGAAAATTTCAAGTCGCTAGGCCCTTCCGTACGGAAGTTATGATTTTCTATGGTTCTGATCATGCGATCTGGACAAAATGTAGCTCGAATATATAATTCTCAATTCAAATACAAAATTTCGTCACGCTCAAATACGTAGTTCCGAAATTATCAAGAAAACTGAATTTCAAACGACCATTTTTACGGAACCCATAGTCTAATTTTACTCATTGATGAACGTGACCGCAACATTCGAGATCTACACCTATCCTGAAAATTCCAAGTCCTTAGGCCTTTCCGTTCAAAAGTTATAGTTTTCCATGGTTTCTATGGTCCTGGTAATGCATGTAGCTTGAACACGTCATTCTCCATTTGAATGCAAAAGTTCATCTCGATCGAACCTGTAGTTTCGAAGTAATCAGGAGGCCAAAATTCGAACGGCCATATTTACGGAACGCCTAGTCTAATTCTGGGAACTGAACCCACATTGAAAATTCAAAGTCTCTAGGTTGTTCCGTTCGAGAGTAGTCGTGCTTTCGTCCGGACGGACAGACTTGAATTTTTCGACGGATTCGTCATTAGTGAGTTTAACCTTATCGATTGAGACCATTTTCGGCTCAAAATTCGAAGAATACAGACATCGTGACGAAATGATATAGCCCTCGTGTAAGTAGAACGAGCGCTCGAAAAATGAATGAATGTTATTGTTTTTTGAAATTTTATTGTCGATTTATATAATGATAAAGTTTTAACATAAAACAATTGCAAAAAATGTATTTCTCCACTTAATGCACAAGCTTTGCATTAACTCACTCCTCTGCCCACCAGTATAAAACTCCTAAACCTTGCTCATTTATACTTGCCTGAAAAAAAAAATATATTTACACATTTTGTCTTTTGATTCATATTCTTCAAAACAATATGGCTCATTTCTGTATATCTGTGAAGGTTGCATACAGAGCCATTATTACCATATTAAATATTGAAGTAGGAATTTTTCTATTAAATATGGTTCATTTCTGTAAATCTGTGAAGGATGCTTACAGAGCCATCATTACCATATAGAATAAGTAAGAATTTTTAAATCAAGTTTTAGTTCCTGAAGGTACGGTTATGTTCCAATTATATTTCTCTATTAGAAATTCAAAATTGATAGTGATAATAAGATATTTATAGAATGTTATGCAACGATCATGTAATGATAGCTGAAAATGTACGAGCTTGTGTATAATCGCTGCATATAGTATTTTGTCTACGACCATTGAAAAAAAATTGAGAAAAGCACTGCCGTGAAGGCAGGAGCTTTTGAGCGCTCGTACATGCACCTTGTAGGTAGATTCGCATTCTTCAGTTTAAGAAACTAATTGGAAAGATTTTGACAGCTGTCAAAACAAATTTCAAACTAAGGCGAAAATCCAGACTTCACGTCAGTGCTTTAGGTTAGGCTAGAATTTTCTACGGTATCTATTGTCTTGGTTATGCGATCCCACGTAGTTTGGGTACATTATTTTTCATCTATGTGCTAAATTTCATTCCAATACAATAAGTAGTTTCGTAATTATCAGGAAAAAAATAGTTTGAACGGCTATATTTTCGGAACCCCTAGTCTAATTTTGCTCATTGATAAACATGACCGCACAAATCGCGATCCGAACCTATCCTGAAAATTTCAAGTCCCTAGGCCCTTCCGTACGGAAGTTATGATTTTCTATGGTTCTGATCATGCGATCTGGACAAAATGTAGCTCGAATATATAATTCTCAATTCAAATACAAAATTTCGTCACGCTCAAATACGTAGTTCCGAAATTATCAAGAAAACTGAATTTCAAACGACCATTTTTACGGAACCCATAGTCTAATTTTGCTCATTGATGAACGTGACCGCAACATTCGAGATCTACACCTATCCTGAAAATTTCAAGTCTCTAGGCCTTTCCGTTCGAAAGTTATAATTTTCTATGGTTCTGGTCATGCGAGCTGGAGAAAAATTGCATGTAGCTAGAACACGTTATTCTCCATCTGAGTACAAAATTTCACCTCGATCGAATCTGTTGTTTCTAAGTAATCAGGAAAACAAAAATTCGAGCGGCCATATTTACGGAACCCCTGGGCGAATATTGCCCGATAACGAACTTAACCGCGGCATTCGATATTCGAACCTACCCTGAAAATTTCAAGTTTCTAGGACCTTCCGTTTAAGTGGTATCGTCTATTATACGGCCAGACGGACGGACAGACTCGAATTTTTCGACGGATTCGTCATCACTGAGTCGAACATAGTCGATTGAGACCATTTTCGTCTCAAAATTCGAAAAATACAGACATCGTGGCGAAATGATATAGCCCTCGTGTAAGTAGTACGAGCGCTCAAAAAAATCAATTTCTAACAGTTTAAATATGGAATAATGCGTCCATAAAGGTAAAGATTTGAGTTTATTTGAAAGTTTCTCGAAATAAATAAATTATACTATAATACTATGATTTCTCATAGTTACTTCAGTTATGTTCACTGATGCCTCTGTTTATTCATGTTCTCAACTGTATTGCCTAAATTGTATTTATTTTGCGAATAAACATTATTGAGCGCTCGTACAACTTACACGAGGGCTATATCATTTCGTCACGATGTCTGTATTTTTCGAATTTTGAGCCGAAAATGGTCTCAATCGACTATGTTCGACTCACTGATGACGAATCCGTCGGAAAATTCGAGTCTGTCCGTCCGTCCGTCCGGCCGTAAGCACGATAACTCTCGAACGGATCAACCTAGAGACTTGAAATTTTCAGTGTAGGTTCAGATCCCAAATGCCTCGGTTAAGTTCGTTAATGGGCCAAATTCGCCCAGGGGTTCCGTAAATATGGCCGTTCAAAGTTTTGTTCCCCTGATTACTTGAAAACTACAAATTTGATTGAGATGAAATTTTGCACTCAAATGGAGAATGAGGTGTTCAAGCTACATGTAAAATTTTGTTCAGATCACATAACCAGAACCATAGAAACCATAGAAAATTGTATGTATAGCATGTGTAAAAAAAACTCAGTATTAGGAGTACCATACATTTTTTTGTATAATACGAAAGCACAGATATAAAAACATCAGCAAAAACTCTGTCTCCCTGTATGAGTGTCGTGATTGATTTTGTATTTATTCACTGAATAAGCTGACATATTCATATTTCCATCAAAAACAAAATTTATGCTTCCTATTCAACCACCCATTTCAAAAATCAATCAAAATTACTGATCACCTCTTTCACGAATATTTTCCTCTGTTTTGAAACATAATCGATTTTGTTCATCGAAACTTCTAATTTTGAGCCGAAAATGGTCTCAAACGACTATGTTCGACTCACTGATGACGAATCCGTCGGAAAATTCGAGTCTGACCGTCCGGCCGGCCGTAAGCACGATAACTCTCGAACGGAACAACCTAGAGACTTGAAATTTTCAGTGTGATTGGGCTTCAAGCTACATGTAAAATTTTGTCCAGATCGCATGACCAGAACCATAGAAACCATAGAAAATTGTAACTTTCGAACGGAAATGCCTAGGGACTTGTGGATCTCGAATGTCGTAATGACGTTTATCTATGAGCAAAATTATACTAGGGGTTCCGTAAATATGATCGTTTGAAATTTAGTTTTCTTGATCATTTCAAAACTACAGATTCGATGGTGACGAAATTTTGTATACTAATGGAGAATGATATATTCAAGCTACGTTTCTCCAGATCGCAGAACCATAGAAAATCATAACTTTCGAACGGAAAGGCCTAGGGACTTGAAATTTTCAGGATAGGTGTGGATCTGAAATGTCGCGTTCACGTTCATCAATGAACATAATTATACTAGGGGTTCCGTAAATACGGTCGTTTGAAATTTTGGTTTCTCGATAATTTCGAAACTGCGGATTCGATCGAGATGAAATTTTGTATTTTAATCGAGAATGATATATTAAAACAATATTTTGTCCAGATCGCATGACCAGAACCATAGAAACCATAGAAAATTGTAACTTTTGAACGGAAAGGCCTAGGAACTTGAAATTCTCAGGGTGGGTTTGGATGGCAAATATCGCGGTCACGTTCATCTATGAGCAAAATTAGACTAGGGGTTCCGTAAATATGGCCGTTCTCATTATTTTTTTGCTGAAAGTTCCGAAAATACTGAGCGGATTGGGATGAAATTTCGCACCTAGCTGAGTAATAATGTATTCAAACTACGTACAAAATTTTGTTCAGATCGCACCACCAAGACCATAGATACCGTAGAAAATTCTAGCGAATTATCGAAAAAAAATAGATCAGCTGAAGAACTGACAAGAAGTCTGGAGTTTCGCCTAAGTTTCAGAATTTTTTTGACAGCTGTCGAAAATACCTTCAATTGATTTCTGAAACTGGAAAATGCGAATCTACCTACAAGGTGCATGTACGAACGCTCAAAAGCTCCTGCCTTCTCGGCAGTGCTTTTCGTAATTTTTTATTATTATACATTTTGCCGAAAAGTATGGAATAACTCGTGATTCTCTAGTACTCTGGTCCATGAACTGTCTATACAATGTGTCATACAGGGTGTTTCCTGAGTGGTTGGCCATACTCTAGTGGTGAATGCAGGTCATCCAGGCCTTTCAGAAAAGTTCCTAAGGCTATTGGTTCAGGAGATACATGGTGATTTATGGATTTTGGCAAGAATTTTCGATAGCCATAACTTTGAAATCTGAGGTCCGATTTTGATCAAATTTCATGGGTTTGTTCACTTCAGAATGTCCTTTCGAATGGCTCACAAAATATCGATATTTTCAGGGCAGTACTTAGAATATCAGAGTTTTTCTTTCAAGTCTCAAAATGTATATTTTTTACATCACTTAAAGAAATTTCGTTATTGCCATGGAAAAATACATAATTTTATCTGAAGAATTCAATTTTCACTTCAGATGGCACACTTGTTACAAGCGAACGAACGAATTCATTTTTTATTTAATTTTTTTGAAATGCGGTCCTGATTTTTGGCCCTTTCGTGATAATATTCTTCCCTTCTGCTGAGTTTGTGAACCTCAAAGCTTGAGAGCGTTATAACTTATGAAGTAAACCATTTTTGAAATGTAGTTTGTGAGTTTATTCGCTCCACAACACAAATAAGTAGATATTAATATCTTTAATTTTTTTCGAAAATTCAAACCTATTTATTTAATTTCACAATACCAAATTGAAAGGGAAGTGTCATAAAAGATGTTTGGAATGGAGTCCTTCCATCTCGACACATTTCCTAGCACACAAAATCAGATTATTTATGGCCCTTCTTAACATATCGGGATTTCGTTATAATTCTGTGCAAGTTTCTTCTATCCTCTGCCTCAAATGGTCTCATAAAGTTATTTCAATGGCATATACATTTTCTTTTAGATAACCCCAAAGAAAATAATCCATAAGAGTTAGATCTGGGGCCCTTGGGGGCCATATTACAGGGCCACCATTCCCTATCCATCTATTTGGATAAATGTCATTCAGATGTTGTGTAACTTCTCTGAATCTAAAATACTCACAATTGCTATACATAATTTTCTAATTTTGAATGAAAATTGGAGTAATTGAATTTCATGGGTTTGTTCTCTTCAGAAAGCCCCATGGAATGGCTCACAAAATATCAATATATTCAGGGCAGCACTCAGAATATCGTGGTTTATCTTTCAAGCCTCAAAATCTTTATTTTTTACACCACTCAGAGAAATGTCGTTATTGCCATAAAAAAAACATAATTCAATCTAGGGAATTCAATGTTTACTTTGAATGGCACGCTTCTTACAAGTTATTGGAATGGCAAATACATTTTCTTCCAGATAACCTCACAGAAAATAATCCATAGGGGTTAGATCTAGGGACCTTGGGGGCAATGCTACAGGGTGTTCACCTGTTTAGAAATCTGTGAGGATATTTTATCTAACACACTGCTGCTCTTGAATTTCCATTGCAAAAGCCATAAGCAAATATCATATCGAAATACTCACAATTCGTGTACATATGTAGTTCGAATTTTGAATAAAAGGAGTCCCTTTGAATTTGACAGCTATTTATGGAGGCAAAGAATATCGGTTCTTGAATTCATGTAACACAAATATTCAATGTGTAAAGAAAGCGATATCTAGGGAATTTCCCGAAGAAAACAAGTCAATATTTTGTTGTTTTATAGCATATGCGCTCATTGATTACATGTTTTAAGAGGATTTACGCCATTTGTCCCTGAACTTAATATGTTTTTTCGAGAGAATTCAAAGCTTGGACATGCATACAGTGGGTGCTGGGGGTTAAGAACAAAAAGGAGTTGCACAGGAAGTTATAAAATTCAAAATTTCAGCAAAAGACAAGAAATATTATCATAAAAGGGCCCAAAATCAGGACCTCATTTCAAAAAAATTACATAAAATATGAATTTGTTCGATCGCTACTCGCTTGTAACAAGTGTGCCATTCGAAGTGAAAATTGAATTCTTCAAGCATATGAAGTATATATTTTCAGCACTTTTGTACTAAACCGAAATAAAGGGTCTTCTACACTGTGAATGAATTTTATGAAGAGGGATATTTCTCAAATGTTGACAGGCACAATCATGGGACACTGTCCAGTGAATTATCATCTTAGGAACATGGGAAAGGTTCCTGATGATACCTGTCGCGTCTGCGAAGAAGCCACTGAGACAGCTGCGTCATGTTGGCTCATGTTTCCTAAAACCAGAACAAGTAATGGGCATAGCACCCAGGAAGGTAATGAAGTTCATAGAAATCTTGCTACTTGACTGGTAAACAGCGTGGGTTGCGCAATAGATCTTCAGGTCAAGGTTTCAAGGTTTAGCTTAGCCTTATCGCCCTCATCTAAACTAATCTTTCAAATGTCCCATTAAAATATGATCATAGAATGCCCTTAATGGGAATAAGTCTAAATTCACCCATCCACAAATGATTTAATGTACTAAAATATATATGCTTTGAACTCACTTTGATAGAGTAAGGGGATTTATGGTTTTCCCCATCATCTGGAAATTCTGGTAATCCATCTAGTCCTGGAGTCATATCTATGAATCTTTCTTCAATTATTCTGAACCTTAAATCATCATCAGAGTCTATGTACAGATCATGCTTTTCTCCTTCAGCTGTAACATATTCCCAAATCCAAGCTTGATCATCTTCTGAATATCTAGATGGATGAGGGATATACTTAGGAGGTATGAATATATCGTCGAAAAATCCAAGGGTCACTGAAAAAAATGTTATGATTAGACTGAAACTATAGACCACTAATTAACATAACGCTTCTCCGGAAGAACAAAGACGTAAGTGCAAATCTGAAAAATTTTGAGTTATGAATTCTGATTACTGTTTAAAGAAAGAAAAAAAGTAGAACCATCTCAAATAGATGAAATTTACTTTAAAGAAAGTCCCTTCCAATATAATAAGGTGGATTCGAATCGCGTCAATTCAGCGTACCTACCGTGAGGTTAAACTCGTTTCCCGAAAAGTTGATTTGCATTTGCGTCTCTGTTCTTCCGGAGAAGCGATAAGTAAAAATTCATTTCTCACCATGTATTCCTTCTCGGCTTACACTCTTCACTTTTCCTGTCAGAATTTCTTCCAATGAAGGCCTGAACATAATATATTGAAACTTCACTTTTGTATAGGTAGACCCATCACCAGGTTTGATGAAGCTTTCTCCTATGTCAGTAATATCATGAAGAGCAATTCCAAGACCAGCAGTAATCAGCACCTGGAAAAAATTGAATAGATCAAACATACTCAGAATATCACTTTCGTAAATATCGTATCTCCAGAAGATAATAAAAATTTGAAGGAAACTGGCAGAATCAGGGAATGATTAGAACAATAACAGAACCATTATTCAAGTTAAGGTTGGTTAGGTTAGTTTACATTTTATCAGGATAGATTAAAATATGTAATATTATGTTAAATTAGGAATATTGACCTATATTGTACAAAATTATTATAACTTTCAAACATTGACACCTGAAACTTCAATATTTGTCTTCCTTGTAACCAAGGCTTCGCAAATATATAGGAGGGTAATTGTTACGGTTTTCCATTATTACTAACTATTATTAATTTAACATTTTCCGAATATGGTCAATTTCCTACTTCTCGAAACTTACTTTATTAGCCAATACTTTGTTCAATTCTTGTTCGACAGCCTCACGCAAATCCAGATGGAATAGTTCTGGGGGAATACGAACTGTATTTTCTAATTCAGCTAAGAAAAACATCTTGAATTAATTCCATCAAGTCTAATGTTATGATCAAAGGAATGAATATAGAATATACTCAAAGGAGGTTATGATGATCTATGATAGCACATTATCTATCTTTTTCTTTCTATCACCTTTGTTTCTCTCTTCTCAGGAAAAACTTTGGGCTCGGCCGTTAGGCATGCACCCAGCATTCAATGATCTATCATTTACCGTTGATTGAACATGAACCTCAGAGTAAAAATTACGAGAAGCACTGCCGTGAAGGCAGAAGCTTTCAAGCGCTCGTACATGCACCTTGTGGGTAGATTCGCATTTTCCAGTTTTGGAAACCAATTGAGGAAACTTTTGACAGCTGTCAAACAAATTTTCAAATTTAGGCGAAACTCCAGACTTCAAGTCACTGCTTTAGGTGACCAATTTTTTCTTCGATAATTCGCTAGAATTTTCTACGTCTATGTCTATGCCCAGAGTTCAGTTCTGTTTTAGACAAAGAGCCGATAAGTCGACTTACCAGGCTATTTCCATATTTTCCATATTTATATATTTGTTTCATATTGTTTAATACTTAGTTGTGTAGAATTACAGTTCCTTGTTGTAATCTGTGTCATTCTGTGTAAAGACGAAACGAGTGTGTTATTCCGTAAACACTTAGGGGAAGATTGGCACCATTCGTACACTTTTTAGAATATGATTTTTCTAAATTTGGATATCGAAGTTATAGTGCTCAATCAGTTATTGAAACATTCTGCATACATTCCCCTACCTAGTCAGAAAGTTAGATGCCAATATCTTATCAAATAAATGAATGAATTCAATTTTTGGTAAGAGCCGTCGACTGTACGAATCTACCCCCGGTTGGGGTGCATTCGTACACCTTAATACAGGTCGAATAAAATAGAAAATAAATCATCAAAAATTGTTTGATTGGACTCAAAAGTAACAACCCTGATAAACTAAATGACAAAACTTTTGATGAACAAAAAACATAGGTATATTTCTCAAAAAAAAAATTTAAAAGCATTGCCGTGAAGTCATGGGCTTGTAGAGTTTTCTACGGTATCTATGGTTAAGGTCATGCGATCTGGACAAAATTTCGCAAGTAGCTTGAGTACGTAATTCTCCATCTGAGTGCAAAATTTCACCTTGATCGAATCAGTAGTTTCGAAGTAATATATACCCGTACGAATCTGCCCCAAAGGACAAAAATGAATGATTTTTACCTACACATAACTCAAAATGAAAAAACCACAAAAAAGATACACTATTATTATTATAATCGTAGTAACTTCCGATTGCGCAATAATCCTATAGAATTTGAAGCTTCACTTAAGCATGGAACATCCGGAAACATCGACGTTATATTTACTTTGAGCATGCAAAAACACATTTACGCCTGTCGTGTCGCTCGCAGCGGCCGCACTAGCGGCTAACTTCGTGGACAAGTAGGGGTAGCTTACTTCTACCCACACATGCAAAGCCGAAATAAATAAGCTGTTCTATCAAGTTGTAATATCGACTGTATGAAGGTTCCCCGTGTACGAATGGTGCCAATCTTCCCCTACACAGAATTTCGTCACGATCAAATCCATAGTTTTGAAATTATCAAGAAAACTGAATTTCAAACGGCCATATTTACGGAACCCCTAGTCTAATTCTGCTCATTGATGAAAGTGACCGTAATATTGAAGATCCAAACCTATAGAACACACAGATTTGAACGTAATCCTTCATATAGAAGTATGAAATCATATAATCATCTACCAGCTTCTGTGAAAAAATTAAATTTTGAAATGTTTGAGAATGAAATTAAGAACCTTCTATTAAAAAAAGGTTTTTACTCTGTAGATGAATATTTGTGCGACTCCTTAGTTGCTTAGTTTTAGACTGACATGTCCTATACACCGTGTAGTGTCTTAATGGATTAAATAAATTTATTATTATTATGCTGAAAATTTCAAGTCCCTAGGCCTTTCCGTTCGGAAGTTATGATTTTCTATGGTTTCTATGGTTCTGGTCATGCGAGCTGGACCAAATTTTGCATGTAGCTTGAACACGTAATTCTCCATCTGAGTCCAAAATTTCACCTCGATCGAATAGTTAATAGTTAGGAAGGGGGTTGCGTTCCACTGCGACCTCGATCGAATCTGTAGTTCCAAAGTAATCAGGAAAACAAAATTTCGAGCGACCATATTTACGGAACCCTTCGGCGAATTTTGCCCAATAACGAACTTAACCGCGGCATTCGAGATTCAAACCTACCCTGAAATTTTCAAGTTTCTAGGACATTCCGTTCGAGTGTTATCGTGTATACAGACGGACGGACAGACTCGAATTTTTCGACGGATTCGTCATCAGTGAGTCGAACATAGTCGTTTGAGACCATTTTCTGCTCAAAATTCGAAAAATACAGACATCGTGACGAAATGATATAGCCCTCGTGTAAGTAGTAAGAGCGCTCAAAAAGTAAACAACGCAGAGAGGTGATTAAAGATTACAGATATTATTATGATACATTTAATATTCATTCACTCATTATTGTATCATGATTGTTATCTTGAGGGGTCCACACCTCCACACAATCAATCCACATTGACAAAGACTTACAGTTATTACTATGCTTTACCAAAGATTAGACAACTCTTTGGCTTAACGCAGTGTTGGCACCCCTAAAGAATGAAATTATGGTACCAACCGAATGTAAATATGGTCTCTCAGATAAAATCAAGGTTCATTGAATTGTGACTTCATCAGTAGTGACATTTTATAATACTGGCGCTAAGTGTTGTGGAGTATTCCAAAACATAAATATTTAAAAGAGGAAGTGACAATAATTACAAAGCGATATTTCCTAACTAGTCAAATGAAGATCTCCTAGTTCTCTAAAAAAAAAGAATTTTATACACTCATACTACAGTAATGAAATTGGAAGAAGATAAATAAGGAAATATATCTCTGATAAGATTGGAATATTGAACTAAAACAAATTTTCGCTTGTTTATACTATATATTAATTATTTATTATTTTATCCTCAAAATTTTCATTGATGAAATTTTTATATTACATATAAGATAAATAATTTTATATACACAAAAAAAGCATAGAGGTACCTACTTCTAACAACACAAGTATTCTTTTTCACAACATGCTATCTATCACTTCTCCTGGATTCTCTAGAGCTGCTTTCCTTTCATTGATAGCTGTCATCAGCTTAATGTGGGGACCAAGAGGTAACTTAAGAGTTTTGAGGTGACTTTCAGTCATTAACATGAGGGTTTCCAAATCTATCTTCTGTTCCTCGAACCTCGGTAAGTATTCACTAAGTCCCCAAGCTGTGAAAAATCTTTCCAGTGGTCCGTTGGGGTTGTCATCTTCACTAGATTCAACATCTGCAAATAAAATTTTGAGATAAAAAAAAACTCCAATAATTATTCCCCTCATGCTGCATTCAGTCTGAGGCGGTTGGTTGTTCTTATGGTTTCATGAAATTAGTTTGTAATATTTGGGAATATGAACATTTAATTTCAAATTCAGTTACACATCTCGAAGGAGAATGTCTGGAGATTCGTACATACATTGTGTTACTTTGTATTAATCAACGGATGTCGTTAATTTTAGGCTGAGTGATTATTCAGACCACCTGAAGATTCCGTTAACAAAATTTTAAGTCGAGCCATTCATTGACAACATTGTATGCAATGGGATGTTATGACTACTGGAAAAATTTGCAACTACGATCGATTTGTGGGAAAATTTCGGAGAAAAAATTTTTTTAATGTGGGCGTCTCGATATCCACTCAGGAATTGTGTGGGAGCGGGGGGGGTGAGTGGTGCGGAAGTAGAGAACTTAGGAGAGTTGGTTTTTTGGATGTGGAGAACTAGGGAGAGTTAATTGTTTTGAGTCGGGGACTCGCATTAGGGGTAGTTGAAAGTTGGGTAGGTGCCACAATAGGTACAGAATTTTAGGTTCACTTTTCGATTATGAAGGAGTTGCTCGCGGGAAGAGAACTCAGGAAGAGTAAATCGTACGGGGTACGTCATCGGTTTGAGGCCGGTGTAGGAAAACAGCTTTAGTATTTTTCAGTCGTGGATTTTATTAGGGTTCGTATTAAGGTATACGTCACGGGAGTTCGAATGAAAAAAAAAGTCACTATCGGTGTGGGTGAATTGTTTCCAAGTAGGTACAAAAAGGAATTAGGTGGCTTGCAGATCAAGGTAGGAAAATTCAGTTCAAAGTTTCAACCCCCATATATTATGTGAATGGTATTATTGTAATCCCCAATATTATTGATATCTCAAAACGAAGTTGATTTGATGTATTTTGCTATTTTTATGTACGGAATTTGAATAATAGTTGCATTTATCTGGTAGCGTTGATTATTTGACCCTTCGTACATTTCGATTAGTATGTTCATTAGAATTAACAGTTAAGTTCGTTATTGAGCAAAATTCGTCCAGGGGTTCCGTAAATATGGCCGCTCGAAATTTTGTTTTTCTGATTACTCCGAAACTACTGATTCGATCGAAGTGAAATTTTGCACTAAGATGGATAATTACGTACTCAAGCTACATGCAGAATTTTGTCTAGCTCGCATGACCAGAACCATAGAAATCATAGAAAATTATAACTTTGTAATGGAAAGGTCTAGGGACTTGAAATTTTCAGGATAGGTGTGGATCGTGAATGTAGCGTTCACGAGTATCAATGAGCAAAATTAGACTAGGCGTTCCGTAAATATGGCCGTTTGAAATTCAGTTTTCTTGATAATTTCAAAATTATGGATTTGATCGTGACGAAATTTTGTATTTAAATTGAGAATGATACATTCGAGCTACATTTTTTCCAGATCGCATGATCAGGACCATAGAAATCATAGAAAATTATAACTTTCGAACGGAAAGGCCTAGGGACTCGAAATTTTCAGGGCAGGTTTGGATCGTGAATTTCGCGCTCACGTTAATTAATGAGCAAAATTAGACTAGGGGTTCCGTGAATATGGCCGTTTGAAATTCGGTTTTCTTGATAATTTCAAAACTATGGATTCGATCCTGACGGAATTTTGTATTTAAATTGAGAATGATATATTCGAGCTACATTTTTTTCAGATCTTATGATCAGAACCATAGAAAATCATAACTTTTGAACGGAAAGGCCTAGGGACTTGAAATTTTCAGGATAGGTTCGGATCGCGAATTTCGCGATCACTTTCATCAATGAACCAAATTAGACTAGGGGTTCCGTAAATATTGCCGTTCAAACTATATTTTTTCTGATAATTTCGAAAATATTCATTGGATTGAAATGAAATTTCGCACATATATGAAGAATAATGTATAATTTTGCCCAGATCGCATTACCAAGACCATAGATACCGTAGAAAATTCTAGCGAATTATCGAAAAAGAAAATGGTCACCAAAGCACTGACGTGAAGTCTGTATTTTCGCGTTGGTTTGAAATTTTCTTTGACAGCTGTCAAAATCTTTCCAATTGGTTTCTAAAACTGGAGAATGCGAATCTACCCACAAGGTGCATGTACGAGCGCTCAAAAGCTCCTGCCTTCACGGCATTGCTTTTCTCAATTTTTTTAAAGTATAAGTGGATAAATAGGTCTTTAAAACACGCGCGATTTTTCGAGCACGACGGCGAAGCCATTTCCATTTCGAAAAGAATTGAAACAAAATTATAAAAAAATCACATATTTAGGAAAAGTCTCAGGGAAAACCTCATTATTCTTAAAACAAAAAGAAATTAATATCGCGTATATAACTGATAATAGCTAAGGTAAATTCATCAAAAATAATAAAGAGAACAAAGTCAAATTTCGCACAACATTTATTGCCGAAAAAGCATTGCTTTACACATCACTCCTAACTCGCAAAAGCTCTGAGCTTCTGAGGGGGCTCACAGAGACCTAGGAGAGTCGGAATATAAACAATAAACAATAACTACGAAATTCTGCATATTGAAAGCAAAGCCGTCAAACTCAATTTATTAGAAAGCATGGAAATAAAAAAAAAATGAACAACTAATTTGCTTAACGACCAGGTATAGTTAATTAATTCTCCTTTGTTGAATTTGTTGAACCGTGCCGACCGAGAACCTAATGATACAGAAATCAGGTATGTTGATAACAACCCTTACCTATAACGCTTATCAATTCCCCCTTCCTTTTAGGAAGTAGGTATTGATTCCGAACAAGTGCAACAATGAGCTTAGTTTATCTCGTCACCCGATGAAGCCATGGTATGGCGAAACATGTGTAGTGGTTTTCTTGAGCTTTCAATTAATTTTCACATCGTATTCATAAAGGTTTGAACTACAAGCATATGGATATCATACCTGATAATTCATCATCCATGGTTATCAAGTTGCGCTGACCATAATTACTAACTCCAGAACCGATTGAACTTTCTCCTGTGGTTGTCATTTCGGGTCCATTGAAACCAGAGAATGTACTGGTGATGCTTTTTCTGGAAAATATGTCCAATTTAATTCCCGAACACACAATTTGCACAACTTCAAAAATTGAAAAGCACTGCAGGAGCTTTTGAGCGCTCGTTCATCCACCTTGTAAGTAGATTCGCATTTTCCAGTTTCAAAAACCAATTGAAGAAATTTTTGACAGTTGTTGAAAAATGACAGCAGCTATTTGTCGATTATGCCGAATCAGTTGTTGAAGATATATAAGGATTTTTATTCATTAATTCGTTGCAATCTAAAATGGTTCTGGTTATGCGACCTGGAAAAAATGTAGCTTGAGCATATCATTCTCCTTTAAAATACAAAATTTCATCACGATCGAATCCGTTGTTTTGAAATTATCAAGAAAACCTAATTTCGAATTAATATTCACGAAACCCCAGGTCGAATTTTGGCCAATAATCAACCCACGGCGTTCGAGATTGAACCTACACTGGAAATTTCAAGTTTATAGGTCATTCCGTTCGAGAGTTATCGTGTATACGGACGGACAGACTTAAATTGTTCGAAGGATTCGTCATCAGTGAGCCGAACCTTGTCGATTAAGACTATTTTCGGCTCAAAATTCGAAAAATACGGACATCGTGACGAAATGATATAGCCCACGTGTAAGTAGAACGTGCACTCAAAAACTAATAATTAAAAAACATAAAATTGTTTATTTATAACACAACAAAAATAACGTTTTTTGCTACGAAAATCTCAAGTAAGTTAACGAAAACAAAAACAAACGAATTCCACGAGGAAGGGCACGCATCGCCGTGATGCGACTGATCGACGCAGACCATAGACTAATAATAAAATATTATTATTAGTCTATGACGCAGACGTTCAGATGTATGGGCCTCAACTCAATGCGTATGCGACGTATGCGTACAAAAATTCGGGTATCATTCTCGCCGTGTGCCTAACTGAACCGGTGGGGGTCCGCGCTTATTAGCATGGCGTTCTATCACGATTTTGTGACGTAGAGGAAGCTCATATTTCTGGGATTACTATTTCTCAATATGCGGTCGGACAACGATTTGAGCGTTTAGAATCAAAGTTGGATAGTTGGAAGGGGTGCGCCTTTAATTTTAAAGGTAATATTTTCAACTCTGATAATAATTTGATGATTTATTTCAGTGACTGGAAATGGAAATAAGTGATAATCGTTTTATATATTTATGAATGAATAATGTGTAAAAAATTTCACATTTCATTAATTTTCACATGAGAGGTGCGGCCTCAGTTGCTTTATACGACGAGCCGCCACTGGTTCCATGATAGGTGTATTGTGGAGAATAATTCATCAGTTGTTATTCTAGAATTCTAGATGAACGTTTATATAGAATTTCAAAAAGATGGGCTGGACAAAAGGTAGGGTTCTTCGTGTTAGGGACCAGCCATTTACTATCGGACATTTTTTTTCTCCACCCTGGGCCGTTTCATTAAAGAGAGGATTATATTCTTCTCTTCCTGAAAAGTAGGATTTTTGGGAAAGCAGTTTTTTTTTCAAATATGTAACTATGTTATCTACCAGTTTTAATTCCAGAATTATTCATTTCCTCTTTGAAATAATGAGCTCTGCAATTGACTGCTGTAACGAAGTGAATTTCGTTACTAGGTCATCCGGTATAATTCACGCAAATTTTCGGAAGAATTTATTTAAATTCTTCAATATTTCTGATCAGGAGGATATATGGGCCACCCTATATGTTCTACGTCGATTTTTGGAAATTTTACTCGTATAAATCCGTATTCCCCGTCGGAAAATTTCATAAGTCACCCGGTATAATCGGCCTGGGTTTTGAGAAAATTTGTTGGAATAATTTTCATATCGCATATGAAGCGAATTTAACGTGATCATTTAAAATCCGAGCCTATGTATAAAAACTCCAGAAATTCGTCGCCGGAATGATATCTCCTGCAGATGTTAGTTTTTGTAGGTCGACTACAAGTTTTTTTGGAAAACGACGCCGTTTTCGAGTGTCCAAATTACCCCCATCAAACCGACCTTATAAAAAGGGGAATGGGATTGAATCCCATGGATGGAATTTTGGCAATTCCGAGTTGACCACCGAGTTTAACGCTGTTAGAGATTTGTATTAGAAATTCCGAATTGAACACCGAGTTTAACGCTGTTAGAGATTTGTATTAGAAATTCCGAGTTGACCACCGAGTTAAACGCTGTTAGAGATTTGTATTAGAAATTCCGAGTTGACCACCGAGTTAAACGCTGTTAGAGATTTGTATTAGAAATTCCGAGTTAGCCGTTGCGATTAACGCTGTTTGAAAGTTCTTTCAAAATTCCGATCGAGCGAGAGAGTTACAGCCCGAATAATAAACCGAATAATAATCCGATATTGTTTCGAGCGTGTGACAGTTACCGACTTTCGTTCGTGGCGAGCGTTAAACTGATAAATTGACTCTAAGTCGTTTTTGCTTTTCGAAGTGCTCCAAAGCTTGTGCAGTGTGTGCTGTGCCGTACAGGAAAGTCCTTAGAGCTGGTGAGCTGTATTTCCGTATTTCCATAAATTCTTTTATGACCGTAGATTATCCTTCCTGTGTTCCATGATCGTTACTTGTGAATTCTGTTTCTTCAATTTCATAATCATCAATCCGAAGAAACAATTTAGTTAAGTCAGTACTGTCCTGGATTATCCGAGATTTAGTCCGACTTGTGTAATTCGGACCTTTCGCAATATTTGCAGCCGGTTAAGGCCTTCTGTTTAATATTCGTTCTTATTTATTCGAGCCTTAATCTGAATAATTGAAACCCTTACTTCCACCGAATATTTAGTATACCCTGGCAGTATGGAGTATCGTGTCGGTTCTTCAATGTCTCTCGAGTGAAGTTCGGACGCTGTTGTTCATTGTGACCTAGCCTTATGAGTGATGCCAGCTGAACTTTATACGTTGAGGAAAGGGGTCAATCGCTTTTAGTAGTCTGTCACAAGTTCGAGTCTCAGTTCGGTGACAACCATATTTCAAGTCCCGATTTTTCCACCGTTGGTGGTCTTGCCTATCTTTCTCCAATCAAAGTTTCATTTTGGTGAATATCTCACCACATATCCTGACCGATCCACTAGAGGTGGCATATTTCCAATAGTTGAAACCATTACCTTCACCGAATATTTAGTATACCCTGGCAGTATGGAGTATCATGTGGGTACTTCAATGTCCCTCGAGTGAAGTTCGGACGCTGTTGTTCATTGTGGCCTAGCCTTATGAGTGATGCCAGCTGAACTTTATACGTTGAGGAAAGGGGTCAATATCTTTTAGTAGTCTGTCACAGGTTCGAGTCACAGTTCAGTGACAACGACATTTCAGGTCCCGATTTTTCCACCGTTGGTGGCCTTGCCCATATTTCCCCGACTAAGGTTTCATTTTTGTTAATATCCCACCACACAGTAACATTTTGGTGGATGTGCAATTCCTTATTTCGGCTCCTCCACCATAAACCCCTGTGTATCAATTCCCCCCGACCAAAAGATTCTTTTGGTGGATGCGCCCTTTGAATTCCGAGTTTACTTATTACTTACACCCTAGTGTACGTCATCTTGAATTGGGTTCGGTCTTGACTCACATCTCAACCGGGGTGTTTGGACACTGTTTAGACGGCGCCGTACTACCGCTGATCATCGTTGATCTCGATTTCGCGGAACACAGGTTAGGGTGTCACCTCGCCGAAACTCTGGACTGTAAACCATTATGTGAATACCATTTTGTATGCTTTCACACTTGTCCGCATTTTTACCACGTTTATCATTGCCTTCGACATTTGCCCTGCTTACCGCTTTGTTGTATAATACACGCTGATTGCTCGCCTCACTTGTTCCTCGTCCGCTTGCCGCCAACACATTATATGTACTTTGATATTGAGAATAATTTTTTTTTTGTTGATCATAAGACTGTGTCAGACCTCATATTGTTATTATCTATCACACTGTATAGAACTGATAGTTGTAAAAAGTTAGACCAGCGTTATATTATAGTGTACAGGATTGGACGTATCGTCAGGGTAAATTTTATTTACTACCTCCATAGCCTCCTCCTCCTCACCGGCAGAAGAAATCGACTCTTGCCAATCTCTACCACCTCAGATTGGATCGAACTTTGTCTCCAACTGTGTAAAAGCTACCCGAGGTTGTACGCAGGGAGTGTCATAAGGTATTGCGACCTTATAAAACCCATCGCAATTGGCGCCCGAGTTCATTAGCAAATCAGGTTAAAGGCATTATTCTCCACCGGAGAAAAAAATGTCGTTACACTGCTTTTCCACCTCTCCAGGCAAGTTCTACTGAAGCGATTTGGTTAAATTTTCATCCCGCCGGAGTATCTTCGTCCCATAATGAAACCAATTCTTCCAATTTTAATGAAGCAAAGCTCATTTTCCTTTTATTGGCGCACATCTGCAAATTCCTTCGTTTCGCATTACGAGCTTCCCTACTAGACTTAGAAATAATATCTTTAAAAGGACCAAACATTATTTTCCACTTCATAAAATACATCTCTTGCATTTTTCTGCAACAGTGTTTCACATTGTCTTCACAACTAGTTCTTTGTAATTTTCGCCGTTTTCTTTCTTCATATTCCACGACCAATCTTTCAGGATTAGGTAGTTTCGAGAAAGCTCGTATTTAATTGACTTGCAGAATTCCGCAAATTGTTTCCATATTGACGTATGGGTTTTAACGGTATTGTACGACCCTATAACTCCACCACCATACACTGCAGCATTTCATAACGACATGGAAAATTCCTTTGTCCAATTCAATGCTTTTTACGAGCAAATTCCATGGAGCAACGGACCGCAACTTGCTGACAGGAAAAAATCCCAACATTTATGATTAAAACCTCCTTAGCAATATAACTAAAATGATTGCTTCTGATTATACAGGGTGTTTCTAAATTAGAAGTGAACCTTGGAGGACGTGTTAGTATGACTCATTTGCTGTCGTTTGAGCCACATTTATTGATAACCTGAAATCAACAGTTTCCGAGATATTTGAGTGTTTTTAAAAAAATTTCTTACCTTACTTCATTTTTTCGTCAATTTTTTCTACCTCGACCAAATTTGATTATAATTTTGGATTATCTTCATCAAAAAAGGATATTATAAGTATGAAAAAAGCAAAACTATCCGTTATTAGATGTTGAGAAAGAATTGGTATGATTTGAAAATTGGTATATGAAGAAAATGATAATCAATTTCTAGTATCAACTTGCCTGCATCTTTCGAAATTCACAATTTATGTACGACAAAATTATTTCAAAAACTTGCAAAATTCCTGTCCTGCCCGAGGAGCTTCCTTTCCCGTAATTCAAAAATCTGTATGCAGCGCCACTAATACCTATTCTTTCATTTAAACCTAATATTGCCAATAAAAAATACCCTTAGCGGTGTTCATATAATCTGCTTAAAACAAATTTTATCAAGCTTACCAAGAATGAACAAAAATACGCAACAAAGGGTCGATTCGAATATAACCCATCCAAAGCCTTTTTAAGAATCTATTTCATTACCGTTTCATACAGAGTTTTTTACTCACCTGAATGCTATACTTCCTATACCTGGCCTCACGAAAATACTGGCAGGTTCCTGGTTCACCTTCTGTAAACCTTCTTCTCTCAATTGCTGCATGAAGTCGGGTTGTGACAGACTCCTGGACATACCATTGCTCGGAGGAGGTGCATTGGTATTTCTCCTATTCACCTGTTCGGCCTCGTTGAAGACGCCGTCCAGTTTACCTCGCTTGGTTGGTTCTAAAGTACCACTGTAGAGGATCTCTGAATCCCTTCGATAACCTTTTATAGAGCTTATCGTCCTTTTTCCATCTTCTATTTCACTGATCTTTTTTTTGAAAAGAATGAAATTCAATAAATTTGCAGGGTTTTTGATTTTTATCAGTTGCTGGTCATAAAATGTTATAACTGAGCTGATTCAATGAAAAGCAACAGCACAGACAAGATTTCAGGTTGTAGGGGTCTGAACTGAAGGGTGTAACAATAGGAGCGCACGATTCGAATTGCTCGCCATTTTGGCTATCATAATGACACATAGATAATGACATGAACGATTGATAGTGTTACACGAAAAAACAATGAGTCCTGGTTTGATTGTCACGATTCGTAGGTGAAGTGCGTACATTTTCACCTCGATGTCTGCGTTAATAGGCAAAACTGCCGCATTTTGAGGTCAGAAAATCTTCGAATGATCCATAGAAGAGGAATTCATTCATAACAATTCACTTTTTGGCGTGTGAAATCATCGAACCGTCTTTCTTCAGTAATGCAGTAATGGTGGATGGCGGAGCTAATCGTGCTATTATGAACGAGTATCTTGTGCCTCAGTTGGAAGATATTGCCCTTGACGATAAGTGGTTTCAGCAAGATAGCGCGACTTGCCATTCCTCCTCCGAAACGTTGACGGTCCTGCACAATTTCCTTCCTTATTTGGTCATCTCCCGGTTTGGCCGCACGCTCTTGCGATTTGATAGCTTTGGACATCTGGCTGTGAGATTATTTGGAGTTACAGTTTTATGCCAGTAAGGCTGCTACCACCATGAAGGCTGACGTTTACGTTAGACGTTGCATCAACGAAATACCGCCACATTTTGCAATAACGTAATTTGAGGCCATTCATCTGATGTGTTATTCCATACATAATTCCTGAATGTCTACTTTTCAATTCATTCATTCAAAATTCAATCAAAATGTTTTATTGAACATTTGATTATAGCCCTCTTCATGATACATTTTTTGTCGTATGCATTATTTAGAGCCTTAAACCAAGTAGGTTTGCATCCATCCAAGTCCCAAGTTACGAATCAATTGTACTTCTATACCCAATACCAACAGTTTTTTGTGGTAGATAAGATGGATCATTATGCTTATCGCCCCCTTCCCCATAAATCACCCTTGATTTAGGCGAAACATTATTTTCCTGAATTCAGAATGAGCTTTGGACTGAAATTAGTTCGAACTTTATGCATTCTACTGCTCAAAACCTTCGAAGGATTCTAAAGTTAAATGTACATAGGAATGGGAACTTGGGTCTAACACATGATGCGAACGAAAATATTCGTCGATCGTATGAACAGAGCACAATGTAGCACGACTAGGCTGCGTCACTTAATAACATGGTTATGATAGCAAACAAACATTACTATCCATATTATTGCTATTTTATAACATGGTTTTCACCCGAAGCGGAACACGAGCTGGAGCGACTTCGGGGCAGAACTGATACAACAAGGATCTTGAAAGAGATACAAACAAAAAGTATCGAAAGGTTAATAGGCAATGCCCGGAACATAAAAACAGCAGGTTTAGGTTTCAATTAGAGTAGGTCGTGTTCTAAAACACGGAGTCTCACACTAGACCAGGCAATAGAGCAGAAAAAGGGTCATTCTGTGACAAAAATAGTAGAAGAAAACCGCGAGTGGGGGGTTACGTGGGGTGGTCCGTGGATGTTCAGTGATATGTTTTCGACTCGCAAATATCATTACTTTTCTTGTAATTGCGAAGAAACACCAAAAAAAACGATGTTTTTTTAGTTTTTTGCTTGTAAAATCTGAACGAATGGAGCGGTGCTAATACTTTCAACAGACGAATTGTAGAGAATGAAAAAATGAAGAAAATGGGTGCTAATGCAACTCAATCGGGTCATCATTACCGGAGGAAAGCCAGAAAAACCGTGAAAATCAGCGTTTTTTCAGATCCTCATAACTCGGCCAATTTTCAAGTTGTAGCGCTGGCTTTCCAAATGAAAGTAGTGGTTAATAGATACTTCAAGTGTGCATAACCCAGACGTTGTCCGATAAATAGTTTTTCCGTAATTGCGATTTGAATTATTTAAGGCACTATTTTCCGGAAGAGCTGGATGCGTCGGAAGTAGTCCGATTTCAATTTACAAAACGGATTTTGAAAGAAGAAGTATAGTACTACAAAACGGCAAACTTGATTTTCCGTTAAAATGTTGCAAAATAGGTGAAAAATACGTGGAAACATGACCAAAACCGGCTCAGTGCCCCATCTGGGTCGGATAGTGGGGGTAGCCGGCAGACGCGGGGAACCAAAATCGCGCTGAGGCCTGGCGCGAATATTTACGTATATACCCCCACTACTTGACTGCAATCGAGCATTCGGCTTATTTTGGTCATGATTGCATGCTTTTTTCACCTATTTTGAAGCATTTTAACGAAAAATCGAGATTGCCTTTTTGTAGTACTATACTTCTTCTTTCAAAATCCGTTTTGCAAATTGAAATCGGACTACTTCCGACGCATCCAGCTCTTCCGGAAAATAGTGCCTTAAATAATTCAAATCGCAATTACGCAAAAACTATCTATCGGACAACGTCCGGGTTATGCACACTCAAAGTATCTATTGACCACTACTTTCATTTGGAAAGCCAGCGCTACAACTTCGAAATTGGCCGAGTTATGAGGATTTGAAAAAACGCTGATTTTCACGGTTTTTCCGGCTTTCCTCCGGTAATGATGACCCCATTGAGTTGCACTAGCACTCATTTTTTTCATCTTTTCATTCTCTACCATTCGTCTGTTGGGAGTATTAGCACCGCTCCATTGGTTCAGATTTTACAAGCAAAAAACTAAAAAAACATCGTTTTTTTTGGTGTTTCTTCGCAATTACAAGAAAAGTAATGATATTTGCGAGTCGAAAACATATCACTGAACATCCACGGACCACCCCACGTAACTCCCCACTCGCCGTTTTCTTCTACTATTTTTGTCACGAAAAAATCTCTATTGCCTGGTCTACACTAGTTGAACCTGTGGTTGCTCATTCATAAAAATTTTCCCTGCTTAAGCGGAAAAAAGGCACACTTAGTATGGGGCCTCCTTTATCAATAATATTTCTTCAAAAATATTAAACAAGACAAATAATGAAAATCATCTTGAAATGGAAGCAAAAAAAATCTTTTTTTAGTCTTGCTACGGAAGGAAACGGAACACTTAGTTTATTTTCTGCTGGATCGTGCTCACTACCAACGCCGTTCAAAATAAACACATCCGAACAAAGGTATACACAGTTAATTTTATTTTTTCCACTTCTCCTTTTATGTTGATAATGTAAAAATGGATTATTTTGAAGTTTAATGCATTAGAAATATGAACAGTAGGTTCCGGCATTCATAAATTTTGCAAAAATTTCTGATTGATTCGGCCGATACTTGATGTTTATCTCGTTTCCTGATGAAGTTATGGTATGGCGAAACACGTGTAGTGGTTTTGTTCAACTCTCAGTTAGTGAAAATCGCAGACTAAGTTTATTAGTGAATACTAAAATAAATTATACAGGCTAAAATTTACACCGTTAAAAATAAACTCTTGTCATGGCATCGTTGCCGAATTCGCCAGATAGATAGATATCTTTCTATCTGGTCACATCATGCACACTGGATTTTTGTATCTACAGTTAGTACCACCTACAGTTTGTACCTCCCCAAACTTATCAATAGAGGGCCAATAGTCTCCGAGTGTAATGATTGTGACATACGGACAAACGGATGGACAGGACGTTAGGTACTATAAGGGTTCTGCTTTTGACATTTTCGCTACGAAACCCTGAAAACACCTACATATGTTTCGCTATTACAATAGCATTATTGAGTGGATGGAGAATGTGAAGATAAACCAATCTTAACTTTGGTTCATTTCGTTCCCTTCTTCAGATGATGCTATTGTTAAATCAATATATATGTTTTTTAGGGTTCCACAGCCAAAATGGCAACAACGAAGTCCTTAAAGTTTTGTAATGTCTATCCGTATGTCACAGTTATTTTACTAGGAGATTATTGGCCCTAATAGATGAAATTGCCTACCTTCAAGAAACACTTTCAATGAAAATTGATTCAAATAGGAAATGTTGAGTAGTTTTTGAGTTCTTTTCGGATGCTTGGTAACCTTCACTGTGCGTAGTCTGACTTGTACCCAGTCATTTTTGAATATGTGCATTGTAATTTAGTATAAAAGTTTACTGAATAACAAACCTTAAATTCATCATCATAGGCCAGTTTATTATTTCTGTTGAGCAATTTTCTTTGTAGGGTACTTCGGTTTTTCGCAGAAATTGTGTTTCCACTCACAAGGGCACTGAAACTATTTCTGGGTCCCTCTGTACCAACTTGGGTAAGATTTGACATCGAACCACTTTTTATTCTGCTCCTCAGTGTTTCGATTACGGAATGTTTGGGCGTTTTCTGTGTTTTTTTCTCTAGTCTTTCCTGTATTTGTTCATTCTTCGATTGCAGCTTCTGGAAGGCCTGAAAAATTGGAATTGCACGGTTACAGTTTGTATTTAAGTGAAGCCGCGTTCGCGGCTTCTACTAGTCCAGGAGGCGTGCGAGGTAACAAATAATCACTATCAGTGTTCATGTTTACTAATTCTTCTTTAATTCCTTATAAAATACATCGAATCAAACAAAACAAGCTTGAAAATTATTTTACTTTTGTCATAACAAAGTAATTTCCATGGTTACCACTTCTATATTTCGAAATGAACATAGAGAAACCTATTTAAAACTACTTGATTACATCTTGAATGAAATATTTTTGAGCGCTCGTACTACTTACACGAGGGCTATATCATTTCGTCACGATGTCTGTATTTTTCGAATTTTGAGCCGAAAATGGTCTCAATGGACTATGTTCGACTCACTGATGACGAATCCGTCGTAAAATTCGAGTCTGTCCGTCCGGCCGTCCGTCCGGCCGTCCGTCCGTCCGGCCGTCAGCACGATAACTCTCGAAGGGATCAACCTAGAGACTTGAAATTTTCAGTGTAGGTTCAGATCCCGAATGCCGCGGTTGAGTTCGTTATTGGGCGAAATTCGCCCAGGGGTTCCGCAAATATGGCCGTTCAAAGTTTTGTTTCCCTGATTACATGAAAACTACAGATTCGATCGAGATGAAATTTTGCACTCAGATGGAAAATGAGGTGTTTTAGCTACATGCGAAATTTTGTCCAGATCGCATGACCAGAACCATAGAAACCATAGAAAATTGTAACTTTTGAACAGAAATGCCTAGGGACTTGAAATTTTCAGGATAGGTGTGGATCTCGAATGTCGTGATCAAGTTCATCTATGAGCAACATTATACAAGGGGTTCCGTAAATACGGTCGTTTGAAATTTTGTTTTCTCGATAAATTCGAAACTATGGATTTGATCGTGACGAAATTTTGTATTTAAATCAAGAATGATATATTCGAGCTACATTGTTTCCAGATCGCATGATCAGAACCATAGAAACCATAGAAAATCATAACTTTTGAACGGAAAGGCCTAGGGACTTGAAATTTTCAGGATAGGTTCGGATCGCGAATTTCGCGATCACTATCATCAATGAGCAAAATTAGACTAGGGGTTCCGTAAATATAGCCGTTCAAACTATATTTTTCCTGATAATTTCGAGAATACTTATTGGATTGAAATGAAATTTTGCTCATATATGAAGAATAATGTATTCAAACTACGTGAGAAATTTTGTCCAGATCGCATTACCAAGACCATAGATACCGTAGGAAATACTAGCGAGTTATCGAAAAAAAAAATGGTCACCAAAGCACAGACGTGAAGTCTGGATTTTCGCGTTAGTTTGAAATTTTATTTGACAGCTGTCGAAATCTTTCCAATTGGTTTTTAAAACTGGAGCATGCAAATCTACCTGCAAGGTGCATGTACGAGCGCTCAAAAGCTCCTGCCTTCACGGCAGTGCTTTTCGTAATTTTTTCATTAATCTTTTAAATGTAAATCAACGATCGAAGAAAAAATAGTATGTATAATTCGTGGGAAAAGCATATTACCAAACTCCTGTGTTACCAGGACGCTCCTCGCTCCTCGTCTGGTACCTAATTATCACCACAGTCGTTTGGGAATATTATGCTGTTCCCACTAATTATACAATATACTATTTTTTCAAACGTTTCGAAATTCAAACAAGGCTGGAGATCCACCTATAGATAAGATTTATATTTACGATCGTTATAATTGAGTGATCGATGGAAAATTTGTCCAGGTACGGTTGTCATGCAAAATCAATTTGGAAGTATAATAATTGTTCATGGTAACAACTAATTCATCGTTGACATAGCAACATTTTTCTCTACGGCGGGGGAAAAGTATAACTATTCGATGATCCTGTCAGTCGAAATATTACGTTGTTTTCGTACGTTTGAAAAAAAATTTTCTGATCAACAATCTTTAAAAGAACTCGATTCCCAATTTCAACAACCTGTATCTCAGAAATGGTGCATTTTAGAGGGTAATCAAATAATAACTTTTTTCAGATTTTTGGACATCCTGAAATCCTGCGCATATATTATGAAAAACATATGCATTCAATTAACACAATGACTACCTCCACAGGTACAATCAGATGACCATCATAGTGCACTTCTTCTATAGGATAACGCACATACATCGGCATCGGACGGACGGTACGTACGGAACGGAAAGAAATGCGGTGCCTGCCGTCCGTACATAATGATATGTGCGTTGCTCCATTCGATTTCATTGAAGGTATTTTTTCCCGTTGTGTTTGTGCGTTAACCTTATTAGTTACTATCAGCCTGAAACTTGGATGTACAATGACAGATCTATCATCACTGACCGAATTATAGATAAAATGAGGCAAGGTATAGTATTCCAAGATGTGGAAAGTACAAAAAGTAAAAGAAAATCGAATTCAAGAATGAAAATTGAAAAATTTCACGAGATAAACTAATAAGCAAGCCAACAAGACAATTCATGTATCCCAGATACCAACGAAATTTATCATTTGCAATCGTAGACCGGTTTCGATCCATTTCAGATCTCATCAGTACGACTATGCAACATGATAAACTCGATGAATGAAACAAAAGATCTTAAAACATAAGGTAACGTGGTACTGAGAAAAATTTCCCAAATCACGCCACCTGTCTGTTCTAAAGTCAACTGTCTCAAATATCTGTAGATCAAAAACTGTCTTATCGGCTCTCCTGAAACGAAATACACATGTATGACAACGCCGTTAACATTACAAGCATAACGTCACACATGGAAATTCAACGGATACAAGCTGAAGCCTTATTCGTCTGAATAATTGACTAATGAATAATAATGGCTGTTTATCTGAATTGATCGAATTCAAGAATGAAAATTGAAAAATTTCACGAGATAAACTAATAAGCAAGCCAACAAGACAATTCATGTATCCCAGATACCAACGAAATTTATCATTTGCAATCGTAGACCGGTTTCGATCCATTTCAGATCTCATCAGTACGACTATGCAACATGATAAACTCGATGAATGAAACAAAAGATCTTAAAACATAAGGTAACGTGGTACTGAGAAAAATTTCCCAAATCACGCCACCTGTCTGTTCCAAAGTCAACTGTCTCAAATATCTGTAGATCAAAAACTGTCTTATCGGCTCTCCTGAAACGAAATACACATGTATGACAACGCCGTAAACATTACAAGCATAAAAAGTCACACATGGAAATTCAACGGAAACAGCCATTATTATTCATTAGTCAATTATTCAGACGAATAAGGCATCAGCTTGAATCCGTTGAATTTCCATGTGTGACTATTTATGCTCGTGATGTTTACGGCGTTGTCATACATGTGTATTTCGTATCAGGAGAGCCGATAAGACAGTTTTTGATCTACAGATATTTGAGACGGTTGACTTTGGAACAGACAGGTGGCGTGATTTGGAAAATTTTTCTCAGTACCACGTTACCTTATGTTTTAAGATCTTTTGTTTCATTCATCGAGTTTATCACGTTGCATAGTCGTACTGATGAGATCTGAAATGGATCGAAACCGGTCTACGATTGCAGGTGATAAATTTCGTTGGTATCTGGGATACATGAATTGTCTTGTTGGCTTGCTTATTAGTTTATCTCGTGAAATTTTTCAATTTTCATTCTTGAATTCGATCAATTCAGATAAACAGCCATTATTTTTCATTAGTAAAAGAAAATGTCCTACACGTTATGGTGACACTCAACTCCAAAAAAGATATTCGATTTACTGATCTGGGTACATAATCAAGACCATTCTCCTTCATATATTTGAAGGAATTTATTGAACAAAGAATTTGATGAATCGTTATTCAGCTTAGAAAATGATAAACTGACCTTGATCCTCTTTTCTGAATCCTTCTTAGCCTTATCTTTCATGGTTTTCGCTTTTTTGTGGTCACCAGCCTCGATTTTTGTCAACACATCGTCTAGAAATCTCAAAATGTCGTCCTTATTATTCATTCCAGCCAATTCCTGCGCAGTCCTGCCGTCTATATCCGTGCAGTATATATTTGCGTCGAAGTTAACTAGGAAAGTGACGACGTGTTTGTGACCTTGAGCTGCCGCCAGATGAAGGGCTGTATTTCCGAATAGGTCAGCCTTATTTGGATTTCCCCTGAAAAAAAATCCATGTAAATAATTCCTATTCAAATTGATTTTGTTATATTCAAATTCAATTCATACCCTCGACCGCATAAAATTCGCAGAGCTTCCAGATGTCCATAGAAAGCCGCGTATAAGGTTGGTGTCATACCTTGCTCATCCTTACTGTTACATTCTTTTCTAGTCGCTTCCTTGAGGACCTCTACAGTGCCATCTTTGGCCGCCCTTGAAAGGAAGTAAATATATCAGATTAATTTGAGATTTTTTAGAAATCGTTTATCCTACTTTGAATTCCATCAATGTTAATTTTATTATCTCTCTTCTGTTTTATCAAAAATTTGATTATTGTGTCTTAATGAGACATACAATAGAGAAGTTCTCTATAATTTGTGCATTTTCGTTTTGATATCAGTGTTGAGGCTGAAGGACTCTTGGTCGATGGACAATTGCGTAGACATAAAGCAAGGTTATTGTTATTATTTTGTCAGAATTATATTAATGGCTGTTTATCTGAATATATAAAATTCAGTATATTTGAAGAATTATACTGGATAAACTAATAGCAAGCCAACAAAACAATTCATATATCCTAGAGACCACCAAATTTATCATTTGCACCTGCAGACCGGCTTCGATTCATATCAAATCTCGTCAGTACAGTTAGCAATATGACAAATCGATGTTATAAACCTTCAAAACATAACGCAACGGTGATCGGAGAAAATGTTTTCAATAACGCCACCTTTCCGTTCCAAAAGCACCTGTCTCAAATATCTGCATGTCATGAATCGCTTTTGGTGGTCTCTGACTCTCTGGGGTACATGAATTGTTTTGTTGGCTTGCTATTAGTCCATCTGGTATAATTTTTCAAATTTCATTACTGAATTTTATAATTTCAGATAAACAGCCATTATATTATTCTTGTCAATTATTCAGACTAATAAGGTTGAAGCTTGAACCCGTAATTTCCATTTGTGACAATATGGTCGTAATTTTTACGGCGGGTCAAACATGTGTCTTTGTCTGGGGGCCTTTGCAGAGCGATTCATAGCCTGCAGATATTTGAGACAGTTCCTTTTGTAACGGACAGGTGGCGGGATTGGAGAAATTTCTCACATCTAATTTGTCATTTTGCTAACTGTACTGACGAGATTTGATATAAATCGAAACCTGTCTGCAGGTGCAAATGATAAATTTGGTGGTCTCTGGGATACATGAATTGTTTTGTTGGCTTGCTATTTAGTCTATCCAGTATAATTTTTCCAATTTCATTACCGAATTTGATATTTTATCAGTTGATGCAAATGAAGGTATAATATCTATGGTCATAGATAGCACTCAAATCATTATTTCATAGCATTGGTTATTCTCGGCATTTTTGACCAAATATATACACGGTGCCTACTTTTAAGAGGGCCAAACTTCAAGGGGAGATTATACATGTGATTTGCAACAAAATATGTCGTATTACACATGGTCGAAATGTTGACGGTTATTCTTCAATTTAACATTTCTTGATTTCACGAAATAATTAAAGTTTTTCCGTAAAATCAATTATACTTCAGTTATCCTTGGAGCCTCATCAAATTTTATCACATAACTGGAAACGGAATTGAATTTGCCACAAGATAAAAATTTCAATTATCGATGATGAAAAATCATTCATTATGAACATGTTTTCTTTTCAGCAGAAAATACCCCATTTACTGTGCTTTCGAATGACAACAGAAAATGTTATCCTGTAGCAAATTTAATGCCGTTTCTAGATATGTGATCAAATTTGATGAGGCTCCAAAGATAACTGAAGTATAATTGATTTTATGGAAAAACTTCAAATATTTCGTGAAATCAAGAAATTTATATATATGTATATACTGTCATGGAAATCCAAAAGTGAAAAATAAATTCAAATTAGATCACCAAAATTCAAGAATTTTTTTAAAATATCGTATAAATTATAGTAAAATGAGTTTTTTAAGATGGTTCAGAATAATTTAATTGTTTCCATAGAAATCTATCGAATTATTAGAATTAAGCAATTTTTTTGACAATTGTAAAAAGTCAGTGTGGAAAAACTTCTTTGAATTGTATTATTGAAATTGAGATTTGAAAACGAAAGATTATCAAAGATTTCTGCAGCCTGACATCATGAAGTTGTTGATTTGGTGAGATTCAGATGGCTGTTGGTTGTTGAAAGCCTTCAAATTAGAGGTTCAAGGAGATACTGGAATCGAGCTGCAGTATATTCATTGCTGATTTCACAGTTTAGAAGAGAACTGTGGGATAAAACTGTCCCAACAGCTCATACCAGAAATATTAGTGGAACCCGAGGCAATAGATCTTATAGGATCAATCACTGAATTCGAAGATATTCTCTACGAAACGGAGGAGAAATTTGAAGCTTGCATTTTGATGAACTATATTTAGAGTAAGCTGTTCACTGTGAGTTTTTAATTTAGATCTTGTTCAGAGGGGGTAATAATTTAGAATTTATAAAATTATTAGAATTAGTTTATTGAATTTAAATAATAAGTTGTTGTAAACAAAAATTATTTTATTTTGCACCTTGAGAACCCTCTTAAAAAGAGTCACTGGAAAAATAAATGAAAAATTAAAATACAAAATTATTTTTAATATTGTTAGTGGTTCTTTCTTAAAATTTCAATAATAAAATTTAAAATTATTCATATCAAAAATTGAACCATAACAATACATACTAGCAGACTCGGCCACGCGTTGCTTCGGCTAAGGTATACGTCTAATTATATTGTAGTAAAGTATTCAGACCAGTGGAATTATTATAATTATTAACCCTAACCTAACCTAACTCAACCTAACCCTATCCTTGATTTTTTCCAAATTCCTTCAGTTCTGAGATGAAACCAGAAACTTGGCATCATTGCATGTTATCGCTCTTTCGAGTGATCGGCTGTAGTGTGTAGTGGGGACGCGATGACCTTCCGTCTTTTTAGTTGGATCAAACTGCACACGGTGTGCTGGTGTGCAAATTTGATTGGGATCAGTTCAGTAATTTAGGAGTTCATCCCGGACAAACAACGTGACGCGTAATTTTTGAGCGCTCGTACTACTTACACGAGGGCTAAATCATTTAGTCACGATGTCTGTATTTTTCGAATTTTGAGCTGAAAATTGTCTCAAACGACTAAGTTCGACTCACTGATGACGAATCCGTCGAAAAATTCGAGTCTGTCCGTCCGTCCGTCCGTATACACGATAACTATCGAACGGAATGTCCTAGAAACTTGAAATTTTCAGGATAGGTTCGAATCTCAAATGCCGCGGTTAAGTTCATTATTGGGAAAATTCGCCCAGGGGTTCCGTAAATATGGGCGCTCGAAATTTTGTTTTTCTGATTACTTCGAAACTACTGACTCGATGGAGGTGCACTCAGATGGATAATTACGTACTCAAGCTTCATGCAAAATTTGGTCCAGCTCGCATGACCAGAACCATAGCAACCATAGGAAATTATAACTTTGTAATGGAAAGGCCTAGTGACTTGAAATTTTCAGGATAGGTGTGGATCGTGAATGAAGAGTTCACGTGTATCAATGAGCAAAATTAGACTAGGGGTTCCGTAAATATGGTCGTTTGAAATTCAGTTTTCTTGATAATTTCAAAATTATGGATTTGATCGTGACGAAATTTTGTATTTAAATTGAGAATGATATATTCGAGCTACATTATTTCCAGATCGCATGATCAGGACCATAGAAACCATAGAAAATTATAACTTTCGAACGGAAAGGTTTAGGGACTCGAAATTTTCAGGATAGGTTCGGATCGCGAATTTCGCGCTCACGTTAATTAATGAGCAAAATTAGACTAGGGGTTCCGTGAATATGGCCGTTTGAAATTCGGTTTTCTTGATGATTTCAAAACTATGGATTCGATCCTGACGAAATTTTGTATTTAAATTGAGAATGATATATTCGAGCTACATTTTTTCAGATCTTATGATCAGAACCATAGAAAATCATAACTTTCGAACGAAAAGGCCTAGGGACTTGAAATTTTCAGGATAGGTTCGGATCGCGAATTTCGCGATCACTTTCATCAATGAGCCAAATTAGACTAGGGGTTCCGTAAATATTGCCGTTCAAACTATATTTTTTCTGATAATTTCGAAAGTACTTATTGGATTGAAATGAAATTTCGCACATATATGAAGAATAATGTATAATTTTGCCCAGATACCAAGACCATAGATACCGTAGAAAATTTTAGCGAATTATCGAAAAAGAAAATGGTCACCAAAGCACTGACGTGAAGTCTGGATTTTCGCGTTGGTTTGAAATTTTCTTTGACAGCTGTCAAAATTTTTTCCATTGGTTTCTAAAACTGGAGAATGCGAATCTACCTACAAGGTGCATGTACGAGCGCTCAAAAGCTCCTGACTTCACAGCAGTGCTTTTCGTAATTTTTTTTATATATAAAGATATACTATCTATATATTCAACAAATAGCTCAAATAATGATTTCCATTCTAATTATCGGCTCGTTTAATAGATGGCCCACATACTTGGATACTCTTTCATAAAAACTCATCACAATTCCGGCAAAAATATCTCCACAACGAGTAAATCCATTTTAATATTATATATAGTAAGCTAGAAAATACAATGACTGTTTTGAATAAATGATGTGTGTATCTGTAATTAATGGTAATTGATCGGTATCTGAATAGATATAGTATCATTATCTCTCGAAAACATTCGATTCGCAAAAAAACGATAAAGCGCCTACCGCTATATTATTATCAGATAAAGCAGTAAAATTTTATGAATCCGCATAAAATATCGATCATCTTCAAGAATAACAATTAGTTCACTGATTTTCATATCAATTATTCAACATCGAAACCTGAATGAGGAAAATTCCCTTCATTCCCATAACCACATGGTTTACCGATAGGTATAAGTCATCGATAACCATGGGTAAAGATCTTCCGCTATGCCGTCGAAAGAACCGCGATCTTGGAAGAAATCACAACAGTAAACAAAGTCCAATAGGAAATAGGAACTCACCTGTGAAAGCGATTTGTTGACATTCTTGTTTATATCCAACCTCCACAGATTTTCAAGAGCTATACTCTAAGAGCACTTAACAAACCAACAGAAATATTTTCCAAACTAGGGTCCACAGCGCGGCTGGCATCGCTACGAATGAATAGACATGTTTGTATTTCCGTAGTTCCTCACCATTATTCACGAAACAATCGAATGAGTTATCAGATACGGTGATTTTACTGGCTCACCTGTACTCAGCAGGTTACATTTTGATTGGATTGGAATCGCGTCGATCCGGCTCAGTCTGGCGAGACTACCCGAAGTCCCGAAGTGGAAAACAAGACTCAAGGTGCCACCGATGCACTTACATATCTATGAATAAGTGACTTTAGTTGTAATTCAATGATGTTCATACGATCTTTTTGTTATAATATTGATTGTTTATTTGAGTGGAATCAGTGCAATTTTTGCCGAAATAGATTCCTATGTAAAGTGATAGTTTGTAGCTTAGTTACCTGCCCATTGTTTAAGCCAATAAGGTATCTGTTATTTTTGAGGTTGTCTTGACTTTCCGTAGGTAGATGGCACTGGTTGTTTTATTTTTTGGGAAGAAATTCAAATACAGTTCTCTCCATTCGTCCGGCCGTAAACACGATAACTTTGGAAAAAAAAGACCCAGAGTTTTGAAATTTTCATGATACGTTCGAGGACTGAACGTACCGCTGAGGATTGTCAATGGGTGGAATCCGTCAAAGAGTTCCTTGGATATAGAAATCAGAATTTTTTTCAATAATTCAAAAAATAACGATCTGATCGGATTGAAACTTCGTAGTAATTTGAGAGGTAACGACACGATGCATGGTTCGTTGTGAAATTTCGATAGGATCTTATTACTAGTAGATTTAAAGAAATTCTATTTTGAAACTGAGCTAAGCTTGTGATGTCTACAGTGACTTCATACGAGACAGTGGCGACAGTAGGGATATAAGCTCCACCCACCCGCCATGTTGCGTCAAAATTCAAATGTAGAAATGAGGGAGTCACCACCTTGAAGCCATCCCAGATATTGGAGTTCATTATAGAACGCTAGAGCTGGAGGGCGAGCTGTAGCTACGTAATGACTAGTGAAGCTCTGATGGGGGTTACAATAAGGTCGCAGTGCAATGAAATCCCCCTTCAATCTAATCTAAATCTAATATAACCGTATAAATGTCCCACTACGAACCAAAGTTCACTGCTCTTGCATTTTTTCTGATTTTGCATGGGGGCTTTTATAAATTCCCTGCCGTTCATTAGAGAGATTTGATAAACTATCGTTAATACGTTAAACCTTTAATATATTCTGAACTTGACAATACTCTAAATTAACTAATATTGACATCCCTCAAACTGTCGTGTCTCTTGATTTTAAACGACGGTCAGGATTTTTAACATTCTCCCCCGCCAAAACATAAACTTCTAAAGGGAAAATAAGTTGAATCGGCCTCCCGGGCCTCCTCAAGTGGACGCTATCAGCTGTCTTCGATTTACAATTCGCAAGCTTGACTTTCGTCCTCTTCTTTTTAATGAATCGTCTCAGACCCCTCATACAACTCTTAGTCGTGAGATCTGGTACAAGCTCCGAATGTATTCAAACTACGTGCCAAATTTTGTCCAGATCGCATGGCCAAGACCATAGATACCATAGAGAATTCTGGCGAATTATCGAAAAAAAATTGGTCAGCTAAAGCGCGAGAAGTCTGGAGTTCCGCCTCAGTTTGAGAATATTTTTGACGGCTGTCAAAGAATTTTTCATCTGGTTTCTGAAACTGGAAAATGCGAATCTACCTACAAGGTGGATGAACGAGCGCTCAAAAGCTCCTGACTTCACGGCAGTGCTTTTCGTATTTTTTTTTGCGTACGGAAATGAAAAGAAGTCGTTCGGTGCCAAGTCAAGACTATACGGCGGATGACTCCTCAAATCGAAGTTTTGAGTGCTCAAAAATGCAGTTGTTTGAGCCGTGATCCGTCTTCGGCGGTTGATTTTTCTCATTTCTTGGAAGACAACTGGCAAACAAATGGTTGTGTACCACGCAGAATTGACTGTTTTTCATTGTTCTTGTGGTACGGTTGCGATATGTCCAGTTTTTCCGAAAAACCGGGCGACCATTTGCTTGGAAGTGCTTCGTGCGCGAACAAGTTTTGTGGGCTTTGGCATCTTGAAACAAAATATTTTACATGTAGCATGAATATATTGTAACGAACTTAAGCCGGACCTGTCTTCGAGAGAATACTGGAGGCGACGGGAGGCTTCACGATTGTTCTTTTCCACTATATAGGTCGACATCGGCCCAAGACAAGTTAGTACAGAATTGGACTTGCGTGAAGATAATTTATCGAGTGTTATAAATAAATTAGTATTAGTGAATTGTGAATGAAGTATTTTGAGAAGAACTTGGACTAAATTCATTACAATATCATTCTCCTTTTGAATACAAAATTTCGTCACGATCGAATCCGTAGTTTCGAAATTATCAAAAAATCAAAGTTTCGAATGACCATATTTTGAACGGCCATATTTACAGAACGACATTCGAGATCCAAACCTATCCTGTCTATCAAGTATTTAGGTCTTTCCGCTCGAAAGTTCTGGTCATGCGTTCTGGACAAAATGTGGCATCGACACACTGATGACGAATCCGTCGAAAAATTCGAGTCTAACTGTCCGTCCGCATACACGATAACTCTCGAACGGAATGACCTAGGAACTTGAAATTTTCAGGGTATGTTCGAATCTCGAAAGCCGCAATTAAGTTTGGTATTGGGCAAAATTCGACCAGGGATTCCGTAAATATGGCTGTTCGAAATTTTGTTCCCCTGATTACTTCGAAAATACTGCTTCGATCGAGATGAAATTTTGCACTCAGATGAAGAATGACGTGTTCAGCTACATGCAAAATGTTGTCTGGATCGCATGACCAGAATCATAGAAAATTATAATAATAACCTTAATAATAACCTTTATTCATCCAGTAAGACAATTTACACTGTGTTGGACAAGTCAGTATTTCATTGATATTGAACATTAAGAAATATAATATGATCAATAATATGCACACTCAAAAATAATTATTTTTACGAGGAAGAAAACTTTTTATCTAATAGAACAAAACTTGAATTTGAACATAGATATTCAACTTCTTTTTTTTTAAATTCCTTTATTGTGGTGTTGAAATAATCACCCACACTATAAAATGCTTCTTGTATTAGTATGTTTTTAACACATTTTTTGAATGAAAACAAATTAAGTGACCTGACTGTTTTTGGTAGATGGTTAAAAAATTTTATGCCTTGATATGATGGAGAAGATTCATATTTAGCCAATCTGTGCTTAGGTATGCATAAAACTTCCCCATTTCTGGTATCATAATGATGATAGTCAGAAAGTTTAGTGAACTTGTGTTTGTTTTCTTTCACATATAGTAGACACTTATATATATAGGTACAAGTAACAGTCATAATCCGCCTTCCTACAAATAGTGGCCTTCAAGAATCCATCGGTTTAACTAACTGACTTTCGAACAGAAAGGCTTAGGGACTCGAAATTTTCAGGAAAGGTGTGGATCTCGAATGTCGCGGTCACGTTAAGCAATGAGCAAAATTAGATTACGGGTTCCGTAAATATGGTCGTTTGAAATTTAGTTCTATCGATAATTTCAAAACAACGGATTCGATGGTGACAAAATTTTGAATTCAAAAATGAAAATTGAAAAATTTCACGAGACAAACTAATAAGCAAGCTAACAAGACAATTCATGTATCCCAGATACCAACGAAATTTATCACTTGCAATCGTAGACCGGTTTCGATCCATTTCAGATCTCATCAGTACGACTATGCAACGTGATAAACTCGATGAATGAAACAAAAGATCTTAAAACATAAGGTAACGTAGCACTGAGAAAAATTTTCCCGAACCACGCCACCTGTCCGTTCCAAAGTCAACTGTCTCAAATATCTGTAGATCAAAAACTGTCTTATCGGCTCTCCTGATACGAAATACACATGTATGATAACGCCGTAAACATTACGAGCGTAAATAGTCACACATGGAATTCAACGGATTCAAGCTGAAGCCTTATTCGTCTGAATAATTGACTAATGAATAATAATGGCTGTTTATCTGAATTGAACGAATTTAAAAATGAAAATTGAAAAATTTCACGAGACAAACTAATAAGCAAGCTAACAAGACAATTCATGTTTCCCAGATACCAACGAAATTTATCACTTGCAATCGTAGACCGGTTTCGATCCATTTCAGATCTCATCAGTACGACTATGCAACGTGATAAACTCGATGAATGAAACAAAAGATCTTAAAACATAAGGTAACGTGGCACTGAGAAAAATTTCCTGAACCACGCCACCTGTCCGTTCCAAAGTCAACTGTCTCAAATATCTGTAGATCAAAAACTGTCTTATCGGCTCTCCCGATACGAAATACACATGTATGATAACGCCGTAAACATTACGAGCGTAAATAGTCACACATGGAATTCAACGGATTCAAGCTGAAGCCTTATTCGTCTGAATAATTGACTAATGAATAATAATGGCTGTTTATCTGAATTGAACGAATTTAAAAATGAAAATTGAAAAATTTCACGAGACAAACTAATAAGCAAGCTAACAAGACAATTCATGTATCCCAGATACCAACGAAATTTATCACTTGCAATCGTAGACCGGTTTCGATCCATTTCAGATCTCATCAGTACGACTATGCAACGTGATAAACTCGATGAATGAAACAAAAGATCTTAAAACATAAGGTAACGTGGCACTGAGAAAAATTTCCCGAACCACGCCACCTGTCCGTTCCAAAGTCAACTGTCTCAAATATCTGTAGATCAAAAACTGTCTTATCGGCTCTCATTTTTCTCAGTGCCACGTTACCTTATGTTTTAAGATCTTTTGTTTCATTCATCGAGTTTATCACGTTGCATAGTCGTACTGATGAGATCTGAAATGGATCGAAACCGGTCTACGATTGCAAGTGATAAATTTCGTTGGTATCTGGGATACATGAATTGTCTTGTTAGCTTGCTTATTAGTTTGTCTCGTGAAATTTTTCAATTTTCATTTTTGAATTCGTTCAATTCAGATAAACAGCCATTATTATTCATTAGTCAATTATTCAGACGAATAAGGCTTCAGCTTGAATCCGTTGAATTCCATGTGTGACTATTTACGCTCGTAATGTTTACGGCGTTATCATACATGTGTATTTCGTATCGGGAGAGCCGATAAGACAGTTTTTGATCTACAGATATTTGAGATAGTTGACTTTGGAACGGACAGGTGGCGTGGTTCGGGAAATTTTTCTCAGTGCCACGTTACCTTATGTTTTAAGATCTTTTGTTTCATTCATCGAGTTTATCACGTTGCATAGTCGTACTGATGAGATCTGAAATGGATCGAAACCGGTCTACGATTGCAAGTGATAAATTTCGTTGGTATCTGGGATACATGAATTGTCTTGTTAGCTTGCTTATTAGTTTGTCTCGTGAAATTTTTCAATTTTCATTTTTAAATTCGTTCAATTCAGATAAACAGCCATTATTATTCATTAGTCAATTATTCAGACGAATAAGGCTTCAGCTTGAATCCGTTGAATTCCATGTGTGACTATTTACGCTCGTAATGTTTACGGCGTTATCATACATGTGTATTTCGTATCGGGAGAGCCGATAAGACAGTTTTTGATCTACAGATATTTGAGACAGTTGACTTTGGAACGGACAGGTGGCGTGGTTCAGGAAATTTTTCTCAGTGCCACGTTACCTTATGTTTTAAGATCTTTTGTTTCATTCATCGAGTTTATCACGTTGCATAGTCGTATTGATGAGATCTGAAATGGATCGAAACCGGTCTACGATTGCAAGTGATAAATTTCGTTGGTATCTGGGATACATGAATTGTCTTGTTAGCTTGCTTATTAGTTTGTCTCGTGAAATTTTTCAATTTTCATTTTTGAATTCGTTCAATTCAGATAAACGGCCATTATTATTCATTAGACAAAATTTTGTATTTTAATGGAGAATGATTTATTCAAACTACATTTTGTCCAGATCGCATGATCAGAACCATAGAAAATTATAATTTTCGAACATTAGCTAGGGTACGAAGTTGGTATTGGAATTCCACCCAGGGTACCTCAAGCTCGTGTAGTGAACACTCATCTCAAGGGGTCGAAGATTCTGGGCATCTGACTCTGACTGGCACGATCTGTGTTGTGACTGCCGTTGAAGTCAAGCGGACAGAATAGAAGAAGTGGTCAGATGCAGGATTCCTTCCAAGTTCCAGAATCTTGAGACTTGGTTCACGGTCAAGAAGAAGAGGGTGAATAGAGGAGGATCCTCTGAGAAGATCAGTCGGAGAACCGTCGAGAAGGGAAGTTGTTTAGCATCCCATTTGCGCAGCTCAAAACCGCCCGCCATGAGCAGACCCTGAACTTGCTGTAACAGTCCAAGAGACTAGGACGAACAGTTTGAAATGTCATCGACATAAATCTCATGCAGCAAGACACTTGTCTTGCAGCAGGAAATTCTGTTCCGCCATCCGAAGCTAGTTGCTGAAGCGTTCTGAGTGCTAAATAAGGAGCAGAAGAAACTCCATAGGTGACGGTGTTTAGGCGATAATACTAGACGGGCTCATGTTTAGTGAAACACCAGACGATGCGTTGATAATCCCTTTGCTCAGGGCGTATCAGGATTTGAGACAAATGATGCAGACGAAAGCGAAGCAGAAGGGTCGAAATGTGGAATGTAATATTGTAATAGATCGATCCTAGATTGTCATCCAGCGAATGAGGAAGTTTCTTATAATACCAATTTCAGAGTCGATTGAAAGAACACAGTCGATTATTCTGAACACAGTCAAATATTCTGTACTCCTTGATTTTCATTTTTTCTCGGTGGTCGAGTTGAGGTTAGAAAAAAAAGGTGTTTACTGTTTGGTAGAGAATGATGGTTACTCTAAGACAGGTATATAAGCCGAGAAAGATTGTTGGTGAGGTTTTTGAGCAAGTACAGTAGTATTCCCGTTCATAATGAAATAGATAGCCATTTACTTTACCTTTATATTGAAACGTTACTATGAGATTATTCTTGTCCATCCCATGTTTTGGTGAATATTTAGTTGCCACCATGCCTGTTGATCGCCTATACTTGTACTGTTATTCCATTTAATATGTATTACTTGTTTTTGCTTATGATACTCATTTATATTACCCTGTACCCAGGGGTCAATACCACTAATTCAATTCTTGGGAAGATTGGTAGATCGTTCGTTAATATGTTGCATTCTTGATACTTCATTAGAGTGATATGTACCTGCCAGCGGCGACTCGTGAGATTTAGATGCGGTTAGGCGACAAACAAATTCCCAATTACACTATTTACTATTATTACTACACCCCCCCCCCCCCCACTTTTCTATAAATGCACCCAGACGAAATTTTATGAAGAACTAAATTTGAGTCTTATGGATTAAATTAATACGCCTATCTTTTAATGAAACGAACTTATTGATTATTTGTTTTATGAAATCATCCGCCTTCTGCAGCGAACAAAACAATTCTTTTTCTATCGAAATAGTGCTAGCGACGACCAACAATCATTTTTCATTGAATTTTGGTAATAGGTTTAGATACGTTTGAGGCTAAAACAATTGAATAGATATAGGAAGGTACTTATCGGGTTCTGTCGCTTTCGGATAATCTTCAAAGGATGATTAAATATAAAACACAAATTCACAAATGCGAATGCGCAAGCACAGGATTCTAACTGGAATGGAATCGGTGAAATCTTGCGTCTGCGGGATCGTCAGCGATCTTTTTCGAAAGAAGCCGAAGGCGGCCGATTTCAGCGCCTACCGTTCAGCATAATTTCGTATGTTTCACTCTATACACCAGTGTATCCATCCTTTAGTAATTCATTGGTAGATTCCGCGGCACTCGGCAGTGCTGACGTGTGGTAATAGAATTGCAGGCGCTGGGATAAATCGCCTTCAGTTTGGATGAAAGCGAAGAATGACCGTGGCTGCGATGCACTATGCAGCGCCAGCAAAAGGGTGTAATATAACAATCGCGTGCAAGATTTTTGAATGAAAAATTCTTTAATAACATATTATAATAATTATATATAATATTGAAAATTGTAATTAATCATTTTTTTATTTCGATAAGTGGATACATACACTAAAAATAGATTATCCAAGGTAGGCGCCGCCTACCTTGCCTACCCTGACGAGCCGCCACTGGTACCTGCTAAGCACAATGTCTCGGTATAGAGGTTCCTCCATGGGAGATATATAAAGAATTGTGTCTCTTTGCATATAAGTAGTTTAGTACCTTCCCCCCTGTAGAGCATTTAATCACCGCTCGAATTTGCAGGATATTCCTGAATTTATTTCACTGTGATTACAGCCTGTTAAAATGGTCCCGGTTCCTACAGTTGCGACATGTCCACATTTTTAGTTAAGGGGATACGGGATGCAATTCTGGAGTAATCTTCTCTTTGTACTGTTAAAGTTGTGAGTGTGGACGTTGTAGCACCCATCATTCTGAAGGAAAGTCCCTTTTGAATCTAACCCTTTTCTGCGTATATTGTTATGTAGTGAACGGTTTTTCACTTACGATACTGTGTATTTGGTGATATATTTCCCCATTGCTCTTTATTACTTATTTTTGATTTTGATAAATTTTACCATTCTCTTTATTACTTATTTTTGATTTTATATATTTCCCCATTATTGTTCATAATTACTTACTTTTGATTTCGATATATTCCCCCATTATTGTTCATGATTACTTATTACTTATTATTCCTTCTTCACAGGTTTGTTGAGTGAACAGGTCTAGTTTTGTGCTCTCTTGTGTCGTCGATCTTTTTTTCGTGTGTGCCGACCATCGATTTTCTCAGTTTTGATACAATGGCCGACAAATCTTGCAAGATTTGTGATAAATCGATTAATCGGAGGAAATATTATCACAATCAATGTGTTGACATTGTGGGTGCAAGATTGGAATCCCTTAATGTTGACGGAATTTCATGGACATGTAAAGATTGTAGAAACCGGCCGCGTGACTCATCTTCGAGTACGTTGGCGAAAATTCACGAAGGGTTGAAGCAGATTCGTATACAGTAGGCTTCGCTTCTTGATTTTGTGCAGTTTTGCTGCGATAAGATTTCGAATTTCGAAGTTGAAATGAACAAACTCAATGAGTATGTGCAAAAAACCGATCAATTGTACGCTGAGAACCATATAGCTAAATTCTCTACGGAACAACGTCGAAATTCAGGGCGTCCCTGAAAAGAAAGATGAAAACCTTCCCAAATTATGAAGAAGATTGGTCAATATGTTGGACACAACATTACTCTATCAGTAGTTGACTATGCTCACAGAGTGCTGTTGAACAAAGCTCCTGGCGAGAAGACAATCAGAAATATAGTTTTTCGGTTCACATCCCGAGGTGAGAGAGATAGATTTCTCCTGGCAACTAGAAATAAACGTAAAAATATCGAAACTCCCAAGATGTCATTGGAAGGTGTTTCAAATGAATTCTATATTAGTGAACATAGCTGCTAAAACCAAAGGCTATAAATATGTATGGGTGAGAAACGGTACAATTTTCTGCAGAAAGACAGACACGTCAGGAATATTCGTCGTGCGGAACTCTGATTTCGTCGGCAAGATGTAATTTCGTGCATTTGACGGTAGTTGCTAACCGATACTTGTTTTTTGTTTATGGGAAGGTTACTCTTTGTTGGACAAAACGTTAACGGCTAACGTACTAAAACGGCTGAGATTAAGCTCAATAGTTTTAATATTAATGCTGATGTGTACCTGATCACCGAGACCAATCTCATGGGTGGAATATGTAATTCGGAAATCTTCGATCTCGACAAGTAATGTCTTTCGTCGAGATAGAGAGGACACATCCTGTGCCGATAATAAGAAATAAGAAATCGCTGTGAAGAACTTCATTCAGGCGGGACTTGATCATCGGTTTCAAGTGATGCCGAGGATATATGGGTTACTGTCAATAACAAAGACTCTAACTGTAAAGTCCATGTTTGCTGTGTCTACCTACCCCCGCGAAACAATCGTGCGGTAGAATGTTTCACCAGAAAACTCCAAGAGAACATGAATGTGCTATCAGGCGATAGGATCATCATAATCTATGGTGACTTCAACTTTCCTCATATTGTGAGGACTTCAAGTGACTGTGACAACTTTTTGGTGCCTACGAATCTTGATAATCTCAATGCCCCTTTAATTGATAGTCTCTCTTTCGCGGAGTTCTTCCATCATAATAATGTTGAAAACTGCGACGGTAGATCCCTCGATTTGGTCTTCGGTAAGGAAATTCAGCTTACAAATCTGAATGCATGTGATCTCTATTTGGTAAAGCCTGACTTGAACTCGTATAACTCTGGACGCATTCAAAGACTCATGTCTGAGATTTATATATGGCATTCCGCGTGGACAGGGAGTTTCGCATAAGTTATCTGAGGCGGGGTGGCTGAATATGCATGATCGCCGACTCTATCATGAGGGTTGTTTTTACTATAAGATCTTGAAAACTGAAACTCCAGGTTACCTCATGCAGCGAGTAATATTCAGGGATAGTGTTCATAGCAGAACACTACGATTGCGAAGTTTGCTGACCGTTCCTAAACATAGCAGACAACTTTTTAAGAGATCTTTCACCTACAGAATCGCTCATGTCATAAATGGACATAAGATTTTTTAATTTTCCCTTTCTTGCGCCACTTTCAAGAGGAAATACAGGGCGAGGCTCATGTCTTGTTCCTGATTTTCAATGCCTGTTGCCTGTTTGTTTCCGGTGTAAGCTTTCATTGGATGTATGTGTTCAAGCCTCAACCGTCCACTTTGTCCTCCTTTGATTTGTAGTTTCACTGTTCACATTTCTGATTTCTGTTTTCTTCTGCTGTTTATTTCTATATTTGTTAGTTGATTGTTACTGTGTACTCATGGCCCAACAGCACCTGAGTCTCGACTGAGACTTGGGAGGCTGAATGTGATGGCCATTTAATCCCATATATCTGTCTATTTACAATTGTGAAATATATTTGTACCATATTGGGATTAATAAATCTTATTATATATTATATATATTTTTTTTTTTTTTTTTTTTTTTTTTTTTTTTTTTTTTTTTTCACCATTATGGGAGTCTCATCTAGAAAGACCGGGTCTGCATGACCAAGGACTTCCTAGGTAGCTGTTAGGAACATTCTGACGATTCTTGTTGTCCAGAGTATCACCTCCTTCTGTGCTTTGCTCATCAATTCCTGATGCAGTTCCAGGAGTTGTGTGTTTTCTGCCAGGTGGCTCTCAACCAATCCATTCGTGGAAATTATCAGGGGTAGAATCCTTACTGTTCGTAGCTGGTGTATTTCTTTCATTTCAAAAGCTAGATCATGATATTTTGTTAGCTTCTCCGTATAAGCTTTACTGATGTTGTCATCCGCCGGCACGGTTATATCGATGATGGTTGCTTTGCGGTTTCTTTTGTCGAAGATAACAATGTCGGGTCTGTTGTGCGATATAGCTCTGTCCGTTATTATCGGGTTGTCCCAGTAGAGTTTGAATTCACTGTTTTCCAATACAGGTTTGGGTGAGTATTCGTGTGCCCTTCGAGAGGTAAGTATAAGTCCTACTTTTATGGCAATCGCCTGATGGTAGATTTTTGCCATAGCATTGTGCCGCTGGGTGTACTCTCTGGGTGCTAAAATGGAGCATGATGACGTTACATGTTGTATGGTTTCCAGGGCTTGGGAGCATTTTCGGCATCGGTCAGTTGGTATGTTCTTTTTTGCGATATGTTTCATGTAGGCTCTCGTTGGCACCACCTGATCTTGGATTGCAGCGAGACGCCCCTCGGTTTCCGGGAATAAATATCCAGATTTAAGGTAAGTAAGTGACTGTTCTTTGTTTACTCTTTTGTTTTTCAGTGCCTCCGGATACCTGCCATGTAAAGGTTTGCCGTGCCACTCGTCCAGTAGTTGGTCAGGTGATGGCGTTTGTGGTGGGTTAGTTCTGCATGCCAGATTTAGAGCAGTGATGTTGTGGTCTTCTTCACATATTGATTGGAAGAACGGTAAGTTTTTCGAGTGGAAATAATTTCTTAGTTCTGCTACCGCCTTATTGTGGGCCATCTCAACATTGGTTAGACCTCTACCTCCCTGATGCCTAGGCATGTAGAGTCTGATCACTGATGCATGGGGATGGTGAATACCGTATTTGGACATAAGCACTCGTACCCGCGTGTCGATCGCCTTCAAATCTGTGCTTGACCACTTTATCACACCAAAGGAATAGGCTATGCTTGGATATATATATATATATATATATATATATATATATATATCATCCTCCATTGACGCATTGCGTAATTCTGATTTAAGTTTTTACAAATTCAAGAGAGGAAACTATGTTGACTTGAATGAACATCTCATGGGTGTCGACTGGTGTAAAGTTCTCGATGGTGGATGTTTGAATCGGAGCATAGAAATATTTTATAATATTTTGCAGAATGGAGTGGACTTATTCATTCCAAAAGTAGTTATAAAAAATGCACGTTTCCCTTGCTATTTCTCGAAGGAAACCATAGCCTTAGTCAAGGATTTTAAGAAAAAAATGTTAAGTACTCATCAAAGCGGATTACGAAAATTATATTAAATCTGTTCAAGGGAATGTTAAGGCTTGCCCGAAAAACTCCTGGAAATATGTGAGAAATTGTAATAAGGAAGCTAACATACCAGATAAAGAACACTATGATGATAGGTCTGCGGATAACGGTGGGGATATAAGCAATTTATTTGCCAAATTTTTTCGCAGTGTTTTCAGGCCTTGTCGGCAGCTTCATGTTTGCGACGGTGGGGATGTCGATTCTACCACTGGTGTTCTTGGTTCGATTGCAATTACCCCATAGATGGTTCTGGATAAAATGAAATCCCTTGATGTCAGTGTGGGAGCAGGTACTAATGGATATCCATCTTATTTCTTTAAGAACTGTTGCCTTGGTCTGAACTGCCCTCTTTCAATACTGTACAACAAATCAATTCAGTCCAGTACATTTCCAGATTCGTGGAAAACTTCCCTTCTGGTGCCAATTTACAAGAGCACTGGATATAGAGATTCAGTCAAGAACTATCGCGGAGTCTGTAAGTTGTCGATTTTTGCTAAGCTTTTCGAGAAAATCATCCTTGATGCATCATTTGAAACCGATAATTATGCAAGAATAACATGAATTTTTTCCAAAACGATCCGTGGAAACCAGTTTAGTTATTCACACAAAAGGGTCAAGTGGTGTAAAAACGAGACTGGCAAAACTTTGGGTGAAAACGAGACAACAGTAAAAATCGTACTAATATACATTTAATCAAAATGAAAAAAAATTATAAAAGAAGTTTAATATTCCTATTATATTTTCCTATATTGAAAAGTTGTGAAAAAAATAAAACAAATTTTTTAAAAAATTGCACCACTAAAAACTGCAAAAGGTTACCTAGAAAATTTACGGCGGCGCTGAAAACTTTCCTGATAGCGCGAACATTCAAAGTTTGGTACCCTCGGCGTTAGTCGTATATCGGGTTGTAATGAAGGCAAATTTAGTACATTGCCACATTTTGTCGCATTTGTGCGTGTGGTCCATCAGAAATGAAGGCAAAAAACGAGACGAGCAGTTTTAATTTTTGTCAGAGATATTTTAACAATTTGCAAAAATTATTAACTACTTTATTTTGTACATATATAATCATATATTCCAAAAATTTTTTGAACCGTTTGGACTTATAATGAAAAAATAGAAAGATTTAAAAAGTGTCTCGTTTTTACACCACTTGACCCTATTTATTACGAGAGCTTCAGATGACCGATCTCTGGTTGACTGTGTCTACACAGATTTTAGTAGGGCATTCGACAAGGTCGACCACAATCTTTTGGTTTAAAACTTTCCGCAGTAGGCATTCAAGGTGATCTCTTGAGATGGTTTGTAGCATATTTGTACATTAGAACCCATCTTGTTTATGTTAACAGTTACAAGTCCTCCCCATTTGTTGTAACTTCAGGGGTGCCGCAGGGATCGCATCTTGGGCCTCTGCTCTTTCTCATATTTTTGAACGACTTAAAGCACGTTTTGGAATATTGTCGCATACTCTTATATGCAGATGATGTGAAAATTTTCAAACAAATATTCAATGTCAGAGACTGCGTGAGGATGCAGATGGACCTGATGGCGTTCTCAGAGTATTGTTGTCGCAGAAAATTAGAGTTGAATTTGGAGAAGTGTATGTCTATATCTTTCACAGGAAATAACTCGAGCATAGGGTTTCAGTATTGCTTGAATGATGTGAGTATTCGTTGGGTAGATAGTGTCAAGGACCTTGGCGTGATGTTTGACTCGAAACTCTCCTAAAGCATTCACTTGGATCACCTCATCTCGTCGTGCAGTAGATCTCTAGGTTTCTTGTGTAGAATGTGTAAAAACTTCGATGATGAGGATGTCATAAAGTCTTCATATTAGGCTCTCATCCATAGTAAGCTTAACTTTGCCAGCACTATTTGGAACCCAATGTATATTGTCCACAAGTTAAGACTCGAGAGGCTTCAGAATAAATTTGTAAGATTCCTACATTTCAAATTGACAAACGTTTACGTAACTCTTGGTATAAGTGGGATACGTTCCCAACATAGCATTGAACTTCTCGAACATCGGAGAATAAAAAATGATCTAATTTTTGCCTTCAAGATCATAAGGTGTTACTTTGATTCACCCGAGTTGGTTGGATTGATTCCATTCCATGTTCCTTCGAGGACAACTCGTAGTCGGAGAGTACATCTAGCAATAATCTCGGTTGGAATTCACCGGTTCGCAGAATCTGTGTACCGTTCAATAAGTTTTGTGGGGGGGGGGGGGGGTCGACATCTTCATCGTTAACCTACCTGCCTTTAAAAAGACTATCAAGAATGTTTTCCAGTTTTGTTAAATTTGTGAAGGAGATAGCCACCATTTTTTCTTGTTATTGTAGTTGATTTGTCAATTGGGCAGTTGTTCATTGTTCGCACCATACCTGTTTTAATTTCAAGTGATATTAATGTCTATGTGGATCTTTTATGGGAATATTTCTTGTTTGTATCCCTATTTTGAATAAGCAAATAAATTTTTGATTTTGATATATTTTACCATTCTCTTTATTACTTATACCATTTTGTTTGAATTCCCTAGACTCCCCCACTATTTTTATAAGTACGACGAGAGAATTCTGTGGTTTCTACGAAACGAGTTCTTCTTAGATTGATCTCTGCGCTGGCCAAAAATGGTTGAGATTAGTTGACGATCCCGCGTGTTCGTATATTGTGAGTGTTGATGATAAGATTGGGAGCATCCCCTTGGTGACAGAGGGTGACGTATGCGTACGCTTGGATGCGAAACTGATCCGAGTTGCTTAAGGTGCGGAGTTGAATGTTCTCAAAGTAAATGCACAGATGAAGCTTGGATGCCAAACTCTCGGGTGATGAGGGTATGTTGGCAGCCTGAGTCCAGAAGAGCACGGCCGAACACGACATTCTGCCGGTTATCTAGACCGATCCAAGCAGTGGGCATGAGGTAGTCAGGCTTATTAGTCTGACGCAAAGAAGAACGCAGAGATGACACCAGATGCCGAGAAAGGAGCATACGAATAAAGATGTTTTGTTGGCGGGTTTAGAAGATTGCAAGATAACCGCACTTGCAGTCACTCGGAGCCACTTATCAAAACAGTTATTCCATCCACTCGTTCTCTTTTTTTATTATATGAGTTATATAAAAGAAATTATAAAAGCACTGCCGTGAAGTCAGGAGCTTTTGAGCGCTCGTACATCCTCCTTGTAGGTAGATTCGCATTTTCCAGTTTCAGAAATTAATTGAAGGAATTTTTGACATCTGAAACATAGGCAAAACTCCAGACTTCATGTCAGTGCTTCAGCTGACCAATTTTTTTTTCGATAATTCGCTAGAATTTTCTACGGTATCTATGGTCTTGGTGATACGATCTGGAAAAAATTTCGCACGTAGTTTGAATACATAATACATTATTCTTCATCTAGGTGTGAAATTTCATTTCAATCCAATCGGTAGTTTCGAAATAAGGAAAAAAATATTTTGAACGACCATATTTACGGAACCCCTATTCTAATTTTGCCCATTGATGAACGTGACCGCGACATTCGCGATCCAAACCTACCCTGAAAATTTCAAGTTCCTAGGCCTTTCCCTTCGGAAGTTATAATTTTATATGGTTCTGGTCATGCAATCTGGACAAAATTTTGCTTTGATATATCATTCTCGATAAAAATACAAAATTTTATCTCGATCGATTCCGTTTTTTCGAAATTATCGAGAAAACAAAATTTCAAACGACCGTATTTACAGAACCCCTGGTATAATTCTGCCCATTGATGAACGTGAACGCGACATTTCAGATCCACACCTATCCTGAAAATTTCAAGTCCCTAGGCCTTTCCGTTCGAAAGTTATGATTTTATATGGTTTCTATGGTTCTGGTCATGCGATCTGGAGCAATGTAGCTTGAATATATCATTTTCCATTAGTATGCAAAATTTCGTCACGATCGAATCTGTAGTTTTGAAATTATCAAGAAAACTAAATTTCAAACGGCCATATTTACGGAACCCCTAGAATAATTTTGCTCATTGATGAACGTGAACGCGAAATTTAAGATCCACACCTATCTTGAGAATTTCAAGTCCCTAGGCGTTTCCGTTCAAAAGTTACAATTTTCTATGGTTTCTATGGTTCTGGTCATGCGATCTGGACAACATTTCACATGTACCTTGAACACCTCATTCTCCATTCAAGTGCAAAATTTCATCTCGATCAAATCTGTAGTTTCCAAGTAATCATGAGAACAAAACTTTGAACGGTCATATTTACGGAACCCCTAGTGGAATTTGGCCCATTAACGAACTTAACCGAGGCATTCGCGAACTGAACCCACACTGATATCTCTCTAGATTGTTCCGTTCGAGAGTTATCGTGCTTACGGCCGGACGGACGGACGGACAGACTCGAATTTTCCGACGGATTCGTCATCAGTGAGTCAAACCTAGTCGATTGAGGCCATTTTAGGCTCAAAATTCGAAAAATTCGGACATCGTGACGAACTGATATAAGAATTATTGACATCTCGGGAGGCTGTGGAAAATCGAATTTAAGTTGGTAATAGACTATTCAGTAATATTTTGGGTTGCTGAATTCAGGTTGGTATGGGAATAACCCTAACATAACCCATAGAGACCTTGCTTTGATGATTTTATCGAAGATATTGGTGAATAAGTAATTATAAAAATAAGCTCTGAATTTGAGTACTTTTTTGTCTTGTTTTATCGAAATGGCTGGAATTGACCAGGATATTAAGAGAACGCCATGCAGTTTGTCAGTGTTACTTCGAGTTTTTCAAAGATTCGGCATATATTTCCGCTAGCATTAATCGAGTTTCGCTCGTGTTTCAGGTAAACTGTTATTCACCTACTCAAAGTGTATTCTGATTGATCAATGTGTCTCAAATCTTCAGATTTCTCCGAGCACTGTTCGAAGAATATTAGCGAAAAAAGAAGAAGGCTTGTCATTACGGCCTGGAATTAGCAGTGGAAGAAAACCTGTGCAATATGATCATTCTTAGATATTTCAAGTTCATTTATTAAATTCATACTGTATGGTACCCTGTTCACATTCCCTCTGCCAAAACAACCATTGAACACATGCTATATTGTTCCATTTCAAAAGTATACTGAATAATTGTAAAATTGCTCATCAATTATAATATTTTCAATAATTCATGGACAGTTTTTATAAATGAAAATAAAAATTGACTTCCTTAACATATTCAACACCGAGCACTCAATAATTCACAAGTTGGTTCATATATTGATAGTTACAATTTCATGTCAAAATTCTTCATGTACTACCTACATAGATTCTTAATTTTTGTTTCTCTCTTATTTCTATAATAATAGTAATATTTATTTAGTTCCTACAATTATTGTAATACAATAATGGGGAATAAGTCAAATAATTTCAATGGTTACTGGTTACAAAGTTGATGTAGTTTTAGCTTCACAAGATTCAAAATATTCCATCAAGTTGTATGGTTTAATATTCGGCAAAAATTTAACTAATTCTTTTTTCAATATATTAACATTTCTTATCGAATGAAACTGTTTGAAAAACGCATTGTAGATCTTCATGCACATGTATTTTGCATCATTCTGTGCTAGTGTCAATTGTTGTCTCGGGTATATACAAGCATCAATTTTCCTAGTTGGGTTGTTGTTCAGAAACGGTTCAAATTGTTCACTGTGGCTTTGTAGGAAGATAACATACTTCAGCACATATATTGCTGTTAACGTCAGGATTTTATTCCTTTTGAAAACACCTCTATATTTCATTCTATACATAGCTCGAATTGCTTGCTTTTGTGTTTTGAATATTTTGTTCCGTGATGTACTGTTTCCCAGGTAACAATGCCATATGATAGGATTGAGTAAAAATTGGCTGTGTATAGGAGCTTCAATGTATCTTGTTGGTTATGGTATTTCATAACATTGAGCGCTTTCAAACCTGAATTCCCATGTTTAAACTGTAGTCTGAATATTCCGGCTTAATTATTCGATAATTCGTATACTGAACATTTTTCTTGGTTATAATGGGTGATTTTTTAAGAGCTTGAGAACTTTTTTTGAAAAAAAAACGCATAAAATTTGCAAAATCTCATCGGTTCTTTATTTGAAACGTTAGATTGGTCCATGACATTTACTTTTTGAAGATAATTTCATTTAAATGTTGACCGCGGCTGCGTCTTAGGTGGTCCATTCGGAAAGTCCAATTTTGGGCAACTTTTTCGAGCATTTCGGCCGGAATAGCCCGAATTTCTTCGGAAATGTTGTCTTCCAAAGCTGGAATAGTTACTGGCTTATTTCTGTAGACTTTAGACTTGACGTAGCCCCACAAAAAATAGTCTAAAGGCGTCAAATCGCATGATCTTGGTGGCCAACTTACCGGTCCATTTCTTGAGATGAATTGTTCTCCGAAGTTTTCCCTCAAAATGGCCATAGAATCGCGAGCTGTGTGGCATGTAGCGCCATCTTGTTGAAACCACATGTCAACCAAGTTCAGTTCTTCCATTTTTGGCAACAAAAAGTTTGTTAGCATCGAACGATAGCGATCGCCATTCACCGTAACGTTGCGTCCAACATCATCTTTGAAAAAATACGGTCCAATGATTCCACCAGCGTACAAACCACACCAAACAGTGCATTTTTCGGGATGCATGGGCAGTTCTTGAACGGCTTCTGGTTGCTCTTCACTCCAAATGCGGCAATTTTGCTTATTTACGTAGCCATTCAACCAGAAATGAGCCTCATCGCTGAACAAAATTTGTCGATAAAAAAGCGGATTTTCTGCCAACTTTTCTAGGGCCCATTCACTGAAAATTCGACGTTGTGGCAGATCGTTCGGCTTCAGTTCTTGCAGGAGCTGTATTTTATACGGTTTTACACCAAGATCTTTACGTAAAATCTTCCATGTGGTCGAATAACACAAACCCAATTGCTGCGAACGGCGACGAATCGACATTTAACGGTCTTCAGCAACACTCTCAGAAACAGACGCAATATTCTCTTCTGTACGCACTGTACGCATTCGTGTGGTTGGTTTAATGTCCAATAAAGTAAACTGAGTGCGAAACTTGGTCACAATCGCATTAATTGTTTGCTCACTTGGTCGATTATGTAGACCATAAATCGGGCGTAAAGCGCGAAACACATTTCGAACCGAACACTGATTTTGGTAATAAAATTCAATGATTTGCAAGCGTTGCTCGTTAGTAAGTCTATTCATGATGAAATGTCAAAGCATACTGAGCAAATACTAATGCATGAAAATCCTAACCTCAAAAAAATCTGAGCAAATACTAATGCATGAAAATCCTAACTTCAAAAAAATCACCCGTTATTTATGTTTTATTTCTATGATGAAATTTAGTTATATACTTTTTGTAACCAGAAATAGAGCCTCGACTGGACGTTCATGGCCTGCTTCGATGTCAGTAATTCTTAAATGGACTATAGCCCTCGTGTAAGTAGTACGAGCGCTCGAAAAAATTTTCATATCATTGATGCCACATTTCATAGAACTAACAGAACACATATCATATGCATGGTGCTGAAATATTGCAGAACAATATTATATTACTAGCAGACCCAGCCACGCGTTGCTGCGGCTAAGGTATACCTTGGATTATTATTATTATTATTAACCCTAACCTAACCTTAACCTAACTTTTACCCTAATTCTTACTCTAACCTAAGGTGACCATTTTTTTCTAACCTGAAACCAGAATTTTGACCAGTCAGGCCAAAATTTCACAAATCTCCATCAGAAATTCACCCATTCGTGTATTGGTTTTGTTTTAATGACTATCCAGGGCTAACGTCAGTACAGTACTGGTAAAATCAGTACGAATGGTCACCTTACTCTAACCCTTACCCTTACCCTTGTGTATGAGTCTCAAAAGAGTTTTCATATTCGTGGGTACCTATATGTTATAATCAATGTGTGAGATATCCGATATAGAAAAAATTACGAAAAGCACTGCCGTGAAGTCAGGAGCTTTTGAGCGCTCGTACATCCACCTCGTAGAGGAATTTTCGACAGCTGTCAAAAAAATTCTGAAACTTAGGCAAAACTCCAGACTTCATGTCAGTGCTTCAGCTGACCAATTTTTTTTCGATAATTCGCTAGAATTTTCTTCGGTATCTATGGTTTGAATACATTATTCCTCATCTAGGTGCAAAATTTCATTCCAATCCAATCAGTAGTTTCGAAACTATCAGGAAAAAAATATATTTACGGAACCCCTAAAACACCCTAAAAATTTCAAGTTCCTAGGCCTTTCCGTTCAAAAGTTACAATTCTCTATGGTTTCTATGGTTCTGGTCATGCGATCTGGACAAAATATTGCTTTAATATATCATTCTCGATTAAAATACAAAATTTAATCTCGATCGAATCCGTAGTTTCAAAATTATCGAGAAAACAAAATTTCAAACGACCGTATTTACGGAACCCCTAGTATAATTCTGCTAATTGATAAACGTGAACGCGACATTTCAGATCCACACCTATCCCTAGTCCTTTCCGTTCGGAAGTTATTATTTTCTATGGTTTTTATGGTTCTGGTCATGTGATCTGGGGAAATGTAGCTTGAATATATCCCTGATAGCACACGACGTCCTAGGGACGTACAATTTATGTCCAATTAACGTCGGAACGTCCATGGACTTGATATGTACGTCCTTTGGATGTTTGTTTCTGGACAGTATTAGGACGTCCTTTACATATGTCCAATTTTGGTCCAATTAATGTACAATGTCCATACCGGATATTCAGTAGGTGTCCGTGATGGACATAATACGGACCATATAAAAAATAGTATTTTCTATATTTTTAATGGACATATTATGTCCATACCGAATATCCAGTAGGTGTCCGTGATGGACATAATACGGACCATATAAAAATGTCCATACTAAATATCCATTAGATGTCCGTGACGGACATAATACGGACCATTTAAAAAATGTCCTTACCGGATATCCAGTAGATGTCGGTGATGGACATAATACGGACCATATAAAAAATATGTCCATACTGAATATCCAGTAGGTGTCCGTGAAGGACATAATACGGGACCATATGAAAAATATATATGTGCAAACCAGATATCCAGTAGGTGTCCGTGATGGACATAATACGGACCATATAAAAATGTCCATACCAAATATCCATTAGATGTCCGTGATGAACATAAAACGGACCATATGAACAATATGTCCGTATCGGATATCCAGTAGGTGTCCATGACGGACATAATACGGTCCATATAGAAAAATTGAGAGTAGCACTGCCGTGAAGGCAGGAGCTTTTGAGCGCTCGTACATGCATCTTGTAGGAAGATTCGCATTTTTCAGTTTTAGAAACTAATTCGAAAGATTTTGACAGCTACCAAAAAAAAATTCAAACTAAGGCGAAAATCCAGACTTCACGTCAGTGCTTTAGGTGACCAATTTTTTTTTCGATAATTCGCTAGAATTTTCTACGGTATCTATGGTCTTGGTGATGCGGTCTGGACAAAATTTCGCACGTAGTTTGAATACATCATTCATCAGCTAGGTGCAAAATTTCATTCCAATCAAATCGGTAGTTTCGAAATTATCAGGAACAGAATATTTTGAACGGCCATATTTACGGAACCTCTAGTCTAATTTTGCTCATTGATGAACGTGACCGTGAATTTCGCGATCCAAACCCACTCTGAAAATTTCAAGTTCCTAGGCCTTTACTTTCGGAAGTTATAATTTTCTATGGTTTCTATGGTTCTGGTCATGCGATCTGGACAAAATGTTGCTTTAATATGTCATTCTCGTTCAAAATACAAAATTTTATCTCGATCGAATCCGTAGTTTCGAAATGATCGAGAAAACAACAAATTTCAAACGACCGTATTTACGGAACCCCTAGTATAATTCTGCTCATTGAGGAACGTGAACGCCACATTTCAGATCTACACCTATCCTGAAAAGTCCCTAGGCCTTTCCGTTCGAAAGTTATGATTTTCTATGGTTTCAATGGTTTTGGTCATGCAATCTAGAGAAATGTAGCTTGAATATATCATTCTCCATAAGTATACAAAATTTCGTCACGATCGAATCTGAAGTTTGGAAATTATCAAGAAAACTAAATTTCAAACGACCTTATTTACGGAACCCCTAGTATAATTTTGCTTTTAGATGAAGTGATCATGACAATCGAGATCCACACCTATCCTGGAAATTTCAAGTCCCTAGGCGTTTCCGTTCAAAAGTTACAATTTTCTATGGTTTCTATGGTTCTGGTGATGCGAGCTGAACAAAATTTTGCATGTAGCTTGAACACCTCATTTTTCATTAAAGTGCAAAATTTCATCTCGATCGAATCTGTAGTTTCAAAGTAATCCGGAGAACAAAACTTTGAGCGGCCATATTTACGGAACCCTCAGGCGGATTTTGCCCAGTAACGAACTCAACCTCGGCATTCGAGATTCGAACCTACCCTGAAAATTTCAAGTTTCTAGGACATTCCGTTCGAGAGTTATCGTGTATACGGACGGACGGCCGGACGGACAGACTCGAATTTTCCGACGGATTCGTTATAAGTGAGTCGAACATAGTCGTTTGAGACCATTTTCGGCACAAAATTCGAAAAATACAGACATCGTGACGAAATGATATAGTGTAATGAATTGAAAGACTTGATAAAATTTCGGTAAATGCAGAATTAATTTAAATAGACGGGAATAGAGAATTATTTCTTTTGGCCTAGTCGATACAAGAAAAAATCGATATCGTGGGAACGCCTAGCAAGCCATGTGTTTAGTTTTATTCGTTGAAATGTCGATAAGCAAACTCATATGTTTTAGGGACCCATAAATATAAATGCCTTATCGCGCATATCTTTTTCCATCTGTTTAGTTTATTCGACAGTGTTAAAATGCCGATAAGCAAACTCAAATGTTTTAGGGACCCATAAATATAAATGCCTTATCGCGCATATCTTTTTCCATCTGTTTAGTTTATTCGACAGTGTTAAAATGTCGATAAGCAAACTCAAATGTTTTAGAGACCCATAAATATAAATGCCTTATCGCGCATATATTGACCAAAAAAATGAAGCGTTGGGAGATTTATAATTCTCCCTCATCGATTCCACGAAACACTTGATTAGGGTTTAGATGGAAAAATTTCACACCATACCATGCGATAGGTGATTGGTTCAGAATTTTCAGACCAATAATTGCCGATGGTTGGTTTACGAACCGCCTTAAAAAAGATAATTGAAGGGGGTGATTGGTTCAACGAAAACGAAAAAATCATTTGGAACCACCTAGAATGGCAGGGTTGAAAATTTTCTGGAGACGAAAAAAGATCGGAGTAAGTCAGTTGGTTCGGGGAACCCGGTAGAAAGAGTTGTTGTCGATCGAGGGTCGGTGGTTCGCGAGTTGGTTCGGGGAACCCGGTAAAAGAAGTAGAGAGTTCAGGGAACTCAGTCGAAGCGATAGTTTTTCTTTCCGGGACTTGGTAGAAAAAGGTTTTTGGGAGACTCTATCAGGAGTGGATTCGGGAGAATCGGACGAAAAAGGTTGTTTCATCGGAAAAGAATTCGTAATTCGGGAACTTGTTCGACTTGAGTATTCACTTATCGGCAGTTAAGAAGTGGGTAAAATCATATCGAAAAGCCGAAATAAAATACGGGTGTGTTTTGTAGCGCAGTGAACTCTCGGCTTTATTAAGTGCGAACAATACAGTGACAGGATTAAACCCTCCAGTGGCGGAGCATGAGAAAAGGTAATTCTAAAATTACGCATGGTTTTATTTCAGTTCTCACTAGTCCCGTGTCTTGAAATCTCCCACACAAGATTGAATTAGGTACTCTTGAAATTCAGTTTCTTTTAGATAATTGTTATTCTGAGATAATTAATCAAACCTTAATTTGACAGTTTTTTTTTTGTGATAAATTTGTCGAGATTTATTCATTCTGGTGAAGATTGAATGCGTGTGTTGATGCATTGGTGTATATATATACTTTGTAAAGAATCTTTTTATTTTTTTTTTAATATATATTTAATGAAAACTCATCACTGTTTCATTTATATGCATCGCGAATCCAAGGCCCTATCCAATTAACCGCTCGATTGGATTGGGGTTAGTATCCCACAAAAAGTTTATGGAAGATTATTTTTGTTTTTTTTTGTTTAGAAGTAACGAGATATCGCGTCTGCGTATTACAATAGCCCTCGTGTAAGTAGTACGAGCGCTCAAAAAATACCTTAAAAGTTGTTTTGAAACCTCGTCCGTCAATTATGTTTGAACCAAATTATGTCATTTGGAACACACTATTGTAATGCTGAATATTCTGCAAGAAATGTTCAGACAGAGGTTCTTGTCCTGAAAGTACTCAAGGATTCGAAGGTTTCGGGTGGCATTGTCAGTTGTGGCAATTTGATTTTTCCATTCAAACAACATAATCCTGGGGGTTCGTTTCGATATCTCAGAGCATTGCAGTATTGACAAATAGTGTTCATATTTCTAAAGAACACCAGTATATTGCTAGCATGATCGACCGTGGGATCACATCTGAATGCCAAACGCTCAAAGTTGATCATTTCATTGGATTCTTTATTTTGTTGTATCTCGCCTGAGATCGATAATATCGATTCTTCCGGAGCTGAGGCAAATCTTGATAGAGAACTTCTCATTCCGTTTGCTCATTGTCTCGACTCTCGATCATTACGAACTCGCCTTGATTCCGCCGACCAATATTTGGACGCTTCACTGATGGCATTTTTATTGAGCGCTCGTACTACTTACACGAGGGCTATATCATTTCGTCACGATGTCTGTATTTTTCTAATTTTGAGCCGAAAATGGTCTCAATCGTCTATGTTCGACTCACTGATGACGAATCCGTCGGAAAATTCGAGTCCGTCCGTCCGGCCGTAAGCACTCTCGAACGGAACAACCTAGAGACTTGAAATTTTCAGTGTGGGTCCAGTTTCCGAATGCCTCGGTTAGGTTCGTTATTGGAAAAAATTCGCCCAGGGGTTCCGTAAATATGACCGCTCGAAATATTTTTTTCCTGATAGTCCCGAAAATACTGAGCGGATTGGAATGAAATTTTGCACCTAGCTGAGGAATAATGTATTCAAACTACGTGCAAAATTTTGTCCAGATCGCAACACCAAGACCATAGATACCGTAGAAAATTCTAGCGAATTATCGAAAAAAAATTGATCAGCTGAAGCACTGACAGCTAGTCTAGAGTCTAGAGTTTCTAGAGTCTAGAGTTTCGCCTAAGTTTCAGAATTTTTTTGACAGCTGTCGAAAATTCCTTCAATTGATTTCTGAAACTGGAAAATGCGAATCTACCTACGAGGTGCATGTACGAGCGCTCAAAAGCTCCTGCCTTCACGGCAGTGCTTTTCGTAATTTTTGATAACTATCCCACAACACAACGATATATATCAAACGCAGTGATGAACTTCTAAGCAATTTCTAGAAACGATAAACTTCACTCACATAAGTGTCACAATTCTCATGAAATATAAGTAATCTATGATTGTTCGCTTGGTCGGAGGAAAAGGGAAAGCCTTTTTTTCTCTACCGTACGATTGTTAGGTAATATTTCATTGTATGAATATTGTGGCGATAATAATAAACACAACTAAAAAAGAATTATCGAATTTGGTGCAGTCGTTTGAACGTGATGCTTATTCATACATAAACCATAGATCCTCTTTTATTAATGTATATAGATAGTTCATGATACATATAATACCAATCACAACGTAAATACGTAGTGTTTTGTGATAAGGAGGTAATATGGTTTAAAGGTAACAGTTATATGTAGAAGTTATGTTCAATGTTTTGTTACGCTTGTATTATTACAGGGATATAACTTCTGATATGTAACAAAAGTTACTTCAAAACAATATCACGTAATGTGTTTGTAATATAACATAACTCCACCTTGACCAACTCGGCCAGGTAAAAGTTAGCTACATCGATTTCGGTGGTCAACCTCTTGATCAGGTTGAACAGCGTAGATGCCGCGAAAAAATGCGTTCTCGCGTTGAACAATCGATTCGGTATGCACAGAGAGAAAAATTGTTTACGCAGATTTCGAAGATGAACAGACGATTTTTACTTATGGGTGGTAAACCGATGACAAATTTAATCTGAAGAAATCACTACTTACACGAGGGCTATATCATTTCGTCACGATGTCTGTATTTTTCGAATTTTGAGCCGAAAATGGTCTCAATCGACTATGTTCGACTCACTGATGACGAATCCGTCGGAAAATTTCAGTCTGTCCGTCCGTCCAGCCGTAAGCACGATAACTCTCCAACGGAACAACCTAGAGACTTGAAATTTTCAGTGGGGTTTCAGTTCCCGAATGCCTCGGTTGAGTTCGTTAATGGGCCAAATTCCACCAGGGGTTCCGTAAATATGGCCGTTCAAACTTTTGTTCCCCTGATTACTTGAAAACTACAGATTCGATTGAGATGAAATTTTGCACTCAAATGGAGAATGGGGTGTTCAAGCTACATGTGAAATTTTGTCCAGATCGCACGACCAGAACCATAGAAACCATAGAAAATTGTAACTTTTGAATGGAAACGCCTAGGGACTTGAAATTTTCAGGATAGGTGTGGATCTCGAATGTCGTGATCACGTTCATCTATGAGCAAAATTATACTAGGGGTCCCGTAAATATGGTCGTTTGAAATTTATTTTTCTTGATAATTTCAAAACTACAGATTCCATCGTGACGAAATTTTGTATACTAATGGAGAATGATATATTCAAGATACATTTCTCCAGATCACATGACCAGAACCATAGAAACTATAGAAAATCATAACTTCCCAATTTTCAGGATAGGTGTGGATCTGAAATGTCGCGTTCAGGTTTATCAATGAGCAGAATTATACAAGGGGTTCCGTAAATACGGTCGTTTGAAATTTTGGTTTCTCGATAATTTCGAAACTACGGATTCGATCGAGATGAAATTTTGTATTTTAATCGAGAATGATATATTAAAACAATATTTTGTCCAGATCGCAGGACCAGAACCATAGAAAATTGTAACTTTTGAACGGAAAGGCCTAGGAACTTGAAATTCTCAGGGTGGGTTTGGATCGCGAATATCGCGGTCACGTTCATCAATAACAAAATTAGTCTAGGGGTTCCGTAAATATGGCCGTTCAAAATATTTTTTTGCTGATAGTTCCGAAAATACTGCGGATTGGGATGAAATTCCGCACCTAGCTGAGTAATAATGTATTCAAACTACGTGCAAATTTTGTCCAGATCGCACCACCAAGACCATAGATACCGTAGAAAGTTCTAGCGAATTATCGAAAAAAAATTGATCAGCTGAAGCACTGACATGAAGTCAGTGTAGAACCATTAGTATAATTCTGCTCATTGATAAACGTGAACGCCACATTTCAGATCTACACCTATTCTGAAAATTTCAAGTTCCTAGGCCTTTCCGTTCGAATGTTATAATTTTCTATGGTTTCTATGGTTTTGGTCATGCGATTCAGAGAAATGTAGCTTGAATATATCATTCTCCATTAGTATACAGAATTTCGTCACGATCGAATCTGTAGTTTGGAAATTATCAAGAAAACTAAATTTCGAACGACCATATTTACGGAACCCCTAGTATTATTTTGCTCATAGATGAAAGTGATCACGACAATCGAGATCCACACTTATCCTGAAAATTTCAAGTCCCTAGGCGCTTCCGTTCAAAAGTTACAATTTTCTATGGTTTCTATGGTTCTGGTCATGCGATCTACACAAAATTTCACATGTAGCTTGATCACCTCATTCTCCCATTGAGTGCAAAATTTCATCTCAATCGAATCTGTAGTTTTCAAGTAATCAGGGGAACAAAACTTTGAACCGCCATATTTACGGAACCCCTGGTGGAATTTGGCCCATTAACGAACTCAACCGAGGCATTCGGGAACTGAACCCTCACTGAAAATTTCAAGTCTTTAGGTTGTTCCGTTCGAGAGCTATCGTGCTTACGGCTGCCGGCCGGCCGGACGGAGAGACTCAAATTTTCCGACGGATTCGTCATCAGTGAGTCGAACATAGTCGATCGAGACCATTTTCGGCTCAAAATTCGAAAAGTAACAACCCTAATAAACTCAATGACAAAACTTTTGATGAACAAAAAACATAGGTATATTTCTCAAAAAAAAAATTTAAAAGCATTGCCGTGAAGTCATGGGCTTGTAGAATTTTCTACGGTATCTATGGTTAAGGTCATGCGATCTGGACAAAATTTCGCAAGTAGCTTGAGTACGTAATTCTCCATCTGAGTGCAAAATTTCACCTTGATCGAATCAGTAGTTTCGAAGTAATATTTACCCGTACGAATCTGCTCCAAAGGACAAAAATGAATGATTTTTACCTACACATAACTCAAAATGAAAAAACCACAAAAAAGATACCCTATTATTATTATAATCGTAGTAACTTCCGATTGCGCAATAATCCTATAGAATTTGAAGCTTCACTTAAGCATGGAACATCCGGAAACATCGACGTTATATTTACTTTGAGCATGCAAAAACACATTTACGCCTGTCGTGTCGCTCGCAGCGGCCGCACTAGCGGCTTACTTCGTGGACAAGTAGGGGTAGCTTACTTCTACCCACACATGCAAAGCCGAAATAAATAAGCTGTTCTATCTAGTCGTAATATCGACTGTATGAAGGTTCCCCGTGTACGAATGGTGCCAATCTTCCACTACACAGAATTTCGTCACGATCAAATCCATAGTTTTGAAATTATCAAGAAAACTGAATTTCAAACGGCCATATTTACGGAACCCCTAGTCTAATTCTGCTCATTGATGAAAGTGACCGTAATATTGAAGATCCAAACCTATAGAACACACAGATTTGAACGTAATCCTTCATATAGAAGTATGAAATTATATGATAATCTACCAGCTTATGTGAAAAAATTAAATTTTAAAATGTTTAAGAATGAAATTAAGAACCTTCTATTAAAAAAAGGTTTTTACTCTGTAGATGAATATTTGTGCGACTCCTTAGTTGCTTAGTTTTAGACTGACTTGTCCTATACACTGTGTAGTGTCTTAATGGATTAAATAAATTTATTATCATTATTATTATTATGCTGAAAATTTCAAGTCCCTAGGCCTTTCCGTTCGGAAGTTATGATTTTCTATGGTTTCTATGGTTCTGGTCATGCGAGCTGGACCAAATTTTGCATGTAGCTTGAACCCGTAATTCTCCATCTGAGTCCAAAATTTCACCTCGATCGAATAGTTAATAGTTAGGAAGGGGGTTACGTTCCACTGCGACCTCGATCGAATCTGTAGTTCCAAAGTAATCAGGAAAACAAAATTTCGAGCGACCATATTTACGGAACCCTTCGGCGAATTTTGCCCAATAACGAACTTAACCGCGGCATTCGAGATTCAAACCTACCCTGAAATTTTCAAGTTTCTAGGACATTCCGTTCGAGTGTTATCGTGTATACAGACGGACAGACAGACTCGAATTTTTCGACGGATTCGTCATCAGTGAGTCGAACATAGTCGTTTGAGACCCTTTTCTGCTCAAAATTCGAAAAATACAGACATCGTGACGAAATGATATAGCCCTCGTGTAAGTAGTACGGGCGCTCAAAAACATGATGATACACACTATTATCAGATTCTTCACGGATTCGTTTTGAAACCGAAATAGGAATGAAGGTTAGAATAGAACAAAGAAACTGTGAAGTTGTCTATTTTCAACTACAGAAAGTGTGTTACGATATACACGTAATAGCTCAAATGTCTATAGGCAACGTTGCCAATAAATCTTCGTGTGAACTCGGTAAGCTCTGGAAAAGCGTAAAGTTGACGAAACGATAACGAGAAAGTCGTTTATGCAATACCGCACTTGTGAGGTTATCGTCTTCGTTTGCAATAATAACGAATTTTACGGAAATCGTTTTCCGCTGTCACCAATTCGTACTAAGACCTGGGGTTTCTACCCTTATTAATCATATTCCGCTGTCACCAATTTTTATCTATCTATAACCTGAGTTGTTTAACTAGAAAACTACCTAGTACACTTATCTATTTTCCGAAAAGGCCTTGATTCATGCTCTCTGCACGAAGAGAGAGTCTTTTGTCTTATTTTTCTGAGGAACAGGTATTCAGGAAAGAAAACCTCGAAATTTTAAAAGAACATATTATATTTAAGAAAAAAATGATGGTAAAATGCGTACATAAAATCGAAATTTTCACAAACATCAAAAGAACATCCAAATAAAGCATCTATCGTTCACTAAGTTTCTCACAATCGTAATTAAATCAAACAATTCAACTGTTACTTCCCATCAACATACCAATCGAAATGTACGAGGGGTCAGATATGCAACTACATACAACTAATATTCAAATTTCGTACGTAAAATCGAACGTACATAAAATCAACTACGGATCGAGATATCAATAATATTGGGGATTACAATTACACGATTCACATTCATAGGGGTTAAAACTTTGAATTGAATTTTCCTACCTTGGTCTGCAAACCACCTAATTTCTCTTTTGTACCTGTTTTGAAACTAAACCACCCACACACGATATTGGCCTTAATTTTTATTCGCACTCGAAACACAAAAAAAACGGCTTTTAACTCGACTCAAAATAAACTTCTTTAACACTTATTTGTACGATCTAGCACAATTACTCCCTTAATCCGAAATCTAACAGAAATCCTCTACTGAAAAATTACAACACTAGTTTCCTACACCGCCCTCGAAACCGTCGTAGATTTTACCCTTCGTGGGTCCCATTTTCGACGACCAACTCCCTTTTTTTCCGAGTAACTCCACTCTCGCCGAGTAACTGACTCTAATTTTTCCTTGATCTCCAAAAGTAAACTCTACCCCCCTTTCAAAAAGAATCTACAGCTCAAGAGTGGGCATCCAGACGCTTAAACAGCAATTCTTGCTTCAAAAATGTTCCCATGAATTTTAATCTCAACTGGCCCTATCTACCGTAGACATAAACAATTTCAGCCACTACAATGTTGCAAATGGACAACTTTGTCTTTTAGACATTAGTTATCGGAACCATGGGTGGTCTTTTCGTCGAACTTATCATGACGATTAAAATAAATGACATCCGTCTGGACACCTGCAGATTAATACAATGTAGATGAAGTATTTTCTTTCCATTCAGGCAATGCATTTGAATTTAAATAATCCATGTAATTTTGAATAGGTATTTCCCAATTATTACATCACTCTCCCCTACGAAAAAGTCTTGGCATTACAAGGCCAATACTTTTCCCATATTCACATAACATATATAATGGGCTGACCCCATATCTCGCCTCAATCCAGACAATGCGATACCTACTTGCTAATGTCAAACAACTTAATAGTAACCCCTCGTATATACGCAATTTTACCTTCTTAAAACTAAGATACTATCTATAAAGTGCATTATCTACAACTTAACCTAGGAATAATACAAACTAAAAATAAAACAAGAATGAACGTCCTCTGGGGTAAATTAACCAAAACAAAAAATATGACAAAGATTTCTTGCACAACAAACAATAAAGCGTTCAAGCAATGTACTTCTCACTACGTTATGACCCACTTCCGCACACATGACTTTTCGTTCACCTTTTTCCGATCTGAAATTCGCTCTTTCGCGTACCATCTCGGTACTCGCGACACACTCCTAATCCATGGGTTGGGCGAATCCTCTCCTGTGATCTGGCCTCTTATTGTAGGGAAGTCTCCTTGTCTAGGGCATGACTTCTTGTGGTAGGGCTCGTTTCAGCAGACACCGATCCATATGGTAGTAAGAGAATAATCTTAATGGAAGCGGTAACCTTCGGGGTAGGGGGAGAGAAAAGGGATTTTCAGGTCTATTGGGCATGATACGTGCTCGATCACTCATGTTCACACTAGCTTTCATTGGTCTACATTAATCTGACCAAATATACGACGAACGCCCTAGTTTAGTACTCATTATTTCGGTTCTTCCGTCCAATGTATATAGAGGGGTACAATCTCGCATCGTCACTTCTTCCAGGGTTTCCGACTCTCGTCCTTCTGTTTGGGTTTTTACTCGTTCCTGCTTTGCCCTGTGCATGTGAGTGTTCCATATTGTAAGTGTGTTCCACAGACTGGCTAACATCATGAATCCACATCCTAGGGTCTGGTATAATTGTACTCCATTCAATATTACTCCTGTCTCATCGTGTGGTGTGCTAGTTTCTTCATCTCCTCTGGGTTAAATAGTTCCACTGTAAAGAAACCCTGTCCAGTCCCTGCTACTTTCTTCACCATAATATTCTCAACAGCTTTCCGCTCTGTTCCGAAACTATGCACTTTCTGTGCCTTGTCTATCTCCCTTGGGTCTTATTCCTAGTGTTCCAATAGGTTGAATTGACGAAACTCCTACTTCAACCGGGTTACTTTTGTACGCCGTTTTGGGGGCCGAACACTACGCGAATTCTAGAATTGATACCGCAGCTATTTCCGCACTTTTGTCCGTACAATCATAGTCTAGTCACGCCTGAATACCGACAATGGAAAGGACAAAGGATGAAGGTTACTCCACATGTGATTATTTCTCATTTCGGACTGATCCTGTAGAGTTCATTTTCACAAAAAACAAAAAAAAGTGAAAACAAAAAAAAATTGACATTCTTATCAATCAAAAAAAAACTTCTCAACATGAACACCTATTCTTGACCTGAATATTTTGTTACACGTGAATTATAACAGTACAAAAAAAATTGCAATTATACAATCAAAGTCATTCCGGGAATACCTCCATAATTCAACAATCAGTTTATTCACACCACACTAACGTTTCGTGGTTGAACGAAAATAAAGAAAAACTCAAATAAAAACAATTCTCCTTCCTTTCCACTCTCAACGTTGTGTTCACCTATGCACCAATCAGTGACCAAAACGTTGAAATCATAACGATTTAATTTTCGTTACACAATCTTTTCCTGTCTTACCCAAGTTTGAAAAATTATATACAAAATGAGGCTAGCTCTAGAGAATGATACTATCAACATAAAAACGTAAACGATAGTAGTGATAGAGGCGTTCATTGAGGAAGGTCGCTAGTCAGCAACTCAGATTCAATAACGGAACAGAAAAATGAAAACAAGAATTGGGACCTTGACCTTAATTGCTGACAGCTGTGTATCGGTATACAAAACTCGAGACGGGACCCCTTTCAGCTGATAACTGAATAGAGCCGCTGGAATCTACGCTACGGGCAGAAAGGTGACTCTTTCTCCTGATATTCCTGATAATTATCATTACCACGCGTACCCGAATTGGAATCTTCGCTAAGGGCAGGAAGTCGATTCATTTCTCCTGATGGTTCTGATATTCATCACCACGCGTACCCAAACTGGTTACTTTTTCATCAGACAGTTCGCGACAGATACTTGTCCGACGCCCAAATTTACCGGTTTGTAAACTACGTAAGCCCCTTTTTCGTCCTTCTTCAGTCTAGCTTCTACTAGAGCTTCTGAACGTGCGGAAATAGTAACCCCTGTTATCAGTACAACGTCAGTTTCCCACCGTTCTTCTTTATCGGTGGTGAATTCCTTCCCGTTATTCTCGATATTTCGCTGTTCTTCATTCCTCCTCCCTTTCTCTTCTCCTCTACATACCCTAATGTCTGTATTTTCCAATAATACAACCTCATCATCCGGTTCATTTGTCTCTTTACCTTTCGATCTACTTATCGCGTCCGATTTTTCTATTTTCTCCACCTGACTTTCGACAGTCCTCCCTTTCTTTACCATTAATTCCTTCGTTTCTGTATAATTGTCGGTCTGTGTACCGAATTCCCTACAAGATATTCTAACCTTATTTCCTACATTTCCTTGTAGATTCCCTGGAATATCCTCCCTCGTGTCGTCCCTGACGACTCCGTCACCCTTGGATGTGTAGTTATTCCTTGTTCCCGCCGTTTCCATCGGCCTAATCTCCACATAATCACTGCTATAATCTCCGTGATTAAACCCCTGTACCTCCTGTATTCTCCCTGTAACTCCTTCCGTATTCTCACCTCTCGTGAGTATCTGTTCCTCGAAGTCTCCCTTATTCAAAAACATGAATTTCCTACCCCACATCTTCAGGTAGGGTTCCCCCTCATAATCTAGGTGCGCCTCATTGGCGTACAAAAAATCTCGTCCTAATATAACCTGGACGTTCCCTAACGTCGTGTCATCACAAAGGACAGCTGTCCAAATCGTTCCCAATTTTTCTCCTTCTGGTCCTACAAAAATAGTCGTCGTACCCCAAGTATGTAAATCGTGTCCCGTTACACTCGTTAGACGGACACCGATCTCGTTCTTATCGATCCTACCGTCCGGGATCAATCCTTTATTCACGAGAGTCACCGCTGCCCCGCTGTCAACCAAACAAGAACTCGCTTTTCCATTAATATTCAACTTTATTATATGTGGTATGTCATATAATCCAAATGAAATTACTTCCGGGATTACCATGACTGATGATCCATTGGGATTCCCCTTGTGTCCTTGCTCTATTGATGACTCCCGTTTTCCCTGCCTATCTACCACCCTTTGGCCTCCGTCCTGGCAGCTGAACTTTGGCCCTTGGAGTTTAAATTTGTAGTACGAAAAGCAGGCGGCGATTGCGATCGTTTTGGAATCGTGCCGGTATATTCCCTGTTTCCTGCAGTGGTTGGTCCTTCTTGATTCCTTGAATATTGAGAATTTCCATTCTCACCCCCTCGTGTATTCCAGGTCGAGAATTCTTCCTCTCTCCTTGTCTCCTCTCTGAACCACTGCCTTTGGTCCTGTTTCCTGTGTCTATCCCTTTTCGGACAGTCCATTAACCAATGTCCTTGTTGGTTACAGTTGAAGCACGAACCTGGGGCTCCTTGTGCTGCCCCCTTCGTGTTTCGACATTGTCTTGAAATATGGCCCGTTTGGCCACAGGAAAAGCATTTCATCCCTAGTGGCTTTTCTTGATTTTCCCGACCCTGTCTGGTCCTTCTACATTCCCTTGCTGAGTGCCCCTCCATATCACACAGTTGACATACTTGTTCGGTGTCGATTCCTGCTATCCTGGTACCGCCCAAACGCCCTTGTAACATTCTTATGATAGTTTCCTGTAACTTCACTAGCTCCTCCGCTTTTTCCAGATCTAAATCTTCCTCCTTCAATAATAAAATTCCTGTGTCTTTCATCAAATCCTTCCGTAGACCCATTTTGAACTGGTTCAAAATCAAATCTTTGTTTTTCTTTTTAATTCCAGCCTCCTCATCCACGGTGGCTCCTTCCAAATCCTCCCGCAATAAACTTGCTCCTAGCGTACGCAGCCTTGTGCAAAATGACGATACATCCTCGTCATGTCTTTGGAAACACCTGCACAGGTTCCACTGATTTTCCCTTGGCAGTCTGAACGGCGTAAATTTTTGCAAAAACCTATTCTTTAATTCGTTATACCTTAATAAATCTAACCCTGGTTCTAATTTGAAAAAACTATACGCCTCCCCTACGAGTTTAAATTTCAGCAATTTCTGAGTTTCTTCCTCGGTCCATCCGTCCAATTTTGAGCGTAACTCCAATTTATCGAAGTACCTCGCCGCTTCTTTCCCTGAAAAATTTTCTAATGTGCTGGCTATCATACCTGGCGAGTACATTCCCGCCCCACGTAATAGGTTAGCTACGTTTGGCGTTGGCACATTCGCATTTCCCCCAGCCATACCACTCGCCGAAGAAGCTGCAGACAACATCTCAAATCTTTATTTTTGAAGGTAAAATTTATATAAAAAAAAATAAAAAATAAAAAATTAAAAAATTTCAATCCTACAACTTCCTCTTGATCAGCTTTCTGAAAAAAAAATTTTTTCTTTTCAAATGCCCCAATAACTATTATTTTTGAGAAAATTATTCGAGGATATTCTGGTAACCCAAAATCACAACGTTAATCCCAACAAAACAAAAACAAAAAAATTTTGGAATCAAACCCCCCAATTGACTCGAACTAATATCACAAAAAAAAAATTTCAAGTTGATGTTATTTAAATCCACTTGACCTGAGTCCGATCAAATTTATCTTCTGAAATCCCGTCCAAAAAAAAAATAGAATGACCAACAACCCTTAACCTGATTAAATTTATATTCGAAAATGCCGTCCTGAAACACACAAAATAATAAACTTCCCTAAAATCAACAAAACTTTCACTCGGAAATGCCGTCCTGAAACACACAAAATAATAAACTTCCCTAAAATCAACAAAACTTTTACTCGGAAATGCCGTCCTGTAACACACAAAATAATAAACTTCCCTAAAATCAATAAAACTTATATTCAAAGCTGCATTCCTGAAACACACAAAAATTATCCACACAAATGTTAGTAACACATAATTAGCTCAACAAATCAAAAACATTCCCCTGTCTGATATTCTCTCGACCCAACTGATTTGATGTTTCTATAAACACCGAAAAAGTTCTATGCAACCTTAAATTTCCGACACAAAATAACTTTCCCGATAGAAAGACTAATTTAAAATTCTCTATCTCTTTCCTGCTCCTTTCCCTCAAAAAAAATTAAACATATCCCACCGCTGGTCGCCAATTTGTAATAAAACTGGGGGTTCTATTCTTTATTAATCGTATTCCGCTGTCACCAATTCGTACTAAGACCTGGGGTTTCTACCCTTATTAATCATATTCCGCTGTCACCAATTTTTATCTATTTATAACCTGAGTTGTTTAACTAGAAAACTACCTAGTACACTTATCTATTTTCCGAAAAGGCCTCGATTCATGCACTCTGCACGAAGAGAGAGTCTTTTGTCTTATTTTTCTGAGGAACAGGTATTCAGGAAAGAAAACCTCGAAATTTTAAAAGAACATATTATATTTAAGAAAAAAATGATGGTAAAATGCGTACATAAAATCGAAATTTTCACAAACATCAAAAGAACATCCAAATAAAGCATCTATCGTTCACTTAGTTTCTCACAATCGTAATTAAATCAAACAATTCAACTGTTACTTCCCATCAACATACCAATCGAAATGTACGAGGGGTCAGATATGCAACTACATACAACTAATATTCAAATTTCGTACGTAAAATCGAACGTACATAAAATCAACTACGGATCGAGATATCAATAATATTGGGGATTACAATTACACGATTCACATTCATAGGGGTTAAAACTTTGAATTGAATTTTCCTACCTTGGTCTGCAAACCACCTAATTTCTCTTTTGTACCTGTTTGGAAACTAAACCACCCACACACGATATTGGCCTTAATTTTTATTCGCACTCGAAACACAACAAAACGGCTTTTAACTCTACTCAAAATAAACTTCTTAAACACTTATTTGTACGATCTAACACAATTACTCCCTTAATCCGAAATCTAACAGAAATCCTCTACTGAAAAATTACAACACTAGTTTCCTACACCGCCCTCGAAACCGTCGTCCGATTTTACCCTTCGTGGGTCCCATTTTCGACGACCAACTCCCTTTTTCCCGAGTAACTCCACTCTCGCCGAGTAACTGACTCTAATTTTTCCTTGATCTCCAAAAGTAAACTCTACCCCCCTTTCAAAAAGAATCTACAGCTCCAGAGTGGGCATCCAGACGCTTAAACAGCAATTCTTGCTTCAAAAATGTTCCCATGAATTTTAATCTCAACTGGCCCTATCTACCGTAGACATAAACAATTTCAGCCACTACAATGTTGCAAATGGACAACTTTGTCTTTTAGACATTAGTTATCGGAACCATGGTCTTTTCGTCGAACTTATCATGACGATTAAAATAAATGACATCCGTCTGGACACCTGCGGATTAATACAATGTAGATGAAGTATTTTCTTTCCATTCAGGCAATGCATTTGAATTTAAATAATCCATGTAATTTTGAATAGGTATTTCTCAATTATTACACATCTAGGTAGTGTACAATTGTGAATAGGTAGAGAAAAGTTATTTACGTAACAAGTTGGAAAATACTGTTTTTTTGGACGAGTATACAAAATTTTACGATTCTACGACGAGCCGGAGGCCGGAGGAGTCCTGAAAGTCTGCGAGTCCAAAAAAACTATTTTTGGACGTGTTGCGTACTATTTTTTCGACAACCGTGTAGAATATCAAATCAATGAGACACATTTTTGAGCGCTCGTACAACTTACACGAGGGCTATATCATTTCGTCACGATGTCTGTATTTTTCGAATTTTGAGCCGAAAATGGTCTCAATCGACTATGTTCGACTCACTGATGACGAATCCGTCGAAAAATTCGAGTCTGTCCGTCCGGCCGTCCGTCCGGCCGTCCGGCCGTATACACGATAACTCTCGAACGGAATGTCCTAGAAACTTGAAATTTTCAGGGTAGGTTCAGTTCCCGAATAGCTCGGTTAAGTTCGTTAATGGGCCAAATTCCACCAGGGGTTCCGTAAATATGGCCGTTCAAAGTTTTGTTTCCCTGATTACTTGAAAACTACAGATTTGATCGAGATGAAATTTTGCACTCAAATGGAAAATGAGGTGTTCAAGCTACATGTGAAATTTTGTCCAGATCGCATGACCAGAACCATAGAAACCATAGAAAATTGTAACTTTTGAACGGAAAGGCCTAGGGACTTGAAATTTTCAGGGTGGGTTTGGATCGCAAATTTCACGGTCATGTTCATCAATGAGCAAAATTGGACTAGGGGTTCCGTAAATATGGCCGTTCAAAATATTTTTTTCGTGATAGTTTCGAAACTACCGATCGGATTGGAATGAAATTATGCACCTAGCTCAGGAATAATGTATTCAAACTACGTGCAAAATTTTGTCCAGATCGCATCACCAAGACCATAGATACCGTGGAAAATTCTAGCGAATTATCGGAAAAAAATTGATCAGCTGAAGCACTGACATGAAGTCTGGAGTTTCGCCTAAGTTTCAGAATTTTTTTGACAGCAGTCAAAAATTCCTTCAATTGATTTCTAAAACTGGAAAATGTGAATCTACCTACAAGGTGCATGTACGAGCGCTCAAAAGCTCCTGCCTTCACGGCAGTGCTTTTCGTAATTTTTTCATTATATTTCTTTGTAGAATAAAATTCCGAACTTTCAAAAATCCAAATGTCAACTATCGTCGTGTTCCGGAAAAAACTACGTAACTCCGAATCTTTCAAGAAATGGTATTTTGGTGCAATCTGTTCGGCAACATAGTTAGACCAGGCAATAGAGATTTTTTCGTGACAAAAATCGTAGAAGAAAACCGCGAGTGGGGGGTTACGTGGGGTGGCCCGTGGATGTTCAGTGATATGTTTTCGACTCGCAAATATGATTACTTTTCTTGTAATTGCGAAGAAACTCCAAAAAAAGGGTGTTTTTTTAGTTTTTTGCTTGTAAGATCTGAACCAATGAAGCGGTGCTTATACTTTCAACAGACGAATTGTAGAGAATGGAAAGACGAAGAAAATGAGTGCTAGTGCAATGCAATCGGTTCATCATTACCGGAGGAAATCCGGAAAAACCATTAAAATCAGCGTTTTTTCAAATCCTCATAACTCGGCCAATTTCGAAGTTGTAGCGCTGGCTTTCCAAATGAAAGTAGTGGTCAATAGATACATAGGGTGTGCATAACCCGGACGTTGTCCGATAAATAGTTTTTGCGTTATTGCGATTTGAATTATTTAAGGCACTATTTTCCGGAAGAGCTGGATGCGTCGGAAGAAGTCCGATTTCAATTTTCAAAACGGATTTTGAAAGAAGAAGTATAGAACTACAAAAAGGCAATCTTGATTTTTCGTTAAAATGCTTCAAAATAGGTGAAAAAAGCATGCAAACATGACCAAAATCAGCCGAATGCTCGATTGCAGTCAAGTAGTGGGGGTATATACGTAAATATTCGCGCCCGGCCTCAGCGCGATTGTGTTTCCCCGCGTCTGCCGGCTACCCCCACTATCCGTCCCAGATGGGGCACTGAGCCGGTTTTGGTCATGTTTCCACGTATTTTTCACCTATTTTGCAACATTTTAACGAAAAATCAAGTTTGCCGTTTTGTAGTACTATACTTCTTCTTTCAAAATCCGTTTTGTAAATTGAAATCGGACTACTTCCGACGCATCCAGCTCTTTCGGAAAATAGTGCCTTAAATAATTCAAATCGCAATTACGCAAAAACTATTTATCGGACAACGTCTAGGTTATGCACACTCAAAGTATCTATTAACCACTACTTTCATTCGGAAAGCCAGCGCTACAACTTCGAAATTGGCCGAGTTATGAGGATTTGAAAAAACGCTGATTTTCACGGTTTTTCCGGCTTTCCTCCGGTAACGATGACCCGATTGAGTTGCACTAGCACTCATTTTTTTCATCTTTTTATTCTCTATAATTCGTCTGTGGAAAGTATTGGTTCAGATGTTACAAGCAAAAAACTGAAAAACACCGTTTTTTTTGGTGTTTCTTCGCAACTACAAGAAAAGTAATGATATTTGCGAGTCGAAAACATATCACTGAACATCCACGGACCACCCCACGTAACTCCCCACTCGCGGTTTTCTTCTACGATTTTTGTCACAGAATGACCCTTTTTTTGCTCTATTGCCTGGTCTATTTGTTTATCCTGTAAAATTTTGTTACATGGAGTTACGCAATTTTCCCTTGAAGGCGACGCTATGCAATTTCATGTAAAATAGGTGTCAGTCGTTATTTCCATGACAACGATGTGATACTTTCCGGCCTAGTCCGGAAAGTACGTACTACTTTCTCGAAGAAAAAGCGTCTGGAATTGAGTACTTCCCGGACGGTTGCCGAAAAATAATTTTATTGATACAGATGATCAACTGGCTAGCGACCGAAGTCGTCCTGCCATACAATTGTGAATTTGCCAGGAATTTCGAATTCTGCCAAATAAACGGTTGCCAATGCTGGTAAATACGATTGGAGAACGCATTTGCTTCTGTAGGTGCCGATTCGAAATTTTCGATGACGATTTATGTTTTTGAGCGCTCGTACTACTTACACGGGGGCTATATCATTTCGTCACGATGTCTGTATTTTTCGAATTTTGAGCCGAAAACGGTATCAAACTACTATGTTCGACTCACTGATGACGAATTCGTCGAAAAATTCGAGTCTGTCCGTCCGGTCGGCCGTCCGTCCGTCCGTATACACGATCGATACTATCGAAGGGAATGTCCTAGAAACTTGTAATTTTCAGGGTAGGTTCGAATCTCAAATGCCGCGGTTAAGTTCGTTATTGGGCAAAATTCGCTCAGGGGTTCCGTAAATATGGCCACTCGAAATGTTCTCCTGATTACTTCGAAACTACAGATTCGATCGAAGTGAAATTTTGCACTCAGATGGAAAATGACGTGTTGAAGCTACTTGCAAAATTTCGTCCAGACCGCATCACCAAAACCATAGAAAATTATAACTTTCGAACGGATAGGCCTAGGGACTTTCAATTTTCAGGATAGGCAGGGCCGTATCTAGGTACTATTGCGCCTGTGGCAATATATTAGACAGCGCCCCCCCATTTGCGTCGACTTTTTTCATCCATCATATTTTCTTATAGTATTTTTTTTATAATCCTAGTCATATATTTCCGTAAGATTTTCAAAATAATACACATTTTTATGGAAAAATTTTTCATTGAAAACATTGAAATACACATTTTAGATGAAATGAATAAAAATAAAACAAATTCTGAAAAAACAAAATGCAATATTCATATTTACATATGTAATAAATACGAACATGTATCTTAAAAAATATAAATTCTTCAACTTAAAATTTAATAATACATACTACAAACGTAAAATAAAAATGTTTTGGTAAGTTGACTAGAAAACGATAATCGATAATCACAATCTCTGCAAAAAAAAACCGCAAACTTAGCATAAAAATACTATTTTTATAACGCTTTGAAACTCGTTCTAATAGTTTCGCACAGGGCCCGATGTTACAATATTCAAGAAGTCCATACGTTAAGTATAAAAAAATCACTAAAATAACCTTTGCCAGATGAGATTGAAGATTGAATGAAAACTATGAAAAGTAACACTAAAATTAGTGTTTTATTAGATCTCATTCAAAAAAAGACGCTCTGAGAAGTGAGAACTCAAGTTTGAAATTCCATATTTTCCGCAATGAACCAAACATATTTCTTCTTCAATTGAAAAGAACAATACATGCTCGAATGGAAAAGCACAATGGCACAAAAAAGTCAGAATATGAAAAAAACTCAAAATTTATTACACTTCAAATCTGGATACATACTAAACGAACATTAAAATTTAAATTTTTTGCTCTTATCTTCACATTTGAAAGAAATCAATATTTATGTAGAACAGAATAAGATTCCCCAATTTTTCTGCCACTTCTTGAGCTCAAAACTCTTATTTAAGGCGCAGGTCTCCTCGAAACGCGACGGACGACCGACGCGGACGCCTCCGTCAATTTCCGAATTATATGTTCGGGAAACCATGAGCACGGTCTCTCTGAACCGCCAGGGCGGGCGAGATTTAAAAGTTACACCGTATGACGTCACCGCACGTAGTAGGTCGCGTGCGAGCGGTTCGAGGAGACCAGCGCCTTATTGATGAATTTTTGGCAATACAAATCGTTTCTGAAATACCACAGATGTGGCCTAAAAATCTGAACAAATCGATCATTATGAACCATCATCATCAAAGAAGCCGCCCTTCAAAACAAGCTGGATGCGATAAGGGATGTAGTGTAAACAACTCATAAAACGGCTGTCTTGGAATCGCATGACGATATTGACGATTGTAATATTTATGATCAGAGTACGGCATCTTTTTGAGCGCTCGTACTACTCACACGAGGGCTATATCATTTCGTCACGATGTCTGTATTTTTCGAATTTTGAGCCGAAAATGGTCTCAATCGACTATGTTCGACTCACTGATGACGAATCCGTCGAAAAATTCGAGTCTGTCCGTCCGGCCGTATACACGATAACTCTCGAACGGAATGTCCTAAAAACTTGAAATTTTTAGGGTAGGTTCGAATCTCAAATGCCGCGGTTAAGTTCGTTATTGGGCAAAATTCGCCGAGGGGTTCCGTAAATATAGCCGCTCAAAATTTTGTTTTCCTGATTACTCTGAAACTATAGATTCGATCGCGATGAAATTTTGCACTCTGATGGAAAATGAGGTTTTCAAGCTACATGCAAAATTTTGTTCAGATCGCATCACCAGAACCATAGAAACCATAAAAAATTGTAACTTTTGAACGGAAACGCCTAGGGACTTGAAATTTTCAGGATAGGTGTGGATCTCGATTGTCGTGATCACTTTCATCTATGAGCAAAATTTTACTAGGGGTTCCGTAAATATGGTCGTTTGAAATTTAATTTTCTCGATAATTTCCAAACTAGAGATTCGATGGTGACGAAATTCTGTATACTACTGGAGAATGATATATTCAAGCTACATTTCCCTAGATCTCATGACCAGAACCATAGAAACCATAGAAAAACATAACTTTCGAGCGGAAAGGTCTAGGAACTTGAAATTTCCAGGATAGGTGTGGACCTGAAATTCACGTTCATCAATGAGCAGAATTATATTAGGGGTTCCGTAAATACGGTCATTTGAAATTTTGTTTTCTCGATAATTCCGAAACTACGGATTCGATCGAGATAAAATTTTGTATTTTGAACGAGAATGATATATTAAAGCAACATTTTGTCCAGATCGCATGACCAGATCCATAGAAAGTTTTAACTTCCGAAGGGGAAGGCCAAGGAACTTGAAATTTTCAGGGTGGGTTTGGATCGCGAATTTCATGGTCACGTTCATCAATGAGCAAAACTAGACTAGGGGTTCCGTAAATATGGCCGTTCAAAATATTTTTTCCTGATAGTCTCGAAACTACTGATCGGATTGGAATGAAATTTTGCACCTAGCTGAGCAATAATGTATTCAAACTACGTGCAGAATTTTGTCCAGACCGCATCACCAAGACCATAGATACCGTAGAAAATTCTAGCGAATTATCGAAACAAAATTGATCAGCTGAAGCACTGACATGAATTCTGGAGTTTCGCCTTAGTTTCAGAATTTTTTTGACAGCTGTCGAAAATTTCTTCAATTGATTTCTAAAACTGGAAAATGCGAATCTACCTACCAGGTGCATGTACGAGCGCTCAAAAGCTCCTGCCTTCACGGCAGTGCTTTTCTAAATTTTTTTACAACAATTGGACCATATTTCTCGTATTTCTGACCTTATTGCATTCTCATTCTGTACTTTGAATATCAATGTTGTGATCGAATTACTTACTTACGTAACCGTGTGGTCATCTTTCGAATTAATTTTTTTGGCTAGGCACTTCTATTTTTTTTATTTTTGATATTTTTAGACGCCCCTTCGGACCTTGCCCCCGTGGCAAGTGCCACCCTTGCTACGCCCTAGATACGGCCCTGAGGATAGGTGTGAATCTCGAATGTCGTCTTCAAGTTCAACTTCGAGCAGAATTAGACTAGAGGTTCCGTAAATATGGTGGTTTGAAATTTAGTTTTCTTGATAATTTCAAAACTACGGATTCGATCGTGACGAAATTTTGTATTTCAATGATATATTCGAGCTACATTTTTGAGCGCTCGTACTACTTACACGAGGGCTATATCATTTGTCTGTATTTTTCGAATTTTGAGCCGAAAATGGCCTCAAACGACTATGTTCGACTCACTGATGACGAATCCGTCGGAAAATTCTAGTCTGTCCGTCCGGCGTCCGTCCGTAAGCACGATAACTCTCGAACGGAACAACCTAGAGAATTTTCAGTGTGGGTTCAGTTCCCGAATGCCTCGGTTAAGTTCGTTAATGGGCCAAATTCCACCAGGGGTTCCGTAAATATGGCCGTTCAAAGTTTTGTTCCCCTGATTACTTGAAAACTACAGATTTGATCGAGATGAAATTTTGCACTCAAATGGAAAATGAGGTTTTCACGCTACATGTGAAATTTTGTCCACATCGCATGACCAGAACCATAGAAAATCGTAACTATTGAACGGAAACGCCTAGGGACTTGAAATATTCAGGATAGGTGTGGATCTCGAATGTCGTGATCAGGTTCATCTATGAGCAAAATTATACTAGGGGTTCCGTAAATATGGTCGTTTGAAATTTAGTTTTATTAATAATTTCAAAACTAAAGATTCGATCGTGACGAAATTTTGTATACTAATGGAGAATGATATATTCAAGCTACATTTCTCCAGATCACATGACCAGAACCATTGAAACCATAGAAAATCATAACTTTCGAACGGAAAGGCTAAGGGACTTGAAATTTTCAGGGTAGGTTTGGATCGCGAATTTCGCGGTCACGTTCATCAATGAGCAGAATTATAGGTACTAGGGATTCCGTAAATACGGTCGTTTGAAATTCTGTTTTCTCGATAATTTCGAAACTACGAATTCGATCGAGATGAAATTTTGTATTTTAATCGAGAATGATATATTAAATCAATATTTTGTCCAGATCGCATGACCAGAATCATAGAAAATTGTAACTTTTGAACGGAAAGGCCTAGGAACTTGAAATTTTCAGGGTGGGTTTGGATCGCGACTATCACGGTCACGTTCATCAATGAGCAAAATTAGACTAGGGATTCCGTAAATATGGCCGTTCAAAATATTTTTTTACTTATAGTTCCGAAACTACTGATTGGATTGGAATGAAATTTTGCACCTAGCTGAGGAATAATGTATTCAAACTACGTTTGTCAGCTGAAGCACTGGCATGAAGTCTGGAGTTTCGCCTAAGTTTCAGAATTTTTTTGACAGCTGTCTAAAATTCCTTCTATCGATTTCTAAAATTTGAAAATGCGAATCTACCTACAAGGTGGATGTACGAGCGCTCAAAAGCTCCTTACTTCACGGCAGTGCTTTTCGTAATATTTTCGATATCGTATGACTAGAACCATAGAAAATTATATCTTTTGAACGAAAGGCCTAGGGACTTGAAATTGTTAGGGTAGGTTCGGATGGCGAATTTTGCGATCACGTTCATCGATGAGCAAAATTAGACTAGGGGTTCCGTAAATATGGTCGTACAAAATATTTTTTTCTTGATAATTCCGGAACTACTCATTGGATTTGAATTAAATTTCGCACATAGATGAAGAATAATGTTTCAAACTACGTGGGAAATTTTGTCCAGATCGCATTAAGAGATAGATACCGTAGAAAATTCTAGCGAATTATCGCTTGGTCACCTAAAGCACTGACGTGAAGTCTGGATTTTCGCCTTATTTTGAATTTTTTTTTGACAGCTGTCAAAATCTTTCCCATTTGTTACTAAAACTGGAGAATGCGAACCTACCTATAAGGTGGATGAACGAGTGCTCAAAAGCTCCTGACTTCACGGCAGTGCTTTCGTCCTATTTTTTTTGAAAGTCGACGAAAAAAAATTACGAAAAGCACTGCCGTGAAGGCAGGAGCTTTTGAGCGCTCGTACATGCACCTTGTAGGTAGATTCGCATTTTCCAGTTTTGGAAACCAATTGAGGAAATTTTTGACAGCTGTCAAACAAATTTTCAAACTAAGGCGATAATCCAGACTTCAAGTCAGTGCTTTAGGTGACCAATTTTTTTTTCGATAATTCGCTAAAATTTTCTACGGTATCTATGGTCTTGGTGATGCGATCTGGACAAAATTTCGCACGTAGTTTGAATACATTATTCCTCAGCTAGGTGCAAAATTTCATTCCAATCAAATCGGTACTTTCGAAATTATCAGGAACAGAATATTTCGAACGGCCATATTTACGGAACCCCTAGTCTAATTTTGCTCATTGATGAACGTGACCGTGAAATTCGCGATCCAAACCCACCCTAAAAATTTCAAGTTCCTAGGCCTTTTCCTTCGGAAGTTATAATTTTCTATGATTTCTATGGTTCTGGTCATGCGATCTGGACAAAATGTTGCTTTAATATGTCATTCTCGTTTGAAATACAAAATTTCATCTCGATCGAATCTGTAGTTTGGAAATTATCAAGAAAAGTGCAAAATTTCATCTCGATCGGATCTGTAGTTTCAAAGTGATCAGGAAAACAAAAATTCGAGCGGCCATATTTACGGAACCCCTGGGCGAATATTGCCCGATAACGAACTTAACCGCGGCATTCGAGATTTGAACCTACCCTGAAAATTTCAAGTTTCTAGGACATTCCGTTCGAGAGTTATCGTGTATACGGCCGGACGGACGGACAGACTCGAATTTTCCGACGGATTCGTCATCAGTGAGTCGAACATAGTCGATTGAGACCATTTTCGGCTCAAAATTCGAAAAATACAGACATCGTGACGAAATGATATAGCCCTCGTGTAAGTAGTACGAGCGCTCAAAAAACCTCACCAAACGTATTAAGTGTATCAGTGAATAGGTTTCTTTTTAACAATTATTTGCAATATTCTGAAGGAGTTGAGGTAATAATGCCTAACTTAACTTACTTACCACACACATAAAGTTGGTAGTGCATTGGACTTCTTATCAAGACATCCAGGTTTGAAGTGACTGATAGATTATAATTATTATGACACGAGTTGGGATGCGGGAAAAAACTAGTAAGACAATCAAATCATGAAAATCGTTCATTTAATTTTGCATTCATTATAATATAAATTTTTCTTGAATCATTGATAACAATTTTTCATTTCGGGATGCCATCCAGAAATGATTTGCTGTCCTTGATGATTTTTTCAAGGCGCTCTTTGGTAGCGGAGGTTTGATGTTCCTTCAGTTTTAGCTGGGCACTCTGGATGTCACATTTGTAACCTGTCAAGTTGTGGAATACCATAACATGGCGATAGCCAGCGGCAAGCAAGTAGTAACCAGTGGCGTCGAAGAGAATGCGATTAATTTTTGCTGAAAAGTTGGAATGTGATTAGTTTCCATTGAAATACCACACAATTTCTGAAGGCAATATGATCATTGTTCATTTTGACCAAGAAAACAGAATGAACTGTAATAATGATTTACCTTCGTATACATCTTCTATTATCTGATCTAAGTTTCCATCAAACGGAAAGAAGAATTGAAGATTGTTTTTCACGGCGATAACAATCACACCATTTGGTGATAAGGCAACTAAGGCTGCATCATCATTTGGGTTCCTGTATTTACCGGAGGTCAGCAATCGTGGGTCTTGTCCCTTCCGATACTCAACTAGAAATAAGAATGCTATAGTTAAAATGTGAATAAAAGTGGATATCTGAAGAAAAACATTTCTGTTTTCAATCATTTCCGTATTCAAAATGAAGTGGATAGCGCCAGAAAGTGGAGTTCAATGAGAAAGTTTTGGTACCAAAAGTGCAATTAAATTGATCAATTCAAACTTGTTCACTTTCTGAGAAATGACTTCAATTTGAGAGAGAGAGAGAGAGAGAGAGAAAATTATTGTAAAATTCGTGCTCAGCTGAGTTGAAACGAACAAAAATATTTTAATAATTTTTCAATGGATTTCTACCACAACAAGAGTTCGACAATTTCATAAACTCCGAATTTGAATATGAATTTTGATTATCACGAAATTTACACTTTTAACGCGCTTGTTTCTAAGAACAAGAGCGTTATCATTCTGCCCAAATGTGTGTAATTTTCGAATTTTCAGACGAGGAATTGAGTTCGACTGGCAGATGAAGAATTCGTAGTCAAATTAAAATCTGTCCATCAGGCGTAAACACGATAAATTTCGACGTTCAGGTACGTTCGAGGTATCAATGCGCCAGTCAAGTTAGTAAATGGGTGAAATCCGCCGAACGCTATGGCCATCCGTATATTTTTTTTCCCAATACATACTTCGAAAAATACCGATTCGATCAAATTTTGAACTTTGTAGATATTTGTAAGATGACGACCATGTTTATGGGAAACTTGGTAACGATCGTATAACTGAAGGCATTGAAAAAATACTTCTAAAAACTTCAGTATCTCAAAAACTATTCACCATATGCTGCTGAAATTTTATGTCTACATATGGGGTATCGATAAAACGAGTTATATTAAAATAAAGCTTTAGAGCACTATATTCTAGTGTTGGGCATAAACGGATGATTTCAATAATCTGATGTTTGAAAATCGATTATTTCAATAATCGAATGATCATTCGAATAATAAAAATTACGAAAAGCACTGCCATGAAGGCAGGAGCTTTTGAGCGCTCGTAAATGCACCTTGTAGGTAGATTCGCATTTTCCAGTTTTAAAAATCAATTGGAGGAATTTTCGACAGCTGTCAAAAAAATTCTGAAAATTAGGCGAAACTCCAGACGTCATGTCAGTGCTTCAGCTGATCAATTTTTTTTCGATAATTCGCTAGAATATTCTACGGTTTCTATGATCTTGGTGATGCGATTTGGACAAAATTTGGCACGTAGTTTGAATAAATTATTCCTCAGCTAGGTGCAAAATTTCAACTCAATCCGAAAGTATCAGGAAAAAAATATTTTGAACGGCCATATTTACGGAACCCCTAGTCTAATTTTGCCCATTGATGAACGTGACTGCGATATCGCGATCCAAACCAACCCTGAAAATTTCAAGTTCCTAGGCCTTTTCCTTCGGAAGTTATGATTTTCTATGGTTTCTATGGTTCTGGTCATGCGATCTGGACAAAATGTTGCTTTAATACATCATTCTCGATTAAAATACAAAATTTTATCTCGATCGAATCCGTAGTTTCGAAATTATCGAGAAAACAAAATTTCAAACGACCGTATTTACGGAACTCCTAGTATAATTCTGCTCATTGATAAACGTGAACGCCAAGTTTCAGATCTACACCTATCCTGAAAATTTCAAGTCCCTAGGCCTTTCCGTTCGAAAGTTATGATTTTCCATGGTTCTGGTCTTGTGATCCAGAGAAATGTAGCTTGAATATATTATTCTCCATTAGTATACAGAATTTCGTCACGATCGAATCTGTAGTTTGGAAATTATCAAGAAAACTAAATTTCAAGCGACCATATTTACGGAACCCCTATTATAATTTTGCTCATAGATGAAAGTGATCACGACAATCGAGATCCACACCTATCCTAAAAATTTCGAGTCCCTAGGCGTTTCCGTTCAGAAGTTACAATTTTCTATGGTTTCTATGGTTCTGGTGATGCGAGCTGAACAAAATTCTGCATGTAGCTTGAACACCTTATTTTCCATTAGAATGCAAAATTTCATCTCGATCGAATCTGTAGTTTTAAAGGAATCAGGAAAACAAAATTTCGAGCGGCCATATTTACGGAACCCCTCGGCGAATTTTGCCCAATAACGAACTTAACCCCCAAAATTTCAAGTTTCTAGGACATTCCGTTCGAGAGTTATCGTGTATACGGCCGGACGGACAGACTCAAATTTTCCGACGGATTCGTCATCAGTGAGTCGAACATAGTCGTTTGAGACCATTTTCGGCACAAAATTCGAAAAATACAGACATCGTGACGAAATGATATAGCCCTCGTGTAAGTAGTACGAGCGCTCAAAAATCGTATGATTCATATACATATGCTGGAGGTGTTTAGCCAAATCCCTTCTAACCTTTTGATTTTTTCACTGTAATGAATATTTTTTTTTTAGTTTTGGTTTTTGAATGGCCACATACACACATATTTTTCCATTAAACTTTACGTTGAATGATTTTGTTTTTTCAATTACTTGTTCGAGCCGAACAGAACCCAAAAAAAAATTACAAGATCTTAATCCTGAATATACGTGTAAACTATTGGTGAAACCAACTTTTCGAGTATTGGAAACTGAACTCTATATACCGATAATTGAAACATCCGATTTTTCGAGATGCTCGGAGTTCATCATCTGTACCTGTACATAAGCCGGGTAAAATCTGCTTTTGCATGCTATTTTAACTGGTGGTATTGGAAACTGAACTCTATATACCGATTATTGGAACATCCATTTCTATGATCTTGGTGATGCGATTTGGACAAAATTTGGCACGTAGTTTGAATAAATTATTCCTCAGCTAGGTGCAAAATTTCAACTCAATCCGAAAGTATCAGGAAAAAAATATTTTGAACGGCCATATTTACGGAACCCCTCGGCGAATTTTGCCCAATAACGAAATTAACCGCGGCATTCGAGATTCGAACCTACCCTGAAAATTTCAAGTTTCTAGGACATTCCGTTCGAGAGTTATCGTGTATACGGACGGCCGGACGGACGGCCAGCCGCCGGCCGGCCGGACGGACAGACGCGAATTTTTCGACGGATTCGTCATCAGTGAGTCGAACATAGTCGATTGAGACCATTTTCGGCTCAAAATTCGAAAAATACAGACATCGTGACGAAATGATATAGCCCTCGTGTAAGTTGTACGAGCGCTCAAAAAACGGTAACCGTGAAGTCTGGAGTTCGAAATTCGACAGCTATCAAAAATGTCTTCTATTGGTCTCTAAAACTGGAAATGGCGAATTTACCTACAAGATGGATGAACGAGCGCTCAAAAGCTCCTGAATTCACGGAAGTGCTTTTTATGATTTACTTTTACTAGTTCTTATATATGAGTTTATTTAATAACATTTGTGCTGACCCAAAAATGAAAATGAGCTCTCAAAATATAAAAATTTGAAAGCGGACACCGGTGTCCGCCTTCTTCATGATTTGTCATCCGAAGGTACTAGAAACAAAATACCACCCATTTCTCGAACAAGTCCCGTTTCAAACAACCTGCCTAAACTTTCCGTTTGAGGAAGACCATAGCGGACACATCGATATGTTGAATATCGTAAGAACTCGTCTGCTTGGTCAGGCGAGGCAAACATATTCTGGATTATACTCATTATAGAACGGACACCGGTGTCCGCCATGGCGCTGAACCTGGTTTTCCGGATGAAGTGGTTAATAGGTATTTTTGGTGTGCACAATCCGGACGTTGTCGGATAAATAGTTTTTGCTCAATTGCGATTGGAATTATTTTGCGCACTATTTTCCGGAAGGACCTGATGCGTCGAAAGTTATGCGATTTTCATTTACAAAACGAATTTTGGAAGTTAAAGTATAGTCAATCTTGATTTTTCGTTAAAATGTTGCAAAATAGGTGAAAAAAATTACGAAAAGCACTGCCGTGAATTCAGGAGCTTTTGAGCGCTCGTACATGCACCTTGTAGGTAGATTCGCATTCTTCAGTTTTAGAAACAAATTGGAAAGATTTTGCCAGCTGTCAAAGAAAATTTCAAACCAACGCAAAAATCCAGACTTCACGTCAGTGCTTTGGTGACCATTTTCTTTTTCGATAATTCGCTAGAATTTTCTACGGTATCTATGGTCTTGGTAATGCGATCTGGACAAAATTATACATTATTCTTCATATATGTGCGAAATTTCATTTCAATCCAATAAGTATTTTCGAAATTATCAGAAAAAAAATAGTTTGAACAGCAATATTTACGGAACCCCTAGTCTAATTTGGTTCATAGATGAAAGTGATCGCGAAATTCGCGACTCGAACCTATCCTGAAAATTTCGAGTCCCTAGGCCTTTTCGTTCGAAAGTTATGATTTTCTATGGTTTCTATGGTTCTGATCAAACGATCTGGAAAAAAGGTAGCTCGAATATATCATTCTCAATTCAAATACAAAATTTCGTCACGATCAAATCCATAATTTCGAAATTATCAAGAAAACTGAATTTCAAACGGCCATATTTACGGAATCCCTAGTCTAATTTTGCTCATTGATACACGTGAACGCTACATTCACGATCCACACCTATCCTGAAAATTTCAAGTCCCTAGGCCTTTCCATTACAAAGTTATAATTTTCTATGGTTTCTATGGTTCTGGTCATGCGAGCTGGACAAAATTCTGCATGTAGCTTGAGTACGTAATTATCCATCTGAGTGCAAAATTTCACCTCGATCGAATCAGTAGTTTCGAAGTAATCAGAAAAACAAAATTTCGAGCGGCCATATTTACGGAACCCCTGGGCGAATTTTGCCAAATAACGAACTTAACCGCGGCATTTGAGATTCGAACCTACCCTGAAAATTTCAAGTTTCTAGGACATACCGTTCGAGAGTTATCGTGTATACGGACAGACTCGAATTTTTCGACGGATTCGTCATCAGTGAGTCGAACTTAGTAGTTTGAGACCATTTTCAGCTCAAAATTTGAAAAATACAGACATCGTGATGAAATAATATAGCCCTCGTGTAAGTAGTACGAGCGCTCAAAAAATTACGAAAAACACTGCCGTGAAGGCAGGAGCTTTTGAGCGCTCGTACATGCACCTTGTGGGTGGATTCGCATTTTCCAGTTTTGGAAATCAATTGAAGGAATTTTCGACAGCTGTCAAAAAAATTCTGAAACTAAGGCGAAATTCCAGACTTCCTGTCAGTGCTTCAGCTGATCAATTTTATTTCGATAATTCGCTAGAATTTTCTACGGTATCTATAGTCTTGGTGATGCGATCTGGACAAAATTTTGCACGTAGTTTGAAAACATCATTCCTCAGCTAGGTGCAAAATTTCATTCCAATCCGATCAGTTGTTTCGAAACTATCAGGAAAAAAATATTTCGAACGGCCATATTTACGGAACCCCTAGTCTAATTTTGCTCATTGATGAACGTGACCGCGATATTCGCGATCCAAACCCACCCTGAAAATTTCCTAGGCCTTTCCGTTCGAAAGTTACAATTTTCTATGGTTCTGGTCATGCGATGTGGACAGACTCGAATTTTCCGACGGATTCGTCATCAGTGAGTCGAACATAGTCGATTGAGACCATTTTCGGCTCAAAATTCGAAAAATACAGACATCGTGACGAAATGATATAGCCCTCGTGTAAGTAGTACGAGCGCTCAAAAACGTGCAAAAATGACCGAAACCAGCCGAACGCTCGATTGCAGTCAAGTAGTAGGGGTAGGTATAAATGTAATTATTCGCGTCCGGCCGCAGTGCGTTTTTATTATAGTACGAACTTCCCCGCGTCGGCCGGCTACCACCCCTATTCGTCCCCGATGGAGTACTTGGCCGATTTTGGTCATGTTTCCACGTATTTTTCACCTGTTTTGCAACTTTTTAACGAAAAATCAAGATTGATGTTTTGTAGTACTATACTTCAACTTCCATCATTCATTTTGTAAATGAAAATCGCATAACTTCTGGCGCATCCAGCCCTTTCGGAAAATAGTGCCCAAAATAATTCAAATCGCAATTACGCAAAAACTATTTATCCGACAACGTCCGGATTGTGCACACCCAAGAAACCTATTAACCACTACTTTCATCCGGAAAACCAGCGCTACAACTTTGAAAATAGCCGAGTTATGAATTTTTAAAAATACGCTGCTTTTCACGGCTTTTCTACAGTAATAATGACCCGATTAAGTTGCACTAGCATTCATTTTCTTTGTCTTTTCATTCTCCACAATTCTATTGTTGAAAGTGTCAGCATTGGTTCAGATTTTACGAGTGAAAAACTGAAAAAACACCATTTTTTCGGCATTTTTTCGAAATAACAAGAAAAGTAATGATATTTGATAGTCGAAAACATATCACTAAACATCCACGGACCACCCCACGCCCTCCTCCACTCGCGGTTTTCTTCTACGATTTTTGTAACAGAATGACCCTTTATCTGCTCTAATGTCTGGACTAACATAATATAGGACAAACCAAGAGACGAATAACTAACAGAATATACACCACCGCAGTAAGTAGAGCAGATCCAACATCAGCTATTTTCGAACACTATTCTGAAACAAGACATACAATTAATTTTGAGGGATGCAAAACCATCTCTGCTGAAAAAAAACTCACTAGTAGGATAACTCATGAAGCCCTTGAAATCGAAAAACGATTACCTTACACCTGGAAACCTCCGATTTCCTGCCTCCGGCTAAGGTATACGTCTAATTCAATTAATTAACAACCCTAACCTAACCTAACCCGAACCCTGAGCTTGATTTTTCGAAAGTTATTCCCCAGTTCTCAAACAGTTCCAAATTTCTTCAGTTTTGGGGAAGACCCAGAAACTTGATATCACTCCGCGCACGTTATCGCTTATGTCTAGTGATCGGTGTAGTGGGGACGCGATGTCCTGCCGTCGATTCGAGACCCGAAATGCCGAGTAGATAATTATCACTCTTTGTCGTATAATATACAAATAATTTGTGATAAAAAATATTGCAACTATAAATTGAGATATAAAGTATCCTATCTTTCAAGTTGGATCAAACTGCACAAACTGTGCAAAATTTTTAATATTCAATAAAGATAAAGATTACTGTAGTTGTGAGAGCCTTTATTAATATTTATATTGAATGATAAAGGTCAATCGACTCTGGTTCGGGGAGTAAATGAAGTACTCTTTATTCTTTGCCAAGCTTTCGCATTGTCTTAATGGTTCGTTAGGGCTTCTAATAAGACGAATTCATGTAATCAGTATGTAAATTCAAATCACAAATCAACTAACTGAATGCGAGGTTTTACATAAATTTGCATCTGCCATAAACCATCGTTAAAAAAATATAAAATTATGAAGGAAGAAAAAAAGAATTTTATATTGTTTTATTGATGGTTAATGGTAGATGTGAATTCAATGAGTGATTGATTTGTGATTTGAATTTGGGCTCGAGTTATAAATGGTCCATTTTTTGTACGTTAACAGATTACATACATCGTCTGGCAGTTTCACGAGAAATACGCCCAACTTTTGACGAGTTCCTAATTTTGGAAAAAATAGACTGACCCAAGGGGGTGAAACGAATACAAAATAACCCAATCAAGAACTGTTGTGTTCAATTCGACCTACACGTAATGCAAAAGTACGATGCATTTGAATAAATGATGAAAAATACCAAGCGAAGCCTAAATAATATTATATGTCGCAGGTATTTTCAACGTGATCATGCAAATTTGAAAATACATTCAGTTATCATATTACTGGCGGTCACATGATTCCTGACATTTCTTATCGTTCGATAAAGATAGATACGGAGGTTTCGAATGATTCAAAACTGGATTAAAACAAAATAGAATAAATGTTCATTCCTTGAGAATACCAATCTTTCGAAATGAACTGTCTGCAAATGAAATAACGGTTTTTCAACCATAATGTGATAATGCAGCTAGACACTAACCTTCGGTATCGAAGAGTCTCCAAGTACCATCCTTGGACACAGTCACCATTTGAGAGCTGTCGGCATTACAACCTACATCGTATATTCCGGAAGAGTGTCCAGTCAGTTCGAAAGCCCTCTTTACATCCTGAAATTCACCGCTTTTGCTGAAGCTCACTTCCCACACCTTTGCATCAGGTGAGAATCCTGAAGAAAAAAGCACGAATAAATGAACGCATCGTTAAATATTTCAATAAATATTACCGGAAGCCAGTAAGAACGTTCCGCATGGTGAGATTTTAGCGCAGAAAGTGGTCATTAGACATGTATCTACTTTAGATATAATTTGGCCCTTGAGATCCCACAAAACAAGGTCGTTTTTGCTGGAGCACGTCATAATGAATTTTCCGTTGCTCGATATGGACATGCCTATCACCTCCTCTTCGTGAACCTGCAATTAAATGTTGAATTTATTCGTTAAATGTATGATTGTCGCGTTACGTTGTCTATCCGCAATTAGAAAAACAACCGACGAAGAATTAGGAAGTGTTTGTGATCACTGTAGACGAGACAAAACTTTATATTCCTTAGTATCTGCAGCAAGATACTAGAGTGCTCGATGAATATTGAAGATTTAAAATAAGTCTAGCATATCCTAGAAAATAATTTCTTTCATTGGGAGAGGATTTCAGGTATTCGACTTAATAGGAACTCGAAGGCGGTCCAATTTGGACAAGAGAAAAAAATTATTTAACAGACGAAATACCTGGCATGTATCTTTATGACACACTAAAGTAATAAGGAAACAATAAATAAGCCAATGGGGACCTGAAATAGTAATTTACGTAACAAGTACGGAAAATACGACGAGTAGAAAAAATTCTAGGACGAGCTTTAGCGAGTCCTGGAAGTCTGCGAGTCCAAAAAAACTGTTTTTGGACGTGTTCCGTACACTATTTTTTCGGCAACCGTGTAGAATAACAAATTAATGAGACACATTTCTTTATTGCGATAAATGCGATCAAAAACACTCCAAACTTTCAAAAATCAAAATGGCAACTTATTTCATGTCTGTATTTCGTTGCTATGGTAATGATCAATTGTATTTATCGAAATCATACCCACCAAATTTTTCATATAGCCAATGATAACAACGTAATAGATGTCAGTCGTAATTTCGTTGCTACGGGAAACGTACTTTCCTGACCAGGCCGGGAAATGTTACTTTTTCAAAGGAAAAGCTTCTGGGAAGTGAGTACTTCCCGGACGGTTGCCGAAATAGGTATTTCACAAATATCCATTAAGAGCTACACGTTGAGAATTATCATCGACAAGACATATGGGTGGCGTCTAAGTTTCGCTCTCAGGCACTTGAAAACCATTATTCAAAGGTAATTTAGATAGATGTTGACAAGGAAAGACACAAATTCCGGAAAACATGATATACCCTTCAAAAAAGCCATCACAGAGGCTCAACATGCATCTCTCTTGAAACGATCAACGTTCAAAAATAATAAGGGTGACGAGTTCATAATTCAATAGCATTCAAGAATGTGCGAGAAAGTAAGGGCTAAATTCAGCCCATACCCATTAATAAGCTTGAGGGTCAATGGAGGTATTCTTCTTCTTCTTCTTCTCTGTGCGGTGCCCACTCCGGGCTGAACTGAGACCTTGTGGCCCATTGTTCCTCCGCATATTGCTTGAGAGACTCAGTCCCGCAGACAAGCAGACATAAATGCCGCAAGTCGACCAGGAGGAGTCCCTTTCACCATAGGAATAGTGGGTGTTGGGTTTCCTAGGTGTGTTGTCCTCAGATTAGTGAGGTCTCTACAACTGAACAAAAAGTGTTCGGCAGTTTCATCTGTGCTCCTGCACCACCGGCACAAAGAGCTGCTTGTCAGTCCCATTCTCTTCAAATGTTTGTTCAGTAGGTGGCCAGTCAAAGTACCGATCACCAGACTGAGCTGTCTTCTCTCTAGTGCCAGGAGTCTCCTGACCTCAGGTCCAGATGAAGGTCTCTCAATGAGAAGCCTCGACCGCCTGAGGCCAACTCCTGTGCTCCATTCCGAGGAAAACTTCCTGTCCAGCCAACTTCTGAAGAAGTTCCTGACAGATTTCCGACAGATTGGCAGTGCGGGTTCCGGACCAACAAACTCTGATCGGGCCCCCTGCTTCGCCAGTATATCTGCCTTCTCATTTCCAGGTATCCCCGCATGAGCCGGACACCAAACAACTTTCACGAAATTGTCTGAGCCAAGCTCACGCAGAGCTTCCCTGCATTCTCCTACTAGCAAGGAGTCAATTCTTACGTCAGAAAGGGATTTCAGTGTTCCCTGACTGTCACAGCACATATGAATGTGTTCCCCAGAGTATCCCCTGCGAATACACTCCAGCGCGCAGCCAAGAACCGCATACAGCTCAGCCTGCACTATGGAGCAATTCATCCCCAGAGGGATAGCTCGATTGAACGAGGTCCCACAATTCCAGCACCAGACCCTGTTGAAGACACAGAGCCATCAGTGAACCAAGTGGGACCTTCAGGCAAAAGAAGCCTGTTTGGTGAAGACCATAGATCTCTATCAGGAACAACTACCCTGTAGGGCTCGTCAAAGCAGAAACTAGTGCCCGCGTGGTCCCCTCTATGGAGAATGGATCCGTTAACATCCTCCACCATTTTGAGAGCCCTCGCGTGCCCCCTAAAGAGTCCAGCATCACGCCATTGTCCCCGTTCCCAGACTCTGAGAGCTGTCTTCATAGCTACCTCCTTCACAACCAGATGTAATGGTGGAAGACCCAGCAAACACTCCATCGCTGCCGTGGGGGTAGATCTCAGAGCGCCTGTAATACTTAGACAAGCTTTCCTCTGGCATTTCCTCATCATGATACGATTACAGGCCTTCTCCATGGACGGCCACCACGCCATTGAGGCATAGGTAAGGATAGGCCTCACCATAGCAGAATGGAGGTATTACAGACAATGAGATTGAGATGGCAGAGATTTTTGCCAACTCTTGAGAATTTAAGCACATATAGTATTTCTGGGAGACCATTTCTAGAAGGTGAATATAACGTATCGTTCAATCCCAATAAAATGGAGGTAGCGTTAAGCCTTCTCAATCACTCTGCCCCAGGACGAAATCAGAAACGAAATGCTGAGGAACTTGCCATCAGTGATGAAAAAGAAGAAGAAGCTACTAGAGCTCTCCAATTACCTATGGAATGAGTCTATCAACCGACAAGAATGGAAGGTATCTGTGGTCGTACCTACATAAGAGCAAAACAAAGACCATCACACCCCGCCAAGTTATAGACCTGTCAGCTTAACGAGCTGCTTAGGGAAATTATTGGAAAAAAATGGTGAATGCGCGATTTGTTTGGTACCTTGAGAAGCAATATGTACTAACACCATTGTAAGCAGGCGTCAGGAGAGGCAGATCCACTATAGATAATCTCATCATCCTAGCAAATGAGATCCAAAATGCATTCATGAGAAGGGAACATAAAGTTGCTGTTTTCTTCGCATAAAGGGTGCTTACGATACAACTCGACTTTACAATATCCTGAAAGAATTATTCGATGCTGGATTTAGAGGCCTAATGCTGAAATTTATTAAATCATTTATAAAAGAAAGGAAATTCAGGGTAAGGGTTGTCAACTCGTTATCAACCTCAAGCTTATTAGAGAACGGTATATTGTTTAATTTAATTAACTATTGATTAAAAAAACGGAAGGTGAAGATGAAGAAATAATGAAATGTCTCTATGTGGATGATCTGGCTATCATCTTCAGAGGAAAATCAATGAGCGTTACCTATAGTTCGGAAACTTCGGACGGCTATAGAGAAAATAATGAAAAATTTAGAAAAGCACTGCAGTGAAAGCTGGAGCTTTTGAGCGCTCGTACATGCACCTTGTAGGTGGATTCGCATTTTCCAGTTTTAGAAATCAATTGGAGGAATTTTCGACAGCTGTCAAAAATATTCTGAAACTTAGGCGAAACTCCAGACTTCATGTCAGTGCTTCAGCTTATCAATTTTTTTTCGATAATTCGCTAGAATTTTCTACGGTATCTATGGTCGACCATATTTACGGAACCCCAAGTATAATTTTGCTCATAGATAAACGTGATCACGACATTCGAGATCCACACCTATCCTAAAAGTCCCTTGGCGTTCCTGTTCAAAAGTTACAATTTTCTATGGTTTCTATGGTTCTGGTCATGCGATCTGGACACAATTTCACATGTAGCTTGAACACTCTTACGGACGGACGGCCGGACGGACAGACTCGAATTTTCCGACGGATTCGTCACCAGTGAGTCGAACATAGTCGATTGAGACTATTTTCGGCTCAAAATTCGAAAAATACAGACATCGTGTCGAAATGATATAGCCCTCGTGTAAGTAGTACGAGTGCTCAAAAATAGCTCATTTCAATGTTCGCCCTTTATTTCGGAAATTGGACCATTGGACCAGTTGTTTGATGTTTTGTCGCGTGAGGATGTTGATGTTGTGGGATTGTCTGAGACGTGGCTGAATGAATATCTAGCAGACTTAGGTACCTGATATTGAGTCAAGGCCATATAACGCGCACCCCCGAGCAGAGTCGTCACTGCGGTAATATAAACAAAGAGAGAGTTTAGTAGAAACCAGGAACGACGCTGGAAGAAGGGAGACACGGAAACGTATACTGATAAAGTAGGTACTCTCAGTAGCGTGTAAAAATATTACGTAGTCGTACCCGAAATAATAGTTAATAAATAATTCGTGGTATCTGATTGTTTTAGTTTTTGCCCCAAAAAAGCTAGTCTGGCAAAGCCAGATAGAAATATATAAATGATGATAGTCTGAGTCTTCCGTATTTCAGATTTTACAGGAAGGATCGTTTTTACACGAGAGAATCAATTGCATCTGAAGTAGTCTTGAGTGATTTTGTTGCACCAGAAGAAGTGGAAGATATTTGGGTGGTTTTGAGAGCAAGGGGTGGTACTATTTTCGTGGGATCAATATATCACACACTGGCCTGTAATTCATTAATTACTTAGATGACATCTTATCATTTGTTTCACCACAGTAGAATCATATAGTTCTCACAGGGGATGTGAATATCGATCAAACTATTGAAAATTTGTTTGCAGATTGCATTGGTTCTTACGGATTTGAACAATTGATATCCGAGCATACACGTATTGCAGTTTCATAGCAGACGCTACTCGATATTGTTTGCACTAATAGGACTGTCCTGATTGAGAGCTCTGGGGTTCTGGATCACTCAATATCTGATCATCGTGAGATTGATGTCAATAGAGAAATTAGGACACCAAAGCTCGTAATATATGGAGATTTTCGTAACTTTTCTCTCGCTGAAATGAAAATGACATTGATTTCAAGATTTCCATTTTCAATCAGAGGTTAATAGATGTTTTCGATGTGCATGCTCCTTTTGTTGAGTCTAAGATAACTAAACCATTCGCTCCGTGGATCACTCCTACTGTGAAAAATATGATGCAGTTAAGAGATAAGGCACTAGCCAAATATAAGCGTAAGAAGATCACTGATTTCGAATATTACACGGGACTTCGTTACATCGTGACAACTGCTGTGAGGGGAGAAAATACTGCTTTCTTGGGTCGGACGGGGTCTCAGGAGTCGAAGCGTTTTTGGAAGGCCTTCAGGTCGATCAACAATCAGTGTACTGCAGATATTCACGATCGCTTCAAAAATCCCGACGGGTTTAATAATTATTTCACATCTGTTTTCAGTCAACCAAACTCTTGTCCTGAAATGGCACACTATTACGGCTCCGACACCTTTGATCCTGATGCTCGTTTCGAGTTCAAACTCACATCTCGGGAACAGGTTAGAGCGGTTGTTCTTGGTCTCAGGTCGAATGCAGTTGGATGTGATGATATATCTGCGAAGATGTTGCAGCTATCGGTCGATGTTACATTGCTTTACCTCACCATATTGTTAAGGTTTGTATCGAAACCGGCTACTTTCCTACAGCTCGGAAATGTTCCATTGTAAGGCCCATAGCCAAATTGAATAATCCAGAAGAACTAAGTGATTTCAGACCTATAAGTATTCTGCCTTGCATGTCAAAGGTTCTCGAAAAAATTCAAGGTAAACGAATATATGAGCTCAGAGCTTCTGAGGGGTCTCACAGAGACCTAGGAGAGTCGGGATATAAACAATAAACAACAACAGTTACTGAAGCTAACATTATAACAGCCAGTCAATTAGGTTTCAGTACTACTACACTGTTATTGGATGTGGCCGATGGCATATTCAGAGCGTTGGAGGGGGGGCAGACGAGTTTTGCTTAAGCATTTGACACCCCCGATCATAAACTCTTGTGTGCGAAATTGGCTTTCTACGGGTTTGACGCGAATGCCAGGTCTTATCTGGTTGGTAGATTTCAGAAGGTTCGAGTGTGGGATCTGCTTTCCGATTCTTCTCCGTGTCGTGTTCCGCAGGGTTCAATTCTGGAACCTTCATTGTTTTCAATTTATATAGCCGATATGTATAGGGTAGTTTATTATGTGATGATATACATCTATGCTGACGATGCGCAGAAGCGACTAACTTTCCACCCTTCTGAAATTGATGTTGCAGTCATGAGGATGACCGAAGATTTGTCCTGATCACTTAATTACTCGAATGCCAACAATCTCAAACCGAATATCCGGAAGTGTGTCTCTCTTATCTTTACTCGCGGGTCTCGGCTTGGTTCGGAGCAGATAACTCTTAAGGTTGGAGATGAGTGAATTCCGCTCGTTAATAGCTGCAGGAATCTTGGTATAATTCGACTGCAGGCTGAGATTTGTTTAGCATGTTGCCCTGCTCGTAAAAAAGTCGTTTTTTGCTTTGAGAAATCTGTATAGGAATCGTTGTATACTGAGTTTTGATTCGCGTGAATAGTCCTTAGTGCTGTCATTATTGAACTATGGTATTACACTATTCTATCCTTGCCTAGACTCCATCACTAAGTACAGACTACAGAAAATCCAAAATGCATGTTGTAGATTCATAATCGGCTTGCGCAAGTTTTCTAGGGTCTCAAGCAAAATAAAGGAACATCAGTGGTTGAAACTCGATGGTGTATTCAGATTGCAGCTTGCAGTTGTGGTGGAGAGAGTTTCGACTTCGTCGGTCCCTCCATATCTGCGTGAAAGATTGATATTTCGCGGTAATGTACATGATGTGTCTGTGAGTCATAGGAATAGGCTTATATTGCCCAGTAGAGCAAGAGACCGTGAACCCCAGACCTTCGTTATTTCATAAAAGCTGAAATTTTGTCAGCGCATGCTCCCATCCCAGGTATGAACGATGGACCATTATGAAGTTTGGGTTATGGTGGCTTTGGTTGGTGAGCGGTATCAAAGGTGCGTAAAATACCGACCTACTTTCGTCAAATTATAAGGTGTGATTTTTTGGTATTATCTTCAGAATGTTATTAAAAATCACGTCATTCATTGCCAGACACTTAGCATGGTTCCAACCCCTTGCCAGACACCCTTGATGTTCATGAAAATATAATTCTACTTTCGTTATAGTATGAAAGCTGATTTTCATATATAAATATTAAGGTAATAATAAGATGGTGTTTCCCCACTAGACAGACATTTTTTATGGTTGCAACCCCTTGCCAGACAAGTACACCCTCAATGTTCATGAAATTATAATTCTACTTACATTATACCATAAAAGCAGTTTTTTATATATAATTACGTTTTTGGAGCGAAAGCCGATCTTTTAAAAAGATTTATTAATTTACAACGGAAGATTATCCTATTCTAACAATAAGCTAGGAAGGAATGCACTGAATTAATTGAGGAGACATTCGTCTTGAGACGAGTATTTATAACATATCTTATCTGTAAATGAATAACACGCGACAAACAACACCCACGTCATGCACACAGTGGTATGATCTTAATGCTTAGTAATCAAAATGTAACATGTTCATATTCAAATGGAATGCAATACAGATAAGCAATTCATCTAAGGTATACAGGGTTGGCATTATGTAATTCCTCCCCACCTTGAATAAAGGTATCACCTGTAGTAGGTGTAGCTTTACAAAAAATATCTTTTCTTAAATATTTCAAAATAGAATAAGTAATTATCAATAAAATGATTATTATAAAAACAAATAATAGGGTAAATCTTGAAGGCTGGAGATTCCATTGGTTCAGGTCTTCTATCTTGATATCCGGGATGTCTTCATCTTTCCGGGATTCTTCATTTGTGGAATTTGGGTTGAATAAAGTTATCTTGGGTAAAATCACGTATTTTTCTTCATTGAATGTAGTAGTTGGGACAATTTCTTTTCTCGTGTTGCTCACAGCACATTTGGTTCGTAGAATTGTCATAGGAGGCACAAAATAATGTCTTGTTTGCTGAAGACATTTTTCTAAAACATTTTTGTTTTCGATGGATAGGATATTTCCATCTTCTAATAATTTTAAATCTGGTGAAAGTACCGTTGTCGTTCTTGGACAGTTTTCGGTGTGGTTTTTCAAAATATTTTGAAGGCATGCTGGTGATTCAGCTAAGGTGTCTTGATCGCAGAGATAATCATCCTCCACTGGATGGCAAAATTTCGTTGACCATTTCAGGGTTTCTTCTTGTGAGAGTAAATAAGGATCGGAATATGGAAGGGATAAATTGTTTTGCGGTAGATAGTAAAACTTGTATAAATCATAACTTTCTTCGTATACCGTAGGGATTGATATTAAAAATAGTAATGCTTTCTTTTTGAAAATTACTTTCGTATGACATATCTGATAATAATCTTTCAGATGATGTAAAGGTATTATCGTCACATTTTTTATTAATTCAAGGAATTTTGAATAAGGTAAAATTGATTCATGTAAAAGATGTAATCTTGCAAAACTCACTGCAGTTGCAATTTCATCTAGAATATTTTTGATATCTTTGAGTTCAAATGTCAGGAGATGCATGTATTGAATCTCTTGTATTGCTGGTATAACTTGAAGCAATTTAAGATTTTCTGACATTTTCTGAAATTTTTCAATATACTTATTTTTAAGGTCATTTACGACTGTTGCGATCTGTTTTTGGTTTTTTATCAAAACTTTTTATCAGAAAAACGAAAGAGTTTTTATATTGTTCTCGTTATCAGAATCTAACGTTCTGAATAAAATCTTTGATATTTTTCCTCCTTAGTTAATTGGTCCTTTTTTAATATTATTAATTGAATATTTTTCATTCAACAATTCTTCCATGGTATTAATATTTTATATCATTTGTGTGCTACTTAAAATTTAATGTGCGAGCAAAATTAGATTTTGACTTCATTTATTTCTTTTCGATAATTCGAAATTAATTCTCATATTTTATTCAATTCAACTGGTACATATTGGTACATATCGTCCTTTATTTGAATAACATCCAATCATAACATGATAATTATTTTTAAGGGTTCTCTGCATTTGAGTTGGGATTATAATTCGTAAAATAATGAATTTCAATTTTATGGATTTTACAAAAATCTTGGACTAAGCCATTTTTAAATTCTAATCCATTGTCACAAGTTATTTTATTGGGAATGCCGTAATGGCTAAAATACATCAATAATTTATCTACGTTTTCAATTTGAAGAGTAATATGTGACGTAGGTTTTCCTATCGTAATTCATAATACATTACTTTCGATTGTTATGTGAGACGTAAGCTTTTCCTTTCTTGATTCGTAATGCATTCTCAAATAATCGCGTTATTGAGCAGGGCTGGCTCTAGTGACATTATGATCAAGGGATTGAAATTGAGAATTGAAGAGTCAATTCTTGAAATATGAATATTACAAAACTTGGAAACTTATCCAATAATATTTTCGTTTTAAATTAATTAAATTCTCTCGTAATCAATCGAGTTTATCTTGTATCAGTTTAATCAGGGGGTTTTAAATTCATTTTCCATATTTAAGGAATATAGTGTATAAAGTAACATTGTTTAAAACATGTCTCAAGGAAAACACTATAAATTTTTTTCTAATTCTTCATATAATTGCGAAGCGAAGGATAGAGATGATTATCAATAATATGAAACAAGGGTCCTTTTCGGCGATGGAAATGTGCACGACGCAGTTTCCGATAGCCAGTCAAGTAATCCTGTCTAAAATGCTTCAAATCAATTGAATGTTCAAAGAATGTCTGAAGGAGAATACATTAATCCTTCTAATGTTTTATGCTACTAATAAGGATATGGAAATGAGATTTATCTCAAATAATATTTTAAGGTTATATAGTTTATATAGAATTCTTTGGATAAAATTCGAAATTATATTTCGTAAATATCGTTTTATCGATTAACTATGTAAGTAAGGGTGTGACATGAAAATTCATCTTTGAATATATTGCTTAATTAAATATTTATAACTTTTTTCCGTACTTTATAATAAGGGATAATTTTGGAAATTTCTTTTGAAGATGGTGACTTTAACCGTTTCTTCGTATATGGGATTTTAATTATAGGATTCTTAACATTACGCTGGACAGTGAAACATTCTGTCTCATTTGAATTTATTTTTATTCCATCATTTGAATGTAACCATTTCAAACATGCTTCGTATTTTTCCGTATTCATTCGATTTTTAATTAACGATGAATCTTTTTCGATTCTATTCATTTCAACATTTTTATAATTATTTATATTTGAATCATTTTCAATTTTATTCATTTCCGTATTTTCGGAATAATTTGCTTCTGTGGCATTACTGGCATTTGTCGCCATTGAATCATTTTTGATTCTATTCGTATTTGCGAATTTATGTATTCTTAACATCTGATCATTATCGATCCTATTCGTCATTGCGAATTTATTTATTTTTAACATTGGATCATTATTGATCCTGTTCGTCATTGCGAATTTATTTATTTTTAACATCGGATCATTATCGATCCTGTTCGTATCGAATTTATTCATTTTTAACATTCGATCATTTTTTAATTCATTAGTATTTCCTCCGATATTCCGATTCGGTAAGGAATATACAATTATCTTTATATTAGATTCCGCAAAAATATATTTTATCATATTTGAAATAATATGCCAGTCTAATTTATCTAGACCGCATGCAATTCTGGGTAAAGCTAAGTATTTGTCATTATTATATTGACACAATTCTCTGAGATATAATATTGATTGAAAAGCGGTTTCATATTTCGGTTTATGAAAATACGAATCTTTCGTGATTAAATAATAAATGTTTCGATCATTTATTTGGATCATTGCTACTTCGCCTAGTAGCTTATTTTGAGATTTTAAATTATCTATTTGACCAAATTTATTTTTAAATTGGAGTGCAATTCCTCCATCCATGTGAAAGTCACGGGAAACGCAATGTGCTAACGCATAATTCTTTGGGGCTTTAAATAAATCACCTGTTTTTTCAATTATCTTAGGGGAATCTTTAATATTTTTCAATTCATAATTTTTTAGAAAATCTTTATAAGTCAATTTATTATCTGACTCTATTATAATTCGACTGAGAGCATCAGCATTATTAGTTGAGCCTTTCTTATAACGTATTCCGTAATCAAATTCTTTCGGAACTTCACCTTGAGATAAAACAGAGCCTATCGCGAAACCTGACGCATCAGTTGTAAGAACGAATGGCTTATCGAAATCGGGGTATCTCAATACAGGGTGATTCAATAAATTTCTTTTACATATTTCGAACGCTTCGATATATTTCGGATCATCAATATTAATTTCAGAATCTTTCTTCAAACATGAAGTTAAGGGTTTCGTTATCTTTGCGAAATTGGGGATACATTTTTGAGCGCTCGTACTACTTACACGAGGGCTATATCATTTCGTCACGATGTCTGTATTTTTCGAATTTTGAGCCGAAAATGGTCTCAATCGACTATGTTCGACTCACTGATGACGAATCCGTCGGAAAATTCGAGTCTGTCCGTCCGTCCGGCCGTCCGTCCGTCCGGCCGTCCGTCCGGCCGTAAGCACGATAACTCTCGAACGGATCAACCTAGAGACTTGAAATTTTCAGTGTAGGTTCAGATCCCGAATGCCTCGGTTAAGTTCGTTAATGGGCCAAATTCCACCAGGGGTTCCGTAAATACGGCCGTTCAAAGTTTTGTTTCCCTGATAACTTGAAAACTACAGATTCGATCGAGATGAAATTTTGCATTCAGATGGAAAATGAGGTGTTTTAGCTACATGCGATGTCCAGATCGCATGACCAGAACCATAGAAACCATAGAAAATTGTAACTTTTGAACGGAAATGCCTAGGGACTTGAAATTTTCAGGATAGGTGTGGATCTCGAATGTCGTGATCAAGTTCATCTATGAGCAACATTATACAAGGGGTTCCGTAAATACGGTCGTTTGAAATTTTGGTTTCTGGATAATTTCGAAACTGCGGATTCGATCGAGATGAAATTTTGTATTTTATTCGAGAATGATATATTAAAACAATATTTTGTCCAGATCACATGACCAGAACCATAGAAACCATAGAAAATCATAACTTTCGAACGGAAAGGCCTAGGGACTTGAAATTTTCAGGATAGGTGTGGATCTGAAATGTCGCGTTCACGTTTATCAATGAACAGAATTATACCAGGGGTTCCGTAAATACGGTCGTTTGAAATTTTGGTTTCTGGATAATTTCGAAACTGCGGATTCGATCGAGATGAAATTTTGTATTTTAATTGAGAATGATATATTAAAACAATATTTTATCCAGATCATATGACCAGAACCATAGAAACCATAGAAAATTGTAACTTTTGAACGGAAAGGCCTAGGAACTTGAAATTCTCAAGGTGGGTTTGGATCGCAAATATCGCGATCACGTTCATCTATGAGCAAAATCAGACTAAGGGTTCCGTAAATATGGCCGTTCAAAATATTTTTTTGCTGATAGTTCCGAAAATACTGAGCGGATTGGGATGAAATTTTGCACCTAGCTGAGTAATAATGTATTCAAACTACGTGCAAATTTTTGTCCAGATCGCACCACCAAGACCATAGATACCGTAGAAAATTCTAGCGAATTATCGAAAAAAAATTGATCAGCTGAAGCACTGACATGAAATCTGGAGTTTCGCCTAAGTTTCAGAATTTTTTTGACAGCTACCTACAAGGTGCATGTACGAGCGCTCAAAAGCTCCTGCCTTCACGGCAGTGCTTTTCGTAATTTTTTATAATATCCTACGAGTCTAAGAAATGATTTTATTTCTTTAGGAGTTTTAGGAATTGGAAATTCAGCAATTGCTTTCAATACTTTTGAGTTAGGTACGATTCCTTCAGGAATATTATTATCATTTGTTTTAATTTTATTTTCAAAGGAACATTCATTTAATTGAATTTTCAGATTATCCGCTTTAAATGCTTCTAAAATATTCTGGATATCTGTTAAGTGTTGGTTGATCGTATCAATTTTATGTTTTATTATATTTGAAAACTCAGGATCCATTGGGATATTTTGGAGTTTCTGACATACTTGCTGATAATAAAAAGGGATTTGACAATAATTATTAGTCAATAATTGATTTTTAAAATCTAAATTAAGTCCATATTTATTCAAAAAATCTGCTCCTATAAGACCATCATAATTCTTATGGAACTTGTATACGACAAAGGGATGAAGATCATCTATTTGAAATTCAGGGAATAAAGGTATTAAAACTTTTTCATTTGCAGTTTGCTTTTTGAAACATGCAGTTAGTGTCGTAGATTCATTAAAAATATTTTTAGGGAAATTATTATACGCGAATTTTGGATCAATAAGACAAACAGAACATCCACTATCAATTAAAAGTTTACATTTAGGATTTTGGAATTGGATATAGGGGAGTTGGTTTGTGTTATCTAACGTATTATTTAAGTCAATGAGTCGTTCATGGCACGATCTCGAAAATTTTCATTTAAATATTTACTTGAATTATTATGTTCTGGATATGAACGTTCGTTAAAATCACGTTTTTTGAATCTCGGGTCTTTCGAAGTAGACGCCATATTAGTTAATTCTTCAATCCTTATATTTGGATTGGGTTGATTTTTAAAAAATTGTCTCTGGGGACTTTGTTGATATTGAGTAGAATAATTTGATCTCTTCTGGGGATAATTCCTTGTCTGAATCGACATTTTTTCAGGGGGAGATTGTATTCTTTGATTAGGATGAGGTTTGAAAACATTCTCGTTTTTACGTTCATTATTACCGAAGACTTGACGATTTGTCGGGAAATAAGTTTTCACTTGTTTTTGTTGGAAATTACTCGGTTGAGATGGGAATCTCGGTTGGGGATTATTTGGATAAAAATTTCTTTGATTATTTTGACCAGATTGGCATTTTCTCCAATGTTGATTATTTTGAGTAAAACTTCCATAATTATTACTTGGGAAGTTTGCTCGATTATTATTTGGGAAATTATTTTTATTAGTTTGGTTGAAATTCTCCTGATTTTGTTGAGGAAAATTCCTCTGATTATTTTGATTTTTATAGTGCATATAGGGTTGTTGATAAAAATAATAATCTTGACGAATAAAATTTACTATATCGTCATAGTTCATAATTCCATGACCTCTAAGGGCTGTTCTTAATTCTGGGTTAATATTATAGAGCAGAACTCTAGTTGCTACTCGTGACGCAATATTTTTTTCTTGATCCTTTTCAAGAATCGGTAAATTAGACAATTCGACTTGCGAATCGTATTTATTCTTTAAATCTACTATTCTTTCGAGAAAATCTAAATCATTCTCATTACGTATTCTTTGGGCATTCTGGAGATCCCAAAACAAAACTGTGAGGCTTATTTTTTCCTCAAATCTTAACTTTAAAAATTCCTTCAAGTTAAACCAGTTATCTGTAATTCTCTCATTGGAACTTACTATTTCACTGGCATTTCCTACCAATTTACTCTTTATTATATCGATAATTGCTTCATTTATTAACGCGTCGGCAGATTGGAACCTATTATAAAATCTTTCGCAATGATTCAAAAATCTTGCGAGATTCGCGGAATTACCATCAAATGGTACTATTGATTTCGAAAATAAATCAATTAATTTTAATCTATCAAACATATTTGGTTCTGGTACGACCGCCATCTTATTCGTATTCTTCCGGCCTTTAAAATGCTTTACGGAAGTAATCTTGAAAAATTATATTGTACTTAGAAAATAATTGTATTCGGTTTTTTATTTTATAAGAAACCTAGGAAAAACTCTGGTAATCGGTTTTTTGTATTAAGAAACCTAGGAAAAACTCTGGTAATCGGTTTTTTTTTTAAGAAACCTAGAGAAAACTCACACAAGTTTTACGCTCAAAACCGTGGGAAAAGATTGAAGACTTTGGACCAGGGTCAGTGACTGGGAATTAAAAAAGTGTTTCTAGATAGGATTCTCACCACGTTGTTTTTCTGGAGTCGTTGTAGACGCTACCCACACAATCAAGGCTCCAAATGGCTTTTCTCCTCGTTGTTGCTGGATTTGGCACCTTAACAGTTGAAACTGAAAGTTTTTGGAAGTTCTTAGCGCGGCGATAACTACGATTTCACGCTCGAAGTTTCGAAACACAGTTCTTCACGAAAACCGGCACAATCCCATACCTCGTCGGCAATTACGTTTTTGGAGCGAAAGCCGATCTTTTAAAAAGATTTATTAATTTACAACGGAAGATTATCCTATTCTAACAATAAGCTAGGAAGAAATGCACTGAATTAATTGAGGAGACATTCGTCTTGAGACGTATTTATAACATATCTTATCTGTAAATGAATAACACGCGACAAACAACACCCACGTCATGCACACAGTGGTATGATCTTAATGCTTAGTAATCAAAATGTAACATGTTCATATTCAAATGGAATGCAATACAGATAAGCAATTCATCTAAGGTATACAGGGTTGGCATTATGTAATTATATATATATATATATATATATATATATATATAATACTTGGGTAATAATAAGATGATATTTCCCCATTAGCCAGACATTTTTGATGGTTCCAACCCCTCGCCATGTATAATAATCTTAAGAAGAGATTAGAATGACTCTCAATTAAACTTTTTGCCACATATTCATATTTTACCTTAAGAATATCATTAAAAATCATTTCATTCATTGGGACACACTTAAAATCGTGGCAATTCCTTGCCAGACAAGTATACCCATAATGTTCATGAAATTATAATTCTACTTACGTTATGATATAAAAACTGATTTTTATATTCATGTACCTACTACTTGGGTAATAATAAGATGATGTTTCTCCATTAGCCAGATATTTTTGATGGTTCCAACCCCTCGTCAGAGAAGTATGTTAATCTTATGAAGAGATTCGTGATGAGAATGACTCGCAAATAAACTTTTTGGCACAGATTCATATTTTACCTTCAGAAAATCATTTAAAATCCCGTCATTCATTGCCAGACACTAAACATCGTGGCAACCCCTTGCCAGACACTTAACATCGTGGCATCCCATTGCCAGACACCCTTAATGTTCATGAAATTGTAATTCTATTTAAGTTATAGTAGGTATAATAGCTGATTTTTATGAATGTTACGTACATTATTTTTTGATACTTTCAATCACATTAATTTTCTTCATAAGTTTAACATGCTTGTCTGGCAGGGGTTTAGAATCATCAAAAAAGTCTGGCTAATGGGGAAACATCATCCAATTATTACCTAAGTATATAAAAATCAGCATTCATACTATAACGGAAGTAGAATTATAATTTCATGAACATTAAGGGTGTCTGACACCATGCTAAGTGTCTGGCAATAAATGAAATGATTTTTAATCATGAAGGTGAAATATGAATATGTGGCAAAAAGTTTATTTGCGGGTCATTCAAATCACAAATCTCTTCTTAAGATCCACATACTTGTCTGGCAAGGGGTTGGAACCATAAAAAATGTATGGCTAATAAAATCAGCTTTTATACTATAACGAAAGTAGAATTATAATTTCATGAACATTAAGGGTGTCTGGCAAGGGGTTGGAACCATGCTAAGTGTCTGGCAATGAATGACGTGATTTTTTAATAATACCAAAAAATCACACTTTATAATTTGATGAAAGTAGGACGGTATTTTACGCACCTTTGATACCGCTCACCAACCAAAGCCACCATAACCCAAACTTCATAATGGTCCATCGTTCTGGGATGGGAGCATGCGCTGACAAAATTTCAGCTTTTATGAAATAACGAAAGTCTGGGGTTCACGGGCTCTTAAGGTGTGTACAGACATGCTCCGAATATCGTACCGAACCGTGTCGCGTACCCCGCGAGAGCGAATCTAATTCATCGCACGTAGAGGTGCAATTTGAATTCGTGAATTTGATTCGCTCTCGCGGGGTACGCGACACGGTTCGGTACGATATTCGGAGCATGTCTGTACACACCTTTAGAGGAGATCAGCCATGTTTCAGCGATCCTTCACTTTTAATGCTGTCAATGTATATAATAGGTTTGCATGTTTTTTCGGAAGTTATTCTGTAAATAGTTTGAGGGAACATCTGAGGGCACAATTAATGGTTTGTCAGTAATTGACAGGTTTATTTTTGTGGAGTATCTGATGACATGTTATTTGATTTTTTTCTTTTTCTTGTTTATTTTATTTCAGAAAGTTTCATAATTGTTTCCTCAGACTTGGTTTGAGAGGTTAAGTAGAATAGCGCAAGCTAAACTTCGCCTCATAATTGTATTTTACAGCATACAAATAAAGGCCCTTTATTATTATTATATTATTATTATAAAAATGTGAAAACGACATAAAGGAGGTACAATACAAAGATCACAATGATGGCCAATGAAACAACCCACTTGATAAGTGTATATGCGCCGGATATAAGCAAACCAAAAGAAGGGAAGAATTTTTTTGACATCCTACAGCACACCTTAGAAATAATTCCCAGTAGATAAAAGGTATTCCTTATGGGGGATTTCAACTCGAGAGTTGGAAACTCGTTTTTCCCGGGGATCATGCACGGTTTCAATGAAGAATGCAAGAATGACAACGGAGACATGCTGATACAAACACGTGCCCCCAATAATACCCATTTTGATCAAGGAACAACTGATAGAAAGCATAGAAAATTATAACTTTGTAATGGAAAGGCCTAGGGACTTGAAATTTTCAGGATAGGTTTGGATCTTTAATGTTGCGGTCACTTTCATCAATGAGCAGAATAAGACTAGGGGTTCCGTAAATATGGCCGTTTGAAATTCAGTTTTCTTGATCATTTCGAAACTATAGATTTGATCGTGACGAAATTCTGTATTTAAATTTAGAATGATATATTGGAGCTAAATTTTTTCAGATCGCATGATCAGAACCATAGAAACCATAGAAAATCATAACTTTCGAACGGAAAGACCTAGGGACTTGAAATTTTCAGGATAGGTTCGGATCTCAAATTTCGCGATCACGTTCATCAATGAGCAAAATCAGACTAGGGGTTCCGTAAATATAGCCGTTCAAACAATTTTTTTCCTGGATTGGAATGAAATTTCGCACATAGATAGAGAATAATGTATTCAAACTACGTGGGAAATTATGTCCAGATCGCATTACCAAGACCATAAATAACGTAGAAAATTCTAGCGAATTATCGAAAAAAAATTGGTCACCTAAAGCACTGACGTGAAGTCTTGATTTTTGCCTTTGTTTAAAATTTTCTTTGACAGCTGTCAAAATCTTACCAATTGTTTTCTAAAACTAAATAATGCGAATCTACCTACAAGGTGGATGAACGAGCGCTCAAAAGCTCCTGACTTCACGACAGTGCTTTTCGTAATTTTTTTTCAAGAATAATTCAATAATAGTATTCTGCACCACCTCTATACGATGAAAAACATTATATACGCACCTCCCCATACGATTACGCAGTAAGTCAGAACCGACTCAACTAGAGAAGTATACAAGAGATAGAGAGTACTTTGATCTAATATGTCCCTGAGGATATAAAATTTATGATACAGTTTCCTAACCCTTCCACATAGCAAATTGATATGATGGTTCCATCTTAAATGCCGATCAACAACAACTCCTAAATATTTTATTCTGTCGGTTTCTTTGATACTTATGCCCGAGGGAATCTCAAGGTTTTCAAAATTTGGTTGATCGGCAACACATAAATAGTTTTTTATCAACATCAAAACTTTTCCTCTTGTGCCAAGTCGTTCTGATTTCTCTAATGAGATACCGTATCAAAAGCTTTTTCAAGATCAAGAAATACAGCCAAGATTTTATTATTATTCTGCCAATTGTTGTGAATTTGTCTACTCAATTCGAAAACTGCATCATCAGTACTTCTATCCTTCCTAAACCTGAACTGAAATGGATTGAAAATTTCATTTTCCTCCAGAAAGTTGACTATACGTTCTTTCTAACATTTCTCAAATATTTTTCCAAAATTGTTTATTACAGAAATAGGTCTATAGTTTGTATGCAAAGAGGGATCACTACTCTTAAACACCGGAGTTACTGTCTAGATTTTCCATTCATCTGGTATAATAGACGAAGAGAAGCACAAGGTTTATGATATGTTCTAATGGATTCAGATAATGTAAATGTACGTTTTTTATTTCTGTGGACGTTATGTGATCTTATCCAGGGCTTGAGTAATTCTTTAGAGTATTCATATGTTTAATCAGCTCATTTTTGGTAACTGGTTTGAGAAATAATGATCCCCTAACATTTCTATATTGAGGATTATTTCTAGAAGTTGATGTCTGAATATTTGCTTGTACCCTTTCCCCCACATCTACGAAATATTCATTAAAATCATTAGCAAGTTTTTCGTCATCCGAAACAGAGCCTTGCTCATTCACAAAATTGAAGTTTTTGAAATGGTTCGATTTTCTCTATTGTTTATAGTTCGCCAAATTTCTCTAGAATTATTATGTGCGTCATTGATCTTGTTCTGATAAAATCCTTTTTTAGCATCTCTGATTGTTTTGTTCAGAATATTTCGATATTTTCTATAATATAAAAGGTTTTCGCTTGTTAAATTTTGTTTTAAATTTTTCTTTAAACGATCTTTTTGAGCGCTCGTACTACTTACACGAGGGCTATATCATTTCGTCACGATGTCTGTATTTTTCGAATTTTGAGCCGAAAATGGTCTCAATAGACTATGTTCGACTCACTGATGACGAATCCGTCGGAAAATTCGAGTCTGTCCGTCCGGCCGTAAGCACGATAACTCTCGAACGGATCAACCTAGAGACTTGAAATTTTCAGTGTAGGTTCAGATCCCAAATGCCTCGGTTAAGTTCGTTAATGGGCCAAATTCCACCAGGGGTTCCGTAAATATGGCCGTTCAAAGTTTTGTTTCCCCGATTACTTCAAAACTACAGATTCGATCGAAATGAAATTTTGCACTCAAATGGAAAATGAAGTGTTTCCGCTACATGCGAAATTTTGCCCAGATCGCAAACTTTTGTTCTTCTGATTTTCAAGTAATCAGGAGAACAAAACTAGTTTTCAAGTAACTACAGATTTGATCGAGATGAAATTTTGCACTCAAATGGAGAATGAGGTGTTCAAACTACATGTGAAATTTTGTCCAGATCGCATGATCAGAACCATAGAAACCATAGAAAATTGTAACTTTTGAACGGAAACGCCTAGGGACTTGAAATTTTCAGGATAGGTGTGGATCTCGAATGTCGTGATCCCGTTCATCTATGAGCAAAATTATAGTAGGGGTTCCGTAAATATGGTCGTTTGAAATGTAATTTTCTTGATAATTTTAAAACTACAGATTCGATCGTGACGAAATTTTGTATACTAATGGAGAATGATATATTCAAGCTACATTTCTCCAGATTATATGACCAGAACCATAGAAACCATGGAAAATCATAACTTGCGAACGGAAAGGCCTAGGGAATTGAAATTTTCAGGATAGGTGTGGATCTAAAATGTCGCGTTCACGTTTATCAATGAGCAGAATTATACTAGGGGTTCCGTAAATACGGTCGTTTGAAATTTTGTTTTCTCGATACTTTCGAAACTACGGATTCGATCGAGATGAAATTTTGTATTTTAATCGAGAATGATATATTAAAGCAATATTTTGTCCAGTTCGCATGACAAAAACCATAGAAACCATAGAAACTTTTAACTTTTCAACGGAAAGGCCTAGGAGCTTGAAAATTTCAGGGTGGGTTTGGATCGCGAATATCGCGGTCACGTTCATCAATGAGCAGAATTAGACTAGGGGTTCCATAAATATGGCCATTCAAAATATTTTTTCCTGATAGTTTCGAAACTACTCGGATTGGAATGAAATTTTGCACCTAGCAAAAATATGGAGAATAATGTATTCAAACTACGTGCAAAATTTTTTTCCAGATCGCATCACCAAGACCATAGATACCGTAGAAAATTCTAGCGAATTATCGAAAAAAAATGATCAGCGGAAGCACTGACATGAAGTCTGGAGTTCCGCCTAAGTTTCAGAATTTTTTTGACAGATGTCGAAAATTCCTTCAATTGATTCCTAAAACTGTAAAATGCGAATCTACCTACAAGGTGCATGTACGAGCGCTCAAAAGCTCCTGCCTTTACGGCAGTGCTTCAGTATTTTTTTTTCTCGAGCAGCTTGATACAATTTGAGACGATGTTTTGTCCTCAGAAATTCCAATTTTAGATTCCTTCAATTTGGTAACGTTTTTCATAATATATCTCTTTGTTCGAAGGTTCTCAAATCTTACAATAATTGGACGGTTTCCTTGTTCCTTCGATCCAACTCTATAACATTGAACCAATTCATCCTTCCTGGCAATAGAGATTCTTTCGTGACAAAAAACGTAGAAGAAAACCGCGAGTGCTGGGGTCTGGGGGTAGTTCGTGGATGTTGAGTGATATGTTTTCGACTCGCAAATATGATCACTTTTTTTCATTTCGAAAACACATCAAAAAAATTATTGAAAGCACTGCCATCAAGTCAGGAGCTTTTGAGCGCTCGTCCATGCACCTTGTAGATATATTCGCATTTTCCAGTTTTAGAGAGCAATTGAAGAAATTTTTGACAGCTGTCAAAAAAAAATTCAAACTTAGGCGAAAATCCAGACTTCACGTCAGTGCTTTAGGTGACCAATTTTGTTTCCGATGATTCGCCAGAATTTTCTACGTTATCTATTGTTTTGGTGATGCGATCTGGACAAAATTTCGCACGTAGTGTGAATACATTATTCTTCATCTATGTGCAAAATTTCATTCCAATCGAATCAGCAGTTTCGAAATTTTCGGGAAAAAAATATTTCGAACGGCCATATTTGAGGAACTTCAAGTCTAATTCCGCTCATTGATAAACGTGACCGAGACATTAAAGATCCACACCTATCCTGAAAGTTTCAATTCCCTGGGCTTTTCTGTTCGAAAGTTATAATTTTCTATGGTGTCAATAGTTTTGGTTATGCGATCTGGACAAAATGTAGATTCAATATATCATTCTTCATTAACATACCAAATTTCGTCACGATCGAATCCGTAAATTTGAAATTATCCAAAAAGCTTAATCTCGAATTGAACACTTCATTCTTCATCTTAGTGCGAAATTTTACCTCGATCGAATCAGTAGTTTGATAATAATCAGAACAAAATTTGGAACGGCCTTATTTACGGAACCCCTGGTCGAATATTGCCCAATAACGAACTCAACCGCAGTATTCGAGATTCGAACCTTCCCTGAAAATTTCAAGATTGTAGGTTGTTCGAAAATTTTTTCAAACTAAGGCGAAACTCCAGACTTCAGTCCTAAGTGATCATATAGACTTTTCTACGGTATTTATGGTCTTGGTGATGCGATCTGGACTAAATTTCGCATTCCAATCCAATCAGTAGTTTCGAAATCATCAGGAAAAGAATATTCTGAACGGCTATATTTACGGAACCCCTGGTCTAATTTTGCTCATTGATGAAAGTGACTGCGACAGTCAAGATCTAAAGCTACCCGACATTTTCGAGTCTCTAGGCCTTTCGTTCGAAAGTTATAATTTTTCGACGATTTCTATGGTTCTGGTCATGCGATCTAGACAAAATGTAGCTCAAATATATCATTCTCCATTAAAATTCCGTCACGATCGAATCTGCAGTTTTGAAATTATCAAGAAAACTTAATTTCAAACCACCATATTCACGGAACCCCCAGTCTCATTTTGCTCATTGATGAACGTGACCGCGACATTCGAGATCCACTCCTATTCTAAAAATTTCAAGTCCCTAGGCCTTTCCGTTCGAAAGTTATAATTTTCTATGGTTTCTATGGTCTTAGTCATGCGATCTAGACAAAATGTAGCTTGAATATATCATTCTCCATTGAAATACAATTCTGGTCATGCAATCTGAAAAAAATGTAGCTTGAATATGTCATTATATCAATTAAAACACATAATTTCGTCAGGATCGAATTCGTAGGTTTGAAATTATCAAGAAAACCAAATTTCAAACGACCATATACGGAATCCCAAGTCTTATTTTGGTCATTGATAAAAGTGACCGTGATATTCGAGATCCACACCTATCCTGAAACTTTCAATACCCGAAGCCTTCCCGTTCGTAAGTTATGATTTTCTATGGTTCTGGTCATGCGATCTGGAAAAATGTAGCTTGAGTATATCATTCTCCATTAAAATACAAGATATCCATCTGGGTGCAGAATTACATCTCGATCGAATCTGTTGTATCGGAGAAATCAAAAGAACAAAATTACGAACGGCCATATTTACGGAACCACTAGTGGAATTCTACCCATTAACGAACTTAACCGAGACATTTGGGAACTGAACCCACAATGAAAATTTCAAGTCTCTAGAGTTCAAGAGTTATCGTGCTTACGGCCGTACGGACAGATTTGAATTTTCCGACGAATTCGTCATCAATGAGTCGAACTATGTCGATTGAGACCATTTTCGGCGAAAAATACAGACATTATGATTAAATGATATAGCCCTCGTGTAGAGCGCTCAAGAAGGAAGAAGGATAACCAGAAATTACACCAGAAATCAAACAGTTGGCAAGGGAAAAAAGAACGCCTAAACAAAATACATCAACAATAGATCACATGAAGACATCGGCGTCGGCAGAAAAATGTTCAGGGGAGGGGTGGGGGTGTGGCATCTGCCAAAAAGTACTCAATAAATAGTTATAGATATACGTATAAGGGATAATTTTTTCATGATAAATGGCTAGGTGGGAGGTTGCGTAAAATGAAAAGGTGTGTAAGAGATCATAAACATGCGCCAAAGAAGACTCCCATTGAGAAAAGACAGAAGAAAAGAAGTGGGAATAAATATTTGAAAATAGGAATTTTCCAAATAAAAGATGTATGAAAATAAATCTAGAAATTTCAATATTCAAAATTTTTTTTTTAGAAAAAAATTATTAAATATTTAATTTGGAGAATTCAAATTATATCATCAAAATTCAAGAATTTTCAAACATGGTATTGTAAAATGTTTTTTTTTTCAAGAGGGTTCAGATTATTTAAAAATTAAAAAAATGTGAATTTCAAATCATTCATTGTAAATAGTCTAGTTATTGATATTTACTATTATGTAACCATGGAAATTTATAAAATTAGAATTAAGCAAGCCGGTTGGGACAATTGAAAAAAAATTACGAAAAGCACTGCCGTGAAGTCAGGAGCTTTTGAGCGCCCCTACATCCACCTTGTAGGTAGATTCGCATTCTCCAGTTTTAGAAATCAATTGAAGGAATTTTTGACAGCTGTCAAAAAAATTCTCAAGCTTAGGCAAAACTCCAGACTTCATGTCAGTGCTTCAGCTGGCCAATTTTTTTTCGATAATTCGCTAGAATTATCTACGGTATCTATGGTCTTGGTGATGCGATCTGGACAAAATTTCGCACGTAGTTTGAATACATTATTCTTCAGCTAGGTGTAAAATTTTATTCCAATCCAATCAGTAGTTTCGAAAGTATCAGGAACGAAATATTTTGAATGGTCCTTTTTACGGAACCCCTAGTCTAATTTTGCTCATTGATGAACGTGACCGCGAAATTCGAAAATCAAACCTACCCTGAAAATTTCGAGTCCCTATGCCTTTCCGTTCGAAAGTTATGATTTTCAATGGTTTCTATGGTTCTGGTCATGCGATCTGGAGAAATGTAGCTTGAATATATCATTCTCCCTTAGTATACAAAATTCGTCACGATCGGATCTGTAGTTTTGAAATTATCAAGAAAACTAAATTTCAAACGACCATATTCACGGAACCCCTAGTATAATTTCGCTTATAGATAAACGGGATCACGACATTCGAGATCTACACCTATCCTGAAAATTTCCAGTCCCTAGGCGTTTCCGTCCAAAAGTTACAATTTTCTATGGTTTCTATGGTTCTGGTCTCTCAGTAATAACAAGTTACGCCTACTCACTGGCTTCCTCACAGGACATTGTCGCCTTAGGAAACATCTGATGAGAATGAGCTTAACAGAAACAGACGAGTGTAGATTCTGTGGTGAAGAGGAGGAGACTCCTGTTCACCTGGTTACAGAATGCCCCGCCATTGCAAACCAGCGCAGGGAATGTCTTGGACAAGAGAATTACAGGAGGAATGAGGATCTAACCTCCTTGAAGCACTCTCAGATACTGGAGTTCATTGGAGCTCTAGAGCTGGAGGGCGAGCTGTAGGTAGCGCAGTTGCGAATACGGCTCTGATGGGGGGCACAATAGACCTTGAGGTCGCAGTGGAACGTAACCCCCTTCCTAACTATTAACTATGCTTCTGGTGATGCGATCTGGACAAAATTTTACTGGTAGCTTGAACACCTCATTCTCCTTTTGAGTGCAAAATTTCATCTCGATCAAATCTGCAGTTTTCAAGTAATCAGAAGAACAAAACTTTGAACGGCCATATTCACGGAACCCCAGGTGGAATTTGGCCCATTAACGAACTTAATCGAGGCATTCGGGAACTGGACCCACACTGAAAATTTCAAGTCACTAGGTTGTTCCGTTCGAGAGTTATCGTGCTTACGGCCGGGCGGACGGACAGACTCGAATTTTCCGACGGATTCGTCATCAGTGAGTCGAACATAGTCGATTGAGACCATTTTCGGCTCAAAATTCGAAAAATACAGACATCGTGACGAAATGATATAGCCCTCGTGTAAGTAGCACGAACGCTCAAAAACGTCAGAGAGTGGAGTTGCATATTTTCAAAAAGTTGGCAGAAAGATTGGTTATGTAAGAAGAAAGATATAATGAATGGTATTTGGAAGCTGGTCAAGAGTGGATTTTCGTAGATTGAGTTGTTGGAATTGATTTGGCAAGTAAAGAAGAGAAGGAAAAATTGAAACGTCGTGCTGCTTGGAAGAAGAAGAATTGAAAATTGCATATAGTGAGCCACTCACCAATCGAACGTTATTTTAGAGTTTAGAAATATTAGTTATAGGTTCTTTTGATAGTTGGGGTTGGTTTTTAGAATAAGATTGCTGATTATATAATTTTGTGATATAATTTCTTTTGTTTGTTCACTTTAGAACCCTCTTTGAGGAAGAGTTTAGGGCAAAATTAATTAGAAATTAAATGAAATTATTTTGAAATTGTTAATTGGTTTCAGTTACTTTCAAAATTTCAATAAAATGAATTAATATTCAACAATTGAACCATAACAATATATACCACATTTATCTCGACATTACCAAAAAAAATGATGAAAAGCACTGCCGTGAAGTCAGGAGCTTTTGAGCGCCCGTTCATCCACCTTGTGGGTTGATTCGCATTTTCCAGTTTCTGTAGTAATGTAGCTTCAATATATCATTTTCCATGGAAATACAAAATGTTGTCTCGATCGAATCCGTAGTTTCGAAATTATCGAGAAAACTAAATTTCAAACGACCGTTTTCACGGAACCCCTAGTATAATTCGGCTCATTGATAAACATGAACGCGACATCATGTGATCTGGAGAAATGTAGCTTGAATATATCTTTCTTCATTAGTATTTTAAATTTCGTCACGATCGAATCTGTAGTTTTGAAATTATCAAGAAAACTAAATTTCAACCGACCATATTTAAGGAACCCCTAGTATAATTTTGCTCATAGATGAACGTGATCACGACATTCGAGATCCACACCTATCCTGAAAATTTCAAGTCCCTAGGCGTTTCCGTTCAAAAGTTACAATTTTCTATGGTTTCTATGGTTCTGGTAATGCGATCTGGACAAAATTTCACATGTAGCTTGAACACCTCATTCTCTATTTGTATGCAAATTTCATCTCTATCGAATCTGTAGTTTCAAAGTAATCAGGAGAACAAAATTTTAAACGGCCATATTTACGGAACCCCTGGTGTAATTGTGTCCATCAACGAACTCAACCGCGGAATTTGGGATCTGAACCCACACTGAAAATTTCAAGTTTCTAGGTTGTTCCGTTCGAGAGTTATCGTGCTTACAGCCGGACAGACAAACTCGAATTTTCCGACGGATTCGTCATCAGTGAGATGATTATAGTCGATTGAGACCATTTTCGGCCCTCGTGTAAGTAGAACGAGCGCTCAAAAAGGGAATAAAAACAGAATATGGTCTTACAACAGTCTCATCCGTTTTCGAAACAGGAGATAATCTCAGCCCGTGTCTTTTAATAATAAATAATAATATATATAATAAACCTTTTTCCATTAATGAAATGAAAACATTTACAGGACATAACCTAACTTAACCTTTTTCCATTAATGAAATGAAAGCATTTACAGATTTTACCTTAGGAAACGTGTGCGCAACAGCAGCATGCCCCAAACTTCCATCCTTCTTTTTCTCCACCTTATAAACTTCAATGTTGCCATCTTGGTATCTGTGAATTAGGAAGGCTTTATTATCTGGGCTCCATTTCACGAAGGTAGGATGGTCGAAGTCGATGTTGACCCTGACGGATTTATGTTCTTTCGCTTTCAGGTCTCTAGCCTCCCAAAGGAAAACTGTACGATCTGGAAAAAAAGACAAGGTCAGTCATTTCAAATATGTATTTGCTTCCACGACCGAAATGATGCAGGCTTCAGTTTTATTCAGGGTGTTCTCAAAGGTGAGGCTTTTTTTTTGACCAGCAATATAACTCATCAAAATAAGTCTATATACCAAAAATCGTTTATATAAAATATTCTAATAGAATTAGCCGATACTTGATGGAAATCCATAATTAGACTAGTTATTTTATTGTAAGTTTGATATAAAATATTTACCAGGGCCGAGTATTTCGAAATAGAAGTTACCCCCGAATATGAACATTTCCTAGCACGGATCTGTTCGTATCGATATTTAAATATTCAGATATTATACCAGATGTGTGAGGTCAGTAACTGATCTAAACCCCTTTGGTGTCAATTGAAAAGTGTATAAGTGAACATTCGTTATCACGCCGGGCAAGACTTTGTGCACATCCAACAAATGGTGACCATCGAACAATTTCTGTAAATAACTTGGATCCATTTTATCGGTGAGTTTGTGAACTTCCTAATTTTTTTATAGGACCTTTTCAATCAGTAATTGTTCATCTCCTCAGTTCGAACTTTAAGAATCAAGAATACCGTCCAGGAAAAATCTACTAATAAAAATTACGAAAAGCACTGCCGTGAAGGCAGGAGCTTTTGAGCGCTCATACATGCTGCTTGTAGGTAGATTCGCATTTTTCAGTTTTGGAAACCAATTGAGGAAATTTTTGACAGCTGTCAAACAAATTTTCAAACTAAGGCGATAATCTAGACTTCAAGTCAGTGCTTTAGGTGACCAATTTTTTCTTTTCGATAATTCGCTAAAATTTTCTACGGTATCTATGGTCTTGGTGATGCGATCTGGACAAAAATTCGCACGTAGTTTGAATACATAATTCCTCAGCTAGGTGCAAAATTTCATTCCAAACAAATTGTTAGTTTCGAAATTATCAGGAAAAGAATATTTTGAACGGCCATATTTACGGTACCCCTAGTCTAATTTTGCTCATTGATGAACGTGACCGTGAAATTTGCGATCCAAACCAACCCTGAAAATTTCAAGTTCCTAGGCCTTTCCCTTCGGAAGTTATAATTTTCTATGGTTTCTATGGTTCTGGTTATGCGATCTGAACAAAATGTTGCTTTAATATATCATTCTCGTTTAAAATACAAAATGTTATCTCGATCGAATCCGTAGTATCGAAATTAATTAATTAATTCTGCTCATTGATGAACGTGAACGCCACATTTCAGATCTACACCTATCCTGAAAATTTCAAGTCCTTAGGCCTTTCCGTTCGAAAGTTATGGTTTTCTATAGTTTCTATGGTTCTGGTCATGCGGTCTAGAGAAATGTAGCTTGAATATATCATTCTCCATTAGTATACAGAATTTCGTCACGATCGAATCTGTAGTTTGGAATTTATCAAGAAAATTTCAAACGACCACATTTACGGAACCCCTAGTATAATTTTGCTCATAGATGAAAGTGATCACGACAATCGAGATCCACACCTATCCTGAAAATTTCAAGTCCCTAGGCGTTTCCGTTCAAAAGTTACAAGTTTCTATGGTTTCTTTGGTTCTGGTGATGCGAGCTGAACAAAATTTTGCATGTAGCTTGAACACCTCATTTTCCATCAGAGTGCAAAATTTCATCTCGATCGAATCTGTAGTTTCGAAGTAATCAGGAAAACAAAATTTCGAGCGGCCATATTTACGGAACCCCTCGGCGAATTTTGCCCAATAACAAACTTAACCGCGGCATTCGAGATTCGAACCTACCCTGAAAATTTCAAGTTTCTAGGACATTCCGTTCGAGAGTTATCGTGTATACGACCGGACGGACGGACAGACTCGAATTTTTTGACGGATTCGTCATCAGTGAGTCGAACATAGTCGTTTGAGACCATTTTCGGCTCAAAATTCGAAAAATACAGACATCGTGACGAAATGATATAGCCCTCGTGTAAGTAGTACGAGCGCTCAAAAATTACGAAAAGCACTGCCGTGAAGGCAGGAGCTTTTGAGCGCTCGTACTTGCACCTTGTAGGTAGATTCGCATTCTCCAGTTTTAGAAACCAATTGAAAAGATTTTGACAGCTGTCAAAGAAAATTTCAAACCAACGCGAAAATCCAGACTTCACGTCAGTGCTTTGGTGACCATTTTCTTTTTCGATAATTCGCTAGAATTTTCTACGGTATTTATGGTCTTGGTAATGCGATCTGGACAAAATTATACATTATTCTTCATATATGTGCGAAATTTCATTTCAATCCAATAAGTATTTTCGAAATTATCAGAAAAAATATAGTTTGAACGGCAATATTTACGGAACCCCTAGTCTGATTTGGCTCATTGATGAAAGTTATCGCGAAATTCGCGATCCGAACCTATCCTGAAAATTTCAAGTCCCTAGGCCTTTTCGTTCGAAAGTTATGATTTTCTATGGTTTCGATGGTCCTGATCATGCGATCTGGAAGAAATGTAGCTGGAATATATCATTCTCAATTTAAAATTTAAATACAAAATTTCGTCACGATCAAATCCATAATTTTGAAATTATCAAGAAAACTGAATTTCAAACGCCCATTTTTACGGAACCCCTAGTCTAATTTTGCTCTTTGATACTCGTGAACGCAACATTCACGATCCACACCTATCCTGAAAATTTCAAGTCCCTAGGCCTTTCCATTACATAGTTATAATTTTCTATGGTTTCTATGGTTCTGGTCATGCGAGCTGGACAAAATTTTGCATGTAGCTTGAGTACGTAATTATCCATCTCGATCGAATCAGTAGTTTCGAAGTAATCAGAAAAACAAAATTTCTAGCGGCCATATTTACGGAACCCCTGGGCGAATTTTGCCCAATAACAAACTTAACCACGGCATTTGAGATTCGAACCTACCCTGAAAATTTCAAGTTTCTAGGACAGAGTTATCCTGTATACGGACGGACGGCCGGACGGACGGACAGACTCGAATTTTTCGACGGATTCGTCATCAGTGAGTCGAACTTAGTCGTTTGAGACCATTTTCGGCTCAAAATTCGAAAAATACAGACATCGTGACGAAATGATATAGCCCTCGTGTAAGTAGTAAGAGCGCTCGAAAATGAATAGAAATAAAAATATTCTATACCTTCCATTGAAATGTATATAGGGGCTCACTATCAACCAAGTTCAAATCGATATAGGGGAGAGCGGGGCTGAAAGTGCCGGGGGTAAATTGTGCCGATCCTAATATCTCGAGATCAGAAATAGATTGATAAAAGATTGTATTGTATCCCGTATTGTCTAACTATCGGGCACACGTGGTTGCCATCTCAGTTGCGTCAGCAAAGCGGACCGAGTAGAATTACATGTAACTCATGTGAGGTTCCTCCAGCAGCACGTCAGTAAATATTTCCGTTTCGATACTTTTTGGTCGCAAGCTAGCATTCTTCGTGCTGTTAATATGAAAATTTCAGTGAAATGTGTGTTATTTATCGTAGTTTGTTATGCAGTGTAATTTCAATGATTTGAGCAGAGTGATTTTTATATGACGGACAAAATATCACACTCTCATAAACGGGGTAAAATGTGCCGTTCATTTGGGGCTGGTTGTGCCGCGGCACAACCAACCCCTTAGTAGCCTTTATTGTCCCATTATTTTTCGTTTAGCAGAATGAGGACGTATTGGCGAAAAACACAAAGGGGAACTACAAGTCAGGATCTTTTACAAAGGGCTGCCGATGCAGTCATCAAGGATGGACTCAAATTAAAAACAGTTGCACGTGAATTATAAATTTGTCCCACAACTACAACGCTATGTCAAAAAAATAAAAAGTGGAGGTACTCCTGCGGTTGTATACAAACCAAGACTAGTGTTTAATGAGGAAAAATGCAATACTGTCGAAGTAAATCTCAAAAATTACGAAAAGCACTGCCGTGAAGGCAGGAGCTTTTGAGCGCTCTTACATGCACCTTGTAGGTAGATTCACATTTTCCAGATTTAGAAACCAATTGGAAAAATTTTGACAGCTGTCAAAGAAAATTTCAAACTAAGACCATTTTTTTTTCGATAATTCGCTAGAATATTCTACGGTATCTATGGTCTTAGTAATGCGATCTGGACACGTAGTTTGAATACATCATTCTTCGTCTATGTGAGAAATTCCATTCCAATCGAATGAGTAGTTTCGAAATTATCAGGAAAAAAATAGTATGAACGGCTATATTTACGGAACCCCTAGTCTTATTTTGCCCATTAATGAACGTTACCGCGAAATTTGCGATCCGGATCTATCCTGAAAATTTCAAGTCCCTAGGCCTTCCCGTTCGAAAGTTATGATTTTCTATGGTTTCTATGGTTCTGATCATGCGATCTGGAAAAACATGTAGCTCGAATATATCATTCTCAATTTAAATACAAAATTTCGTCACGATCAAATCCATAGTTTTGAAATTATCGAGAAAACTGAATTTCAAACGGCCATATTTACGGAACCCCTAGTCTAATTTCGCTCATTGATGAAAGTGACCGCAACATTCGAGATCCGCACATATCCTGAAAATTTCTAGTCCCTAGGCCTTTCCATTACAAAGTAATAATTTTCTATGGTTTCTATGGTTTTGGTCATGCGAGCTGGACAAAATTTCGAAAAGCTTGAACACATAATTCTCCATCTGAGTGCAGAATTTCACCTCGATCGAATCCGTAGTTTCGAAGTTATTAGGAAAACAAAATTTCGAGTGGCCATATTTACGGAACCCCTGAGCGAATTTTGCCCATTAACGAACTTAACCGCGGCATTCGAGATTCGAACCTACCCTGAAAATTTCAATTTTCTAGGACATTCCGTTCGAGAGTTATCGTGTATACGGACGGACGGACAGACTCGAATTTTTCGACGGATTCGTCATCAGTGAGTCGAAGATAGTCGTTTTAGACCATTTTCGGTTCAAAATTCGAAAAATACAGACATCGTGACGAAATGATATAGCCCTCGTGTAAGTAGTACGAGCGCTCAAAAAGCGCTTCAATTGATTTCGGTCTTCTACCGAAAGAAGTACGACAACTTGCGTTCCAGTGTGCCGTGAAGTTCAATGCACAAAACATCCCACCATCTTGGCATAAATATATTATTATAAAATTGACGTCTTTTGAATTCTAACTTGATTTCCATTCATGTGAAACAGCTAGCATTATCAACGGCACAACCGACCCCAGCTACGGCACAACTTGCCCCAAAGTGGGGTTGGTAGTGCCTTTTCGCCGCTGTATAAAAAAATCACTTTTTCTCAAAAACTATTGAAAATGTCCAAAATCTGTAGGTAAATTCGTATTATGGACTAAATTTGGCTAAGGATGAACCACTACTTCTAGATATAGTCCTTGTTTTATCTGAATCATATGAGGATTTGTAAAAATCGGCACTTTCAACCCCGCTCTCCCCTACTTCGTTTTTCATTTCGAACATAACCATTCTTCCTTTTTTGAGCGCTCGTACTACTTACACGAGGGCTATATCATTTCATCACGAGGTCTGTATTTCTCGAATTTTGAGCCGAAAATGGTCTCAATGGACTATGTTCGACTCACTGATGACGAATCAGTCGAAAAATTCGAGTCTGTCCGTCCGTCCGTATACACGATAACTCTCGAACGGAATGTCCTAGAAATTTTCAGGTTAGGTTCGAATCTCGAATGCCGCGGCTAAGTTCGTTATTGGGCAAAATTCGTCCAGGGGTTCCGTCAATATGGCCGTTCGAAATTTTGTTTTCCTGATAACTTCGAAACAACAGATTCGATCGAGGTAAAATTTTGCAGTCGGATGGACAATTACGTTTTCAAGCCACATGCAAAATTTTATCCAGCTCGCATGACCAGAACCATGGAAACCATAGAAAATTATAACTTTTTAATGGAAAGTCCTAGGGACTTGAAATTTTCAGGATAGGTTCGGATCGCCAATTTCGAGGTCACGTTCATCTATGAGCAAAATTCAAACTAGTTTTTTCCTGATAATTCCGAAACTACTTATTGGATTAGAATGAAATTTCGCACATAGATGAAGAATAATGTATAATTTTGTCCAGATCGCATTACCAAGACCATAGATACCGTATCGGCAGAGCTTTTCCTAAATTTTTTTATATGTTCTTTGAAAAAAATTACGAAAAGCACTGCCGTGAAGGCAGGAGCTTTTGAGCGCTCGTACATGCACCTTGTAGGTAGATTCGCATTCTACAGTTTTAAAAACCAATTGGAAAGATTTTGACAGCTGTCAAAGAAAATTTCGAACTAACGCGAAAACCCAGACTTCACGTCAGTGCTTTGGTGACCATTTTTTTTTTCGATAATTCGCTAGAATTTTCTACGGTATCTATGGTCTTGGTAATGCGATCTGGACAAAATTTCTCACGTAGTTTGAATACATTTCAATTTCATTTCAATTCAATAAGTACTTTCGAAATTATCAGGAAAAATATAGTTTGAACGGCTATATTTACGGAACCCCTAGTCTAATTTTGCTCATTGATGAAAGTGATCGCGAAATTCGCGATCCGAACCTATCCTGAAAATTTCAAGTCCCTAGGCCTTTCTGTTCGAAAGTTATGATTTTCTATGGTTTCTATGGTTCTGATCATGCGATCTGGAAAAAATGTAGCTCGAATATATCATTCTCAATTTAAATACAAAATTTCGTCACGATCACATCCATAGTTTCGAAATTATCAAGAACTGAACTGAATTTCAAACGGCGATATTTACGGAATCCCTAGTCTAATTTTGCTGATTGATGAACGTGACCGCGACATTCGAGATCCACACCTATCCTGAAAATTTCAAGTCCCTAGGCCTTTCCATTACAATGTTATAATTTTCTATGGTTTCTACGGTTCTGGTCATGCGAGCTGAACAAAATTTTGCATGTAGCTTGAACACGTAATTCTCCATTTGAGTGCAAAATTTCAACTTGATCGAATCTGTAGTTTCGAAGTAATCAGAAAAACAAAATTTCGAGCGGCCATATTTACGGAACCCCTGGGTGAATTTTGTCCAATAACGAACTTAACCGCGGTATCCGAGATGCGAACCTACCCTGAAAATTTCAAGTCTCTAGGACATGCCGTTCGAGAGTTATCGTGTATATGGACGGCCGGACGGACGGTCATCTGTGAGTCGAACATAGTCGATTGAGACCATTTTCGGCTAAAAATTCGAAAAATACAGACATCGTGACGAAATGATATAGCCCTCGTGTAAGTAGCACAAGCGCTCAAAAACGAATGTGCTCGATTGTAATGGACACGTGTAACTACAAACTATTTATTTCAGTTTATGTTGACACAGGAGTCGGTCATAAACTCTACGTAATCCTGACCTTATTCGAATGTCACGACCTAGAATTATATCCACAATTTTTTCACCTCGAAAAGAAATGAATGATTAATTTGTCGATCGAGTTAACATCAATTCAACCGTGGATTGTTAATAATGGAAGCAATAACAAAGGATCAGTACGTTCCTTTTGGACTCAACCATCATATCGGTTGATACGATGCTATTTGCGTGTTTAATAGCATTACGGAATATTAGATGAAGGCTTGTCTTACGTGGTCCAATGGGTTGAGTACTCGTGGTGTTAGCTGATGCGATTTATATTCAAGAACATCGAATATTGATGTGGCTAGTATAAAACTATTTCTAATCGATCAGTTTTATTCCTTCCAATAATTAACATTCCCAGAAGAAAATGTCATAACAAATTTCACAGTTTACGTTTCGGAGAGTTATTATCCCATATACATAGTTGCAAATTTTAGGCAAACGATTATCATTACCCTTGAATATTTCGCCTATCACACAAATATTTTATGAAATCATCTCCCCAGAAAAAGGAGTTATATGATAGCGGTCTTCCTATTATTTTTCGATCGTAGATTCCGAATAGATTCGAAAAGGCCGATCTATCAAATGAATGAATGAGTTAACTATCTATGAATTATTATTACCAAACTCTTCCTCAATTCAGAGATCAAAATGAATATTTCAAATCAATACCTTTATTTTTCCTGCAGGAATTCAATTACAACAATTAATTTGTTCAATAATATAGATCTCAAGATTTCCTATTACATATATGTATATCTTAATTATAATTATGAAACTTACTGAATTTACGAACTTATATTCAAAACCCTCTCTGAAAATTACTTCAGTTCCAACACTATCTAACTTCTTCCTCGTTTACAGCCACGGTGATTATTTTGGTCCTGCTCTTTAATTTCAATCATTCACCTTCAAGGCTTCCCAATTTCAATTCTTAGGATGAGACATAGGTACAAGACTTAAGGAACACACTCAGCTTCATTGGCCTAGATTTTATGCTTAAGCTTTGAAGAATACCTGAAATTCGTCGTTTTTTCACGGACTCGCCCATTCATCACGACCACTAGGCACTAGGGTTTTCCCCAAAGCCCCAGAAAGCTGTAATTTTTCATTCGGTCCAGAATTAACGCACAAAAACAATCTGTACCTTTCGAACACCAACCCCATAAAGAGGAAGGAATGCGGGTCTGTATACAGGGTGTCCGGGAAAATGTGGGAAGTCTCTCAGATTCAGATAAAACATAAAAATTAAGATGACAAGTTTCCATAATTTTCCCTTCCTACGGAGATACGGCCTCCTAAATGACGCCACTGGAAAGTCATTTTACTGGAATAAATTTTAAACTACTCGATATAATTTAATGAAAATTTGATAGGATAAACAGTAGTAAGGACCTCTTAAAATACTGCTCTTAAATTTGAATTAGCTCGTTTAGTTTACCAGGGGCGGACAAGGTTGTACATTTAAATGCTTACATTTTTAACACCCTGTATGATAAGGAGTTCAAAAAACAAATTTGGATACCTTGAACATTTAGTTAAAGAAAAGGTACTCTTGTTCATTGTCGATAAAGTGAACCATTTTCGAAAAACAAAATAATAAAAGAAGTAACTTCTTTATTTCTATTAAAAAGAACCATGAATTCTAATTTTTTTTGTCTGCAACAAACTGTGATACGAAAGTTATTCAAGGAACAAAAAAGTTTTAGTTTATGTTATTGAATCCGACAAAATTTGTTTCTTATCACATCACAATGAAATGTATGTATTTTTGTTGAGGTGCCTTTCTGGGCCAAAATTGCATTGTTGAGAATCTTTGTAATTTTGTAAACTAAAACTTTTTTGTTCCTTGAATAAATTTTGTATCACACTTTATTGCAGACAAAAAAAAAATAGAATTTATGGTTCTTTTTAATAGAAATAAAAAAATTACTTCTTTTATTATTTTTTTTTCGAAAACGGTTCATTTTATCGACAATGAACAAGAGTACCTTTTCTTTAGCTTAATGTACAAGGTGTCCAAATTTGTTTTTTTCAACACCTTATCATACAGGGTGTTAAAAATGTAAGCATTAAAATGTACAACCTTGTCCGCCCCTGGTAAACTAAACGAGCTAATTTAAATTTAAGGGCAGTATTTTAAGAGGTCCTTACTACTGTTTATCCTATCAAATTTCCATTAAATTATATCAAGTAGTTTAAAATTTATTCCAGTAAAATGACTTTTCAGTGGCGTCATTTAGGAGGCCGTATCCTAGTCTGCCCCTGGTAAACTAAAGAAGCTAATTCAAATTTAAGGGCAGTATTTCAAGAGGTCCTTAATATTGCTTATCATATCAAATTTTCATTGAATTATATCCAGTAGTTTATAATTTGTTTCAGTAAAATAACTTTCCAGTGGCGTCATTTAGGGTATCTCCGTAGAGAGGGCCGCTAGGAAAAAAAATTATGGGAACTTGTCATCTTATTCTTTTATGTTTTATCTGAATCCGAGAGATTTACCACATTTTCCCGGACACCCTGTATAAAACTAATGAAAGTAGGATCGCAGTTTCCGAGCCTTTGGACTTTTGTGTGTGAGACGCTATTGACTTATTGACTATGATGACGGATCAGCACATCTCTTCGTTTGAAGAAGTATGACAGCTGCGCGTCATATTCGTGATGTCCAACAAACCATTTCAGTGTTTCATCTAGATCAAAACCACGAACGTCCCCATATTGCTCGCCAAACTATGGACTTTCTCCAAGAAGCTGGCGTTGATGCTTTGCTGTAGCCTCCCCGTTCACTGTTTATAAATCCCATCGAATTCATTTGTGTGGTATGATGGGAAGGAGTCTGTCCACTCTGCACCATCCGTCACAGACTCTGACACAGATAATCCACGGAGTTCGAGTTACTTGAGACGAGGTGCAACGAGCAGACTATCTCATTTCTTCGATGCTTGGACGAATACAGCTAAGCTAAGGGGCCACTAAACACATTCGATTTTTTGTTGGATAACATGTTACGAATATTCATGCAAATGTTATCGTTTCATTGTTGATGTAGAACTACCACATTTCCAAGAAATCAAGTTGAAGAAAATAATTCGCTCTTGGTATGAAATTTCTGATGTCACTGAGTAAGTATAGGTATTCATTTACGCTTGAGCAGATTTGCAACACTTTCACTAGGAGCGAGGGTTATTTACATGCATGAAAGTATACTCCGTTCAAGGATTAATGACATCTTGGGAGGCTGTGGAATATCGAAATTGAGTTGGTAATAGACCATTCAGTAATATTTTGGGTTGCTGAATTCAGGTTGGTACAGGAAAAACACTAACTAGTAGAGACCTAGGTTTGGTGATTCTATCAAACAAATTCGGAAATTATTTCATTAATTTTGTATGCTTATCGGTTAGTTCTGAATTCTGAGTATTTCTTTAGTCTTGTACAAATAAAATGGCTGAAATGATCAGGATTAGGTTATCTTGCGCCTAACAACAAGGAGACGTGAGGCAGGGTCTTCATAGATATTTCCGCTAGTTTTTCAGGTAAACAAATATTTACCTACTCAAAGTGTATTCTGATTGAGAAATGGGATGAATTCCAGAATTCTACCAGAGAATTTTGGTGAAAAAAGAGGGCAAGTCAGCAGTGGAAGAAAGCCTATACAATAGTTGCTACAATTATAAACAATCAATATTTCAGTTTAGATTTCCTTTTCTAAACTGGCCAAAAAGCACCAGGATTTCAATCAAAGCCAACATTATGTAATATCTTGAACATACTGTAACAAACTTATGCCGGACTTGTCGCGTCTGGATGTTTCCATGCCATTCTCGACAGATCTCAACCCTTCGAGAACATGAAGCGGGAAATAAAACGACGTCGCCGAGCCGAGAGTAAATAACACAGTATAGGACGCGCGCGCGTGCAGATAAATGATTTGAGTCTTGGAAATAAATTAGCAATGTAGTATTAGTGAACTGTAAATAAATTATTTTAAGAAGGACTTGGACAATATTCATTACATTGGTGTCATAAGTGCGATTTTCAAATAAATAAGTGCTCGCGTAGTGGAAAGCTGGTTCGCGGAAAATAAGCTGATTGAACTTTAAACGAAAAACAGACTGGTTCTTCCGTTCAAAGACTTGGTGGAATTGAAAGTCGCGGAGTTGAAACAGGAACTGGGAACAACGGGTAAAAAAGGAGTTCTTCAAGTAAGACTTGCAGAAGGACTTATACAAGGAGGTGAGAACCCCGAAACATTTTTATTTGAAGTTCCCGGAATTGATTCAAGTTCAATAATGGATAAACTCGAGGAAAATTCGAAATCCCTAAAAGAAGATCTGCAAGAAAGTACGAAATCCCTAAAAGAAGATCTGCAAGATACTCTGGAAGACGAGTTTCTAGAAAATTCTAGAAACCTGGAGGAAAAGCACCAAGAAAATTCTAGAAACCTGGAGGAACAGCTACAGGAAAATCCGAAAAGCCTGAAAGATAAGCGATGGGGTGTTCTAGAAGAAAGAATATAGACAGAGATGGATAACATTAGGGTGCAAATTAACACAGAAATGGATATCATAAGGGAGCAAATAAACACAGACATAGATAGATTTGAGGAAGAAATGGACAAAATAAAGAAAACCATCAGTAAGCTGGAAAAATGAGCTAATGTTGCGCAAACCACGGAAAAGGTCAACGATAATTCAATGCTGGACCTGAAGAAGGGGATGCAGAATTTCAAGGTTGATTCTGGAATCAAGATGCTTTCTATGAAGCCGCCCCAGTTCAACGGAAAGACTCCATGGGCAAATTACCGCCGTCAATTTGAAGCTGCGGCCAAAGCAAATGAATGGAATGCAGAAAGAGCGGTAGCACTTACACTGGCATTGCGGGGAGAAGCGACGGATATTTTGCAAACCCTAACCGCCCAAGAACAGGAGCACTATGATCAGTGTATCAAACATCTGGAACAACGGTTTGGCCAGGCCCATTTTGAACACGTATACCACTCCCAATTGAAGAATCGTTACCAGAAATCAGGCAAGACATTACAAGAATTCGAAGCTGATATTGCACGCCTGGTACGTCTCGCATATCCGGCCACACCGGAGAACGTAATAGAGCGATTGGCGGTTCGAGCATTCTTGGATGAACCCCGTGACCAGGAAACCAGACTAGCATTGACATAAGCCCGAGCAGTACATCTCGTAGACCCACTGGCCCGTGCGTTGGAGTTCGTGGCCGCAAAGCAGTCCTGCAGAGGTCAAGAGCCTGGTGATCTGGAAGCTGCCTAAGGAAAGTGATCAAGGAAGTGTTACCTGAGAGAAGACCGATAAACTGCAGGAATTGTGGAAAAACAGGACATCTGGTCCTGGCGGAATGAAGCAGACGTACGACATCAAGGCCGAGGCTGGAGGGTTTCAGGATGGTTACCTGGTTTGGTTGCACAACCCCAAACGTAGTCGTGGACTATCTCCGAAGTTGCAGAGGAGGAGGTCCGTTCAAAATCATGAAAAGGATAAACGACCTTATCTGGCGAATTGAGACGAATGAGATGAGATATCAGAAGTTTATGTCCTTGTATTCAAATGGACAGAAAGTTCAACATGGTCTAACTAGAGAGGAGCCACGAGACTTTTTCAAGGTGCCTGCTAATTACTCTCCAGCAAACTGCGTGGCATAGCTGTTGTTGTTCTCCAAGAAATTCGGTCAACTACAAACATTGCGAGAACAGAATCCAGAAGTTGGAAGGGTGCTGCAGTTCAAAAGGGGCGAAAGAAACATCTTCTACCTAGTTACCAAGAAGTACTCCCATGGTAAACCGTCTTATGAGGATGTCTGGAAGAGTCTCACCAAGCTAAGAGACACTATGGTGTCCAGGACCAGAATCTGGTGAAGCTAGTAATTCCGAAATTGTCATGTGGACTCGATAGGCTGGACTGGTGAATCATAAGGAGTATGTTGGAGACAGTATTTAAATCCAGCGGCGTCGAAATTTTGGTTTGCTGTAACCATCTTCCACGACCAAACATGAAGACCGTAGATTGTCATTTCCATCGAACTTCGCGATTCAGATATGGAGAGTCATGCAGGTATCGTCACACTCCGAGGATGACATTTCGGGACAAAATGTCTTTAATAAGGGGGCAATGTAACGAACTTATGCCGGACCTGTCGCGTCTGGATGTTTTCATGCCATTCTCGACAGATCTCGACCCTTCGAGAACATGAAGCGGGATATAAAACGACGCCGACGAGCCGAGAGTAAATAACACAGTATAGGACTCAATAGCGCGCGTGCAGATAAATGATTTGAGTGTTGGAAATGAATTAGTAGTGTAGTATTAGAGAACAGTAAATAAATTATTTTAAGAAGAACTTGGACAATATTCATTACAATACATTTTTGATCAGGTTTGTTGATTCTGAATAATTAATTATTGTTATGATCTATCAAGAAGTTCTCAATTTGTTTTCCCTTTTCATTTATTTCATATTAATAATAATTCAAATCTATGAGATATGATCCCTCAACATGAGGGCCATATAGCGTTCCTCAAACACCTGAGGTTTCGAAGAAAGATCGCTTGGATGACCAGTCCTGGTGTTACTGTATGTCTCTAAAATAATTGATCGAGAGTTCGATAATTCGTCAATACAACAATAATTAAATTAAAATGTTGTTGTTATACAGGTTGAAACTATCGTAATCGTTCAACCTCAGAAACTTTCAAGAAATTTCCTTTGAAATATATTGTTGTCATCCCCTAAACAAAGACTCCATTGTATGTATAACTATTAATGGTTAGCTCAGCATTTCTCCGAATCATATATTTATAAGGGGGCAGCATAACGCCATAAGCTCAGTTTCGAGTTTTGAGTTTCAAGTGAATTCGTAATGATTCACAATGTTAAACACTCAGAAGACGAAGATGCCCCACCACACGGAACTGACCGAAACCGCCCTTCTGGAGGGGATTCATGGATAAATAGGGATGTTCTGGTTAGATTCAGGCTTCTTCTTCTTGTTCTCTCTCTTGACCTACGATCCGTCTAGACCATCTTAGCGTCTTCGGGTTACTTCGACAAATACAAATATTGTAAATATACGGACAGTCATTGTCCCCTTTTTTGTGAATATACCTATTTAAAACTCTCTTGTTGATTGCGAATATTTTGGAGTTGAACTATAACCGGTATATACAATACCGCAACAAATCAAGCTACATAACATGGTCCTTCGTTCCAAATTTGAATCAGTGAACTCAAAATAAATCCAGTCAACATCGTCGAAGCAGTTACATTCCACGGACGTACCAAGAAGCCACCTACAAATACAAGCAATCAAATCCGTGCTAAGAAACCCAGACATTGGACTACGCGATACCAGGTGATCATTCCTTTTATTCCATAAAACTCTTTCCGTTTTCCCATTTCTATATATTTGTGGCAAAATTCTATATAAAACTTTGTGTTTCATAGTTGAAAACTTTCGTGTGTTTATCGAATAGTTTCAATATCAAATATTGTATTTCGTTGTAAATTGTTTTGCTCTATCAATAGCAATCCAGTTTGCACATTCCGTAGATATATTCACTACATATTCGTTTATTCTTTGAAAATTACAATAATTTAGCTTTCAATTCGTAAAGACTAGTGAATCACATTGATATCCCTTTTTACTATTTCATTCTGATACCTAATCAAGTTACAACATAGCAATGGAACAATTAATCCGAAAACGCGCGCTGAAAGCCCAACTTAGTCGATTCGAAACATTTGTAACCAAAAAAACCATCGAAGAATCAACCTTGAACACAACCCAGGTACAAAAAAGGCTTAAAGATGTGGAACCCTTACTAACGCGTTTTCTTGAAGTTCAATATGAACTGGAGCTTATCTCGTCGGAGAATTCGGAAACCCTAAAGGCTTTACAGGTAGAAACCGAGTCATTTGAAAATAAATTTTATGAGTTGACCTGTTTCGCAGAAGACTTCATTACGGACAATTCTAAAACGCTTTCGGGTCCCTTGCATCTAGATAAACCATATCGACAATCCCATTGTAATATAGGAAGAATAAAAAACAACGAGCTTAACGACCAAATTGAAAAATTCTGGAGTATTGAGGAATTGCCATTTCGAAAGTTACTATCACCAGAGGAAGCCTTTTGTGAAGAACACTTCAAATCCAATACCACGCGAGATAGATCCGGACGATTCATTGTTAGTCTTCCAATAAAAGAACCCACTTCCAAATTGGGAGATTCACTGAAAACTGCCGAAAGGCGGTTCTATGCATTAGAAGGCAGATTGTCAAAAAATATTGATGTTAAAAATCAATATATCAGTTTTATGGACGAATACATTGCTCTCAATCATATGACTAAATTAGATACCATTTCTGAAGATGGATTTTACTTACCGCATCATTGTATCCTAAAAGATACAAGCGCGACAACAAAACTCAGAGTGGTATTTGATGGCTCAGCAAAAACCACAACGGGATTCTCCCTCAATGATATATTAGCAGTCGGCCCAACTATACAGAATGATTTGATATCTGTCATTTTGCGTTTCAGAGTACATAATGTTGTGCTTGCAGGCGACATTGAAAAAATGTATAGACAAATTCTAGTAAAGAAGGAAGAGAGAAAGTTTCAGAAAATTCTTTGGCGTCATGATCCCACTAAAGTTTTATCCGCCTATGAACTCAATACCGCTACCTATGGCACATCATCCGCGAGCTTCCTGTGTATTCGTGCATTACATGAGATTGCCAATAAACTAAGAGACAAAAAACCCGAATTAAGTTCGATAATTCGTGATGATTTTTACGTAGACGATCTGCTCACGGGTGGTGACAGTATCGACGAAATCTTGAATCTTAAACACAATATCGCCAACGTGCTTGCTGAATACGGATTCTTATTGAGAAAATGGGTTTCTAATTGTCCTCAAATCGCCGATACAATCGGCTGCCCCAACGACGATAACGTGAATATCGGCAATAAGGATCAATCCAAGACATTAGGGATTTCTTGGAATCCCAATTCAGATATTTTAACTTATGTAATAAAGTTCGATAGTGACCACATTAATATGAAATCTGTAACAAAGCGTAGCATTTTAAGCTATACATCCCAAATTTTCGATCCACTTGGATTAGTATCCCCTGTTACAATTATGGCAAAAATAATAATTCAAAAATTATGGAGCCTTCATGTCTCATGGGACGAACCTGTCCCAAGCAATATTAGCAAAATGTGGTCCGCATTACGATGTGGCATGGAAACACTGAACATCCTTCAAATCCCGAGACACGTAATATGCAAAAAACGCATACAACTAGAGCTTCACGGCTTTTCCGATGCCTCTGAGGCTGCCTATGGCGCTTGTGTCTACTTAAGATCCCTAGACGAATCTAATCACTTCAACTGTAATTTATTTACTGCAAAAACTCGAGTCGCTCCCTTAAAGTCACTAACAATACCTCGGCTTGAACTTTGCGCCGCGTTATTGTTATCACAATTGATGAATAAGGTTAAAACTTCGCTCAGCACTTGTTCTTTGAATATTCAAAGGGTCTCATATTGGAGCGATTCCACCATAACGCTTTCATGGATAAAGGGTTCTCCACACCTGTATAAAGTTTTTGTATCGAATCGGGTATCCCAAATTCAAGAACTAACGAGTACCGCCGAGTGGAAGTATGTAAATACGCTAGACAATCCCGCAGACCTTTTATCGCGAGGCATACCTGCGGACGATCTGATGAAATCCAAACTTTGGTGGAACGGTCCTGATTGGCTTCTAAAATTCGACGACCGTTGGCCAAATTATTCATGTTCGCCTAACCCATCCCCTAACGTTCCTGAATTGCGCACAAATGCTTTAATTTCCACTACCGAGAAGCAAAATCATTTCGTAAATTTTCCAGAACTCGATAAATACTCCACACTTAATAAACTCAAACGCGTATTAGCTTATATCTTGAGATTTCTTAACAATACAAGATCAAATAATTCAAGGCAAATAGGTCCATTATCACCAGCAGAATTGAATACGTCGATGCTAAAATTGACGTACCTTCCACAGCGTCAAACCTTTTCAATGGAAATTGAATCTTTAAATTGCGGTGGTTTTGTCAAGGGTAAAAGTAAATTGTTAAATCTTAACCCCTTTTTAGATGAGCTAGGTATCATACGAGTCGGCGGACGAATTAAACAGTCAGAATTCGATATGTACAAAAAACATCCCGCTGTATTACCAAAATCGCACAGATTTTCTATCTTGATGGCTCGTGATGAACATTCGCGGTTATTACATGCAGGTCCTCAAGCTCTTTTGGCATCGATAAGAGAGAAATTTGGCCATTATCCGGTCGCGATCTTGTACGTAAAGTAGTACACGAGTGCATCAAGTGTTACAGATTTAGAGCAAGTAATGTAAAAAACATTATGGGAGACCTTCCAAGAGAAAGACTAACTCCATCACGACCGTTTACCGTCACCGGAGTAGATTATTGCGGACCTTTTCCTATGAGAGACAGAAAGCTTCGAAATTATAAAATAACAAAATCATACCTTTGCATTTTTATATGTTTCACCACCAAGGCTATGCATTTGGAGGTTGTAAGCGATTTGACGACAGATGCTTTTATGGCCGCTTTGAGAAGATTTGTTGCGAGAAGAGGGTTGTGTTCGAAGATTATTTCTGATAATGGTAGTAATTTTATCGGTGCTGATACTCAGTTGAAAATTCTTCTTGAAAATTCAAATGAATCCATACAGAATGAATTGAGTCAAAAGGGCATTCATTGGAGCTTCATTCCTCCCCGGGCACCCAATTTCGGTGGCCTCTGGGAAGCTGGTGTAAAATCAGTCAAGTATCACCTCAAGAGAATAGTTGGTGATATCGCGTTGACATTCGAGGAGTTTAATACATTTGCAGTACAAATAGAATCTTGCCTCAACAGTAGACCTTTATACGCCCTCTCCAATGACCCCAACGATCCTTTACCTTTAACACCTGCACACTTCCTAATTGGAGACAGATTGAATTCTGTTCCTGATCACGACTGGTTATCAACGCCAATCAATCGACTCAGTAGATATGAACACATACAGAAGATGATGCAGCATTTCTGGACCAGGTGGTCCAAAGAATATATTTCAGGCTTGCAAGTCCGATCCAAATGGAAGGAAAACCACCCACAATTACTGAAGGAAGACACACTTGTGCTAGTGAAAGAAGATGGACTACCCCCCTTGAAATGGCTTATTGGAAGAGTCGTCAAGATGTTTCCTGGCTCCGATGGCGCTGTCCGCGCAGTAAACGTGAAAACTGTCAACGGAATTTATCGAAGACCCGCATGCAAACTTTGCATATTACCAACACCCAATATTGAAACTTCGGATCCCAATCTTTCTTGTTGAAAGGCAGGAGCCTTTCAAGGAGGCCGCTATGTTAAACACTCAGAAGACGAAGATGCCCCACCACACGGAACTGACCGAAACCGCCCTTCTGGAGGGGATTCATGGATAAATAGGGATGTTCTGGTTAGATTCAGGCTTCTTCTTCTTGTTCTCTCTCTTGACCTACGATCCGTCTAGACCATCTTAGCGTCTTCGGGTTACTTCGACAAATACAAATATTGTAAATATACGGACAGTCATTGTCCCCTTTTTTGTGAATATACCTATTTAAAACTCTCTTGTTGATTGCGAATATTTTGGAGTTGAACTATAACCGGTATATACAATACCGCAACAAATCAAGCTACATAACACACAATGCTGAATAAATCTTAAGTTATTCGTTAATCTACCTCCAGCAAGTGAGTCTAACTCCATAAGTCAAGTGAATCTAACTCCTCAAGTAAATCTAACCAAACCGGAAGTGCTTCTAGAACAACCAAAAGTATTACGGCGCTTTTTCCTTATGAATAAAGCTGTCCTGGTGACAGCGGAATTGCCGAATTCCACTTTTCCAGTTTTCTTGTGTTCAAAGGAATACAACAATATACTAAACACTTTTCTAGGTTATATTTATGTTTTATTTCTATGATGAATTTGAACAGTAACTTTCTGTAACCAGAAATGAAGCCTCGACTGGACTTACAAGGCCTGCTATGATGTCAATAATTCGTGAATGGAGTATATTTAAATGACGGTCCTAGGGCAAGAAAGCAGGGGCACGATTTGGAGACTTCGATCTCATTTTTTTTTTCAGAATTTGTCTCGGTTAAATGAATCAACTCGGTAGTAAGAATTCTGGTCCCATGGCCGCCAGCAATCCGTTTGTACCGGCGGCGGCGTGAAAACAGCAACAGGTACTTCTGTAATACTACGGTTTGTTATTGTTGGAAAATCACCATTAAATTTCTTGTCCGAAAAAGAGTTTAAAGTTCGTACGCCCAGCATGAAGAGGAGGTCTTTTGTGTTGTCCTTTCTCTGAGGAACAGGTATTCAGGAAAAAGGAAAGAAAACCTCGAAATTTAACGAAGTTTTATATATTTAAAAATGCATGAACTGATTCAAGTTTTTCCACAACAATTCGCATAATCATAATCACATCCGACAATTGAATCCCACTTCCCTTACTTCATTCAAACCTAATAATCCAAGTGTACGAGAGGGTCAATTGAATCGATACAAAATAGATACAATTATTATTCACATTCTTGAGCGCCCGTTCTACTTACACGAGGGCTATATCATTTCGTCAGATGTCTTTAATTTCAAATTTTGAGCCTGAAATGGTCTCAACTGACAAGGTTCGACTCACTGATAACGAATCTGTCATAAAATTCTGTCGGCCGTCCGTTTACACGATAACTCTCGAACGGAACGACGTAGAAACTTGGAATTTTCAGGGCAGGTTCGAATCTCGAATGCCGCGGTTGAGTTCGTTATTGGACAAAATTCGATCAGGAGTTCCGTAAATATGGCCGTTCGGAATTTTGTTCTCCTGATTACTGCGAAATTTTGCACGCAGATGGAGAATCACGTGTCCAAACTACATGCAAAATTTTGTCCGAATCGCATGACCAGAACCATAGAAACCATAGAAATTACAACTTTCGAACGGAAAGGCCTAGGGACTTGAAATTTCCAGGATAGGCGTGGTGCTCGAATCTCGCGGTCACGTTTATCAATGAGCAAAATTAGACTAGGAGTTCGGTAAATATGGCCGTTCAAAATATTTCGAGTTGAGAATGGTCTCATACAGTAGGGTTGGACTTCCATATAAAGAATTCTAGGTCAAATTTCATTCGGTCCGTCCGGCTGTATACACAATAACTTTCGAAAGAAGAGGCCTAGAGTTTTGAAACTTCCAGAGTAAGTTTGAGGCTAAATGCGCCGGTTGAGTTCATCAATAGACCAAATCCATCGAAGGGTTCCATAGATGAAGCAATCTATGTTTATTTTCAATGATTCGAAAAAATACCAATTCGATCGAATTGAAACTTTGTTATAAGTTGAAAGATAACGACACGAAGAATCATGGGAATCGTTCAACGAAAATATTTACACTAGTTCGGTATCTCAGAAACTATTGTTTGTATCCAACATAAATTTTGTGACCACATATGTGGCGTTGATAAGAAGGGTTATGTGAAAATTCAGCTCTCCAGACGTCCCACGTATAAAATGAATTTTCTCATATATTCAATATAATTCCGTGATTTCCAACTGTTGAAATTTATAAGAATTATCAATTGACAGTATTTGTCATATTGACAATACACACTGAAGGCCGTTCTGGTACACAGAAACAAGCGCGCAAAAGCAACTGACTTCACGTCAGTGCCTTTCAAATATTTGTACTGTGGTTTCACCAACTTTTCAGCCATTTGAAAGTCAATTCAATTCCTAACACATCCTAAATATTTTTAAAGAAAAAAAAATAGATTCGTTTTCTTCAGGGAATTACTTATTCTTTAGGCGTGCACATCAGATAAAAAGAGATGTAAGTTTGTATAAAATTTGCAGCGTTTTTCTGTTCGTTTCTGTTTATACATATATGAACTCGTCAGGAATCAAGGGAGAATCACTAATCATACATAAATTCATTTCAACAACAGTTCTTGTAATGAATAGTCATACGAACGAAGTTTCAACATGATGCCGATGCATAATAAACTCTGCATGCCGTCCTGTCTGATTCAAACGACCTCTAAGACAAACACTTCCCTGTTTCTTATGGTTGGCCGGTATCTATTAAATACACATTTGCCTCCTACATAATGATCAATTTACAATACCGGACACTTCCTCGAAAAAGAGAAATTCGTGTTCAGGAAGCTGGGAAAATGAGTAAAACTGCGAAAAAAAATTGCACTATGAATGGTCGCCTTGATAACTTTGATTCAAAAATAATACAGAAAAATTATACTATTTCTGGAATTGTATAACCACTCGAAGCTCTACTTTCTCTCCTTGAGACGAGGTTGATAGCGTTGCTATAAATAATTTCTCTTTAGGTGCGAGCGTTGATTACTCGAGTAGTAACAATTGAAACTTGAGACTTCGTATTGGCAAATTTCGGATTGCGAAATTATCAAGATGAATGGAAGGTGCATGTGTGCTAATTTACATCTCTGACTTCAACGACGAGCTTCAACACAACAACACAAAAATTGGTTCGAATCTCGAATACCGATGTTGAGTTCGTTATTGGGCAAAATTCGACCAGGGGTTCTGTCAATATGACCGTTCAAAATTTTGTTTTTCTGATTACTTCGGAACTACTCATTCGATCGGAATGAAATGTAACATTCACATTGAGAATGAAACTTTAAAGTTACATGCAAAATTTTGTCCAGATCGCATGACCGAAACCGTAGAGACCATAGAAAATTATAACTTTCGAAAGGAAAGGCCTAGGGACTTGAAATTTCCAGAGGAGGTTCGAATCTCGAATACTGCGGTTGAATTCGAAGTTGGGCAAAATTCGACCAGAGGTTCCGTAAATATGGCCGTTCGAAATTTTGTTTTCCTGATTACTTCGAAACTACTGATTCGATAAAAATGAAATTTTGCATTCGGATGAAGAATGAAATTTTCAAGTTACATGCAATGTAATGACCAGAATCATAGAAAATTATAACTTTCGAATGGAAACGCCGAAGGACCTAAAATTTTCAGAGTAGGTTCGTTATTGGGCAAAATTCGACCAGGGGTTCCAGAAATATGGTCGTTTGAAATTTTGTTTTTTTGAATAATTTCAAAATTACGGATTCGATCGTAACGAAATACTGTATTTTAATGGAGAATGATACATTCAAGCTACATGTAAAAAAAAATTCAGATCGCATAACCAGAACCATTTCAAATTTCAACGAATTGTAGAATAAAAATTCCCAATATTTCTGTTACAACAGATACGATCGGGATGAAATTCAGTTTGTATACGCAAAATAATGAGTTGAAAATTTAGAGAGGATCTAACCGATCTTATGTAACCAATAACAATGACAATATATGGGGCTGAAAATCAGAAGATGTCGGGCCGAATGATGGTCAAAATTATTCATTTCTGTCTTTCATAACAAATAAATCAAATATTTTTTCATAGTATTGCGGAATTGATAATAATAATGCCTGTGAAAGTCGAGATAACCACTTCGGACATACATACACATAATAGAAAATTATTGAACTTACGATAAAAAAAATTAAATCATAATTCAAATGACAACTTCTTTGAGATACGTTTCCCAATCTTCAAGATTGTCTGCTAACTTTTAACTCGGGGATTCAACGGGAATTTATGCAAAGAAATTTCAGAAGAACCACCTATGTGATGAGCGTTGAGGAACAGAGCACATTTTTCGTGATCTTATTCCCACATTACCTCTCACAATCCGCTGCATTTTCAGCTGGTATACAGTTTATTTGAAACAATTGTCCATAAATTATCATCGAAATATAATATATCACTTTCGATACATAAATTACTCAAAATCATACAAATATTTCACACTTTTCTCATATAAACACAAACACACACGTTAGTTTGTTGATAGATAGATAGATAGATAGATAAATAGCTTTATTTCATAGTATGTAAACGTACACAAAAGAAACAGTGTCAAGCATAACATTTAGCACAAATAATCCAACAAACAATATGGCTCCAATTCAATAACAAATTCTTTAACTTTTCTCCTAAAAATCATTAAATTATTTAATTTTTTTATGCTATCAGGTAATTTATTATAATTCTTGATACATGCATATGAAGGATGTCTTTCAGATGATGACAGTTTATGTATCGGGTAATGAAAATTCAATGATCTTAAAGGATAATCATTCCTACTTGTATGGACAGCGAACATGTCTTTATTTTTGAAAAAGAAAATTCAACATTCTACAATATAAATCCCAAATACTGTAAGTAACCTATGCTTTCTAAAAATTCCTCTACATGATTGAAGGTAGCTCATCGAGAAAATATATCTCAAAACTCTTTTCTGTATGATAAACAGTCTTTCCACCTCACTACTTGATACCCACTTTTTGAGCGCTCGTACAACTTACACGAGGGCTATATCATTTCGTCACGATGTCTGTATTTCTCGAATTTTTAGCCGAAAATGGTCTCAAACGACTATGTTCGACTCACTGATGACGAATCCGTCAAAAAATTCGAGTCTGTCCTTCCGTCCGTCCGGCCGTCCGTATACACGATAACTCTCGAACGGAATGTCCTAGAAACTTGAAATTTTCTGGGTAGGTTCGAATCTCGAATGCCGAGGTTAAGTTCGTTATTGGGCAAAATCCGCCTAAGGATTCCGTAAATATGGCCGCCCGAAATTTTGTTTTTCTGATTACTTTGAAACTACAGATTCGATCGAGATGAAATTTTGCACTCTAATGGAAAATGAGGTGTTCAAGCTACATGCAATTTTGTTCAGCTCGCATCACCAGAACCATAGGAACCATAGGAAATTGTAACTTTTGAACGGAAACGCCAAGGGACTTGAAATTTTCAGGATAGGTGTGGATCTCGATTGTCTGGATCACTTTCATTTATGAGCAAAATTATACTAGGGGTTCCGTAAATATGGTCGTTTGAAATTCAGTTTTCTTGATAATTTCCAAACTACAGATTCGATCGTGACGAAATTTTGTATACTTATGGAGAATGATATATTCAAGCTACATTTCTCTAGATCGCATGACCAGAACCATAGAAACCATAGAAAATCATAACTTTCGAACGGAAAGGCCTAGGGACTCGAAATTTTCAGGATAGGTGAAGATCTGAAATGTGGCGTTCACGTTTATCAATGAGCAGAATTATACTAGGGGTTCCGTAAATACGGTCGTTTGAAATTTTGTTTTCTCGATAATTTCGAAACTATAGATTCGATTGAGATAAAATTTTGTAATTGAAACGAGAATGACATATTAAAGCAACATTTTGTCCAGATCGCATGACCAGAACCATAGAAACTATAGAAAATAATAACTTTCGAAGGAAAAGGCCTAGGAACTTGTAATTTTCAGGGTGGGTTTGGATCGCGAATTTCACGGTCACTTTCATCAATGAGCAAAATTAGACTAGGGGTTCCGTAAATATGGCCGTTCAAAATATTCTTTTCCTGATAATTTCGAAACTACCGATTTGATTGGAATGAAATTTTGCACCTAGCTGAGGAATGATGTATTCAAACTACGTGCGAAATTTTGTCCAGATCGCATCATCAAGACCATAGATACGGTAGAAAATTTTAGCGAATTATCGAAAAAAAAATTGGTCACCTAAAGCACTGACTTGAAGTCTGGATTATCGCCTTAGTTTGATAATTTGTTTGACAGCTGTCAAAAATTTCCTCAATTGGTTTCCAAAACTGGAAAATGCGAATCTACCTACAAGGTGCATGTACGAGCGCTCAAAAGCTCCTGCCTTCACGGCAATGCTTTTGGTAATTTTTTTTCATCATATTTTTTTGGATATGGTATTATTTTATTTGAAGAGGAAGTATTATAATGGTGGATTAATTGTTTCAACACTGTCCTAATTCGAGCAAACCTAACCTAAATATTTATTCATTTCAAGAATTGTTTCAACACTGTCCTAACTTAACCCAACCTAACCAAACCTAAATATCAATTCATTTTGAGAATTCTTTCAACACTGTCCTGATTCGAGCAAACCTAACCTAACTATTAATTCATTTTAAGAATTGTTTCAACACTGTCCTTATTCAAGCAAACCTAACCATAATATTTATTCGTTCCAAGAATTGTTTCAACACTGTCATAACTTGAGGCAACCTAACCTAAATATTGATTCAATTAAAGAATTGTTTCCACACTCTCCTAACATGAGCCAACCTAACCTGAATATTGATTCAATTAAAGAATTGTTTCGAGACTCTCCTAACTTGAGCCAACCTAACCTAAATATTAAATCATTTTAAGAATTGTTTCAACACTCTCCTAACCTAACAAAACTTTAAATTTGGTTAATGGAAAAAGTAATTTTTCAACCCTATCCAAACAATCAATTTGTGAATTAAATTCAACACCTTTCTTACTCAATCTAACCTAACCCAAATAGAAATTCATTTCAGGAATGATTTTCAACTCTGTCCGAACTTGAGCTTACCTTACCTTACCTAACCCAAATAGAAATGCATTTCAGGAATTATTTTCAACTCTGTCCTAACTTGAGCTTACCTAACCTAACCTTAATATTATTTCATTTTATGAATTTTTTCATCACTATCCTTACTTAACCAAACCTATATGAATGCATTCAACAATATCCTAACCTAACAAAACTTTAGCTAACCTTACCTTACCTGAATATGAAATAATCTCCCACAATCGTGGTTATATTGATATCATTCCCCTCTTATGCACCTTTGAAAAAAAATGATTCAGTCACTTTTTTATACTGAATGGAATTATTTTTGAATCAAATCTGTCATATTTGGCCGAAGTTGCCCGATATAAGTTATCCGTAGTATTTGTTTTAGGTCAAACGATAATTTTTCATCAGCATCAATTGAAATTTTGTTTGCATTGGCAAATCGTCAGGTTTACACTCTTACATGTCAAACTTCTTAAAAAATTCCGCAAACAAATCAGACTACTATGTGAAGGGAATTTTCAAATTTCGGAATCTACAGACCTAAGAAATATATGAAAATCTTTAACTTTAAAACTTTTTGACAAAGTACTTTTGAATGAAATTAAATATTTCGTTCATTTTGAGAACATAATTATATCATCTACATGTATCAAAAGATATGAGGTTTCTGTAGAATATGAAGATGGTTTTTTCTTAGAACGTTGAAAGCCCAACTTAATTGAATTTGAAAATTTGAATTCCAACATTTTGGTGATGGCTTAAACGATAGAGTTCTTCCTCCAATGGACAAACTAAATTTTTATTTTCAACATAAAATCCTTCAAGAGAATACTAAAACACAACATATTTCAAGGTTCCATTAAGAAAAGCAGATTGATATAATGACAAGAGCATTGTAATTCTTGTCATTCTAGCTACAGGTACATACACATCTTCATTTATTTCACTTTGCTTAAATCCTCTTGCCACTAACCTTGCCTTCTTTTTCACTTGCCCTTCCACTATTTTCTCACTAAACACACTCTTTGAGTCAATTATTTCTGCATTTGGTGGTGATACTAACTTCCAGGTTTTATTTTCTTCCGAAGCACTTATCTCTTCTTCAATTGCACTTTTCAATCCATTATCTTGTTCAATTGCTTCTGAATAGGACTTTGGCACTTAACGGCATACCTAACCATTATCTTCTTCCCTGATCTAATTTTGACTTCCTCATATTTTTAGGGATAAATTATTTGCAGTACATCCTAATGTCTTAATTTTTTGCAAATTAGGTTTCTCCTAAAACCAAACTTCTCCTGGGGGATCTCATGTTTGACAGTTTCTTCCCACATTTCTTTTTTTAATTCTGCATCAAAAATCAGGCATCTTGTATTTCCCATAATTGCTCACTTGAATCGCTCGGCTACTTCATGCCACTGTATACTGCAATTTCATTCCTTGTTCAAATTCGTTCTAGACATATTCTCCCGAGGGGTAAATTTCTACGGAATTCCATGTACAGATTGTCCGGAATTCCTCCGAAATTCTTTCGGAATTCTCTCGGAATTCACGAAATTCTTTCGGAATTCCCGGAATTCTCTCGGAATTTACGGAATTCTTTCGGAATTCCCGGAATTCTTTCGAAATTCCCGGAATTCTCTCGGAATTCCCGGAATTCCGAAAGAATTCCCGGGATTCTCTAGGGATTCACGGATTTCTTTTGATTTTCAGAGAATTTTAAGCACGAATTCTGTTTAGATTGAATCCGTACATATAACGGTTTAGTTGGCATCCATATAATATTTTTCCTGTAATGGTGTAGATCGGCTCCCGTATACTAAATTTCCAACCAAGGTAGCATCCTGCAATGTTGTCATGTTGTAAAAGATAATTGAATCCAAGCAGTGAATGCTAAATTCGGTGCGTCCTAGTTGATTGAGTTTGATACGTCGCGTCGGTAACTAATCATGAAGTTAGGAAGGAAGCGTCACATTTCAGCAAATTTCATGGAAAGTGGTGATGTTTACTCCTCAGACTGATTAGACTGGTTGAAAATTATTTTTTTTAATAAATGAATAAATAACCTTCAATTTTAGAATGGAAAATCACTTCTTATTTTTGTGCGCTCGTCTTAGATCAAGGTTATCTCATTTAATGAAAGAGGTAGTATTTTTATGCAAAACCCAGTGGTTTATAGTATTTTGGAATCATCATTAAATTATGTAGTTCATTGATAAATTGTAAATTCGACATTGAGTGCATTGAGAATGAATCGATTGCAGATTCATTTACGCAATGGAAGCTAAAGTTTGAATAGTTATGTCAATACCATAACGTAATACGTATTAATTGATTAATTTGAAAAATTGAAATGCCGTAATAATGGGTTGGGTTATTGAATTACGCACTTTCAGGGAAAAAGAACTCCATCGTTACGTCAAAATGTCTGCAATTCTGGAATTCACTGGTGAAAATGGTCATACGCGACTAGGTTGTAGATAGACTGACTGATGAAGAATCCGTGGTCGAGTTCAATTATATCCGCCCGATCAGCCGTAAGCACTGTAAAAATCGAAGGAGAAGACCTTCTCTTTTTTTTTCGAAAAAAATGTTACAATGCAGACTATAATATGAGTAGTCTCAGATCCAAATTATGGTCTTCCTTCATCCAACTGCTTAGCCGATGAAATTGATAATTCATAAAATAAAATATGTTTCTGAATATCTGTTCATGGCTGTACATAATCAACTTTTCTCCAAATTTCAAACACTTGCTTGCCAAGTCCGAACGTTTTTTGAGCGCTCGTACAACTTACACGAGGGCTATATCATTTCGTCACGATGTCTGTATTTTTCGAATTTTGAGCCGAAAATGGTCTCAAACGATAGAGTTCAACTCTATCGATGACGAATCCGTCGGAAAATTTGAGTCTGTCCGTCCGGCCGTAAGCACGATAACTCTCGAACGGATCAACCTAGAGACTTGAAATTTTCAGTGTATGTTCAGATCCCAAATGCCTCGGTCAAGTTCGTTAATGGACAGAATTCCACCAGGGGTTCCGTAAATATGGCCGTTCAAACTTTTGTTCTCCTGACTACTTTGAAACTACAGATTCGATCAAGATGAAACTTTGCACTCAAATGGAGAATGAAGTGTTCAAGCCACATGTTGAATTTTGTCCAGATCGCATAACCAGAACCATAGAAACCATAGAAAATTGTAACTTCTGAACGGAAACGCCTAGGGACTTGAAATTTGCATGATAGGTGTGCATCTCGATTGTCGTGATCACTTTCATCTATGAGCAGAATTATACTAGGGGTTCCGTAAATTGTTTTGAAATTTGGTTTTCTTGATAATTTCAAAACTACAGATTCGATCGTGACGAAATTTTGTATACTAATGAAGAATGATATATTAAAGCTACACTTCTCCAGATCACATGACCAGAACCATAGAAACCATAGAAAATCATAACTTTCGAGCGGAAAGGCCTAGGGACTTGAAATTTTCAGGATAGGTGTGGATCTGAAATGTCGCGTTCACGTTTATCAATGAGCAGAATTATACTAGGGGTTCCGTAAATACGGTCGTGAAATTTTGGTTTCTCGATAATTTCGAAACTACGGATTCGATCGAGATAAAATTTCATATTTCAATCGAGAATGATATATTAAAGCAATATTTTGTCCAGATCGCATGACCAGAACCATAGAAACCATAGAAAATTGAAACTTTTGAACGGAAAGGCCTAGGAACTTGAAATTTTCAGGGTGGGTTCGGATCGCGAATTTCACGGTCACGTTTATCAATGAGCAAAATTAGACTAGGGGTTCCGTAAATATGGCCGTTCAAAACATTCTGTTCCTGATAATTTCGAAACTACCGAAGTGATTGGAATGAAATTTTGCACCTAGCTGAGGAATAATGTATTCAAACTACGTGCGAAATTTTGTCCAGATCGCATCACCAAGACCATAGATACCGTAGAAAATTCTAGCGAATTATCGAAAAAAAATTGATCAGCTGAAGCACTGACATGAAGTCTGGAGTTTCGCCCAAGTTTCAGAATTTTTTTGACAGCTGTCGAAAATTCCTTCAATTGATTTCTTAAACTGGAAAATGCGAATCTACCTACCAGGTGCATGTACGAGCGCTCAAAATTTCCTGCCTTCACGGCAGTGCTTTTCGTAATTTTTATTCTTATAAAACTGTTGAATATTTGTATCATGTTTTGATGGAGAATGTTATTTTATATCATTCAAAATATAGATTAAGTGATTAAATTTTTTTATATAATATTATATTATATATTATATCCAGATCAATGATGATACCAGTCGCTTCTGCCAAGAAGCCACTGAGGAAGCTGAAAACCTGCTATGCAATTGTGATGCTGTCTTCAGGAAAAGGCTGCGGCATCTTGGCTCCTATATCCCCCAGCCCGTATGACACGGTGCAGAAATTGGTACAATGTCTTTATAGAAATGTCAATGACAAATTTGTCTGCATCGTATATTACACGAAATAACTCAACCTGAATATTATATCCAAGAAATATAGGACGGGTTCTATTCTCAGACATAATTTCTTGTGTGTGATCATGCGCAGTGCCCAATTTCGCAATTCACAATAGATCTTCAGGTAAAGATGTTTGCGAGGTTTATGCTAGCCTAATCGCCCCTACTCTAATCTATTCTAAAAATTTGATAGCCTGACAATGATGAGGGATGGTTATCATACTGAAATTGTTCAATTTCATTTTGAAGTCACTGACTTGTGCAATACAATGTATTTTGTAAAGGAGCACCAATAAATTATCTATCAAGCGGATTCAATTCCAGCTGACCGCGACATAACCGAGAAAGGTTACGACTTGAAAGACAATACAAATTTTGGAGATTCTGGTCCTGAATATTATTTAATAATAACAAGGTTCTTGATTTACTTTTCGCTCTTGTTCTAGGGAACAAGATGAGAACATAATCATTCTGCCCGAATATCAGTAATATTCGTGTTTCAACCCGAAAATGGTCTCAAACGAGTAGGTCGGACTCACTGATGAAGAATCTGTGGTCAAATTCGATTATGTCTGTCACTCCTGTGTGTGCTTCTGATTTCGAAGGGAAAAGACCTAGGATCTAGAAATTTCAAAGTAACTCTGCAGCCTCAATACCTCGGTTGAATTCGTCAAGAGAAAGAATCCGCCTGATGGTTTCGGAGTTATGCAATATGGAATTATGTTTTTCGATAACTCTGAAAATAACATTCCGATCGAACAAAACTTATATATTTTATTCGATCAGTTATCATTTTAATTCGGTAAAAGGGTGAAGCTCGACCTTACTTAGGATCCTGTAGGTACTATATCACCTGGTTTTTCATTTTCAATCACCAAATCCATGATCATTCTGTATCGAGTACACTGCATCATTCGTCACTTGTGAAATAAAGCTGCATTTATTCGCTCTTGCTGTCTCGGATGACATGAACAAGACATCGTTTTCAAACATTATCATGGAAACATGCGTTTTCAATGTTTCCAATTAACTTTCGAACTATGGATTATACACATTTTTTGTATGGGTATAAATGGCATCCGTTTATTGAAATTTACAGCATAGTTGGCAGCCATCAAAGATGCTATGTATTCACTTAGGGTGCCATCCTTACCGCGCATTCAACATAGGTTGAGATATGAAAATTTTATATGATACTTGTTTTCAGAGTAGGTATTATTATTTTTGCGTTCTAGTTCTTGGGAACAGCGTGATATTGTTTTGTGATAACGGAAAACCCTATTGACTTGAAACTTTTTGGGTAGGTCGCGCATCAGAATGTGAGGTTGAAGATATTTAGTGGGCTAAATAAAGCTCATTTCCTCAATATTTCAGGTAGGTACTAACTGTGCAATCGAATTGTAACTTGTAAGATAGTTGTTGAAATCTTATTATTAGTAGATTTGAAAAAAAAATCGAAATTTTTTCCGAATTTTTTTTTTCGAAAACTGTTTATTAGCTTTGAGAAAAAATTTCGCACAGACCATGAACTTCATATTTCACAACAGTGTACTAAATTCCAGGGTGATCCGATTATACTTTTCGGAGATATTGGGGAAAAATATGTCAAATTTCGTAGGTTTTCTTCGGTATCAATGTTGTTTCCGGAATAACTCCAAAAATACTTAGATATTCAATAACGAGGAAACATGGTGTCTAGTTGAAAACTGCTAATGCAAAACTTTGTGCGAAATTAAGTGATGATCGTGTCATTAAAACAATTCGAAAAAAAAAATATTCTCAAATATTTTATTTTATATATATATTAATAAAAGAGGATCTATGGTTTATGTATGTGAAAGCATCACGTTCAAACGACTGCACCAAATTTCATAATTCTTTTTCAGTTGTGTTCATTATTATCACGAAAAACTGTATACAACGAAATATTCCCGAAAAACCCGTACGGAAAAGAAAAAAAGGCTTTCTTTTTTCCTCCGACCAATGCGAACAATCATAGATTACTTATATTTCATGAGAATTTTGACACTTGTGTGAGTGAAGTTTATCATGTTTCTAGAAATTGCTCAGAAGACACATCACTGTGTTTGATATATATCGTTGTGTTTTGGGCGTGTTCGTAATGATCGAGACAATGAGCAAAGAGAATGAGAGGTTCTCAATCAAGATCTGCCCCAGCTCCAGAAGAATCGATATTATCGATCTCAGGCGATATACAACAAAATATAGAATCCAATGAAATGATCAACTTTGAGAGTTTGGCATTTAAATATGATCCCACATTCGATTATGCTAGCAATATATTGGTGTCCTTTGGAAATACTGCAATGCTCTGAGATATCAGAACAAACCCCCAAGATTATGTTGTTTGAAAAATCATTCTAGATGAAAATCAAATTGCAACAACTGACAACGCCACCCGAACCTTTGAATTCGTTACTTTCAGGACAAGAATCTCTATCTAAACATTCTATGACATCATTTGGTTCAAACATAATTGAGGGAGGAGGTTTCAATCCAACTTTTGAGGTATTTTTTTTCTATATCGAACGAATGTTATGATCAATGTGTGAAATGTTCGATATAGCAAAAAAATACCTCAAAAGTTGGATTGAAACCTCCTCCCTCAATTATGTTTGAACCAAATGATGTCATAGAATGTTTAGATAGAGGTTGCTGTGGCTAAAGTATACGTTGGATTATTATTAACCCTAACCTAACGTTAACCTTACCCAACCCTCACCCTTACCATAACCCTTACCTTTATTCTCAGCCTTATTTGGATCTCAAAAGAATTTTCATATTCGTAGGTAGGTATATTATTATTATTAGGTATATTATACCTACCTACGAATATGAAAATTCTTTTGAGATCCAAATAAGGCTGAGAATAAAGGTAAGGGTGAGGGTTGGGTTAGGTTAACGTTAGGTTAGGGTTAATAATAATCCAACGTATACTTTAGCCACAGCAACGCGTGGCCGGGCCTGCTAGCATTTTATATTCTGCGATCTCGTAATCATAGTATCTCACGTAATTCTGCATAAACCTTCAAGCTGTCATAATGGAATAGTCCTTGATCAGGATTTCTCTCTTTTTATTACCGTTATGGACAATCACAATATAGTTCATAAAATAGTTTCAAATTTCTAACATAAGTTTACCAATTGGTCCATCCATCTATTCGACCCTTTGATCAGAAATTAATCCCTCAAAAAGTTCGGAATGAAACTTTCATCAAAGCCCTAAACAAATACACGAAACGCACACAAAGAATATTCCGATTTATAATAGCATTACACAACGGTTGTTCAAATTCAACCGATGCGCGAAACAAAAGATCAAACCATTGATACAAAACTACTTATATTATTCCACTGCTCCGCTTCCTTCAAGAGTCCAGCTGATCAAGTGTTGGTCGAGTGCATAAGCCTTCATTCTCCCAAACATGAATTAAGATCAATCGTCAAAATTGCGAATTCTAAACTAAATGAACGAAGCGATGTTGTCGGATTGAATGGATGCCAATCGTTCCGTTACCTATATGGCACTGTGATATACATAATATACTCTCGACTCGACTCGAGCGCCGCCACGATGAATAGGACTGAACCTTCAGAGCATTCGCCATCGAAAAACGGCAAAAATGGCATCCTTCTGAAACTCAGTGCAAACGATAAAGGGTATCCCCTTATACCGTTCCTTGATGATTTCTCGATTTGGTAAAGTGAACCCCATATATCGGTTGCCACTTTACCGCGGATGCCATCTCTACCGCGAATTTTACATGGGATGTGCCACCTTGTACGCTGGATGTATATAATATATATATAGAGCTTTGAGTGTATATATGTAGATACAGAATACTATTTTCACGATATTTTTCATGAAACTACAAAGTTTTGATTCGATCGGATAAGCTTCTTCCGAATTATTGGGAGGACAAAATCCAGATAGCTATACAGGGTGTCTACTTTTGAAAGGGTCAAACCTCAGTGGGAGATAGGTGAGATTTGCAACAGAATATGTCATATAACACATGGTCGAAATGTTGACGGTTATTCCTCAATCTGACATTTCTTGATTTCAAGGAATATTTCAAGTTTTTCCATGAAATCAATTATAATTCAGTTATCCTTATAGCTTCATCAAAGTTGACCACATATCTGTAAACAGCATTGAATTGGCTACAAGAAAAGAATTTCTGTGTGCCAAAAAATTTTTCATTGCGGGCGTAGTAAGGAGGTGAATATCACGACTCTGAGGTGAACAAAACCAGTCATATTTTCCCAATGGTTTTATCCATGCAAAATCATTAATTATGGACATGTTTTCTTGCCAGCAAAAACTACCTCATTAAGTTAGCTTTCGAATGACATATCAACTTTTGTACTTGCTGCTTGTCTTCTGCCCTAATATCATGGCTTACAAGATAACCACGAAAAAGTCGAAATACTCCAAACCTAAATTTGCTCTATTTTGAAGCTCTTCATGATTGAAAATTGAAGTAATTTTCATGGAAATCATGAATTTATCTATCGATTCAAAAAAATGCGAAGGAATAAACCAAATTTTAATAATACAGATTTCATGAAAACATGTGAAGAAAACAGACTACTACTAATTGTAACAAATGTTTAAAATGTCCACAAAATGTTCAATACCTTTCACACATCGTTTTCGCACCGAGTCTGCGAAATTCACAACATTTCTGACGCATTTCTGCACAACACACATTTATTCTTTCGATCAGATCCTCTCGAGTCTGAACGCGAATTTGATATACTTTTTCTTCCAAGGAGTTCCAGACATAAAAATCCAAGTATGTTTGGGGCTCCTTGGTGGCCATCTTACCGAGCCGTACCTCCCAATCCTTTAGAGCCCTAAATATTAATTCATGAAGGCCCGCAAATTCTGGCATCAGGAGTCATGAGGGGTGAACTGTTTGGACCAGTAATACTTCCCGATCGCCTCATTGATGAAGAATTCATCACATCAATCCAAAGCAGCTTAACGGACATATTAGATGAAATGCCCCTGGCTAACCGACAAAATATCTGGTTTCGAATGGATGGCTGCTTAGCTCATAATAGCCGAAATGTACGGGACTAAGGTAATGAATGAATATTTTGGGTTGCAATGGATTGGAAGGAACGGTCCGGTAAGATGGCCACCAAGGAGCCCCGACCATACGCCTTTGGATTTTTATGTCTGGAACTTCGCAGGGTTCTAGATTCAGTACGGAAACGATGTATTAAATGTATTTAATAAGGCAGTGGACATTTCGAACAATTGTTATAAGTAGCAGTAATCTGTCTTCTTCAGATGTTTCCATAAAATCTGTATAATTAAAATTTAGTTTATTCCTTCAAATTCTTTGATTTCCATGAGAATTACTTCAAGATTCAATCATAAAGAGCTTCAAAATAGAGCAAATTCAGGTTTGGAATATTTCGACTTTTTCGTTGTTATCTTGTTAGCGATGATATCAGGGCAGAAGACAAGCAGCAAGCACAATAGTTGATAACATTCGAAAGCCAACTTAATGGAGTATTTTTTGCTGGAAAGAAAACATGTCCATAATTAATGATTTTTCATCGATAAAACCATTGGAAAATTATGACAGGTTTTGTTCACTTCAGAATCATTATATTCATCTCCTTACCACTCCCGCAATAAGAATTTTTCGGCACACAGTAATTCTTATCTTGTAGCTAATTTTATGCTGTTTCCAGATATGTGGTCAACTTTGATGGGACTACAAGGATAACTGAAGTATGATTGATTTTATGGAAAAACTTGAAATATTCCTTGAAATCAAGTAATGTTAAATTGAAGAATAACCGTCAACATTTCGACCAAGTGTTATATGATATCTTTTGTTGCAAATCTCATGTATGATCTCCCCCTGAAGTTTGGCTCTTTCAAAAGTAGATACCCTGTATAACGGTTTTCGTCACAAACGTAGACTGAAAATTTCAAAACTCTTCTCTTTCGTGCATACGGTCGGCCGGACGGACAGAATTGAATTTGACATAGAATTCTTCATATGAGTAGAACCTAATAATTTCAGAGACATTTGGGCAATATAATATCGCTCTTGTTCATAGAAACAAGCGCGCAAAAAAAAAATTAATTTGTCCGATATGAATTCAGATTATAGTGGAGATGATAATGAAATTAAAGATGACAAGAAAATCATAAGACATGATTATTTATTGGTAAAGTTTTCAATTATATGTTCGTTTTTCAAGGATTGGATGTTTAATTCAAGACAATCTCTACAATGTTTTTGAGCGCTCGTACTACTTACACGAGGGCTATATCATTTCGTCACGATGTCTGTATTTTTCGAATTTTGAGCCGAAAATGGTCTCAAACGACTATGTTCGACTCACTGATGACGAATCCGTCAGAAAATTCGAGTCTGTCCGTCCGGCCGGCCGTCTGTTCGTCCGTATACACTATAACTCTCGAACGGAATGTCCTAGAAACTTGAAATTTTCAGGGTAGGTTCGAATTTCGAATGCCGCGGTTTAGTTCGTTATTGGGCAAAATTCGCCGAGGGGTTCCGTAAATATGGCCGCTCGAAATGTTGTTTTCCTGATTACTTCGAAACTACAGCTTCGATCGAGATGAAATTTTGCACTCTAATGGAAAATGAGGTGTTCAAGCTACATGCAAAATTTTGTTCAGCTCGCATCACCAGAACCATAGAAACCATAGAAAATTTTAACTTTTGAACGGAAACGCCTAGGGACTTGAAATTTTCAGGATAGGTGTGGATCCCGATTTTCGTGATCACTTTCATCTATGAGCAAAATTATACTAGGGGTTCCGTAAATATGGTCGTTTGAAATTTAGTTTTCTTGATAATTTCCAAACTACAGATTCGATCGTGACGAAATTTTGTATACTTATGGAGAAAAATATATTCGAGCTACATTTCTCTAGATCGCATGACCAGAACCATAGAAACCATAGAAAATTATAACTTTCGAACGGAAAGGCCTAGGGACTTGAAGTTTTCAGGATAGGTGTAGATCTGAAATGTGGCGTTCACGTTTATCAATGAGCAGAATTATACTAGGGGTTCCGTAAATACGGTCGTTTGAAATTTTGTTTTCTCGATAATTTCGAAACTACGGATTCGATCGAGATAAAATTGTAACTTCCGAAGGAAAAGGCCTAGGAACTTGAAATTTTCAGGGTGGGTTTGGATTGCGAATTTCACGGTCACATTCATCAATGAGCAAAATTAGACTAGGGGATCCGTGAATATGGCCGTTCAAAATATTCTGTTCCTGATAATTTCGAAACTACCGATTTGATTGGAATGAAATTTTGCACCTAGCTGAGGAATAATGTAATCAAACTACGTGGAAAATTATGTCCAGATCGCATCACCAAGACTATAGATACCGTAGAAAATTTTAGCAAATTATCGAAAAAAAAATTGGTCACCTAAAGCACTGACTTGAAGTCTGGATTATCGCCTTAGTTTGAAAATTTGTTCGACAGCTGTCAAAAATTTCCTCAATTGGTTTCCAAAACTGGAAAATGCGAATCTACCTACAAGGTGCATGTACGAGCGCTCAAAAGCTCCTGCCTTCACTGCAGTGCTTTTCGTAATTTTTTGGTACCACGTTAAGTGATGTTTCATAATTTTTTGTCTGCATTTTTATATGGAAAGTGAAGCAATATTTCAAAAACCTTTCCATTCATTACCGATAATTCCGCCATGGGGCACATCCGGATAATTCTAAAAGTTTACTAATATTACTTTTCCTGGAAAACTATTCGAGATTTTCATGTATGTAAGTTAATAGTAAAAACACTCAGGATGGTGAACGAAATCGTTTATTTCACAATAATTCAATGTCGGAAATAAGCACGTGGAACTGTATACACACAGTTACGTTCTAGTTTCAGGTTACAAGTAAAGATGATAATGGCAACAGGCTAAGTGGCGCTAAGCTCTAGAGATGGACCATAGATCCTGTAGATCTGCGCATGACATCTTAGAGTAGAGATTATATCTACGCTTGACTGGAGTACATGGTCTCAGCCTGTTATAATCATAATGTCAATTTATAGGGGTACCAATTTTAAGAATTGCTTACATGTATATGATACCGAAGAGTCATGAAGAATAATATACGGCTGTTTATCTGAATTTATCGAATTCAGAAATGAAAATTGAAAAATTATACTAGATAAACTAATAAGCAAGCCCAATTCATGTATCCCAGATACAAACGAATCCCACATTTGCAGTCGTAGACCGGTTCCGATCCATAACAGATCTCATCAGTACGATTAGCAAAATGATAAATTCGATGTGAGAAACAGAAAACCTCGAAACATAAGGCAACGCGGACCTGAGAAAATTTACCAAATCACGCCACCTGTCCGTTCCAAGAGCGACTGTGACTTCTTTATCGGCTATCCAAAAACAAAATACACTTGTATGACGAGCCGTAAACATTATAGTTTATCTAGTATAATTTTTCGATTTTCATTCTTGAATTCGATAAATTCAGATAAACAGCCCTATATTATTCTTCTATTCAATTATATACACGAAAAAGGTTGCAGCTTGAATCCGTAAATTCCATGTGTGACTATCTATGCTCGTAATGTTTACGGCGCGCCATACATGTGTATTTTGTTTTTGGAGATCCGATAAAGCAGTCACAGTTGCTCTTGGAACGGACAGGAGGCGTGATTTGGGAAATCTTCTCAGGTCCACGTTGCCTTATGTTTCAAGGTTTTCTGTTTCCTACATCGAATTTATCATTTTTCTAATCGTACTGATGAGATCTGCTATGGGTCGAAACCGGTCTACGACTGCAAATGATGGATTCATTGGTATCTGGGATGTATGAACTGTTTAGTTAGCTTGCTTATTAGTTTATCGAGTATAATTTTTCAATTTTCATTCCAGAATCCGAAGTCATATTTCAAAAAGGTTTCATCTGACGACATTTCGGCAACTCAATAACTTTAACACTCGATAGGGATCTATCTATCCTATCTGATCTCTGTAGTTTAAAAAATGTTGTCTAAACGTGCCCCCTACTTCTATACAAATCCAAATTCGGCATAAAATCTCATAATTTCGCAAACATTGAAAACAATCTGATTTGAGTATGGAGGTGGATTCTATAGAACACCTGTGGCAATCGAGAAGATTATATAGACTCTGAAATTTAAAACAAAATAAATTAAAATGATTAGATATTTAAATAATTGATTTTATTGCTGGCTATTGATTCATTAAAAGATCGGCAGTAGATCACTTTCGATAGAAAACCTACATGTTAAATAAATATTTACAGTCTTTGACGCCAGATTCGTATTTATTGAGTTCATTGAAAGTAATATTTAGGTTTTGAGACCATACCGTGTAAAGGATTGACCATGAAATGGTTTGTGCATTTGTTTGCAGAAATAATAAGCATGATTTGTGGAAATTATCATGCAAGGATTTCACCGAATTTGAATTTCTCCAAATTAGTTCAGTAAAAGAAACGATTCTATGATTTCATCTGCAGTGAACAATACAAAACAATTCTTTGGAGCATAGGAGTAATTGAATTGTATTTATTTGTATTGAATTATCCCGCTCTTATCATAAAAAATTACGAAAAGCACTGCCGTGAAGGCAGGAGCTTTTGAGCACTCGTACATGCACCTTGTAGGTAGATTCGCATTTTCCAGTTTCAGAAATCAATTGAAGGAATTTTCGACAGCTGTCAGAAAAATTCTGAAACTTAGGCGAAACTCCAGACTTCCTGTCCTGTCAGTGCTTCAGCTGATCAATTTTTTTTCGATAATTCGCTAGAATTTTCTACGGTATCTATGGTCTTGGTGGTGCGATCTGGACAAAATTTTGCACGTAGTTTGAATACATTATTACTCAGCTAGGTGCAAAATTTCATCCCAATCCGCTCAGTATTTTATTTTTTTTAGTATACCCCTAGTATAATTTTGCTCATAGATGAACGTGATCGCGATATTTGCGATCCAAACCCACCCTGAGAATTTCAAGTTCCTAGGCCTTTCCGTTCAAAAGTTACACTTTTCTATGGTTTCTATGGTTCTGGTCATGCGATCTGGACAAAATATTGTTTTAATATATCATTCTCGATTAAAATACAAAATTTCATCCCGATCGAATCCGCAGTTTCGAAATTATCCAGAAACCAAAATTTATAACGACCGTATTTACGGAACCCCTGGTATAATTCTGTTCATTGATAAACGTGAACGCGACATTTCAGATCCACACCTATCCTGAAAATTTCAAGTCCCTAGGCCTTTCCGTTCGAAAGTTATGATTTTCTATGGTTTATATGGTTCTGGTCATGTGATCTGGAGAAATGTAGCTTAAATATATCATTCTCCATTAGTATACAAAATTTCGTCACGATTGAATCTGTAGTTTTGAAATTATCAAGAAAACTGAATTTCAAACGACCATATTTACGGAACCCCTAGTATAATTTTGCTCATAGATGAACGTGATCACGACATTCGAGATCCACACCTATCCTGAAAATGTCAAGTCCCTAGGCGTTTCCGTTCAAAAGTTACAATTTTCTATGGTTTCTATGGTTCTGGTCATGCGATCTGGACAAAATTTCACATGTAGCTTGAAAACCTCATTCTCCATTTGAGTGCAAAATTTCACCTCAATCAAATCTGTAGTTTTCAAGTAATCAGGGGAACAAAACTTCGAACGGCCATATTTACGGAACCCCTGGGCGAATTTGGCCCATTAACGAACTTAACCGAGGCATTTGGGATCTGACCAACACTGAAAATTTCAAGTCTCTAGGTTGATCCGTTCGAGAGTTATCGTGCTTACGGACGGACGGACAGACTCGAATTTTCCGACGGATTCGTCATCAGTGAGTCGAACATAGTCGATTGAGACCATTTTCGGCTCAAAATTCGAAAAATACAGACATCGTGACGAAATGATATAGCCCTCGTGTAAGTTGTACGAGCGCTCAAAAGTGAAATAAAGGTCAGTTTTGTAGATTTTATGTCGAAATGATGAAGCACTTCTTAAACATTTTTTTGGGGTTCTGTAACCAAAATGGACCCTTATAATTTCGTCGTGTCCATCCGTTTGTCTCAGGCTATGTAGATGAAATTTGAAAGGAAGGTCTCTTCTATGAACCGCTACAAGGTCGTGAAATAATGAATAAGAAAATTAGTGGTGGCACTTTTCATACATTGAGGAATAGAAAACAAAATCAGTGCCCATGAGAGTGTTGGTATCATAAGATAGGTCTCCAGCAATGATATGAAAGTTTCAATAAGAGCTTTTCAGTAAAGTCAAGTATTGAGTAAACTCAAGTCTGACACGAACACAATCAATTTTTTTTTCAAATATCCCACAACAAGAATACTTGAGGGTATGCTGAAAAATATATGGTATCTCAATTTGAAAAGGTACCACCCTTTATATCTCGGCCCCCATGCAAAATCGAACTTTGGTTCGTAGGGAGACATTCAATACTGTTGGTTGCAATCAATTTGTATCAACCCTGAGAGCGTGATGACAGCAATCTCTAAAATCTGAGATGGGAAGGAGGTTGAGTGACACCTTGTTTCGGAGGTAATTCGATTGCCTTTTCAAAAATGCCATAAACTTGACCATTCTTGTACCACGAGATGTATGTAGGTGCTCAACTGTGTTCCCGCTGTTTTTTTTTTATGAAAATACAACTTTATTGTGTTATTTACTGCCGTGAAGTCAGGAGCTTTTGAGCGCTCGTTCCTCCACCTTGTAGGTAGATTCACATTTTCCAGTTTTAGAACAAATTCTGAGAATTTTTGACAGCTGTCAAAAAATGGTCAATTTGAGGCAAAACTCCAGACTTCACCTCAGTGAATTTTTCGATAATTCGCTAGAATTTTCTACGGTATCTATGGTCTTTGTAATGTGATCTGGACAAAATTTCCCACGTAGTTTGAATGCATTATTTTTCATATATGTGCAGAATTTTATTCCAATCCAATGAGTAGTTTCGAAATTATCAGGAAAAAATTATGAAAAGCACTGCCGGAAAGTCAAGAGCTTTTGAGCACTCGTTCGTTCATCTTGTAGGTAGATTCGCATTCTCCAGTTTTAGTAACCGATTGAAAAATTCTGACAGCTACCAAAAAAAATTTCAAACTTAGGCGAAATTCCAGACTTCACGTCAGTGCTTTAGGTGATCAATTTTTTTTTTCGATAATTTGCTAGAATTTTCTACGGTATCTATGGTCTTGGTAATGCGATCTGGACAAAATTTTCCACGTAGTTTGAATACATTATTCTTCATTTATGTGCAAAATTTCATTTCAATCCAATGAGTATTTTCGAAATGACCAGGATAAAAATATTTTGAACGGCCATTTTCACGGAACCCCTAGTCTAATTTTGCTCATTGATGAACATGAACGTGAACGCGAAATTCGCGATCCGAACCTACCCTGAAAATTCCAATACCCTAGGCCTTTCCGTTCGAAAGTTATAATTTTCTATAGTTTCTATGGTTCTGGTCATGCGATCTGAAAAAAAACGGCTTGAATATATCATTCTCCATCAAAATAAAAAATTTCGTCATGATCGAATCCGTAGTTTTGAAATTATCAAGAAAACTAAATTTCAAACGACCATATTTACGGAACCCCTAGTCTAATTTTGCTCATTGATAAACGTGACCGAAACATTCGAGATCCATACCTATTCTGAAAATTTCAAGTCCCTAGACCTTCCCATTACAAAGTTATAATTTTCTAATTCCAAATTGACACACTGTATATACGGAAGGCTGCTCATCATATTCAACTTGCACCACCAAATTTCAATAGGGAATTACTTTGATTAATCATTTCCTATAATGGATCGTCGTAATCGTTCGAAGAAACAACACACCCAGAAATTTTCAAGTTAACGTAGTTAAGAATGCAATAATCAAACTGGAAAAAAACTTTGCAGATTTCACTCAAAGGTTTATTATTCACTTTAGTTTGTCTCCTCTATCTGATTTTCGCGACATCTACTTTTAATCGTATAAAATACTCGATATATGAACAACAAAAGAACACACAAAACATTTCGAGCTATTGGGGCATAAAGGTTCTCAACAGGCTTCCTGTTGAAGTAAACAAGTTACCGAAAAAAAACTTAGGAAGGATGCATTTTATTCTTTAGAAGAATTTTTATGTTTCAATTCTTGATGTGATTGTTATTTTGACAAACCATGTGAAATTTGATGTGGTGAATAAGTATTATTTTTGTTTCTCCTATTAAGTTTTGTCAAATGGAGTTACGCAATTTTCTCCTGAAGGCGACGATATGTGTTTTGGGTAATCATTCTTTCAATTTGTCCTTAAATTAACTCTTTTCGGTCACATGACGATTACGCCAAAATATGTTTGTTCACTAAAACACCAATAACTTGTATAATACATATATCAATCAGTGATCAATTCTGGGGCCATCTCTGACAATTTTTGGTTTTCCTATCAGAATTCTTTGGGAATTCCAATCCTTTCTGAATATAATCGATTTTCTCGGAAACCCATAATTTTCCCGAGATTAAAATACAGGAGTAATATATAACTGAAACTATCCAGTGATATCAGTAACCAGCTCTAGAATTAGAATACACGAAGATGCTCGGATGCGGATAAATCCAAAGAACATCATAATAAGTCTAATTTGTTTTCCGCGATGTAACAATGATTGTAAGATCCTATTTAATCTCCGCATGCTTAACTGTAATTCACAAAATTTCACTGAAAGAGAATTCAGCTAAATTGTTGGCCACTTTTTCCAAAGGAAATAACCGTTAGAATAAGAATCAAAAGTTAATGATGATGTGCTCTAGGGCAACGTCCTCTCGATTCCATATCGAATTAAACGAAAAGTGGATGAGTTTTCTATGAAGAACTTGTAACGGTTCGGATACTGAGTCAACACAGTTATCACGATTTCGAATAGACGTATAACGGTTACTGGACACTTTAATGTCGCTTTGTCGTTGGAGTTGGCTACGTTCGTTCGATGAATTTTGTCGGAAATAAACGAAATCGGAAGTTTCTCATTAGTCGATTATTGGCTGCCCAAAAAAAAAGTTTAGGTATCGATGGTGAAAATCTCATGCAAGATTGCGAGCTGGTCAGGGATCTGTTGATATTATTATGTATCCTCATAATAACCTTGAGGTACATTATTTTACGTTCGCATTAGACGCATGTATTTTCTTCACAACTTGCTACACGAATTTTTCAGAAACAAAAGTGGAGGTCACTGCTTTCTGAAAAAATTAACAACCTCCAGAAAGATGAGAGAAATGGTGGGATTTTTTGTCCCCCTATTTTAACCCGGCGGAACCGCGGGTACTATCGCACACAAAAAAAGGATTACTTTAAGTAAAACTATACAATTTCTTGGATATATTTTCTCAATCGAACAAAATATCGCTTTATTCTGGAAAAGTAGTCTTGATTCAAGCATATTGAATATTTCAAACTGAAGAAATTAATTTTTCACGCCGTTTTCTTGAAATAAGAAAATTGTTTTGCTCTGAGAAAACTAAAATATTGAAATGAGTAAATGCCTTTTCTCCATTCAAAACATTTTCTGTTTTCAATTTGATGTCATAATATTCTTGAATTGAAATTATATATAATCTAAGAAAATATATTTTCTTGGACTGACAATTCCAATTATTTTCATTGAACACCGTGATATACAGGTTTCCAAGAAGTTATATTACTTATTATTGGAGGATTAGTACTTTCCATGGAGAATCCGTGAATTTTGAAACCGAAGCAATCGCTTCCCCATATTTCCTGAATATTTCAACCTTGTAAAATTCCGAATTGTACTGTGAGTAGTAAATATAGATTATAGATTCATTGCTATTTGAAATAGTGGTAGATATTATATTCATTTCGAATTCAACAAATTAATACGATACCTATGATGGTTACTAACATTCCTCAAGATCAGATTAGTATTTTTTCAGTTATTCCGGAAATAACAACGATACCGAGGATAAAACCACGAAATCTGACATATTTTTTTCCAAATATCTCCGAAAATTGTGATCAAACCTAAGTTTTGTACACTGTTGATATGAAATATTAACTTCAAGGTCTGTGCAAAATTCCATTGAAATTTGATGAATAGAAAGAAGCACGATTTATAGAGGCTACGGTTTGTCATTCTATAGACAAATAGTTTAATTTGCTAGTATAAGAAAGGTATGTTTCTCCTCCAATTTTTCTCTTCATACATTTTTTTAGTTCGAATTCATATAAGAGGATAAAATTCGCCCAATAATTCCGTAAAGATATACATTCCCATTCTATATTTTATTTTCCTTTGTTTTCCTAAGATACAAAAACGATCGATTTGAAATCTAGTTCTTGATTTATATCATCATAGTTTAAGAAGTTCGCCAAATCGAGGGATCTGTAAAAATTCCGAGTTTTTTCGTCCCAATGGTCATTCAGTGGGTGGTAAATCTGGGTTAAGGAAGAGAACCACATTGTTAATATATTTTATCATTGGTAAATCTCATTACATAAATATAAGCAAATACATTAATATAATTCCTCAATATCACGTTTGAAAATACATATATCATTTTTAACTTTTTATAGTTTCAAGGGTACTTCAAGGGGTGGTCAGCCATACCTCTCAGTGAAAGAGGTAGGAGGCAGTAGTTTAGAAAAATGCCAGATTCACATACGTATTCGTACTGACTTCCAGCTCAATTGAATACCGGAAAAAATGATCAAAATTCAGCTTCAAGAGCTACCAACTGAAGAACTAACAATAGAGGTTAAATTGAATCGCCTAATGAAGAGGGTTTTGAATTTTCACACTCAGCATTGGGGTGACAGGATTTCTGAACAGTGAAAATTTGAAATTGATGGGAATAATACTAATGATAAACGCCATCGAGGTTTAAATCCAAGACAACTTACCGCTAGGTCCATATGTCCGAATTATTCGGAAAGAAAATAATCTTTCCTGAAAGATAATTTGTCGAATGATTTCTATTCGACATGATAAATAAGCAAAAACGAAAAAACGAGACTTAGTCTGGTGACCGACACTTTGACTGGCCACCTGCTGAATAAACATTTGAAGAGAATGGGACTGTCTAGTTGCTCTTTGTGCCCGTGGTGCAGGAGCACGGATGAAACTGCAGAACACATTCTGTTCAGTTGTAGTGACCTCACTAATCTAAGGACAACACACCTAGGCAACCCAACACCCACTATTCCTATGGTGAAGGGGACTCCTCCTGGTCGACTTGCGGTATTTCTGTCTGCTTGTCTGCAGGACTGAGTCTCCCAAGCAGTATGCGGAGGAACAAAGGGCCATATGGCCTCAGTTCAGCCCGGAGCGAGCGCCGCACAGAGAAGAAGAAGATACAAAACACGACAAAGCGAAAAATGTAAACAGAGAAACCATAAGAAACGAAAAGCCAACGTGTTCGAAACTCGCGAAGTCAATCACGAGAATTGAAATACACATTTGAACTTCGTAAAAAGTTATTGGCGCATCGGCATGATTACTCACTAGGTGCTGTCAAGTCAAATCTTCAAGACCATGTTTCGTTTTATACCTTTGTCATCTTCTCGTCAAGATAGGAAACTTTGTACTAGTCCGCAGACTTGGACTGGTATGTTGAGGTGATAATTGAAACATTATGTCGAAATGCACTTGTTTTCAAATCGTGATAATTCCCAGCATATTTTCATGCTGAATGATAAGATCTACAAAGATCTGATATTCATTAAAATCTCACCCAACCAACCACCAAGGGCGGTCCTATGCTGAATTTCTGGCGGGGGTAATTGAATGAACAATTCAAAATTTTTTTCCGGGATATTGCATATCGCCAAGGCTTGATGTACCTATACCTGACGAGATTTATCGATTACCCCCTCGAGAAACAACATGAGCAGGTTAGGTATCAATCTTATCAAACAACAGACTCACCACTTATACATTTTATGCAATATGATCTTCAAAAATAAAACGTACGACTGAAAGTAAAACTTCAGAATTTTTCATTTATTTTACTGATTTTTCTGTTTTGATTTTTTTTCTGTTAAATTTATTGCATTGTTGGTCATTTTTTGCAAAATAAAATTTTCCAGTGCTCTGGGGGGGGTATTTACCCCCATTACCCCCCCTACCCCCGTAGGACCGCCCTTGCCAACCACTATGAGATTTTTTGAGAAACAAGGTTTTGTTTTGATTCGAGAATTTTCGAAGCGTAGTGGATTTATCGACAAAGATTATTTTATCTCTAGAATTGAGTTCAATTGAGCTCACCGTAATAAAACCATGAAGTGCTGTTTACTACTTCGAGTAATGATTGGATTTGAGATAACATGGACCAGTTTAAAAAACAAAATGCCAAAATTTCTTATTTCTATTATTAGCAGCAACTATCAGGAGTAACTGATAAATATAATATAATATAATTCCTTTCGATATCTTTCAGTATCACGTTTTTACTCGATTCCTTGTCTGTTTATCTGTATGTTTAGTATACATTTTGCAATCATCAGGAACTGATGAGTTGAAACTCAAAACATCGTCAGAACTGGATTAAAATTTGCTTCCTTGTCTTTTGTTCTATTTTTTGTCTATTCAGTACAAATTTTGAAAACATTTCCATTTTTCCAGTAACGTGAATGGAATGGACGACTAATATATACGGATCGTATGCTCAGTGACATGAGAAGGGTATCAAAATGCCTCGAGAGCGAACAAGTGGAAATGACCAACAGGTATGCGACTTTGACAAAGTCAGAATTGTAGCTTTATCAAGAAGTTGGTTTGTACAATCGCGAAATAGGCCGTCGTGATCATTGTACTGCAATGACGGTAACGCGTTTGCGCGATGTGTGAACAGAAGAAGGCAAACAGGTCAACCGAGTCGTACCACAGAGCGTAGATAGACCCTGAAGACAACTAGCTCTATGAAGCTGTTTTTACTAACCATAAAATCACTAATCAATGGTTTAGATAAGGAAGAGATATTACTGTGTTTCAAACCACGATAAGTTTATCGTAGTATCTGTAGTTCTAGATGAGAAACTATCGCTATAACTGTACTGATGAGGCTTCATAAGCCGAAACCGCTCTACAATTGCGAATGATGGATTTTATGTTCTCTGGGGTTTACATGGATTGATTTGTTAGCCTACTCATCAGATTATCTGGGAACAACTTTTCTTCAGAAAATCAATTCGTTTTATAGCACGATCAGGGGTACCTCCAGGTTCTAATTTAGCGCACCTTTTATTTCTTATTTTTAATCAAAAACGTATGCGCTGTAATGAACTCGAAAAAGCTTCTCTTTGCGGATGGTCTCAATTTTTCAAAGAGATCAACGATATCTCAGATTCATAAAAATGGTGCATCAAAAATGAAATGCCTCTAAATATCAGTAAATGTGAAGTTATGAGTTATTCTAGAACAATAACTAACCACTGATGAATTCAATTATAATATTAACAACTATGTTGAGATCTTTATGGTGTTATAAATCGGGCGAGAGCTAAACGAAATGATTTTATACTTTTTAATCCCTTGAAAAACCCTGAGATATTTTTTTTTTCGAATAATTATGTATACAAACCTTATTCGAAGTATGTAGGCTAACAACCAGTTGTCATCAGCTGTTGTTGACATCGAGTCCTAACTATAGATTGAACAACCAGCCCTTAATTGAAACTCACCTGCAATAGTAATTTACGTAACAAGTCCGGAAAATACTGTTTTTTTGGACGAGTAGACAAAATTCTAGACGAGCGTTAGCGAGTCCTGGAAGTCTGCGAGCCCAAAAAAACTGTTTTTGGACGTGTTGCGTACATTATTTTTTCGGCAACCGTGTAGAATAACAAATCAATGAGACAAATTTCTTTATTGCGATAAATGCAACCAAAAACACTCCAAACTTTCAAAAATCAAAATGGCAACTAATTTCATGTTGGTATTCCGTTGCTATGGTAATGATCAATTGTATTTATCGAAATCGGCCCACCCAGATTTTCATATAGCCAATGATAACAACGTAATAGGTGGCAGTCGTAATTTCGTTGCTACGGGAAACGTACTTTCCGGCATAGTCCGGAAAGTACGTACTTTCTGGACTAGGCCGGGAAATGTTACTTTCTCAAAAGAAAACCGTCTGGGAAGTGAGTACTTGCCGGACGGTTGCCTAAAAAAAATATTTCACTGTATGGAAAGTGTTCGAAAAGTGTGAGATGATTTCAAGATCACATAATTTGGAGAAACAGATATTTCAAATGTTTTGCTGGTCGTTCTCATTATGAGGGTAGTTAATGGATAGTTTTCGATGCACAAATTATTTTACCGTATACAGCAACAAGTGTACAACAATTATTGATTACAGTCAGAAAAATCACCTATAGCAACTAGTAGATAAAATTATAAAAGCACTGCCATGAAGTCAGGAGCTTTTGAGGGCTCGTTCATCCACCTTGTAGGTAGATTCGCATTTTCCAGTCTGAGAAACAAATTGAAAAAATGTTTGACAGAAATCGAAAAAAATTTCAAACTAAGGCGAAAATCCAGACTTCACGTCAGTGCTTCAGCTGACCAATTTTTTTTTCGATTATTCGCTACAATTCTCTACGGTATCTGTGGTCTCGGTAATGCGATCTGGACAAAATTTCGTAGTTTGAATACATACACATTATTCTTCAGCCATGTGCAAAATTTCATTCCAATCCAATCAGTAGTTTCGAAATTATCAGGAAAAAAATATTTTGAACGGCCGTATTTACGGAACCCCTAGTATAATTTTGTTCGTTGATGAACGTGACCGCGGAATTCGCGATCCAAACCTACCCTGAAAATTTCAAGTCCCTTGGGTCTTTCCCTTCAAAAGTTATTATTTTCTATGGTTTCTATGGTTCTGGTCATGCGATCTGGACAAAATGTAGCTTCAATATATCATTCTCCATTAAAATACAAAATTTTGTCTCGATCGAATCCGTCGTTTCGAAATTATCGAGAAAACTAAATTTCAAACGACCGTATTTACCCATAGTATAATTCTGCTCATTGATGAACGTGAACGAAATTTCAGATCCACACCTATCCTGAAAATTTCAAGTCCCTAGGCCTTTCCGTTCGAAAGATATGATTTCCTATGGTTCTGGTCATGCGATCTGGAGAAATGTGGCTTGAATATATCATTCTCCATTAGTATACAAAATTTCGTCACGATCGAATCTGTAGTTTTGAAATTATAAAGGAAACTAAATTTCAAACGACCATATTTACGGAACCCCTCGTATAATTTTGCTTATAGATAAACGTGATCACGACATGCGAGATCCACACATATCCTGAAAATTTCAAGTCCCTAGGCGATTCCATTCAAAAGTTACAATTATCTATGGTTTCTATGGTTTTGGTAATGCGATCTGGACAAAATTTCACATGTAGCTTGAACATCTCATTCTCCATTCTAGTGCAAAATTTCATCTCGATCGAATCTGTAGTTTCGAAGAAATCAAATCAGGAGAACAAAATTTTGAACGGCCATATTTACGGAACCCGTGGTGGAATTTTGCCTATTAACGAACTAACTTAACCCACTGAAAATTTCAAGTCTCTAGGTTGTTCCGTTCGAGAGTTATCGTGCTTAGGGACGGATGGACAGACTCGAATTTTCCGACGGATTCGTCATCAGTGAGTCGATTGAGACCATTTTCGGCTCAAAATTCTAAAAATACAGTAGTACGAGCGCTCAAAAACCGTTTGCTGCTTTCACAACCTTGTCGAATAAAGCAAAATTCAAACTAAGTAGACTATGTGAAAAAAATAAATATGTAGAAGAAAGAATTTCAGTGGACCATATCGAACTTATTATTTCGTATACAGAACTGCAAATTTTTAACTGAAGATTGGAATTATTCAGAAGAATGCCCGGAACATTTCGAATTTGAGCTGCATCATCTATTATGACGATATAATATTCCTTACATGCATTGTGTGGGTTACCCGGCAACAAACTTCGTTCGTTACCACAGATATTATTTTTGAACGTTGAAAACAACGTGTCAACTGTCAAAACATCGTTTGTTTATCGGTCGAAAACCTCCATTTTCCTCGTTTGAATCGATTATTATCAATTTGGAGCGATGATTCTATCACGCAATCAAAATTGTATTCGTCCTTGATTATTTGAATGTTGCATAATCAGATATTTACAGATTATAGTAATGTTTAAAAATTTTCTACTGATTGCTACAATTGGGTCGATAGATGGCTATACTAGATTTGAAAAAAACTCACATTGTAGTCTTTGTATAAGGGAGGTCGGAATCAAGGTGACATATATTTTTTCGACTGAACAGTTGACAAAAGAAAAATAAATTGAGAACTATGTACTTTCAATGTGGAAGACGCGGCCAATCTTACATAAAGACTTATTATTACTTCCATGTCAACTGTATACAGGAAGTTGGTATTGGTTTTAGGACTGAGCAAATGAAAAATCAATGCCAGGTAGCGGACGTTTCGATCCTGATTAGGATCTTCTTCGGGACAGGAAATGTTATTAATTGAAATAGATTATACTAGACATTTCACATTGTAAAAAATAAATTCCACGAAAAATGATATTTAACAACTTCATTTGAGAAAGAAGAAAAGGCCAAGTTCTACTTGAAGTTTTTTTGTGTGATATAATTTTCATTTTAATCTTTGCCTACTCACCAACTTGGATATATCAAATTTTGTGTCTATATGCATGCACAGCATGAATTGATATTTGTTCAGATATCTTATTTGTTGTTATATTGTCAAGAGTTTGCATCAATCTGGATGATAAATGATAAGGTCATTAATGTTTATATGTGCGGAGGGCTCGGAATATATATAGGGGTGGTATCTCAACGGTCTATTTTCATGGAGGTGTGGTGAGGGTGTACACTACTTTCATTACAATACAATAATTATTTCAAAGATGGCATGTTGAATTCTTTCAATTTTTTGAATGTACATTCAGGCATGTATGCACAAGACTTTCCTCGAACGTTTTCGAATAAAAATTCAATATTTTTCCGTGTAATCCAATCCATCCCAGGCGGATAATTCAAACTTACTTGTTCTCATTAGCCATCGATTTGATAATTTGATTTTAATCCATAATCTATCGAATATGTATACATGAACATATATCCGAATTGAAAGGTGATGGATTGAATTCAAATTAAGGAAGCGATGGAAACAACTTTCTGATATTGAAATAAATATCAATTTTCAATTTTTTTCGTTTTCATCGCCAGTAATTGTTGAAGTAAGTTTGAATATTCTGTCTTGGATGGATTTGATTGCACGCAAAAATATTGAATTTTCCTTCGAAAACTTTTGGGGAAAGTCTTTTGCATACACGCCTGAATGTACCTTCAAAAAATCAAAAGAAACAGTTATTGTGATGCATAGGGCAAATAAAAGTAGTGTTTACCCTCAAATGCTCTGGAGCGTACAATAGAAAAGATTGTGCGCTAACCGGAGAAAACGATGAGCTTAATATTACCTGCGGAAAAGCAGGTCACCCAGCCAGCTACAAAGGATGTAGCGAGTGGAAACTGGTGACCAAGAAAAGAAGAAGAAAAGAAAAAGGTGCCTACTGTTCAACAAGAACAGAAGAAAAAAGAAGAAAAGGAGAAGACGCCACCATCCAAACAAGGGCAGAAGAAAGAAGCTCCAAGGAATGGAAAATCCAAGAAAAGTGAACAAAAAAGGAAAGAAGGGACAAACTAGAAAGGACCCGAAACCACTGAGGTTCTGATACTTTCACCAAGAATATCATGAGCAAGCTCATGAAATTTCTGGGAATACAGATGGACAAAAGTTCTGTAAACTCACTAAACCCAATTAATGGAGCTATTTTCTAACGGAAATGAAAACCCCCCTTATTATAGAACACAAACGGTCCACGAGATCGTAGATCTGAAATGGAAGAAATAATATCCGAGAAACAACCGGATATTATAGCCATTCAAGAGACGAGACTCCAGAAGAAATAGAATTCCATTTCCTAACCATGAAATATACAGAAATGATAGAAACATCGACCACTATTTTGACAATGTACTGATAAATGGACAAATAGAAGCTGTCTCGAGTTAAAAGTTGAAACAAATCGAGGACAAATGAGAATTACGTCAGCCTACGAACCACCTCAAAATGATTCAACAGAAAAAGATCGGAAGAAGATGCTTGAAGGAATCTACCTGAACATCATTAACGGTGATATGAACTGATAATCAAGAGAATGGAACAGCAGAACCGAAAACCAAAATGGGAAGAAGCTTAAGAAGTATGCCGAAAAACGAAATGCCATAGTATTAGGACCTGATATTCCGACCTTCCTGCCCAGAAGTAATGGCCTACCCGACGTATTAGATAAGGTCATAATGAAAGATATTACCCAAGATTTGACACTTGATACCGTAGAAGAGGGCACATCAGACCATAACCCAATGGAACTCAGACTGGGACGCGGACCGATAACAGAAGAACTTCGAACGAAGACTTTACAGAGTGGCAAAAGTACAGTGAAATACTCCAGGAGAAAATAACTGAAATTCCAGAGATAAGAACTCGTGAAGATCTAAAAGATGAAGTTGAAAAATTAGAAACCTGAATAAAATAAGCCTACGAGGAAAGTACCAGAAGAATCGAAAGGCCAGCCCTGAAGCATCCACATGGTGAAACCCCAAAAGCAATAAAGGAGCTTTTAAAGAGGAATAAGAAAACTTCGGAAGAACTACAGAACTCCACATAGAGAAGACAAGAAAGCTGAATAAACACAGTCAAGTGCTGAAAAATGCACTGAGAGAACTTAGAACAGACAGATAGAACCAAAAAATTAGAGAGCTGAACACCATAGATCACTCAGCATGGAAGATGCAAAAGTGCTCACGACGCGAGAAAACCGAAACTCCTCCTCTACACAGATGGAATAGCCTACTCGAAGCTTGAAAAAGCCGAAGCACTGGTCGACCCAATAGAAAGAGAAGCCAGAATCAACTACAGAGAAAACGATGACAATGAAGACTTAGTAGAAGTAGCCAAAGGAAATGGAGAATTGATGTTGGAATCTCCGGAGGGCAATGCCATCCCAAATCAAACAACTCCAACGGAGTGTGAAGAAATCATCGAGAAATTGAAAAACAGGAAAGCTCCAGGGATGGACAAAGTAACGAAGTTTATGTTGCGGAAAAGGAATATCAACGCTAACCAATATTGCAAACGCAGTGATGAGAACAGAATACTATCCAAAAAAGAAGGAGAACAGCAGACGTAATTGTGTTCAATAAGCCAGGAAAAGATATCAAATTCCCACAGGAAACCTACAGGCCGATAAGTCATCTGTCAGAACAGGAATAATAGTTGAGAGAGTCATTTCACAAAGACTTAATGAAGAAACAGAAGCGCTGAATCTGATACCATCGAAACACAGAGGCAATTAATAAGATGAAAAGCAAAATAAAGCAAATTACGGATGTGAAAAGAACAGGAAATAAGGTTATTTCCATCTGTTCGGCCTCAACATACAAAAATGGACATGAATTGTAGAATTAACCAACAGGAAACAAGCTTTGTATAATTTTCTTCTGCATATTCCATCCATTTTCCAACAGAAGCAATCGTAGAATTCCCAATGGAATTCGGCTATTACACCAACTTCGCTAACGTCCAATACATACTACAAATTTCTTTTTGAATCGAAGTATCTGCTTCTGCTTCAAAGTGTAGTGAATACTTCAATGATTTCCACGAGAGAGCTTCTTGGCATAGGAGCTGCCGGAAAAATTACAAGTACAGTGAAATCCGGTTATAACGACATTGGGGGACCGTGAATATTAGGACGTTATATCCGATGGTCGTTATATCCGAAAATTTTCATAAAGAACGCAGAAATAGGATTTATCCCCTTCTCTTCAATTGAAAAAGATTTTCTTTTCAATTTAGACGTTGAAGCCATTTTAGTGTAGTCACTCGCTCGAAGAATAAACTAAAGTCAATCAATTAAGAACTGCAACTGCTTATGTCTTCACAACGTAACATAAAACGGGAATTCCCCTGCATCGCACGAGTATTTCCGGAAGATCACGTGCCTGCAGCGACAAATTCTTAGTGGTACGTCGTTATTATTGTATTGTTTATTATATTGTATTGTTTATATCCCGACTCTCCTAGGTCTCTGTGAGACCCCTCAGAAGCTCAGAGCTTCAGAAGCTCTGTGTTCTGTGTAGGAAGGAATAGACAACAAGGTTGGAAAATTTTTGTCGCTATAAGCGACTTCGTCGTTATAAACGAAGTCGTTACAAACGAATGGTTGAATGTTAAATTACTTAGAATTCCAAACAATTGTCGATAATTTCGTCGTTATATACGGATTTTCGTTATAACCGGTGTCGTAATAAACGGCTTTCACTGTATCTACTTCGAAATGCAGTTCCTTCTTAGTTTTGAACTATTTATCTACGAAGTACGAATTGACAATACTTCTAGCATTAGCCTACGACCTATATTGAATTCTATATTGAATGTCGATGACTTTGCGATATTCATATAATCGTGAAACCATCATCGAGAACCAACTAAATTCACGTCCATCCGTTTTATTCGCACTTTCTACTGGTGAATCTGGTACTCGGCATTCTCCAAACAGGCTCCAATGTCACTGATCTAGTGGCCACGATGTGATAACACCTTCAAGACAACAGTGAAAGTAGAAAGTGGTTCCCTGGTAAAACCCACACTTCGAGCTATGTTATACGTATAAGATTATTAATTTTGGGAAATTGGTCCTGATTTTAGGAATAACAGTATTTCCAATGATAAACCTTTGAAATGGGGAAACCCCTTGATGACTTCTTTCATCACATGTTCCCGATTGATATTAAAATTTTCGTTACTGAGGTACTATGAGGTATTATGAGAAGAGTTTTGCAGAAAAAGTCAATCCATCCGCTGTTGTCATACAAAACGAACGTAGTCTTTGAAATTTGATCCCTCGATTTTGAGCTTTCATAATTCATGGACCTCATTCTAGAACTTGGAGGATCGATGCAATAACGGAATTTTGTAGCAAATGTAATGCATTCAGCATCATAGTGTCCAAGAAACGCTCTGAACGACAAACGGACGAATTTTCAGTTCGATTTATGGATTCTATATGCCTCGAAACTGAAAAATACAGAGGACTCATTTTTATCACCTTCATTATATTTCCGAAATTTTCACAGCTCTACTTGGACAAAGAAAAGAATCCTGCCGTAACAGAGGCAACCAGGAAAATTACCAAAATTTTTTTCGATGCTAGGTAATAATTGTGGAAATGTGGGAATTTTGGCGATTTCTTCAAAATACATATAATATAATATTATATACAAATTTTTTTTTCACTTGAAATACTATTTGAACTCAAATTATTTTGATAATTTCCCAGTTTATTTCAAATTATTAAATATTTCCTCACAATGGCAGGACAACGCCTTCCGGGTCAGCTAGTCTCCGATACAGGGTGTTGTTTAAGGTGAGGCTTTTTTGACAGATGCTTGAACTCGTTAAAAGAGATAATGCGGAAAGTTGATCATATAAAATATCCAATTTGAAAAAGTGCAGAAAATCCTGAGCATCATCATCTTAATACTACTCTGTGAGATCTGCCATGAATCGCGGTGCCATATGCATTCCAGCAATTCAACAAAATGCTGGATATCTATCTATCTCAAAGTTCAAACTGAGTAGAGAAAAAATTACTGATTGAAAAAGACCTATGAAAAATTAGGAAGTTCACAAACTCACCGATAAAATTGATCCGAGTTGTTTACAGAAATTGTTGGAAATGGTCACCATTTGTTGGATGTGCATGAAGTCTTGCCTGGCGTGATAACATATATATTTATATAAATATACTGACCTCAGACAGCTGTTGATATCTGAACATTTAAATATCAATACCCGTGCTAGGAAATTCTCATATTTGCATGTAACTTTGATTTCGAAATACTCGGCCCTTGTGAATATTTTATATAAACGATTCTTGGTATATCGACTTATTTTGATGAGTCTCAGCTTTGAAAACACCCTGTATACATTTTTTACAGTTTTCTGGTTGTATACAGCAATTTGTCAAGTTGGAATATATACTTTTTGATTTATTTGTCAATCCTTTTATGTTCGGCTATAGAGCATATAATGTGTACGCTGTGATAAATTTCTTATTCCTCCTTTCACATATGACACATGACATATTCTGCTTATTCTCATCTTGTTAGAATAGACGGACTTACAGACAGACGAAAGGGGAAAGTGTACCTTCAAACATTTTGCCTCGCATTTTTCAAAGCATTCCGGACATGAGCTAGTTGAGTTATGAAAACAAATTTCCTGTAAATTTCATTGATTAGCATAACGAGAAAAATTGAAATTGTGTCCCAAAATTGGGTATTCAAAAAACTACTTCTACTTTCGCCCCTCAAACAATAACGATACGTAGTGCGGCAAATGTTCTGAAGCTGAAAGAGAACAATAGAATAGAAATGATTTCAAAATGTCATATTATTAAATATTGACCTTTTCCAACAAAACAAATAGATATACGGCGGCAGATACCAACATATTCTTATACTACTTGGAAAATTGCCTATTTCCTAACAAGATCGAAATTGGCCAATTTTCTACAAATTTGCTGAACGGCGAAAAGAATCAAATTTGACATTTGAAACTTGGTCTAATTCGTATTTAAAAAAAAAAGAATTAGGAACGGTCATATTATTCAAAGTCATATTAACAAACTTGACCGAGACATTTGGGAACTGAACCCTCACTGAAAATTTCAATTCTCTAGGTTGTTCCCTTCGAGAGTTACCGTGCTTACGGACGGACGGGCGGACAGACTTGAATTTTCTGACGGATTCGTCATCAGTGAGTCGAACTCTGGCGATTGAGACCATTTTCAGTTCAAAATTCGAAAAATACAGACATCGTAACGAAATGATATGGCCCTCGTGTAAGTAGAACGAGCGCTCAAAAAGAGATAATTTTATGAGATTGTGTGCAGGGTGATTCACGATAAATGCCCGACCAGCCCTTCCATGACTTGGTTATTTCCGAACCGATTTAAGTTTTCGAAGATAATTTTGGAATCATTTCTCAGTCAAATTTCATACACTTCAACAAATACAGGTAGTTCAGCATCAACAACAACTTTGTTGTTGTATGGGTGTACCAAATTCGATGTCTAGCACTAGAGTATCTCTGGATTTTCTGGAACTACTGAAGTCGGAAGTAAATGGATAACACGATCTCGAGCTCTTTTTTGGAGGAACAAAATAAATTAAAAACCGCATATTAATATTGTGGGTTCTATTGCGTGTAAATATTATGCCTCATTTAGTTACTCGGCGAACAATCATACCCGTGAATACACGTATGTATATACAAATTCGTCATACTCTGTAAACATTTATTTATTGATGACATGCGACCCGCTACTACGCCCTCAACTGTATCAATGCAGTGCACTTCGAAAATTCTCATTTCTTCCACCTTGATACAAAATCAGCGAAAACAAAAAATATCAGCATCTCCACATCAATCATATCAATTTCCTTTCTTTAATCAAGGAAAAGTGTATGATAACCTTATGCAATCTTCTATATTAATAAAAGAGGATCTATGGTTTATGTATGTACAAGCATCACGTTCAAACGACTGCACCAAATTCGATAATTCTTTTTTAGTTGTGTTCATTATTCTCACGACAACCTTATACAACGAAATTTTCCCGAAAAAACCGTACGGAAAAGGAAAAAAGGGTTTTTTTTTCCTCCGACCAATACGAACAATCATAGATTACTTATATTTCATGAGAATTTTGACACTTGTGTGAGTGAAGTTTATCGTGTTTCTAGAAATTGCTCAGAAGTTTATCACTGTGTTTGATATATATCGTTGTGTTTTGGTCGAGTTCGTAATGATCGAGACAATAAGCAAACATAATGAGAGGTTCTCAAGCAAGATCTGCCCCGACTCCGGAAGAATCGATATTATCGATCTCGGGGAAGATACAACAAAATATGGAATCCAATGAAATGATCAACTTTGAGCGTTTGGCATTTAGATATGATCCCACAGTATATTATGCTAGCAATTTATTGGTGTCCTTTGGAAATACTACAATGCTCTGAGATATCAAAACGAACCCCCAGGATTATGTTGTTTGAATGGAAAAATCAAATTGCAACAACTGACAACACCACCTGAACCCATGAATTCGTTACTTTCGGGACAAGAACCTCTATCTAAACATTCTTTGCAGAATATTAAGAATTACCAAATAACCAAATATTTGGTTCAAACATAATTGATGGAGGAGGTTTCAATCCAACTTTTGAGGTATTTTTTTTTCTATATCGAACATCTCACATCTCACACATTGCTCATAACATATACCTACCTACGAATATGAAAATTCTTTTGAGACTCATAAACAAGGCTGAAGATAAGGGTAAGGGTTATGGTAAGGTTAAATTTTGGGTTAGGTTAAGGGTTGGGTTAGGTTAGGTTAGGGTTAATAATAATTCAACGTATACTTTAGCCACAGCAACGCGTGGCCGGGTTTGCTAGTTATTAATAAAAATTATAAAAGCACTGCCTTGAAGTCAGGAGCTTTTGAGCGCTCGTACATCCACCTTGTAGATAGATTCGCAATCTCCAGTTTTAGAAATCAATTGAAGGAATTTTCGACAGCTGTCAAGAAAATTCTCGAACTTGGGCGAAACTCCAGACTTCACGTCAGTGCTTTAGGCGACCAATTTTTTTGTCGAAAATTCGCCAGAATTTTCTATGGTATCTATGGTCTTGGTGATGCGATCTGGACGAAAACGTAGTTTGAATACATTATTCTTCAGCTAGGTGTGAAATTTCATTCCAATCCAATCGGTAGTTTCGAAATTATCAGGACATATTTTCGGAACCCCTAGTCCAATTTTGCTCATTGATGAACGTGACCGCGACATTCGTGATCAGAACCTACCCTGCAAATATCAAGTTCCTAGGCTTCGCAAGTTATAATCTTCTATGGTTTCTATGGTTCTGATCATGCGATCTGGACAAAATGTTGCTTCATTATATCATTCTCGATCGGTATACGAAATTTTATCTCGAACGAATCCGTAGTGTCGAAATTATCGAGAAAACAAAATTTCAAACGACCTTATTTACGGAACCCCTAGTAGAATTCTGCTCATTGATAAACGTGAACGCAACATTTCAAATCCACACCTATCCTGAAAATTTCAAGTCCCTAGGCCATTCCGTTCGAAAGTTATGATTTTCTATGGTTTCTATGGTCTGGTCATGCGATCTGGAGAAATGTAGCTTGAATATATCATTCTCTATTAGTATACAAAATTTCGACACGATCGAATCTGTAGTTTTGAAATTATCGAGAAAACTAAATTTCAAACGACCATATTTACAGAACCCCTAATTAAATTTTGCTCATAGATGAACGTGATCACAAAATTCGAGATCCACACCTATCCTGAAAATTTCGAGTCCCTAGGCGTTTCCGTTCAAAAGTTACAATTTTCTATGGTTTCTATGGTTCTGGTCATGCGATCTGGACAAAATCTCACATGTAGCTTGAACACCTCATTTGAGTGCAAAATTTCATCTCGATCAAATCTGTAGTTTTCAAGTAATCAGGAGAACAAAACTTCGAACGGCCATATTTACGGAACCCCTGGTGGAATTTGGCCCATCAACGAACTTAACCGAGGCATTTGGGAACTGAACCCACACTGAAAATTTCAAGTCTCCCGGTTGTTTCGTTCGAGAGTTATCGTGCTTGCGGCACATTTTCAACTAAAAATTCGATAAATACAGACATCGTGACGAAATGATATAGCCCTCGTGTAAGTAGTACGAGCGCTCAAAAGAGGATCTATGGTTTATGTATGTAAAAGCATCACGTTCAAACGACTGCACCAAATTCGATCATTCTTTTTTAGTTGTGTTCATTATTATCACGATATTATCACGACAAACTTTAAACAACGAAATTTTCCCGAAAAAACCGTACGGAAAAAAAAGCTTTCTTTTTTCCTCCGACCAAGCGAACAATCATAGATTACTTATATTTCATGAGAATTTTGACACTTGTGTGAGTGAAGTTTATCGTGTTTCTAGAAATTGCTCAGGAGTTGTGGCGAGTTCGTAATCATCGACACAATGAGCAAACAGAATGAGAGGTTCTCAAGCAAGATCTGCCCCAACTCCGGAAGAATCGATATTATCGATCTCGGGGAAGATACAACAAAATATAGAATCCAATGAAATGATCAACTTCGAGCGTTTGGCATTTAGATATGATCCCACAGTCGATTATGCTAGCAATATATTGGTGTCTTTTGTAAATACTGCAATGCTCTGAGATATCAAAACGAACCACCAGGATTATGTTCTTTGAATGGAAAAATCAAATTGCAACAACTGCCAACGCCACCCGAACGTCCCGAACCTTTGAATTCGTTACTTTCAGGACAAGAACCTTTTTCTAAACACTCCTTGCTGAATTAGCATTACCAAATGACATCATTTGGTTCAAACATAATTGAGGGAGGAGGTTCAATCCAACTTTTGAGGTATTTTTGAGCGCTCGTACTACTTACACGAGGGCTATATCATTTCGTCACGATGTCTGTATTTTTCGAATTTTGAGCCGAAAATGGTCTCAATCGACTATGTTCGACTCACTGATGACGAATCCGTCAAAAAATTCGAGTCTGTCCGTCCGTCCGGCCGTCCGGCCGTCCGTCCGTAAGCACGATAACTCTCGAACGGATCAACCTAGAGACTTGAAATTTTCAGTGTAGGTTCAGATCCCAAATGCCTCGGTCAAGTTCGTTAATGGGCAGAATTCCACCAGGGGTTCCGTAAATATGGCCGTTCAAAATTTTGTTCTCCTGATTACTTCGAAACTACAGATTCGATCGAGATGAAACTTTGCACTCAAACGGAGAATGAGGTGTTTAAGCTACATGTGAAATTTTGCCCAGATCGCATGACCAGAACCATAGAAACCATAGAAAATTGTAACTTTTGAACGGAACCCCCTAGGGACTTGAAATTTTCAGGATAGGTGTGGATCTGGAATGTCGTGATTACGTTCATCTATGAGCAAAATTATACAAGGTGTTCCGTAAATATGGTAGTTTGAAATTTAGTTTTCTTGATAATTTCAAAACTACAGATTCGATCGTGACGAAATTTTGTATACTTATGGAGAATTATATATTCAAGCTACATTTCTCCAGATCACATGACTCGAACCATAGAAAATCATAACTTTCGAACGGAAAGGCCTAGAGACTTGAAATTTTCAGGATAGGTGTGGATCTCGATTGTCGTGATCAGTTTCATCTATGAGCAAAATTATACTAGGGGTTCCGTAAATACGGTCGTTTGAAATTTTGGTTTCTCGATAATTTCGAAACTACGGATTCGATCGAGATGAAATTTTGTATTTTAATCGAGAATGATATATTAAAACAATATTTTGTCCAGATCTCATGACCAGAACCATAGAAACCATAGAAAATTGTAACTTTCGAACGGAAAGGCCTAGGAACTTGAAATTCTCAGGGTGGGTTTGGATCGCGAATATCGCGGTCATGTTCATCAATGAGCAAAATTAGACTAGGGGTTCAGTAAATATGGCCGTTCAAAATATTTTTTTGCTGATAGTTCCGAGAATACTGAGCGGATTGGGATGAAATTCTGCACCTTGCTGAGTAATAATGTATTCAAACTACTTGCAAAATTTTGTCCAAATCGCACCACCAAGACCATAGATACCGTAGAAAATTCTAGCGAATTATCGAAAAAAAATTGATCAGCTGAAGCACTGACATGAATTCTGGAGTTTCGCCCAAGTTTCAGAATTTTTTTGACAGCTGTCGAAAATTCCTTCAATTGATTTCTGAAACTGGAAAATGCGAATCTACCTACAAGGTGCATGTACGAGCGCTCAAAAGCTCCTGCCTTCACGGCAGTGCTTTTCTAAATTTTTTTTTCTATATCGAAAATCTCACACATTGATCATAACATATACCTACCTACAAATATGAAAATTCTTTTCAGACCCACAAACAAGGCTGAGGATAAGGGTAAGGGTTATGGTAAGGGTTGGGTTAGGTTAAGGGTTGGGTTAGGTTGAGGTTAGCTTAGGGTTGATAATATTCCAACGTATACTTTAGCCACAGTAACGCGTGGCCGGATCTACTAGTATTCTAATAAAATTCGCCGATACTTGATGGAAATCCATAATCAAACTAACAATAGAATAATAATATGATTTCCACCACATTGGGTTAAATTCCACGACACGTGTTTCGATGCGAAGCATCATCTTCGGGTGGTTAAGATATAATTAGTACTACAGTTAGTTTGATGCAATATTCTGATCAACCAAAAATTGTTTCACCTGTGGCGTTAAGAATAACGGATATAACGAGGCAAGAAACCCTCGTCGTACACCAATATGGCAAGAAAAAATGTATTTTTTTTTTTAAATGAAGAAAAATATTTCCTTCGATTAAATTCAATAATTTTCGAAATTGTGGAAAAGTACTAGTATACATCTAATTTGGACCAACGTACATCTTAAATTTAACCCACAGAGCTTCAGAGCAGGAAAACGTTGTTCAAATAACATTGATTCTTCGATGGTTTTGGGTTCACGCAGTTTCGGGCGCCCCTGATATGGAATAAACTGGAATAACCACAGCTACATCATTTCTGATTTCTTGGAATAACGTCGCAATACTGGGAGACTTCTGCTGACGAAACACTACATTCATTTCGAGACTAATAAATTTGTATCATCGAAAATTCCGAGTCAGTGATTCATAATTCCATATACTAACAGCAGTGCTTCTAGGAAGGCGCATATATTATGACCTAAGAGAATGTTATGACGATAGAACTCCCGAAACCCAACGTGTATCTATTTATATCCTTCTGGGATTTTGCGAAGGCTTGGATATTCAGAGATTTTTTGACTTTAGAACAATAATTATTATTATTATTATATATTATTATTAAACTACAATAAGAGTGGAGATGTTACCTATGCACTCAAAACATTAACATTTTATATTTGCTAGCATTCAATTTATGCATTTATCCACTGATCGTACAAGTTCTTGAACATATTGATGGTAGTTGCATTGACTACAGCGATCGATTCCAAGTATCGAAAATTCTGTTAGACAGAAAGTTCATCCGGTAGGAGGTTCTAAATTATTCCTTGAGAAGTTTGTAGTTATGTCCTTATTCGCATTCAAAAGGAAGGTCTGCACCCATGCATTGCCCTGAAAGCCACTATCATATCACCCCTGGACCCTCTGGTACGGTTGTCCTCGGAGCTGGTCAGTCCAAATGATTCCATCCTTGCTTCATAGAAATTTTATTTGAAATTCCTGGAATTCATTCATCGGTCATGCAAAATCCGCAGATTCGGATGGCTTTATATCCGGAACTCTTCGGCGGAAGTTATAGTCAATTATAATTTATATGGAGGGCCGGCTGGGCGGCCCCCCATCGTGATAATAATAACGAATTCTTCATCAGTGAATCTAACCTATTAGTTTGGGACGATTCTCGGCTCAAAATTCGAAAATTCCAGAAGTTTGAACGAAATGATAACGCTCTTGTTCATAGGAACAATAATTCGAAAAATACCGATCTATTCGAATTGAATCTTTGTAGGTTAGTTGTAAAATAACGGCATTAAGGTTTGAGAGGAACTTTGTGAAGATAGTATAACTAAAAGATTCGAAAAATAATCTTTCTCAAAAAAATATAATGACCCTGATATCGATCACCTCGTGTAATTAACCATATATTATATGCATTACTACTTATACTTTTCTGTGCTAAAATTCCAAAAATTGATTGAAAATAATAATGTCTAGTGATTGTTCAATAAATAGTTTGGTTAATATAATGAACCTCAGGTCATAATAATTATAATGTTTTCATAACATCGAACTAATGTAAAAAGACATTTATCTAATCGCATGCCATAATGACAACGTTATGTCACCCAATTTTGATGACATAATGATTTCGTTATGGTACATTATGGTGCTCATTATAGTACTGTCCCATAATTAAATTCTATATAAAAACAAGCTGACCCGGCAAACGTTTTTTTGCCATATCTCTCCCTTTTTTCGCAATTTCAAAATTGCTCGAGGCCTTCGGCCTCTCGTTGTTCTGGCTATTAAAAAATAAGGGTTGATCGTAGAAGGGTGAAAATTGGGGATTGTATGTATGTTGTATCATAAAAAAATTGAAATTAGAAATTTTGTCTAAAAAATAATAATAAAAAATAAAAAAAAAATTTAGGGTTGGACTACCCCTAACATTTAGGGGGATGAAAAATAGATGTTGGCCGATTCTGATAGATACCGGATAAGCACAAAAAATTTCATCAAAATCGGTTAAGCCGTTTCGGAGGAGTATGGCAACGAACACTGTGGACACGAGAATTTTATATATTAGATTACGAAAAGCACTGCCGTGAAGGCAGGAGCTTTTGAGCGCTCGTACATGCACCTTGTAAGTGGGTTCGCATTTTCCAGTTTTAGAAATCAATTGAAGGAATTTTCCACAGCTGTCAAAAAAATTCTGAAACTTAGGCGAAACTCCAGACTTTATGTCAGTGCTTCAGCTGATCAATTTTTTTTTCGATAATTCGCTAGAATTTTCTACGGTATCTATGGTCTTGGTAATGCGATCTGGACAAAATTTTGCACGTAGTTTGAAAACATTATTCCTCAGCTAGGTGCAAAATTTAATTCCAATCCGATCAGTAGTTTCGTAACTATCAGGAAAAAAATATTTTGAACGGCCATATTCACGGAACCCCTAGTCTAATTTTGCTCATTAATGAACGCGGCTGCGATATTCGCGAACCAAACCCACCCTGAAAATTTCAAGTGCCTAGGCCTTTCCGTTCAGAAGTTACAATTTTCTATGGTTTCTATGGTTCTGGTCTTGCGATCTGGACAAAATATTGCTTTAATATGTCATTCTCGATTAAAATATAAAATTTCATCTCGATCGAATCCGTAGTTTCGAAATTATCGAGAAAATAAAATTTCAAACGACCGTATTTCAGAACCCCTAGTATAATTCTACTCATTGTTAAACGTGAACGCGACATTTCAGATCCACACCTTTCCTGAAAATTTCAAGTCCCTAGGCCTTTGCGTTCGAAAGTTATGATTTTCTATGGTTTCTATGGTTCTGGTCATATGATCTGGAGAAATGTAGCTTGAATATATCATATTCCATTTAAATACAAAATTTCGTGACGATCGAATCTGTAGTTTTGAAATTATCAAGAAAACTAAATTTCAAACGACCATATTTACGGAACCCCAGAAATAATTTTGCTCATAGATGAACGTCATCACGACATTCCAGAACCTCACCTATCTGGTTATGCGATCTGGACAAAATTTCACATGTAGCTTGAACACCTCATTCTCCATTTCAGTGCAAAATTTCATCTCGATCGAATCTGTAGTTTCGAAGTTATCAGGCGAACAAAATTTTGAACAGCCATATTTACGGAACCCCTGGTGGAATTCTGCCCATTACGAACTTAACCGAGGCATTTGGGATCTGAACCTACACTGAGAATTTCAAGTCTCTAGGTTGATCCGTTCGAGAGTTATCATGCTTACGGACGGACGGACGGACGGACAGACTCGAATTTTCCGACGGATTCGTCATCAGTGAGTCGAACATAGTCGATTGAGACCATTTTCGGCTCAAAATTCGAAAAATACAGACATCGTGACGAAATGATATAGCCCTCGTGTAAGTAGTAGGAGCGCTCAAAAATGATGAAAAGCACTGCCGTGAAGTCAGGAGCTTTTGAGCGCTCGTTCATCCACCTTGTAGGTAGATTCGCATTCTCCAGTTTTAGAAACCAATTGGAAAGATTTTGACAGCTGCCAAAGAAAATTTCGAACTAAGGCGAAAATCCAGACTTCACATCAGTGCTTTAGGTAACCAATTTTTTTTTCGATAATTCGCTAGAATTTTCGACGGTTTCTATGGTCTCGGTGATACGATCTGGACAAAATTTTGCACGTAGTTTGAATACATTATTACTCAGCAAGGTGCAAAATTTCATCCCAATCCGCTCAGTATTTTCGAAACTATCAGCAAAAAAATATTTTGAACGGCCATGCTCATGGAACCCCTAGTCTAATTTTGCTCATTGATGAACGTGACCGCAACATTCGAGATCCACACCTATCCTGAAAATTTCAAGTCCCTAGGCCTTTCCATTGCAAAGTTATAATTTTCTATGGTTTCTATGGTTCTGGTCATGCGAGCTGGACACAATTCTGCATGTAGCTTGAACACGTAATTCTCCACCTGAGTGCAAAATTTCACTTCGATCGAATCAGTAGTTTCGAAGTAATCAGAAAAACAAAATTTCGAGCGGCCATATTTACGGAACCCCTCGGCGAATTCTGCCCAATAACGAACTTAACCGCGGAATTTGAGATTCGAACCTACCCTGAAAATTTCAAGTTCCTAGGACATTCCGTTCGAAAGTTATCGTGTATACGGACAGACGGCCGGACGGACGAACAGACTCGAATTTTTTGACGGATTCGTCATCAGCGAGTCGAACATAGTCGTTTGAGACCGTTTTCGGCTCAAAATTCGAAAAATACAGACATCGTGACGAAATGACATAGCCTTCGTGTAAGTAGTACGAGCGCTCAAAAACATGTGATGGTGAGATCAAAAAAGTTTATCTAAAATGACTAACATAACTATGAACACAAAATATTCATTATAAATGGTAAAAGAGCAATTACTACAATTTGAAATATCAATTCCAATGGATTCTAGAGTTTTTACATCAGTAGTTGTGGCTTTTTGGTGAACTTGTAATTCTGTTTGGTTGTTGGCACCAAAAATTGCTTCAGAAATTTTTTTTTTGTTCTTTCGAATTTTTGATGTAACCTATAGCCACAGTATTGCTTTTCCATCCGCCATGGCCAATAATGAAGCAGACGATCGCCGAAAACAATGTCTAATGGTATATTCTTCAGAGTGAGGTTAATTCAAAAAAGTGGCAATAACTTTTGGCATCTTACCAAAGGTATGAATTCCAACGGGTTATTTCGTGCATTTCTTTTTTTTTAGTGTGACAAGAAAACGTCGATGGTTTGTGTTGCAAGGTCGTATTTTCACATGTTGTGACAAGTTCTACCATATTCAATCCTGAGATATTCCCCGATGTTATAAAAATTTCTCGCATTACCTCTGTTTTTGTATTCGGTGAAGTAATTCTTAAAACGGATCCTTCGTCTATCACATTTTTAACAAGCATTTTTGACAGTCCCTCTCTTCTGCATACATCGGCATCGGCATGACGGTACGTACGGAACGGGAAGAAATGAGGAAGAAATGCGAGGCCTGCCGTCCGTACACATTATCATGTGCGTTGCTCCATTAAATTCCATTGTAATTGTTTTTTTTTCCGTTTCGTGCCATCCGTCCGTCACATTAATATGTATCTGATGCTTCCGTTTAAAACTACGTGACATTTTGTTCAGTAAAAATTTTGGATCCTTTAGCTCTCTAACCTTCTGATTCAGGTTTTAACAATGCCACCAGCTGTAGGTACTTACTAATATCGACGTTTTTTCTCGTTAAAAAAAATACTTCTTATCATCGAATAATACGACCAGAGAAAAGATGGTTTTCTTTCCTTGGATAAGCATTCAAAGTAAGCCAACATTATCTTTTCATGAGTGATATTCTTGATTTTCTTGGTAGAACACCATTCTTCGTACCGATTAAACGCTATTTTATATACACTCCGTGATTTTTCCGGCAAAAGGGAGTCGACGATATTTCGCGTCATTTCTTCCAAATCAGAAGGAAACCTACCAGTTTCAGAATGACTCATTATTATATTCAATTCTACGTGACAATTGTTTGACAGCAGATAAATAAATAATACTCGCGTTCCGAAATTACTGACCAGTACTGGCCAGTACTGGTACCCGTTCCGAAATTACTGAATTTTACTGGCATCGTTTTCCCGCCATCTGTCAATGTACCCCGTGCGAGGCTAAAAATCTGCTATTGGCTACTTCGCATTCCGAAATTACAGTTTTTAACTGGCATCGTTTTCCCGCCATCTTTCAATGTACCTTGTGCGAGGCTAAAAATCTACTGTTGGCTACTGCCAGAAAAAGGATGTGTGAGCGCCAGTACGTCAAAAAAGTGAGGTTACGTAAATATTTTGATTTGAATCATTTTCATACAAGAATTGTTTGAAAGAAAACCTAGTAACAAATTAATACAATCTTTATATTTCACCTGGCCTGATATCTCGGGTTATTTGAAGCCTTTCGTTTATCCCATTAACTGTATGTGGATTATTCTGTATATTTCGTTCGACATTACTTTCCTCTGTATGATGTTCTGGATTATTTAATTCTAGATCTATAAAATCACCTCCCATTTCACAAATATTATGAATAACACAACAAATTTTGGAATAAATTGGATATCTGTTAGTGGACAGCAATAGAGTAAACTCTGAAATCTATTTTTCAACAATCCGAGAGTTCTTTCAATGATGGTACTAATCTCGGTACTAATAGACGAAAGATGTTGGTTGAAGTAGATTTGCTGTGAAGTTAAATGCCCATTATCCCCATAGGGCACTGGCGGATCCAAGGGGGGGCACGGGGGGCACGTGCCCCCCCCCAGACGGAATTTTTTGTACTGTGGAGATTCCATCACAGTACATAATCAGAAAAATTTTTTGCCTTGCACCCCTTGTGCCCCTCCAGAAAAAATCCTGTGCCCCCCCCAGAAAGAAATCCTGGATCCGCCCTTGCCATAGGGAACCATTGCGTGTTCATGAATATTTTAGGCACCGACTCCTATAAAATTTGAATTCTGTGGAAAATACCTCTCTGGATTCAATAAAAAGCCATTTAATTCAGATAGTCTGAAAACTCTTTGATCATTCACTGATCCACAATTACCCAAATACACATGGGTGAATCGACTACAATAAGAATGGAATATGCAATACCATAACCTTTCGAGGTAATGATTTTAACTGTAACTGTATAGAATACTTATGATGTCTATTCATGAATGAATCGCCATCTTCGGAAGGTTTTCTAATTTCAATGGGATATTCGTCTATCGCACCTAGAATTTGGCTTATTGGCCATTTACTTCTGAAGCCATTCCAGATTGAATTGACTTCTTCACCTTTCGTCCATTTAATAATTTGTGGAGCCAATCGACAAATATCAGTCACAACTCTTCTGAATGTGCGAAAAGATAGAGTTTCACCTATATGAATTGGGCGTTGCCATGTACCACAGGGCAATAAGCAATTGGTAAAGGTTATTCTGGTCTACCAGCTGAATCTACTTCCTCGTGTAGCTCAGTTTTCAAAATTGTTACCAAATACATAATTAAATGTACCTATCAGGTAGGACACTACAAATGTTAGAATGTGTCTAAAAGGTAATTCATAATTTATACTCGAAAAGGTTCATTGCTCTTCATATAGGACAGGACAGATATAAATAAGCTTTATGCAATACTAACTGAAATGAGATTTAAATAAACTAGGTGAATAATTTTGCACTAAACCTAGATGATTTTGAATCCTTGGAAGAGGGATAATCTGACCTCGCATGTTTTTATAGTAGAAATAAATTTCTGCTGAACAAATTACGAAATCTTGGTCTTCCCCACTGCTACTGCTACTGATCGATTCCTCAGTTGAATAATCAGATAAATCGTCCACCAACGCTCCTATAAAATTCTCCATATTTCCTTTGAAACTCTCGCTAGTCTCGCTAAAATTTCAGCTCGTCAATTTTTGCCGCGACTAAACGTCAGTTTTGACGTTTCAAAATTTACTGACAAGCGTTCCGTAATTACTGGCTGTCGCCAGTACTGGTCAGTAATTTCGGAACGCGAGTATTATCATAACAACCTGACGTTGTCTTACTCCTTCAAAAATAGGTGTCATTGTGACATGTCAAAAATGCAGTTTTCAATTTTTCATCAGATAAAATTTTGTATGTAATACGAATCATAAACGATCATAATGGCACACGTCGTGTTATCGGACTCGGCTACGCCTCGCCCATTATCGCCCAAATTCACGACTTTTACCATAATGATCGTCTTTATGATACTCATTACATAATTAATTATTATATAATCAAATATGCGTAATAATAATGTAAAGAATACATTGAATCAATGTCTTCAGTTATTGATGAAGATGCAGAGGCGATAGCTTGTAGGAAATATAAACTGAATGAAATAAGCACATTGGATTCTACGCAAGATATTCAAAAAATTACCTAAAGCACTGCCGTGATGTCAGGAACTTTTGAGCGCTCGTTCATGCACCTTGTAGGTAGATTCGCATTTTGCAGTTTCAGAAACCCATTGAAGAAATTCTGAAGGACATACTTGAATTTTTCGATGGATTCGTCATCAGTGGGTCGATCCCTGTCGATTGAGACCATTTTCTGCCCAAAATTCGAGAATGTGAGGTTTCGCCAAATTTCTGCAATTGGTTTCTAAAACTGAAAAATGCGAATCTACCTACAAGGTGGATGACTTCATGGCAGTACTTTTCTCGAATTCCTTCTATCCACTTCAAATGAAACATCTAGTTGGGAAACCAACATAACAAATTTGCGTTATCTTTTTTTGGCACTCGTGCGGTGGAACACAAACCTTGTAGAGTGGGTTAGGTGAATGGTAAACTCTGGACGTTATGTCCTCGAAGCGAGAAAAAATTTCAGGAAAGGAAGGTTGGCAATGAGGGATTTTTTAGTGAATTATGCAAAATGCAAGTGGTTTTCATAACAGTCAATTTATCGTTGACCGATAAATTCCCTAAACAAAATAATAGAACAACTTTTCACTATTCACTTTACCTATTAGAAGGTGGTTGAAAAAAATGCGTTGCTACTTATGGTGGCAACACGTATGAAAATACGTACTAAACGATCTTGCCCCATTAGGAAATCGAAAACAACCAAAATGGGACAGTTGTTTGGTTACTTAACAAGATATCTTGCTGAATTTCTCATCAACTTTCTCCTCGAAGTTTCAATACACCTACATTTTCAAGCACGCTGTTGCAGGATATTTGAATATCCATCGCGTTCTTTCGGCTTTTGGAAAGCTATAACGATAGTGTTAGAGAGTACTTTCATTTTTATCTGCATCAGCCGATCGTATATACGGCTTGATCGGAAAAAGAGCCCCTGTTTTATGTGGTCCAATATAGAATAGGATTATGTATAAACATGTATCTCCCCTTCCGAAAAAATTCTCCGACACGTCGTTTTTTGATTCGAGGGGGACAACTTTTAAGATCGAATTCACAACCATATCGCTTCAAACCTTAGTGTTAGAGCACCAACCCCTGAATTTTTAATAGGGCAGATGGGGTGAGTGATACTTCATCTGAGAGGCCTTTCTATCCTGAGTTCAGCACATAAATTTTGTTGTCATTTAATCCATTCTTCTTCGAGATATTCAAATTTAAATTTTGTGCAGTACGGAACCCCTGGTCGAATTTTGACCAATAACGAACTTAACCGCGGCATTCGAGATTCGAACCTACCCTGAAAATTTTCAAGTTTCTAGGTCGTTCCGTACGAGAGTTATCGTGTGTACGGACGGACGGACTCGAATTTTTCGACGGATTCATCATCAATGAGTTGAACCTTGTCGATTGGGACCATTTTCGGCTATAAATTCGAAAAATACGGAATGATAGAGCCCTCGTGTAAGTAGAACAAGCGCTCAAAAAACTGTGAGTGGAACAACTTTGAATGATACCAAATATTGAAGGTGCATTCAAGTTCTTTTCGAAAGATAAAACAATAATTCCAAATTCGACATACAAAGTGATGTTTTTACCCTGGAAAAATTAAATGAAGACTAACGATTCTGGTACTGAAGTATAGGAATAATTAATATATCGTTTTCTCGATCTCAACAACGACCCAAGTTTCAATAAATTCTGTGAAATAAATTACGTCGATTTTTTTTGGTTCTATGATAGTCATTGTATTTCCATAAATTCGAAAAATCAACCTGTAGATTTCTGGGAAAATCCAGAAATTAATTTCTGACTGTCAATCCGGACTCACCAAGTCCTACTCTAAGAGTAAGGGTATGTACAGTGGGACACCTCAGAAAAAGTTTTTGCGCGCTTGTTTCTATGAAAAGGAGCGTTATTATTTTGCCGAAATGTCCTATATTTTCGAATTTTGAGCCGAGAATGGTTTGAAACTATTGGGTTGCACTCACAGATGATGAATTCGTGGTCAAATCCAACTATTTGCCATATCCTGCTGAAATGTGTGTCTAGATAAGGCATGAATGAAATGTAGACATTCAGTCAGAGTTTCCTCTTCTGGTTTTGAGAATATTTTATATTCGGCGATGTAATTATCATTTCTCCCAGACCTAATCGTATTAAAACTCAACTCGGGAAAAAACAAGGCAATGAAATTTAAAAAAATATTCCTTCATAGTAAAATATTATTCATTAAAATACCAATAGATATGCAGAAGATCGTATGAATAAATGTTGTCATTTTTTTGGAAAAAAATATCTAACTTCGAATTCCTTCAGTATCGTAGACATTCGTGGATAAACTGACTCTCTAGTCTCTAGACTGAATTCATCGTTCTCCCCTCCCTCTGGGAAGAAAGAATGGATAATCCGGAAATACTTTAGAGAAGAGCTATTGGGCGCTCTGAAAAAAGTACAAAAAAAGTTATCCCCGGTAGGAATTTTTTTTTCGAAATAATTGTTGTTTACTACACCACGTTGCATTTCTGTTTAACACGCTCACAAATAAATCAAATCCATCAGTTCCTTCATAGTAAAATACATATTCGTGATTAAAATACCAATAGATATACAGAAGACCGTATGAATAACGGTTGTAATTAATTCGGAAAAAAATATCCATTTTCAAATTTCATCATAAAAAATCATACTTTCACATAATGAAATATTTTATGAGGGAATTTGAAGTTAGATATGTTTTTACAAAAAAATGACAACATTTATTCATACGGTGTTCTGTACATCTATTGGTATTTTAATGAAGAATATGTATTTTACTATGAAGGAACTGATGGATTTGATTCATTTGTGAGCGTGTTACACAGAAACGCAACGTGCTGCAGTAGACATCATTATTTTGAAAAAAAAAATTTCTACCGGGATAGCTTTTTTGTACCTTTTTCAGAGCGCCCAAAGTTCTTCTCTACAATACGAAATGTTTTTGAAATAGTTTTGAAGCGGGATCCACCCAAAAAATGACTACTTAAAAATTGCAATGCCCGGACAACAAATAAAAACCGGCCCGGACAACAAATAAAAACCGGTTCGGACGCCCTAAAAACTAGGACAAATCCGGGAAAACCCGGACAGATGGCATAATCACATTAATCCGCCAGTGTATCCGAAAAAAAAAATTACCATCTCATGAACATCATCCATGCGGAATATTCTCGCAAAATCTGCAGCAGCAATGCCATCAAAAAGCAATTGCTCATTGAACCCTCTACAATCTCAGTCAAAATCAGCCGCGGTTAAATCTAAGGTTTTATATTATTAACTAACCTTAACCTAATCCTTACCTAACCCAGCCCAAAGCCTACCCCAACCCAGTCAAAACCCAACCCTAACCTAACTATAACATAGCGCCATCTATTAGATACTCACCTAATTCAGCCTATGAATTACCTTACACTGCCATCTGTTAGAATCTTACAGATAATTATAACTCTTAGTCAGATAGTGAACTAATAATTTGCAATAAAAAAATATTGCAACTATGAATTGAGATATAAACTATACTATCTCTCAAGTTGGGCCAAACTGCAGACAGTGTGCAAAATTTGACTAAAATCGTTTTAGTAATTTAAGGGTTCATCGCGGACAACATCGAGGGATGAACATTAAAAGTTTGACAGTTACGAAATCCTTGAACATTTTGTATTGGAAGTTTTTTTTTTTAAATTATTTTTTCAATATTTTTGAGCGCTCGTACTACTTACACGAGGGCTATATCATTTCGTCACGATGTCTGTATTTTTCGAATTTCGAGCCGAAAATGGTCTCAATCGACTATGTTCGACTCACTGATGACGAATCCGTCGGAAAATTCGAGTCTGTCCGTCCGGCCGTCCGTCCGTAAGCACGATAACTCTCGAACGGAACAACCTAGCGACTTGAAATTTTCAGTGTGGGTTCAGTTCCCGAATGCCTCGGTTAAGTTCGTTAATGGGCCAAATTCCACCAGGGGTTCCGTAAATATGGCCGTTCAAAGTTTTGTTTCCCTAATTACTCGAAAAATACAGATTTGATCGATATGAAATTTTGCACTCAAATGGAAAATGAGGTGTTTTAGCTACATGTGAAATTTTGTCCAGATCGCATGACCAGAACCATAGAAAATTGTTACTTTTGAACGGAAACGTCTAGGGACTTGAAATTTTCAGGATAGATGTGGATCTCGAATGTCGTGATCACGTTCATCTATGAGCAACATTAAACAAGGAGTTCCCTAAATACGTTCGTTTGAAATTTTGTTTTCTCGATAAATTCGAAACCACGGATTGAAACTTGAAATTTTCAGGGTGGATTTGGGTCGCGAATATCGCGGTCACGTTCATCAATGGGTAAAATTAGATTAGGGGTTCCGTAAATATGGCCATTCAAAATATAATTTTGGTGAGAGTTTCGAAACTACTGATCGGTATGGAATGAAATTATGCACCTAGCTGAGGAATAATGTATTCAAACAACGTGCAAAATTTTGTCCAGATCGCATCACCAAGACCATAGATACCGTAGAAAGTTCTAGCGAATTATCGAAAAAAACTTGATCAGCTGAAGCACTGACATGAAGTCTGGAGTTTCGCATAAGTTTCAGAATTTTTTTGACAGCTGTCGAAAATTCTTTCAATTGATTTCTAAAACTGGAAAATGCGAATCTACCTACAAGGTGCATGTACGAGCGCTCAAAAGTTCCTGCCTTCACGGCAGTGCTTTTCGTAATTTTTTATAGTTATTCTGCTATTCTGGACAGAGACCAATACAACAAATCGAAAACTATTAAAATCGATCCAGCTGTTCTCGAATTTTCAAATCATTCACCTAAATTTCAGATGATGTGATACGCAGGTTACAAAGTCGTTTTTGCTACAAATATCGTACCTACTAAGAATTTCGAGGATTTCAGTTGACGTAAATTATTGAGTATAATATTAAACAAACCTTATTGCTCATTTCATAAAGGCACATCATTTAATGTTTATATTCCAACTCTCCTAGATCTCTGCGAGAATTCTCATAAGCTCAGATTGCTCAGAAGCTTGTGCGAGTTAGAAGATCTGGTTTTCACCCATCAGTGAATAATGGAACCGTACTCCAGGTCAGAACATTTCTTTCCCGACCGTAGGATTCGAACCCGGGACCTTTCGATCACGAGCCAAAAGCAAAGTCAAAAAATTTCGAACGGCCATATTTATGGAACCCCCTTGTCTAATTTTTCTCATTGATGAACGTGATCTCGAAATTCGCGATCCGAACCTACCCTAAAAATTTCCAGTACCTAGTCCTTTCCGTTCGAAAGTTATGATTTTCTATGGTTTCTATGGTTCTGATCATGCGATCTGAAAAAAATGTAGCTCGAATATATCATTCTCAATTTGAATACAAAATTTCGTCACGATCAAATCCATAGTTTTGAAATTATCAAGAAACTGAATTTCAAACGACCATATTTACCATATGACCATATGAACGTGACCGCAACATTCGAGATTCACACCTATCCTGAAAATTTCAAGTCCCTAGGCCTTTACATTACAAAGTTATAACTTTCTATGGTTCTGATCATGCGAGCTGGACACAATTTTGCATGTAGCTTGAACACGTTATTCTCCGTCTGAGTACAAAATTTCACCTCGATCGTATCTGTAGTTTCGAAGTAATCAGGAAAACAGAAATTCGAGCGGCCATATTTACGGAACCCCTAGGCGAATATTGACCGATAACAAACTTAACCGCGGCATTCGAGATTCGAACCTACCCTGAAAATTTCAAGTTTCTAGGACATTACGTTCGAGAGTTATCGTGTAGACGGCCGGACGGCCGGACAGACTCGAATTTTCCGACGGATTCGTCATCAGTGAGTCAAACATTGTCGTTTGAGACCATTTTCGCCTCAATTCGGAAAATACAGACATCGTGACGAAATGATATAGCCCTCGTGTAAGTAGTACGAGCGCTCAAAAAGCTTGGATTCAAACGAAATTTCGCATGCCTACCCTACTCCCTAAGGGCCATTTTATGAAGATATTTTCGATTTTGAGGGAACACCAGTGGCGTGCAATTCGGTCACATCTCAATTATTTCGAAACAAAAAGTTTGTCACTGTTATTTTCAAGGAATAGATAAGGCAATTTCGAATTGGTGGTTTAATTTTGAGTAAAATTTGTTTTCACAGAACAAAATTTAAAGCTTCTGTTTCAGAGATGATTAGTTTTTTTGAAAGACGTGCTGACTAGAAATTGGCTACAAATCAAATAGGAAATTTATTTAAAAATCAAAAGGTAACGAAAAATAAATATGACATCACAGCATATGTTCAAAATGCAGACCGTCAGCCTCGATGCATTTCTGACAACGGCGAAATAATGAATTAACTGCATATTTCATCATTTCCTGATTTTGCCTCAGCTCAACGCAGACATCTTTTATTCGCGGGATCAGCTCGTCGCGGGTTGTCACGGGAGTACTATGAACTTTTTCTTCAATGAAACCCCAAACAAAGTAGTCCAGTATGTTTAGTTCGGGTGAGCGAGGAGGCTAGGGTATGGGTCTCGGCGAAATTAGCGGTATACGACCGATCCACCGCTCTGGATATTTTTCGTCGGGCCATTCTTTTACGTAAATTCCATAATGAGGAGGCGCTCCATCCATCTGAATCCAATGCCTTTGCAACAGATGTACGTCTTCCATTAAACCATCCAAGTCGCTATCCAGAAAATCGTGGAACAGCATCGCGTTCAATCTTGGGGGTAAAAAGTGTGGCCCACAAAGGTTGTTACTTATTACCCCCAGCCATAGGCAGATCCAAGGGGGGGCACGGGGGCACGTGCACGTCCACCATAAATGAAATGAATATCAGCATACTCATTGTTTGAGAATACGTATGGCATTTTTGAGATTTCAAAACAATTAATATTTGTGGCATTTAGTAAACGTATCTGTCAAACAAACAATCAAATCGATTGTTTCAAGTTATCTCTCCGAGGTATTACCGAATTCAATTCATGGCTGACTAAATAATGAATTTGTAGCCAATTTCGAGTTAGCACGTCTTTCAAAAAAACCAATAATCTCTGGATCTGGAATTCCAAATTTTACTCTGTAAAAGCAAATTATACTCCGAATTGAACAAGTTCAAAGTTGCCTTATTTATTCCTAAAAAATAACAGTGACAAACTTTTTTCTTCGAAATAATTGAGATGTGACCAAATTGCACGCCACTGGTGTGCTATTGCATAAAAATGATTTTTTCTTGTGAACTTCAACACCCTGTATATCTCTTAGGGATCGAGATAGAGGTATATAATATAGATTTTCCGAATCAGGACAACAAGGAGAATATCCCATTAAATTTTTAACAATTAAAACTGATACACCCTGTATAAGGTATATACAAGGTATAAGGAATTGTTCATTGTAAGTTGTTAGGTGGTTGATGAAATTGCTATTAGTTTATATTCTTCCACTAAAACTGAGTTTTTACACATTATTCATTGTTTCATATTTGTAACTTCAACTTTGATTCTTCAACCTTCAGGATAATAAAACAACAAAATCGAAATATCAGTTATAATATATATTTAAAAAAGTTTTGTAAATTCACAACACAGCCATTGTAAACAACTTATTGGTGAACAGTTTACACAATCTTCAAAATTTCAAGTTTCAATGATAGTAGAATGACCTTGAAAGTTGAAAAATATACCTTATCTTGAAATATTACAACTTAGAATAACTTCACTCTGGTAAAATTGTGAACATATTAATTTTTCCAATCAATATTCTCTTTATGTTTAGAAAGTCTTTTGGTCCCATTCTTTCAGGAAGGAACTTCTTTACCATAATTATTTACAAAAAAAGGTTTATATTTTGCAAGGTACATGGGGCCAATAGCAGAGAGCCAAATAAAAAATTTCAAAATACATATTGGTAACTACAATGCATTGATATAAAAGGGATATATCTAATGTTCCTTCAGAATTGAAAAAGATGATAAAGCAAGCCATGTAAATTTGAAGGTATGGCTTGCTTATATCATGGGAAAGTATATATCAATATTTATGATATATTCCTATGATAAAAGCCAAGTCTTAATTTAAAAAGTCAATAGCACCCTTGACCTAATTTTTTCTTGAACTCTCCACATAAATAAGTATATGTAAGATAAGAAATTCAATGTCAGCATTTTTACAATTTCATGGAATATCTCCTTGAAATGAGTGAGGACAAATAATTTCTTAGTTTTTGTAGGAACATTTGGCAACATTGGAAAATGTTGAGATCAAGTACATTATTTCATTACAAATTTCATCATCCAGATTACCCAAAATTAGGCTTCCTAAATATTTTTAGAAAATGATGAAAGTCAAATATCTTAGATAAATCAACAAGTTAAGAAATCGTAATTTCAAGAAAATAACAGCCAAATTTCGTTGATTAATATCACTTATTTCTATCACAATATTTTTCAAAAATCGCAGAAGTACAAAATGAGATTCGTCAAATTTAATAAAAAACTGAGGTGATAAAGGGTATACATGAAAAAATGGTGTGGGATGAAGAATGAAGATAAATGGAGCTAATAAATAAAAAGCAGAATGGATGTGATGATAGGTGAAAAACAGAGAGATATTATCAAGCATAATGAGAGTTATTCTTTCGAAAATTGAAATACTTTGATTCATGCTGTTTCCGAATCTTGAAAAGTATCAGCTCTAAACAACTCAGAGCGTCTTCATATGGACTATGTCCAGAATCAGATGTTTGTATTTTTTTTTGAAGATTTGTCCACATCAAATGTTTGAGCGAATACCTGAAAGGATATCCACGTTCATGAGGAAAAATCAGTGCAGTGTCCACAACTCTCGAGTGCAGCATTTTGAGAACACGCAAGTCATTATCTAAACCATGTCCTATTAAGATAGTATCTTTAGTAACCAGTTTGAGAACCTCACTTTGCATTTTTGAAAAAGTCTTGGATGTCAGACTGTTAACATCACATTCAGTCACTCCCGAATATCTTGTATTGTAGTCAACAACTTCGTTTTCTGGTTGCACAAACTGATCATACACTATAGTTCCATTATAAGCTAGAATGGTCACTTTGCACACTTCCAGCCCTTTCACAGTGTAACACATTTCACAGTCCAAAGAGTAAACCTTTTGTTTTGACTCCTTTTTGGAAGGTTTAGTTTTCACAAATCCTTCCAACGGCTCGTTTATACCAGCTACAGTTCCATTCCACACGTGAAGCTTTGCAGTTGTGCATCCAATGGAACCAGGAGGCTTTTTACAGCAGGTATAGGTGTAGTGCAGTAATTTACCCCAATGGTAGCAGCAACGTTCTTTCGTTAAATATTCGTCATCAGTGATGAAAAATCCAGTCTTACATCTAACACAAGTTCTTTCAACACCATTGGCCTGTTTCGAAATAGACGATAATCCCAAGCTGGATTTTCCTACCTCATTATCTTCACAGCTATCAGAACTGTTTGAATTTTGATCAGAATCGGTATATGAATCACACTTTCTTCTTCCGTCATAAACTTTAAGAGGACTTGAGAAACACTGCCTCAAAACTCGGACTTTATTGTTTGCTTCATTCAAATCAGGATACCCATTGGTGAAAAGTTGTTCAGGCAGTAGGGTGAAATCATTCAGGAGGGTATATAGCTGATCTTCTGTCAATCCCATTTCACAGGGAACTGATTTATGTATCTTCAAGTTGAAGTTACTATTGTTAATAGAATTTGTTTTCGTGCTTTTTTGCTCAGGCTTTCGATTTTTCTTCTGTCTTCTGGATAGGCTTTGTCTATTATCAATATTTCTAGAACAGATATTCTCTTTATTACTTTCGCTCCAACTGCTTATACTTCCTCCACTGTCCTCAGTTGATGTTGAACCTGGATCGTCTGTACACAGAAATAAAATATCACTTAATATCACCACGCACTACAATTGATCCTATATTTCACTTTGGAATCACTACAGATAAAATTAGGGTCTACCAAAATTAGAATAATGATAGGTGTAATATGAATTTTTGGGAAAAAGAATATTTGGAAGAGTTGCTGAATTATTTTCCCAACACCTTTCAAGAATATGAAACTGAAATCGATTTCAAAATCCAACAGTCTATGTAAAAACTCACCATCACTGCAAGTCGCCAGGTATTTTCCATTTGAGGAAAAGTCAGCATGTAGCACTTCTCCTGTGTGACCCTTAAATGATCCTACATGTGATGGATGGGTAGAACGCTTCTTCGATGCTACCCATTGCGAATCTTTAGCTTTCTGTTTATGTTGAGACTGATTATTTTTCACAATTTTAGCTTCGGTTTTTTTGTCTGAAAAAATTTATAAAATACGTTTGAAATTATATGAATATGAATTAACCATAAATCATATTGAATCGATGGTATTTATTCAATTCATTTCTTATAACATATAATTCTCTGGGTCGGTGAATGAGGATAAATAGAATCACGCGGCGCACTGTAAATTAACCTCAAAACAGGAGCAGGCCTGGGAGTCTTGCTTCGAAGTAGACAAAAATATCAAGAAAAATGAATACCTTCTTCGGGAGAAAAGTGACAATATATGTAGTTTTGAATTTAAGATACATTTTTTCAACTAAATTAATACCAGCAGCCTTACTTGATATTTTTTTAACCACTTTTTCAGTCCTTAATGATGAAACAACATAGCACAAGAGGGAAACGAAAACACCCACTAATAGACCAAAGATAACCGAAGGATTTAAAAGAGTTTCCGCGATACCTTCCATTTTAATTTTGCACGAAAAAATGCTAAAATGAACCGATCCGAAGAACCCGCCAACTTACATCCGCACCAAAACAAAATACGGAGAATGACACATGCGCGCAGAGTTTCTCTCACTCAAAGGGCCATTTTCATGGTAAAGTGCGCCAAATTTGAATGCCCTGATGCCCTATTTCAATTCTTTTTTAATTTTCAGGACATCTGTTGATTTCTTTTAATCGTGCGTGACATGATTGGAACCCATTCGTTTGCTATGATGAGAGCGAAGGTCGAAAATACCGTATACAGTAGACTTGTTGAAATTCAGATACAAACTGGCAACTGGCGGTTTTTAACGTTACTTGAGTGTATAATACCGTAATGAAGTTGGAATCCAGCGGATCTTGCGCGCTGAAACGGGGGTAAAGGGGTCTCGCAGGATTGACGATCTACCTTTACCGCTACCACATATGCCTTGTTCTGACAAAATCCGCTAGTATTTCCATTTAGTCGAGTACCGAGTATTTTAGTGATTGAACATGTCTGTAGATGAATCAGTAATTCAGTAGGTACCAAAAGGCGTCGCCAGGAGATGGCCCGGGGGGTCAAGTTGGAAATTGTGAATTAGTGTTTGGGATGTACATAATATGTGTAAAACACTTTTTGACTTCTCGATCAATTCCTAACGAAAATGTTTAGTTTTCGCGCGCAGCCCTTTGACTAAATGATGGCGTAGTCAGAGATAGATAACCATAGAGTCCATCCATAGATACATGGTCAACTCACTATTTGCGGTTTCAACCACCGATGTGGGCGCTGCGAACTGTAAACAAACATGGAGGAAAACTAATATCTTTTCTGGATTTATTGTGGCGAAACGGATTATTTAAGGTGTTTTTCAGGTTTTTCTTCGATTTTTTGAGTTTTATGTGAAGACCTTTTCAGTGAATGATGGATTATTGATAGTGTAGTGTCAAGTTTATTCATTTTAGGTGAACAAACGGGTTTTTTCAATTTTAATTATGTCGAAATTGTTGATAATTCAGTAGGAAAAATGGAGCACTATTTGAGTTTGACGGCAGGGTTCAATACACCTAATAGGAAAAAATCACGAACCGCTAGATGGCGCCGAAAATCACAAGGAAATTATTCTGTCATTTCTGTCTTTCATAACAAGTAAATCAAATATTTTTTATGAGATTGCGGAATTAATAATAATGCCTGTGAAAGTCGATATATCCACTTCGTACATTTTTGATTATATGGGTGAACGTGAATGTGATATTAAATGACCACTATATAATAGAAAATTATAGAACTCACGATGAAAAAAAATATCTTTCAGGAAGTGTTTGCTGCAAAGTAAAAACTTCTTTGAGATACGTTTCCCAATCTTCAAGATTGTCTGCCATTTTTTAACTGATTTGGGATTCAACGGGAATTTATGCAAAGAAATTTCACAAGAACTATGTGATGAGCATTGAGGAACAGAGCACATTTTTCGTGATCTTATTCCCACATTACCTCTTACAATCCGCTGAATTTTCAGCTCGTATATAGTTCATTTGAAACAATTGTCCATAAATTATCATCTAAATATATCACTTTCGATACATAAATGACTCAAAATCATACAAATATTTCACACTTTTCCCATATAAACACACACATGTTAGTTTGTTGTTCATCACTCGAGTAGTTCAAACGATTAAAAGTAGATGTCGCCCACTCCGTGATTTTTCTCTATAGCCGATCATTTGTTGAGGCGAAACAAGTGCTAAAGAGTAGTGTACTGTATTCGTACTTTTAAGGATTAAAACTATTACCGACATTACAGGTTTCTATTGAAAACCGCAAAGAAATAGAACTCTACCTTAAATGAGTTCTTTTTAACGTGAAAATATAACTCTAGATAAACTTCGGCCAAGATCGTGATCGTATAGTGGTTGAAGGACTCTACATTGTGTATGCAACCCAAATTACGCTTATTAGGATAAATAAATATAAATCGGTACTCCCACAACTGCTGGTATAACGAACTCACTAGAATATCTTATTCTCGCGCAAGCACTGAAGACTGGAACAACACTTTTCGGACTCGAAGATCTGGAACAACTGACTTCCCTATCTTGTTCGCTCATGATCCTCGATTTTTCTCACCCCCCTCCCTTGCACCGCTGCGAGACCAGAGACGAATTCTTCTCTCTACCAACTACCTATGCTCATGAGTCGATAATATGGATTCCTGCGGGGAATAATAAAATGGCGTGCGCAGAGGTCAGAACTGCACATTAGTGAGATTAGTTTATGGAAAATTGAATGGTGAAGGTGTTTATTCCTCCAACAAAATAATGGCACTTTGCCTACAAACCAGTCTCCTTCTGACGGAAAAACCCCATGAAATATTTGGTTGGCAAGAGCTGGATTCTTCCACAGAAATTTGGAATATAATTTCATTCACCTGTTCCTGTAAAACTGGAGCTATGGGCGATGCAAGCTTTTTTTTGCAACACTTCTGAAGTGCACAAGGTGTATTTATTAACAGTTCAATAGTGGCATGAATTGAGCCCTCGCAATTAAGCTTGATGCTAACCAGCATTTATTATTTTTTTTTTCCTTTTTTCCACTATGCCAAAGGCATAAGGGACACAAACTGCTGCGGCATTTTTCTTAGAAAATTTATGGAAATTTATAGCCCTGTTTTGATTTTCCTTCGAGGGGCATTGAAGACACTACAATTAGTACAATTAGGTACAATTGTAAAGTGTTTTTTTATAGTACTAGAACTTTGTTCGTCCATTGTTATATGATCCAACTAGCAGATTCGACCACGCAATGCTTTGGCTAAGGTATACGTCTGATTATTTTGTAGTAAAGTATTCAAACCAGTGGAATTATTATTATTATTAACCCCAACCTAACCTAAACCTACCCTAAACCTATCCTTGATTTTTCAAAAGTTGAAACCCAGTTCTCAAACAGTTCTAAATTTCTTCAGTTTTGGGTAAGACCTAGAAACTTGGCATCACTCCTCGCACGTTATCGGCTGTAGTGGGGACGCGATGACCTGCCGTCGATTTGAGAACTACGCTGCCGCGTAGATAACTATCACTCTTTGTCATACATAATGAATAAAAAAATATTGCAGAGGTAAATTGAGATATAAACTATCCTATCTTTTGAGTTGGATCAAACTGCACACAGTGTGCAACATTTGATTGAAATCGGTTCAGTATTTTAGGAGTTCATCCCGGACAAACAACATGACACGTGTGTACGATGGAAACAGCGGCGTAACTACACAGGTGCAAACCGGTGCATTGCACCGGGCCCCTAAGTGCTGACCAGCAAACCATGTTTGAACTAGCTGAAAAGATCTTAAAAACATGTGAAAATTTTTGAATGAACTATATGTGATTTAAATGAAATATATAAATCAGCGCTGTACCAATTAGAATTTATAATATAACGTAAATAGTATGTATTCAATCGATTTTCCCATTTGAATATTAGTCAAGTTACATTGAATTATCCAAAAATTACATGAATTTTTTTACGCTTCCGCACTGTGTCATCATTTATTATATTCCATTATATCATAATTAAGTGTATGTACCGACAAGTAGGTACTTTTTCGCCGCTCGTACCACAGGGGTGTCATAAAAACCATCTGGTATTGCTCCTTCTCCTTGGCACCCAGATCTATTTTCTATTTATCTCTTTCATCTGCGAGTACGAAATTCTCGCAAATTTTGTTTTTTGTCAATTGAAAAATAGTGCTCACAATCGGAACAAAAATATGATGCCGCTCGTGCAATAGGTAATAAGCACTTCTCCTGCCCACATGCCTAATCATTTTCTTTTCCGCTCTTGCGTCGTTAAAAGTTCCAAAATTTATAAAAATTTTGCTGCTTGGGGCTGTGTTTTTTCTCGAAAAGGTGTGTATTATTTTTGTGTATAGTAAAATCGGGTGAGATGGCCATCGGTTTGCAAAATATGCGCCTGCAATTTTTTTTTAAGTTTAGGATTATATCATATTTTCATTTCAACAGCTTAAGTATCATCCAAACAGGTAGGTAAATGAATAGGGTTAAAATACTTTTAGAATTTTCGTTTTATTATTTATAAATATAAGTGTTATGTGGCCATCTATCCTTGTTCAGTGGAGTTAGTTGGCCATATGGTTGGAGCGCCTTCTTTTCTTGTTTGGTTTTCTTTACAGATCTTTTTTTCACCTTCCTCCTAAGGGTCTTTCTAGGAATATCATAAGTTTTTGAGGCTCCGGTTACAGAAGATCCGTTTCTGACAGCTTCTATTGCTAGCCTTCGATTTTCTTTTGAAGTAGAGTGACCATGATTTGAGTTCTTTATGTTATACTTCGTTGGCATTTTTGCGCAGTAAACAAGAAGAGACGACAAACTATAAAGAAATAGACATAAAAACTAAATGGCCATCTATCCCTACAGTTTGGTGGCCATCTCTCCCGAATGTTAGGGATAAATGACCACGTGAAAAAAATAGTTCACTGCATTATTTTAACAAGTTTTGGAGGTAAAACTCATAGAATGAACATCGTACTCACCCGATACGTCGAAATCACCGATAAATTTACTTTCGCACAATCACAGTAGTAGAAAGTAAGAAACCATTAAATAATTTCACAAGGACGCGCTAGTATTGTTATTTTCTGACTGCTCTAATATCACCTTGATGTTTTCGAAAACACAAGGGCTCTGCTCACACATAGTCGAAGATCGCTGGGGAGGACAAGCAGCGCCTTAGAACGACGCGTTATGGAGATTTAGCTGTTGGCCATATCTCCCGGCTGGCCATCTCACCCCAATTTTGTTCTTTATTCGGAATTACTAAAAACGCTCCGAAAAATCTGTAGTTTCTTATTGAAGACGAGTGAAACTGCAATTATACAGGGTGTCCAGGAAAATGTGGAAAATCTCTCGGACTCAGATAAAACATAGAAAAATAAGATGACAAGTTCCCATAATTTTTTTTCCTAGCGGCCCTCCCTACGGAGATACAGCCTCCTAAATGAAGCCACTGGAAATTCATTTTACTGGAATAAATTTTGAACTGCTCAATATAATTTAATGAAAATTTGATATGATAAACAGTAGTAAGGGCCTCTTGAAACACTGCCCTTAAATTTAAATTAGCTCGTTAAGTTTACCAGGGGCGGGCTAGGTTGTACATCTTAATGCTTACATTTTTAACACCCTGTATGAGAAGATGTTAAAAAAAACAAATTTGGATAACTTGAACATTAAGCTAAAGAAAAGGTACTCTTGTTCGATGAAATAAGCCGTTTCCGAAAAACAAAATAATAAAAGAAGTAACTTTTTTATTTTTATTGAAAAGAATCAATAGAATGAATATTTTCTACAAAGTATTAGATACCATATTGTCACAATTAAATGCACGTTTCGATGGTATGATCGCGCTCAATAAAAATTTTTATCACCATCATTTTCACTAGATTTAGATGAAAAAACTACATATAATTAAAAGGTGTGACCAATTTCGAAGTAAATATTTTGATATATATAAGAGGTTCCAACTTTTCACTTCAATTCCTCAATATTTACCACCTATTTCTACCTGAATTGAATAAGGCATGGACACGAATTTTGCATGAAAATAATGACGAAATACGGAATGCTGGAATGCGACCTAAGACCTAACAGAAGTATTTGCAGCAATATTTCTGTTACATGCAATTCCTGTCACCTCTGCAGAATTATTTGAGAAATACTATGAGACAAACTCTAGAGTCTAGATTTGACTCGAGTCATTGATTCTTTCGCGAAAAATAAGTCTAGAATGAAGTTGTAAATAAGTTAATCTTTGTTAATGAATAAAATGTATACATTGTTTTCAATGTTTTATTTTTATTATCATTTTCAATCGAATGTTTTATATGAATACATAAATTAACCTTTCGATTCATTTAGTTCCATTACCTAATAACAACATTATTTATTCAAGTATATTCTTGAACTCCTCAACTGTAGAACTATGCTCATGTAAGACAGTCGTGCACATACTCGTACTTACAGTGAGTATAGAGAGATAAGAACTGAACGATTCATCAGGGGGCCCCACCTATCTTTTTGCACCAGGACCCCTGACTATCTAGTTACGCCACTGGATGGGAAAGGGCATCTATTTCAATTACGCATTCGTATTCCACTCTTTATTATAATATGTGATAAAACTGATAACTATTAACTCGATATCCGAAATACTCGACGCTTCACGTAGCACTCTCTACCGAACTTCTCGTTCGTAACGCTCCGCTACGCCACGCTACGCCTGGTACCTCGCCGCCTCTAATCAGACGCGACATTGTCGCGTCTTTCGGCTGCTACATTCGGTCATCATGTCCCACTGAACTCTATACTACCTGGAACGGACCCGTCTCTTCAAATTTATCATCAAAAGTGAGGCCAAAGGCAGCCAAGACAAAGATAGACTTAGCTACGGTAACCTCTCCTTGTCATACTTATTGAGTTCAAATGGAATGCTGACTGAAACGAGTTATGTTTGTTTGAAAATCTTTTTTGTTTGCCTGTTATTCGAAATTAGGTGTGTGGACTGACTATTATTGTGATATTTGTGATAGTTTCAATTGAAATTAAGAAACAATGGTGTATTATTGTGCAGCGTTTGGATGCAAGAACGAGCAAGATCATCGGCGAATCTCTTTTCATGGGTAAGTTGGTGTAATATTTACATTTGGAACATTGATAGATCGATAGTGGATTAAATTGTTATAGTTTTCCATTCAAACGACCAGAAATCCTGCAGTTATGGATAAAGGCAGTTCGCAGAATGAACTGGACTCCAACTAAATATAATACAGCAAACTGTGTGGGGAGAATTTTCTTCCAACTGATTATGTTGTGAAACCTGGAAGCTGAAAGTACTGCTAAGTTATTGAAATCTGATGCTGTACCTTCTGTTTTTTCACACCCCAAATATTTATTACCATAGTAGACTTTTAAATTCAGAATTGCATGGAAAAAGTAAGAATAAGGCAGAAATTCACAAAATTGGTTTTATTTAAAAACTGTTGGACATAATTTTGTATATTGTAACGAAGTGAATTTCGTTACTAGGTCATCCGGTATCATTCACGTAAATTTTTGCAAAAAATTTGTGGAAATTATCCAATATTTCTGACTACGAGGACATATGGGCCACCCTGTATGTTTTACGTCGATTTCTGGAGATTTTACTCGGATAAATCCTCATTCCCCGTCGGGAAGTTTCATAAGTCACCCGGTATAATCGGCCTGGATTTTGAGAAAATTTGTCGGAATAATTTTCATATCACATATGAAGCGAATTTAACGTGATAATTTAAAATCCGAGCCTATGTAGAAAAACTGAAGGAATTCGAAGCGAAGAGATAACGCTTGCAGATGCGAGTTTTTGTATGTTGACTGGAAGTTTTTTTGGAAAACGACGCCGTTTTCGAGTGTCCGAATTACCCCCATCAAACCGACCTTATAAAAGGAGGAATGGGAAGGAATTTCGGCAATTCCGATTAAGCCGCCGTGTCTAACATTGTTAAAAGTTGTGTTAGAAAATTCCGAATTATCCGCCGTGTAAAACGTAGTTAGAGATTCGTAGTAGAAATTCCGATTAAGCCGCCGTGTTTGAGACTGTTAGAAAGTCGTAGTAGAAAATTCCGATTTAGCCGCCGTGTCTAAGATTGTTGAAAGTGTTATTAGAAAATTCAGAATTATTCGTCGTGAAAAACGTCGTTATAGATTACTGATCGAACGAGAGAATTATTTTCCCGACCGACAAGCCGCTCGAGATCGTGTCGCGCTTGTGATAATTACCGACTTTCGTTCGGGGTTATCGTTAAATCGAGAAATTGACTCTAAGCCGTTTTGTGCTGTTCGAAGTGTTTCAACGCTTGTGCAGTGTGTGCTGCCTGTACAGGAAAGTCCTAGAGCTGGTGAGCTGTATTTCCGTATTTACATGAGTTCATTTATGACCGTAGATTATTCTTCCTGTGTTCCGTGATCGTTACTTGTAAATTCTGTAGCATCTGTTTTTTTTTAATCATCAGTCCCAAGAGACAATTTAGCTAAGTCAGTACCGCCTTAGATTATCCGAGATTTAGTCCGACTTGCAATTCGGAGCTTTTGCAATCTTTGCAGCCGGTTAAGCCTCTCGGTCGAATTTGTTCATATTCATTCTAGCCTTAATCTGAATAACTGAAACCAGTCTTTCCACCGAATAATTAGTATACCCTGGCAGTATGAAGTGTCGTGTCGGCACTTCAATGCCCCTCGAGTGAAGTTCGGACGCTGTCGTTCATTGTGGCCTAGTCTTATGAAGGATGCCAGCTGAACTACGTCGAGGAAAAGGGTCAATATCCTTTAGCAAGTTGCCACAAGTCCGAAACTCAGTTCGGTGGCAACCCTATTCCGAGTCTTGATCGTTCCACCTTTAGTGGTCTTGCCTAGTTCTCTCCGATTAAAGTCTCTTTCTGGTGAATTTCTCACCACACGTCTTGACCGATCCACGATAGGTGGCATCCGTCCAATAGTTGTAAACATTAACCCCACCGAATAATTAGTATACCCTGGCAGTATGAAGTGTCGTGTCGGCACTTCAATGCCCCTCGAGTGAAGTTCGGACGCTGTCGTTCATTGTGGCCTAGTCTTATGAAGGATGCCAGCTGAACTTTATACGTCGAGGAAAGGGGTCAAAATCCTTTAGCAAGTTGCCACAAGTCCGAGACTCAGTTCGGTGGCAACCCTATTCGAGGTCTTGATTGTTCCACCATTAGTGGTCTTGCCTAGTTCTCTCAGATTAAAGTCTCTTTTTGGTGAATTTCTCACCACACGTCCTGACCGATCCACGATAGGTGGCATCCGTCCAATAGTTGTAAACATTAACCCCACCGAATAGTTAGCATACCCTGGCAGTATGGAGTATCACGTCGGTACTTCAATTCCCCTCGAGTGAAGTTCGGACGCTGTCGTTCATTGTGGCCTAGTCTTATGAAGGATGCCAGCTGAACTTTATACGTCGAGGAAAGGGGTCAACATCCTTTATTAAGTTGTCGCAACTACGAGTCTCAGTGCGGTGACGACCATATTTCAAGTCCCTTTTGTTCCACCGTTGGTGGCCTTGCCTATGTTTCCCCGATCAAGGTTTCAGTTTTGTCAATATCCCACCCCACAGTAAAATTTTGGTGGATGCGCCCTTGCTTATTTCAGCTTCTCCACCATAGACCCCTTTGTATAAATTCCCCCGACCAAAATTGTTTTTGGTGGATGCGCCATTTAAAGTCCGAGTTGACTTATTACTTACACAATAGTATACTTCGTCTTGACTTGGTTTCAGTCTTGACTTACATCACCGCCGGTTTGTTTAGATACTGTTAAGGCAGCGACGTGCTGTCGCTGACCAAAATTGTTTTGGTGGATGCGCCATTTAAACTCCGGGTTTACTTATTGATTACACGATAGTATACTTCGTCTTGACTTGGTTTCAGTCTTGACTCACATCACCGCCGGTTTGTTTAGATACTGTTTAGGCAGCGCCGTGCTGTCGCTGACCAAAATTGTTTTTGGTGGATGCGCCATTTAAACTCCGGGTTTACTTATTGATTACACGATAGTATACTTCGTCTTGACTTGGTTTCAGTCTTGACTCACATCACCGCCGGTTTGTTTAGATACTGTTTAGGCAGCGCCGTGCTGTCGCTGACCAAAATTGTTTTTGATGGATGCGCCATTTAAACTCCGGGTTTACTTATTGATTACACGATAGTATACTTCGTCTTGACTTGGTTTCAGTCTTGACTTACTTCACCACCGGTTTGTTTAGATACTGTTTAGGCAGCGCCGTGCTGTCGCTGAACATCAGTAATCCCGATTTCGCGGAACACAGGTTAGGGTGTCACCTCGCCGAAACTCTGGACTGTAAACTGTTGTTTGATTACCATTTTGTATGCTTTCACACTTGTTCGCATTTTGACCACGCTTATCATCGCTTTATACATTTGCCCTGCTTATCGCTTTCTAATATAATACCTGCTGATTGCTCGCCTCACTCGTCCCTCGTCCGCTTGCCGCCAACCCATTGTATATATTTTGATATTGAGAGTTATTTTTTTTGTCGATCTTAAGACTGAGAATTATTTGTTTTGTTGATCATACGACTGTGTCAGACAGATCATTATTATTGTCTTTCGTACTGTTTGCGACATTTAGGTGTAAAAATTTGACCAACTAGACATTATAGTGTACATAATTGGACATATCATCAGGGTGAATTTCATTTACTACCTCCATAGCCTCCTCCTTCTCGCCGGCAAAAGAAATCGATACTTGTCAATCGCTACCACCTCAGATTGGATCGAACTCTGTCTCCAACTGTGTAAAAGCTACCCGAGTTTGGACTCAGTAAGTGTCATAAGGCATTGCGACCTTATAAAACCCATCGCAATTGGCGCCCGAGTTCATTCTTGAATCAAGTTAAAGGCGATTATTCTCAACCGGAGAAAAAACGCCGTTACAAATTGGGCGCCCGAGCAGGGACTGATTTTCTTGTAAAGAATACAGGTCAAAAAGGCCTTTCCGGTACTGTAGACTATTGAGATAAAGGAGTATGGAGGTTAACAGGTTAAGAGCAGACGAGCTGATATGGGAGTTGGAAGCTCGCGGCCGTCCGGCCGGCAAAACCGTCCAGGAGAACCGTATGGAGCTGCGGAAGGTGTTAGCGCAGAACGTGCGAATCTGTCCGAGAGAGAGGGACATGGAAGAAGAGTTAGGTGAGGCTGGTCGAATCCTGAGGAGTCTCGTGGAACAGGTTCAGGATTTCGATGAGGATAACGCCATCAACGAAGAATCGCGTATCAGGAGCCGACTCATCCACCTCCGGCACCGTCTCGGTCAAATGCGGCCAACTACCGTAGAAGAACAGGATAAGGCCGACGAACTGTCCGAATTGTGGAAGCAAACAGAAGAGATGCTGAAGGACGCCGTGATCCTGGCCGGAGCAAAGTCAGAGTTGAACACTCCGTTGGAAGATGTTTCTGAAGATACAGGACGCCTTCAGAGGAGGGAAACCTCCCAACCCGAGGGAGATTGGCCATTGATCTCTTTCGAGGATTCCTCACCGGGGAGCCAACAAGCCTCGCGTCCCGAAGGGACCCACACCATCGCAGGCGATACGGAGGGAACTCCTAACGTCTCCAGGGAGCCAGTAATTTCCAGGAGCCGCACACTACTGAACCGAACGCATCTGAACCGAACCCAGCTGAACCAAACCCGGGTTCTGCAACCTGAGAGCCCTGCAGGAGGTTTTACGTTAAGTTTCTTCCAGAGGTTGCATAACCGGGTCTGTGAAGCCGTCCGCCAACGATTGAACTTCACAGTTCCGTAGGGTACAGGTGGAAATGGAACGTACGAGTCTCCTACACCAAGAAGTCGTCCGGCAGTGGCAGAGTCCACTCGAAGAATCGCGTTCCCATATTTAGAACCAGAGGAGTCAAGAGCGAACAGGCAGAATACGATTTTCACAGGTGACCAAGCTGGCTCAAGTGGATTGAGTGAGGTTGATCAGGGTCAAACTGGACCAGTCAACCGAACCGGGACCGATAGATCGTTCAACCATCCGCCGTCCGCACCGGTATACAAATGGAACGTTTATTTCGACGGAGCGACCAGCGTGAATGCTTTCCTGCAAGAGGTGGAACAACTAGCAGACACTCGCAGGGTTACTCGTCAGTATCTCTTCGATTCTATCTACGAATTGTTGCGAAAGGACGCTAGAGATTGGTACATCCCTAGAAGAGGCTCGTTCAGGGATTGGGAGGACTTCAAAGAACAGCTTCGCGAAGCTTTCCTTCCCCTGGATTATGAGGAAACCCTCCTAGAAGAAATAAGGAAACGAACTCAAGGAGAAGGCGAAAAGCTGCTGCTCTTCGTCACCAGGATGCAAAACCTCTTCCTGGAGCTGACCACCAAAAGACCTCCTGAGGAAGTGCAGGTGAGCATGATCAGGAAGCGACTGTTACCAGCACTGCAGAAAGCTCTGGCGTTCCAGGAGACCAGATGTTACACCGAGCTTTTGGCCCGAGGAAAGAGGTTTGAGTTGGTCCAGTGGCACGCGGACCAATACACTCATCCTCCAACGAACAAAGGTTTGATAGACGACCCTCATTTGGTGTACGAAAATTCCCGCCGAAAAACCCAGACTATGACCGTCCAGTATTCGCCACCAAAGGTGCCGGAAGTCATCAAACCGACAGCGAATACACAGAGACCGAAACCCCCGATTCAGATCGGGACGTCAAACCGAAAACCGAACCCATCGGTAGCTAAATTGGAGGAGTCACCACCACGCGATACGAGGGCCGTTCCTTTCGAGGATACCAGGCTTGGCGGTATCCAATGCTGGCAGTGTGGAAAGACCGGACACTTCAGGAGAGAGTGCCAATCAGCGCCGAGGTTGTTTTGCTCTCGATGCGGGAGACAAGACGTGATGTCCCGAGATTGTCGTTGTTCGGAAAACTAGAGAGGAGCCGCCTCACGGGGAAGAGACATTTCCGCTCAACCGCATCCCCAGTTAAACAACCAGCCTGCACACAGGATAACCGGCCAATCATCACCGTCTGGATTGGAGAACGACCCATAAAAGCCCTGCTGGATACCGGAGCGACGAAGTCATTTCTGAGCAACAACGCAGCCGAGGCTTGCCGGAGAATGAAAGTGTATCCGTCCGAAATAGCTGACATGACGGCCACAGTGGCCGATGGAAGTTCAGTCACCGTAGGAGAGGTGTACGAGCCCATGATACAGTTCGGGAAGGAGAAGATCAAGCCCCGACTGTACCTGGTACCCCGTTTACCGGTCGATTTGATCCTGGGAATGGACCTGTTGGCTTCCCACGATTTCAGGATTGACCTCCGTACCTCTCAATATTTCCTGAGAGGAGAGTTGTTGGAGAGATCCGTGTCACCAACCGTTACGCCGCACAACTCATCAATCAGTTCCTCGGACCGAGAGAAAGAACGAGTACTCCAAAGGTTTTTGAAGGAGGAACTGGCAGACTTTGAAGCGATAAGAGGTCTGACCGATATGACTCAGCACGAGATTAGGGTCAAACCTGGAACCATACCGATCAAACAAAGATACCGTCCGTGTAACCCGATGATGCAAGAAATTATGGATCAAGAGGTGGACCGAATGCTGAAAGAGGGTATTATCGAACCTTCGAGGTCACCGTGGAGTTCTTGCGTCGTCATTGTGAAGAAGGCGAACGGAAAACCCCGGTTTTGCATCGATTTCCGAGCGGTTAATGAAGTCTCCGTGAAAGATGCGTACCCTTTGCCGTACATTGCCGGAATATTAGACAAGTTGAGACGAGCAAAATATATTTCTACGTTGGACTTAAGACAAGGATATTGGCAGATTCCCCTCACCGAAGAAAGTAAACCGGTTACCGCTTTTGCCGTGTCTGGAAGGGGTTTGTTCCAGTTTAAAGTTATGCCGTTTGGCCTTCATTCCGCCGGGGCCACATTCCAGAGGCTCTTGGACCGTGTCATAGGTCCTGAGTTGGACCCAATTGCCTTTGCCTATCTGGATGACATAGTGGTCCTGGGAGAAACTTTCGAGGAACATCTGGAAAACCTAAGGGTAGTATTCCGTCGACTCCGGGAGGCGAACCTGAAGATCAATCCGGATAAATGCGAGTTCGTCCGGAGTTCCCTCAAATATTTGGGTCACGTGATCACCAAAGACGGGATTGCGACCGACCCAGACAAAATTGAGGCCGTCAATTCCATGCAACCGCCGAAGAACGTCCGCGAAGTTCGCCGATTCTTAGGTTATTCCAAAGTGACAATTTGGCGGAGCGTCGGATGGGTATACAATTTTGATCATTAATAATAATTACCATGAAGTGATATTGAAAGGAGGGTAAGTTTTTCGTAGAAATATGGAACTTTGTCTAAAAAGATCGATATCGGAGATTTCAAGAGATATTAATAATAAATTTTTTTTTCCATTTAGTTGCAGTTTCTTAGTGTAAGAGTGTCAGTCCGCAATGTACTAATTGTCATTGGAAATTTACCATCGTACTTTATTTCAAGCGCCTTTGAGTTTATACTTTCGAAAATGGCAGACAAATCTGACTCTCGTGTTTCCACGCTAGATTTAGCTGAGAGACCTAATCATAATTATGTAAAGAAAGAGATTGAAAGAGAAGAGATGGGAACAGTTGAACAATATGTTCATGAATCTAGAGAATCATCAATTGAATATGAGTGAGTATTTACTGTCATTTTATTCGCCTGTATTTGTCTAATATTTTCGTACATAGCCCTCACTTTCTTCAATCTATTTGTTCAAAAACTTTTTTATTTAATTCAAACAACTGAAATTTGTAACTCTGTTTATATTACTTCCCAAAACTTTTAGTGTAAGATCTTCACATTTTTTAGACCCAGTGGGAATTCTGCCTCTTAATGAATGTGGTTTAAGTTGGAATATAATCTATTTTGGATGATTCCAATCAGGAAAAGATTCCTCAAGATTTTCAATTGTCATAATAACGTCATAATAACATCCGTACTCGTAAATATTTTTCGCAACTGTTTGATCCATTCTAGTGCTCAGTATTTAGCCGACCAAGGGACCCCTGAAAGCTTGAAGATCGAAGATGTGGACATCACCGAACAATTCATAGATGAAAATGGGGTGCATGAGAGGAGTGAATTGCTGAAGATGAACAAAGAAACATTATATTCTGAATTTGAAATTGAAGCGACTCCGAATTTCATTGAAGGACAGAAAAATAGGAATAATTCACTTGCTAACGCAGCAGAACAGAAAACTAATCTCGAAAACCACAATCGTTCCGTTCATACAAATTTAAAGAAACATCAGTGTCACTTATGTGATTATGCTGCAGGTTTGAAGATTAATCTCAGAAACCATATAAAATCAGTCCATTTGAAAATAAAGGAAAATAAGTGTAACTTATGTGATTATGCTGCAGTTTTGAAGAGGAATCTCAGAAACCATATAAAATCAGTCCATTTGAATATGAAGAAACATAAGTGCCACTTATGCGATTACGCTGCAATTCAGAAAAGAATTCTCAAAGCCCATATAAAATCAGTTCATTTGAAAATGAACGATCATAAGTGTCACTTATGTGAGTATGCTTCATCTCACATGGGTCACCTCAAAATTCATATAAAATCAGTGCATTTGAATATGAAGGAACATAAGTGTCACTTATGTGATCATGCTGCAGCTGAAAAGAGTGACCTTAAAATGCATATAAAATCAATTCATTTGAATGAGAAGGAACATAAGTGTCACTTATGTGATTATGGTTCAATTCTGAAGGTTAACCTTGAAAGGCATATAAAATCGGTTCATTTGAATATGAAGGAACATAAGTGTCACTTATGTGATTATGCTTCAGTTCGAAAGGCATATAAAATCGGTTCATTTGAATATGAAGGAACATAAGTGTCACTTATGTGATCATGCTGCAGCTGTGACCTTAAAACGCATATAAAATCAATTCATTTGAATAAGAAGGAACATAGGTGTCACTTATGTGATTATGCTTCATCTTACACAGGTAACCTCAAAATCCATATAAAATCAGTGCATTTGAATATACATAAGTGTCACTTATGTGATTATGCTTCAGTTCGAAAGAACCATCTCAAAATGCATATAAATGCAGTACATTTGAATATGAAGGTACATAAGTGTCACTTATGTGATCATGCTGCAGCTCGAAAGAGTGACCTTAAAACGCATATAAAATCAATTCATTTGAATAAGAAGGAACATAGGTGTCACTCATGAGATTATGCTTCAGTTCGAAAGGCTAACCTCGAAAGGCATATAAAATCGGTTCATTTGAAAATCAAGAGGAATTGTTGAATGTTATTTATATAATTTTGTAATGGGGTTGATCCCGTAAATAAATAATTATGCTAACTTAAGCAACACTTGTATGTTCGATATTGATTTAGGTGAGGAACCAATAAACGATTGTTATTTGGGTTTTAAACTAGTCTAGAACATAAAAATCAAAATGGTAACTATCTGATCATCCCCAATAACATATTACGTATTTCATTGAACGGTAAAATAGACCAATTGAAAAATAGGGAAAAATCACGAACCGCGAGATGGCGCTGAAAATAACAAAATATCGGGCCGAGTGATGATCAAAATATTCTGTCATTTCTGTTCTTCATAAGAAGTGAATCAAGTATTTTTTATAAGATTTCGGAATTAATAACAATGCCTGTGAAAGTCGAGATAACCACTTCGGACATTTTTGATTATGTGGGTGAAAGTGAATGTGACAGCCAATGACCACTATATAATAGAGAATTTTTGAACTTACGATAATAAAAATCATCTTTCAGGAAGTGCTTGCTGCAAAGTAACATATTCTTTGAGATAAGTTCCCCAATCTTCAAGATTGTCTGCCATTTTTTAACTGCCTTGGGATTCAACGGGAATTTATGCAAAGAAATTTCAGAAGAACTATGTGATATCCTAAATATATCACTTTCGATACATAAATGACTTAAAATCATACAAATATTTCACATTTTCCCATATAAACACACACAAGTTAGTTTGTTGTTCATCACTCGGGTAGTTCAAACGATTAAAAGCAGATGTCGCCCACTCCGTGATTCTTACCTATACTTCCATCCATTTTTGAGAGGCAAATATTATATGCATCTTTCTCTCTCATGAGTTTTTATGAAAATGAGCTCATTGTCACGAGAGACAATTACTCTGCTTGTGGGTGAGTCATGCACTCTTACGTTGCCCTACTCAACTACCACTTCTCGTGGATGAGTCCTATGCTCAAAGGGATCCTTCTCAACAGCCACGCTTCGTAAACGAGTCCTGTGTTACTAAGACACCCCCTCACAATTCACGACTTATGAATGAGTCCTGTGTTACTAAGACACCCTCCTCATCAGTCACAAGATACTTGTGTCGATGAATACGGTTTTACAATGAAAACTTCACTATAAAACTGAACTGTAAGACAAACCTTTCAGAATCTTCCAAGGCTTCAATTTATCTTCTGCTGCCACTGTCGTCGACCTTCGACTACCCTCTCTGAGGTCATGCACCTTATATCTGTCGTTCAACGATTTCAAAGGGCCCCGTGAACTTTGAGGCTTCTTACTAGATCCGATTGAGGCGTCTGCCTTCAACACCATCACTACATCTACTTTATATCCTCTTGCCTTGATTTTTCTGAGGTCATATCTATTATTCTTCTGTTCCTCCTGTTTTCTTGGAAAGTCGCTCGCTAATTCTTTTTCCCAATGAGAATAGCTCCTCTCTTCCAAGCTCTGGACTTCTCTCAAAATATTGTTTTGTATCTCTGTTGACCACTCCTTCTATGCTTCTATCGAAATACTTCTAATTGTTCTTAACTGATCATCCTGCATCTGCGCAGCGAGAATCTAATCTGCCCCAGTGACGTCAATGACCACCACGTCAAGGTCGATTTCGACTAAGAGAATCCGCATGAGCCATCTTGGATCCTGGTCTATGAACCACCTCGAAATTATACTCTTGTACTTGCAACCACCACCTACCTACTCTAGGTACCAGGTCCTTTTTGGTGAATGCATACCTTGAAGCGCTACAGTCTGTGACGACCATGAACTGTAGTCCTAGTAGGTATACTAGGAACCTTTGCAAAGCTAACACTACTGCTAGGTTCTTTAGTTCGTAAGAATGATAAAGTCTCTGTTCTAGGGATTTTTGCTTGCTGAAATATGCAATGATCTTCGCTTGTCCTTCTTTCTTTTGAATAAGTGTAGCCCCAAAACCTAGAGCACTAGCGTCAGTATGTAGTTCAGTATCCAAGGTCGGGTTGAAGATCGATAAGATTGGCCTCGATGTCAACATCGTCTTGACTTTTTCGAAAGACTCATCTTACTTCCCAGTCCACTGGAAGGGGAAATCTTTTCTGAGCAATACTGTGAGAGGACCAACAATCCTGGCATAATCTAACTTGTAACCTAAACTTCAATAACTTCGACTTTCAACTGAATAACACTGATATAAATACCTTACCGACTATTTTTTCAATACCAATTACTCTGCTCAGAACACGATAAAAATTTCTGAATATACCTTCAGAACGAATACCTGGATCTTGGATATAAAATAGAAATATCTGGCTTAAAAGCACGTGAAATATGAAAACAATACTCGTTTTCTAGGTTCGGGATTTAGCCGGCAGGAAGCGTTAAGATCTTTGGAATCACGTATTAAGATGTGATCTACATCATGGTGGAAGGGTACATAGTGTGTGCTTGCGCATCTATATACCCGTCCTTGTCGCACACTATGACGTCAGTCTGGTAACATATTTGAATTGTTTAGAACGGTCGTAATGGATCATTAACAATTTTGCTGGTTTTGATTGATTTGAATTTCTTCTCTGCAATACGTATGGGATCCAGTAAAACAAATATTTTTGAACCACATGGGCGGAAAATGACTGACTTGTCAATTCTAAGTGTTGGATCGCTCATAGGATCTTCGAATAATTTTCGATGAGCATTATTCAAATCATTTCTCAAATGCGATAATTTTGAAATGGAATGTTTTCTGAACTCCAGAAATTCCCTAATCTTGAAAGTAAATGATGAAACTCAGTATAAAAAAATTACGAAAAGCACTGCCGTGAAGTCAGGAGCTTTTGAGCGCTCGTACATCCACCTTGTAGGTAGATTCGCATTTTCCAGTTTTAGAAATCAATTGAAGGAATTTTCGACAGCTCTCAAAAAAATTCTCAAACTTAGGCGAAACTCCAGACTTCATGTCAGTGCTTCAGCTGACCAATTTTTTTTAGATAATCCGCTAGAATTTTCTACGGTATCTATGGTCTTGGTGATGCGATCTGAACCAAATTTCGCACGTAGTTTGAATACATTATTCTTCAGCTAGGTGTAAGATTTCATTCCAATCCAATCAGTAGTTTCGAAATTATTAGGAAAAAAATATGTTGAACGGCTATATTTACGGAACCCCCAGTCTTAACTTGCTCATTGATGAACGTGGCCGCGAAATTCGCGATATAAACCTACCCTGGAAATTTCAAGATCTTAGGCTTTTCCTTTCGGAAGTTATAATTTTCTATGGTTTTTATGGTTCTGGTTATGCGATCTGGACAAAATGTTGCTTTAATACATCCATTCTCGATTAAAATACAGAAGATTATCTCGATGGAATCCGTAGTTTCGAAATTATCGAGAAAACAAGATTTCAAACGACCGTATTTACGGAACCCCTAGTGTAATTTCGCTCATTAATGAACGTGGCCGCGAAATTCGCGATCCGAACCTAATCTGAAAATTTCAAGTCCCTAGGCCTTTCTGTTCGAAAGTTATGATTTTCTATGGTTCTGGTCATGCGATCTGGAGAAATGTGGGTTGAATATATCATTCTCCATTAGTATACAAAATTTCATCACGATCGAATCTGTAGTTTTGAAATTATCAAGAAAACGATATTTCAAACGACCATATTTACGGAACCCCTAGTATAATTTTGCTCATAGATAAACGTGATCACGACATTCGACCTATCCTGAAAATTTCAAGTTCCTAGGCGTTTCCGTCCAAAGGTTACAATTTTCTATGGTTTGTATGGTTCTGGTGATGCGACCTGGACAAAAATATACATGTAGCTTGAACACCTCATTCTCCATTTGAGTGCAAAATTTCATCTCGATCAAATCTGCAGTTTCCAAGTAATCAGGAGAACAAAACTTTGAACGGTCATATTTACGGAACCCCTGGTGGAATTTGGCCCATTAACGAACTTAACTGAGACATTCGGGAACCGAACCCACACTGAAAATTTAAAGTCAGACGGACAGACTCGAATTTTCCGACGGATTCGTCATTAGTGAGTCGAAAATAGTCGATTGAGACCATTTTCGGCTCAAAATTCGAAAAATACAGACATCGTGACGAAATGTAAGTAGTACGAGCGCTCAAAAAGGGAGATATGCGTAGTAAGTATTATGTTCGTTATTCCTATCCTCAATATTTCAAGCATAAACTGTTTTTACATTTTTTAAGTAGAAGAATGGCGGAATATTGTGCATCTCCCAAATTTTTGTAAAACTTATTATATTACTAAATGCAAATAGAAATGCGGTATCAACCTCGATTCTGCTCTACTTTTCAGAAAATCTATATTAAGGTGTGTACAGACATGCTCCGAATATCGTACCGAACCGTGTCGCGTACCCCGCGAGAGCGAATCAAATTCACGAATTCAAATTGCACCTCTACGTGCGATGAATTTGATTCGCTCTCGCGGGGTACGCGACACGGTTCGGTACGATATTCGGAGCATGTCTGTACACACCTTTAGAATTCATTTTCAAGCATTGCGGTGACAACAATCCATTTTTGATGACAAATCGCAAATTAGGTTGTGTTTTTCTCATTACCATGACAACGAAAGGTTTACTGATCAAGAATTCAACCATTTTAAATTCTTATTTCCATTTTATGTGGTAATAATACCAGTATTCATGATTTCAAAGCGCTCCAATAAATATTACGAAAAGCACTGCCGTGAAGGCAGGAGCTTTTGAGCGCTCGTACATGCACCTTGTAGGTGGATTCGCATTTTCCAGTTTTAGAAATCAATTGAAGGAATTTTCGACAGCTCTCAAAAAAATTCTCAAACTTAGGCGAAACTCCAGAGTTCATGTCAGTGCTTCAGCTGACCAATTTTTTTTAGATAATTCACTAGAATTTTCTACGGTATCTATGGTCTTGGTGATGCGATCTGAACCAAATTTCGCACTTAGTTTGAATACATTATTCTTCAGCTGGTTACAAAATTTCATCCCAATCCGATCAGTAGTTTCGAAACTACCAGGAAAAAATTTTTGAACGGCCATATTTACGGAACCCCTAGTCTAATTTTGCTCATTGATGAACGTGACTGCGATATTCGCGATTCAAACCCACCCTGAACATTTCAAGTTCCTAGGCCGTTCCGTTCAGAAGTTACAATTTTCTATGGTTTCTATGGTACAAAATACCGTGACGATCGAATCTGTAGTTTTGAAATTATTAATAAAACTAAATTTCAAACGACCATATTTACGGAACCCCTAAAATAATTTAGCTCATAGATGAACGTCATCACGACATTCCAGAACCTCACCTATCCTGAAAATTTCAAGTCCCTAGGCGTTTCCGTTCAAAAGTTACAATTTTCTATGGTTTCTATGGTTCTGGTCATGCGATTTGGACAAAATTTCACATGTAGCTTGAACACCTCATTCTCCATTTGAGTGCAAAATTTCATCTCAATCAAATCTATAGTTTTCAAGTAATCAGGGGAACAAAACTTTGAACGGCCTTATTTACGGAACCTCTGGGCGAATTTGGCCCATTAACGAACTCAACCGAGGCATTTGGGATCTGAACCTACACTGAAAATTTCAAGTCTCTAGGTTGATCCGTTCGAGAGTTATCGTGCTTACGGCCGGCCGGACGGACGGACGGACAGACTCGAATTTTCCGACGGATTTGTCATCAGTGAGTCGAACATAGTCGATTGAGACCATTTTCGGCTCAAAATTCGAAAAATGCAGACATCGTGACGAAATGATATAGCCCTCGTGTAAGTTGTACGAGCGCTAAAAAAGACTGATATTTTCGTTCAAGACAAAATGATGAGGAAAGTGCGTCTTGTGGAATTGAAAGTTGCGCAGTTGGAACAGGAACGAGAGGAAAGAGAGCTAGAAACAACGGGTAAAAAGGTAGTTCTTCAAAAAAGACTTGCAGAAGGACTTATACAAGAAGGTGAGGACACCGAGACATTTTTATTCAAAGTTTCCGGCGTTGATTTAAACTCAATAATGAATAAACTCGAAGAAAATTCTAGAAGTTTGAAAGAAGATCTGCAAGGAAGTTCTAGAAATTTGGAAGAGAAGTTTCAGGAGACTACCAAATCCCTGGAAGAAAGTTCTAGAAACTTGGAAGACAAGTTTCAAGAGACAACCAAATCCCTGAAAGAAGATCTGGAAGAAAAGTTTCAAGAGACTACCAGATCCCTGAAAGAAGATTTGCAAGAAACTCTGGAAGAGAAGTTTCTGGAAAATTCTAGAAATCTGGAAGAAAAGCTCCAAGAAAATTCTAGAAACCTGGAGGAGAAGCTCCTGGAAAGCACGGAAGGCCTAAAGCAGGAACTATGTAGTGTAGAAGAAATAATAGAGACAGAAATGGACAACATTAGGGAACAAATGAACACAGAAATAGATAAATTCGAGAACGAAATGGAAAAAATGAAGGAAACCATTAATAGGCTTGAAAAACGAGTTAATGCTGCACAAACCACGGACAGGGTAAACGAGATTTCAATACTGGACCTGAAGAAAGATATCGTCGGCCTAATTCGTTAACCTGCCAAGTCCATTTTTTTGTCAATTTTACTTTTTGAGCTAGTCATAAAGTTTAGACGATTACCTACCTTATGGGATAAGGTAAAAGGTCGATATCGATATTTAATGTGGTAGAAAAGCCGTGCACGAAAAACTGCTTTGTACCCAATAGCAAATCTACACAATGAAAACCTGCTAAATCCCATTGGAGCCTCAGTTTTGTACTGATTATGGTCCACCGTATACGTGATTTTTTGGTCGCACGAAGTTATAGGCAATGATTTGATCGAGTTTTTAATTGCATAGTGTTAGTGAAGGCCAAAATTATAAACAAGGTAAGTCTCCTTTGTTCCATATTTGAGATATACAGTCACGTGCAAAAAAAACGCAACAAGTTAATATTTGTGAAATTTGAGGTCTCGTAGTTTCTTTATTTTTAGTACAATTTTCGAATTTTTGTCAGCAAACTGTAAATAAAATTATTAATTTGAACTTGCCTATTCGGACTTTCGTTAAATGCTGGCTTATAAGTCATTACACAGGGTGTAAGAATTGTAATTTTGTGAAGAGGTGAATAGGGGGAGGAAATTTGCACAATAGCTGTTGCTCTTGTTGAAGATGAACGTAATTATGAAAATGTTGCAAGAATTCTTCATGTTTATCGCTCTACCGTCAAAAGAGTGGTCGAAGCTTGCAGACCAGTAGATGGACCAAACTTACTTCGGCGTCACCGAGTAGCTAAACTGCAATTTGCTACTGAACATTAACATTGTAACTTAGAGCAATGAAACAATGTTCTTTTCACTGACGAATCCAGATTCTTCTCACATTCTCCAGACGGATCGAAAAGAGTATGGAGAAGGAACAAAGAAAATTTTTTTTTCTTTGGAGTTCATTCCCCTCTTGAAAATTAACTGGTGCACCTGAAGACATGAACCAAAAACAAAATGTTGAGAACGAATGGTTCTTAACCTAAATTGGTATTTTGAAAGAATTTGACCACGATATTATACCACAGGATGTTTTGAAATTAGGGTTTAACACAAACTTCTTATTAACCCTGTATGAAGACTAATAAGCCAGCATTTGACGAAAGAACGAATGAGCAAGTTAAAGTTACGTTACGAAAGCAATGGATGCAGTCTCTATAAAACTTTTTATAAGGATAACTAGCCACTTTTACCGCAGAAAAGATCTTCACGATTTCATCCTTGTGAGATTAGTAATCTTACGCAATTGCACCAAAATCGACGTGAAATCACTCATTGGAAGTTTGAGGACTTGTAGCAAATCAGAAGGATTCTTTCACCCGACTATCATTAATATTACGATGATTCACCTCACGAATAGGTTATTTTTGTGATTTTGAATTAAGGGTCGCTAGAAGATTGTTTTTGGTTCAGAATTAAATTTTCTTCAGAATTTCAGTTTTTGTTTGAAAAATATGATTGTTTTTTCAGAATTTTCTTAATTTACTTGGCTCTCAAGTTTTATCTCTGATTAACTCATACGACTGTGACTTATATGGAAGTGTAACTAGTAAAGAACACTGAAAAAATTTGAAATTATGTTGATTAATTACATATTGTTTATAAAATACTATAATAGTTAATACGGTTCCTTGTTTGAATACTGATGTATTGTTAAAATTTTGATAATAAATATTTTGATTGAAACTGATTGAATTGATTTGATTATAATATAATCCTCAATTGAGAATTACAAGCAAATAATGTTACTTCATGCTCATTTAAATGGAAAAACTGCTATGTCCTCAATCAAATTTAAACTTCATAACGAAAAGCTGCTAAGTGATTATTTTCCAAATTTTTCCGAACTGTGCTTAAGATATTCTATTTTTAAAACGTACAACATATGTAGAATCATTATAGCAACCAAATGTATATTCAGAATCTTTATATGTAAAAAAGAAAAGATATCTTTCAGTTTTTTCTCTCTCCTGTGAACTATGCAAAAATGGACTTAGCAGGTTAACGAATTAGGCCGACGATATGCTGGATTTCAAGGTTGATTCTGGAATTAAAAAGCTTTCCATGAAACCTCCCCAGTTCGACGGAAAAACCCCATGGGCAAATTACCGCCGTCAATTTGAAGCAGCGGCGAAGGCAAACGAATGGAATGCAGAGGAAAGAGCTGTAGCACTCACACTGGCATTACGAGGAGAAGCGACAGATATTCTACAGACCCTCACCGCCCAAGAACAGGAAGACTATGATCAGCTGATCAAACATTTGGAACTACGGTTTGGGCAGGCTCACTTTGAACACGTATACCATTCCCAATTGAAGAATCGTTACCAGAAATCAGGCAAGTCTTTACAAGAATTCAAAGCTGATATTGCACGCCTGGTACGTCTCGCATATCCGGCCACACCGGAGAACGTAATGGAGCAATCGCTCCAATCGGCGGTGCAAGCATTCTTGGATGGACTTCGTGACCAGGAAACCAGACTTGCATTAACATTAGCCCGACCAGCACATTTAGTAGACGCACTGGCAAGGTCATTAGAGTTTGAAGCAGCAAAGCAGTCCTGCAGAGGTCAAGGTGAAATCCGAGTGAATGAGGGAGTTTCACTGGAGCCTGCTGAGCTGGAAGCTGCCATGAGGAAAGTGATCAAGGAAGTTTTACCTAAGGGAAAACCGATAAACTGCAGGAATTGTGGAAAACAGGACATGGGCGTAGAAAATGTCCAGATGACGGCTCTCATTGCCGAAGTGCAGAAGAAAAAGTAGCAACACTTCGTAGAACTAGAGCGGTAGATGACAAGTGGAATGAGAGCAATATTCAGAAAGACCAAGAGAAAGATCCACAACTTGGTTTAGTCATCTGCTGGAAGAAGTGCAATCGGAGACCATCATGGCAGGAAATTGCAGGATACTCGCCATCTGTTAAATCCTACTGGTCCCAATGGAATTCTTTCATTCTGGACAATGGGGTACTGAAGCGTGTGTTGGAGTCCGAAAATGGTGGTGAAGACCGACGCCAGAAAGTTGTACCCAGGATTCGAAGACAGGAAGTGCTTCGTAAAATCCATGACGGGGTCGCCGGAGGACATCTGGGGGTGAAGAAGACCTTCCAGAAAGTGAGGCAACGGTTCTACTGGGCTAGCTGCCGAGATGATGTTCAGGACTGGTGCAGAAAGTGCGCTGTATGTGCTGCTAGCAATGGACCTCGAATACTACCAAAGGCTCCCATGCGTCAGTACAATTTTGGGATATCACCGGGACAAGACACTGCCGGAGAAGACTATGTCAGCAACTTGTGACAGAGAATGGACGATATCCACGAACGAGTCCGGTTAAACATCCAGAGCGCCAGCGATAGAATGAAGCAGACGTACGACATCAAGGCCGATGCTGGAGGGTTTCAGGATGGTGACCTGGTCTGGTTGCTCAACCCCAAACGTAGTCGTGGACTATCGCCGAAGTTGCAGAACTCTTGGGAAGGTCGGTTTAAAATCATGAAAAGGATAAACGACCTTATCTACCGAATTCAGAAGCCACCACTAGGGAAACCGAGGGTCGTCCACTTCAATCGATTGGCCCCTTACGCTGGAAATCACCACCAAGTTCGCACCCTCAAACCACCAGAGGATGAGATGACATACCAGAAGTTTATGTCCTTGTATACAAACGGTCAGAAAGTGCTGCATGGTGTTACTAGAGAGGGGCCACGAGACCTTTTCAAGGTGCCTGATGATTACGCACTAGCACACTGCGTGGCAGAAGATCTACGAATGTCCAGGGGCATTGCTGTTGTGTTCTCCAAGAAATTTGGTCTGCTACAAACGCTACGAGAGCAAAATCCAGAAGTTGGAAGGGTGCTGCAATTGAAAAAGGGCGAAAGAAACATCTTCTACCTAGTTACCAAGAAGTACTCCCATGGTAAACCGTCTTATGAGGATGTCTGGAAGAGTCTCACCAAGTTGAGAGACACTATGGTAGACCAGAATCTGGTGAAGCTAGCAATTCCAAAATCGTCATGTGGACTCGACAGGCTGGACTGGAGAATCATAAGGAGTATGTTGGAGACAATATTCAAATCCAGCGGCGTAGAGATTTTGGTTTGCTGTAATCATCTTCCACGACCAATTATGAAGACCGTGGAATGTCATTTCCATCGAACTTCGCGTTGCAGATATGGAGAGTCATGCAGGTATCGTCACACTCCGAGGATGACATTTCGGGACGAAATGTCTTTAAGAAGGGGGCAATGTAACGAACTTAGGCCGGACCTGTCGCGTCACTCGGACGTGGGCGTCAGGGCAGAGCGAGACGCGAAGATTCTAGAGGAATCGGGAAGGAAGACCTTCTGGAATATACTGGAACCTTTCGAGAACTACGAGGCGGCGATATAAAACGTCGGCCTGAGCGAGAATCAGTAATACAGAATTGGACTTGCGTATGTAACTAAATCGAGTGTTATGAATAAATTAGTGAATAGTGAATTGTAAATAAATGATTTAAGAAGAACTTGGCAATATTCATTACAATATATGTAAGTTAATAGTAAAAACACTCAGGATGGTGAACGAAATCGTTTATTTCGCAATAATCTAATGTCGGAAATAAGCACATGTCACTGTTTACAAACAAAGACGCACGCCTGTTACGTTCGAGTTCAGGTTACAAATAACAATTATAATGGCGGCAGGCTAAGTGACGCTTAGCTCTGGAGATGGACCATAGATCCTATAGATCTGCGCATGAAATCTTAGAGTAGAGAATAGATCACGCTTGACTGGAGTACATGGTCTCAGCCTGTTATAATCATAATGTCAATTTATAGGGGTATCAATTTTGAGAATTGCTTACACGGCCATACTGACCCTTGAAACGACCACGTTTCATGTACATTGCAAACATTAACACTTTTCAGTTTACATAAAGCATTGTTCAATTAACAATTGAATCTTTGTTAAAACATACAATTGGTGAAACATAGAATTGATTTTATTTTGTGAAGCATGGCTATGTTTGAAGCGCTGGCTCAACGCTGCGGTTTTATATTTCAGGGGGAAAAAAGAGCCAGACAAGAAAAAAACCTCCACCGCTTACATGCTCACTAATCAAGATTCAGAACTAATTAGCAAAGAACTAAATGTCAGCTTCTGCTGATTACTACAATCTAAATCTGCGACAAAAATTATTCAGGGATCACATTATGGGATGACAGCCAGACAAAAAGATCCGGGTAACACATCCTAGATGATTTGATAATTTCTCTACAATCTAAATCTGCGACGAAAATTATTCAGGGATCACATTATGGGATGAAAGCCAGACAAAAAGATCCAGGTAACACATCCTAGTTGATTTGATAATTTTTCTCTATCATCGGCCAAAAAAATATAGTTCAGGGATCAAGCTCAGGGGATGACAGCCAGACAAAAAGATCCGGGTAACACATCCCAACTTGATTTGACTAAAGCCATGATGAATGAACCAATATTTTGAGGCTACATAGTTCTAAGATTCTTGAAAATAACTCAATTCAGAATTTGCATAATGTTATATCAACTACTACAGTTACAAAGTGATTATCTTCTCATTAAAATTTCAATAAGTCAGGCTATATACACAAAGCCACCAAAAAAAACAAAACAATCACTCCAAAAGTGATTAGATTCAAACCAGATAATCAGCAAAAATTAAAATATCTTAGAATAAAAAAAAAACAAAGTGACTTCACTATATCACAACCTTAATCAATGAAGGACTTTGTCAGAACTCGATATCCAAGAGTTATCGGATATCACTAATTGATAAAACAACAAAAATTATAAGTCCAAACCCTTTCTCGTCTCACACAGTAAAATCACACAGTCACCAATTATACTTGTGAGCGATACTGTTCACACATCAAATGTACAACAAAAATTCGAATCAACTGTAATGTTCATTAACCACACCGACCTAAAAGTCATGGGTCTTCTATACCAACATTCACAGTCTCAGGACATCGGAGTCGCGGGTCATCAACACTATAGTCCAATAAAGCAAAAGTTGGACTAACAATAGGCCATGGCGACTAATATTATAACACCAACCTCTGCTCTCACTGAACAAGTGAAATTATTTGAAGTTAACGTTTCAAGGCTATAAAGTTTTGAATATTTCTAGAATTTCAGCTTTTGATAATCTAAAACAACATTGAGCATTGAGTCTTAGTAATACACTCATCACCACTACATGCAAAAACTGAATGGTTGACATCTTTAAATTTTCCTTTTGAAACAGTGGATATTTCACAACTTAACTGTCATCTTCAGGCCAGCTATGGTAATTATATTCTGATCGCCTATTTTTTTGAGTGCATTACAATCATTTGGCAAAACGACCTTAATTTCGCAGGAGCCAACAAATTTAGACTTCAGTTTTACTCCATTTGATAGTGACTTCCATAACTACTTTTTGACTTATTTCAAATGGATATCGTGGTTTGCAAGCTTCGTTGAATCTTGCATTTGTATTTTTTTACTGCAGCATTCAGTTTCGTAATAGGGGAATACCTGAAACATTAAAAAGAGCCAGTACGTAGTTCTCACAAGGACAAATTCCTACTAAGATAATCAACATGCTTCATCTTTTCACCAGGTCGGTATTTTATTCCGGAATCTGAATCCTGCAAATGAATCCAACACCGAGCTATTCTCAGAACGAATTCCTTTGTCAAAGCAATAACCCTAATCGAATCACAATCAGTTGATATTTTAAATTTGATCCTGAATAAGTAATTTCTAAAATTTCTAGTGGCCTCTACGATAGCCAGATCATACGAGTAGTATGTTGGTCCAACCGCAGTGGTTTTCCTACAGAAATATGCTACAGGATGAGCGACTTTATCTAAATCTTTTTTAATTAATATTCCACCACAATGGTACTTGCATTATTTGATTAATTGAATTAAGTTTAATAATTCCTGATTCTAACTGTCGGTTATAATTTTGCATGACCGCTAATTTAACTTGCTCGTCTATCCTGACAAATCACTTTTTGACTTCTGGTTGCTATTAATATTGAGAATTTGACAAGGTGTGACTGTAGTCTCAAAGTGGAAACTGTTTTCAATTACTTTTAGTTGAACATTTTTTTTCTGAGAATATCCAATCCTATTAGAGCATCAATATAATTGTGAGGAATTATATGATCATTAACAATATTGAATTCAATTTCTATATTTTATTTTACAAGCGTGACCTTGCTATTGAAATTGAGTTCAATATAGTAACAGACCACATGATTCCACATAAGGATATTGATGCTTTGATCGGACTAGATATTCTCAAAAAAGGGGATATTCAAATTAAAATTAACAAGGACTGTGTCGACTTTGAGACCACCTTAATAAATTCTCCCAAAACATTTTCTTTAGTTTGTAAAGATTTAGAAATAGACTTGTCAGGGATGGACGATCAATTAGAAGCGCAAATTGTTGAAATAATCACGAAAGGTGTAGAATCTAAACCTGACGCAGTCACCACAGGTAAATTAAAAATTCAGTTGAAAGATGAATCTCCAGTTGCTTTTAGAGCAAGAAATCTAGCGTACCAAGAAAGAACAAAAGTAAGAGAAATAATTAAAAACCAATTAGAATCTGGTATTATTAGATGTAGCGAATCAAACTATGCAAGCCCTATTGTCTTGGTTAGGAAGAGTAATGGTGAAATAAGACTTTGTGTTGATTATAGAGAATTGAACAAAAAAGTTCTGCGGAATAAATACCCCTTACCAAGAATTCAAAATCAAATAGACCTTTTAGCAACAGCAAAGTTTTATACAAAGCTCGATATGAAGTCTGGTTTTCATCAGATCGAGGTAGAAGAATCTTCCAAACACGTTACAGCATTTATTACACCTGATGGTCTGTATGAATACAATAGAATGCCTTTCGGTTTCATAAATTCTCCTTCATGTTATCAGTCAGCAATCGATAAGGCTCTCGGAGATTATAAAAAAAAAATTGCACTAGTTTACGTTGATGATATTCTCTGTCCATGCGAAAATATCGAAGAAGGTCTTGATAATTTAAAGAAAATTATTGATAGGCTATCGAAGTGTGGCTTTGCCCTTAACTATCAAAAAATGCGAATTATTCAAAACGTCAATAGAATTTTTGGGAGTTACAATTGAATGCGGTATGGTAAAACCAAGTACACGAAAGATAGAAGCATTGAAAAATACGTCAAAGGTGTTCGACAATTTTTAGGCCTTGCTAGTTATTTTAGGAGATTTATTAAGAACTTTGCTACTTTATCTGCTCCAATTTCTGGTTTATTACGAAAGAATATCGAATTTAAATGGACTGATCAATGTGAATTAACTCGCTTAGAAATTATTCAAAAACTCACACAAGAACCAGTCCTCAGAATTTTTAATCCTGCTTGGGATACTGAACTACACACGGATGCAAGTAGTGTAGGAATTGGCGGAATATCAATGCAGAAAAACGCAGATAAAGAAATCCATCCAGTAGCATACTTCAGCGGAAAAACAACTGCAGCAGAATCGAAATATCATTCTTACGACCTTGAGACATTAGCTATTGTTGAAGCTACTAGTTATTTTAGAAATTATCTCTATGGAATTAAATTTAAAATTTTTACGGATTTCAATTCTGTAAGGGCCACCGCATTAAAAAAGGAATTGCTCCCAAGAGTAGCCCGTTGGTGGATTCGCCTACAAGACTATGACTTCGAAATAGAATATCGCCCAGGTGATAAAATGAAACATGTCGATTATTTGAGTAGGAATTTGCCTTGCGAGAACAAAATACTGGCGCTCTGCTCTGTTACAGGTTCTCCTCAATCAATACAGGAATGGCAGAAGGTCGACCCGTCTTGTATGGAGATCTTGAGTGGAAATCTACACGAGGAAGGCTTTGTAGTCAAAGACGATGTGGTTTACTGGCAAGGGAAGAGAACTGACGCAATTAGATGCTTTGTCCCAATGTTGGCAAGATTGGAAATCATGAAGTTGTACCATGATGGATCATCCCATATAGGAGTTGATAAATGATCAACGAGATGCGAGAAGATGTGATTTGGCCTGGAATGAATAAGACCATACGCAAATATGTGAAGAACTGCAGGTCCTGTTCTGTTGGAAAGTCTCACACTGGAAAAAGATCTTGCTTTTGTCAACTGAAAGACATTTCCACTGAAAAGTTGATACCTGGCATATTGACCATGCAGGCCCACTAGTAAAATCTTTTGGCTGTACGCAAATATTGGTAATCGTTGATGCTTTCACACTATTCATCAAACTATGTCCCCTGAAGCAGAGAACAACCGAGGAGAGTATAAAAGCCCTCAAGAAAGTATTCTCAGAATTAGGAAAGCCAAAGCGAATAATATCGGATAGAGGTACTGCTTCTGTATCTTCTAAATTCCAACAATTTTTTGAATTAGAGGGTGTTGTATTACATTCCATAACAACGGGACTCCCAAGAGGTAATGGAAAAGTTGAAAGAGTCATGCGAACTGTTTTCAATGCTATGAGATCAATATTAAATGATAAAGAAGAGAAATTATGGTATCGGGCTTTACCCAAATAGAAAATGATTTGAAATCGACAGTTAACAGGTCGACAGGATATGTTCCGATTGTTTTGATGACTAACTCGAATAAGAGACTTTCATCCACTATTAATTTGCTAAGTGACATACCGATAATGCAAATTGATGTTGATAAAGATGCCCTCATTGAGAAACTGGACGTTTCGGCGGAGGAAACAAGAAGGAAATTTGACATGACTCGAAAACCAGGTTACCCGTTCGAGGTCAATCAGAAAGTTGTAATGGAAGTTACGCAACGCAACTATCCAATGGTGGCAAACTGAAACCAATTGGGCCTTTTGAAATTAAGGCTGTCTTGCCAAACGATCGCTATGTCTTGAAGCGAATAGGAGGCCAAAATAGAACAACGACAGCTGGACAAGAACAATTGAGAATATGGCCTGAAGATACTGAAGACAGTGATCAAGTTTTTTTTTAATGATGTGATACAACGTTAATGTGGTGGTGCTTTTGGAGCACAGAGATAGCTGTGATTTAGTGAAGTCACTTTGTTTTTTTTATGCTAAGAGAGTTTTATTTTTGCTGATTATCTGGTTTGAATCTAATCACTTTTGGAGTGATTGTTTTGTTTTTTTTGGTGGCTTTGTGTATATAGCCTGACTTATTGAAACTTTAATGAGAAGATAATCACTTTGTAACTGTAGTGGTTGATATAACATTATGCAAATTTTGAAATGAGTTATTTTCAAGAATCTTAGAACTATGTAGCCTCGAAATATTGGTTCATTTAATTTATTGCTGATCATGGCTTTAGTCAAATCAAGTTGGGATGTGTTACCCAGATCTTTTTGTCTGGCTTTCATCCCCTGAGCTTGATCCCTGAACTATATTTTTTTGGCCGATGATAAAGAAAAATTATCAAATCAACTAGGATGTGTTACCTGGATCTTTTTGTCTGGCTGTCATCCCATAATGTGATCCCTGAATAATTTTTGTCGCATATTTAGATTGTAGTAATCAGCAGAAGCTGACATTTAGTTCTTGGCTAATTAGTTCTGAATCTTGATCAGAGAGCATGTAAGCGGTGGAGGTTTTTTTCTTGTCTGGCTCTTTTTTCCCCCTGAAATATAAAACCGCAGCGTTGAGCCAGCGCTTCAAACATAGCCATGCTTCACAAAATAAAATCAATTCTATGTTTCACCAATTGTATGCCTTAACAAAGATTCAATTGTTAGTCGTTCGAAAGTTATTCGAACAATGCTTTATGTAAACTGAAAAGTGTTAATGGTTGCTATGTACATGAAATGTGGTCGTTTGAAGGGTCAGTATGGCCGTGTAAGCAATTCTTAAAATTGATACCCCTATAAATTGACATTATAACAGGCTGAGACCATGTACTCCAGTCAGAAGTAGATCTATTCTCTACTCTAAGATGTCATGCGCAGATCTACAGGATCTATCTCTAGAGCTTAGCGTCACTCCACCATTATCATCCCTTTTAGATCTTAACCTGAAACTAGAACGTACTGTGTGTATACAGTTCCACGTGCTTATTTCCGACATTGAATTATTGTGAAATCAATGATTTCGTTCACCATCCTGAGTGTTGTTACTATTAACTTACCTACTTACATGTATTGAGTGCTGAAAAAACGGCGCGCCTGGTTGTCTGAGGAGATATGGGATTTTATTGAGTGTGGTGATTTGTCGGCGGGTGATTGTTTTGGTCGTTTTCATGATACTTTTATTGGCCGCTTCCATGATTCTTTCCCTGAAGTAGAAATTAGGGGTAAAAGAATGGATGGAGTTGATCATGTATGCCTATCAAAATTGTAATATCTTAACCAAAAGTAGTGACAATCATAATCATGACACGAGGTATAAAGATAATATGCGTGCACAATATGTAAGACTAGAGAAGTCGAGAAAGAGTAATATCGTGTTGTCGTGCAAATGTTTCAATAAAATTCCCCATGATCTGCGGAGTCTGCCCGTGAAACAGTTTGAAGAAACGGTGGTTCGCTATTTAAAAAATAAGGCATTTTACTCGCCTGATGAGTTCCTGGAGTCCAACGACTCACCGCGTTTGTGATACTCTATGTCTGTATACCTATATGTTTTTATGCAATATTCATTTGTTTTATCTAATTTATAATGTTGTAAACTTGTTCCTCATTGTTTTTATATGTAAACGAATGTTAATTATTATATTTATATACAATATACAATTTATTTTTGACGAGTGTAAACAAACTTGGATGTTTGTAAATAGCACAATAAAATTATCTTATCATAGTTTGTTGAAGAAACTTCAAACATTCATTGTGCTTTTTTTCCACGAAGAACAGCGTTATCGTATTGCCCAAATTTTTGTAATTTTCGCATTTTGAGTCGAGAATGGTTATTGGACCCACAGATGAAGAATTCGAGGTCAAATTCGGGGGTGATAAACTCTCGGAAGAAGAGCAGGCCTTAAGAGTTTTGGAATTTTCAGGGTACGTTCGAGGTATGAATACGAAATCCGTCGAAGGATTCCGTAGATAATTTTTTACTAACTATAGTAACCAATCAAATTACTTAATTTAGAGTCACGTGTCAAATTTCATCCAATCACCTAAGGATTACAGCGATAATACCCTACATGTGGTGTTTTCAGTTTGGTGTTTTCGAATTAATATTAAACGTCAGATTGACAATCAATTTTTCGAAATCTACAAAGTAAAAAATTATCTTATCGAATACCCCTCGGGCCTTGATAAATCCTCAAAATTTTGTCATAGAGAATCCTTTAAGCGCTTTCAGCATTCTCTATGACAAAATTATCTATAAAGTTATCAAGGCCCTAGGGGTATTACTGTTGATAATATAGCGTTCGGAATTTTTTCTTTCTCAATAATTCCCAAAATACCGATCGAATTGAAACTTTGTAAGATATCGACACAAATGTTTATGTGATATTTCGTAAGGACCCTCTATTACCAGAAGATTTTTCAAAATTGGTATCTCAGAAACTATTCGCCATTTCTCGCTTCAAATTTTGCTTTCTAGCTGTTCCATGTGAAACGAAAAAGGAAAGCTCGAGTTTTAACCATTTTTCGACAAACGTGAACTAGTCCGAAGATCCACAGATATCCTCTGACGTTTCTGTCGATAACTATTTCAAACTTTGGCGGTGTCATGATTCCACTCTCGAAACTCGAGCCGATTTTGGACAAAATATACCGATCCGGAGGGCTGAAACGATTAAAAAACGTATCCTTATACGTTTCTTCAACGCCAACAAGCAATATTTCCTGGAATTTCCGATCGATTCTGGAAAGTTGTAAGCTTTATTCCAATAACAGTGCATTGATTTTACTCATTCCGTCTGTGGAATGCAGTTGAGATCGATAATATCGAACATGCGAAGAAGTGGATTCGGCTAGGAAATAGAGATTTTCTAGCCTCATCAAATGTTCTATTCTACATTTTCAAGAATCAAAATGTCTACCCGATACCATAGAGCAGGTTATGAATGAATACTTCCATCATTCTGGGTAGTGAAAAGGCTTTGAAGGGAAAAAATAGATATTTACAGTCGAAAATGGGGGAAAATAATGATTTTTCAAATATTTTCTAGGTTTCTAAAAATTTCTCGATGTTTTCACATCACATGGTACTCCTCAGGTCAATTATCGAAAAATTAACATTTAGACTTCACTTTTCTCGAGTTATTGATATTGCCATAGGCCATAGTATCGCTAAAATAAGTGAATTGGGGCACTAATGAAAGAAAAAATTAGGTTTTCAATATATGTAATTAATTCGGTGATTCCATCTATTTGAGTTTACAAAAATAAAATGACAGTATTTCTCGTTCTGACAATAAACATTGAAATTGGTTTCGGTACATGGAAACAAAGTTGAAAAAGCTCCCGACTTAACGTCAGTGCTTCTCAAATTTTTTTTTTAAAACCTCCTCTACATTCAGTTTCAACGAGATTGAATATTGAAAGGGTGTAATTTTGGGGTAGTATCGAAAAATAAATCATTTACAATTTGGTTATTTATTGAAGCACCATCATGCAAAATCAACTTTACATTGAAATTCTACATACTCTATAAAATAAGATCTTAATAATAAAATATTAGTAGTATAAAAATTTGGAAGTAAAAACTAATCCTACAATGACAAATATTCAATAGTACCATTATAAATAGAGGAATATGTAAAAAGTATAAAATAACATAAAATTGGCATGAGCTTATACAGTACATAACATATTACCGATAATTCTCGATTGATTTTACGTGATATATCATCAGTTTCAGGAAGTTTTAAATCACTGATATCATGCACTGACCTTTTCTTGATCAATTATTTCCTTTGTAGGTAGAGCATTTTTCTCGCAGGTTTCGGCATGTTTGAGTTTGGAACTATCGAAATTTTCTATTCCAGAAATAAGCTGTCTTTGTCCATTTTTGAGCGCTCGTACAACTTACACGAGGGCTATATCATTTCGTCACGATGTCTGTATTTTTCGAATTTTGAGCCGAAAATGGTCTCAATCGACTATGTTCGACTCACTGATGACGAATCCGTCGGAAAAATAAAGTCGGTCCGTCCGGCCGCCCGTGAGCACGATAACTCTCGAACGGATCAACCTAGAGACTTGAAATTTTCAGTGTAGATTCAGATTCCAAATGCCTCAGTTGAGTTCGTTAATGTGCCGAATTCCACTAGGGGTTCCGTAAATATGCCGTTCAAAGTTTTGTTCCCCTGATTACTTGAAAACTACAGATTTGATTGAGATGAAATTTTGCACTCAAATGGAGAATGAGTTGTTTAAGCTACATGTGAAATTTTGTCCAGATCGCATGACCAGAACCATAGAAACCATAGAAAATTGTAACTTTTGAACGGAAACGCCTAGGGACTTGAAATTTTCAGGATAGGTGTGGATCTCGAATGTCGTGATCACGTTCATCTATGAGCGAAATTATACTAGGGGTTCCGTAAATATGGTCGTTTGAAATTTAGTTTTCTTGATAATTTCAAAACTACAGATTCGATCCTGACGAAATTTTGTATACTAATGGAGAATGATATATTCAAGCTACATTTCTCCAGATCACATAACCAGAACCATAGAAACCATAGAAAATCATAACTTTCGAACGGAAAGGCCAAGGGACTTGAAATTCTCAGGATAGGTGTGGATCTGAAATGTCGCGTTCACGTTTATCAATGAGCATAATTATACTAGGGGTTCCGTAAATACGGTCGTTCGAAATTTTGGTTTCTCGATAATTTCGAAACTACGGATTCGATCGAGATGAAATTTTTTATTTTAATCGAGAATGATATATTAAAACAATATTTTGTCCAGATCGCATGACCAGAACCATAGAAACCATAGAAAATTGTAACTTTTGAACGGAAAGGCCTAGGAACTTGAATTTCTCAGGGTGGGTTTGGATCGCGAATATCGCGATCACGTTCATCAATGAGCGAAATTAGACTAGGGGTTCCGTAAAGATGGCTGTTCAAAATGTTTTTTTGCTGATAGTTCCGAAAATACTGAGCGGATTGGAATGAAATTTCGCACCTAGCTGAGTAATAATGTATTCAAACTAGGTGCAAAATTTTGTCCAGATCGCACCACCAAGACCATAGATACCGTAGAAAATTCTAGCGAATTATCGAAAAAAAATTGATCAGCTGAAGCACTGACATGAAGTCTGGAGTTTCACCGAAGTTTCAGAATTTTTTTGACAGCTGTCGAAAATTCCTTCAATTGATTTCTGAAACTGGAAAATGCGAATCTACCTACAAGGTGCATGTGCGAGCGCTAAAAAGCTCCTGCCTTCACGGCAGTGCTTTTCGTAATTTTCTAATTGAATAACTGAAACAATCATACATTCTCATTAGATACTATACGTATATTTTCACTATCAGGCAAAACAATTTTCTCTGTAAGCAGTTGTATGTTTCATTGTCACTTTATCAAATTGTTCTACTCGGCCACTTAAAAGATTCTGGTGGTTTTTCTCTTGTAATACAACTGTCACGCAAAAGCAAGCAAACATAAATAGATCAAGCAAAATAAACAAAAATAAAGCTGATATTTTATGCATTGAAAAAATCCATTATAGGGAATACATATCATTCACATTCTGAATTGAATTATGTTTTTGGTCTTTTATTTTATACGGAAATATAAGAACTGAACAAATAACAGGGGAAGGTTACAAGGGCGTACCCAGGATCAGAAATAGGGGCAGGGGGGCAATCCATTGTCGTTCAGGTTGTGACATTTCAGCACGGAAAGGTCAAATAAATCCAAAATTTTATAATGTTTATACAGAGTGGTTTTTAAGGTGAGGCTTTTTTTTTACAGGTGCTAGGAATCATCAAAAGAGACCATTTAGCCGGAAGTTGATCATATAAAATATTCAATTTGAAAAAAGTGCAAAAAATCTTGGGCATAAAGATCTTAAGACCACTCTGGATCGTGTTATCTCTCTCTTAGAAGTTCTGCCATGAATCACGGTGCCATATGTATTCCAGCAAGTGAATAAATGGATTTTATCGCAAATTCGTATATTCTCTTTCAACTTTTATTAGGAAATTTTTCCTGAACGGTATAATTCTCAGAGTTCAAACAAAGGAGATGAAGAATTAATTGAAAAGGTCCTATAAAAAAAATTAGGAAGTTCACAAACTCACCGATAAAATTGATCCTAATTGTTTACAGAAATTGTTCGTATTGGTAACAATTGGTTTGATGTGATACAGTTGCTGCATGTAATATTCGTTTTACATGCAGCAACTATCACAACTGTTTGGTCAAGGAATAGTGTCTCAAGCATATTCTATGCTTAGTTCTTTCGCACCATTCACCTCACCATACTAAACTAAATACTAATGTCTTCAAATGACCCCAAAGGAATAAATCACAGGGGTTGAGATCGGAAGCTTGCAAAAATCATATGCATCATAGGTGATTTCCCGTATACTGAAGTCAGACAACTGAAAATTCTACGCATTCAGATATCAAGACGAACCAGGTCTGGGCTGAGAATTTTTCAGGTTAACGGGTAACTTTGATTTCGAAATACTCGGCCCTGGTAAAAATTTAATATAAACGATTTTTGGTATAATGATTGATTTTGATGCGTTCTATCACCTGTCAAAAAAAAGCCTCACCTCTAAAAACACCCTGTATACAGGGTGTTTCATAATATATGCGCAGGATTTCAGGATGTAATAGCTCGTCCAAAAATATGAAAAAGAATTTTTTTTTTATTGGTGCCCGAGTTTACCTATTTCAAGAACGCCTCATCGTGTTTAAATCGAACTATCAAACACGAGCGTTTTTTAAAGTCACCATAGCAACAGCAATGCCTCCAGAAACGTGAAGTCTAAATGACAATTTTTCGATTATAGATCTGACAGGAGTACCTTTCCTGCCAAAAATGTCTCATAGAAACTGATAGAAAATGGTCTAAGAGAACTAATGAGATCCAAATTGGATAGTGAAACCGCAAATCCGTATAGAACCGTATACGATATTCATAAGTATTTAATGGGGATTACAGATACATATTGCTTCAGTTTCTAATGGCCTTCCCTAACGCGATTCCTATCCGTTTCTATCAGCGATTCCTGGGATGAATGCTTTTTGTTTCTATAAGGACATGCAGTTTGAAAATCAATGAGAATGTATGAGATCCAAATTGGATAGTGACATCGCCAATCCGTATAGAACCGTATGCGATATTCATAAGTATTTTATGGAGATTACAGATTCATATTGCTTCAGTTTCTTATGGCATTCCCTAACGTGATTCCTATCCGTTTCTATCAGCGATTCCTGGGACGAATGCTTTATGTTTATATAAGGACATGCAGTTTGAAAATAAATGAGAATGTATGAGATCCAAATTGGATAGTGAAACCGCAAATCCGTATAGAACCGTATAAGATATTCATAAGTATTGAATGGAGATTAAAGATGCATATTGCTTTAGTTTCTAATGGCCTTCCCTAACGCGATTCCTATCCGTTTCTATCAGCGATTCCTGGGATGAATGCTTTTTGTTTCTATAAGGACATGCAGTTTGAAAATCAATGAGAATGTATGAGATCCAAATTGGATAGTGACATCGCCAATCCGTATAGAACCGTATGCGATATTCATAAGTATTTTATGGAGATTACAGATTCATATTCCTTCAGTTTCTTATGGCATTCCCTAACGTGATTCCTATCCGTTTCTATCAGCGATTCCTGGGATGAATGCTTTATGTTTCTATAAGGAAATGCAGTTTGAAAATAAATGAGAATGTATGAGATTCCATAGTAGTTACTTATAAGGGTCTATGGTTTTCAATTGTGTTTCTTACATATAAGACCTATCTGTTCTTGATGGGAATTCCCAGAATGATTACTATATGGTTTGTATGTGTTTAAACACATACAAATGAAAATGTGAAGAATATAAAACAAAAATTTCAAACTAAGGCGAAACTCCAGTCTTCACGTCAGGATTTTGGTGATTTTTTTTCGATAATTCGCTAGAATTTTCACGGTATCTATGGACTTGGTAATGCGGAGCGTAGTTTGAATACATTATTCTTCATCTAAGTGCAGCATTCCATTTCAATCCAATGAGTAATTTCGAAATTATTGGGAAAAAATAATTTGAACCCCTGGTCTAATTTTGATCATTGATGAACGTGACCACGAAATTCGCGATCCAAAGCCACACCGAACATTTCAAGTCCCTAGGCCTTTTCGTTCGATAGTTATAATTTTCTGTGGTTTCTATGGTTCTGCTAATGCGATCTGGAAAAAATGTAGCTTGAATATATCATTCTCCATTAAAATACAAAATTTGTCACGATCAAATCCGTAGTTTTGAAATGATCAAGAAAACTAAATTTCAAACGACCATATTTACGGAACCTCTAGTTTAATTTTGCTCATTGATAAACGTGACCGGGACATTTGAGATCCACTCCTAATCTGAGAATTCCAAGTCCCTAGGCCTTTCCATTACAAAGTTATAATTTTATATGGTTCTGGCATTGCGATCTGGACAAAATTTTGCATGAAACTTGAACACGTCATTTTCCATCTGCAGTTTCAAAATAATCAGGAGAACAAAATTTCGAACGGCCTTATTTACGGAACCCCTGGTCTAATTTTGCTCATTGATGTACGTGAACGCGAAATTTTAAACGACCTTATTTACGGAACCCCTAGTCTTATATTGCTCATTGATGAACTTGACCGCGACATTCGAGATCCACACCTATCCTGAAAATTTCAAGTCCCTAGGCCTTTCCATTACAAAGTTATAATTTTCTATGAGTTCTATGGTTTTGGTCATGCAATCTAGACAAAATTTTGTGTGTATTTTGAACACGTTATTTTCCATCTGAGTGCAAAATTTCATATCGGTCGAATGTGTAGTTTCGGAGTAATCAGGAAGACAAAACTTCGAACGGCCATATTTACGGAACCCTTGGTGGAATTCTGCCCATTAACTTAACCTCGGCATTTGGGAACCGAACCCGCACTGAAAATTTCAAGTCTCTAGGACGTTCCGTTCGACAGTTATCGTGTATACGGCACATTTTCAGTTCAAAATTCGATAAATACAGACATCGTGACGAAATGATATAGGTAGCCCTCGTGTAAGTACTACGAGCGCTCAATAAGTACGTTTTACATAAAAATTCACCAAAACTAATCAAAATTTTTATCAAAATGAAACAGTTTTAAGAGTTTGATATATCTATTATTAGTTATTGTTATTATTATAACAAAAGGATCTTGAAAAGTATAAACTTAAAAATTTGAGTTTAAAATCCCTACAGTGTCTTTTAATTGCTGATATCTGATTCAAACAATAATATAATAATACTTCAGCTATTTCCCTCTCTTTTGGATTGCTGCATCCTTCATCTGATATTCGGTCCTCGGACGCGTTCACCCTACTTGACTTTGTTCCTAAGAAAATATATTATTAAGTCAGAATATTTGTGGAAGGAACTGAATGGAAAAATATATTCAAAAATGAAATTTTCTATTTAATGTCAGACTCAAATGAGTTGCGTTAGCATTTAGCACTTGTTTCCCTCAAAAAATGATCGAATATAAAGTGTAGCTTCCAAATAATTGAACACTGTCATCAAACTCAAATAGTGCGCTCCATTTTTAGTGTTGAATTATTATCAATTTCGATATAATTAATATTAAAAAAACCAATTTGTTCACCTGAAATCAATAAACTGGACACTACACTATCAGTAATCCAATCATTCACTAAAAAGTCTTCACAAAATCGAAGAAAAACCTGAAAATCACCTAAAATAATCCGTTTCACCATAATAAATTCCGAAAACCTACTGGTTTCCGTCCATGTTGTTGCATCGTCATTCGTCATAGCCAGCTGGTTGGAAATAATCTTCTAAGTATGTTCTGTGATGGAATCTCCGAAGTACATCAAAAAATCTATATTAGAATTAATTTCCAAGCACTGCGGTGACAACAATTCATTTTTGATGACAAATCGCAAATTATATAGGTTCTGTTTTTCTCATTACCATGACAATGAAAGGTAAACTGATCAATAATTCAACCATTTTACATTCTCATTTCCATTTTATGTAGTAATAATTCCAGTATTCATGATTTCAAAGCGCTCTAATAAAAAAAAATAGCGTAAAGTATTCGTGGATAACTGGTCTCTAAAACACTTGCTCTATTAAATCGCGCGTCTTTATTCACTTATACTTTAATATACTATTTGAAAAATTCCAATTATTTTTTGGGTTTTTCAATATGTATAATAATATGTGGTTATATGTAATATTATTGTTAAAATAAAAATAATGATAATATCCAAATATTCCTTTCGATTAACTTTCCTTCATATACTTCCGAGTTAATAGCATCCTCGCTAATGTGGATTTATATATCATTGGTACAAAAAAATTCGTGACATCGTGACGAAATGATATAGCCCTCGTTTATGTAGAACGAGCGCTCGCAAACTCTGACGGGGGCGCGACTCCTGTAGTCTTTAATTTATCCGGCGCATCTCAAGTCAACAGAATTCCTTGCAAGGTCTTCATGTGCCATCTCACCCTCAACACTATGGATGAGATGGCATACATGATGAATTATGACGAATGTACTGTTGAAAAGCCTGATTCGTCGACATTCCATATGTCGTTAGCCCCAAAATTGCTTTTATGATCACCATATATCGATACCTTTTTGCCAAATTATCGTAAGCCTCAACGTAGTGCGTTGAGGCTTACGATAATTTGGCAAAAAGGTATCGATATTATGATTTAATAGCTCATGACATTTTCCATAAAATAAAATGTAGTTCCTACTGTTCCTTTGAGAACACCACAAATTTCATTTTTTTCTGAAAAGTAACTGCACAATAAATCTTCGAATGTGAAAAGTTTTCATTTTAGCCATACTCGTGCACTTTTATCATTGAAATTCGAAAAAAAAAGTTTCAGGTCTATTTGGGTTGAGAAAGTGCCTGGATGAGATGGCAAACCTTTGCCATCTCATCAGCATATCATGTATGCCACCTCACCCAGAAGCAAACACCAGCACTTTTTTTTTTATAACAATGGTAGATACAAAGAGAAAAAAAATAACATACTATTCTGAAACTTAAGTATATGCAGAAATAATAGAAAACATTTGCACGTTTCTATCTACCCCTTTGTTTTTAACTGCTCACAGAAAACTTTCGCTGCTGTAAATTTTTAACCAACCCGATAATGTTTCTTCGCATGCGCTGACCAAATAATACTGCAGAATTTACTAGAACTCGCGCAGACGTTTAACCACGTCTTATTCCAGAGCATACGCATTGAACTGGCGCCAAAAATTGAACGTCGGCCGAGAAACACGTTGTATGCCATCTCATCAGCTATGCCGTCTCAGACACACTTTCCCTACCACTAACAGAAAAATTGACACGGAAACCTGTTTTTCAACCTCTACCAAATAAAGTTAATTCCGTACCAAAAATTCACCGAATGAACAACTGAATCTAGTTCTCAGTTGGGAAGTCTTACCTACTGTTTAAAACTTTGGTTTTCGTATAGTTCGTTGGTTACGCTCTTGGAAATCGCTTGGCGTTCTTTGTCCCCTCAGAAGTCAGAAATGATATGTTATTAGAGTACGAAATTATAACGAAACTTTCTTACTTTTTGTTTCTATTCACCACACATTTTCCACCCCATTTTACCGGTACTATACAGAGATTCTCTATTGAACATAGTTCTGAATCAATGTGTTATTGCTAAAACTCAGTGGGCATAGAAGGGGCAAAAAGCGGAATAAGGAACAGAAACTTGAGAACCGCAAAGTTATATTCAATAGTGATTGAGAAACCTGATAATCTCATAATAGCACTCATATCCTACACATTAATAACAAGAACTCACCTACTGAATTTATCCTTCATGCCAAAAAGATGTGAGAAATTTGACCGCAAGAATTCAACTCCGGAGAAATGGGAATTTGTGTGAATTTACTATATAATTGAAGTAAATAATTTTACAGAAATACTCAATTCTTTTGTAATTCATACGAAAGCGTCAGTGCCCGAGTTCATTCGGTACCTGACCATTTTTGAGCGCTCGTACTACTTACACGAGGGCTATATCATTTCGTCACGATGTTTGTATTTTTCGAATTTTGAGCCGAAAATGGTCTCAATCGACAGAGTTCGACTCACTGATGACGAATCCGTCGGAAAATTCGAGTCTGTCCGTCCGGCCGTAAGCACGATAACTCTCGAACGGATCAACCTAGAGACTTGAAATTTTCAGTGTAGGTTCAGATCCCAAATGCCTCGGCTAAGTTCGTTAATGGGCAGAATTCCACCAGGGGTTCCGTAAATATGGCCGTTCCAAATATTGTTTTCCTGATAGTTTCGAAACTACTGATCGGATTGGAATGAAATTAGGCACCTAGCTGAGGAATAATGTATTCAAACAACGTGCAAAATTTTGTCCAGATCGCATCACCAAGACCATAAATACCGTAGAAAATTTTAGCGAATTATCGAAAAAAATTGATCAGCTGAAGCACTGACATGAAGTCTGGAGTTTCGCCTAAGTTTCAGAATTTTTTTGACAGCTGTCAAAAATTCCTTCAATTGATTTCTAAAACTGGAAAATGCGAATCTACCTACAAGGTACATGTACGAGCGCTCAAAAGCTCCTGCCTTCACGGCAGTGCTTTTCGTAATTTTTTGATTAATTCTTAATTATTGATGATGAGCTTTTTGAGCGCTCGTACTTCTTACACGAGGGCTATATCATTTCGTCACGATGTCTGCATTTATTGAACAACCTAGAGACTTGAAATTTTCAGTGTTGGTTTAGTTCTCGAATGCCTCGGTTAAGTTCGTTAATGGGCCAAATTCCACCAGGGGTTCCGTAAATATGGCCGTTCGAAGTTTTGTTCTCCTGATTACTCGGAAACTACAGATTTGATCGGGATGAAATTTTGCACTCAAATGGAAAATGAGGTGTTAAAGCTACATGTAAAATTTTGTCCAGATCGCATGACCAGAACCAAAGAAATCATAGAAAATTGTAACTTTTGAACTGAAACGCCTAGGGACTCGAAATTTTTCAGGATAGGTGTGGATATCGAATGTCGTGATCACGTTCATCTATGAACAAAATTAAACTAGGGGTTCCGTAAATATATTCGTTTGAAATTTAGTTTTCTTGATAATTCCAAAACTACAGATCCGATCGTGACGAAATTTTGTATACTTATGGAGAATGATATATTCAAGCTTCATTTCTCAAGATCGCATGACCAGAACCATAGAAACCATAGAAAATCATAACTTTCGAACGGAAAGGCCTAGGGACTTGCAATTTTCAGGATAGGTGTGGATCTGAAATGTCACGTTCACGTTTATCAATGAGCAGAATTATACTAGGGGTTTCATAAATACGGTCGTTCGAAATTTTGTTTTTTCGATAATTTCGAAACTACGAATTCGATCGAGATAAAATTTTGTATTTTGATTGAGAATGATATATTTAAGCAACATTTTGTCCAGATCGCATAACCAGAACCATAGAAACCATATCTTCCGAAGGAAAAGGCCTAGGAACTTGAAATTTTCAGGGTCGATTTGGATCGCGAATGTCACGGTCACGTTCATCAATGAGCAAAATTAGACTAGGGGTTCCGTAAATATGGCCGTTCAAAATATTTTGTTCCTGATAATTTCGAAACTACTGATTGGATTGGAATGAAATTTCACAACTAGCTGAAGAATAATGTATTCAAACTACGTGGGAAGTTTTGTCCAGATCGCATTACCGAGGTCATGGTTACCGTAGAAAATTCTAGCGAATTATCGAAAAAAAAATTGATCAGCTGAAGCACTGACATGAAGTCTGGAGTTTCGCCTAAGTTTGAGAATTTTTTTGACAGCTGTCGAAAATTTCTCCAATTGATTTCTAAAACTGAAAAATGCGAATCTACCTACAAGGTGGATGTACGAGCGCTCAAAAGCTCCTGACTTCACGGCAGTGCTTTTCGTAATTTTTTTCGATCTGAAATATGTTTCGAATATGGAAAAGTGAAAATTGACAGGGTAAATAATAGTGAAGCTAGTAGAAGCCGCTAATTATTACTTCATATGTAGAAGATACAAATTAGTTGAATTTATTTTGCTTACTTCCGGAGATACAAATTAAATATTCCACTACATTATCTCTATTTTATATATGTTCCAGGAATGCCCATTGTTTCTTTGTCATAACTAGCTAGGTGTATTATCTATTAATCAAAGTGGGTTGAGCGCTGTACTTGCTTATCGCTCTTCTGTTTTGTTTTGTCTCGACCACGTGGTTCCAACGAATCTAGTTAACCCAGGCGACTACGTGTTTTGCCACTAGCGCTACGTGCAATCAGTACCAATTGTATCATTATACTAATGATTCATTTATTCACATTCGCTCCATCGTGAAATGCCAACCTTTTTCAGCTTTGGCAGTGATTTTAGATATCGATTCATTATCGTATGCGGAGCACTAGCATCTAGTTGAATCGAAGACAAAATCATCAAAAAGAATAGGTAAGTTCTATGTTCTATTTTTTCCTTTTCATCTTCCCCATGACTGTGATCTACATTCAATCTTTCCCAATATGTATTCGTTGAACTTTCACACTTCGTTCAATTTGATGCGTCTACTAATAAGTCACAATAACACAGAAATTGCATGTTTACTTTTCTATGATAAGACCTTGAATATTCACAAAAAAGTCATTTCTGGTTAGATTCCTAGCAGATTCGAACTCGAACTTTTTTGTTGGTCTGAATCGTAATTCATTTCCTACTACCTGTCTCCAATATGAATAGACAATTATTTGTATATTTTCGTATCAATAATGCATTATTTATAGAGAGGAGCACAATTTTCTCGTCTTTTGTTGCCTCGCTTATTGTTTCGAAGGTTGTGTTTATCAAAAAAAGCGCCGAGCGGGGTCAATGCTCGAGCATGTTCAGATGCAAGGCTACAGGCCGATTATTTTTAGTATTTTTACATCTCTTTACTGGCTGACTTAGTGTTCTCCTTGCCGGTGCTGGTATTGTTGATTTTTTGTGCCTCCGACAGCGATATTTTCTGCCATTTCGTTTTCACTCTCATTGAAAAACTAGTGAATGAAAATCATGAGGTGAGCCCCTAAAATGATAAGAAATCTTCTATGTAATTACATTGCGAATTTTACACCCTGATCATTTCACAATCCCACAATCCAAGACCAATGGAATATTGTCTTGATCATCGAACTGTTCCATGCACAACAAAGGCTTGTTTTCATTCGAAAACATTGAGTAACCCAGTTTGTATGAATTGATGCGAATGATAAGAAAGCATCTACACTAATCGGTTTTTCATCATCGATAGAAATCCTCTTTCACAAACACTCATCAATTTATAATGTAAGTTTAATGACATCTTTTGTTTTTGAAATTGGTCTCAAGTACGCCATTTCCACTATGAATATGTTGTAGTATATCAGCACAGAGGATTTATTAATAGCAACAAACAATGAATTTAAATTGATTGACTGTGATCATTAATTGTACGCTTACTTGCTGAAATAGAAGTTTCCATTTGTTCATTGAGCGCTCGTACTACTTACACGAGGGCTATATCATTTCGTCACGATGTCTGCATTTTTCGAATTTTGAGCCGAAAATGGTCTCAATCGACAAGGTTGGACTCACTGATGACAAATTCGTCGAAAAATTCGAGTCTGTCCGTCTGTCCGGCTGGCCGGCCGGCCGTAAGCACGATAACTCTCGAACGGAACCACCTAGAGACTTGTAATTTTCAGTGTATGTTCAGATCCCAAATGCCTCGGTTGAGTTCGTTAATGGATCAAATTACACCAGGGATTCCGTAAATATGGCCGTTCAAAGTTTTGTTCTCCTGATTACTTAGAAACTACAGATTCGATAGAGATGAAATTTTGCACTCAAATGTAGAATGAGGTGTTCAAGCTACATGTGGAATTTTGTCCAGATCGTATGACCAGAACCATAGAAACCGTAGAAAATTGTAACTTTTGAACGAAATCGCCTAGGGACTTGAAATTTTCAGGATAGGTGTGGATCTCAAATGTCGTGATGACGTTTATATAAGAGCAAATCTATCCTAGGAATTCCGTAAATATGGTCGTTTGAAATTTAGTTTTCTCGATAATTTCCAAACTACAGATTCGATTATGACGAAATTTTTTGTATACTAATGGAGAATGATATATTCAAGCTACATTTCTCTAGATCGCATGACCACAACCATAGAAACCATAGAAAATAAAATTTTCGAAAGGAGAGGCATAGGGACTTGAAATTTCCAGGGTAGGTTCGGATCGCGAATTTCGCGGCCACGTTCATCGATGAGCAAAATTAGACTGTGAATACGGTCGTTTGAAATTTTGTTTTCTCGATAACTTCGAAACTACGGATTCGATCGAGATAAAATTCTGTATTTTGATCGAGAATGATAAATTGAAGCAACATTTTGTCCAGATCGCATGACCAGAACCATAGAAACCATAAAAAATTATAACTTCCGAAGGGAAATGCCTAGAAAATATTCAGGGTAGGTTTGTATCGCGAATGTCGCGACCACGTTCATCAATGAGCAAAATTTGACTAGGGGTTCCGTAAATATGGCCGTTCAAAATACGTTGTTCCTGATAATTTCGAAACTACTGATTGGATTAAAATGAAATTCTACACCTAGCTGAAGAATAATGTATTCAAAATACGTGCGAAATTTTGTCCAGATCGCATCACAAGTCCAAGACCATGGATACCGTAGAAAATTCTAGCGAATAATCGAAAAAAATTGGTCAGCTGAAGCACTGACATGAAGTCTGGAGTTTCGCCAAAATTTGAGAATTTTTTTGACAGCTGTCGAAAATTCCTTCAATTGATTCCTAAAACTGGAAAATGCGAATCTACCAGCAAGGTGGATGTACGAGCGCTCGAAAGCTCCTGACTTCACGGCAGTGCTTTTCGTCATTTTTATGTTACGGTTATTTTAAGGCACACGTCAGAATTTTCGTACAATTGATTCTCTTTAATCTTGTTTTCCTTGATGTATACTAGGAAGGTAATAATATGTACGTGATATAATTCAACGATGTTTACAATGTATTTCCTTCATTCATTGTCGAAGACATTGGTGAAATAAAGAGTTTTAACAGGTAATTTTGTAGGTACAGTTTTTCGATAAGTACAATATCGTAAGTTGATTTCCTTGACAGTTATTCTGTGACAATACAAATTTTGAAGTATAATGTGAAAAATTATAAAAGCACCGCCGTGATGTCAGGAGACTTTAAGCGCTCGTTCATCCACCTTGTAGGTAGGTTTGCATTTTCCAGTTTCAGAAAGGAATTGAAACAATTTTTGACAGCTGTCAAAAGAATTCTCAAACTAAGGTGAAACTCCAGACTTCACTTCAGTGCTTTAGCTGACCAATTTTTTCTTGGTTTGTGATCTGGACAAACGCACGTAGTTTGAATACATTATTCTTCAGCTATGTGCAAAATTTCATTCTAATCCAATAAGTAGTTTCGAAATGATGAGGAAAAAAATATTTCGGACGACCATATTTAGGTAACCCCTAGTCTAATTTTGCTCATTGATGAACGTGACCGCGACATTCGCGATCCAAACCTACCCTGAAAATTTCAAGTAGCTAGGCCTTTCCCTTCGAAAGTTATAATTTCCTATGGTTTCTATGATTCTGGTCATGCGATCTGGACAAAATGTAGCTTTTATATATCATTCTCAATTGAAATACAAAATTTTGTCTCGATCGAATCCGCAATTTCGAAATTATCGAGAAAACTAAATTTGTAACGACCATATATACGGAACCCCTAGTATAATTCTGCTCGTTGTTAAACGTGACCGCGATATTCCAGAACTACACCTATCCTGAAATGTTCTAGTCCCTAGGCCTTTACGTTCGAAAGTTATGATTTTCTATGGTTTCTGTGGTTCTGGTCATGCGATCTGGAGAAATGTAGCTTGAATATATCATTCTCCATTAGTATACAAAATTTCGTCACGATCGAATCTGTTGTTTCGAAATTTTCAAGAAAACTATATTTCAAATGACCATATTTACGGAACCCCTAGTATAATTCTGCTCATAGATAAACCTCACCACGACATTCGAGATCCACAAATTTCCTGAAAATTTCAAGTTCCAAGGCGTTTCCGTTCAAAAGTTATAATTTTCTATGGTTTCTATGGTTCTGGTCATGCGATCTGGACAAAATTTCACATGTAGCTTGAACACCTCATTCTCCATTTGAGTGCAAAATTTCATCTCGATTGAATCTGTAGTTTCAAAGTAATCAGGATAACCAAATTTTGAAAGGCCATATTTACAGAGCCCCTAGTGGAATTCTGCCCATTAACGAACATAACCGAGGCGTTTGGAAACTGTGGAAACTGAACGCACATTGAAAATTTCTAGTCTCTAGGTTGTTCCGTTCGAGACGGAAATTGCTTACGGTTGGACGGACAGACTTTTTCGACGGATTCGTCATCAGTGAGTAGAACCTTGTCGGTGCTTTAGGTGATGTTTTTTCGATAATTCGCTAGGTTTTTTCACGGTATCTTTAATCTAGGTATTACGACCTAGACAAAATTTCGTACGTAGTTTTAATACATTATTTTTTACCCATATATGCAAAATTTCATTCCAATCCAATCTGTAGTTTTGAAATTGTCAAGAAAACAAAATTTCAAACGGACATATTTACGGAACCCCTTGTCTAATTTTGCTCATTGATGAACGCGGCCGCAACAATCGCGATTCAAACGTACCCTGAAGTCCCTAGGACTTTCCGTTCGAAAGTTATAATTTTCTATGGTTTTTATGGTTCCGATCAATCGATCAAAATTTCGCATGTAGATGGAATACGTCATTTTCCATCTGATTGCAGAATTTCATCCCGATCGAATCAGTAGTTTCGAAGTAATCGGGAGAACAAAATTTCGAACGCCCATATTGACGGAACCCCTGCTGAAATTCTGCCCATTAACGAACTCAACTGCGGCATTCAAGATTTAAACCTACTTGGAAATTTCTAGGTCGTCCCGTTCGAGAGTTATTGTGTATACGGCAAGCCGGCCGGACAGATTCTCCCGAATTTTTCGACGGATTCGACATCAGTGAGTCGAACCTGGTCGATTTTCGACTCAAAATTCGAAAAATACATACATCGTGACGGAATGATATAGCCCTCGTGACCAATTTTTTTTCGATAATTCGCTAGAATTTTCTACGGTATCTATGGTCTTGGTAATGCGATCTGGACACAATTCCCCACGTAGTTTGAATATATTATTCTTCATCTATGTGCGGAATTTCATTCCAATCCAATAAGTTTCGAAATTATCAGGAAAAAAATAGTTTGAACGGCTAAATTTACGGAACCCCTAGTCTTATTTTGCTCATTGATGAACGTGAACGCGAAATTCGCGATCCGAACCTATCCTGAAAATTTCAAGTCCCTTGGCCTTTCTGTTCGAAAGTTATGATTTCCTATGGTTTCTATGGTTTTGATCATGCGATCTGGAAAAAATCAAGCTAGAATATATTATTCTCAATTTAAATACAAACTTTCGTCACGATCAAATCCATTGTTTTGAAATTATCAAGAAAACCAAATTTCAAATGGCCATATTTGAGGAACCCCTAGTCTAATTTTGCTCATTGATGAACGTAACCGCGAAATACGCGATCCAAACCTATCCAGAAAATTTCAAGTCCCTAGGCCTTTCCGTTCGAAAGTTATGTTTTTCTATGGTTTCTATGGGTCTGGTCATGCGACCTGGACAAGATTTTTCATGTAGCTTGAACACGTCATTATCCATTTGAGTGCAAAATTTCAACTAGATCCAATCTGTAGTTTTGAAGTAATCAGGAGAACAAAATTTCGAGCGGCCATATTCACGGAACCCCTGAGCGAATTTTGCCCAATAACGAACTCAACCGCGGCATTCGAGGTTCGAACCCACCCTGAAAATTTCAAGTTTCTAGGACATTTCGTTCGAGAGTTATCGTGTATACGGACAAACATACTCGAAGACTGAAATGTGCTGGGCACAATATAGCTTGTATGTATGGTGGCGGTGTATCAAGTATATAACATATACCGTCTCATTTTTTTTCTTCAGCAACGTTCTGATTTACAACAAAGCAGTATTGTTCTTTCTTTTACTCTCAGGAATTCTCCAAAAACATTTACGCATATGTTTCTTCAATATATCGCTCTTCATTGGAGCGAGAATGATGGTTATTACAATTTTTATAGTAGAGTGGAAGGAAATGAATTTCTAGTCCAAAACTCTGACGTATCAATATAGGTTGTTTTTTATAGCTGATGTTAAAATGTTTTTGTTGTTATAGCAACTCTTTTGAGTAGATACAGTCAGTGGCGCAGCTAGGATTTTGTTTTGGGGGGGCTGAACTGACCAATTAATAATGAAACTAGAAATATACGAAAGATGGGAAAAAAATTCAAAAATGACGAAAAGCACTGCCGTTAAGTCAGGAGCTTTTGAGCGCTCGTTCATTCACCTTGTAGGTAGAATCTACCTACAAAAAAAAAATTCTGAACGACCATTTTTACGGAACCCCCAATTGGAAAGATTTTGACAGCTGTCGAAGAAAATTGGTGACCAATTTTTTTTCGATAATTCGCTAGAATTTTCTACGGTATCTATGGTCTTGGTAATGCGATCTGGACAAAATTTTCCACGTAGTTTGAATACATTATTCTTTATGTATGTGCGGAATTTCATTCCAATCCAATAAGTTGTTTCGAAATTATTAGGAAAAAAATTGTTTGAACGGCTATATTTACGGAACCCCTAGTCTAATTTTGCTCATTGATGAACGTGACCGCGAATTTTGCGATCCGAACCTATCCTGAAAATTTCCAGTCCCTGGGTCTTTCCGTTCGAAAGTTATGATTTTCTATTGTTTCTATGGTTCTGATCTGCGATCTGGAGAAATGTAGCTCCAATATATCATTCTCAATTTATATACAGAATTTTATCACGATCAAATCCATAGTTTTGGAATAATCAAGAAAATTGAATTTCAAACGGCCATATTTGAGGAACCCCTTGTCAAATTCTGCTCATTGATGAAAGTGACCGCAACATTGAAGATCCAAACCTATCGTGAGAATTTCAAGTCCCTAGGCCTTTCCATCACAAAGTTATAATTTTCTATGATTTCTATGGTTCTGGTCATGCGAGCTGAACCAAATTTTGCATGTAGCTTGAACACGCAATTCTCCACCCGAGTGCAAAATTTCACTTAGATCTAATGTGTAGTTTCAAAGTAATCAGGAAAACAAAATTTCGAGCGGCCATATTCACGGAACCCCTTGGCGAATTTTGCCCAATAACGAACTCAACCGCGGCATTCGAGATTTAAACCTGCCCTGAAAATTTCAAGTTTCTAGGACATTCCGTTCGATAGTTATCGTGTATACGGCCGGCCAGACGGACAGACTCGAATTTTTCGACGGATTCGTCATCAGTGAGTCGAACATAGTCGATTGAGATCATTTTCGGCTCAAAATTTGAGAAATACAGACATCGTGACGAAATGATAGAGCCCTCGTGTAAGTAGTACGAGCGCTCAAAAAGGAAGGAATAATAAAACAAAGAATCAATGAACAATCCAATTTAAGAATTCATAATTTCTCAATATTTGATTTTCAAATTGTCTATAATCGATTGATTTTGTTCTCGTTCCCTTACGAGGTTAGACCTTTTTGATAATATCAAATATTCAGCCGTCTTTCAGATGTTCCTAATATATCTAATACGTCGTCAATATTGAATTCGAAATCATAATATACTTTTTGAAGGTGAGGCTTTCTTTGACCAGCAATAGAACTCGTCAAAATAAGTCCATATAACAAAACTCGTTCATATCAAAGTTATCCGCAAATATGAGAATTTCCTAGCACGGATCTTCATTAGGTTCGTATTGATATTTGAATTTTCAGATGTTACCAGCTGTGTGAGGTCAGTATAAGGGAATTAATTTATATGATGCGTATGATGACTAAGTTTTCCGATCTAAACCCCTGTGATTTTTTTCTTCATGGGTCATTTGAAAAAAGAAGATTATAGGTGACCATTCGAAATAACACCAGGCAAGACTTTGTGCACATCAAACAAATGGTGTGGTGACCATTTCGAACCATTTCTGTGAACAATTCGGATCAATTTATTTTATAGGTGAGTTTGTGATCCTTTCAATCAGTGATTTTTCATCTCCTGAGTTTGAACTTCAACAATAATACCGTTTAGAAAAAATCTCCTAAGAAAAGTTGAAAGAGAATACAAATTTGCAATAAATGAATGCCGAGAAAACAAACATCGCATGCATATGGCTCCTAACGAAGAGATCTATCCAGAGTAAAGTGACCATTTTTTCTAACCTGAAACCAGGACAATATAAATTTTGACCGGTCTCGCCCAAATTTTACAAATCTTCATCAAAAATTCACCCATTCGTATACTGGTTTTGTTAAATGACTATCGTTAGCAATTTATAAATCGGTTTTATATAATTTTATTAATTTTTTAAATTCAATCAAAGAATTTGTGTCTTTGGGGGGGGGGCTGCAGCCCCAAAGCCCCCCCCCCCTGGCTGTGCCAGTGGATACAGTATCACATGAACCGCAAGGGTAGATAAAGTAACACTTTAACAGCAAGAGTAGATGAAATGTTCCAATTTTTTTCAATCAATTAAATTTACAAATTCAAATACATTAATTCGAAGGATTCAACAAGTGAAATTTCACAATAAATATTAATTATTGTCAGAAACATCTATTTTTGGAACACCACAGCTTGTACTCGTTTGCTTAGACACTTGAACCGAGGTACTGGATTGATTTTCAGGTCCTCCAAGTATCAACTTACTGAATTCGCCAGGACTGGTATTCCTTTTCATACATCATACCTAGATAGTTTTTGGGGCAACAATAAACTTTCTGCTTCCAATGCTGCATCTTCTACATCTGATGGCATTTTTTTTTCTTCTTGTGTTAATTCTTTTCCGTACATTTCGTATTCGTTTCGTACACAAAACGCAAAAATACTGAACACTGTTTTACATTTCGCTTCTCCGGAAGAACAGAGACGCAATTGCAAACTTTTCGGGAAACGAGTTTTAAGGAATGGATCTCACGGTAGGTACGCTGAATTGACGCGATACGAATCATCTTTATTATAATGGAAGGGACTTTCTTTGAATTAAGTTTGATCTATTTGAGATGGTGCTACTTTTTTTCTTACTTTAAACAGTAATCAGAATTCATAACTCAAAATATTTTTTTCCCTAAAGTAACGGAGCAAAACAGTTGCGATTTTTGTGCTTAAAATTACAATTTTCTTTCAAATTCTATTTTCCACCTGAATTTGAAGTCTTGCTATAGAAAAAATTGTTTTATTGCACCCGAAGATAAAATCGCATTATCTTTGAGAGTGTCGTTTAGTTTAGACAATTCGAGACAATTTTTTCATCTTGTTCAATAAATAACTTGCGAGCACCTCTTTGCTAGCAGAAAAACAGAAGGTTCACAATAATGAATTTCAATTAGAAGTCTCGAGTTGTAATAAAGGTTGTAAATTTGTCTTGATTCAGAATACAAGGGTTCAAAACTGAAAAACTTTAAGAAAAACCCAACTTTGTTCTGAAGAGATGCAAACTTTTCATCAATGAATGCAACACTTGCAGGCACTTGCTTAGTAGAAGCACGATAAGTTTTCTGTCAAAAAAATAGAAATTCGGTTGATAAATCTTACGTGATGGCTAGTCATTACCTACTTAAGTAATAAGTGTACTGAATATTCAAAAAGGGATGAATTGGGATAACTTAAATATGAACTGTATAATGAGCAAAATGTTAACTAATAGGATAAAAAGATTTTATACCCGACATGGAGAGTGTTCATAGGTCTTGGTACTTTAAAAGAACTGGAATTCACTTCAATATAATTTTCCCATTTTTTATTTGCTGTTAACTTAGAACGGTCCTCCTCTCTTTTGCGTGTTTATTTGCTATTCGTCTATTGGCTTCTTTGCAAGAGGTATTTCCTCTTATCTGTGATTTTGACAGGTATCATAACCATTATGTCTTTATTTCCGTGTTCTTTCATCGTTTCAATTGTCATTGTTTGCCAATTTATCCTCCATAGTTGGTATTTTCAATTCTTTTATTGCTGACGTACCATGGTGCACCTTTAGCTATCCTCTTTATTTTATTCCACGTACCTTGTAGATCTTCCTTTTTGCTACTTTCGACTTCGAACTAGACGACATCTGCGTACATCATGATTGATATAGATACGCATACGCACTGTCTTTATTATCTTCATCTCGTTTTCCAGCTACAGTTTGCCATTTGAATTTAGGAGCGGGAAGCGAGTATAAATACCCAGATAGTTGCCTGGCCTTCTCTTTTTTTTTAGCGAATGACCTCTCGAGGTGTATTGAGAAGCGCGCAGGTGTGCCAAGTGAATAAACGGATTTTTTTACGCAGGTAGTTTAGTCATAGACACCGACAGGATAGATTGTACCTGTGTGACGCTCCGTTATAGTTAGAAGGGATAATAATCGAAGACATTTCTTTGTCGAGTCCAGATCTTAGATCGATGGTTCCACAGATTATGTCAGATTGAAGAGACAAAATTGAACTTAGTCAAAAGTGAAATAGGTGTTCAAGTGTTGTTTGTTGAGTCATTCTGACGAAATGTCGGAATACGGTCAGTCGTTTAAATATTGAGAAAATATGAAGCATTTTTTATGGGCATTCAGAGTTATTTTTCGAAATATGGCAAAGATAACCTCAATGAAGTATATATATTTGAAATCAGAAGAATGGGCTCCACCGATTAGGAAGATAAAATAAAAGGTGTTCCATTTGAAAAATACCAACTTATATAAAAATTTAGGTTAACGATGCTTTTTTGCATTTTCTAGTACTTAAAGCTCATAAAAAATGCTTCATATTTTCTCATTATTTGAACGTTTTTGTAGCACCAATATTTACTGAGATTCCTTTTGAGTAAAATATAAACAATCATCCTGTACCTACCTATCCGTATTTTTGAAGCGAATCTGAAATTGTTCAAACAAAGTCAAACTAGAAAAAATAAAATTCAATATCTGATTTTCAGTATGTCTCGAACTATATTCGAAGTTCCCATCGCAAAAGCGAATCCGATTTTTTTTTCAACCAAATCTGAACTCCTCTACACAGAATTATTGGAATTGATTTCAACCTTTGCTGAACCATTCACGGACTAAATACTTTACCAACCCCCCCCCCCCCCCCACATTATATTCATTATTTTCCAACTGAATTTCATAGGTAAATCTCTCTCTGTCGAATGTTCCTGCAACTACCGAAAACAAAGGAACCTTACAAGTATTTTTTCCCTTCAATGATCTTACCTTTTATTTGGAAATATTCTTGAGAAAAATAACTAGCACCCAGTGGCGGACCTTGATTCGATGTGGGCAATAAACAATTTGCGAGGCTTTTTGGTGACGCAAGAAAACGTTTTCATAAAAGACCACAACTTAAAAGGTTGAATTTTTATTTTCAAAAATTTAACCTGTTAATAATCAGAGAAATAAAAATTTTCTGCTTTAAGCTTTACTAAACTCATTAAGAATCATATCGTAGTCCAGCTGGAATGCTATATGTGCTTCAACAAAACAAAACTGCCAAAGCTGAAAGCCTTTCCTGATTCACTGTGTTTCTCGAATAGTTTTTAATAAGTTTCAATTTTGAGAAGCTCCTTTCAGCGTAGGCTCGTTGGCTGTACTCTGGTACTACTGGTATTTCAAACAAAATTATGATTTCATCTCGCCTTATATCTTGAGAGATTCCCTGCGACCTCTAAATGCCAGATTATGACAGGCTTATTAATGATATCAATTAATCTCTGAAACAAATTGTGCCTGTGCCTTGAGATTCTCGAGTTAGGCTGCCGTTTTCTTGGTCTATTGTTTTCCTGTGATTCATTCCTTTCTCCAATGTTATCCATATGTGTTTCCTTGATATTCTCATGTCTATTTAAAATACTGTACCAGGTGATTGTTTATGTTTTACTCAATAGCTATCTCAGTTGATATTGTTCCTACAAAAACGTCTAAATGGGCAAATATGAAGTATTTTCTATAGGAATTCAGAATTCAGTACTAGGAAATGCAGAAACGCATCGTCAACCTAAACATTTTATGTGAACTGGTATTTTCAAATAGAACACCCTGTATTTTATTTTCCTAATCGGTGGAGTTCTTGCATGAAAGAAAATAACTTTAACTTCAAAAGTTTTTTTATTTTAAATTTTATAAGCATTGTAGGAGATATCTACAAGGGGAAATATAGAGAGTTATAAATTGCTAGAGAAAAGATTACAACTAGTTCCTGAAAGAAAAATTTTTGTTTTTGCATTAATTTTGAGGGTGAAAGTATAATATTGTTCTAGAGGCTTGTCGAATGCACGAAAGAAAATAACTGACGCTCAAGAGGTGTTGTTAAGGTGGGAGGATTAGGATATGCTGAATGATTTTATGTTTAATTCTTTTGATTGGAATTGTGATGTTGCTTAGATGGGAGGTTTTGTCCATATTTTTGGTTTTGAGCTGGAAAAATGATCGGGAGTGGTTTTTAACAAAATTCTCTATTGTTTCTTAGTTAACTAGAGTATGGAGGTCGTCGATTTCAGTTTTCCGAGGTTTATTTAGGATTACTCTCAGAAACTTGTTCTGTAAACATTGGATTTTTTTATAGTTTGTTTTGGATGTTTTACTCCAGATTGGGTTTGAATACACCATGAGGGGTCTTTTACCTTGCTTGTATATCCGAAGTTTGGATGTTTTTGATAGTTGGCTCTGCCTGCCAATGAGGGGAAATATTTTGCATAAATTAATGTTCGATGGCTTCATAATTTTCTGGATATGGGCGGAGAAGGTCAGTTTTTTATCCAGAATGACTCCCAAGTATTTTAAGAAGTTTTTTCATTATTAAATGTAATTTGATTTGGGGTGGACACACGACGTTTGTGTGTAAAATAGGTCAGACTGGTTTTGGATGCGTTAATTTTGATTTTCCACTTCTGATAGTATTTTTCCAAAAGTGTAATGTGATCTTGTAGGTACTTTGCTGCATATTTTTTTGACCATGACTCTGCTGTGATCGCGGTGTCATCAGCGAACAGGAGGATTTTGGTTTTGTTTGTTTTCGGTATGTTATTAATGTAATGGTTGAATATTTCGGGAGTAAGAAGTCTCCCTTGGGGAACTCCTGCGGAGATTGGTGTTTTGTCCGATAGTGTTTGTGATATTCTGACTTGGTAAGTGAAATAAGATTTGATAATTTTGATGAGATATAAGGGAAGTTCGCTCTCAATCTGTTTGTGTATTAAACCTTCGTGCCATACTGTGTCGAAGGCTTTTTGGACGTCAAGGCTGAGCATTACAGTGATTTTGTTGTGAAGTTCCTTGCAATCTGAAAATAGTTCATCTGAAGGCAACTATTGAAGATATTAGTTAGTTGAACTATAGCTTTGCGAGGAAAAGATTTTAGGGAGCGATTTCTTATGCGATCTTCTCCAGGTGCTTTCCTATTTTTCAGTGTTTTGATGATGTGTTTGATTTCTGGTGGTGGTGTTAATTTTTCGGCGGGTATTGGTGCAGAATTAAAACCTAGATTTCGGATGTAATCGTTGACTACTTCTTCGGTTGTGTTGTCCGATAGAAAGCTGGTGGATTTGTGGATTTTGAGGTATGTTTCGGCGATGGGGTCGGCTTTATTCTTGTCTTCGACAATAAGACTGTTTGGGGTTTGTAGAGAAGAGATCCGAGGGGAGTTTTCGACATTTTTCAATGCTCTCAGAATTTTCCTCATATCATTCGAACTATTTAGATTTCGGGTGAGGTCTTCCCATTTTGAGGTTTTTAGAGAGCAGACTGTTGTTCTGACTAAATTGATCGCATCTTTGTATTCTTGGTAGAGGTTCATGCTGTAGCTTCTCTGTAATCTTTATCTGAGTCTATTTTTGTGTTGGATAAGATCCCCGACGTGATTGGGGGTGGTTGAGTAGATGTTTGTTGGTTCGACTTCGAGGAGGAAGATTTGTGGCAGCGTTGGATGGTGTTTGTGAATTGGTTTATAGAACAGTCAAGTTGGCTTTCAGAGGACATTTGTCGGGAAATTTTAATGAATTTGCTGATTATATTTTGCAATAACTTCCAGTTTGTGGAAAAGATGGTTTTTTGATTAGGTACAGCGGATCGATAGGTACTTTTAGGGATTATTGAAAAAAACTGGACAAAAAGGTCTATTGTGGAGGGATTTGCGTTGTTATTGTATGGATAGTGGGTAAACGAGTTCTGAAGAAAGTAGAGAATGAAGTTCGACTTTCAGATGAATTTTTGAAGGGTATTTCCGTCTCGGTTATTACTCGAGCAATTCCACTGCCTGTTGCGGCTATTGAAATCTCCTAGGATAATTACTTTAGGGCCCAGTGTCATTAGAGTGGACAATTCTTCGGTCTTTAAAGGGGACTGGCGGCCGTTGTCGATATTAATGATTAAGATATTTTCCATTTTTATAGCTTGGCTTTCAATGTTTACAGTGCGTGTCTCTATTTCGACCGGATTAAGATGTTTTTTGTAGTAAATTAGGAGACTTCCGCTTTTGTTGGTATTTGGATTATTCAGGTAGTAATAGTTCGGTAATTTTGGAGGTTTACGGGTGCCCAGTTTTGATTCCTGAATGCAAATTATGTCTATTTTATTTTCGTTGGTGAAGATTTCTAGTTCATTGATTTTATTTGAAATGCCGTTTGCGTTCCAAGATATGATGTTAAGATCTTTTTTAGTTTTTTCTTCAAAAACCATATTTTTGGGATAATTTTTGAATAACCATGATTTTATCGAGCGGTGAGGATGTATTTTTGAGCGCTCGTACAACTTACACGAGGGCTATATCATTTCGTCACGATGTCTGTATTTTTCGAATGTTGTGCCGAAAATGGTCTCAATCGACTATGTTCGACTCACTGATGACGAATCCGTCGGAAAATTCGAGTCTGTCCGTCCGTCCGGCCGGCCGTCCGTAAGCACGATAACTCTCGAACGGATCAACCTAGAGACTTGAAATTTTCAGTGTAGGTTCAGATCCCAAATGCCTCGGTTCGTTAATGGGCCAAATTCGCCTAGGGGTTCCATAAATATGGCCGTTCAAAGTTTTGTTCCCCAGATTACTTGAAAACTACAGATTTGATTGAGATGAAATTTTGCACTCAAATGGAGAATGAGGTGTTCAAGCTACATGTGAAATTTTGTCCAGATCGCATGACCAGAACCATAGAAACCATAGAAAATTGTAACTTTTGAACGGAAACGCCTAGGGACTTGAAATTTTCAGGATAGGTGTGAATCTGAAATGTCGCGTTCACGTTTATCAATGAACAGAATTATACCAGGGGTTCCGTAAATACGGTCGTTTGAAATTTTGGTTTCTGGATGATTTCGAAACTGCGGATTCGATCGAGATGAAATTTTGTATTTTAATCGAGAATGATATATTAAAACAATATTTTGTCCAGATCGCATGACCAGAACCATAGAAACCATAGAAAATTGTAACTTTTGAACGGAAAGGTCTAGGAACTTGAAATTCTCAAGGTGGGTTTGGATCGCACATATCGCGATCACGTTCATCTATGAGCAAAATCAGACTAGGGGTTCCGTAAATATGGCCGTTCAAAATATTTTTTTGCTGATAGTTCCGAAAATACTGAGCGGATTGGGATAAAATTTTGCACCTAGCTGCGGAATAATGTATTCAAACTACGTGCGAATCAGATCGCATCACCAGGACCATAGATACCGTAGAAAATTGTAGCGAATTATCGAAAAAAAATTGATCAGCTGATGCACTGACTTGAAGTCTGGATTATCGCCTTAGTTTGAAAATTTGTTTGACAGCTGTAAAAAATTTCCTCAATTGGTTTCCAAAACTGGAAAATGCGAATCTACCTACAAGGTGCATGTACGAGCGCTCAAAAGCTCCTGCCTTCACGGCAGTGCTTTTCGTAATTTTATTTTTCTTTGAAATCGGCATGCAGTAAAAATCGGACCCTCCTAGGGTTTATGAGTTTATTATCGCCGCCAGTCCGATTTTGTTTATTCATTATTTTCTTTTATCTATCCGGTTTGCTGCCCTGGGTATTGCCATCTGTGATTTTTGTATTCGTCATAGGTTGTTTTCGGGTTTTTGTATCATTCTCATCACGCAATTTGCGTGACGAATTTCAATAGTGCAGTTCCAATTATTGTCAAATAACTCTGAGTTATTCGCATCGAGAAATAGTCTGTGCTGTGTTGTATAATTTGAAGTGTTTCATTTAAACTGAAATTTAATTGTAAGGACATATGAATTGACTATATCAGGTTAAAACAATCGAGGAATCAGAAAATTATGAAATGCGCTGACGTGCAGTCAGCAGCTTTTGAGAGCTCGCTCATCCACGTTTGAGAATTGTCAGTTGTCAAAAAAATTACGACAGCTTTTTATCAATCATGCCGAATAAGCTGTTACGGAAATATTTTTGTTTTCGATAATACGCTAGAATCTTCTACGGTTTCTATGGTCTTGGTAATGCGCACGTAGTAAATATGTACATGATTCTTCATCGAATCAGTAGTTTCGAATTTATCAGGAAAAAAATATTTTGAATGGCCATATTTACGGAACCTCTAGTCTGATTCTGCTCATTGATCAACGTGACCGTGATGTTCGAGATCCAAACCTACCCTGAAAATTTCAAGTCTCTAGGCCTTTACTTTCGAAAGTTAAAATTTTCTATGGTTCTGGTCGAGCAATCTAGACAAAACTTCGCATGTAGCTTGAACTTGTCATATTTACGGAACCCCTGGTCAAATCCTTCCCATTAACAAACTCAACTGCGACATTCGGGAACTGAACCAAAACACTGAAAATATTAAGTCTCTAGGTCGTTTCGTTCGAAAGTTATCGTCCTTACAGACGGACGGATTGCCGGATAGACTTGAATTTTTCGACGGATTCATCATCAGTGAGTCTAACTCTGTCGATTGAGACCATTTTCGGCTCAAAATTCGAAAAATACAGACATCGTGATGAAATAATATAGCCCTCGTGTAAGTAGAACGAGCGCTCAAAAAATACTATTGTATTGTTTCAAAGTTATGACTTTTACCTCATTATCATTACAATTTTCTTGTCCTCTAGTTCTTGACCTTTGTCCAGACTAATTCTCCGAATATAAATTCACTCAACTACCCCCCCCCCCCCTCATCAAGAACTCAAAAATGTTTGAAGGGAAGGGCCCGGATCAAACTTGCTACGCCCCTGATATGTGGATTGGCAGAAACGGAATCATTCTCTGGCCTCCTAACATTCCCGACTTAACCAAATTAGATACTTTCTTATGGGGATATTTAAAATCTAAAGTTTTTATGGGCCGTTCTCAAAATATTGAAGATATTCAATTCAGAATAAGGGAAGGAATTTATAATCTCAACAACCAACCAGAAATATTAAGGAAAGCCCTCGAAAACTCAATAAAAAGATATCGATTGTATGTAAGTAAATGAACACTTAATTTAAATTTTTGTCAATAAATAAATGAAACAAATACCAATTGTTCTATTATCCACGGCTTCTTTGATATGATAAAATTGCAGCAGTGTCACGTGGCCTCCTACAATTTTTCGGCAGATTCGTCATCAGTGAATCGAACTTTGTCAATTGAGATCATTTTTGGCTCTAAATTCTAAAAATACAGACATCGTGACGAAATGATAATAATATAGCCCTCGTGTAAGTAGAATGAGCGCTCAAAAAAGATTAATCGTGAATCTATTTCTGATGTGATTCGTTCGCAGCATTTAAAAAAAACCGTATTGCCCTTTGCATTATTCCGACGAAATAAATGAAAATGAAACTAATTATGAGTCATAAGTCATAACATAACACGTGGTAATCCTAGAGGAAACTCGCACGGACTGCAACATGACTGATGATTCTAGCCATCAATCGATAGTGAAAATGAGTTTTCAACCTAAAATATGTAAATGCGGCAAAAATTCGATAGATACCCCTTCTCACCGCGAGGCTGTGGAAAGTCACCAACGCCTCTAAAACAAATACAAGCATTGGCAGAAATACCACCCGGTACACTGAATATCGGTAATGAAAAAACCCGCCAAGCCAAGAAAGAAAACCACAAGTTTTCAAAAAAAACCTATTTGTCAAGCGATGTGTTACACTGAAGCCAGTCAAAAATAAAAAACTGGCGGTGAAGGAAGGTGAAAAAGAAAACGGAAGTTGTTTATGTTCCATTTGTATGCGATGAAGATGTCCAAATTGATATAAGACAGTTTTCTAAATGTTTCGACTGGGTCCACGAGAATTGTGTAAGCCTTACAGCATAAGATTTGGAAGAATTCCAATGCCCAGATTGTTCACCATGATGGTCGGAATTTCTGCCTCTATGGACGATATTTCTTTGACCGTCGATAATATCGCCCATCAACAATGTTTTCAAAAATTATAACAGCGGTAGGGTCCATATACTGTAAATGATCAATCCGTCATATCTGTCGGAATATGAGAGATTATGAGCGGTCTAGTAGCACAGACAGCTATGATCGCTTTGAGAATTATTGACATCTCGGGAGGCTGTGGAAAATCGAAATAAAGTTGGTCATAAACTCTTCAGTAAGATTTTCAGTTGATTAATTCAGGTTTGTATTGGGAATAACACTAACCCATAGAGACCTTGGTTCGATTATTTCATCCAACCAATTGGGAAATAATTGTATTCATTTTGAATGCTCATCGGTAAGTTCTGAATTCTGAATACTTCTTCAGTCTTGCTATCGAAATGACTGGAATTGATCAGGATATCTCGCGCATAACAACAAGCAGACGTAAGGCAGGGTTTGCGTGTTTCCATAGATTCAGCAGATATTTCTCCCAGAACTATTCGAAGAATTTTGGTGGAAGAAGGAGGCAAATCATTACAGCGTGGAATTATAAGTGAAAGAAAACCTGTACGATACGATTATTCTTTCAAGGAGACTTGAAATGATTTTTTTTTGCTAAAATTACATACAATTAATATTTCAGTTTGAAATTCCCTTCTGAACTGGCCAAAGAGCACCTGGATATTTTCAATCGAAGTCATCACTTTGTAATATCTTAAAAAAAAAGGATTACAAGTACTAATTAAACTAGTGAAAATCGTAGACTAAGTTCAAGTAATTTGCTTTGAAAAATTAACCGAACACTTTTTTAGGTTATATTTATATATCTGATGAAATTGATCAGTTATCTTCTGTAAACAGAAATGAAGCCTAGACTGGACTTTCAAGGCCTGCTTCAATATAAAAAATTCCTGAAGCGTGTTTTTTTTTGACCAGCAATAGAGCCCTTCAAATAAGTCGATATACCAAAAATCGTTCATATAAAATATCTACCAGGGCCGAGTATTTCGAAATAAAAGTTACCCCGCATATGAGAATTTCCTAGCACGGATCTGTATTAGGTTCGTATTGATATTTGAATGTGCAATGTTCAGATATTAACAGCTGTGTGAGGTCAGTATACGAGAAGATGCGTAGGGTTACTAAGTTTTCTGATCTAAACCCCTGTGAATTCTTCCTCATTTGAAAACATTAGTGTATAAGTAGTGACCATTTGTAATTACACCGGGCAAGACTTTGTGCACATCGAACACATGGTGACCATTTCGAACAATTTCTGTAAACAATTTGGATCAATTTTATCGGTGAGTTTGTGAACTTCCAAATTTTTTTTATAGGACCTTTTCAATCAGTATTTTTTCCTCTCCTCAGTTTGAACTTTAAGAATTATACCGTCCAGGAAAAGCTCCTAATGAGAGTTGAAACAAAATATTCGAATTTGCGATAAAATCCAGCATTTTATTCAGGTACTTACTGCATATGGCACCGTGATTTATGGCAGATCTTCTTACAGAGTCGTCTTAAGATCTTGATGCCCAAGATATTTTGCACTTTTTCCAAATTGAATATTATATATGATCAACTTCCAGCAAAATGATCTCCTTTGATGAGTTCTAGCACCTATCAAAAAAAAGGCTCACCTTAAAAAACATCCTGTATATGGTGCCGTAGTCAACGGTATTCTAATTAAAACCCTTAACAACCCCCTACTTACTGAACATATTTTGACCTCGTTTAAGATTAGATTAAAAACAGTGATCATCAGAGATCAATATTTGTCTTCGTTTTTTCTTGATTAAATTTTTTTTTCCAGTTTATGGTGGAACATATGACAAGGCAACGGCCTCCAATGTTGTGGATACCACCTCATTCAATGACTTATGATGTACAATGTCAAAAACAAATATATTACCACCAAGTTAATCAAAAATATATGGTGCATATAGGGAATATGTCACAGGTTAGCTGGTTCCTACAGAACGATGGACATAAGCACCATTGCAATGAAAAGAGAATACCCTCCCAAAGCTTCAAACCAAATAGAAGTCAGCTGAATTGTTATCTTCCAAACAATAAATTGGAAAAAATTCAGAACTTAGAGAGTGATGAAAAGATGGTTGAAATCGAGGAAAAAATGAAAAAGGAAGAGTTTGGAACAACCCAAGAGATTTTTCAACCAAAAACGGAGTTTGTTGGTAATGAGTCCTTTTATCATTAACCTTTTTGGAGTGCTTATTATGTATATTCACATGTCGATTTTCACACCAACGTCGAAAGAGAAAATATACACTCAGTTGCATTGAAAGGGTTATGAATAATTTCTTCAGCTTGAATTTTGGCAACAGAATGAGTATATTTTGACTAGGTATATGGTAACAATGTCAATGTTTTATCCCTCCGTTTTTTTGCGTAGGAATCGGTTCATGAAAACTGAATAGTAATTTCGTCTTCGTCTACTAGTGTGAAGCGTCACAGAATACCTTGAATTCAAAGATGTCTTAATTATTGCCGTGTTATTAGAGACTTTGACAGGGGTGGGGGGTTGAATTGTTGCCTATTGAGATGTTGGTTTGTTCTATCGTGTATTTCGCTGCTGTGCCAAATTCATTGCAATGACGATAATGAGAGAGAGAGAGAGAAATCAACCTTATTGATCTTGCAATCAAATGGCTATCGACCGCAGTCTTCCAGCCAGATGACGATAATGCGTATGTGTTATTTGTGGATAAAAGAAGGAAGAAAAATGACGAAAAGCACTGCCGTGAAGGCAGGAGCTTTTGAGCGCTCGTACATGCACCTTGTAGGTAGATTCGCATTTTCCAGTTTCAGGAATCAATTGAGGGAATTTTCGACAGCTGTCAAAAAAATTCTGAAACTTAGGCGAAACTCCAGACTTCATGTCAGTGCATCAGCTGATCAATTTTTTTTCGATAATTCGCTACAATTTTCTACGGTATCTATGGTCTTGGTAGTGCGATCTGGACAAAATTCCGCACGTAGTTTGAATACATTATTACTCAGCTAGGTGCAAAATTTCATCCCAATCCGCTCAGTATTTTCGGAACTATCAGCAAAAAAATATTTTGAACGGCCATATTTACGGAACCCCTAGTCTAATTTTACTCATTGATGAACGTGACCGCGATATTCGCGATCCAAACCCACCCTGAGAATTTCAAGTTCCTAGGCCTATCCGTTCAAAAGTTACAATTTTATATGGTTTCTATGGTTCTGGTCATGAGATCTGGACAAAATATTGTTTTAATATATCATTCTCGATTAAAATACGAAATTTCATCTCGATCGAATCCGTAGTTTCGAAATTATCGAGAAACCAAACGACCGTATTTACGGAACCCCTAGTATAATTATGCTCATTGATAAACGTGAACGCGACATTTCAGATCCACACCTATCCTGAAAATTTCAAGTCCCTAGGCCTTTCCGTTCGAAAGTTATGATTTTCTATGGTTTCTATGGTTCTGGTCATGTGATCTGGAGAAATGTAGCTTGAATATATCATTCTCCATAAGTATACAAATTTCGTCACGATCGAATCTGTAGTTTTGAAATTATCAAGAAAACTAAATTTCAAACAACCATATTTACGGAACCCCTAGTATAATTTCGCTCATAGATTAACGTGATCACGACATTCGAGATCCACACCTATCCTGAAAATTTCAAGTCCTTAGGCGTTTCCGTTCAAAAGTTACAATTTTCTATGGTTTCTATGGTTCTGGTCATGCGATCTGGACAAAATTTCACATGTAGCTTAAACACCTCATTCTCCATTTGAGTGCAAAATTTCATCTCAATCAAATCTGTAGTTTTCAAGTAATCAACAAAACTTTGAACGGCCATATTTACGGAACCCCTGGTGGAATTCGGCCCATTAACGAACTTAACTGAGGCATTTGGGATCTGAACCTACACTGAAAATTTCAAGTCTCTAGGTTGATCCGTTCGAGAGTTATCTTGCTTCAGTCGGACGGACGGACGGACAGACTCGAATTTTCCGACGGGTTCGTCATCAGTGAGTCGAACATAGTCGATTGAGACCATTTTCGGCTCAAAATTCGAAAAATACAGACATCGTGACGAAACGATATAGCCCTCGTGTAAGTAGTACGAGCGCTCAAAAACACGAATGCTTGTCGAGCAGTTAGCTGCAAGCGTTTATTCCCGAATGCGATTATTGCAAACGAACAATTATTGAACATATTTGTTAAGTGGAATATTTGCACTAAAGTCTATCATACCAAAAAAATTGAGAGCACTGCCGGGAAGTCAGGAGCTTTTGAGCGCTCGTTCATCCACCTTGTAGGTAGATTCGCATTTTCCAGTTTTAGAAACAAATTCAAAACATTTTTGACAGCTTCAAAAAAAATTTTCAAACTAAGGCGAAATTCCAGACCTCACGTCAGTGCTTTAGGTGATTTTTTTTTGATAATTCGCTAGAATTTTTTACGGTATCGATGGTCTTGGTATGCGATCTGGACAAAATTTTCCACATTGTTTGAATACATTATTTTTCATCTATGTGCATAACTTCATTTCAATCCAATGAGTAATTTCGAAATTATCAGGGAAAAAATATTTCGAATGGAACCTCTGGTCTTATTTTGATCATTGATGAACGTGACCGCGAAATTCGCAATCCAAACCTACCCTGAAAATTTCAAGTCCCTAGGCTCGACAAAATATAGCTTGAATATATCATTCTCCATTAAAATACAAAATTTCGTCTCGATCGAATCCGTAGTTTTGAAATGATCAAGAAAACTAAATTTCAACCGACCATATTTACGGAACCCCTAGTCTAATTTTGCTCATTGATGAACGCGACCTCGACATTCTAGATCCACACCTATCCTGAAAATTTCAAGTCCTTAAGCCTTTCCGTTCTAAAGCTATAATTATCAATGGTTTCTATGGTTCTGGTCACGCGATCTTGACGAAATTCTTTATTTAGCTTGAACACGTTATTCTCCATCTCATCTCGATCAAATCTGTAGTTTTCAAGTAATCAGGAGAACAAAATTTCGAACGGCCATATTTACGGAGAATTCTGCCCATTAACGAGCTCAACTACGGCATTTGGGAACTGAACCCAAACTGAAAATTTCAAGTATGTAGGTTGTTCCGTTCGAGAGTTATCGTGCTTACGGCCGGACGGACGACCGGTCGGTCCGTGAAATCAAGAAATTTTGAATTGAAGAATAGCCGTCAACATTTCGATCATGTGTTATATGACATTTTTTGTTGCAAATCACGTGTATGATTTACCCTTGAAGTTTGATCCTTTTAATAGTAGACACCCTGTATATATGATATAGTGAGTGTGTTAACAATGACAATACCTGACTACCTGATGGATGATTATTATTTCCCTTCTGACGACGTCAAGGTGGATCCATGATCTGAATAAAAGTTGTGTTGAAGATATGTGATGGTATCAGCTTCTTCGGGTGAGATTAATTGAAAAATAAGTGGATCTATTGTGATGGCCAACAAGACCCGACTGGGCATCGTATTGGTAAGCGTCCACATGTCCGTATCCGCTCCGCGTCGTTCAGTCAACTGCAGCCTCGACTGCCTGAGACCATCTCCCGTGCTCCACTCTGAGGAAAACTTCCTGTCCAGCCAACTTCTGAAGAAGTTTCTGACAGATTTGCGACAGACTGGCAGTGCGGGTTCCGTACCAACAAACTCTGATCGGACCCCCTGCTTCGCCAGTGTATCTGCCTTCTCATAACCAGGTACCTCCGCATGAGCAGGACACCAAGCAACTTTCAGAAAGTTGCCGGAGCCAAGCTCACGCAGAGCTTCCTTGCATTCTCCTACTAACAAGGAGTCAACTCTTACATCAGAAAGGGATTTCAGCGTTCCCTGACTGTCACAGCACATATCAATGTGTTCACTAGAGTATCCTCTGCGAGTACACTCCAAGACAAGACCGCATACAGCTCAGCCTGCACAATGGAGCAGTTCTTCCCCAGAGAGATAGCCCGATTGAAGCGAGGTCCAACAATTCCAGCACCAGACCCTGTTAATGACACAGAGCCATCAGTAAACCAAGTGGGACCTTCAGGCATAAGAAGCCTGTTTGGTAAAGATCATAGATCTCTGTCAAAAACAACTACCCTGTAGGGCTCGTCAAAGCAGAAACTAGTGCCCGCGCGGTCCCCTCTATGGAGAAGGGATGCGTTAAAATCCTCCATCATTTTTAGAGCCCTCGCGTGCCCCTTAAAGGGCCCAGCATCACGCTATTGTCCCCGTTCCCGGACTCTAAGAGCTGTCTTCATAGCTACCTCCTTCACAACAAGATGTAATGGTGGAAGACCTAGCAGACACTCCATCCCACACTTGTGAGAAAAATAACTATTTCCGACAACGTCAGGGTTGTGCACACTCATGATCAGCGTCCACATGCCCGTATCGGACGAATCGAACGGATTGCGTCAAACAGATCGTATTATTCTTGGTATAGAAACCCATACAAGTGCGTCCACAGATCCTCACCGTACGGTTCGAACTGACCGGATCAACGATCAGCGGCAATGCCGGTTGGGTGGCTTCTAGGGGCAACTTTGGCGTTGCGTGCAGCTGACTTCATACGGGCCCTTCAGTGGAAGTGGTTGCTCTGCATCTACTGCTATTTGTTAACCTTCCGCGGACACCCGCAATCCTTCAAAGGTAGTACGTTTAGACGGCAACAAGTGTACTTTGGGGAGAGGGAGCCCCACCAGGCTTTAGGTACAGGTACCTCTCAGATGCTGCCTCGTGTGGAAATGGCAAAGATAGACCCCTAGGTGGACATTGAGCCTACAGGATTTTGGTCATGTTGAAATCATCCCTGGAAAAATTCGAGTCTGTCCGTCCGGCCGTATACACGATAACTCTCGAACGGACCGACCTAGAAAATTATTCAAATGCAAATTTATTGAAAGAGCTAAAAATACATGAGCCAGCGGACTATAAGGACTACCTCCGTATAAACGAAAAATGGTTTGAATATACAGGGTGTTTCTTGAGGTGAGGTTTTTTTTGGACAGGAGCTAGAACTCATCAAAAGAAGTTGATCATATCGCACCCGTCGTAAAATAAGGAGACAACTCAAAAAAAGGTCCATTTTGTGTTAGTGACAGTATTGAACTCAGGAAGTAATCCTTTTCTTACGTGCAATATCAGAATAACTCTAGTTGGCCTCTCCGCTACATAAGAGACTGTTCATGAAAGAATGATGAAAAGCACTGCCTTGAAGTCAGGAGCTTTTTAGCGCTCGTTCACCCACCTTGTAGGTAGATTCGCATTTTCAAGCTTTAGAAACCAATTGAAAAAATTTTGACAGCTGTCAAAAAAAATTTGAAACTAAGGCGAAAATCCAGACGTCATTGCTTCAGGTGACCGTTTTTTTCCGGTTATTCGCTAGAATATTCTACGGTATCTATGGTCTTGGTGATGCGATCTGGACGAAATTTCCCACGTAGTTTGAATACATTATTCTTCATCTATTTGCATAACTTCATTTCAATTCAATGGGTACTTTCGATCAGAAAAAAAATATTTTGAACGGCCACATTTACGGAACCTCTAGTCTAATTTTGCTTTTTGATGAACGTGACCGCGAAATTCGTGATCCGAACCTATCCTGAAAATTTCAAGTCCCTAGGCCTTTCCGTTCGGAAGTTATAATTTTCTTTGGTTTCTATGGTTCTGGTCATGCGGTCTGGAAAAAATGTAGCTTGAATAAATCAGTTTCCATTAAAATACGAAATTTCGTCACGATCAAATCCGCAGTTTCGAAATTACCAAGAAAACTAAATTTCAAACGACCATATTTTCGGTAGCCCTATTCTAATTTTGCTCATTTATGAACGTGACCACGACATTCGAGATCCACACCTATCCTGAGAATTTCAAGTCCCTAGGTAATAATTTTCTATGGTTTCTATTCTCCATCTGGGTGCAAAATTTCACCTAAATCGAATCTGTAGTTTCGAAGTAATCAGGAGAACAATATTTCAAACGGCCATATTCACGGAACCCCTGGTGGAATTCAGCCCGAACTTAACTGAGGCATTCGGGAACTGAACCCACAATGAAAATTTCAAGTCTCTAGGTTGTTCCGTTCGAAAGTTATCGTGCTTACGGCCGGACGGCCGGACGGAAAGACTCGAATTTTCCTACGGATTCGTCATCAGTGAGTTGAACTCTATCGATTGAGACCATTATCGGCTCGAAATTCGAAAAATACAGACATCGTGACGAAATGATATAGCCCTTGTGTAAGTAGTACTAGCGCTCAAAAAGGTAACATTTCAAATTTTTTGGAAGAACAGTAGAATGTTCCACGACGCCGGGAAAAATTGCATTAATTGAATATTGGGTGCTAGAGTTATATGTTCAAATGGATTGCTGCAGTTATTACGAATGTTCAGCGTGTTAAATTGAGTCAGTACACAAAAGTATAGAACGAAAACTTAGGTAAACCAAAACTTCAAAAACGATTTTCCAACAAAATCAATTTTTGACTTGTCTCCTTATTCTACGACGCGTGCGATATAAAATATTGAATTTAAAAAAGTGCAAAAATCTTGGGCATAAAGACCACTCTGCATCGTTTTATCTCTCTCTTAGATGATCTGCCATGAGTCACGATGCCATATGTATTCAAGCATGTGTAAAAATGGATTATATCGCAAATTCGTATATTCTCTTTCAACTTTTATTAAGAGATTTTTCCTGAACGGTATAATTCTTGAAGTTCAAACCAAAAGGAAGAAAAATTATTGATTCAAAAGGTCCTATAAAAATATTAGGAAGTTCACAAACTCACCGATAAAATTCCTAATTGTTTACAGAAATTGTTCTAATTTGTAACAATTGGTTGGATGTGCACAAAATCTTGCCCGACACAATGATGTGATAGTTGCTGCATGTTTCACATGCAGCAACATCAGTTTGGTCACGGAATAATGTCACAAGCATTTTCAATGCTTAGTTCTTTCGCACTATTCACCTCTCCACACAAAACTTAACACTAATGTTTTCAAATGACCCCAAAGGAAGAAATTACAGAGGTTGAGATCGGAAACTTAAAAAAATCATATGCATCATAGGTGATTTCCATATACTGAAATCGGACAGCAGGAAATTCTACACATACAGATATCAATACGAACCAGGTCAGGGCTGAGAATTTCTAAGATTATCGGGTAACTTTGATTTCGAAATATTCGGCCCAGTGAAAATTTTGATGAATGATTTTTGGTAAAATTTTGATGAGTTCTATCTCTCAAAAAAAAACCTCACCTTTGAAAACAAAATTCGCTACCGAATTGAGAAAGTGACTACTAAAATGAGGGAGTCGGTTATTGCAGCGATTTTTCCTTAACTATTAAGCAAAATGATTCGTCTTCACACAATTCTATACACGCTTAAACTTGCATCAGTATCACCAACTCGGCATCGAGTGGCTCGCCGACCAGAATGGGATTCCACACTCTGCATCGCTGCAAGCCGCAACTGATACCAAATACGTGATTCAGTACTACACACACTACAACATATAAAAGTTGATGCGTAGGCCGCTTAAGAAAGTGACGGTGCGATGTGTTACTTGTGAGACCGTTCTGCTTATATCCTGATGTCTATTGGCATGCATTGATTTATACGCATGCGACAAAAATAGACTCATCTATTCTATCACTGCTGATGACATCACAATTCTATGTACCTTGATTTCATGTTGCCAACACTGTGTGTAACCGTTCTGTTTATGCCTCAGGCGCTAGCCGGATAGCACGGAGTAGCAATAGTTTTTGTATCGTTTTCAACTCCGGCAGTCTGCCAACATCATAACTTTCGGAAGAAGAGGCCTTAAATTTTGAAAGGGTACGTGGAAGGTCTAGATGGACCGGTTAAGTGCGTGGAGGAGCGAAGGGTGCCCATTCGCGATCCGAACCTATCGTGAAAATTTCAAGTCCCTAGGCCTTTCCGTTCGAAAGTTTTGTATGGTTTCTTTGGTTCTGATCATGCGATCTGGAAAAAATGTAGCTCGAATTTATCATTCTCAATTTAAATACAAAATTTTGCACCATCAAATCCATAGTTTTGAAATTATCAAGAAAACTGAATTTCAAACGACCATATTTACGGAACCGCTACTCTAGTTTTGCTCATTGATGAACGTGAAGGCAACATTCGAGATCCACACCTATCCTGAAAATTTCAAGTCCCTAGGCCTTTTCATTACAAAGTTATAATTTTCTATGGTTCTAGTCATGCGAGCTGGACAAAATGTAGCTTGAATATATCAGTTTCTATTAAAATACAAAATTTTGTCACGATCAAATCCGTAGTTTTGAAATTATCAAGAAAACTAAATCAAGAACTTTCATGTAGCTTGAACACGTAATTTTCCACGTGAGTGCAAAATTTCACTTCGATCAAATCAGTAGTTTCGAATAAATCAGGAAAACAAAATTTCGAGCTTCCATATTTACGGAACCCCTGGGCGAATTTTGCCCAATAACGAACTCAAGCGCGGCATTCGAGTTTAGAACCTATCCTGAAAATTTCAAGTTTCTAGGTCGTTCCGTTCGAGAGGTATCGTGTATACGAACGGACGGACGGACAGACTCGAATTTTTCGAGGAATTCGTCATCAGTGAGTCGAACTCTGTCGATTGAGACCATTTTCGGCTCAAAATTCGGAAAGTACAGACATCTTGACGAAATTGTATAGCCCTCGTGTAAGTAGTACGAGCGCTCAAAAACTATTCAATTCACTTAATGAATAACTAACTGCATCTACAATTCGCCAAATGCCCTGTCTGAACAAATGCGTTATCGTGTCTATAATACAATATAGTTGGTTAAGTGTATTGAGAAGATATTGTTATGAGCTGTGGCATATTCGGGTTATCTCAAAAATATTTGATTTCTGTTTACAGGCTCTCCGGTTTCAGCATCGACCGCAGACAAAATTGAAAGTAAAAGAAAATCGAGCGATAGTAAGAAGGAAACCACCCTTGCGAAAAGAAACGCCAATGGACGATCTGGACGGCAAAAGAATAAAAGAAAGTCAGTACAGAGATGCAACAAAACTTCTTGTTATCACATACAGGATTCGGCCGTTTTTGAATTGGGATTGAGTGAAAAACAGCTATATGCCAACCTGAATGATTACACCCTTATGCCTCAACAATTATTCATTCACGGGTATCCTGATTTGAGCAGAGAAAATAAAGTTCGGGTATTGAAGCCCTGTTTCTCAACTCCTTTACAAGTTTATCATGAAACGATGAAATGTCAGCCAGGTGCTGATTCCCACATAAACTCCAGAATTCCTGATATCTGCGAAGGTAATCCGTCAGGAAAATCCAGCCTTGAATCACCATCCATCTCAGAACAGTCCAACAGCGTAGAGAGAATGTGTGTGAGATGTGGCAATACATTTTTTACAACCGATGTGGAATACTTGACTAAAGAACGATGTTGCTTTCATTGGGGCAAATTGCTGCAATACATTTACACTTGCTGCAAAAAGTCAGCTGGTTCGGTTGGATGCACTTCTTCAAAACTTCACGTGTGGAATGGGACCGTAGCCGGTATAAACGAACCTTTAGAAGGTTTTGTGAAAACGAAACGTTCTAAAACAGCAAAAAAACAAAAAGTTTATGCCTTGGACTGTGAAATGTGTTATACCGTGAAAGGATTGGAACTGTGCAAAGTGACCATTTTAGCATACAACGGAACCATAGTGTATGACCACTTTGTGAAACCCGAAAACGAGGTTGTCGATTACAACACAAAATATTCCGGAGTTACTGAAAGTGACGTTAACAGTGAAAAATCAAAGACGTTTGCTGAAGTGCAAAGTGATGTTCTTAAACTGGTGAATGACGATACCATCTTGGTTGGACACGGTTTGGATAACGACTTGCGTGTTCTCAAACTGTTGCATTCCAGAGTGGTGGACACTGCTCTGATTTTTCCTCATGCACGTGGATATCCTTTTAGGTATTCGCTGAAATATTTGATGTGGTCCATTCTTCAAAAACAAATACAAACTTCTGATTCTGGACATAATCCATATGAAGACGCTTTGAGTTGTTTAGAGTTGATATCTTTCAAGATTCGGATACGTCATGATCTTGAGTATTTGTTACTCAAGGATTACTAATAGTTTCATATGTATTTGTTCGAAACATTCCTGTCCTTCAGTTCTATTTTTATCCATTTGCTCCTTCCATCCTTAGGTCCCTTGCAGACGGAGGCAGTAGTGGACGCTTGTAATAGCCGCTATTAATCAATCCTCTACTGCCCCCATGTGCTGGGGTACTTCAACATCTAGTTGAATGATGTCTACTGCCCGGTCATTTCAATGACTGCCACTTCTAGTCGCCAGTACTGGCCGCCACTATCCTCCCCGTTATGAAGAAGCTTTAAGGCAGAGCACTCTCACATGTGTGTTATCCTAGTAAATTAGTAAGTAGGTATATCGATTTTAGGTATCCTCATTGTCGAAATGTCGCGTTGAATTGCGCTGCGTGGCGTGGCGGCATGTAAGAGTGTCTCTGTCTGAAGTTTTCATTTCATAACGTCCCCCAAATTTTTCATCAAATGAGACTAATCACATTCTAGTTTTGATAAACTATTCTTAAAAAATATTGTGATAATTTTAAGTGATAATAATCAACGAATTTTGGCTGTAATTTTTTAAGTGCATTAAAAGAATTTTAATGGGAGAAATTGACCTCAGCACAGTTGAATGGTGCCAATTGTCACCTATAATTGAAGAGGAAATATGTGTCTCTGGCTCAATTCAGAGGAATATTTCAGGATCCTGTGTAAATGCGAGAATTCAATTTGTAATCTATTTAATTTTTATATTGTCGATATTATATTGTTGGTATTTTACATACATTGATTCAAGCCAATAAGGCAAAGATTATCGACTTGATAGGCTAATTTTAGTGTTCGAGTCAGCTATTTAGTTCTAGTTAGTTGAATCTCTTTGTTGTGATAATCCTAGCTTTCGGTTCGGACATTCGCATTTCCATCTTGATGGCGCTAAAATTTAAAATTACAAAATTGATAGTTATCCGGAGTGTGATATTATTATAATTATTATATTATTATATTATAACCTCCAACAAACAAATAATTTGAGCTCGAAAGCTTTTGGGCATATGGATTTGAATTTTTCGTTGTAGTTCTTGGCTCTAGTTTAGTTAGGAGCATTAAAAACACAAAATACAAAGAACAATTCGGTTCTCGAGCTGGAATTTTCTATGTTGGAGGATATTGTTGTTGAGGAAGTGCTACTATTCGGTTGGCGATTATTTTTCTGATGTTGGTATTGGTAGTTAGTATTGTTTATTATATAAAAGTTGTTTCTTGACCATATGAATATGAATATGGATATAACATCACACTCCCGATAACCAATAACAATGTGATTTTAGCTACCGGAGGATAAACATGAAAATGTCTGAAATCAAGTCTTATCACAATAAATAGATTTAACTGAAACCGAGTAGCAGACTTTATAACCGATACACGTTGAAGATTGCAGTAACAAATTTCTTGGATTTTCTAATCAATTCTTTCGATTTTTGTATTTTTCAATGTATGTGATATTCTGAATATATCAGCTTAAATACACTTTTATACTTGAATATATAGGACAAAAACTTCGATCCTAGGGATCGTTACAATTTTTGAGGGCGACTGCTATAGGTTGGTACTTTTTTCTTAACCGTGAAATACCTCTGATTAATTGAGAGAAGTTTTTGCGCGCTTGTTTCTATGAACAAGAGCAAATTCCCAAATGTCGGAAGTATCTACTTTTTAGCCGAAAATGGTTTGAAAAGAATAGGTTGGACACACATATTTATGAAGAATTCGAGGTCAAATTCAATTCTGTCCGTCCTACCAGCTACATACACGATAACTTTCGAGAGAGGAGGCCTTAGAATTTTGAAATTTTCAGGGAACGTTCGAGATCTGAATGCGTCAGTTAAGTTAATTTAAGTAATGAGCAAATCCAGCTGAAGGTTTCCTTAAATATAGCCAACTGATGTTTTATCCTACGTAATTAGAAAAATAACAATTCGATCGAGTTGAAACACGTGAGTCATAGTTTAAATTCTACGATACCTTCCGACGGATTTCGACCATTTACGAACTCAATCGGGGCGCGTTCAGACCCTGAACGTGCCATGAAAATTAAAAAATTCAATGTTATCAAGGGGCCGGATCGACGGATAGAATTGAATTTTATCACTTTATCTGGCGAGTTCAACCAAAATTCGAAAATTGCAGACATTTGGGTAGAATGATAACGCTCTTTTCATAGGAACAAGTGCACAAAAAATTGAGGTCTAATGGGCTATCAAATTATGGAGGGTGTGGATTGGATGGGAAAATATTCAATTGAGTAACATCATACCAATACAGATTTTGAATTTTATGATTCTATGTTGAAAATTCTTTATTAAATTATCGGATAACACTTCTTGGTTCTGAAAGAAATGATAAATAATGAGGATCATCCTTCCGATGATCATCCTTCCATGGAGGAAAATAACACTAGTGGACAGCATTCCATTTAGAAGGTATGAGACAACTCTTTCTGTATGGATTACTCTGTCTGTAGAGATATGAGAATCTTGTATCCGAAAATTACTTTAGCATACACCTATGGAAAAATTTGAGATTCTCACGAGCCCCAGAATTCAAAGTAACAATGAGAGGTCTGCGGTCCTTTAAGTTTATTTGTTTGTTCATATCCCCACTCTCCTACAAGTGTTGTATGTATTAACATATCAATTATAACTAGGGTAGATTTTCAAGAATGGTACAGTTATTTTTATATTTTAACACCATATTCTTTATTTCTAACTTTTGCAGAATGCTCACTTTAAAATTGTTTACAATGGCTGTGTTATGAATTCAGTATAATTTTTTATTGATACCTATATAACTGATACTTATTTGAATATTGTTGTTTTATTACCCTGTAGTTTGGAGATTGATATTCAAGTTTTATGAAATATTTGGTAGTTGAAAATAAATCTCAAACACCTCGAAAACGTTTTCAAATACAACATGAAATATTTGATATACACGATTCAATAAATTCAAAAATAATCTTTCGTCGAATAATGAACAGAACTGAAAATAAGTATGATATCTGTATATTATTATCGCAGGTGTCAATTCAAAGAATTGGGAAGATCTGAGTAAGTGTTTTGCCATAAAAAAAAACGATTACATCACAGATCATAGTAAATTGCTAGCTCCAAACACATATGAGCTAGTTCAATGAAAGCAGATTTTTAATGCAATTGTGCTCACTTGTTTCTATTTACCATTTTTCCCAAATAATTGTAATTTTCGAATTTTGAGCCGAGAATGGTCTCAAACGATCAGATTGGACTTACAGATAAAGAACTCGTGGTCAAATTTGATTATATTGTATTCACAATAAAAATGGATGGAAAAATCAACATTTTTTATTGCCCGAAAATTGGTTCACAGAAATCTAGAGGTTTCGAGTTGAATATCAACCGCACGAATTTTTTTCTGAGTAATAACTGCACGACCACTGACCGTTGACGAGCCGTTGACGTCATAGCAAAGATGACTATAGACCATACCATAGTATAGCCGGAGCAGGGTATTAGTCGGAAGAGTGTTTTTGAGTCGGAAGATCGCAAAAGGCTTTTGCAGATATGGTCAATGGCCAGTGGCGGATTAACCGGTACGCTTAGTACGCTTAAGCGTAGGGCCCCGAGGTCAACAGGGCCCCCGATCGGAATCGAAATTTCTTCAGAATGAAAATTCGTCCTGCAAGTGAATATGAATAATAATGAAGAATAACGTGTAAATTTTCAGTGACACGAAACGCAACCAGACCTAGAGCAAAATTCAGCGGCCAGTAAAAAAATAACATAAAATCAAAGGTTCAGCATCAGCATGTTTTCTCCAATAATTCTTATCGGCCTGCAATAAATTCCCGCAACGGTGCCAGTAAAGTTGTCGGCATCCCTTTGAAATATAGGTACATGCCACCGTCGATATTGGAGGGATCCAAGACACTTGTTTTGCATTTCTTAGTTTTGAAGTTTGGGTATAATGATATTTTGAATTTAAAGGCTTTGAAGCATATTTACATGGATGAAACAGAGAAGACAGATTGTAGAAATGAAGCCAAAAATATATTCAAAAAGCTAATCAACTTAGAATACGCTATGCTTACAGTTATTTGGGAAACAATTCTAGAACGCTTCGAGGAAGTTTCTTCCAAACTTCAAACACCTTATTTGGATTTGCAATGTGGATACTATTCATTGGAATCTTTGGTCATTTTTAGAGGAAATACGGACAAAAACTGATTCACAAACTGGCCAGATAGAGGCACAAGCTGAAGAAATAAGTAATAATGATATTGAACAAGAATACTCCCAGAGTGCGTCCAATAAACGCATTAGAAAAAAAATTACGAAAAGCACTGCCGTGAAGTCAGGAGCTTTTGAGCGCTCGTACATCTACCTTGTAGGTAGATTCGCATTTTCCAGTTTTAAAAATCAATTGGAGGAATTTTCGACAGCTGTCACAAAAATTCTGAAACTTAGGCGAAACTCCAGACTTCAAATCAGTGCTTCAGGTGACCAATTTTTTTTTCGATAATTCGCTAGAATTTTCCACGGTATCTATGGTCTTGGTGATGCGATCTGGACAAAATTTCGCACGTAGTTTGAATACATCATTCCTCAGCTAGGTGCAAAATGTCATTCCGATCCAATCAGTACTTTCGAAACTGTCAGGAACAAAATATTTTGAACGGCCATATTCACGGAACCCCTAGTCCAATTTTGCTGTGACCGCGATATTCGCGATCCAAACCCACCCTGAAAATTTCAAGTTTCTAGGCCTTTCCCTTCGGAAGTTATAATTTTCTATGGTTACTATTGTTCTGGTCATGCGGTCTGGACAAAATGTTGCTTTAATATGTCATTTTCGATTAAAATACAAAATTTTATCTCGATCGAATCCGTAGTTTCGAAATTATCGAGAAAACAAAATTTCAAACGACCGAATTCACGGAACCCCTAGAATAATTCTGCTCATTGATAAACGTGAACGCGACATTTCAGATCCACATCTATTCTGAAAATTTCAAGCCCCTAGGCCTTTCCGTTCGAAAGTTATGATTATCTATGTTTTGTATGGTTCTGGTCATGCGATCTGGGCAAAATGTTGCTTTAATATGTCATTCTCGTTTAAAATACAGAATTTTATCTCGATCGAATCCGTAGTTTCGAAATTATCGAGAAAACAAAATTTCAAACGACCTTATTTACAGAATCCCTAGTATAATTTTGCTCATAGATAAACGTCATCACGACATTCGAGATCCACACCTATCCTGGAAACTTCAAGTCCCTAGGCGTTTCCGTTCAAAAGTTACAATTTTCTATGGTTCTGGTCATGCGATCTGGACAAAATTTCACATGTAGCTTGAACTGAACCTACAGTTTCAAAGCGCTCTTGGAGAATTATGAAGACGATCTTGATGAAGGAATTATCAGTGAAGCATCTCAGTTCAAAGAATATCTAAAACTCTTAAAACTTAAAAACGAGTTGTTCGCAGATGTTGAAAATAATCTATGATAAGGGAATGATAGAAGTTTTTTCGAACTTATATATAGTTTTGAAGTTATTTTTAACATTGTCAATAACGAGTTCCGAAGCAGAGGGTTCATTTTCCAATTTATCCATAATAAAAAATAAATATAGAACAGTTATGAAGGAAAACAGACTGCAGTTCTTAGGAATACTTTCGATTGAAAGTGATATAACGAAGAGTCTGGATTTTGAGGCTGCAATAAAAGAATTTGCAGACATGAAAATAAGGAAAAAATTTTACTTACTTAGTTTTTCGGCATTTCATATTATTTTTCATTTTCCAATAATTTGTTTATGTTAATTTGTTTTTTTGGAAAAAGAAATATTGATCTCTATTATGTACCTGATATACTTTTTTAAGTTGTTTACATTGTGTTGATTTCAATTCATTTGTTTTATTTGAAATGATGTATCCTATATTTTTTCAATGAAATTTATGTTTATTTTGAAAAAACCGAATTCAGATTCAAAAATTTATTTTTAAAGAAAAAGTAGAGTGGGGGCCCCGAAAGTTTTCAAGCGTAGGGCCCCGGAAATCGTCGATCCGCCCCTGTCAATGGCTGATCGCACCTCAGGGTACCATCAAGAAAAAGTCCAAGAAATCTCATAAAGGCAGTAGACTGCAATGGTGTGATAAAGTTTGGCTTACTTGATCATGGCAAATTTGAAATTTGATGACTTCAGTATTTTTCATGTAGGAGTGAGTGCATTCGACGAAACCATTCCGTGAAACGTTGTATAACAAACTTGCAAAGATACATAAAATCACGCATGACAATTATTTCATCCAAAGAAATTATATTTCTAAAGGTGCTATTGCCATATTGTTATAGCGTTTTTCTCCGGATCGGGAATATTGTCTATTATTTCTTTCATTAATTTACTCGGGCGCCAATTGCGATGGGGTTTATGAGGTCGCAATTCCTTATGACACCAACTATGATTAACCCTGGGTAGCTTTTATACAGTTGGAGAAAAGGTTCGGTCCAATCTAAGATGATAGCGATTGGCAAGAGCTGATTTCTTCTACCAATAAGCAGGAGACTACGGGTGAAGCAAATAAACTTCCCTCTGACGAGGCACACAACATTACACACTAAAGTATACACTGTTTGGTTCAACTTTATACAACTCTTGGTTATGTACAGTGTACGGGAAAAACGTTAACACAATATCGGATCCTATGACCAACTACAAAATTATTGATTTCCAATACAAAAGCAAATACAATGAAATGACGGCAAACGGACGAGGAACAAGCGAGGTGAGCAGGCAGCGTGTCTAAAACACCTCAAAGCGTTAAGCGTGGGTGAATGGCGAAAGCAATGATTAAGACGGTTAAATGTGGACAAGTGCGAAAAACATACAGAATGACAATTCCAAAACGGTCTGGAGTCTAGAGGTTCGGCTAGATGGCGACCTCCCCTGTGTTCCACGCAATCGTTACCGGTGACGTCTAATTGGAATACGGCCCCGTCCAGACGGCGTCCAAGCACCTCTACTGAGAAGGAGGTCTGAACTGAATTCGGGTCTTGGAAACGCAAATGATGATATTTATGGTGGAGGAGCTGGGATATGAAGTGACGCATCCAGCAGAACGAAACTCTAGTCTAGGAAACACAAATAATGACAGTTATGGTGGAGGAGCTGGGATGTGAAGTGGCGCATCCACCTGAACGACACTCTGGTCTGGGAAACGAAAATAAGGACAGTTATGGTGAAGGAGCTGGGATATGGAGTGGCTCATCCACCAGAACGAAACTCTGGTCTAGGAAACGCGAATAAGGACAGTTATGGTGAAGAAGCTGGGATATGAAGTGGCGCATCCACCAGAACGAAACTCTGGTCTGAGAAACGCAAATAATGACAGTAATGGTGAGGCTGGGATATGAATTGACGCATCTACCTGAACGACACTCTGGTCTGAGAAACGCAAATAATGACAGTAATGGTGAGGCTGGGATATGAATTGACGCATCTACCTGAACGACACTCTGGTCTGGGAAACGCAAATAATGACAGATATGGTGGAAGAGCTGGGATATCGAGTGGCGCATCCACCCGAACGAAACTCTGGTCTGGGAAACGCAAATTATGACAGTAATGGTGGAGCTGAGATATAAAGTTTCGCATCCGCCAAAACCAAACTCGGGTCTAGGAAACTCAAATAATGACAGTTATGGAGGAGGAGCTGGGATATGAAGTGGCGCATCCACCAGAACGAAACTCTGGTCTGGGAAACGCGAAAAAGGACAGATATGGTGAAGGAGCTGGGATATGAAGTGGCGCATCCACCAGAACGAAACTCTAGTCTGGGAAACGCAAATAATGACAGTTATAGTGAAGGTGCTGGGAAATGAAGTGGCGCATCAACCAGAACAAAACTCTGGTCTATGAAACGCAAATAAGGACAGTTATGGTGAAGGAGCTGGGATATGAAGTGTCTCATCCACCAGAACGAAACTCTGGTCTAGGGAACGCAAATAAGGACAGTTATGGTGAAGGAGCTGGGATATGAAGTGGCGCATCCATCAGAACGAAACTCTAGTCTGGGAAACGCAAATAATGACAGTTATGGTGGAGGAGCTGGAATATGAAGTGGCGCATCTACCCGAACGAAACTCTGGTCTAGGAAACGCAAATAAGGACAGTTATGGTGAAGGAGCTGGGATATGAAGTGGCGCATCCATCAGAACGAAACTCTAGTCTGGGAAACGCAAATAATGACAGTTATGGTGGAGGAGCTGGAATATGAATTGGCTCATCCACCAAAACTTGACTAGTGTCTAGGAAAGACAAATGAAGACGATTGATCTCTTTCCTCAAGATAAGGAGTTCTGCTCAGTGATTCCCTCTAAGAGTTGCGTCGTCATATCGTATAGAAGTTTTTATGCATAGGCTGAATTTCCAAATCGACACTTTAGATTTTTTCAATATGGAAACCAGGAAATATTCGAATGAATATTCCGAAATCGATGCGAATTATACCGGAGTTCACTTCGTTACAATATTTACATCCAATATAATATTTCGTAGTATGAATATTTCATTTCAAATTCGGATACCTACCTCGAGCATACATTGTAGATCAACGGATGTCGTTAATTTCGGAGCTGTGTGACTGAGATAAGGAAAGCTTTGGCTTCAAACGAAGCTTTGTTTTGACGAACGGATGTAGACGACAAATATCCTTTGTATGGGTGACTGAAGGAGTACTCGATAAGATGAAAAGACGCAACGTAGGTTGACCATGGGAAAATTTCGGAGAAAGAATTTTTTTAGAGTGTGGGTGTCTCGATGTCCACTCAGGATTTGTGTTTCGAAGTGGGAAAAAGTTTACCTTTGAGGAACTCTGAAAGTGCGAGGGGCAGTTGGGACCTGTCGGGGACCTCGGGCAATTGCCCGCCAGGTCAAACTCGGGAGACCGTGGAGTTTGTTGTACGGGGTCGGTTTTCCGGTTAGAGGTCGGGGTAGTTTCGGTCGGGGACCGTAGAGTTAGTTGTACGAGGTCGGTTTTCCGGTTAGAGCCCGGGGTAGTTTAATAATAATAATAATAATAATTTATTCATGAATTTACATACATAATAAGTGAAATTAAAATATTATAATACACTATTGTACACCATAAATATTTACCGTCAATAAATTACACGGTTTGTCAACAAAAACTATACAGATATGAGTCATTCGCTTAAAACAAATTTCAGACAAATATACAAACATTTTAAAATTCATCCAAACTGTAGATTGTGTTCTGCAGCAACAATTCTTTAATTTTTTTGTTGAAGTTTTGTTCTTTGAGTATTTTGATGGTATCAGGCAATTTATTATATAATTTCAAACATATAAATTTTGGACCTTTCTGAGTTTTCTTGAGTCTAGCATGTGGAAGAGCAAAGTTAAGTTTCTCGCGAGTGTTATAATCGTGGAAGTGAGAATAAGTTGGAAATTTGTCTCGATTCTGATGAACATATTTCACACAAGTAAGTAAGTGAGCAATAGCAAAACTGAAAAATGGAAAATCATGCGGACCAGAAGGAATGTATGGAGAACTACTGAAAAACTCAACTGAAAAGTTGGTGGAAATACTAGCACGACTGTTCAATAGCTACCTGAATGGTGAAGACGTTCCCGAAGAATGGAAAACTGCTCATATAACATCATTATACAAGAAAGGCAATAGAAACGATTGCAGTAACTACAGGGGTATTTCGGTCACCGGTACAATGAGTAGACTTTACGGGAGAAAGGTAAAATATTTTATTGAGTTGGAATATAGAGAGGAAGAAGAACAAAGCGGTTTTAGAAGCGGGAGGTCATGTACGGATAATGTCTTCACATGAAACAAATTATTGAAAAGAGATCTGCAGTAAACCTGGAGACACACATACTGTTCATTGACTTAACAAAAGCATATACCCTTATGTTTGCTTTGGGAATCATTACATCATACCAATATTAACCAAACATTGATAACAGCCGTGAAGAATATCTATAAAAACTCTTACTCTAGAATTAAAACTGCCAATAGATTGTCAACACCATTTAATGTAACAAAATGACTTCGCCAGGGATGTTGCATTTCCCCCACCTTATTCAAGATCTATATCAAAGAAGCACTCAAGGGGTGGAAGAAGAAATGCTCAGGTATGGGAATACCATTAGAGCATACGACTATTTACAGTTTACAATTTGCTGATGATCAAGCAGTTATAGCCGGGGACCGAGATGACCTTGAGTACATGACGCGCAAGCTGAAGGAGACCTATGAGGAATGGGGGTTGACCATGAACATTCAAAAAACAAAGTACCTGAGCATCGGTAGCCAGAGCCAAAACTTACAACTGGATGGCTCAGAGATGATAGAAGCCTGCGATAGCTACAAGTATTTGGGAATAACATTGGATAAGACCGGAACAGGGAAATAAGGGAAAGAAATATGCTGGCGAGAAGAACAATTGGATGCCTAAATGGAATACTGTGGAGTAAGCAGATAACAAGACGGAGAAAATACAACATTTATAATACCATAATAAAGAGTACCTAGTCTGCTTTATGGATCCGAGACTCGGAGAATGACAAAAAAGAACAAAAGAATGCTGGAGGCTACGGAGATGGATGCACTGAGACGGTCTGCGAGAGTTTCACGGTTGGAAAGAATAAGGAATGAGGAAGTTAGACAGATTATGGGACAGGCAGATACGGTAATTGAGGAAATAGAACAAAAGCAACTCTCCTGGTATGGCCATGTGCATCGAATGCCGGATCACAGACTGCCGAAACAGGCAATGAATTGGATACCACACCACAAACGTAAAAGGGGAAGACCGAAAATTTCATGGAGCCAGGGAATACAGAAGGCAATGAGTGCCAGGAGCTTGCGTGAAGGCCAGTGGGAAGACCGGAGACAGTGGCGTCTGGATATCGGACAACGTCGAGGAACCCCATTTCGAACCGAGTTTATATATAAGTATGAAACACGATACAACTGTAAGAATCTTCTCCCTCTTGAAAACACCTCGGCAGCTCTCAGTTCGTTCCATCCCATAGATTGTTCTGATGACCCTTTTTCATTTCAGCAGGACCTTCTCGATGCAGGAACCTTGTCCCCACAAAATGATTCCATATAACATTGGATTATGACAGGCAGAATAATAGGTGAGGTCAGCAGTTTCCACACTCGATATCTGATTCATCCTTTTAATAAGAAATATAGCGGTCGAGAGCCTTCCGCACAGTTGTAACGTTTTGCAGTTTCAAATACCGACTATTTTATCTGAACGAGAGTTCAGAACACTTTCAATATACGAACACGCGAGATCGAAAACTGATCTTAACTATTTTTGACCAGCGCAGTGATCAATCTAGGAGGAACTCTACGTTTCGTAGAAACCATAGAACCTTCTCTTCTCATCGTACTAGGGAAATTCATCGGGAAGTCTAGGCAATTGAAACACAATATTTTTAGCACTCAAAATAAGAAAATAACAAGTTTATTTCAGAGTGCCAAAAAAGTGGGGAGGAAAAAAAACCCTGAAGGGGAAGAAAAAAAAAACCTCCCCTTTTTTCTCGTTCATATACCATCAACTCACAAGTAAAGAATATTCATAAACAGAGGCAAATAATAAAATGGTAAAATATATCAAAATCAAAAATGAGTAATAATGAGAATGGTGAAATATATCAAAAAGAAGTAATAATGAAAATGGTAAAATATATCAAAACCAAAAATAAGTAATAATGAGAATGGTAAAATATATCAAAAATAAGTAATAATGAGAGTGGTGAAATATATCAAAATCAAAAGTCAGTCATAGAGAGCAATAGGGAAATATATCACAATCAAAAATAGATACTACAGAACGAGGAAACCCATTCTGTAGAATAGATAGCATTAATGGTAAAAGATATCACGAGTGGTGGATTCGAAGATAATGTATCGTAAGTAAAAAAAATTGTTCACTATATAACAATATACACAGAAAAGGGCTTCAAGAGGGACTTTCCTTCAGAATGATACGTGCTACATCCACACCAACAACTTGAACGGTACAAAGAGAAGATTATTCCAGAATTGCATCCCCTATCCCCTTAACTACTAAATGGATGACATGTGAGCACTTTAGGGACCAAGACCATCTCTACAGGCTGTAATCTCAGTGAAATAAATTCAGGGAATCCTGCAAGTTCGAGCGGTGATTGAATGCTCTACAGGGAGGAAGGTACTAAACAACTACTTCTATGCAAAGAGACACAATTCTTGATATATATCCCATGGGGGAATCTCTATACCGCGTCATTATGTTTAGCAGGCACTTATCTCTCCAATTAAGTTTCAAGAATCCAACATATTACTAAACCATCTACCAAGTTTCCCAAGTGGGAGAATTGAAATAGTGGTATTGATTGGTGGTACAAAAGTACCTGAAATGTGAATAAATATCACAAGCACTAATACGTAATAAATTTCAAATGGAGAAACAGTACAAGTATAGACAACAATCAAGAATAAATCTCAACGTTACGTTTCAATGTAAAAGAAATCCACAATGGACTCACTTGCGTCTTGCATACGATTATCAAATAAAACGGTAATAATATACTAGGAATATTGGAAACCCTCGGTTTCGTAAATTTGCTGAATTCTACGACTAACGCTTGAAAACCTTACCAGAGTTCTTGGCTTTCTATCTTTGAATATCAGAGCAACTCTCTCCAATCTCTCTCAAAAAGTAATCGGCCAATCCGGCCATCCCTATGACCTTATAACCTCAACTAGCCCATCGAGTTGAAAAATAAAAATCACGGTGTTAAAAATGAAAATAACGGAGTAATAATTGTGTTAGATCGTGGAAATAAGTGTAGAAGAAGTTTCATCTTGAGTAGAGTTAAAAATCGAATCACGTTACGGGAGTGCGAATAAAATGAAAATAAGGTCAATATCAAAAATTAGACAGTTGTTACTCTTTGTCAATATCGTGTGTGGGTGGATTTGTTTCCAAGTAGGTACAAAAAGGAATTAGGTGGTTTACAGATCAAGGTAGGAAAATTCAGTTCAAAGTTTTAACCCCTATATATGTGAATGGTGTCATTGTAATCCCCAATATTATTGATATCTCGACCCAAAGTTTATTTGATGTATTTTTCAATTTTATGTATGGAACTTGAATACAGTAGAACCTCAATTATCCGAACTAATTCGGAACGAGACTATTTTGGGATAATCAAAAGTTCGGATAATCAAGATGTCGGATTTTTGAGATAAGATCAAACAAAGAACATAAGAACCGGTGAGTTTATTAAAACTTGAAATATATAAATATACATTCGAATATCCAACGTCCAAAACAGTGAAATAGGTATGTACATTAAATACTTTAATCTTTTTTCACAAAATAGTCTAATATTTTCAACTGGCGAAATGCCATTGTTCGGATAATTGAATGTTCGGATAAACTGATCAGCGTTCGGATAATTGAGGGTTCGTATGATTGAGGTTTGGATAATTGAGGTTGAACACCCCTCGTACATTTAGATTAGAATGAGAAGTTACAGTTTAATTGTCGAATTTAATTATGATTATGAGAAACTAGGTGAATGATAGATGTTTTATTTCGAAGTTCTTTTTGATGTCTGTGAAAATTTCGATTTTATGTACGCATTTTACCATCATTTTTCGTAAATATAATATGTTTTTTCTAAATTTTCGAGGTTTTCTTTTCTGAAGACCTGTTCCTCAGAAAGGATGAAACAAAAGACTTCCTCTTCGTGCAGGGAGCATGAACTCAATTCTTTTCGGACAATATATGATAAATGGTGACAAGCGGGATAATATAGATTAATAATAAAAAATTCATCTTAATAACTTGAACTATTGATGAGACTACAAGGCATTTTATTACAAACAAGGCAGGTTATGAATGAATATTGGTCGTCCATCTGAAGTTTTCAAATTTCAAAATGAGACAAGAAAATATGCTACTCGACGTAGCAGACAGCTACCCAAACAACCTAACGCGATGACGGTTAGAGATTATTTCTCTACTCACGCCACCTGTCGGCCGAAGGAGCAACTGAATGCAGTCCATGATGGTCCATGTAAAGATTTCTTGGCTCCCCTGACAAAACCAAAACAAACAACAAGTCCGTAAACATTACAGCCTAGTAGTCACAAGTGGTAATAAGAGTTTAAGCTACAACCTCATTCGCCAGAATGATTGATATGAATGAATATTGGTCGTCTATCTGAAGTTTTCAAATTTCAAAATGAGACAAGAAAATATGTATTAGATAGACTATTGAAAGCAAGCCAACAAATCAATACATGTAACCCCATGAAACATCGATGTTTATCCTCTGCATCTGCAGACCGGTTTCGCCGTTTTACGGCTCGTCAGTACAGATCAGCTCAGGATAAACTCGACGTAGCGACAGCTACCCAAACAACCTAACGCGATGACGGTTAGAGATTATTTCTCTACTCACGCCACCTGTCGACCTGTTGCTTGTTTTGGTTTTGTCAGGGCAGCCAAGAAATCTTGACATGGACCATCATGGACTGCATTCAGTTGCTCCTTCGGCCGACAGGTGGCGTGAGTAGAGAAATAATCTCTAACTGTCATTGCGTTCGGTTGTTTGGGTAGCTGTCTGCTACGTCGAGTTTATCCTGAGCTGATCTGTACTGACGAGCCGTAAAACGGCGAAACCGGTCTGCAGATGCAAAGGATAAACTTCGATGTTTCATGGGGTTACATGTATTGATTTGTTGGCATGCTTTTATTAGTCTATCTAATACATATTTTCTTGTCTCATTTTGAAATTTGAAGGCAGGTTATTGTACCAATTCTTGAGAAGAAATTAAATAAGAATTTTGAATCGTGTACTTATATTATCAACCGATTTTGTGTATGAAATTTCATATTTTAAGTATAACTGTTCTACTCTATCCCCCCCCAAACAAAATTTTTAGAATAACATGAATCTGCGGAATGCATTATGAGCGAGAAAAAACCTAGAAGTTGTCTGATGCTTCAAAATGTACGGTCTCTAGGGACAGCTATGAACAGATTGCAATGAAGATCCAGATATTCATGCAGTTACTCAGCATTGGAAATTCGAATAGAAACTTCAAGTTTATCATCTGCTATTTCTGGTCGTGCGTAATACGCTTCTTACAGCTCTTGTTATATATCTATATCCCGACTCTCCTTGGTCTCTGTGAGACCCCACATAAGCTCAAAGCTTGTGCGAGTTAGTAGACCCGGTTGTGTTCTGTATAGGATTTGTTACTATTTATTCACAAAGCAGTCGAGTAACAATAGCTTTGTTCGCACAGCGTCTAGAGCACAAGTCGATTTGAGGGTCGCTAAAATGGATGTACGCATGCACTGTCTAGTTTCTGGTTCTGTGTAATAATCTGCCTTGTTTGGAAGAAAATGCCTTGTAGTATTGTAACGAACTTATGCCGGACCTGTCGCCTTCTAGAACGGCCGGACTCTTCGAGAATATACAAGAAACGACGAGACGCCTCGACAGCCTTCTGGACTGTTCCCTCCCACTATATAAGTCGACATCGGCGGATGACGAGTTAGTACAGATTCGGACTTATAGCGCGTATAGAAATAAACGATTGAGTGTTGAAATAAATTAGTATTAGTGGAATTAGTGAACTGAAAATAAATTATTTAAGAAGAACTTGGACAATATCCATTACAGTGATGTCAGAAGTGCGATTTTCAAATAAATAAGTTCTCGCGTAGTGAATTGCTGGTTCGCGGAAAATAAACTGACTGAAATTTTAACGTGAAACTGGTTGGTTTCTCGTTCAAAGACAAAATGATGAGAAAAGTGCGTCTTGTGGACTTGAAAGTCGCGGAGTTGAAACAGGAACTGGAGGAAAGGGAGCTAGAAACCACGGGAAAAAAGGTAGTTCTTCAAAAAAGACTTGCAGAATGACTTATACATACTTATACAAGAAGGTGAGGACCCCGAGACATTTTTATTCGAAGTTTCCGGAGTTGATTTGAGTTCGATACTGAATAAACTAGAAGAAAATTCAAGAACTCTGGAAGAAAATCCTAGAAGTTTGAAAGAAGATCTGCAAGAAAGTTCTAGAAATTTGGAAGAGAAGTTTCAGGAGACAACCAAATCCCTGAAAGAAGATCTGGAAGAAAAGTTTCAAGAGACTACCAGATCCCTGAACGAAGATTTGCAAGAAACTCTGGAAGAAAAGTTTCTGGAAAATTCTAGAAATCTGGAAGAAAAGCTCCAAGAAAATTCTAGAAACCTGGAAGAGAAGCTCCTGGAAAGCACGGAAGGCCTTAAGCAGGAACTATGTAGTGTAGAATAAAGAAAAGAGACAGAAATGGACAGCATTAGGGAACAAATGAACACAGACATAGTTAGATTTGAGGAAGAAATAGACAAAATAAAGAAAACCATCAGTAAGCTGGAAAAACGAGCTAATGTTGCGCAAACCACGGAAATGGTCAACGATAATTCAATGCTGGACCTGAAGAAGGGAATGCAGAATTTCAAGGTTGATTCTGGAATCAAGAAGCTTTCCATGAAGCCGCCCCAGTTCGACGGAAAAACTCCATGGGCAAATTACCGACGTCAATTTGAAGCTGCGGCCAAAGCGAATGAATGGAATGCAGAGGAAAGAGCGGTAGCACTTACAGTGGCATTGCGGGGAGAAGCGACGGATATTTTGCAGACCCTAACCGCCCAAGAACAGGAGGACTATGATCATCTGATCAAACATTTGGAACTACGGTTTGGCTACGTTACCAGAAATCAGGCGAGTCATTACAAGAATTCGAAGCTGACATTGCACGCCTGGTACGTCTCGCATATCCGGCCACTCCGGAGAACGTAATGGAGCGATTGGCGGTTCAAGCATTCTTGGATGGACTGCGTGACCAAGAAACTAGACAAGCGTTGACACTAGCCCGACCATCACATCTCGTAGACGCACTGGCGCGCGCTTTGGAGTTCGAGGCGGCAAAGCAGTCCTGTAGAAGTCAAGGCAAGATCAGAATTATTGAGGAGGATTCACAGGAGCCTGTTGACCTAGGAGCTGCCATAAAAAAAAGTGATCAACGAAGTGCTGCCTGGAAAAAGACAGATAAAATGTTGGCACTGTGGAAAAATCGGACATGTGCGTAGCAAATGCCCGACGTACAAAGAATCGGCAAAGACACAGAAAAACTAAAAATGCTCGATGAGGAGGGGCAATCTTCGACCTGTATCCAGCGAGCCCCAGTCAACAACGCATATGTCGCTGTCCTCCAACCTCAGAATAAGGGTGTCTTCGTAGATGGTCTCATCAATAACGAGCCCTGCACCATGTTGCTGGATACAGGTGCAACTAGGACAATTCTGGACCTTCCTTTGGTAGAACACCGGCAGGAATCGAACCGACGTCTTGGAAGCTACGCACAGCAACAGGAGAGCCAGCTACTGTATATGGTGAGCTACCAGTTGAACTGGTTTTGGTTAGCACTAAAGTGAAACATCGGGCACTAGTAGCGGACATCGAAGACGATGCGATCATTGGGATGGACATCATGAACTCAAGAGGGTTTGAGTTGAATTTCAAGGACGGCGTCTTACGTGTCAACGGAGAGGAGCTGGTGCTTCATGGGAGAAGTGAGGAGAAGATCAGTGTCGTATTGGCAGAAGATGTAAGAGTACCTGAGAGGGCCGAAAACATTGTGGAGGCACGTCTAGACAGCAATGCAAGTAATGGAGACGTGGTCATGTTCGAGCTCAAACTTCATGATGAGGAAATTGGACGAGGGATTGCTCTAGGGAAATTCTTGCTGCGTGCTGACAAATCGGTGCCGGTAAGGGTCATGAATGTAAATTATTTCCAAGTGACCTTAAGAAAATGGACAGTTTTAAGACATTGCCCGTCAGTTTCCTCTGTGATACGGAGTGTGCAAGGTACGATTAGCCAAGACAAGCATCTACCAACAGAATTGGAAAAGTTAGTTTCCCTCTCTTCCAAAGGCCTTGAATCAGATCAACAACCCAAACTGAGAAACTTGGTCAAGAAATACCAAGACATTTTCGATACCGGACTAGGAAAAGGAGGTCGAACTAATGTGGTTCAGCACAAAATTGCTACTGGAGACGCCAGACCGATTCGACACACGGTTAGGAGACTTCCTCTTGCCAAGAAGGAAGAGGCTGACAAAATCGTCAGTGATATGGGGAAAGAAGGAGTGATCGAACCATCCGACAGTCCCTGGTCCTCTCCAGTCGTACTGGTGAAGAAGAAAGACGGATCGACACGATTTTGCGTGTACTACCGACAGTTGAACAATGTCACGAAGAAAGACAGTTACCCTCTCCCGAGAATAGAGGACACTCTGGACACGTTGGCTGGTTCCACGATATTCTCGACCATTGATCTGAAGAGTGGATATTGGCAGGTAGAACTGGCTAAAGAGGATCGAGAAAAGAAAGCTTTCACCACTGGGTCAGGATTGTGGCAGTTCACCGTCATGCCGTTCGGACTGTGTAACGCCCCGGCCACTTTCGAAAGATTGATAGAGACGGTGTTGAAAGGACTTTCTTGGAGGACATGTCTGGTATATCTCGACGATATAATTGTGGTCGTCAGATCATTCGAGGGCCACGTAAAAAACCTGGAGGAGGTCTTCCAGAGACTAAGAAACTCTGGACTGAAACTGAGCCCTAAGAAATGTCATCTGTTTCAAAAAGAAGTATATACCGATACCTGGGTCACGTTGTTTCTGGAGAAGGAGTAGCAGTGGATGACCAGAAGATCAAAGCTGTTAAGGAATGGCCCACACCAAAAGACCTTCACCAGCTCCGAAGTTTCCTTAGTTTGTGCACATATTATCGTAGATATGTGCTGGGGTTCGCCAACATCGCTAAACCACTGATCAAGCTCACGGAAGGTCAAACAAAGTTCCAGTGGTCTGAGGAATGCCAAGACTCGTTCAAGAAGCTGAAAGGAGCCTTGATCAATTTTAGCAAGACACTCAGCAAACCAGAACGCAATTACTGCGTGACCAGGCGGGAGCTTTTAGCCGTCGTTAAGGGAGTGGAACACTTCTACAAGTATGTTTATGGAAAAAGATTCTTGTTAAGAACTGACCATGCAGCTCTCAAATGGCTCTTGCAATTAAAAATCCTGAGGGTCAAGTGGCAAGATGGATCGAGAGACTCCAAGAGTTTGATTTCGAGATGAAACATCGAGCCGGAACTAGTCATAAGAATGCAGACGCCTTATCGAGGAGACCATGCCCAGATGACTGCTCCAATTGCCGACGAGCAGAAGAGAAAGAAGCAACACTTTGTAGAACCAAGACGTTAGATGACAACTGGAATGACAGAAATATTCAGAACGACCAAGTGAAAGATCCAGAACTTGGTTTAGTCATCAGCTGGAAGAAGTGCAATCGAAGACCATCATGGCAGGAAATTGCAGGTTACTCGCCAGCTGTTAAATACTACTGGTTCCAATGGAATTCTTTCACTCTGGACAATGGGGTACTGAAGCGTGTATTGGAGTCCGAAAATGGTGGTGAAGACCGACGCCAAATAGTGGTACCGAGGATTCGAAGACAGAAAGTGCTTCGGGAAATACACGACAGGGTCGCCGGAGGACATCTGGGAGGTGGAGAAGACCTTGCAGAAAGTGAGGCAACGGTTCTACTGGGCTTGTTGCCGAGATGATGTTCAGGACTGTTGCAGAAAGTGCGCTGTATGTGCTGCTAGCAATGGACCACGAATACGACCAAAGGCTCCCATGCGTCAGTACAATGTAGGCAGCCCATTCGAGAGAATCGCCATCGACATTGCCGGCCCGTTTCCCGAATCAGACCATGGAAATAAATATATGCTGGTGGCAATGGATTATTTCAGTAAGTGGGCCGAAGCTTATGCCCTACCCAACCAGGAAGCTATCACCGTTGCCGACGTTTTGATGAAAGAGTGGATATGTCGATTCGGTATTCCATTGGAGCTACACTCAGACCAAGGCAGGAACTTCGAATCCAGAGTATTTCAAGAAATTTGTCAATTACTGAACATCCACAAGACAAGGACCACGGCGCTTCATCCGCAGTCCGATGGAATGGTGGAGCGGATGAACAGCACGATCAACCGCTACTTGTCCAAGGTTGTCTCTGACCATCGAAGAGACTGGGACCAGTATCTTCATTTATTCCTTATGGCCTATCGATCTGCAGTACACGAATCAACTGGGCAAACCCCTGCGAGTATCGTAATGGGCCGAGAACTACGACTCCCATGTGACTTGCGATTTGGGATACCACCGGGACAAGACACTGCGGGAGAGGAATATGTCAGCAACTTGAGACAGAGAATGGACGATATCCACGAACGAGTCCGGTTAAACATCCAGAGCGCCAGCGATAGAATGAAGCAGACGTACGACATCGAGGCCGAGGCTGGAGGGTTTCAGGATGGTGACCTGGTTTGGTTGCACAACCCGAAACGTAGTCGTGGACTATCTCCGAAGTTGCAGAACTCTTGGGAAGGTCCGTTTAAAATCATGAAAAGGATAAACGACCTTATCTACCGAATTCAGAAGCCACCACGAGGGAAACCAAGGGTCGTTCACTTCAATCGATTGGCCCCTTACGCTGGAAATCACGACCAAGTTCGCACCCTCAAACCACCAGATAATGAGATGACATACCATAAGTTTATGTCCTTGTATTCAAACGGACAGAAAGTGCAACATGGTGTAACTAGAGAGGAGCCATGAGACCTTTTCAAGGTGCCCGCTAATTACGCTCTAGCACACTGCGTGGCAGAATGTCCAGGGGCATTGCTGTTGTGTTCTCCAAGAAATTCGGTCGGTCAACTACAAACACTGCGAGAGCAGGATCCAGAAGTTGGAAGGGTGCTGCAGTTGAAAAAGGGCGACAGAAACATCTTCTACCTAGTTACCAAGAAGTACTCCCATGGTAAACCGGCTTATGAGGATGTCTGGAGGAGTCTCGCCAAGCTAAGAGACACTATGGTAGACCAGAATCTGATGAATCTAGCCATTTCGAAATTGTCCTGTGGTCTCGATAGATTGGACTGGAGAATTATAAGGAGCATGTTGGAGACGATATTCAAATCCAGCGGCGTAGAGATTTTGGTTTGCTGTAATCATCTTCCACGACCAAACATGAAGACCGTGGAGTGTCATTTCCATCGAACTTCGCGATGCAGATATGGAGAGTCGTGCAGGTATCGTCACACTCCGAGGATGACATTTCGGGACGAAATGTCTTCAAGAAGGGGGCAATGTAACGAACTTATGCCGGACCTGTCGCCTTCTAGAACAGCCGGACTCTTCGAGAATATACAAGAAACGACGAGACGCCTCGACAGCCTTCTGGACTGTTCCCTCCCACTATATAAGTGCGGCGGATGACGGATGACGAGTTAATACAGTATTGGACTATAGCGCGAGTGGAAATAAATGATTGAGTGTTGAAATAAATTAGTATTAGTGTAATTGTAACTGTGAATAAATTATTTTAAGAAGAACTTGGACAATATTCATTACAGTATTATCAATAGTTCAAGTTATTACCATGAAATCTTCGTGTTAATCTATATTATCCCGCTTGTCACCATTCATCATCTATTGTCCGAAAAGAATTGAGTTCATGCTCCCTGCACGAAGAGGAAGTCTTTTGCTTTATCTTTTCTGAGGAACAGGTATTTATTTCAGGAAAGGAAACCCAGAAACTTCAAGAGAACATATTATATTTACGAAAAATGATGGTGCGAACATAAGATCGAAACTTTCATAGGCATCGAAAAGAACATCGAAATAAAACATCTATCCTTCACCTAGTTTTTCCTAATCAATTGAATCAAAACATTAAACTGTTATTTCTTATAAACATACTAATCTAAATGTACGAGGGGTCAAATAATCAAATGCAACTATTATTCAAATTCCGTACATAAAATCGAAAATACATCAAATCAACTTCGGGTCGGGATATCAATAATATTGGGGATTAGAATAACACCATTCTCATAATATAGGGGTTAAAACTTTGAACTGAATTTTCCTACCTTGATCTGTAAACCACCTTATTCCTTTTTGTACCTACTTGGAAACAAATCCACCCTCAAACGATATTGACCTTATTTTAATTTTATTCGAACTCCCGTAACGTGATTCGATTTTTAACTCTACTCAAAATGAAACTTTTTCTACAATTATTTCCACGATCTAACACAACTATTACCTCAATCCGAACTCTAATAAAATCCTCGACTGAAAAATACTAAGCTATTTTCCTACACCGGCCTCTAACCGAGACGTACCCCGTACGATTTACACTTCTGAGTTCCCTTCCCGCGAGAAACTCCTCCTAAATCGAAAAGTGAACCTCAATTCTGTACCTATCATGGCACCTTTCCGACTTGCGAACTACCCCTGCCTTTAACCGGAAAACCGACCTCGTAAAACTAACTCCACGGTCCCCGACCGAAACTACCCCGGACTCTAACCGGAAAACCGACCCCGTACAACTTACTCCCCGACTGAAACTACCCCGGCTTTTTTTCACTTCCAAAAACAAAATTTCTGAGTGGATATCGAAACGCCCACACTGTAAAATTCTCCAAAATTTTCCCACAAATCGATCGTAGTTGCAAATTTTTCCAGTAGTAATACAATGTTGTCAATGAATGGCTCGACTTGAAACTTTGTTATCGGAATCTGCAGGTGGTCTGAATAATCACTCCACTCAATATTAACGACATCCGTTTGATTATTACAAAGTAACACAATGTCTAGACTTTTCTCCTTCGAGATGTGTAACCGAATTTAAAATTGAATATTCATATTCCCAAATATTCAATCTGAACGCTGTGTGAATAAAGCTAATTCTTTGACTGATTTAAACAAGCCTTGAGCAGTACAATCCCATGCACCCTGCAACCCTCCTTGTTTGTCTTGAGATATATCATTCCCATGGACAATCGTATAAGGATAGTTGGATTTCACCTGGAATTTATCATTTACACTCAGTCAAGTCTATTTCGATCTGCGAAGAAATTCGAGCAAATCGAACGTTCAGGATGGGACATTTCTGAAAAAAAATGTTAGTTGAATCTACTCCTTGATGGGGAATGCTGACAAAGATTCACTTCAAGTCTAAAAAGGGAAGGGCAAGATGTAGGAAATAAAAGATTGATATTCTGTGAAGTGGTTGTAATTTTTGAGGTTGTGGTCTGCTCATTCCTCTATGGAACAGCCAGTCAATTTTCCGAAAAAGAAATTAGTTGATGATTTGAGCTTTGCTCCCATACGTAGTAAATGATATATCATGGCAGTGAGACAGTAGCCTGATTATTTGCGTACCTGTTGGGCACAAGGCAGATATCGAATTATTTCCAAAATTATATAGCTATTCATTATCAGATAAATACCTATTCTAATAATTTATATTAGATAGCTACTGATTAAAAAACCTTTGTATTATAAATGTCATTTTTGCTGTGTTATGTGATTATGGTTACTTGTGAGTTGTTTATGTGTAGGTGAGCTGGATAAGCTTCTGTTCCTTTGCAGAGCCCTGAGGAAGACTTTAGAATAAAGTCGAGACTAGTTGGCACAATTTAAAGAATTGATTTCAACCCTGCCTCTCCACTTCTCAACGAAAAATTTTTATAAATTTATGTGTAATTACATATACAGGGTGTCCAGGAAAATGTGGGAAATCTTTTGGATTCAGATAAAACATAAAAGAATAAGATGACAAGTTCCCATAATTTTGTTTCCTAGCGGCCCTCCCTACGGAGATACGGCCTTCTAAATGGCGCCACTGGAAATTCATTTCACTGGAATAAATTTTAAACTACTTGATATAATTTGATGAAAATTTGATATAATAAACAATAGTAAGGACCCCTTTAAATACTGCCCTCAAATTTAAATTAGCTTGTTTAGTTTACCAGGGCGTACTAGTTTGTACGTTTTAATGCTTATATTTTTAACACCCTGTATGGTAATGAGTTAAAAAAAACAAATTAGGATACCTTGGACATTAAGCTAAAGAAAAGGTATTCTTGTTCATTGTCGATAAAATGAACCGATTGCGAAAAACAAAATAATACAAGAAGGTATTTTTTATTTTTAGTGAAAAGAACCATGAATTCTAATGTTTTTGTCTGCAACAAAGTTTGATACGAAAATTATTCAAGGAACAAAAAGTTTCAGTTTACGTTATTGAATCCGAAAAAAATTACAAAGATTCTTAACAATGCAGTTTTGGCCCAGAAATGCACCTTAACAAAAATAATGATTAGAATTCATGGTTCTTTTTATTAATAGATATAAAGTAGTCATTTCTTCTATTATTTTGTTTTTCGGAAACGGTTTATTTTATCGAACAAGAGTGCCTTTTCTTCAGCTTAATGTTCAAGTTATCCAAATTTGTTTTTTTTAACTTCTTCTCATACAGGGTGTTAAAAATGTAAGCATTAAGATGTACAACCTAGCCCGCCCCTGGTAAACTTAACGAGCTAATTTAAATTTAAGAGCATTATTTCAAGAGGCCCTTACTACTGTTTATCATATCAAATTTTTATTAAATTATATTGAGTAGTTTAAAATTTATTCCAGTAAAATGAATTCCCAGTGGCTTCATTTAGGAGGCCGTATCTCCGTAAGGAGAGCCGCTAGGAAAAAAAATTATGGGAACTTGTCATCTTTTTTTCTATGTTTTATCTGAATCCGAGAGATTTTCCACATTTTCCCGGACACCCTGTATAAATTTAAATATTTACTTCTTTCTCTATTAGATTCAATAATTGTCCTTCCGATTAGAATTCTCTCAGAACTGGTTTAGTTTAATAGTCCACGACGCGCAATGAGGAAATAGCATTGTTTAGACGACAATACAAATTGAAAAGTCATCATAACATATTTTGTGAAATAAAAATACGAATAGTGAACTTATTGAATTGATGTGACCGACCCATAATTTTAGTTTGTTTTTTTATTTCATTATACAGGGTGTTTCATTGGGAAACGGAAATACATAAAAGATGGATAGAGGACACCGAGGTGGTTCTAGATATACCATCTTTGTAACCGAGATACAGGATGTTTTATGAATTTTGCTCCTTTCTTCTTGAGGTAATAACAAACGAACCACCTGGTATATTTTCTTTATATTTGGCACACGATTTTTTTATTTGAATCTCAAATTAATCACTCAATAACCACAAGGAAAATTTAGGTCCGGCTCAACAAAAAATTATGAAGCCATTGTATTCTTGAAACAACACCCTGTATATCGAGATTTTGAAAATTCGTTTACATATTCGGAAAGAGCATAAAAAACTAAACTGAAACGTATGCATCATATTTCTGCCCAGACAGTTTCACTCCACAAATCTTTTCCAAACGTGATACCAAAGAGTGGTTTTAAGGGACTTACAATAATATATTTTTTTTATTGATGCCCCATTTTACCTATTTCAAGAACGCCTCAGTGTGTTTAAATCGAACTTTCAAACACGCGCGTTTTTTAAAGTCACCATGGCAACAGCAACGACTCGAGAAACGTGAAGTCTAAATGACAATTTTTCGATTATAGATCTGACAGGAGTACCTTGTTACGCCAAATAAAATATGACCAAATGCAAAACCTTTATTCAAACATAAGTGGAAATGGAAAGTGCAGTCGGTATTGTTTGAGATATTAATATTTCAATTTTTCAAATAGGCGGACATTCTCACAACTCAGTGAGGTTGAACTTCCATCAATGGCACTCCCAATAATGTTTGGAACATTCTTCTTATTGCTAATGCTCTCTTCAACGTAACCAGTCGCCACAGCTGACGATTTCCATCCTACTTGTCTTTGAATTGGATCTATTGTCATGCCTTTATTTGCCACAATTGTAGCGGACGTCATTTGATGAACTTGTCATATTTTTTTCATAAGCAACATTAGATTTTTGCGGTACTGAACGCGATTCTGCTTTACTTTTCGAAAAATCTCTATTAGAATTCATTTTCAAGCACTGCGGTGACAACAATTCTGTTTTGATGACAAATCGCAAATTAAGTTCTGTTTTTCTCATTACCATGACAACGAAAGGTAAACTGATCAAGAATTCAACCATTTTACATTCTTATTTCCATTTTATATTCTTACTAGCAGACCCGGCCACGCGTTGCTGTGGCTAAAGTATACGTTGGATTATTATTAACCCTAACCTAACCTTACCCTAACCGTTAAACTAACCCAACCCTTACCCTTACCATAACCCCTACCGGCCTTACCCTTATCCTCAGCCTTGTTTATGGGTCTAAGAATTTTCATATTCGTAGGTAGGTATATGTTATGATCAATGTGTGAGATGTTCGATATAGAAAAAAAAAACCTCACAAGTTGGATTGAAACCTCCTCTTTCAATTATACTCGAACCAAATGATGTCATGGAATGTTTAGATAGAGGTTCTTGTCTTGAAAGTAACGAATTCAAAGGTTCGAGTGGCGTTGTCAGTTGTTGCAATTTGATTTTTCCATTCGAACAACATAATCCTGGGGGTTCGTTCTGATATCTCAGAGCATTGCAGTATTTCCAAATGACACCAATATATTGCTAGCATAATCGACTGTGGGATCATATCTGAATGCCAAACGCTCAAAGTTGATCATTTCATTGGATTCTATATTTTGTTGTATCTTGCCTGAGAACGATAATATCGGTTCTTCCGGAGCTAGGGCAGATCTTGATTGAGAATCTCTCATTCTGTTTGCTCATTCATTGCTCATCATTACGAACTTGCCCACAACACAACGATATATATCAAACACAGTGATAAACTTCTGAGCAATTTCTAGAAACACGATAAACTTCACTCACACAAGTGTCAAAATTCTCATGAAATATAGGTAATCTATGATTGTTCGCTTGGTCGAAGGAAAAAAGAAAGCCTTTTTTCTTTTTTCGGGAATATTTCATTGTATAAAGTTTGTGGTGATAATAATGAACACAACTAAAAAAGCATTATCGAATTTGGTGCAGTCGTTTGAACGTGATGCTTTTACATACATAAACCATAGATCCTCTTTTATTAATATAGATTTCCATTTTATGTACATAGTAATAATACCAGTATTCATGATTTCAAAGCGCTCGAATAAAAAAAATAGCGTAAATTATTCGTGGACGGCTACGCCGTCGTGCTCGAAAAATCGCGCGTGATTTGAAGACCTTTTTATCCCATACTATGATATACTAATCAAAACTTGAATCCATAATCATTTTAATATCACTAAATGATTAAATACATTGGTTGTCCTTTTTATAGTGAAATAACAACCAGTTGTGTATTTTCCAGGTAGGTAAGTAGCGCCCTGTATGAACATATCTGATTATCTAAATTGATATTGCTTGAATATTGTTAATGAATGTTTTAGTGAAATAATTGAGATGAGTCGTTTTCATGAACTGCTCGAAAAGCCATCATGTCACGAATAACTACCTAGATCCTAGATACAAGTTTGGATACGAATCTGTATATAGATAATAGAAATAGCCACGATCCAAATTCAATTAGTTGACGAAGAAAACATTGAAAAATAATATTTTAGTATTCAAGCAATATCAATTTTGATGATAAGATATGTACATACAGTTAACTTTTACCTGGAAAATTCACAATGGGTTGCTATGTAGCTATAAAATTACGAAAAGCACTGCCGTGAAGGCATGAGCTTTTGAGCGCTCGTACATGCACCTTGCAGGTAGATTCGCATTTTCCTGTTTCAAAAATCAATTGAACGAATTTTCGACAGCTATCAAAAAAATTCTGAAACTTAGGCGAAACTCCAGACTTCATGTCAGTGCTTAAGCTGATCAATTTTTTTTCGATAATTCGCTAGAATTTTCTACGGTATCTATGGTCTAAGTGGTGCGATCTGGACAAAATTTCGCACGTAGTTTGAATACATTATTCTTCAGCTAGTTGTGAAATTTCATTCCAATCCAATCAGTGGACGCCACATTCAGATCTACACCTATCCTGAAAATTTCAAGTCCCTAGGCCTTTCCGTTCGTGGTTATGATTTTCTATGGTTTCTATGGTTCTGGTCATGTGATCTGGAGAAATGTAGCTCGAATATATCATTCTCCATTTGTATACAAAACTTCGTCATGATCGAATCTGTAGTTTTGAAATTATCAAGAAAACTAAATTTCAAACGACCATATTTACGGAACCCCTAGGATAATTTTGTTCATAGATGAACGTGATCACGACATTCGAGATCCACACCTATCCTGAAAATTTCAAGTCCCTAGGCGTTTCCGTTCAAAAGTTACAAATTTCTATGGTTTCTATGGTTCTAGTCATGCGATCTGGACGAAATTCCACATGTAGCTTGAACACTTCATTCTCCATTTGAGTGCAAAATTTCATCTCAATCAAATCTGTAGTTTTCAAGTAATCAGGGAAACAAAATTTTGAACGGCCATATTTACGGAACCCCTCGTGGAATTTGGCCCATTAACGAACTTAACCGAGGTATTCGGGAACTGAACCCATACTGAAAATTTCAAGTCTCTAGGTTGTTCCGTTCGAGAGTTATCGTGCTTACGGACGGCCGGACGGACAGACTCGAATTTTCCGACGGATCCGTCATCAGAGAGTCGAACATAGTCGATTGAGACCATTTTCGGCTCAAAATTCAAAAATACAGACATCGTGACGAAATGATATAGCCCTCGTGTAAGTTGTACGAGCGCTCAAAAATGCACTGCCGTGAAGTCAGAAGCTTTTGAGCTCTCGTGCACCCACCTTGTAGGTAGAGTCGCATTTTCAAGCTTTAGAAATCAATTGAAAAAAATTTGACAGCTGTAAAAAAAAATTTCAAACAGACTTCACGTCATTGCTTAATGGTTGGGCTCTCCCAAGTCCAACCTGTAGCGTCCACGTCGTGGGAGTCGGGAACGTCTCTTCGGAGGCGGCCAATAGCAGGCAATGGCACCACGGCATTAATAATGTCAATGTCGTGGGACAGGTGACGCTGTGGGCATAAGATCGAATGTTGGGCAAAGAAGGCAGCCCCTTCAAATGGCCCACTCCCACCAAAGTTGGTGTCCGACATTCAGCCTAACGGGAGGGGCATAGGGGTAATCCCCCGTGTGGGTGTGGGTGTGGGTTAGCAGCAAAACCAAGTAGCTATGGATTTACGTAGAAGAAATCGGCCCGAGGGCTAACGGCCGGGCGATCGGAACCCGGTCCTACTTGTGACGGACCTCGGGAGCACCCGGTCCGATGTTGACGCGCAGGCACTTCGAACAACTGAGGTTGCATGTTCAATTTGCGTACCCGTACGAGTGTTTTCCTCGACTAGAGGATTGGCTAATCACATGCGCACACACCGTGCCCAAGTAACGGTTCCGGATCCTTCAAGACCTGGGCCATCTAGGGTCTCGGTGGCCAGGCAGACTGCAAGCCAAGGCTTTGTGTGCATGTTATGTGAACCGAGTAGGGAGTTCACAACAAAAATTGGCCTCGGGGTGCACAGACAACGCGCCCATCCAGAGGCCGCGAATGAGGATATTAACATCGAACGTCGTCATAGGGGATACTCGACCGAGGAGATGAAAATCGCCGCGGTCGAGGAGGCACACGTGATTGAGTACGGCCGAAGCAGACTGGGCCAAGAGGTCCAGTTTGTTAATGTCTTTCTGAGTCAGTTCTTCCTAGGAAGAACAATTGACTCATTGAGAGGCATGAGAAGAACTCCAGCCTATAGGGCTTTGTTAGAACAGCCCATCACGGAGTTTTCCTCCTCGGGGTCCCCTAGCCCGGACTCCACTATTCAGGAGTCACTCGGTGCCTCTATACCTAATGCGGACCAGTACCTTGAAGCGGCAAGGAGACTATCTGGGCTCTCAAGCGCTGGTGGCGTTAGCAGAACAGGTCGAAGCAGGCCTAGACACGTCAGGAATTATAGAGGCCTGCCTCAAAGCCACGATAACATCATATGACAAAAAAAACGGAGGTGTACGAGAAAAAGAAAGGTTGTACCGCCTAGTAATAGGGATACTAGAAGGCGTTAGGAATATGCGGACATGCTCAAGAAGTACAACTGTCTTGGAGTGTGACGGTAAAAGATCTCACTAGATCCCGGTAAGCCGGGGAGTTCGCAATGGGCGATCCAATGTCGGGCATTTTGTTCGCATTGGTGGTGAACAGGGTCTTGAGGGCGGTTCCTCCTCAAGTGGGGTTCAGTGTTGGAGGGGGTCCGATCAACGCGATCGCCTACGCTGACCACATTTGCCTTTTAACATCATCAAAGGTAGGCATGACTACGGCGCTCGAAGCTGCCGAGCGCGTCGCCTTACTACAAGGGTTGAGTTTGAACCCTAATAAGTGTGTAGCGACTTCACTAGTACCATCAGGGAGAGTACAGAAAATCAAAGTTCGCACCCGGGCACAGTTCCTGCTACAACATGGCGACCCCATCCGCCAACTCGGCCCTACGGAAGAGTGGCGGTACTTGGGAGTTAGTATAAGCCCTCAGGGACTGAGAAAGAGCAGCCCTATAATGGAGGTGGAACTCTTAAGAGTTTCACGTGCTCCACTTAAACCGCAACAACGCCTTAAGATCTTGCGTTATTTTCTGGCACCCAGATATTATCACTCGTTGGTATTGTCTGGGTGCACCATGAAGGTCCTGAAGCAGCTGGACCTTCAGATTAGAGCGGCAGTAACCGCTTGGGTATTTTCACGCCTCTGTGAAAAATGGTGGACAATATCATCACGTGCATGTTAACAGTCTGCCAACCCAAGTACGCACGACGAGGGGTCGGAGAACAGCCCACACGAACATAAATTGTAGGGCTGGGTGTACTAGCACCGAGACAGCGGCACACGTATTCCAGTGTTGCTTCCGCACTCATGGCGGAAGATCATGTGACACGATGCCGTGTGCAAGACATTCTCTGGCTTCTTCAAAAATATGGGGCTCGAGGTGCACAACGAACATCAGAGGGCGTTCGTAAACCTGAATTGGTTGCCGTGAGGGAGCACGATGTGTGGGTCGTAGACGCCCAGGTCGTGTCAGGCGCGCAGCCGCTTGACCTGGCCCACAGTTTGAAGGTCGGCAAGTATAATGCAATGAATATTGTCCAAGTTTTACTTAAATAATTTATTTACAATTCACTATTCACTAATTTATTTACAACACTCGATTTATTTACATACGCAAGTCTGTACTGTACTAACTCACTCCCGCTCAGGCCGACGCCGTTTTATATCCCGATTCATCGTTCTCGAAGGATTCCAGTATATTCCAGAAGGCTGTCGAGGCATCTCTTCGTTGCTTGAATATTCTCGAACAGTAGCGACCGTTCCATTCCGTTCTCGAAGCTCTGGGAGCCGCGACAGGTCCGGCTTAAGTTCGTTACATTGCCCCCTTCTTAAAGACATTTCGTCCCGAAATGTCATCCTCGGAGTGTGACGATACCTGCATGACTCTCCATATCTGCAACGTGAAGTTCGATGGAAATGACACTCCACGGTCTTCATGTTTGGTCGTGGAAGATGGTTACAGAAAACCAAAATTTCGACGCCGCTGGATTTGAATATTGTCTCCAACATACTCCTTATGATTCTCCAGTCCAGCCTATCGAGTCCACATGACAATTTTGGAATTGCTAGCTTCACCAGATTCTGGTCTACCATAGTGTCTCTCAACTTGGTGAGACTCTTCCAGACATCCTCATAAGACGGTTTATCAGGGGAGTACTTCTTGGTAACTAGGTAGAAGATGTTTCTTTCGTCCTTTTTCAACTGTAGCACCTTTCCAACTTCTGGATTTTGCTCTCGCAGCGTTTGTAGTTGACCAAATTTCTTGGAGAACACAACAGCAATGCCCCTGGACATTCGTAGATCTTCTGCCACGCAGTGTGCTAGCGCGTAATCATCAGGCACCTTGAAAAGGTCTCGTGCCTCCTCTCTAGTTACACCATGTTGCACTTTCTGTCCGTTTGAATACAAGGACATAAACTGCTGATATGTCATTTCATCCTCTGGTGGTTTGAGGGTGCGAACTTGGTCGTGATTTCCAGCGTAAGGAGCCAATCGATTGAAGTGGACGACCCTTGGTTTCCCTCGTGGTGGCTCCTGAATTCGGTAGATAAGGTCGTTTATCCTTTTTATGATTTTGAACGGACCTTCCCAAGAGTTCTGCAACTTCGGAGATAGTCCACGACTACGTTTGGGGTTGTGCAAGCAAACCAGGTCACCATCCTGAAACCCTCCAGCCTCGGCCTTGATGTCGTACGTCTGCTTCATTCTATCGCTGGCGCTCTGGATGTTTAACCGGACTCGTTCGTGGATATCGTCCATTCTCTGTCTCAGGTTGCTGACATAGTCCTCTCCCGCAGTGTCTTGTCCCGGTGGTATCCCAAATCGCAGGTCACATGGGAGTCGTAGTTCTCGGTCCATTACGATACTAGCAGGGGTTTGACCAGTTGATTCATGTACTGCAGATCGATAGGCCATCAGGAACAAATGAAGGTACTGGTCCCAGTCTCTTTGATGGTCAGAGACAACCTTGGACAAGTAGCGGTTGATCGTTCTGTTCATCCGCTCCACCATTCCATCGGACTGCGGATGAAGCGCCGTGGTCCTTGTCTTGTTGATGTTCAGTAATTGACACATTTCTTGAAATACTCTGGATTCGAAGTTCCTGCCTTGGTCTGAGTGTAGCTCCAATGGAATACCGAATCGACATATCCACTCTTTCATCAAAACGTCGGCGTCGCTGATAGCTTCCTGGTTGGGTAGTGCATAAGCTTCGGCCCACTTACTGAAATAATCCATTGCCACCAGGATGTATTTATTTCCATGGTCTGATTCGGGAAACGGGCCGGCAATGTCGATAGCGATTCTCTCGAATGGGCTGCCTACATTGTACTGACGCATCGGGGCCTTAGGTCGTATTCGAGGTCCATTGCTAGCAGCACATACAGCGCACTTTCTGCACCAGTCCTGAACATCATCTCGACAACTAGCCCAGTAGAACCGTTGCCTCACTTTCTGCAAGGTCTTCTTCACCCCCAGATGTCCTCCGGCTACCCCGTCATAGATTTCATGAAGCACTTCCCGTCTTCGAATCCTGGGTACAACTATCTGGCGTCGGTCTTCACCACCATTTTCGGACTCCAACACACGCTTCAGTACCCCATTGTCCAGAGTGAAAGAATTCCATTGGGACCAGTAGGATTTAACAGCTGGCGAGTAACCTGCAATTTCCTGCCATGATGGTCTTCGATTGCACTTCTTCCAGCTAATGACTAAACCAAGTTCTGGATATTTCTCTTGGTCTTTCTGAATATTGCTCTCATTCCAGTTGTCATCTACTGCTTTGGTTCTACAAAGTACAGCTTCTTTCTCTACTGCTCGTTGGCGATGAGAGCCGTCATCTTGGCATTTGCTACGCGCATGTCCTATTTTTACACGATTCCTGCATTTTACCGGTCTTTTCTCAGGTAACATTCCCTTGAGCACTTTCCTTATGGCAGCTTCCAGATCAGCAAGCTTCTGTGAAACTCCATCATCCATTCGGATTTTACCATGACCTCTGCAGGACTGCTTTGCTGCTTCGAACTCTAATGCGCGTGCCAATGCCTCTACGAGATGTGCTGGTCGGGCTAATGTCAATGCTAGTCGAGTTTCTTGGTCACGAAGTCGATCCAAGAATGCTTGAACCGCCAATCGTTCCATTATGTTCTCCGGTGTGGCCAGATATGCTAGACGCACCAGGCGTGCAATATCTGCTTCGAATTCTTGTAAAGACTCGCCTGATTTCTGGTAACGGTTCTTCAATTGGGAATGGTATACGTGTTCAAAGTGGGCCTGGCCAAACCGTAGTTCTAGATGTTTTATCAGCTGTTCATAGTCCTCCTGTTCATGGGCGGTGAGGGTCTGCAGAATATCTGTCGCTTCTCCTCGTCATGCCAATGTGAGTGCTACAGCTCTTTCCGCTGCATTCCACTCGTTTGCTTTGGCCGCAGCTTCAAATTGACGGCGGTAATTTGCCCATGGAGTTTTTCCGTCGAACTGGGGCGGCTTCATAGAAACCTTCTTGATTCCAGAATCAACCTTGAAATTCTGCATCCCCTTCTTCAGTTCCAGCATTGGATTATCGTTGACCATTTCCGAGGTTTGCGCAACATTAGCTCGTTTTTCCAGCTTACTGATGATTTTCTTCATTTTGTCCATTTCCTCCTCAAATCTATCTATGTCTGTGTTTATTTGCTCCCTTATGTTATCCATCTCTGTGTTAATTTGCTCCCTAATATTATCCATCTCTGTCTCTATTCTTTCTTCTAGAACACCACACAGCTTATTTTCCAGGCTTTTCGCATTTTCCTGTAGCTGTTCCTCCAGGTTTCTAGAATTTTCTTGGAGCTTCTCCTCCAGGTTTCTAGAATTTTCTAGAAACTTTTCTTCCAAACTTCTAGAACTTTACAGCAGGTCTTCTTTCAAACTTCTAGAATTCTCTTCGAGTTTATCCATTATTGATGTCAAATCAACTCCGGGAACTTCAAATAAAAATGTTTCGGGGTCCTCACCTTAGTGTAAGAGTCTGCAGGTCTTTCTTGAAGAACTGCCTTTTTACCCGTTGTTTCTAGTTCCCTTTCTTCCAGTTCCTGTTTCAACTCCGCGACTTTCAATTCTACAAGACACACTTTTTTTCACCATTTTGTCTTTGAACCAAATAAAACCAGTATGTTTCACGTTGAAAGTTCAATCAATTTATTTCCGCGATCCAGCTATTCACGACACGAGCACTTATTTATTCAAAAATCGCACTTCTGACACCACTGCAATGAATATTGTCCAAGTTTTACTTAAAATAATTTATTTACAATTCACTATTCACTAATTTATTTACAACACTCGATTTATTTACATACGCAAGTCTGTACTGTACTAACTCACTCCCGCTCAGGCCGACGTCGTTTTATATCCCGATTCATCGTTCTCGAAGGATTCCAGTATATTCCAGAAGGCTGTCGAGGCATCTCTTCGTTGCTTGAATATTCTCGAATAGTAGCGACCGTTCCATTCCGTTCTCGAAGCTCTGGGAGCCGCGACAGGTCCGGCTTAAGTTCGTTACAATAATATCGATCCGGTTGAGGACGAAGTCGCCAGGCTGACTTGTAGGCCGGCCTCATCTGTGAGGGTCACATCATGCACTCTCTCCTGGCGAGGTGTATGGTCTCAACAGTCAGCAGATATATTGACTGACGATTTGGGAGTACCAATTGGGCTACTCAGTAGAATAACCACTAGGGTGTTGCAAGGGTCGTCCACGAACTGGACCCGGTGGAACCAAATAGCATCCTAACTCCTAGTCCCAGAGTCGGTTTCGGGTAGGGTGTTCGGGAGAGCAAATTACCCCTGGGCAACCTGCGCCCATAAGAGCTGAATTTGGTTGCAGGAAATCAAACCGTGCTCACTTCTTGTATTAGGAGTGGGAACAGAGGAGTTTTTAGTCAGTACGTTCCCCGTGAACTCGGGAAAAGAGTGTGCACACACCGCCAAACAGCTATGGTGAAGGTTCGTAAACAGGATTTTTACCTCTAAAAAAAAAACAAAAAAAAAGACAAATTTTTTTTCGATAATTCGCTAGACTTTCTACGTTATCTATGGTCTTGGTAATGCGATCTGGACAACATTTCCCACATAGTTTGAATACACTATTCTTCATCTATTTGCGAAATTTCATTCCAATCCAATCAGTAGTTTCGAAATTATCAGGAAAACAATATTTCGAACGGCCATATTTACGGAACCCCTAGCCTAATTTCACTCATTGATGAACGTGACCGCGAAATTCGTGATCCGAACCTATCCTGAATATTTCAAGTCCCTAGGCCTTTTTGTTCGAAAGTTATAATTTTCTATGGTTTCTATGGTGCAGGTCATGCGATCTAGAAAAAATGTAGCTCGAATATATCATTCTCCATTTAAATACAAAATTTCGTCACGATCAATTCCATAGTTTTGAAATTATCATGAAAACTGAATTTCAGACGATCATATTTACGGAACCCCTAGTTTAATTTTGCTCATCGATAAACGTGACCGCAACATTCGAGATCCACACCTATCCTGAAAATTTCAAGTCTCTAGGCCTTTCCATTACAAAGTTATAATTTTCTATGGTTTCTATGGTTCGGTTATGCGAGCTGGACGAAATTTTGCATGTAGCTTGAACACGTCATTATCCATCTGAGTGCAAAATTTCACTTCGATCTGGAATGAAATTTTGCGCATAAATGAAGGATAATGTATTCAAACTACGTGGGAAATGTTGACCAGATCGCAATTTCGTGTAAGTTGTACGAGCGCTCAAAAATGAAACAAAGTACATTCTCAGAAAAGGATACACTGTTTTTTGAGCGCTCGTACTACTTACACGAGGGCTATATCATTTCGTCACGATGTCTGTATTTTTCGAATTTTGAGCCGAAAATGGTCTCAATCGACTATGTTCGACTCACTGATGACGAATCCGTCGGAAAATTCGAGTCTGTCCGTCCGGCCGTCCGTCCGTCCGGCCGTCAGCACGATAACTCTCGAACGGATCAACCTAGAGACTTGAAACTTTCAGTGTAGGTTCAGATCCCAAATGCCTCGGTTAAGTTCGTTAATGGGCCAAATTCCACCAGGGGTTCCGTAAATATGGCCGTTCAAAGTTTTGTTCCCCTGATTACTTGAAAACTACAGATTCGATCGAGATGAAATTTTGCACTCAGATGGAAAATGAGGTGTTTCAACTACATGCGAAATTTTGTCCAGATCGCATGACCAGAACCATAGAAACCATAGAAAATTGTAACTTTTGAACGGAAATGCCTAGGGACTTGAAATTTTCAGGATAGGTGTGGATCTCGAATGTCGTGATCACGTTCATCTATGAGCAACATTATACAAGGGTTCCGTAAATACGGTCGTTTGAAATTTTGTTTTCTCGATAAATTCGAAACTTCGGATTCGATCGAGATGAAATTTTGTATTTTAATCGAGAATGATATATTGAAGCAATATTTTGTCCAGATCGCATGAACAGAACCATAGAAACCATAGAAAATTGTAACTTTTGAACGGAAAGGCCTAGGAACTTGAAATTTTCAGGGTGGGTTTGGATCGCGAATATCGCGGTCATGTTCATCAATAAGCAAAATGAGACTAGGGGTTCCGTAAATATGGCCGTTCAAAATATTTTTTTCCAGATAGTTTCGGAACTACTGATCGGATTGGAATGAAATTATGCATCTAGCTGAGGAATAATGTATTCAAAGTACGTGCAAAATGTTGTCCAGACCGCATCACCAAGACCATAGATATCGTAGAAAATTCTAGCGAATTATCGAAACAAAATTGATCAGCTGAAGCATCGACATGAAGTCTGGAGTTTCGCCTAAGTTTCAGAATTTTTTTGACAGCTGTCAAAAATTCCTTCAATTGGTTTCTAAAACTGGAAAATGCGAATCTACCTACAAGGTGCATGTACGAGCGCTCAAAAGCTCCTGCCTTCACGGCAGTGCTTTTCGTAATTTTTTTTGCGAAAATCCATGAAGCGTTGGTACGCAAGTTCATACTTCTCTCTGGATTTCGCCGGAAGTAAATTAAGTGAAGCCGCGTTCGCGGCTTCTACTAGTTCAGGAGGCGTGCAAGATAACAAATAATCACTATCAGTGTTCATGTTTACTAATCTATACATAAATACATTTCTTTTTTAATTCCTTATAAAATACAACGAATCAAACTAAACCGTCTCGAAAATTATTTTTCCGTCGACCATAGAATAAAAGCACATTTCAAGGCACTCGAAATCATCCATTAATGACCCCTATTGATGCATGATTTCTTGTATTAATGCATGATTATCATGGCAACCGATTATAAAATATTCAGTCGGAGCATAGATGCATATATGTCGGAGCACGATCGAGCTGTCAAATTTATTTATTCGCTTTCGATCAGAATCTGATTTTATCCGTTACGCTACTACATAATGAATAACGAAGAAAATATCCCTTTGACACCGCCAGATGTGACAAAAACTGCTGAAGCAGCAACTTTGAGTCTGCTTCCTGAAAAGAGCCGCGAGCAACACGTTCGACAAAAAGCAAAATATCAAAAGGAGAAAATCTATTCATAATTGGTCCGGTTCAACCGGATTCAAGCAGCATCAAATCAATAATCAATCGAAAGTGAAACATCACAAATCAAGCATTTTCAACAATCAACCGAAAGGCATTTTCGGAAATGAAATTGGAATCAGAAGCAAGTGAATAGTGTAGTGTAAAGCACCAGGAGCAAGGGACGAGCACATTGGTTTGAAGTAAGCAACGCAGTAGCGATCAGGATCAAGCGAAGCATCGTGGAAGCGAAGCATCGTAGGAAGGGAGGAGCTACTTCAGCGAGTCGAGGCGTCCACCAGGTCCCTTCAGCAACAATACAAACACGTAAGCGGTACAAAAGAAACGGCAAGGTGAACACCAAGTCAATTTCAACCCGATTTCCTTGAATCCGCATACATTTCACTCATTTCTTAAAGAACATTCAACTCTATCATATTTCGCGATGGAACTATCAGAGTTAAAGAATAGACGTGGTGTAGTAAAAGCACAGCTTACTCGATTTAAAACGTATTTAGATAACATAAAAGACAAAAAAATGGTAGAATTACCCGACAGGCTTCTGAAATGTGAGGAACTTTGGGATTCCTTTGATACAATTCAATCTCAAATTGAAATAACTGATGAAAAGGAATTAAATTCTAACGAAAGGCAAATATTCGAAGATTCATATTATGATACATTTTCAAGGGCAAAGAAACTACTTTCTCAACGCAAATTGATACAAATTCATCATTGACTAATCAACAAATATCTGAGCATATACCATTGGTTTCAAGTACTATCAAGTTACCCACCCTAGAATTACCACATTTTAATGGAGCTTATAATCAATGGATCCAATTCAGAGACACTTTCAAGTCTCTAATACACACAAGTTCGGCTTTAAGTAATATACAAAAATTCCATTATTTGCATTCATGTCTTAAAGATGAAGCTTCTCAAGTTATTCACTCGTTACAAATAAGCGATAAAAATTATGACACTGCATGAAATCTTTTACAAGAACGCTTCGGAAACAAACGTCTATTGTGCATAAGCACATTAGAGCAATTTTCGAATTGGAACCTTTGACCAAAGATTCTTTAACATTACTCAGAAAATTATTGGATGACGTCAAAAAAAATCTTCGCGCTTTAAAGTCATTAGGCCAACCAACTGAAACTTGGGATGCACTTCTCATATATATGATTTCAACAAAATTTGACTCGAGTACCAAAATGGAATGGGAAAAAACAATAATTTCGAACACTTTACCAGACATGGGAAAGTTAGTTTGATTTTTTAGCACAGAGATGTCAAATTCTAGAAACAATTTCATCCTCCAAAACAATCAGCACCGGTAAAAACACTTATTCATCAGAACAAGGATATAAATCGCGTGCAAATAAGAACAATTTCTCAAAATCATTTCTTACCACAAATCAATCGAATTATTGTCATTTCTGCAAAGAAGCACATAACCTTTATCAATCTCAAAAATTTATTGACCTACCATCGAAATCAAAATATATCGAAGTCAAAAAACTTAAGTTGTGTATCAATTGCCTACGTTCAAATTATTTTAGTCCAAATTGTCAATCAAGTGGATGCAAAAAGTGCGGAAAAAGGCATAATACATTATTACATGCAGAATCATTCATATGCAAGCATTCCAATCAGAGCAATAATCAGTCAAACAATCATGCGGAGCAGACATCCACAAGCAATCAAACATCAGAATCCTCAGTAACAACTCATTCAATCAGTCTCAAATACTGCTCTCAACAGCGCTCGTTTACGCAATTGATAAACACAATCAACCACATGAAGTGAGAGTTTTGCTAGATAGTGGTTCAATGTTAAATTGGCCGAAACAAAAGATCAATTCTTCAATTCCTGGCATTAATCAAACATTAACAAATGCAACATATATGACGCAGGGTACAATAAAATCAAAGTTCAATGCATTCAAGGTCAATACTACCTTTTTAGTTTTTGATAAAATAACAGATAACATACCTACCAATAAATTCGATATAAATGGACTTAAAATACCTGATAACATAACACTAGCTGATAATTCATTTAACGTACCATCGCGTATTGAAATGTTACTTGGAGTTACTGTATTTTATGATTTGTTATGTGTGGGACAAATACGCCTTGAACGGGGGCATCCCATTCTGCAAAAAACTAAATTGGGATGAATAATTTCGGGATCCTTATTCTCAACGCCCAAGCCCAATTATTCTGAGGCATCAGTATGTAACTTATCCACGGATTACATTGGACAACAATTGGAAAAATTTTGGATTATGGAAGATTATGATAAGAAGCCAAGAATAAACAAAGAAGAAATGGAATGCGAAGAAAAATTTATTAAAACTACAAAACGTGAAAAGGATGGAAGATTCTCGGTAACACTACCCACAAGGGACAAAATAACAGAACTTGGCAGTTCCTATGAAACTGCATTGCGACGTTTTGAAATGTTAGAAACAAAATTTGCAAAAAATCAAGACTTCAAAAAACAATATACCCATTTTATGAACGAATATATTGAACTAGGACACATGAGTAAATTAGAAGAAAACAAAGAAGAACATGACGAAGGAATTGCATTTTATTTGCCACATCACGGGGTCTTCGAGGACAGCAGCGAAACAACTAAACTACGCATTGTATTTGATGATTCTTGCAAAACAGACACAGGTATGAGTTTAAATGAGTCTGCTCGTTGGACCAACATTGCAAGATGATCTTTTCACAATTTAAGTCAGATTCAGGCAACATAATGTCGTGATTTCTGCGGACGTTTGCAAAATGTATCGTCAAGTGTACGTCCAAAGGGAACATAGGAATTTACAAAGAATATTATGGAGATCTGAACCCAGTCAACGGATTGACACATATGTGCTCAATACTATCAGGTATGGAACGTCACCATCAGCATTTCTGGCCATACGAAGCTTACAACAGGTTGGAATAGATAAAAGGGAAAATTATCCTGTTGCCAGTAACATAATTTTAAACGATTTTTACGTAGACGACCTTTTATCGGGTGGAAACAGTGTACAAGATGTCACGAAGACAAAGTCAGATTTAATACAAATTCTAGGCGAATATGGTTTCGTTCTAAGAAAACGGATGTCAAACAAGCAGAAAATATTAGATGATAATCATGGATCACAGCAAACCATCACTCATTTCATATCCAAAAGCAAAGCAGCTAAAACTCTGGGAATAACATAGAATTCTGAGAGTGACGCAGCTTGAATACAACAATAAACAGAAGGAGTGAACAAAGAAGGGTTACCAAACGCATAATTCTTTCGACAATAGCACAAATATTTGATCCACTCGGCCTACTCGGACCGATAGTGGTAAGAGCTAAAATCATCATGCAGCAGCTATGGGAGATCAAGCTAGATTGGGACGAATCGGTTCCAGAAGATATACATACAACATGGAATAATTTCTATGATAAGATCAACGACATCAATAATATAAAGGTTTCAAGACAAGTAATACATCCACACTCCAATAGCATACATTGTTTTTCGGATGCTTCTGAGAAAGCATATGGAGGTACCATATATGTAAGATCAACAGACAAGGGAGGAAATCATTATGTTCAATTATTATGTGCCAAATCAAGAGTGGCCCCACTGAAAAAAATCTCAATACCGAAATTACAGTTAGCTGGTGCACTCCTAATAAGTCAATTGACTGATAAAATCAAAACAGCTCTAACTATACCCATAGATGACACATTTTATTACACAGATTCTACAATCGTATTAGGTTGGATTTCTAGTGAGGCGAGAGAATGGAAACCATTCATCTCAAATCGCATTTCAGAAATACAATCACTTACGGATATCAAAAAATGGAGACATTGTAGCGGCAATATGAATCCTGCAGACATTATTAGCAGAGGTTCCAATGCAAATTAAATCAAAATAACTTATGGTGGTACGGACCATCTTTTCTAAAGCAAGATCGGTCGACCTAGTCTAATCATTATAATCTTCAAAACATTAAAGATCTACCAGAACAAAAAATGGTAAGTCATACTTTTTATGCGTTATCTGAAAAAACAGTGAATAAACTATTTTTGAATTGTATTCTTCATTATTGAAATTACAACGAGTAGTAGCCCATATTTTGCGCTTCAAGAAAAACTCATTATCGAAAATTTATGCGACTGAGCGAGTTGTAGGCACCCTCAAGGTCGATTAGCTCGAAAACTCTTTAAATTTACTAATTAATCTAGCTCAATCATACGAATTTGACCAAGAAATACAATCATTGAAAAGGGAACAGGCATTAAACAAATCTAGTAGACTTGTGCCACTTAATCCATTCATCGATCAAAATGGTAGGAGTAGGAGGTCGATTGAATAACGCGAATATAGACGATAATCGTAAACACCCAATAATACTTCCCAAAAATCATCCCTTAACGGATCTTATTATACGAAACGAACATTGCAAACATTTACATGTGGGTCCGCAGGCCTTATTAGCCGAACTTTTTTTTTTTTTTACGAACTCGTTTTTGGCCAATTTCCGGTCGAAATGCAGTAAAAATATATTGAGAAAATGCATAATATGTTTTCGAATCAGACCAAAAACGTACCAACAAATAATGGGAGACTTACCTGCATCACGCGTAACCCCCTCTCGCGTTTTCAATACATGTGGTACTGATTTTGCTGGGCCGTTCGCATTAAATTAGGTAAGCTTAGAGGATGTAAGGCAGTGAAGGCTTACATGTGCGTCTTTATCTGTTTTGTAACACGGGCAGTACATTTAGAAGTCGTCTCTGATCTCACGACAGGTTCCTTTATGAACTGTCTCAAGAGGTTCTTTTCCAGACGTGGTAAATGCTCTGACATTTATAGTGATAACCTCGGTGATAACGGTACCAATTTTGTTGGAACCGCGAATGAAATACAAACATTCATAAAATTCATTAATGATGATCAAATGAAACAAAATATTTCAAGTTACCTATCGCAAGAAGGTATTAATTGGCATTTCATACCCCCAAGATCCCCACATTTCGGAGGGCTCTGGGAATCAGCTGTAAAATCAGCAAAATTTCACATAAAAAGAGTAATAGGAAATCGTATTTTGACGTATGAAGAATTTGAAACAGTTGTCATTCAGGTTGAATGTTGTTTAAATTCCCGTCCAATATCCCCTCTATCTGACAATTCTGATGATCTTTCTGCCCTAACACCCGGTCCGGTCATTTCCGTATTGGTGACTCATTCGCGTCGTTACCGCAAGAAGATCTGAGAAACAAAAATTCAAATCGACTGAACAGATATCAACTTCTTACACAAATCATGCAACATTTTTGGACTCGTTGGTCCACAGAATATTTGGCTAATCTACAACAACGTAGCAAGTGGAGAACTCAGGGATCCAGAACTATCAAGGAAGGTTCCTTGGTACTAATTCGTGACGAGAATACTCCACCACTGAAATGGCTACTAGGCAGAATCACTGAACTCTTTCCCGGCAAAGGCCACATTGTGCGAGTAGTGAATGTGAAAACCAGTAAAGGTGTATTTAAACGTGCAGTTCAAAAACTGTGTTTTTTACCCATGGAAAAAAATTGACTTCATTTAAAAGATTTTCATTCTTTTTTCTAATGTTTGTTAATTATTTTACTCAATCATGATCATGAATCCTATTTTCATTTATTGTTTGTAAACGCCATTTATCATTTATTTTGAAAACTAAAGCTTCCAAGGCGGGCGGTATGTTCAGAATTATTTTTATTTACTTGAATCCTTAAAAAAAGATGTTCCGCCTATGGCTTTGATGGAAGTTGCTGGAAAGAATAGTGCCGTGTGCACAACGAGATGCTTGCTGCCTTCTTCACAGTCCACTAAACGAAGTGTATGATATTTAAACAATAAAGCAACACGTTCGACAAAAAGCAAAATATCAAAAGGAGAAAATCTATTCAGTTTGATTGGTAGGTCGCTTTGATATTCGGAGTAGCGGGTGCATCGAAAAATGATGAATTGTTAAGGTTGCAGAGAAAGGATGTAGGTACAAGATATGGGATCGAAATTTTTGGTGACAGTGAATTAATCGAAAACAGATTCGAACAGGATATACACTGTGGGGGATAATTATGAGCATACACTTTTAAACATAATAAAGAGATATATATCCTTGAGGCCAGCTCACACTCCACACGATCACGAAAGATTTTTCGTCTTTTATAAGGACTATAAATGCTCAACACAACCAGTTGGAATTAATACATTTTCTAAATTACCGTCAATTATTGCAAACTTTCTTAAATTAGAGCAACCACATTTGTATACAGGTCACTGTTTTCGGCGTTCTTCTGCGTCTATTCTTTCTGACAGTGGTGCAGATTTTTCAGCCATCAAAAGACTTGGTGGTTGGGAATCAACTTCTGTTGCAGAAGGGTATATTGAAAACTCCATTCAGAATAAAATAGAAACTGCAGAAAAATGTTTATGTCCTAATAGTTCCAAAGTAAATAATGCTTCAACCCCCACTTCATCCACACGTTCCTTATCGGACATTATAGGAAATGAAATAAATGTAAACTATTCAGAATGTCACAACATGTCCAATATTCCCTCTATGAATTTTTCGAATCGTTCTATAGGAAGCATAAGTATTAATATATCGAAATGATATATAGAAATTTGTATTACGTCAAATTTGTATATCATGCAAAATAAAAATTGGTTTCGATCCAGAATTTATATTCGATTCCTGATGAGGTCGACGGAAAAATCTTGTAATCAACTCGTTTATTAATTCAGCGATTAATGGTCTCAAACATTAACGCGCTCGCTCCGCTCACGCGTTAAAATATTTCGACCATTAATTGCTGTCATTAATAAACTAGTTGATTAAATAACTATTTCTTTTGTCATAACAAAGTAATTCCCATGGTTACCACTTCTATATATCAATATGAACATAGAGAAACCTAGTTGAACTTACTTGATTACATCTTGAATGAAATATTTTTTTATTAATTTTTTGAATGTAAATCAACGATCGAAGAAAAAATAGTATGTATAATTCGTGGGAAAAGCATATTCTCAAACTCTCGAACGGAACAACCTAGAGACTTGAAATTTTCAGTGTGGGTTCAGTTCTCGAATGCCTCGGTTAAGTTCGTTAATGGTCAGAATTCCACCAGGGTTCCCTAAATATGGCCGTTCAAAATTTTGTTCTCCTGATGACTTTGAAACTACAGATTCAATCGAGATGAAATTTCGCACTCAAATGGAGAATGAGGAGTTCAAGCTAAATATGGAATTTTGTCCAGATCGCATGACCAGAACCATAGAAAATTGTAACTTTTGAACGGAAACGCCTAGGGACTTGAAATTTTCAGGATAGGTGTGGATCTCGAATGTCGTGATGACGTTTATCTATGAGCAAAATTATACATGGGGTTCCGTAAATATGGTCGTTTGAAATTTAGTTCTCTTGATAATTTCAAAACTACAGATTCGATCGTGACGAAATTTTGTATATTAATGGAGAATGATATATTCAAGCTACATTTCTTCAGATCGCATGATCAGAACCATAGAAAATCATAACTTTCGAACGGAAAGGCCTAGGAACTTGAAATTTTCAAGATAGAGAATGAGGAGTTCAAGCTAAATATGGAATTTTGTCCAGATCGCATGACCAGAACCATAGAAACCATAGAAAATTGTAACTTTTGAACGGAAACGCCTAGGGACTTGAAATTTTCAGGATAGGTGTGGATCTCGAATGTCGTGATGACGTTTATCTATGAGCAAAATTATACCAGGGGTTCCGTAAATATGGTCGTTTGAAATTTAGTTCTCTTGATAACTTCAAAACTACAGATTCGATCGTGACGAAATTTTGTATATTAATGGAGAATTATATATTCAAGCTACATTTCTTCTGATCGCATGATCAGAACCATAGAAAATCATAACTTTCGAACAGAAAGGCCTAGGAACTTGAAATTTTCAAGATAGGTGTGGATTTGAAATGTCGCCTTCAAGTTTATCAATGAGCAGAATTATTCAAGGGGTTCCGTAAATACGGTCGTTTGAAATTTAGTTTTCTCGAAAATTTCGAAACTACGGACTCGATCGAGACAAAATTTTTTATTTTAATGGAGAACGATATATTTAAGCTACATTTTGTCGAGATTGCATAACCAGAACCATAGAAACCATAGAAAATTATAACTTTCGAGGGGGAAAGGACTAGGGACTTGAAATTTCCAGGTTAGGTTTGGATTGCGAATGCCGCGGTCACGTTCATCAATGAGCGAAATTAAACTAGGGGTTCCGTAAAAATGGCCGTTCGAAATATTTTTTTCCTGATAATTTCGAAACAACTTATTGGATTCGAATGAAATTTGGCACATAGCTGAAGAATAATGACCATTGATACCGTAGAGAATTCTAGCGAATTATCGAAAAAAAAATTGGTCAGCTAGAGCACTGACGTAAAGCCTGGAGTTTCGCCTTGGTTTGAGAATTTTTTTGACAACTGTCAAAAAAATTTCAATTTGTTTCTGAAACTGGAAAATGCGAATCTACCTACAAGGAGGATAAACGAGCGCTCAAAAGCTCCTGACTTCACGCCAGTGCTTTTCGTATATTTATTCAATAAACCATTTGTTTAGGGCTTCTTCTATTCTAGGATATCAGCGTCTCTCAGAGTGCATTTTTGGGCGCTCGTTCTACTTACGAGAGGGCTATATCATTTCGTCACAATCTCTGTATTTTTCGAATTTTGAGCCGAAAATTATCTCAATCGACAAGGTTCGACCAACTGATGACGAATCTGTCGAAAAATTCGAGTCTGTCCATCCGTCCGTATACACGCTAACACTCGAACGGAACGACTTGAAATTTTCGGGGTAGGTTCGAATCTTAAAAAGCCGCGGTTAGGTTCGTTATTGGGCAAAGTTCGACCAGGGATTCCTTAAATATGGCCGTTCAAAATTTTGTTCTTCGTATTACTGCGTAACTACCGATTCGATCGAGATGAAATTTTCACTCAGATAGAGAATGACGCGTTTAAGCTGCATTCAATTTTGTCCATATCGCATAACCAGAACCATAGAAACCATAGAAAATTATAACTTTCGAAGGGAAAGGACTAGGGACTTGAAATTTTCAGGGTAGGTTTGAATTTCAAATGTCCCGGTCACGTTTATCAATACGCAAAATAAGACTAGGGGTTCCGTAAATATGGCCGTTCAAAATATGTTTTCCTGATAATTTCGAAACTACTGATTGGAATGGAATGAAATATCGCACATAGATGAAGAATAATGTATTCAAACTGAGTTCGAAATTTCGTCCAGATCGCAATACCAAGACCATACATACCGTAGAAAATTCTAGCGAAAAAAAAATTGGTTGCCTAAAACACTGACTTCAAGTCTGCAGCCTTAGTTTGAATTTTTTTCGACAGCTGTCAAAAATTTCTTCGATCGGCTTCTAAAACTGGAATATGCGAATCTACCTACAAGGTGGATGAACGAGCGCTCAATATTTCCTGACTTCACGGCAGTGCCTTTTCAATTTTTTTATTATTTATTGTTCGAACTGGGGTCGTTATGGCCCATTTCATGATGCTGACAATGGACCCTATATATATATATATATATATAGTAGGAATATGTGAACTTCATCATTGGACACATTATTTCCATCCAATAAAAACACTCTATAATTGATAAAATACAATATATTCTTCATAAAAATATCTATTTGAAGTTTGATGAAAATTTGTTTGATGTTATGTCAATAATTAGTTATACAATAGCTCTTTATTGTGAAAATGCAATATCATTACTTTGAAATCATCAATTCTTTGATTGATATCCTAACAGAAATATGTTTTTTTTATTCACTGGGGATTATTGTTCAAGGTAATTTCATTTACAATTGTTTCAAGAAACTTTTGTTCTTAAATGCTATCATCAGTGTTTTCTTCCTCCATATCTTCTACCTCAATGTCACACATTTCTTCAAAATCACAAGTAGATGTGTCTCCTCTATAGTATCTTAGAATTTCATCGTAATCACAAAGGTCACTTGTTGGACAACTAGGTAACTTAACAATTCTTTCTTGGTGGAGGGTCAAAACTTTGTGGGTGCCGTTACAACTGAAATATAAGGCTATATTTAATTTCATGTCATGATGTAATAATTTCCTTTTAATTAAGAAGGTATTCTTAAAAACTGTCCCAAACTGCTGATTCTGAGCTAAACAATGAACTCCTAAAATACTGCACAGATTTCAATCAAATTTTGCACACTGTGTGCAGTTTGATCCAACTTAAAAGATAGGATTGTTTATATCTCAATTGACATTTGCAATATTCTTTTATTGCAAATTATTTGTTTATTATACAGTGAAATCTCCCAAGAGCGGACACCGTTGGTTCCAGCTTTTTTGTCCGGACGTGGGAGGTGTACGCTTGTGGGAAGGTGCAAAATAAATACAAAGAGAAAAAAAAATTATTTATTGAAGTATATTTATGACCTTATTAAAGAAAAGTGAATTCAGAAATATTGAGCTATTACAGAAAACAAAATTATTCACATTAAAAAAGGAACAATTTGAAAAAAAAACGGTTATTTTGGATTGTGTCATTTTTTTTTCTTCTATTAGTAGACGAGTTTGGAAGTGGGTTTCAAGATTTTTAGGGTGTTGAAAGACCACAAAATCTTCTTGGGCAAATATTTTCAACTCTTCTATAAAATTCAGAGCTTCGCTGTCAGATTTTATTTTGGTGCTTTCAGTAATAATGCTTCCTTCTACGTCGCTCTCCTGTTCTTCATCTCTTTCTTCATTTCTATGATTGAAATCAAAATGCTCTTCTGTAGATATTCCTTCATTCAAATCAACGAATTCTCTATTATTCACTGTGTTGCACACTGCTTCACAATTTTTCGAAAAAGTGGCTAGTACCGATAGGGGCATGTAGTCCTCTTCGTCATATGCCTCCTCGAAGATAGGAGGCAGCTAGCGAGCACTGTGTATTTCTTGCGACGAAATGAAGGGGATTTTCCGAAGTCCTCTTTTGTGCGGTAAACCGAGAAATAACTGGGAGAATCTTCTATGAACACGTACGTACGTATTCACTATTGGCCGTTCTTCAGAATTCCCCGTCCGTTTCTGGGAGGTTTTTCGGCACTGCTGAGAAAATTATGGTGTCCGTGTCCGTCCGATAGAGGTGTCCGCTCGTGGGTATAATATTACAAGCAAATTTCTCGGTTCCAGGGCAATTGTCCGTTTTAGGGGAGTGTCCGCTTATGAGGAGTGTCCGCCAAGAGGGGTTTCACTGTATATGACAAAGAGTGATAATTATCTACGCGGCAACGTAGGTCTCAAATCGACGGCAGGTCATCGCGTACCCACAACACTCGACCACTCTCAAGAGCGATAACGTGCGAGGGGTGATGCCAAGTTTCTGGGTCTTTTTCAAAACTGAAGAAATTTGGAACTGTTTGAGAACAGGGTTATAACTTAAAATCAAGGATAGGGTTAGGGTTGAGTTAGGTTAGGTTAGGGTTAATTATAATAATAATTCCACTGGTTTGAATATTTGAATACTCCACTACAATATAATTAGACGTATACCTTAGCCACAGCAACGCGTGGCCGAGTCTGCTAGTATAATTATAATAGCAGACCCGGCCACGCGTTGCTGTGGCTAAGGTGTAGGTTCAATTATATTGTAATGAAATATTCAACCCTATTCTAACTCTATCCTAACCCTAACCTAACCCAACGCAAACCCTAACCCGGGTTGTGGAACAAAATCTGCTGCCAGATTTAACCACGACGTATCGTGGAATATGTCGGTTTGGCTTGATGTTGTTGCTGGCCGACAAAAAAAAAACATAACTTGGGGAAATGCGAGGACCACCGGAAAAACATCCCTGTCCGTACTTCGATAATAACCCATGTATAGCGGTTCTCTCTCCTTTCTCCTCATGACTCCTGCCACAAAGCCGTAAACGCCTTCTAGTATCCTTCATGCTGTATAATTTTCTCTATTATATTCTCAACTGGCGGTAATCGGCCTATCTTTTCAACAAGTGCGTTTTTTTTCCTCCGTCCATCTACGGCAGTGACAGAACATGTGCTACGGGTTATCTAGAACGTGGCATGCGAGACACAGATAATCCCGTGTCCGTCTTAAACTCTTAGTAAAGGTACCATAAGATCCATGTCCTGTCAAAAACTGAGTAAAATAGTATGCGGTCATTTTATGCTCACATTGGATCCACTACTTCAAATTCCTGATCAGCCTGCGCGTCCAATCGTCATTTTGCCCTTCACCATCCTATCTCTCCTGCCTTTTTCTCAGTGTCCTCCTTCCTGCAATACGTCGATTGCCTGGTAGTGCTCCTCCTATGGTATGAAGGAAGCATCTTTTCGCCACCATTAGGTCAATTGGTGGGAAGCCAGCAATCACTTGGACAGCCTCCGCCAACATAGTTCTGTATGCCGAAGCTACCCTCAAAAGTCCCAGCATAAATATTTGACAACCAATATATTTGTCAATCATTTTTTATTACTGACATTATTCTATATTCTTCAGTTACGAAATCTATGAAAATTTTGTATTGTAAAATTTTCTGTCTTTTATTTTATTTTTTCGACAATTTTCTAATGTTTTCAATAGTTATTCTCCTATTCGGGATGGAGACGAATACAACAAATCAAAAACCATGAACATCGGTCTAGCCGTTCTCGAGTTATAAGTGTTTTAACAAACCCGACTTTGTTTTATATATTAAGATATATTTATCTACTCCTATTGAATAATATATCCATTATTCAACTACTTTTGATCAACTAATAGTATCTGTAAACAAACACCGTGAGTGTTCTCTCACTCACTCACTCCTATAACTCCCTGTATCTGTGTTTATGAACAAGCCGATAGGCCGAAAGGAAACAGTCTATTATCGGCATTGAGGGGAGGTCGCTTGAAGAATTTTGACGTTTTCTCAAATTAAGTTGATACCTAATTATTATTGTGAATGTTTTGCTGAAAAAGATGAATTCAGATTGTGGAGATGAATTATTATGTACACCTTCAGAAATAAGACAATCAGCCAATGTTACCATACAGAATTTATTGCCCGAAAAATCCCAAAACCAATATACAACAATTTACAAGATTGGTGTAGCAGTAAGAATATCAGGTGAAAGTCATCGTTTACAGAGACCAATGCATTGATATAGGTAACTACTAAGATTTGTAAATAAAGTTCTTTCTTTGTACTTGTTTTTTAGTATTTATTGTTATACCTAGTCGTAGGTAAAGTATATTATTCAACTTGCGTTAAAGGTCATAACTTACTCGATGAATTACAGCAATCGCCCTCGGCTCGTGCTGCAAACTTCATCTGCGTGAGTTATGACACACATTACCGCTCGTTAAATAATATACTATCAAATGTCTGTGCACCTTATTTGTACGTTACATAAGTGGCTTTCCAGGCAGGTGCGTCTTTGTTTTTTGATTTATCGCGAGCATTCGATAGTCTCTCACATCAATATATTTTGAACAAGCTCTACAACTTGGGATTTAGAGGTATCTTTCACAATTGGATTCGGAGTTATCTCGGAAACAGAGTCGCGACCGTTCGAGTTGGTAATTGCCTCAGGGGGAGTGCCTCAGGGCACTGTTCTTGTACCCCTACTGTTTCTCTTGTTTATAAACGACCTTCCACCAAACTTGAGGAAGACTTCCATCAGAATACTCAACTCCAACAAGTCACTGCATCAGATTGTCAGGATAGTATTATTCGCCGATGATTCCTCCATAGCGGTATCAGCAGAGACGTAGGAGGAATTACGATGTTTGTGTGAGCTCATTATAAAAAATTTCGTTGAATGGTGTCACACAAATAGAATTAAGATGAATGTCAATAAAACGGAATTCATTCGTTTTGGTTTATCTCGCTCTGGAATAACCTAATTGATTGTTCGGTATTTGGATGCAGTTATAACATCTAATTACTGTGTTTCTCGGTATACACATTGACAGATATCTGAAATGGCATTCCCATATTGATGCACTTTGTAAAAAAGAATTATAAAAAGCACTGCCGTGAAGTCAGGAGCTTTTGAGCGCTCGTTCATGCACCTTGTAGGTAGATTCGCATTTTCCAGTTTTAGAAAAAAAATTTTGACAGCTGTCAAAAAAAATTTCAAACTAAGGCGAAACTCCAGACTTCATGTCAGGGCTTAAGTTACTTAAAATTTCACCTACGTTAAAATCTCTCATCAACGTCTACTATTCTTTATTTAGTATACACGGTATTTCATTGGTAACTGTACATACGTCAACCTGAGGTAGAGTTACCCTAGACGAGTCCAAAAAACTTATATGTGATAGGTCTAATCAACTTCATAGCCGTGATACATGGTGATTTATGTATTCATCAATATTTTTAATTGCTTATAACTTTTGAAACATCCAGTATAATCGATTGATATTTGGAACGTAAAACACACTTCCATTAGTAAAACAATTCATTTTTGAATTGATCAGAAAATCCAGGTCCGTATCAGAAAAATTTGGCACTTTCCGCAAGCTGAGATTCAACACCCTGTATGAAGGAATATTGGAATTTGATTAGAATATTCGGAAAGACCAGAAATTTTCGATGGGAATCAGTAGATTTCAGTGTCCCGCACGACGTTTGACCCATCAAACATTTTGTCTAAAGATTTAATTCGATAGTGAAATTTCACTTACTTCAGAATAATGTCGTACAATGAGATTGAATTCGAAAAATTTTGGGTTGGACTATTCTAATGAATAATTTCAAGAATTTTTTAGCGCTCGTACTACTTACACGAGGGCTATATCATTTCGTCACGATGTCTGTATTTTTCGAATTTCGAGCCGAAAATGGTCTCAATCGACTATGTTCAACTCACTGATGACGAATCCGTCGGAAAATTAGAGTCTGTCCGTCCGTCCGTCCGTATACACGATAAGTCTTGAACGGAATGTCCTAGAAACTTGAAATTTTCAGGGTAGGTTCGAATCTTGAATGCCGCGGTTAAGTTCGTTATCGGGCAATATTCGCCGAGGGGTTCTGTGAATATGGCCGTTCGAAATTTTGTTCTCCTGATTATTTCGAAACTACAGGTTCGATCGAGGTGAAATTCCGTACACAGATGGAGAATAACGTGTTCAAGCTACATGCTTTAAATTTAGTCCAGCTCGCATGACCAGAACCATAGAAACCATAGAAAATTATAACTTCCGAACGGAGAAGCCTAGGGACTTGAAATTTTCAGGATAGGTTCGGATCGCGAATTGTGCGGTCACGTTCATCAATGAGCAAAATAAGACTAAGGGTTCCGTGAATATAGCCGTTCAAACTATTTTTTTCCCGATAATTGCGAAACTCCTTATTGGATTGGAATGAAATTTCGCACATAGATGAAGAATAATGTATTCAAACTACGTGGGGAATTTTGTCCAGATCGCATTACCAAGACAATAGATACAGTAGAAAATTCCAGCGAATTATTGAAAAAAAAATTGGTCACCTAAAGCACTGACGTGAAGTCTGGATTTTTGTCTTAGTTTGAATTTTTTTTTGACAGCTGTCAAAATCTTTCCAATTGGTTTCTAAAACTGAAAAATGCGAATCTACCTACAAGGTGCATGTACGAGCGCTCAAAAGCTCCTGCCTTCACGGCAGTGCTTTTCTCAATTTTTCAGAAAAATATGGATTTTGATTGAGTCATGCCAAATGATCAACAGTCAGTTAGTAAATGAAGAAATGAGTAAACTAGTAAAACATTAGAAAGAAATCATAAAAGTTGCTCAAAAGTGCCACTATTTTGCTCGATGTACATTCTTGCTCTTTTCAAATTACGTCTTATAGCCTTTTTAATCATTTCTGGATCACTACGGATCTTATTGCAGGCAACTTCGATTCGTTGTAGGAGAATATCCTCACTTTCAATCTCAGACGCATATACTGAAGATTTCGAATAACCCTAAACGAAATAATCGATAGGATTGAAATCTGGTGATCTAGGGGGCCATTCATGCGGTCCACCTCTGCCTATCCACATATTTGGAAAGTTCTGATTCAGAAAGTTCCTAACAATAGCTCTAAAATGGAGGGAGCCCCATCATGGAAATACATTCTTGCAATGTTCGTACCGTCTAGTAGTACAGGCAGATGATTTCGAAGGATATCTAAATAATTTTCTTCCGCCCATGAAGAGCCATATTTCCGAGAGATGGAGTCTTCAATTTGTGGAATTTGCATCGATGGGCTAAATAAAATCCACATGCAGTCTTGTTTACTCATTTGTTTAGTTATTTTTTCACCATTGATCATTTTGAATGAATTATTCAAAACCCATATTTTTCTGAAGAATTCTTGGAATTATTCATTAGAATATGAAAAGAATACAAATATTCCATCAGTCCAACACACAATTTTTCGAACTCAATCTCAATGTACGACATTATTGTGAAGAGAATGGAATTTTACTATCGAATTAAATCTTTAGACAAAAATTTTGATGGGCCAAACGTCGTGTGGGACACTGAAATCTACTGATGCCCATCGAAAATTTTCTGCTCTTTCCGAATATTTTAATGAAATTTCAATATTCCTTCATACAGGGTGTTGAATTTCAGCTTGCGAAAAGGGCCATATTTTTCTGATACAAACCTGGATTTTCTGATCAATCCAAAGATGAATCGATTCACCCATAGACGTGTGTTCTACGTTCCAAATATCAATCGATTATACTGGATAGTTCAAAAGTTATAAGCAATTGAAAATATTGATGAATACATAAATCACCCTGTATTTCGGCTATGAAGTTAATTAGACCTATCACATATAGGTTTTTTGGACTCGTCTGGGGTAGCTCTACCTCAGGTTAACGTATGTACATTTACCACCTTTTTTACAACATTCTGCTCTGGGGTAATTCTTCAGATGTTAGTAGAGTTTTTGTTATTCAGAAACGAATAATGCGTTTAATGTTCAATTGCCATCCGCGGTCCTCATGCAGACCCCTCTTTAAAGATATGTAATAGTATTCTCACATTGGCCTCTTTATTTATACTTAAATGCCTTATATATGTGAAGGAGAGTGAGGAAAGTATTGTAAAGCTTTCTAGTTTCCATTCACACAATACCAGAAACAAGAATGAATTATATTTTCCGATTCATAAAACTGCTAAGTTTGAGATGTCTCCGCTTTATCAGGGTATTAAAGTTTTTAATCATCTTTCACGATGCATTCAGAGTCTTCCTAAGAATAGATTCAAGAAGGTGGTTCCAAATTTTGTATTCGAGAAATGTTTCTATAGTGTTAAGGATTACTACAATTATAATTTCGGTGAAAACTGCTCAATGTACCTACTTTTGAATGTATTTATTCATTATATTATCATGACTTGTCCTATACATGTAAACATGTCTCACAGGATGAATAAAAATATTATTATCATTATTATTGAAAAACTTTTTGGCACCTTGTAAGTAGATTCGCATTTTTCAGTTTCAGAAACAAATTAAACAAATTTTGATAGCTGTCAAAAAATTTTCAAACTGAAGCGAAACTCCAGACTTCACGTCAGTGCTTTAGGTAATTTCTTCTGCGATAATTCGCTGGAATTTTCTACGGTATCTATGGTCTTGGTAATGCGATCTGGACAAAATTTCGCGCACGTAGTTTGAATACATTATTCTTCGTCTATGTGCAAAATTTCCTTCCAATCCGATCAGTAGTTTCGAAATTATAAGGAGAAGAATAATTTGAACGGCCTGTTTACGGAACGCCTCGTCTAATTTTGCTCATTAATAAAAGTGAGCCTAGGCTTTCGATGTACTGATTACTTCGAAACTGCTGATTCGATCGGGATGAAATGTTGCACTCGGGTGGAGAATGCGTTTTCAAGCTACATCCAAAATTTTGTCTAGATCGCATGACCAAACATAGAAACCAAAGAAAATTATAACTTTGTAATGGAAAGTAAAGTAAATATGGTCGTTTGAAATTTAGTTTTCTTGATAATTTCAAAAGTATGGATTCGATCGTGACGACATTCTGTATACTAAGGGAGAATGATATATTCAAGCTACATTTTTTTCAAGATCGCATGACCAGAACCATAGAGATCATAGAAAATTATAACTTTTGAACGGATAGGCCTAGGGACTTGAAATTTTTGGGGTAGACTCGGATCGCGAATTTTGCGGTCATGTTCATCTTCTTCGCGTTTTTGAGTGCTCGTACTACTTACACGAGGGCTATATCATTTCGTCACCATGTCTGTATTTTTCGAATTTTGAGCCGAAAATGGTCTCAATCGGCTATGTTCGACTCACTGATGTCGAATCCGTCGGGAAATTCGAGTCGAGTCGAATGTTGCGATCTTCTTCTTCATCTGGTGCCCTGTCTGTCTTAAGACGTTGGCTATCATCATGCTTATGATTTCCTGAAATCTTTCCCTATCGGCTGCCGCGCGAAACAGTTCTTCGGCCGAAAGACCACACCACTGTCTCATGTTGCGATCACGTTTCCGTAAATATGATCGTTTATAATTCAGTGTTCTTGATAATTTCAAGACTATGGATTTGATCGTGACGAAATTTTGTATTCAAATGGAGAATGATATATTCGAGCTACATTTTTTCCAGATCGCATAACCAGAACCATAGAAACCATAGCAAATTATAACTTTTGAACGGAAAGGCCTAGGGACTTGAAATTTTCAGGGTAGGTTTGGATCGTGAATTTCGCGATCACGTTCATCAATGAGCAAAATTGGACTAGGGGTTCCGTAAATATGGCCGTTCAAAATATTTTTTTCTGATCATTCCGAAACTACCCATTGGATTGGAATGAAATTTCGCACATAGATGAAGAATAATGTATTCAAACTACGTGGGGAATTTTGTCCAGATCGCATTACCAAGACAATAGATACAGTAGAAAATTCCAGCGAATTATTGAAAAAAAAATTGGTCACCTAAAGCACTGACGTGAAGTCTGGATTTTTGTCTTAGTTTGAATTTTTTTTTGACAGCTGTCAAAATCTTTCCAATTGGTTTCTAAAACTGAAAAATGCGAATCTACCTACAAGGTGCATGTACGAGCGCTCAAAAGCTCCTGCCTTCACGGCAGTGCTTTTCTCAATTTTTCAGAAAAATATGGATTTTGATTGAGTCATGCCAAATGATCAACAGTCAGTTAGTAAATGAAGAAATGAGTAAACTAGTAAAACATTAGAAAGAAATCATAAAAGTTGCTCAAAAGTGCCACTATTTTGCTCGATGTACATTCTTGCTCTTTTCAAATTACGTCTTATAGCCTTTTTAATCATTTCTGGATCACTACGGATCTTATTGCAGGCAACTTCGATTCGTTGTAGGAGAATATCCTCACTTTCAATCTCAGACGCATATACTGAAGATTTCGAATAACCCTAAACGAAATAATCGATAGGATTGAAATCTGGTGATCTAGGGGGCCATTCATGCGGTCCACCTCTGCCTATCCACATATTTGGAAAGTTCTGATTCAGAAAGTTCCTAACAATAGCTCTAAAATGGAGGGAGCCCCATCATGGAAATACATTCTTGCAATGTTCGTACCGTCTAGTAGTACAGGCAGATGATTTCGAAGGATATCTAAATAATTTTCTTCCGCCCATGAAGAGCCATATTTCCGAGAGATGGAGTCTTCAATTTGTGGAATTTGCATCGATGGGCTAAATAAAATCCACATGCAGTCTTGTTTACTCATTTGTTTAGTTATTTTTTCACCATTGATCATTTTGAATGAATTATTCAAAACCCATATTTTTCTGAAGAATTCTTGGAATTATTCATTAGAATATGAAAAGAATACAAATATTCCATCAGTCCAACACACAATTTTTCGAACTCAATCTCAATGTACGACATTATTGTGAAGAGAATGGAATTTTACTATCGAATTAAATCTTTAGACAAAAATTTTGATGGGCCAAACGTCGTGTGGGACACTGAAATCTACTGATGCCCATCGAAAATTTTCTGCTCTTTCCGAATATTTTAATGAAATTTCAATATTCCTTCATACAGGGTGTTGAATTTCAGCTTGCGAAAAGGGCCATATTTTTCTGATACAAACCTGGATTTTCTGATCAATCCAAAGATGAATCGATTCACCCATAGACGTGTGTTCTACGTTCCAAATATCAATCGATTATACTGGATAGTTCAAAAGTTATAAGCAATTGAAAATATTGATGAATACATAAATCACCCTGTATTTCGGCTATGAAGTTAATTAGACCTATCACATATAGGTTTTTTGGACTCGTCTAGGGTAGCTCTACCTCAGGTTAACGTATGTACATTTACCACCTTTTTTACAACATTCTGCTCTGGGGTAATTCTTCAGATGTTAGTAGAGTTTTTGTTATTCAGAAACGAATAATGCGTTTAATGTTCAATTGCCATCCGCGGTCCTCATGCAGACCCCTCTTTAAAGATATGTAATAGTATTCTCACATTGGCCTCTTTATTTATACTTAAATGCCTTATATATGTGAAGGAGAGTGAGGAAAGTATTGTAAAGCTTTCTAGTTTCCATTCACACAATACCAGAAACAAGAATGAATTATATTTTCCGATTCATAAAACTGCTAAGTTTGAGATGTCTCCGCTTTATCAGGGTATTAAAGTTTTTAATCATCTTTCACGATGCATTCAGAGTCTTCCTAAGAATAGATTCAAGAAGGTGGTTCCAAATTTTGTATTCGAGAAATGTTTCTATAGTGTTAAGGATTACTACAATTATAATTTCGGTGAAAACTGCTCAATGTACCTACTTTTGAATGTATTTATTCATTATATTATCATGACTTGTCCTATACATGTAAACATGTCTCACAGGATGAATAAAAATATTATTATCATTATTATTGAAAAACTTTTTGGCACCTTGTAAGTAGATTCGCATTTTTCAGTTTCAGAAACAAATTAAACAAATTTTGATAGCTGTCAAAAAATTTTCAAACTGAAGCGAAACTCCAGACTTCACGTCAGTGCTTTAGGTAATTTCTTCTCCGATAATTCGCTGGAATTTTCTACGGTATCTATGGTCTTGGTAATGCGATCTGGACAAAATTTCGCGCACGTAGTTTGAATACATTATTCTTCGTCTATGTGCAAAATTTCCTTCCAATCCGATCAGTAGTTTCGAAATTATAAGGAGAAGAATAATTTGAACGGCCTGTTTACGGAACGCCTCGTCTAATTTTGCTCATTAATAAAAGTGAGCCTAGGCTTTCGATGTACTGATTACTTCGAAACTGCTGATTCGATCGGGATGAAATGTTGCACTCGGGTGGAGAATGCGTTTTCAAGCTACATCCAAAATTTTGTCTAGATCGCATGACCAAACATAGAAACCAAAGAAAATTATAACTTTGTAATGGAAAGTAAAGTAAATATGGTCGTTTGAAATTTAGTTTTCTTGATAATTTCAAAAGTATGGATTCGATCGTGACGACATTCTGTATACTAAGGGAGAATGATATATTCAAGCTACATTTTTTTCAAGATCGCATGACCAGAACCATAGAGATCATAGAAAATTATAACTTTTGAACGGATAGGCCTAGGGACTTGAAATTTTTGGGGTAGACTCGGATCGCGAATTTTGCGGTCATGTTCATCTTCTTCGCGTTTTTGAGTGCTCGTACTACTTACACGAGGGCTATATCATTTCGTCACCATGTCTGTATTTTTCGAATTTTGAGCCGAAAATGGTCTCAATCGGCTATGTTCGACTCACTGATGTCGAATCCGTCGGGAAATTCGAGTCGAGTCGAATGTTGCGATCTTCTTCTTCATCTGGTGCCCTGTCTGTCTTAAGACGTTGGCTATCATCATGCTTATGATTTCCTGAAATCTTTCCCTATCGGCTGCCGCGCGAAACAGTTCTTCGGCCGAAAGACCACACCACTGTCTCATGTTGCGATCACGTTTCCGTAAATATGATCGTTTATAATTCAGTGTTCTTGATAATTTCAAGACTATGGATTTGATCGTGACGAAATTTTGTATTCAAATGGAGAATGATATATTCGAGCTACATTTTTTCCAGATCGCATAACCAGAACCATAGAAACCATAGCAAATTATAACTTTTGAACGGAAAGGCCTAGGGACTTGAAATTTTCAGGGTAGGTTTGGATCGTGAATTTCGCGATCACGTTCATCAATGAGCAAAATTGGACTAGGGGTTCCGTAAATATGGCCGTTCAAAATATTTTTTTCTGATCATTCCGAAACTACCCATTGGATTGGAATGAAATTTCGCACAAAGATGAAGAATAATGTATTCAAACTACGTAGGAAATTTTGTCCTGATCGCATAACCAAAACCATAGATAGCGAAGAAAATTCCAGCGAATTATCGAAAAAAAATGGTCACCTAAAGCACAGACGTGAAGATTTTCGCCTGAGTTTGAAATTTTTTTTGACAGCTGTCAAAATCTCAATAAAAAGTCACACATGGAAATTCAGATAAACAGCCATTATTATTCTTTAGTCAATTATTCAGACGAATAAGGCTTCAGCTTGAATCCGTTGAATTTCCATGTGTGACTATTTATGCTTGTAATGTTTACGGCGTTGTCATACATGTGTATTTCGTTTTTGGAGAGCCAATAAGACATTTTATGATCTACAGATATTTGAGACAGTTGACTTTGGAACAGACAGGTGGCGTGATTTGGGAAATTTTCTCAGTACCACATTACCTTATGTTTTAAGATCTTTTGTTTCATTCATCGAGTTTATCATGTTGCATAGTCGTACTGATGAGATCTGACATGGATCGAAACCGGTCTACGATTGCAAATGATAAATTTCGTTGGTATCTGGGATACATGAATTGTCTTGTTGGCTTGCTTATTAGTTTATCTAGTGGAATTTTTCAATTTTCATTCTTGAATTAGAACCATAGAAACCATAGAAAATCATAACTTTCGAACGGAAAGGCCTAGGGACTTGAAATTTTCAGGATAGGTGTGGATCTGAAATGTCGCGTTCACGTTTATCAATGAGCAGAATTATACTAGGGGTTCCGTGAATACGATCGTTTGAAATTCTGTTTTCTCGATAATTTCGAAACTACGGATTCGATCGAGATGAAATTTTGTATTTTAATCGAGAATGATATATTAAAGCAATATTTTGGCCAGATCGCATGACCAGAACCATAGAAACCATAGAAAATTGTGTACGGAAAGGCCTAGAATTTTCAGGGTGGGTTTGGATCGCGAATATCGCGGTCACGTTCATCAATGAGCAAAATTAGACTAGGGGTTCCGGTAATATGGCCGTTCAAAATATTATTTTCCTGATAGTTTCGAAACTACTGATCGGATTGGAATGAAATTATGCAACTAGCTGAGGAATAATGTTTTCAAACTACGTGCAAAATTTTGTCCAGATCGCATCACCAAGACCATAGATACCGTAGAAAATTCTAGCGAATTATCGAAAAAAAATTGATCAGCTGAAGCACTGACATGAAATCTGGAGTTTCACCTAAGTTTCAGAATGTTTTTAACAGATGTCCAGATCGCATGACCAGAACCATAGAAACCATAGAAAATTGTAACTTTTGAACGGAAAGGCCTAGGAACTTGAAATTTTCAGGGTGGGTTTGGATCGCGAATATCGCGGCCACGTTCATCAATGAGCAAAATAAGACTAGAGGTTCCGTAAATATTGCTGTTCAAAATATTTTTTCCTGATAATTTCGAAACTACTGATTGGATTGGGATGAAATTTTGCACCTAGCTATTATGTATTCAAACTACCTGCCAAATTTTGTCCAGATCGCACCACCAAAACCATAGATACCGTAGAAAATTCTAGCGAATTATCGAAAAAAAATTGGTCACTGACATGAAGTCTGGAGTTTCAGAATTTTTGTGACAGCTGTCGAAAATTCCCTCAATTGATTTCTAAAACTGGAAAATGCGAATCTACCTACAAGGTGCATGTACGAGCGCTCAAAAGCTCCTGCCTTCACGGCAGTGCTTTTCGTAATTTTTTTCTCTAGGGTGCACTACTTTTCAGTTGAAAAATAAAAATAGGTTCTCATTAAGAAAAAATACTCGGGTAGAACAATCGAAAAATGAATTTTATTACATCAAGAAGTTTTTCAATTCACAAGAATTGTTGAAAATGGCCGCCTCCAGCTGGGATACAAGAGTCCAGTCTTCTCCACATGGATAGGGAATTTTCTATTCATTTGGAAAACATGTAACGTCCTGTATCTTGGAAACGAAGCATTTCCGGACAAAGGTCTAAAGGACCTTTCCGATCCCAAGTAACGCAGAAAACAATATCCTGAATTTGTTCGCAATGTTTATGAAACATTCTGTATTATAAAAAGCATTAAATTTAAAATAAGAATTTTAACGACTGTGGATATAATCACAAGTATTTTCGTGGCATTTCAGACAGAAAGATGTTGAATGAATTCCCGAAAAAATTCTTCCCTAGGCGGGATTTGAACCCACGACTCCAAATTGCCGGTCTAGCGCTTTTCTATCTAATCTACCAGGGAGTATTTCAACCGCATATTGGGAAAGTCTTCCTCCCGGAATTCAATGTTAATGATTGGGGAATGCTAAGGGATGGAGGGACCTCATCGCAATGTCCGCGATCGCGGACATTGTTTTGTCTGTCTGAAATTCCACGAAAATACTTGTACTTATATTCACAGACGTCAAAATTCTTAAATTGAATTCAAAGTTGGCTAAAAATTCGTTTGGCGATCACGTCAGATGATCTGAAGAACTATTTGAGAATGGATGATGGGTGTTTTAATTACCATCTGGATTAAGTGAAACCATACATCACTTAAAATGAAACAGTAATGAGACGAGCTATAAGTGCGGAAGAGCGCTTAGTTGTGACACTCAGATATCTAGCAACTGGAAGGAGTATGAAATATTTGAAATTCTCTTCAATCATATCTCCTCAAACATTGGCACTCCTTAAATTATTTATTTTTTTCTTCACAGTATCCACTGTTGCATTTGGATCAACAGTTTCTTAGAAATTCAAAAGTTTTTCATAGGCTCTATTCTTTTCTCGCCTATTTGAATAACCACGGCTCTTCACTTTCCAAAGGCATGGCATATTTTCATGAAGTTCAATAAATTCGGTTATGAACTCGGTTCCGCTAGCCGGATCGCTCATTTTGGCTCAGAAATATCTAACCCTTCGGAAGATCTGAACTTTCGATCTGATCGTCAGGAATCGCTCTACACACGGTAGTTTCACAAGCGATCTGGCGGAACTGCAGGCTTCTACCTGTCGATTGCCTGTGCGTGTGTAGTGAAATCAAAACTGACGATCTACGTATCTGCAGTCCTGGACTGCAGTTCGCCGGTGCGTGTATAGGCACTTTAAGTCTTTAAAAAATTCTTAATTGATTTAGAGCCATACGAGTTGAATGAATTTTACAATAGGTGATATATCGTATATTTCGACGTTATTTTAAGGAAATAATTCAGAAATTGTGTTGAAGTTTTCCCCTTGACATCCTTCACAATGTTTTATGCTTACTCAAAAGAGAAAATTATTTAAAGCACTGCCGTGAAGTCAGGAGCTTTTGAGCGCACGTTCATCCACCTTGTAGGTAGATTCGCATTTTACTGTTTTAGAAACCAATTGAAGAAATTTTTGACAGCTGCCAAGATCATAGATACCATATAAAATTCTAGCGAATTATCGAAAACAAAATTGTTCACTCAGCACTGACGAGAAGTCAGGAGTTTTGCTTCAGTTTGAAATTTTTCCAATTGGTTTCTGAAACTGAAAAATGCGAATCTACCTACCGAGCGCTCAAAAGCGCCTGACTTCACGGCAGTGCTTTTTATAATATTTTATTTGCTCATTCGAAAATGTAGTTGGAAACAAGGGTTAAGCGGTAGAGCACCTTCTTTGAACTTCCACTTGAGGTTTCATTTCTTTTTGGGGAATAAATAATACATTATTATTATTACAACTGCTCTACTCACTAGCCTTTGCGCTGTAAGATAACAATTACAGAAAATTGGTAAAGAAAGCATTGGAACAAAAAAGGCTTTAGATTTAACACAAGTCCCCTAGGAAACTTATTGACTTTGCTAAAGAAGTGGACTTCCTGGAACAACAATAGTGGAATATTTACGCACAAGAAATCAGATGATCGAGGCCAATCGACCACCTCTAATCATCAAGCACCAAAAAATAAGACTCCCATCCATCCTTAACACACTTCTAAGAAAAAATATGAACTTTTACGGGAATGTTGTTTAGGCAGAAATTTCGGAATTGTGACCAAAAATTAAATAAGGCGTCAATGGGTGGAGTTCAATAGGTTATGGTTTGTAAAAATCAAGAAAATCTGTATTAAGCACTGATTCCATCAGTAAAATGCAATTTTGTATTCGGTCAACTATCACCTAGTGTTCACCTCATGAACACATCCATTTTAAACTAACATCCAACATAATGTAATATAAAAGATAAAATTGGTGAACTCTACTCACTTCATCAACACTAGAGCTAGATTAGTTGCAAAAGATCCCACACGACTAACTTTAAAAGTCCTCTTATCCACTTTGTCATTGAAGTTATGTTGAGTTAAAGGTTGATCTTCTTTGTACAATCCAAAGTAGGACATAATTTTCAGAAGAGTTCCAGAATGTGTGAAATAAACAGTTGCTTTTGGATACGGGTTTACACTGAAAAATAGTATTGCTAAAAACAATGAAATTAGGGTCGATGAATCGAGATCTTACCTTTTGAAGAATGACACAATATCATCAAAAGCCACACATGCTTGTTCATGATTCAATTTGTAACCATACCCATCAACCCAATAATATTTCAAGTCTTCATAGTACTCAAAGACCTAGAAAAAAGACCTTTAGAACTACAAAGAATGAATTATGGAGTATTCGAGAATGAAAATTAAAAAATTATACTAGATAAACTAATAAGCAAGCCAACAACACAATTCACGTATCCCAGATACCAACGAATCCATCATTTGCAGTCGTAGACCGGTTTCGATCCATATCAGATCACATCAGTACGATTAGCTGCTAATTATGCTAATCGTACTGATGAGATCTGATATGGATCGAAACCGGTCTACGACTGCAAATGATGGATTCGTTGGTATCTGGGATACATGAATTGTTTTGTTGGCTTGCTTATTAGTTTATCTAGTACAATTTTTCAGTTTTCATTCTGGAATTCGATAAATTCAGATAAACAACCGTATATTATTCTTGAATTATGGAGAATACCGATTTCAAAATTTATAATTTGTTTTGGCGAGTGTTTTTTGGAACTCAATATTCACTAATCCACTAGACTACGATTTTCACTGCTCAAAAGTTTTGTTAAACAACAACACATGTTTCGCCATTATGGCTTCTTCAGGTGAGATATACTAAATTTATTGTATACACAATTCCTAAGGGGAGGAGGAAATAGGTAAGGTACGTTTCCTGAGACCCTATATCCCTGATCTCGGTATCATTAGTTTCTCGTTAGCATGTCAATACAGTTAAACAAATTCAATAAAGCAGAATAATTCAACTCTATTTGGTCGTAATCACGTGATTTCGACATTTTGCACATCGAAACTAAAGGTAAAAAACGCTATCTTTTGGAAAGCACGGAAATCAATAGACAAAAAGGTTCACCTAATTTGCTTAACGACCAGATTTAGTTGAATAACTCGCTCGGGAAGACTCAGTCTTCTCGAGTGAGTCCTTCCATACACACGTCCGAGAATACTCAAGTTGGTACTAGCTGGGGAGTAGGCAGATTGAGGCCCCGGCGAAATATCAACAGTTCTTGAAAATCGGAGCCGAAACGTCGAACACGACCAAACATTAGACTCGGTCCAATCCGGAACCAACATAGTGCATATATCGATACATTTCTGCCAAACGTCAACGTCGTACGTTGCGGCTTACGATAATCTGGCAAAAATGTGTCGATATGTATATTAGGTTGGGGAAAACGTAATTTCGTATTTTTCGCTTTATTTCAATGCTTAGTAAAAAGTGTTATAATCATCCGATTTCAATCAAATATGCGCCGTTCTGTTCGAAAACTTGTTGCCAACAAGAATCTAACTTCCTTAGAAGCCCTTGTCCCTATTCGCACACAACTCAGACAACCCATTTTTACAGGCCCCTATTGAGGCCAAATTTTTACCTCTAAGCGCGTTGGCCATGGACAGGAACAGGTGGTTGACACTTGGTGCCAGGTCCGGACCATAGGGTGGATGCATAAGAACTTTCCATCCTAGCTCCCGAATCTACTAGCGCGTCATCAAAGATGTGTGCGACCTGGCGTTGTCCTGGTTGAACACGATTATGTTCCTATCCACCAATTCTGGCCGCTTCTGTTCGATGACCAGCTCCAAACAGTTGAGTTATTCACAGGAAAAGGCAGAATTGAGCCTTTGACCATAGGGGAGCAGTTCATAGTAAAGCTATCTCCCCAAACACCTTCCTTCCTGGCCGTCAATGTTGGCTTAGTCACGGTCTGGGCCACTTCGCTGGATTTCGACCACGATCTGTGTCGCTTGACATTGTTATAAGTAACCCATTTTTTATCACCAGTCACCATCTGCTTCAGAAATGGGTCGGTTTTGTTGCGATTCAGCAGCGATTCGCAGGTGGAAATTCGATCTGATTTTTTTTGCGTCAGCTCGTGTAGCTCCCAAACATCGAGCTTTTTCCTTAATCCAGTGTTCTGCAAATGGTTCAAAACGGTTTTATGATCGATGTTCAGCTCCTGGGCGATGCTACGTTGTAAAATGTAAAATATGGCGAATTTCTTTCTTTTAAACCTTTATACTGGACACACGATTGTCCGCGATTGAACCGATCAAGCGCAAAACTGTAAAAGAAGCATTTGTAGTATAAAACCACACCTTTACAACGCCGTATGATGGGACCAATAACGAACGAGATATACTTAGTTGAGTAAAAAGGGCGCAAAATACGAAATTACTTTTTCCTACAAGCGTGCGTGATTCGCCCTCTACCCGCACGCAATTCAGTTTGGAAAGTGTCATTTTCCCACAGTCGTGCGGGAAAAGTTTTCCCACACTAGTGCGGGAAAAACATTTATATGATATCCTCGTAAAATATAAGTGGTAGGTGACAAAATATGAAAGTTCAAGCTTTTTTGTTGCAATACTAAGTGAGTTTGTTCAAAATAATCCATCATTTTGCACTATTTATTGAAAAAATGAACAAATATTGATAAATAAAAATGTAATGTTATGAAAATCACCCTATATATAGGCTTTGATTGATCTGATAACGAGTAGGTAACAATTGATGTTGTCATGCCGATCAATACACAAATTTGTTTGTAATTGTCAGAGTAACAGACAAAGCGTTACTTATATAAAATTTTCGATTCAGTGAAATTGCGACGATGGATTATTCATCTGATGAAGAACTTCCACAAGAAATCGTGCAAGCAGCTACAGATGCGAACTTAAAGTTATTGCCAACGAAATCTAAACAAAGGTATGAGAAGCAATACACGAGTTTTATTGAATGGTGCAACAATAAAAAAGTGAAAGCACCAAATAAAGAAGAAGTATTCTTGGCTTATTTTCTAGAAATGTCTAAAACATGGAAGCCGAACACTTTATGGGCAAGATATTCAATGTTGAAGAGTGTATTCAAAGTAAAGCAAAATTTGGATATTAGCAAATTTTACAAAATAATTGCATTCATTAAAAGACAGAATGTCGGTTTTCGACCGAAAAAGGCCAAAATCTTCACTCAAGAAGACGTTTCAAAATTTATGACTGAAGCACCCGATGACATATACCTCATGATTAAGTTAGTAGCAATTTTTGGATTAGCTAGTGCTTGCAGACGAGAAGAGCTGACAAAACTCACCATCGACGACATAGACGACAAAGAAAAGCTGATAATTGTTAATATCAAGGATTCCAAAAATCATTCCTCTAGATCCTTCGTGATATCTGAAGAAGCAAATGATGGTTATTTTTTGAACGTATACAGAAATTATGTACATTTACGTCCAAAAGAGACTCCTCACCGTCGTTTATTCTTGTATTACAAAAGTGGAAAATGTACTATGCAATGTGTAGGAATCAATACCATATGAAAGATACCCTCCGAAATAGCAGTATATCTGCGCTTTCAAAATCCAGAGCTTTACACTGGTCACAGCTTCAGGCGTTCCTCAGCCACTTTACTTGCTGACTGTGGTGTGGGTATAACTAATATCAAACGCCTAGGAGGATGGAAATCGACTTCAGTTGCAGAGGGGTATTTAGAAGACTCCACCAATCGAAAAAAAGAAATGTCCAACAAAATTCTCAATTTGAACACTACATCGTCTTCCGGGTGCATTTTAGAACCATCCACGTCTATATCGATCGGCGACGATTTGATGCCTGTGCCTGCACATTCGATTTCTTTCGATAATGTATTGCCTGAGTTACCTTCTTCTTCAGGAAATCAGCCGTCTTCAAAAAATATGCTGGCTTCCGCTATAAATTTACATAATGCATCAAATTGTACATTTACAATAAATATTACGAATAATTAGTGGATAGAAAATGTTACTCTTGTTAGTTGTTTCCATTTACATGAATAAATAATTGAAAAAATGAATTTGTTTCCTACGCTTGTAGAAAAAGTATTGTTCCCTAACGCACTCGACTGCTTACCCGAACTCCGCTCTGCGTCGTTCGGGTTAACGGCAGTCGCGTGCGGGAAAGCATCACTTTCCGCACTTGTTAGGAAAATTACTATTTCCCCAACCTAATATATATTGTATTTATTTATTTATTTTTTTTTTTTCATTTTGAAATCGCGTAGTCAAAAGAATTCAGGGGGCGTAAAGCGCCTCCACGTTTTCGAAGGGAAAACGGGCTTTCCGACAGTACTCGAAAAGTTCCCTATTTCGAATTCAAAACGTACGGAAATAACATTCGGAAACGGTCAAAACAAAAATTACGAAAAGAACTGCCGTGAAGGCAGGAGCGTCTGAGCGCTCGTACATCCACCTTGCAGGTAGATTCGCATTTTCCAGTTTTAGAAATCAACTGAAGGAATTTTTGACAGCTGTCAAAAAAAATCTGAAACTTAGGCGAAACTCCAGACTTCATGTCAGAGCTTCAGCTGACCAATTTTTTTTCGATAATTCGCTAGAATTTTCTACGGTATCTATGGTCTTGGTCATGCGATCTAGACAAAATTTTGCACGTATGTAGTTTGAATACATTATTCCTCAGCTAGGTGCAAAATTTCACTCCAATCCAATCAGTAGTTTGGAAATTATCAGGAAAAAAATATTTTGAGCGGCCATATTCACGGAAAACTAAATTTCAAACGACCATATTTACGGAACCCCTGGTATAATTTTGCTCATTGATGAACGTGAGCGCGACATTCGCTATCCAAACCCACCCTGAAAATTTCAAGTTCCTATGCCTTTCCCTTCGGAAGTTATAATTTTCTATGGTTTCTATGATTCTGGTCATGCGATCTGGACAAAATGTTGCTTTAATATATCCATTCTCGTTTAAAATACAAAATTTTATCTCGATCGAATCCGTAGTTTCGAAATTATCGAGAAAAAAAAATTTCACGCGACCGTATTTACGGTACCCCTAGTATAATTCTGCTCATTGATAAACGTGAACGGGACATTTCAGATCCACACCTATCCTGAAAATTTCAAGTCCCCATGCCTTTCCGTTCGAAAGTTATGATTTTCTATGGTTCTGGTCATGCGATCTGGAGAAATGTAGCTTGAATGTATCATACTCCATTAGTATACAAAATTTCGTCACGATCGAAGCTGTAGTTTTGAAATTATCAAGAAAGCTAAATTTCAAACGACCATATTTACAGAACCCCTAGTATAATTTTGCTCATAGATAAACGTGATCACGAAATTCGAGATCCACACCTATTCCGAAAATTTCAAGTCCCTAGGCGTTTCCGTTCAAAAGTTATAATTTTGTACGGTTTCTATGGTTCTGGTCATGCGATCTGGACAAAATTTCACATTTAGCTTGAACGCCCCATTCTCCAATTGACTGCAAAATTTCATCTCGATCAAATCTGTAGTTTCCAAGTAATCAGGAGAACAAAACTTTGAACGGCCATATTTACGGAACCCCTGGTGGAATTTGGCCCATTAACGAACCCAACCGAGGCATTCGGAAACTGAACCTATACGGAAAATTTTAAGTCTCTAGGTTGTTCCGTTCGAGAGTTATTGTGCTTACAGACGGACGGAATTTTCCGACGGATTCGTCATCATTGAGTTGAACATAGTCGTTTGAGACCATTTTCGGCTCAAAATTCGAAAAATACAGACATCGTGACGAAATGATATAGCCCTCGTGTAAGTAGTACGAGAGCTCAAAAACGAAAAGTTGTCGCCGAACTTTTTATAAGGATATTAAACCGAAACATCTCGGGCTCCGCCAAGGGTCGAATTGCCAGCTCGAAGGACATGAGGTATCAAATAACTATGTGGCATCTCCAACTTTTCAACAGGTTTCGCAAAAACTCGATTTGAAAAAGATCGATTTTTGACACCTCGAGAAAGTCCGAAATAAATTAGGTCGATCGTGGCGTTTCTCGCGGAAATAAATAAATCGTATTTTGACACGACGTCGAAATTTCTCGAAACTCGGTCATTTCGAGATGAATCTGAATAAAAGCGACGAGAAATGGATGTTGGCGGGTAAATTTGAAGGCTAATTCGAATTCACGAAAGTTTCCAGCAAAACGAACGCTATTTCGTTTTATATATATTCCGAGCAGGTGCAACAATAAATTTAATATAACTCACCTGAAGAAGCCATGGTTATGGCGAAACATGTTCACAATAGTGGAAATCGTAGTCTAGTGGATTAGTGAATACTAAGTAAATTATGGATTTGAATCAAGTATCAGCCACATCAATGAAAAAGTGAAAAATGAATAAGTTTGGAAGAATTCATATGTGAAAATTTAAAATTTGGGAATAAAGAAGAATACAAACTTTCATATCATTTATGGTGAATGCTGAACACCATGGAGATTTCACATTTGCTTTCCAAGCTGTTTCAAAAGCACAGGTTGAATACATTGTATAAGCATCATCTGAAAACAAAGAAATGAAAGCTTTCTGTTGTAATTATCATTACAGTTCATAACTTACCAAATGTTAAAGTCCTCTTCGGCAAATTCAACCTGTAATTAATTTCTTCAACTGCCCTCATCATTAGTGGACTCTCACCGAAAGCTCTTCGATGGGATAAGCTTTCAGGATTATTTTTAACATCTTTCCTCCATTTACTACACAATTTATAGAACTAGAAATATTTCAAATGTTATAATGTGGAATGTTAAGTAATTATTTACTTACTCTCAAAATAGGATCTTTCTTGGAAGGCTCAGGATATGATACAGACTTAGCAGTATTTTTTCCAAAAAGACCTACGGTAAAATAATATGCACTTTTCTTGGTTCTTTGAGAATCTGTATATTTAAACTGAAAGAAATATTTTTTTATAGAAATATGCTCTTTTTTCCCCCCCAAGACGTTGACACTGCCGCTGCCATTTTCAGAAATCTGGACAAAAATGACAATTTGATATTATCACATTATTATTATATTATTAAAAACCCTATTTCTAGTGCATAGTGATCATCAAAAAGCCAAAACAATATGTATTTTTTTGAAAAAAAAATAGTTTCAACCAGTTTCGAAAAAAATTAGATTGCAAGAGCTCAATCGCAGCTGCAAAAAAATGGCAAGTAAACACAGTAAGAGATAAGTCGTAGTCGGCGTCCCAGAAGAGAATGCAAACTTTGAGTTATCTCTTAGTTGGCAGTCAACGTGTTAAATACATACAACAAATGCATTCAAAACAAAATAGGATTTGGGACCCTTATATAAAAAAAAATCTCATAAAAATTGGTTTGAAGGGTAATCGAAAAAGTTCTTCCTTACCATATATGAAGTACTACTGTAAATATTTTTAAGAAGAGAAGGAAATCTACTTTGTACTCTTTCAGCAATGTTGATCATTTCATTTTGTCCCTCATGAGTCAATTTTTTAGCATCTTTTTTGTTTAGTCTGCCTTCCCATTTCTGAAGTGCTATCAAATCAGAATTATGCAGAACTTCTAGAAATGGAGTAAAAAAATAGATGCATTAAAAAAAACATTACAATTTGGATTAGAATATTGAACTCTAAAAAGTGTCATCATTATCATCTAAATAGATCACTGTAGTCAAGAAAGGCTTTTAATTTATTTTTGGGAATTATTAGAGTGAGGAGCTCAACCTGTAACCACAGACGAGGGGTCAAATTGACTCCATCCACGTTTCAAATTTTATGTTTATCCCCAACTATGACTTAACAAAATGCATCAATTTGAATGAAAGGATCCTAGCTATTAGATAGTGACCTAATACATGATGCTGATGGAGATGAAAAATTTCAGGTTCCTTGTCAAAATGACCACCCGGCTGTTTCTGCGTGACAATATTTTCACGTCTGTGGTTAAGTCTAAAATTGACAAGACGAGAATACAATACCTGACGAAATTCTATTATGTTTCAATATAAGATCTCTTATTTCGGTCAATCTAGTATTCATGGATTCAATAAAAGAACGACTTGGGTTTCTTGTGCCATGTCTGACTATCATCCATATCTTTAGAGGGGTGCATCCTGAAATACCTTTATATAGTCATCTTTGAAATCACTCGTATACATTCATTTTCAACCTGGATACTCAATTCTGCCAAATGTATTATTCTCAACAAATCTATATGGAGTCTTTGTCCCCAAATAATTTTGGTATGCTTTGTGATTATCATTGCATACTTCACCACCAATACAACAGATCACGAATGTTGTCAGCCAAAAAAAGATTGTCTTCTCCATGGTTACAACGGCTTATTCAAGTATGGAAAAGTACTATGGACTGTTATTAATTGACATCAATTTTCATACAACCATATAGTAGTATTCCGTGAGTTTATACTGAACTCAGTTAAACCGTTTGACCAGGTAACGGTATTTACCGTTTCGGGTCAGATTCCAGAATAACTTATAGACGAATAATCCTGTGAATAATAGATAATAGGCCTCGTTGTATTGAATAATCTCCTTCCTTTGGGAAACCCCCATTCCCTATTAGAAGATGTTTATTATTTCCACTATTTTCCAGAAAATTGAAAAAGTCATGAAACAGATGCATAGAAACTAAAAAACATTAATGTTTTTTTCTTCTTCTTCTTCACTCCTTCATAGTGTTTTCTTCCGCCAGCCCGAACCAGAGAATTCGCGAATCCAAAGGGCTAAACGCCCTCCCACCTGCTAAATTCCGAACCAAGAAAACGAGTATTGTTTTCACATTACACGTGCTTTTTTTCGTCACGATGTCTGTATTTTTCGAATTTTGAGTCGAAAATGGTCTCAATCGACAAGGTTCGACTAAAATTATTTAAAATTACTGCGTCTAAAATTACTGATGACGAATCCGTCGAAAAATTCGAGTCTGACCAGCCAGCCGTATACACGATAACAAAACGACCTAGAAACTTGAAATGTTCACGGTAGGTTCGAATCTAAAAAACTAAGGTTAAATTCGTTATTGGGCAAAATTCAACTAGGGGTTCCGTAAATAAGGCCGTTCGAAATTTTGTTTTGCTGATTACTTCGAAACTACTGATGAGATCGAGATGAAATTTTGCACTCGGGTGGAGAATGCGTTTTCAAGTTACATGCGGAATTTTGTTCAGATCGCATAACCAGAACCATGATGCATAGAAAATTATAACTTTCGAACGGAAAGGCCTAGGAACTAGGACATTTTCAGGATAGGTGTGGATCTCGAATGTTGCGGTCACGTTTATCAATGAGCATAATTAGAGACTAGGGGTTCCATAAATATGATCGTTTGAAATTTAGTTTTCTTGATAATTTCAAAACTACGGATTCGATCGTGATGAAAACTTGTATTTCAATGGAGAATGATATATTCAAGCTGCATTTTTCCCAGATCGCATGACTTCTTCTTCTTCAGGTGACATCTTGTAATATTTTGCAGTTTTCGTACCCCGACGCGATCAGCGAGAGCGAATCAAATTCATCGCACGTAGAGGTGCGATGAATTTGATTCGCTCTCGCTGATCGCATCGGGGTACGCGACACGGTTTGGTACGATATTCGGAGCATGTCTGTACGCACCTTAATAGTATAGTAAGAGGCAAATTTGAGGGTTCCCTCTGTGATCTGTTGCAGAGGGGCCTCAAAATTATCGAGCAGTGGTGCTTGTCAGTGGGGCTCAACATCAACCCAGCCAAGACCACAGTGGTTCCCTTCATCCGGAAAAGAAACCTTCCAGCCATGAAGCCCATCTCGGTGAATGGAGATAACGTAGAATGGAACTATGAAGTCAAATATCTGGGAATTACCCTAGACAATAAGCATCTATGGAACAAGCATGTTAAAAATACTGCTAGTAAAGCGACAAGAGCTCTAATGGCGTGCAGAAACCTATCTGGTAAAACCTGGGGCTGTAACCCTGAAATACTGCGATGGATGTATGTCATGATTGTAAGACCAATATTACTTTATGGGGCAGTAGTCTGGTCTGCTAAGATAGGGCAAACAAGCACGAGGAAAATACTCGACAAGATACAAAGGCTTGCCTGCGTTTGCATCACTGGAGCTATGAGAACGTGCCCGACAAGAGCACATGAGGTCATCACAGATCTCACTCCATTACATCTAGTGATCAACAGGGTAGCCCATGAGGCTATCCTTAGAATATCTAGGGAAGGTACAGGGAATGAGAGAATTAAAAGTCAAGGAGCCTGGTCCTCTCTGAACAAGTACCTAGCGAACCTGCCTAGTGATGTTATAATTAAAAAAGTAAGCATTGGGAAGAACTTCAACACTATGCTATGTAAAAAGGAAGAATGGGAAAAGGAATACACTACCCAAAACTTCAAAGTGAATACCATTAAATGGTATACAGATGGTTCTGAAACCTCGATGGGGGCCGGCGCTGGAGTATACGGGGCAAGAACCAAGTGTACACTATCGTTAGGCTCCTACTCGAGTGCCTTTCAGGCAGAAATACTTGCAATCGAAAGATGCATAGATATAAACCTGGAAAGAAACTATCAAGGGTGCGACATTGTGATCCACTCGGGTAGTCAAGCTGCTATCAAAGCACTGAGCTCCTATATCATCGACTCAAAGCTGATATGGGAGTGCCGGAGGAAACTTAATGAAGTAGGCAAGAAAAATAAGGTCTCTTTAGTCTGGGTTCCTGGTCACTCAGGCCAATACACTTGCCAGAAAGGGAGCACAAACGCCACTTACTGGCCCAGAACCTTCCTGTGGCATAGGTAAACGCACCTATAAGAAAGAGTTTCTGGAGAGGGAAGACATTGAAAGAGAAGCACTCTGGAGGAACCTTCTTGGGAATGGATCACTATAAAAGGTTCATTCGGAACTTTGAAAGTTCAAGATCCAAAAAGTATTTGGATCTCAGTACAACAAGTTACGCCTGCTCACTGGCTTCCTTACAGGACACGGTCGCCTTAGGAAGCATATGATGAGAATGAGCTTAACAGAAACAGACGAGTGTAGATTCTGTGGTGAAGAGGAGGAGACCTGGTTACAGAATGCCTCGCCATTGCAAACCAGCGCAAAGAATGTCTTGGACAAGAGAAATTCAGGGGGAATGAGGATCTAACCTCCTTGAAGCCCTCTCAGATACTGGAGTTCATTGGAGCTCTGGAGCTGGAGGGCGAGCTGTAGGTAGCGCATTTGCGAATATGGCTCTGATGGGGGGCACAATAGACCTTGAGGTCGCAGTGGAACTTACCCCCTTCCTAACTATAACTATGGTCTCGGTGACGCGATCTGGATGAAATTTCCCACGTAATTTGAATACATTATTCTTCATCTATTTGCAAAATTTCATTCCAATCCAATGGGTAGTTTCGAAATTATCAGGAAAAAAAATATTTTGAACGGCCATATTTACCCTAGTCTAATTTTGCTCATTGATGAACGTGACCGCGAAATTCGCGATCCGAACCTATCCTGAAAATTTCAAGTCCCTAAGCCTTTCCGTTCGAAAGTTATAATTTTCTATGGCTTCTATGGTTCTGGTCATGCGATCTGGAGAAAATTTAGCTTGAATATATCATTCTCCATTAAAATACAAAATTTCGTCACGATCAAATCCGTAGTTATTATCAAGAAAACTAAATTTCAAACGACCATATTTACGGAACCTCTATAATAATTTTGCTCATTTTTAAAAGTTAGATACACACCTATCTCGAAAATTTCAAGTCCCTATGCCTTTCCATTACAAAGTTATAATTTTCTATGGTTCTGGTCATGCGATCTGAACAAAATTTTGCTTGTATTTTGAACACGTCAATCGCTATCTGATTGTAAAATTTCATCTCAATCTAATCTGTAGTTTCGAAGTAATCAGGAGAACAAAATTTCGAACGTCCATATTTATGGAACCCCTGGTCGAATTTTGCCCGATAACGAACTTAACCGCGGCATTCGAGATTCGAACCTACACTGAAAATTTCAAGTTTCTAGGACGTTCCGTTCGAGAGTTATCTCGTATACGGACGGACAGACTCGAATACATAGTCGTTTGAGACCATTTGTAGTAAGAGCGCTCAAAAATTGGTCACCTAAAATTCGGATTTTCGCCTTATTTTAAAATTTTTCTTTCCAATTGGTTACTTAAACTGGAGAATGCGAATCTACCTACAAGGTGGATGAACGAGCGCTCAAAAGCTCCTGACTTCACTGCAGTGCTTTCCTTCATTTTTGAGCGCTCGTACTACTTACACGAGGGCTATATATCATTTCATCACGATGTCTGTATTTTTCGAATTTTGAGCCGAAAATGGTCTCAAACGACTATGTTCGACTCAATGATGACGAATCCGTCGGAAAATTCGAGTCTTCGAGAAATTGATATCGCTCACATTAAGGCCACATAGACATATTGAATAAGGTCTAGATTTTATAGGTTCATGACATGGTACAATAACTTAGAGAGAGAGATTATTGGGTTCCTGTAGATAAATTTAGAGAAAAGTGTTTTGAGATGATTTTATAGTTGTTTAGTGTAGTTAAATTTAATTTTTTGTGTAGTTTTGAGCCGAAAATGGTTCCAAACGACTATTTTCGACTCAATGACGACGAATCCGTCGAAAAATTCGAGTCTGTCTGTTCGTAGGTTCGAATCTCGAATGCCGCGGTTAAGTTCGTTATTGGGCGAAATTCGCCCAGAGGTTCCGTAAATATGGCCGCTCGAAATTTTGTTTTCCTGATAACTTCGAAACTACAGATCCGATCGAGGTTAAATTTTGTATATTAATGGAGAATAATAAGAGCTCCCGCACACTGGCAACTTTTTAGTTGCGGTGATTAAAAAACCTTTTTGCTTGAAAGTTGCCCGTAACTGTTTCAAGCGCACACTGGCAACTGAATAGTTGCTTAACATCAGTTTTAAAATGGATTTCGTCGAAACTGCATGCGGTTGTGCTCTTCTTCTGAAAAGGAAGAGGAAAATGGGCAGAAAATTTTGGGTTCATCCATTGATCAGCACAGGCTTATAGCTGGAGAATTTCATAAACAGTTTAAAAATCTGAAAAAATATCACTCCACAATTTTTTTTCAGGATTTTTATCTGCATATTCTTTCACCCTTTTGTCCTACAATGCTGACCGTGATTTAATAGCTTCTATGAATTATTCAATGTTCTTCGATATTTTCATTCGAAGCCGCCGAGATTGCAACTGAGAAATCGAGAGCAATTTTAAATCGCCAGTGTGCGGGGACGGGAATGAACTCGTATGTTCTATTCTGCCGGCAAATATTGAGTTGCCTGGAAAATAGAACATGTTGGAATTTTTTAGTTGCCGCAACTAAATAATCGCCTGTGTGCGGGGTCCCATAAAGAATGATGTGTTCTATTTTTGTGATTAAAAAGTTGCTTGAATAAAGTTGCCAGTGTGCGGGGGCTCTTATATATTCAAGCTACATTTCTCCAGATCGCATGACCAAAACCATAGAAAATTATAACTTTGTGATGGAAAGGCCTAGGGACTTGAAATTTTCAGGACAGGTGTGGACCTCAAATGTTGCGGTCACGTTCAGCAAAATAAGACTATGGATTCCGTAAATATGGTCGTTTGAAATTCAGTTTTCTTTCAAAACTATGTATTTGATCGTGACGAAATTTTGTATTCAAATTGAGAATGATATATTTGTGCTACATTTTGTCAAGATCGCATGATCAGAACCATAGAAAATAATAACTTTCGATCGGAAAGGCCTAGGGACTTGACATTTTTAGGATAGGTTCGGATCGCGAATTGTGCGGTCACGATCATCAATGAGCAAAATTAGACTAGGGTTTCCGTAAATATAGCCGTTCAAACTATTTTTTTCCTGATAATTTCGAAAAACTAGATGAAGAATAATGTGTTCAAACTAGGTGGGAAATTTTGTCCAGATCGCATTACCAAGACCATAGATACCGAAGAAAATTCTGGCGAATTGGTCACCTAAAGCACTGACGTGAAGTCTGGATTTTCGCCTTAGTTTTGAATTTTCTTTGACAGCTGTCAAAATGTTTCCAATTGGTTTCTAAAATTGGAGAATGCGAATCTACCTACAAGGTGGATGAACGAGCGCTCAAAAGCTCCAGACTTCACGGCAGTGCTTTTCTAATTTTTTTTGCTGAGCTTTGGAATTTAACTTATTTCAAAGTCGATTTTCTTTGTTAGTGTGCTACAACTTGATGATCCAAGATGCCTTTAAAAAAATTTCGAAAAGCACTGCCGTGAAGGCAGGAGCTTTTGAGCGCTCGTACAGGCACCTTGTAGGTAGATTCGCATTCTCCAGTTTTACAAACCAATTGGAAAGATTTTGACAGCTGTCAAAGAAAATTTCAAACCAACGCGAAAATCCAGACTTCACGTCAGTGCTTTGGGTCCATTTTTTCGATAATTCGCTAGAATTTTCTACGGTATCTATGGTCTTGGTAATGCAATCTGGACAAAATTATACACTATTCTTCATATATGTGCGAAATTTCATTTCAATCCAATAAGTATTTTCGAAATTATCAGAAAAAATATAGTTTGAACGGCAATATTTACGGAACCCCTAGTCTAATTTGGCTCATTGATAAAAAGGATCGCGAAATTCGCGATCCGAACCTATCCTGAAAATTTCGAGTCACTAGGCCTTTTTGTTCGAAAGTTATGATTTTCTATGGTTTCTATGATTCTGATCATACGATCTGGAAGAAATGTAGCTCGAATATATAATTCTCAATTTAAATTCAAAATTTCGTCGAGATCGAATCCATAATTTTGAAATGATCAAGAAAACTGAATTTCAAAGGGCCATATTTACGGAACCCCTAGTCTTATTTTGCTCATTGATACACGTTAACGCTACATTAACGATCCACACCTATCCTGAAAATTTCAAGTCTCTAGGCCTTTCCATTACAAAGTTATAATTTTCTATGGTTTCTATGGTTCTGGTCATGCGAGCTGGACAAAATTCTGCATGTAGCTTGAGTACGTAATTATCCATCTGAGTGCAAAATTTCACCTCGATCGAATCAGTAGTTTCGGAGTAATTAGAAAAACAAAATTTCGAGCGGCCATATTTACGGAACCCCTTGACGAATTTTGCCCAATAACGAACTTAACCGCGGTATTCGAGATTCGAACCTACCCTGAAAATTTCAAGTTTCTAGGACATTCCGTTCGAGAGTTATCGTGTATACGGCCGGCCGGCCGGACGGCCGGACGGACGGCCGGACGGACGGCCGGACGGACAGACTCGAATTTTTCGACGGATTCGTCATCAGTGAGTCGAACATAGTCGATTGAGACCATTTTCGGCTCAAAATTCGAAAAATACAGACATCGTGACGAAATGATATAGCCCTCGTGTATGTAGTACGAGCGCTCAAAAAATAGATAACGCCTTTTATTATGCATAATATTAACACAAAATCTATGATCATACAAAAATTTTTAATGTTATTCAAATGGGATTAGAGCTATGTGGAATAATCTCAAATTGAATAAATTATTTTAAATCTATTTCTTTTGATCAGCTTCATAATCAGGTGAGTTCATCAAATGAACAGAATCCATATGAGATTTTAAACGGCTTTTTGTACCTGCAGAATAATCACATGAGCAACATTTATGCTGCCTTGAATTCAGATGAACAGAATCTACATGTTTTTTGAGAACATTTTTTTGATTCGCAGCATAATCACATAAGTGACATTTATGTTGCTTAGAATTGAAGTGAACAGAATCTATATGTCTCTTCAGATTTTTTTTCAAATTCGCAGCATAATCACATAAGTGACATTTATGTTGCTTAGAATTCAAATGGACAGAATCCACATGTAATTTCAGATCACTCTTTCGATAAACAGTGTAATCACACAGGTAACATTTATGTTGCTTTAAATTCAAATGAACAGAATCTACATGTCTTTTGAGGCTATTCCTCAGATTTGCAGCATAATCGCATAAGTGACATTTGTGTTGCTTTGAATTGAAATGAGCAGAATCTAAATGCATTTTCAGACTAAATTTATCATTGGCAGCATAATCACACAAGTCACATTTATGTGGTTTAGAATTTAAATGGACACAATCTATATGTCTCTTGAGATTTTTCTTTAAATTAGCAGCATATTTACATATGTGACATGTATATGTCTTCAAATTTAAATGAACAGAATCTATGTGAATTTTGAGATCAACTTTTCGATTTGAAACAAAATCACAGAAGTTACACATATGTTGTTTTGAATTAAAATCATTTGAAAATTCATTAATTTTCTTAGTCTTCCTATTTGAAGCATTCTTGCATAAGTGGCAAAATTGTTCTTGTCCCAATTCGCCTTCAACACATAACCTGCTTCTACATAAACCACAATTATTAATATACTTCCTTGTGATTAGTTCTTTGGAAGTATTCTCATTAACATCAGAGTCATCAACTTCTGCTCTATCTATTCCTTCTATTTTCCAATTTGAAGCATATTCATCATCCATTTCTTTCGATAATATAGGTACATCATATTCAGTCTTTATTCTGCAAGTTCGTATGTCATGAACAGTATTTTGAATAATGAACTGATTATTTGCATTTTTTAACTGGGCAATGTGGTTGTCAAAGCTTTCTGAGTATTGGGTGCTGAAACACCATAAAGATCAGAATTGATTCGAAAGAATAAATCGAAGAGATTCGATGAGATAAGTAAGTAAAATTAGGATACTCACCAATCAGCCGAAATTGATATTTCTTTTTTTACATAAATATATTGATTGTCAATATCCATATCTTTATTGAACAAGAATGAATTATTTTATGGTATTCGCACACCAAACCCAAATACTGCCTAATAGTAATAACAATATATAACAATAACCATAGATATAACAATAACCATAGATAAAGGGTAATGAAAAAAGAGAGGAATCCTAAAAGGGTGCTCTAAAAAGCATAGATAAAGGAAGGTATATTAGTATATTCATTTATCTATGCTGAAAAGGAGTACCTAACCTATATAACTATTTGTGTCTTGGTTACTCTTGTTTAGAGATAGAGATGTGCAAAAAGTATCTATCCAATGAAAAGTATCGGACACTCTACTGATATTCGAGTATCGGATACTTTCCCATAGATGAAAGATAAAGGATACAGGGTGTTTCACCGGTGACGCGGATATCGATTACGATTGAGCAGTAAAGTTTTCTGATTTTTTTTTCAACACGAAAACATTAAGGTCAAATGGTGCTATATTCTGAAATTCTTTTGAAATATACTCAGGAAGTGGTGAACACCTTGTATTTTACTGCAGATTTAGAGAGCATGGCAAAAATGATGCTAAGTTTGTTCGACGTCTCATGTGCTTAAAATCTGGCGTTTTTGAGATATTTCGCGTTTTCATAAATTGGAGATAAAAAGAATTATTCTATCCTCGTCTAGGAGAAAAATATTTGTGCCACAACTGTTCCCAGTGAGAGATTTTTCTAAAACTGGTCGGATTGTCTCAGATAGAAGATAAAGACCTTTGAATAAAGAACCACAAGAAGGAGCATTCGACTACTTTTCTCCGTATAAGAGCGAGACGGAAACCATATCGAACGGCCAGTTATGTTTCAGCAACATCGTAAACAAACGCACATGGGGATATGGTTGAGATTGGTTTTTGTTTTTTCTCAGTTTTCTTTATATAATTCTAATAAATCGTATTTTGTAAATTCTGAGCCGAGAAGGGTCTCAACTGATAAAGTTGGAGCTGCTAGCTAATGAAATATACGCGGATATTGTTGATTTAATGTAGTACATGTACAAAAAATTGTTCATTCATTGATTCTATCAAAGACTATCCTCCTCTTTGATTCTATCCTTAAAACTGTGCCAGGTTGCTCGCCATCGACACATGAAAAAAATAGCGATCCACTCCCGGATCGGTAATAGACTCTTTCAAACTATTTGGTAAAAACTCTCACGATGCAGGGGCTGGAGGTTGATCCGCCATCTGGAGTATAGAATGACAGGAGAGAGCATTCTCCATTAAAAAAATTACGAAAAGCACTGCCGTGAAGGCAGGAGCTTTTGAGCGTTGGTACATGCACCTTGTAGGTAGATTCGCATTGTCCAGTTTCAGAAATCAATTGAAGGAATTTTCGACAGCTGTCAAAAAAATTCTGAAACGTAGGCGAAACTCCAGACTTCATGTCAGTGCTTCAGCTGATCAGTTTTTTTTCGATAATTCGCTAGAATTTTCTACGGTATCTATGGTCTTGGTGGTGCGATCTGGACAAAATTTTGCACGTAGTTTGAATACATTATTACTCAGCTAGGTGCAAAATTTCATCCCAATCCGCTCAGTATTTTCGGAACTATCAGCAAAAAAATATTTTGAACCGCCATATTCACGGAACCCCTAGTCTAATTTTGCTCATTGATGAACGTGATCGCGATATTCGCGATCCAAACCCACCCTGAGAATTTCAAGTTCCTAGGCCTTTCCGTTCGAAAGTTACAATTTTCTATGGTTTCTATGTTTCTGGTCATGAGATCTGGACAGAATATTGTTTTAATATATCATTCTCGATTAAAATAAAAAATTTCATTTCCATCGAATCCGTAGTTTCGAAATTATCGAGAAACCAAAATTTCAAACGACCGTATTTACGGAACCCCTTGTATAATTCTGCTCATTGATAAACGTGAACGGGCATTTCAGATCCACACCTATCCTGAAAATTTCAAGTCCCTAGGCCTTTCCGTTCGAAAGTTATGATTTTCTATGGTTTCTATGGCTCTGGTCAGGTGATCTGGGGAAATGTAGCTTGAATATATCATTCTCCATTAGTATACAAAATTTCGTCACGATCGAATCTGTAGTTTTGAAATTATCAAGAAAACTAAATTTCAAACGACCATATTTACGGAACCCCTAGTATAATTTTGCTCATAGATGAACGTGATCACGACATTCGAGATCCACACTGTACTGTACTGTTACTTTTGAAATTATAAACTCTTACCGACATTACAGTTTTATATTGAAAACCGTGAAGAACTAGAACTCTACCTTACAGGCGTTCTTTTTAACTTGAAAGTATTACTCTAGATAATCTTTGGCCAAGATCGTGATCGTATAGTGGTTTTTAAAGGACTCTACGTTGTGTATGTAAGTATGTAACCCAAACTACGCTTGATTCAATAGAAGAGATTGACGGGAAAATAGGAAATTTAATAACACATATTTTTAGCACTCGAAACAAGAAAATATTAAATTTATTTCAGAGTGCCAAAAGGTGGGGAGGATAAAAAACTTCCGGACGGGAAGAAAAAACAAACCTCCCTCCTTTTCTCGTTCATATACCATTAACTCACAAGTAAAAGAATATTCATAAACAGGCTGACCGGTGAGAATTCTCTCAAATGGTGTTTAAAAATGATTGAGTAGATTAAAGGCGATACATTGGGAGTTTTACTTCGCAGGGGTCAAACTATCATCTGACGATTGATGATCTCCCACGTTGTAAGGAGACTGGGAATGCGACAGAGTCCTTGTTATATATATTTCCAAACGTTGGGCGAAGCCTAAGTTAATGTTTAGGTTGCGTCGTCCGATAGTTGTCTCCCTGGTCAATAATCCCATAACTATTAGATAAACCATATTAGCAGTAAACGATATAACCAGTCAATGTTATAGACAGTAAACGAAATAAACAATAAACGATATATGCAGTGGATGGTATAGATAGTAAACGATATAAGCAGTGGATGATATAGATAGTAAACGATATAAGCAGTCAATCATATAAACAATAAACGAGAAGTCATAACGGATAATAATGCATGGAGAGTAGCTTTTTAAAATGCTCAATCAATATAAGATGATGAAACATAATGCCGGCAATGGTGCATATGAATATCTTTGCTATTTGCTGCAAACTACAACGATGACATAGTATCATTTGAAGAATATTGCAAAACCTTATAATTAAGGTGATTATTAAGCATTCGAACATTCAAACTTTTGTGAGATGCACTTAGGAATTTAATACATATGGTCAGTTAGAATCATTAAATAATATGGAATAGACTTGATAATGAAGTATGAAAAATGGATACAAAACAATACACAAGGAGCAAACCAACATGGAAAAAAATACGTTGAGTAGGAGCAAATGGCCTCATGTGAATTGAGGATAAATGATATGAGATAAACACATGGGGTAAATAATGGACCCTGTTGAAGACAATTGTAGTAAATTAGGATAAGCCGGTATGATAAAGTTGTAATTATAAAATATTGTTACTCACATGGCACCCTCGAACGGTTTTAGATATAACTCTCTCACAATCCTACCCTCGTGTTTCATGAAAAACCGAGCAGCCAGACCAAAAATCAACAACCTTTTTTTTGAGCCGAAAGCTAGAATTTTCAGGTTAACATGGTACATCGATTTGAATAAAATGATTCTGTGGTTATTTTTCTCTCGGACGGACTCAGCAATCCGACTCCCTAATGTTAAGGATAATATGGATTTCTGTACGGATAATGAAAATGGCGGGCGCAGACGCCAGATCGGTTCAACACCTATCCTGAAAATTTCAAGTCCCTAGGCGTTTCCGTTCACCAGTTACAATTTTCTATGGTTTCTAAGGTTCTGGTCATGCGATCTGGACAAAATTTCACATGTAGCTTGAACACCTCATTCTCCATTTGAGTGCAAAATTTCATCTCAATCAAATCTGTAGTTTTCAAGTAATCAGGGGAACAAAACTTTGAACGGCTATATTTACGGAACCCCTGGTGGAATTTGGCCCATTAACGAACTTAACCGAGGCATTCGGGAACTGAACCCGTACTGACAATTTCAAGTCTCTAGGTTGTTCCCTTCGAGAGTTATCGTGATTACGGACGGCCGGACGGACAGACTCGAATTTTCCTACGGATTCGTCATCAGTGAGTCGAACATAGTCGATTGAGACCATTTTCGGCTCAAAATTCGAAAAATACAGACATCGTGACGAAATGATATAGCCCTCGTGTAAGTTGTACGAGCGCTCAAAAATCGGGACCAAATCGGCCATCTTGGCCTTCTATTTGTGATTCATTATTTTGACAGTTCCATGGCTGTTTTGGTTAGAATTGCTAATATTGTCCATAGGTGTAGCATGTGTAATTTTTTTAGGGAGAACTTAAAAGTTTAAAATATTTATAATAAGCTGTATTAGTCCCTTCGATGTAGTGAAATTATAGTTTAGTTAAATAAGATTAAATTCAATAATATATTCACGAAATTAATTTCATTTCAAGAACAATAAATACATATGTTTGTTTGGAAAATATGTGTTTATTCCAATGTCTTTTTTTTATTGAATGGGAGATGTTAACTATTTCCATTGAGAATTCATGAAAAATTTTGAATTATCTATTGTTAGAACTGATTTCAGGCATACCGCGGCATTCGAGATCCGAAACGCTGAAACAGTCGAATTTCTAGGTCTTTCCTTTTGACTATTCCCGTCTCAAAATTCGAAAAATAGAGACATTGTGACGAAATGATAAAGCGATCCTAAAACCCAACCTAGCCTACGCCACTGTTCAAAGTCGACCATATTGAGCTCCTATAAGGGTAGTCCAACGATCTGTCACGAACACGATCAGCTGTTTAATGGCTGTTGTGGTACAAACAAACCAAGTTTAGTACGTGATCCGAAGTATTTCTAGTGAATTTTTTAATTTTCAGCTCATTCAAATATGCCATCATATGTCGTGTGTTCCAAACATTTCATAACAGGTAAAGGCATCTAATTTTTCTGAGTTAAGTAATTCAATAATCATAAATTCTCTTAGGAAAACCGTCAGGTTTAGAAGATGACCTTAATCCTGACTGGGTACCCACTGTTAATATGGGATACAAAAAAAAGGCTTCAGATATTAGCAGATTCAAAAGGTTGAAAACAAGGTTGAAACGTCAAATTCCTGAGGAGGTAAAGTATAGTGAAAATAATACCTATGTCTGAGTTCTGTAATAGTTCGAATTTGCAATTTTTACCCATGTCATAAATTGATTGTGTATTTTATAATCATCAAAACCCAGAATAGATCGAAATAATAACCTAATGTTTTTCTATAATCTTATGATTTTCATAGTGCATCGCCTAATAGTTTGGTAAGTCGAGAAAAACCGAATATCAATTTATAATGCTTCTCCTGTCCGTAGCCTTTTTTCAGAGTCAGAGTAATTGGGCAGTTATTAGAAAAAGTAACTTTTTATTTAAGAATTTGGTACTGATTTAGGTTTCTGAGAGTTCTGGAAGTTTGGAAGTCAAAGATGATATAAGTGTCTCACAAGAGACAGATCATGACACCAATATGAATAGAGCATCTCAAACAGACTTGGATCTTGCTGAATTGAGTCTGCTTTTTAACAAATTGTCAGCAAGCTCAGCAACAATTTTGGAGCTTCAAAAGAAAACTCTTTGTTGCAACAATCTGAAGGATGACAACAACCTGACGAAATATTATACTGGACTTCCAAAATATAAAGCTTTTGAGGTAGTCGTGAAATGTGTGAAACCGTTCATAAAAGTTCATGGTAAAATTATTTTGCCTCCGGAAGAGCAAATTTTACTTTCTCTGGTTAAACTACGTTTAAATTCAGATTTCAAAGACTTAGCACAGAGATTCGGAATAAGTCCATCCACAGCTCCACCTATTTCAGAACTATTATAAATATAATGTACCAATGATTCAAATCCTTAATTAAGTGGCCAGAAAGGTCAATACTATTAAAGACCATGCCTCGGTGTTTCAAGGATTTGTTTCAGGAAAAAACAACTATTATCGTAGATTAGTTTGAGATTAAGTGTGAAACACCTATCTAATTTGTTATCAGCTGCTCAATGTTGGTCTCATTACAAGCATTCTGAAACTATCAAATACTTGATAGGTATTACTCCACAAGGCTGTGAAGCTTTCATCAGCGAAGGTTGGGGAGGAAGAATTTCTGACAAGTGCCTGACCCTAAATTCAACTTTCTTGAACAAATTATCAGAAGGAGATGTAGTTATGGCAGATAGAGGGTTTTTAATAAAAGAATTTGTAGAACTTTTCCATGCTTCAGTTAAAGTGCTAGCTTTTACCAGAGGAAGGAGTCAACTACATCCAGTAGAATGGAAAGCACCAGGGCCATTGCACATGTGCGCATTCATGTCGAAAGAGTAATAGGACTTATAAGACAGAAGTATCGCATTATTCAGGGGCCATTGCCAATCACTCTACTGGCTACACGTGGAGATGAAGCAATACTGGATAAAATTGTGTTAGTTTTTTTGTACTCTGATCAATATGTGTCCTCCTATTGTACCTTTGTCATGAAATTATTTCTTGAATGTACACAAACCTTTTATGTATATAATATATTATACTGTGATGAATTATTCAAACACCAAAAATTAATTTCTTTGATACCACAAGGGACAGTTCAGTTCATAAGAATATTATTATTTTATTATATACGATATGTTCTGTAATTAGATAATCGTGATATTTTTGGAGTTTATGGTTTTCGACCAATTGTTTATGTATTTGTAGGCTTTTGCATTTTTGAGATCAGCTGTAAATTGTTTATAAATAAATATTTTACACTCTGCGACTTTTCAGTGGATTTATCGATTGGAATGAACTAATAATTGTTTAAAACAAAAAAATTGAACAAAATTTTTATTGGGGAGAGAAAACTATACATCCATCTGATGAAACAATATTCTTAATATGTATATGTCTGAATAACCAAATCAAAATAAACAGTAAATGCAGAAATACATTGAATCTAGTAAAATAAAAAATTAATATAATCACATAATTCATTCGATATACTATATGAGGAGTTTTCTTGAAAAACCAAGGAAAATCGGTAAATACATTAAGTGATACTGCATATATAGGGGATTCTAAATTGATGCAAAAGATTTTTGAAGGTGATACTGAAGTTGGCAGATAAATGTTGTTTTTTTGAATCTTATGTATGAAACAATTTCGACAAATTAAATTCATCAGTTGGCTAACGGTATCACTTTTTGTCATTTTTGAGCGCTCGTACAACTTACACGAGGGCTATATCATTTCGTCACGATGTCTGTATTTTTCGAATTTTGAGCCAAAAATGGTCTCAATCGACTATGTTCGACTCACCGATGACGAATCCGTCGGAAAAATCGAGTCTGTCCGTCCGTCCGTAAGCACGATAACTCTCGAACAGATCAACCTAGAGACTTGAAATTTTCAGTGTAGGTTCAGATCCCAAATGCCTCGGTTAAGTTCGTTAATGGGCCAAATTCGCCCAGGGGTTCCGTGAATATGGCCGTTCAAATTTTGTTCCCCTGATTACTTGAAAACTACACATTTGATTGAGACGAAATTTAGCACTCAAATGGAGAATGAGGTGTTCAAGCTACATGTGGAATTTTGTCCAGATCGCATGACCAGAACCATAGAAACCATAGAAAATTGTAACTTTTGAACGGAAAGGCCTAGGAACTTGAAATTCTCAGGGTCGGTTTGGATGGCAAATATCGCGATCACGTTCATCTATGAGCAGAATTAGACTAGGGGTTCCGTAAATATGGCCGTTCTAAATATTTTTTTGCTGATAGTTCCGAAAATACTGAGCGAATTGGGATGAAATTTTGCACCTAGCTGAGTAATAATGTATTCAAACTACGTGCAAAATTTTGTCCAGATCGCACCACCAAGACCATAGATACCGTAGAAAATTCTAGCGAATTATCGAAAAAAAACTGATCAGCTGAAGCACTGACATGAAGTCTGGAGTTTCGCCTAAGTTTCAGAATTTTTTTGACAGCTGTCGAAAATACTTTCAATTGATTTCTGAAACTGGAAAATGCAAATCTACCTACAAGGTGCATGTACGAGCGCTAAAAAGCTCCTGCCGTCACGGCAGTGCTTTTCGAAATTTTTTTCAACTTCAAAATCTTATAAAATAAAATAAAGGGGTGGGAAAACCCATACAATATTCTGCATCAGAACTTTTTTATTATCTTTAAAGTTGGAAATTTTCTAATTTCAAAAGGCCGTAACATTATTTTCATTGAAGAACCACCTCTAAAAAAATCTTTTTCATCAATTTAAACACTGTATATTGTTCTTTATGCAAATTTTTGTTTCACAAACATGAAGGACAGTACCATGCATAGTTTAGTAGTTCACTTAAACCAATGCATTGCATGTGGTACCAAACAATAAGGCAATTTTCACTGCCACAAGAAATCAGTGGTTGAGTTTCATCACTTGATTTGCATATATACTCCGTTTAAGAATTATTGACATCTCGGTTGGCTGTGAAAAATCGAATTTAAGTTGGTAATAGACTATTCAGTAATATTTTGGGTTGCTGAATTCAGGTTGGTATAGGAATAACACTAACATTATCCATAGAGATCTTGCTTTGATGATTTTATCGAAGATATTGGTGAATAATTATAAAAATTAGCTCTGAATTTGAGTATTTTTTGTCTTATGCTATTAAAATGGCTGGAATTGACCAGGATACATCGCGCCTAACAAGAGAACGCAAGGCAGTTTGTCGGTGTTACTTCGAGTTTTCAAAGATTTGGCATATATTTCCGCTAGTGCTTCAGGCAAACGGTTATTCAACGACTCAAAGTGTATTCTGATTGATCAATGTCTCTTAAATTTTCAGATTTCACCAAGCCCTGTCCGTAGAATATTAGCATGTTATTACAGCCTGGAATTAGCAGTGGAAGAAAACCTGTCCGATACGATTATTCCTTCAAAGAGACATTGAATGACTTTGTTTTTGCTAGAATTAAAAACAATGAATATATCAGGTTAGATATCCTTTTCGAACTGGCCAAAGAGCACCTAGATTTCAATTTATTGAAGTCAACATTATATTATATCATAAAAAAAATTGGATACAAATACAAAAAAGTTGATCGAAGGAAAATTTTTACTGATAAACAGAAAAATATAATAAAAATAGCACAATATTGTGATAAATACCGAGAATACATGGAACAAAACGTAAAATTCATTTATCTAGATGAAATTTGGATATTCAAAAACGGTATTCAAATTTGTCAGTGGACACTAGAAAATAATCCAGAAGGTTTGCAGAGTATATTCAAGGGTAAAGGCAGAAGGTGCACTATTTTGAATGCTGGAACAATTGATGGATTTTTACCTGGATGTGATCTGATTCTTGACGGTGGTATTAATGATAAGGATTACTATGAATGGTGAATTATTTAATAAATGGATTATTTAAATATTGAAACCTTCCCTGCAAAAGGATGCCCATCAATAGGATTATGTCAGCTTATTCAATAAACACATCCAAATCACTACACTATGTGGAAACAAAGTTTTCAATATTTTTATCTTTGCCCTTGTATCATTCATAGATATTTCAAGTTTATTTATTATACTTATACTGTATAGTACCCTGTCCACATTCCCTCTGCTAATACACATGCTATATTGTTCCCAATTCAAAAGTATACTGAATAATTGTAAAATTTCATGTCAAAATTCTTCATGTACTACATAGATTCTTAATTTTTGTTTCTCTCTTATTTTAATAATCCCACCCGTCGTAGACTAAGGAGACAACTCAAAAAAGGTCCATTTTGTGTTAGTGACGGTATTGAACTCAGGAAGTATCCCTTTTCTTACGTGCAATATCAGAATAAGTCTAGTTGGCCTCTCCGCTACATAAGAGACTGTTCGTGAAAAAAGGTAACATTTCAAATTTTTTGGAAAAACAGTGGAATATTCCAACACGATGGGAAAAATTGCATTAATTGAATATTGGGTGCTAGAGTTCTAATGTTCAAATGGATTGCTGCAGTTATTACGAATGTTCAGCATGTTAAATTGAGTAAGTACACAAAACACGAAAACTTCGGTAAACCAAAACTTCAAATACGATTTCCCAACAAAATCAATTTTTGAGTTGTCTCCTTATTCTACAACGGGTGCGATATTATATTGAATGAAACTGCATCGTAGATCTTCATGCACATGTATTTCACATTATTCTGTGCTAGTGTCAATTGTTGCCTCGGGTATATATAAGGATCAATTTTCCAAGTTGGGTTGTTGTTCAGAAACGGTTCAAATAGTTCACTGTGGCTTTGTAGGAAGATAACATACTTCAGCACATATATTGCTGTTAACGTCAGGATTTTATTCCTTTTGAAAACACTTCTATAAGTCTCTCTATATTTCATTCTATACATAGCTCGGATTGCTTGCTTTTGTGTTTTAAATATTTTTTTCCGATGTACTGTTTCCCCGGTAAACAATGCCATATGAAAGGGTTGACTGAAAATTGGCTGTGTATAGGAGCTTCAATGTATCTTGTTGGATATGGTATTTCATACTATTGAGGGTGTAGATTATGGTGGTGAGTTTCCTGTTCAAGTTTTCTATTTGGGGGTTCCATTTCTTAATATATATAACGTTGAACCTAAATTCCCATTTTTAAACTGCAGTCGAAATATTCCGGCTTAATTAATAATTATTCGATAATTCGTATGCTGAACACTTTTCTAGGTTATATTTATGTTTTATTTCTATGATTAAAACAGTAACTTTTTTGTAACTAGAAATAAAGCCTCGACTGGACGTTCATGGCCTGCTTCGATGTCAATAATTCTTAAATGGACTATACAATAATTCATAGACAAATGTTTATTTTTGGTGAAGTATTTCCCCAATAATTCTGGCATTATTACCCTTTTATGAAATTCTCTGCTTATTGCAGATTTGCATAGCCAAAAGTCTTTGTTGAACTCAATTCTTTCTACAAGCAATTCATTTGGGCTCCACACTACAAAATCACAGTATTTGGTGTTAGTGATGGCCATTTGCTATTGCACTTGATAATAATATGAATGATCTCTGTTAAGAGAAATATTGTCTTCAAATGATTTTAAAAAAGAGTGCTTCATTTGAGAGAATTCTGACAAAGATTGACTTCGCAATGAATATGGGCATTTCACTTCAACACATCCTTGCCCACAACAGTCACAGGACACCAAACTGTCAGGGGATGCTCCAAAATATGGCTCCTGAGGAGAAATACACAAACCAACATTTATTAGCGAGAAATTTTCGTGGCTCATACTCTGCTCGTGACCATATTCTTTCAAACCATCTTTTTCATAGACTTTGCCCCAATTGATTTCCTTTGATGTGAATGAGGCATTCAATGGATAGCAAATGAGCTTGATTATGGATAAAGACGGTTTTCTCATGTTTGTCCTTGTTACACTTTTAAAATTAGAAGCCGTTATTCTACCAATCCTTAGAATGGCTTTGATTCACAGTAATTTCCTTCACCTTATCGCAATCTTCCTGGGACATTTGCACAGCAACATTTTCAGAAACTACATGAAGCTCTTCTAGAGTGTAATTTTCAAATTCATCCCTAAAGAGCTCAGCAAATGGATTCACAACTTTCCTTTCATGTACTTCCAGTTCTTCAGCTATTTTGGAAGAAAATGGTTCCACAACCCTCTTCAAAACAGAAGAACTACCAGCTTCATCAAGTTCTTGTATAAAATTCACCATTTCATCATCATTCAAACAGGGAGCTTTGAATTTTGAATCAAATTTGAAGATCCTACTAAAAGTCAGAATTTTGAGTGGCTGATACTCAACTTTTTTAACGGTTGGAACATTCCATAAGCTTTTTACATCAGTGCATGAAGTACTTTTTCTCGCTGTTTCAATATATTCAACTGCATAAAGAAGAGCCCCAACATGGCTACATACATGTGCAGTGAGCAGTTTCGATGCTACCATCTTCATTGGAAATAATCCATACCTTCAAGGGTGGTTCATTCATTCTTTGTGAATGTTTAACATAAAAAAAAATAAATCATCAATATTAATAATACATTTCTGCGAATTAACAAACCTTTCCAACAACAATAATTTTATCATTGATTTTCAAAGCACCACAACTGCTTACAAAACCAGCCTCAAAGTACTTGAATGCATTCAAGCTCTTATGAGCTTTCATTTGTTGTCTTGTGTAATAACTAGTAGTTAAAACCAAGTAACTGATTATGTATGTCTATACCTCCTACAGGAGGAAAATCAAATGTTTTCACTGAAAATTTTGAATCGTCGAGAGCAAATGGATCTACGTTATTTATAACTGAAAGCTTTTGGTTATATCTTTCTGCTACTTCTGCATCTTCAGTTTGTAATTTTAAGTAATAACTACTCATTTTGTCTATTCTTTGGATATCACACTTTCACAATTTCCTGAGAAAAAAAATCACAAAACTCAACAGGACAAAAAATAATCGTATTCAAACTCGAAAACCAAGAAGAATGACTGAACTGAAAGGTTTGTTTGTACCACAGCAGCCATCTTGGAAGGCGATCAGCTGTTTTGTTGTTACCCTAATCCGGCCCCACTTATTTTAGCCCTATGCTCCCTCCTGTTATTCTATACCATAGAGTAATAATAATATATTATTATATTTATTATTAGTCTATGTTCTATACTCTATACAGTGAAATATATACTACCTGGAACGGCCGTCTTGGACGAAAAGTGAGGCAAAAAGTTTGCTTAGGCAACGTGTCAAACGTGTGTGGCATACAGATATCTATCTCTTTCTATCCCATGTTGTTTAATGGAACGCTCGCGCATTTTTTTAATTTTATTTGAATTTGCAGATCAATTAGGGGTACACGTGATTTTTTCTTTGGATAAATTATGGAAAAATTTATTTTGCAAGCAGTACAACGTTTAAGCGAAATTTTAACTCTTATGGGGTTGGTAAAAAACCTAGAAAAGAACTAACCTGATGTAACGAGTCGTAATTTTTCATCTGGATCAAATTCAAATCGATCGCATACGTGATTCTGAAAATATTGGAAAAACAAAATATCAAACGGTGGTAAATGGCCCCCAAATCCACCTTGCAATTTCATCGTTTTCCTTCGAAATAATGTTCATGGAACAAGCGCGTAATTAAATGAAAACGAAATTAGAAATACAATTTTTATTGAAATACTAGCTGACCCGGCAAACGTTGTTTTGCCATATCTCTCCCTTTTTTCGCAATTTCAAAATTGCTCGAGGCCTTCGGCCTCTCTTACCTTAGGAAAGCCCGTTTCTCCCTCTCGAAAACGCGGGGGGCGCGAAGCGCCCCCGGTCTCTCCCTTTTTTCGCAATTTCAAAATTGCTCGAGGCCTTCGGCCTCTCTTACCTTAGGAAAGCCCGTTTCTCCCTCTCGAAAACGCGGGGGGCGCTTCGCGCCCCCGGTCTCTCCCTTTTTTCGCAATTTCAAAATTGCTCGAGGCCTACGGCCTCTCTTACCTTAGAAAAGCCCGTTCCTCCCTCTCGAAAACGCGGGGGGCGCTTTGCGCCCCCGGTCTCTCCCTTTTTTCGCAATTTCAAAATTGCTCGAGGCCTTCGGCCTCTCTTACCTTAGAAAAGCCCGTTTCTCCCTCTCGAAAACGCGGGGGGCGCTTCGCGCCCCCGGTCTCTCCCTTTTTTCGCAATTTCAAAATTGCTCGAGGCCTTCGGCCTCTCTTACCTTAGGACAGCCCGTTTCTCCCTCTCGAAAACGCGGGGGGCGCTTCGCGCCCCCGGTCTATCCCTTTTTTCGCAATTTCAAAATTGCTCGAGGCCTTCGGCCTCTCGTTGTTCTGGCTATTAAAAAATAAGGGTTGATCGTAGAAGGGTGAAAATTGGGGATTGTATGTATTTTTGTATGTTGTATCATAAAAAAATAGAAATTAGAAATTTTGTCTAAAAAATAAAAAAAAAATGTAGGGGTGGACTACCCCTAACATTTAGGGGGATGAAAAATAGATGTTGACCGATTCTCATAGATACCGGATAAGCACAAAAAATTTCATCAAAATCGGTCAAGCCGTTTCGGAGGAGTATGGCAACGAAAACTGTGACACGAGAATTTTATATATTAGATTACAGTGTAGGTATATACAAAATTATGTTCAACAATTTTTGAATAAAACCAATTTTGTGAATTTTAGCCTTATGGTGGCACTTTTTCCATGCAATTCTAAATTTAATAGTCTACTATGGTGATAAATATTTTGGGTGTGAAAAAACAGAAGGTACAGCATCAGATATCAATAACTAAGCAGTACTTCCAGGTTTCACAACATAATCAGTTGGAAGAAAATGCTCCCCACAAAGTTTGCTGTATTATATTTAGTTGGAGTCCAGTTCATTCTGCGAACTGCCTTTATCCATAACTGCAGGATTTCTGGTCGTTTGAATGGAAAACTATAACAATTTAATCCACTATCGATCTATCAATGTTCCAAATGTAAATATTAAGTACCTATGTAATAAAACTGGGGTGTTCTATTCTTTTGTTTAATCGTATTTTCTATATTCCGCTGACACCAATTCGTACTAAAACCTGGGGTTTCTACCCTTATTAATCATATTTCGCTGTCACCAATTTTTATCTATCTATTTTCCGAAAAGGTCTGGATTCGTGCTCTCTGCACTAAGAGAGAGTCTTCTGTCTTATATTTTCTGAGGAACAGGTATTCAGGAAAGAAAACCTCGAAATTTTAAAAGAACATATTATATTTACGGAAAAATGATGGTAAAATGCGTACATAAAATCGTGATTTGCACAAACATCAAAAGAACATCCAAATAAAGCATCTATCGTTCACTTAGTTTCTCACAATCGTAATTAAATCAAACAATTCAACTGTTACTTCCCATCAACATGCCAATCGAATTGTACGAGGGGTCAGATAATCAGTTACAACTAATATTCAAATTTCGTACGTAAAATCGAACGTACATCAAATCAACTTCGGATCGAGATATCAATAATATTGGGAATTACAATAACGCCATTCACATTCATAGGGGTTAAAGCTTTGAATCGAATTTTCCTACCTTGGTCTGCAAACCACCTAGTTTCTCTTTTGTACCTGTTTGGAAACTAAACCACCCACACACGATATTGGCCTTTATTTTTATTCGCACTCGAAACACAAAAGAACGGCTTTTAACTTTACTCAAAATAAACTTCTTAAACACTCATTTGTACGATCTAACACAGTTACCCCCTTAAACCGAAATCTAACAGAAATCCTCTACTGAAAAATACAACACTATTTTTCCTCTAACCGAAACCGTCGTCCGATTATCCCCATCATCGGGACGAGTCCCCGTTTTCCGAGCAACCCCCTTTTTTTTTTTTTCCGAGTAACTCCACTCTCGCCGAGTAACTGACTTTAATTTTTCCTTGATCTCCAAAAGTAAACTTTACCCCTCTTTCAAAAAGAATCTACAGCTCAAGAGTGGGTGTCCAGACGCTTACTTAGCAAAAATGCTTGACTTCGAAAATGTTTCCCATGAATTTTAATCTCAACTGGCCCTATCTACCGTAGACATAAACAATTTCAGCCACTACAATGTTGCAAATGGACAACTTTGCTTTTCAGACGTTACTTATCGAATCCATGGGTGGTCTTTTCGTCGAACTTATCATGATCATTAAAATAAACGACATCCGTCCCAAACACCTGCAGATTAATACAATGTAGATGAAGTATTTTTCTTTCCATTCAGGCAATGCATTTGAATTTAAATAATCCCTGTACTTTTGAATAAGTATTTCCCAATTATTACATCACTCTCCCCTACGAAAAAGTCTTGGCACTACAAGGCCAATACTTTTCCCATATTCACATAACATATATAATGGGCTGACCCCATATCTCGTCTCAATCCAGACAATGCGATATCTATTCGCTAATGCCCAACAACTTAACAGTAACCCCTCGTATATACGCAATTTTACCGTCTTAATACTAAGATACTATCTATAAAGTGCATCATCTACAACTTAAACTAGGAATAATACAAACTAAAACCAAAAAAAAACAAGAATGAACGTCCTCTAGGGTAAGTTAACCAAAACAAAAAAATGACAGAGATTTCTTGCATAACAAGCAATAAAGCGTTCAAGTAAAGCGCTTCCCACTACGATACGACCCACTTCCGCACACATGACTTTTCGTTCACCTTTTTCCGATTCGAAATTGGCTCTTTCGCGTACCACTATTTCGGTATTCGCGACACATTCCTAATCCATGGGTTGGGCAAATCCTCTCCTGTGATCTGGCCTCTTATTGTAGGGAAGTCTCCTTGTCTAGGGCATGACTTCTTGTGGTAGGGCTCGTTTCAGCAGACACCGATCCATATGGTAGTAAGAGAATAATCTTAATGGAAACGGTAACCTTCGGGGTAGGGGGAAAGAAAAGGGATTTTCAGGTCTATTTGGCATGATACGTGCTCGATCACTCATGTTTACACTAGCATTCACTGGTCTACATTAGTCTGACAATGACGCACACGACACCACCATTGTTTTTCGAGAGGTATGAAGTCTAATCACCGCACCAAATATACGACGAATGTCCTAGTTTAGTACTCATTATTTCGGTTCTTCCGTCCAATGTCTATAGAGGGGTACAATCTCGCATCGTCACTTCTTCCAGGGTTTCCGACTCTCGTCCTTCTGTTTGGGTTTTTACTCGTTCCTGCTTTGCCCTGTGCATGTGGGTGACCCACATTGTAAGTGCGTTCCACAGACCCGGCTAACATCATGAATTCACATCCTGGGTTCTGGTTTAATTGTACTCCATTCAATATTACTCCTGTCGTCTCGTGTGGTGTGCTAGTTTCTTCATCTCCTCTGGGTTAAATCGTTCCACTGTAAAGAAACCCTGTCCAGTCCCTGCTACTTTCTCCACCATAATATTCTCAACAGCTTTTCGCTCTGCTCCGAAACTCTGCATTCTCTGTGCCTTATCTATCTCCCTTGAGTCTATATTCCTAGTGTTCCAATAGGTTGAATTGACGAAACTCCTACTTCAACCGGGTTACTTTTGTACGCCGTTTTGGGGGCCGAACACTACGCGAATTCTTGAATTGATACCGCAGCTATTTCCGCACTTTTGTCCGTACAATCATAGTCTAGTCACGCCTGAATACCGACAATGGAAAGGACAAAGGATGAAGGTTACTCCACATGTGATTATTTCTCATTTCGGACTGATCCTGTAGAGTTCATTTTCACAAAAAACAAATTGAAAACAAACAAAAAATTGACATTCTTATCAATCAAAAAAACTTCTCAACATGAACACCTATTCTTGACCTAACTATTTTGTTACACGTGAATTATAACAGTACAAAAAAAATTGCAATTATACAATCAAAGTCATTCCGGGAATACCTACATAATTCAACAATCAGTTTATTCACACCACACTAACGTTTCGTGGTTGAACGAAAATAAAGAAAAACTTAAATAAAAACAACTCCTTCCTTTCCACTCTCAACGTTGTGTTCACCTATGCACCAATCAGTGACCAAAACGTTAAAATCATAACGATTTAATTTTCGTTACCCGATCTTTTCCTATCTTACGAACTGCTTGAAAAATTATATACAAAATGAGGCTAGCTCTAGAGAATGATACTATCAACGTAAAAACGTAAACGATAGTAGTGATAGAGGCGTTCATTGAGGAAGGTCGCTAGTCAGCAACTCAAATTCAATAACGGAACAGAAAAATGAAAACAAGAATTGGGGCCTTGACCTTAGTTGCTGACAGCAGAGTATGTAACTCAAGACGGGACCCTTTCAGCTGATAACTCCCCGGGTCAAAAGAGCCGCTGGAATCTACGCTACAGGCAGGAAGTCGATTCATTTCTCCTGAAGGTAATGTCAATTATCATTACCACGCGTACCTGAACTGGAATCTTCGCTAAGGGCAGGAAGTCGATTCATTTCTCCTGATGGTTCTGATATTAATCACCACGCGTACCCAAACTGGATTATTTTTTCATCAAACCGTTCGCGACATATACTTGTCCGACGCCCAAATTTGCCGGTTCGCAAACAACGTATGCCCTTCTTACGTCCTTCTTCAGTCTAGCTTCTACTAGAGCTTTTGAATGTGCGTGAATAACCCCTATCAATACAACTTTAGTTTCCCACCGTTCTTCTTTATCGGCGGTGAATTCCTCCCCATTATTCTCGATATTTCGCTGTTCTTCATTTCTCCTCCCTCTTTCTTCTCCTCTACATACCCTTATGTCTATATTTTCCAACAATACAACATCATCATCCGGTTCATTTGTCTCTTTACCTTTTGAACTACTTATCGCGTCCGATTCTTCTATTTTCTCCACCTGACTTTCGACGGTCATCCCTTTCTTTCCCATTAATTCCCTCGTTTCCCCATATTTGTCGGTCCGTGTACCGAATTCCCTAAACGATATCTTAACCCTATTTCCTACATTTCCTTGTAGATTCCCTGGAATATCCTTCCTCGTGTCGTCCCTGACGACTCCGCCACCCTTGGGTGTGTAGTCATTCCTGGTTCCCGCCGTTTCCATCGGCCTAATCTCCACAAAATCACTCCTATAATCTCCGTGATTATACCCCTGTACCTCCTGTATTCTCCCTGTAACTCCTTCCGTATTCTCACCACCCGTGAGTACCTGTTCCTCTAAGTCTCCCTTATTCAAAAACATAAATTTCCTACCCCACATCTTCAGGTAGGGTTCCCCCTCATAATCTAGGTGCGCCTCATTGGCGTACAAAAAATCTCGTCCTAATATGACCTGGACGTTCCCTAACGTCGTGTCATCACAAAGGACCGCTGTCCAATTCGTTCCCAATTTTTCTGCTTCTGGTCCTACAAAAATAGTCGCCGTATCCCAGGTACGTAAGTCGTTTCCCGTCACACTCGTTAGACGGACACCGATCTCGTTCTTATCGATCGTATCGTCCGGGATCAACCCTTTATTCACGAGAGTCACCGCTGCCCCGCTGTCGACCAAACAAGAACTCGCCTTTCCATTAATAGCCAATTTTATTATGTGTGGTACGTCATATAATCCCAATGAATTTACTTCTGGGATTACCATGACCGATAATCCGTTTGGATTCCCCTTTCGTTCTTGCTCTATCGATGACTCCCGCTCCCCCTGCCTATCTACCACCCTTTGGCCTCCGTCCTGGCAGCTGAACTTTGGCCCTTGGAGTTTAAATTCGCTGTACGAAACGTAGGCGGCGATTGCGATCGTTTTGGAATCGCGCCGGTAGATTCCCTATTTCCTGTACTGGTGGGCCCTTCTTGGTTCCTGGAATATGGAGGATTCCCATTCTCACCCCCTCGTGTATTCCAGGTCGGGAATCTTTCCTCTCTCCTTGCATCCTCTCTGAACCTCTGCCTTTGGTCCTGTCCCCTGTTTCTATCCCTTTTCGGACAGTCCCTTAACCAATGTCCTTGTTGTTTACAGTTGAAGCACGAACCTGGAGCTCCTTGCGTTGCCCCCTTCGTGTTTCGACATTCTCTTGAAATGTGGCCTGTTTGGCCACAGGAAAAGCATCTCATTCCTAGTGGCTTTTCTTGATTTTCCCGACCCTGTCTGGTCCTCCTACATTCCCTTGCTGAATGCCCCTCCTTGTCACACAGTTGACATACTTGTTCGGTGTCGATTCCTGCTATCCTGGTACCGCCTAAACGTCCTTGTAACATTCTTATCGTGGTTTCCTGTAATTTTACTAACTCCTCCGCTTTTTCCAGATCTAAATCTTCCTCCTTCAACAATAAAATTCCTGTGTCTTTCATCAAATCCTTCCGTAGACCCATTTTGAACTGGTTCAAAATCAGATCTTTGTTTTTCTTTCTAATTCCAGCCTCCTCATCCACGGTGGCTCCTTCCAAATCCTCCCGCAATAAACTTGCTCCTAGCGTACGCAGCCTTGTGCAAAATGACGATACATCCTCGTCATGTCTTTGGAAACACCTGCACAGGTTCCACTGATTTTCCCCTGGCAGTCTGAACGGCGTAAATTTTTCTAAGAACCTATTCTTTAATTCGTAATACGTTAACAAATCTAACCCTGGATCTGATTTGAAAAAACTATACGCCTCCCCTACGAGTTTAAATTTTAGTAATTTTTGAGTTTCTTCCTCGGTCCATCCGTCCAATTTTGAGCGTAACTCCAGTTTATCGAAGTACCTCGCCGCTTCTTTGCCCGAAAAGTTTTCTAATGTTGTGGCTATCATACCTAGCGAGTACATTCCCGCCCTACGTAATAGGTTGGCTACATTTGGCGTTGGCACATTCGCATTTCCCCCAGCCATACCACTCGCCGAAGAAGCTGCAGGCAACATCTCAAATATTTATTTTCGAAGGTAAATTTATATAAAAAAAAATTGAAAAATAAAAAAAAATTTCAATCCTACAACTTCCTCTTGATCAGTTTTAAAAAAAAAAAATTTTTTTTTTCCTTTTTTTTTTTTTTTCAAATGCACCGATAACTATTATTTCCAAAAAAATTATTCGGGAATATTTTGATAACCCAAAATGACAACGTTAATCCCAACAAAAACAAAAACAAAAAAATTTTTGGAATCAAACCCCAAATTGACTCGAACTAATATCACAAAAAAATTTCAAACACTTGATATTATTTAAATCCACTTGACCTAAGTCCGATAAAATTTATATTCTGAAATCCCGTCCAAAAAAATATAGAATGACCAACAACCCTTAACCTGATTAAGTTTATATTCGAAAATGCCATCCTGAAACACACAAAATAATAAACTTCCCTAAAATCAATAAAAATTTTACTCGGAAATGCCGTCCTGAAACACACAAAATAATAAACTTCCCTAAAATCAATAAAAATTTTACTCGGAAATGCCGTCCTGAAACACACAAAATAATAAACTTCCCTCAAAATCAATAAAAATTTTACTCGGAAATGCCGTCCTGAAACACACAAAATAATAAACTTCCCTCAAAATCAATAAAAATTTTACTCGGAAATGCCGTCCTGAAACACACAAAATAATAAACTTCCCTCAAAATCAATAAAATTATATTCAAAGCTGCATTCCTGAAACACACAAAAATTATCCACACAAATGTTAGTAACACAAAATTAGCTCAACAAATCAAAAACATTTCCCTGTCTGATATTCTCTCGATCCAACTGATTTGATGTTTCTATAAACACAGAAAAAGTTCTATTCAACCTTAAATTTCCGACACAAAATAACTTTCCCGATAGAAAGACAATTTCAAAATTCTCTATCTCTTTCCTGCTCCTTTTCCTCAAAAAAATTAAACATAATCCCACCGCTGTCCCAATTTGTAATAAACCTGGTGGTATTCTATTCTTTATTTAGTCGTATTTCGCTGTCACCAATTTTTATCTATCTATTTTCCGAAAAGGTCTGGATTCGTGCTCTCTGCACTAAGAGAGAGTCTTCTGTCTTATATTTTCTGAGGAACAGGTATTCAGGAAAGAAAACCTAGAAATTTTAAAAGAACATATTATATTTACGGAAAAATGATGGTAAAATGCGTACATAAAATCGTGATTTGCACAAACATCAAAAGAACATCCAAATAAAGCATCTATCGTTCACTTAGTTTCTCACAATCGTAATTAAATCAAACAATTCAACTGTTACTTCCCATCAACATGCCAATCGAATTGTACGAGGGGTCAGATAATCAGTTACAACTAATATTCAAATTTCGTACGTAAAATCGAACGTACATCAAATCAACTTCGGATCGAGATATCAATAATATTGGGAATTACAATAACGCCATTCACATTCATAGGGGTTAAAGCTTTGAATCGAATTTTCCTACCTTGGTCTGCAAACCACCTAGTTTCTCTTTTGTACCTGTTTGGAAACTAAACCACCCACACACGATATTGGCCTTTATTTTTATTCGCACTCGAAACACAAAAGAACGGCTTTTAACTTTACTCAAAATAAACTTCTTAAACACTCATTTGTACGATCTAACACAGTTACCCCCTTAAACCGAAATCTAACAGAAATCCTCTACTGAAAAATACAACACTATTTTTCCTCTAACCGAAACCGTCGTCCGATTATCCCCATCATCGGGACGAGTCCCCGTTTTCCGAGCAACCCCCTTTTTTTTTTTTCCGAGTAACTCCACTCTCGCCGAGTAACTGACTTTAATTTTTCCTTGATCTCCAAAAGTAAACTTTACCCCTCTTTCAAAAAGAATCTACAGCTCAAGAGTGGGTGTCCAGACGCTTACTTAGCAAAAATGCTTGACTTCGAAAATGTTTCCCATGAATTTTAATCTCAACTGGCCCTATCTACCGTAGACATAAACAATTTCAGCCACTACAATGTTGCAAATGGACAACTTTGCTTTTCAGACGTTACTTATCGAATCCATGGGTGGTCTTTTCGTCGAACTTATCATGATCATTAAAATAAACGACATCCGTCCCAAACACCTGCAGATTAATACAATGTAGATGAAGTATTTTTCTTTCCATTCAGGCAATGCATTTGAATTTAAATAATCCCTGTACTTTTGAATAAGTATTTCCCAATTATTACACCTACACCAACTTACCCATGAAAAGATATTCGCCGATGGTCTTGCTCGTTCTTGCATCCAAACGCTCCAAAATAATACACCATTGTTTCTTAATTTCAACTGAAACTATCACAATAATAGTCAGTCCACACACCTAATTTCGAATAACAGGCAAACAAAAAAGATTTTCAAACAAACATAACTCGATTCAGTCAACATTCCATTTGAATTAAATGAGTATGACAAGGAGAGGTTACCGTAACTAAGTCTATCTTTGTCTTGGCTGCCCCTGGCCTCACTTTTGATGATAAATTTGGAGGGACGGGTCCGTTCCAGTAGTATAGAGTTCAGTGATATAATTCCGCCATGCTGCTGTTTGAGGTTAACCGTCAGCGTATACATGTGTAGTGTGTACCCGCAAACGGTCCACCGGAAAAATAGTATATTATTTCATAAGGAGGAAAAGTGTCACTTTTCATGGCGATGAGTTCGTGTTTACCGGGTAATTGAAAGCGAGCCATGAAAAGTCACTTCTCCTTCGAATGGAATATGTTATTTTTTTTTCAAACGCTTTGAAATTCATTAAAATCTGGAGATTAGATTTATATCTACGGTCGATATAATTGAGTGATCAATAGAAAGTTTGCCTAGTTGGTTGTCGATTGTCTAGCAAAATTAATTTCGATAGTTAATTACATGTTTCCCTACGGCGTACGGAAATGTAATTCATCGTTGACATAGCAACACATTTCCCTACGGCGGAGGAAAAGTAGTCCTTTTCGATTTTCGATTTCGTCGAAATATGACGTTCTTTTTATACGTTTGAAAAAAAATTGTTTATTATGCATTCATTCATTCTATCCTTTTGAATGTGCTAGGCCGCTCGCCATCGACACATGACACAAAAACGATCCATTCCCAGATCGGCAAAACACAATTTCTTTAAAAATTCTTCGTCAGACTCTTTCAAACTAATTGGTAGAAACGTTCACAATGCAGGGGCTTTAGGTTAATCCGCCATGCTGCTATTTGAGGTTAACCGTCAACGAATACAGACTCATGTGTGCCCCCCAACGGTCTATCGCAAAATTCTTACAAAAAATTACGAAAAGCACTGCCGTGAAGGCAGGAGCTTTTGAGCGCTCGTACATGCACCTTGTAGGTAGATTCGCATTCTCCAGTTTTAGAAACCAATTGGAAAGATTTTGACAGCTGTCAAAGAAAATTTCAAACCAACGCGAAAATCCAGACTTCACGTCAGTGCTTTGGTGACCATGTTTTTTTTCGATAATTCGCTAGAATTTTCTACGGTATCTATGGTCTCGGTATGCGATCTGGACAAAATTATACATTATTTATTTTTTCGAAATTATCAGAAAAAATTACGAAAAGCACTGCCGTGAAGGCAGGAGCTTTTAAGCGCTCGTACATGCACCTTGTAGGTAGATTCGCATTTTCCAGTTTTGGAAACCAATTGAGGAAATTTTTGACAGCTGTCAAACAAATTTTCAAACTAAGGCGATAATCCAGACTTCAAGTCAGTGCTTTAGGTGACCAATTTTTTTTTTCGATAGTTCGCTAAAATTTTCTACGGTATCTATGGTCTTGGTGATGCGATCTGGACAAAATTTCGCACGTAGTTTGAATACATTATTCCTCAGCTTGGTGCAAAATTTCATTCCAATCAAATCGGTAGTTTCGAAATTATCAGGAACAGAATATTTTGAAAGGCCATATTTACGGAACTCCTAGTCTAATTTTGCTCATTGATGAACGTGACCGTGATATTCGCGATCCAAACCCACCCTGAAAATTTCAAGTTCCTAGGCCTTTTCCTTCGGAAGTTATAATTTTCTATGGTTTCTATGGTTCTGGTCATGCGATCTAAACAAAATGTTGCTTTGATATGTCATTCTCGTTTAAAATACAAAATTTTATCTCGATCGAATCCGTAGTTTCGAAATTATCGAGAAAACAAAATTTCGAACGACCGTATTTACGGAACCCCTAGTATAATTCTGCTCATTGATAAACGTGAACGCCAAATTTCAGATCTACACCTATCCTGAAAATTTCAAGTCCCTAGGCCTTTCTGTTCGAAAGTTATGATTTTCTATGGTTTCTATGGTTCTGGTCATGCTATCTAGAGAAATATTGCTTGAATATATCATTCTCCATAAGTATACAAAATTTCGTCACGACTGAATCTGTAGTTTGGAAATTATCAAGAAAACTAAATTTCAAACGACCATATTTACGGAACCCCTGGTATAATTTTGCTCATAGATTAAAGTGATCACGACAATCGAGATCCACACCTATCCTGAAAATTTCAAGTCCCTAGGCGTTTCCGTTCAAGAGTTACAATTTTCTATGGTTTCTATGGTTCTGGTGATGCGAGCTGAACAAAATTTTGCATGTTGCTTGAACACCTCATTTTCCATTAGAGTGCAAAATTTTATCCCGATCGAATCTGTAGTTTCAAAGTAATCAGGAAAACAATATTTCGAGCGGCCATATTTACGGAACCCTTGGGCGGATTTTGCCCATTAACAAACTTAACCTCGGCATTCGAGATTCGAACCTACCCTGAAAATTTCAAGTTTCTAGGACATTCCGTTCGAGAGCTATAGTGTATGCGGACGGACAGACTCGAATTTTCCGACGGATTCGTCATCAGTGAGTCCATTTTCGGCTCAAAATTCGAAAAATACAGACATCGTGACGAAATGATATAGCCCTCGTGTAAGTAGTACGAGCGCTCAAAAATATAGTTTGAACGGAAATACTTACGGAACCCCTAGTCTAATTTGGCTCATTGATGAAAGTGATCGCGAAATTCGCGATCCAAACCTATCCTGAAAATTTCAAGTCCCTAGGCCTTTTCGTTCGAAAGTTATGAATTTATATGGTTTCTATGGTTCTGATCATACGATCTGGAAAAAATGTAGCTCGAATATATCATTCTCAATTCAAATACAAAATTTCGTCAGGATCGAATCCATAATTTTGAAATTATCAAGAAAACCGAATTTCAAACGGCCATATTCATTTTGCTCATTAATTAACGCGAGCACGAAATTCGCGATCCGAACCTATCCTGAAAATTTCGGATCCCTAGGCGTTTCCGTTCGAAAGTTATAATTTTCTAAGTTTTCTATGGTCCTGATCATGCGATCTGGAAAAAATGTAGCTCGAATATATCATTCTCAATTTAAATACAAAATTTCGTCACGATCAAATCCATAATTTTGAAATTATCAAGAAAACTGAATTTCAAACGGCCATATTTACGGAACCCCTAGTCTAATTTTGCTCATTGATTCACGTGAACGCTACAATAATTTTATACTCTAAGTCGTCAGCGAATACAGACCCATGTGTACCCGTTTTTGCGTTTTGCATGAATAGGTTACCCGTGGACACAAGAGGAATAAGAGTTGTTAGTCGTTTTCCAAAGTCAATATTCACAATGCTGATGAGTGAGCAGAATAGGTTATTATCAGGGAAGTCATATTTATACTTCGAAATATTGTTTTTTTCCCTTATTTTCTCCACTGTTGATATGATCAAAATTGAACCATGTAGATTTCTTATTATTTTTTGAAATGTTTCAAATCTTCACTGAATACAGGGTTAGATTGTTAGATAGAACAGTGCATCCGGTTTGGGCGAAATGGAACTTGACATTCTGCAGAAGTTTTATTTTTTGCCGAGTAAAAACCTTTATTATTATTATTTCATATTTCCCTTTTCCAAACAAATTCTATATTTTTCTCGTTGTCGTTATTTCTCAAATTCTCTTTTCAAATCTAGCTTTGTAAGGTGACATCAGGCTTTTGTTTGTAAGTATAAATCTGGATACCAAGAGGTATCCAATGAAAGATGAAAGTACCCGATACCTAACATTTCAGTATCTTATAGAGTAGAGAAGTATCTAGGGTGCACATCTCTACATTTAGACCAGAGAGAGAGGTTATCTCTGATTTTAACGAATTTTAGAATTAAACAAATGACAATTCCTTCATTTTGGACCAATCGGAGGTAGATGTCAGGTTCTTAAAGACGGACTCATTCCAATCATGGCTGTCAGTATAAATTTGAACGTCGAGCAATGGAGTGCTCTCCTGTTCTTACAACAAAAATAGACACATTTACACATAATTTCTCATATAAAGCCCTGAAAGTTAATATGAAGTGTTTCAAAATGAATTTCAATGTTGACTGATTTCGAAGAGTGTGATTATTACATTTGAATCGCATTACAAGGTATCCAAAACAGGTAATCTATTTTGGAAATACATATTCCATAACACTTCATTGTTTTTATTCTGGTTTTCACTTATTAAATTTCTTTTATTCATCCCGTTATTTTTGAATGAATGGGAAATTTCAATTGAAGTAATTTTTTTTCCAAGCGAATTTAACCCTAATTTATGAAAGCATATGGGGATCATTTATTATTTTTTATTGAATGACAGTTCCCATGTATTGATTTTCCTAAATTTTCAGGTTCGAGTATTTTTTGGTACCTTTATAAATAATGACATCGAGTAGGTGAGTAAATACAACCGAACTTTCTGAAATAATACCATTTTTTCAAGTATAATGGTTAGGATATTTCCGAGGACGAAAGTCTTCCTTTGTCGAACTACTCTTAAAATGAGGAAAACGGCAGAAAGATATGTAATTATAGATAGTGTCAGTTATTCACAATTTTCCCAAGATTTGATTCAAATGATATTAGGTTTGGACATGCTGGTTCAGCTGTTCTAATACAATTATAATAATTGTTCTTGAGAGGAACTAATTATGACTTGAATTTTAACAAGTACTCTGATCTATACGTTCTTATTTCTTAGTACTAGTCTTAAGACTTTTAAGTAGAAATTGTTGGTGTTTGTAAATGAGATAAGAAGTAAATTATGTCCAGCGCCCTAACACAAAAATGAGTTCAAAGTTGGAATGCAGCGCTTACCTTAACCTGAAAATGATTGTTATTATCTATTTGTAATGAAACTACAAAATTGAAACATCATAATTACATCCTTCTTAATTATATCATCAAAGTTCCATTAGTGGCAGGTAATATTAGTCTATCTATGTACTTCAAATATACGGTTGCTTTCAAAAATTTCACATACCCCTATATTTCGCTTTATTAAGGGTTTTACAGAAATTGATCGGGTTAACCCAGATGTGTCAGCAGACATCTGATAACAGTTAAAGAAGTCCTGTAAATGATTAAATGAATCTGATAAGTTAAGTTTCAATTACTGCGATTTGTAGAATGTCCACTAAAAAAAAGCACAAATTATTCAGTAGTTCGAAAATTGATTCTGAAATATGAGGCAGACATTGAACCAAAATCAATAGTTCGTGAGCCAAAAAGGGTCCGTGACTAGAAGGCTTTGTACGGGTAGACCCAAAATAACAAATGCGGAGCAAGAAGGGGTCCTGTTTCATAATTTAGGGGAAAACCTTTTGAAGCATCGGACAAGTGGGTTTTTGAGATCATGGGACAAGTGAAAGATTCAGAAATAAGAAATTTTGCTAGTTCAAAGGAAATTATATTGACAGAAGCAAATTATGTCCCTGATACTATTTTGTCCTATTTTTATGTGTGTTTCAGTTAAATTTATGTTTTTCTTATGGTTAACAGACTAATAATTTCAGTGGGGCGTGAATTGAACATTTCAACAATGCAAGTTGCAGCAACAATGAATCTTCTTTATCAAACACTAATTAGTTACTGTGTTATTATTTGTTCTGTAGTTTGTGGAGATCATCATTTTTCATCTGTAATTATTATGTACATATTAACTACAACACAAGACAGGAATTTGAGTCATGAGGGTGCTCCCACCTTTTTGAGAGCTTGTACTACTTACACGAGGGCTATATCATTTCGTCACGATGTCTGTATTTTTCGAATTTTGAGCCGAAAATTGTTTCAATCGACTTACTGATGACGAATCCGTCGGAAAATTCGAGTCTGTCCGTCCGGCCGTCCGTCCTTAAGCACGATAACTCTCGAACGGAACAACCTAGAGACTGGAATCGTTTATCGATAAAATTATTGCTTACTTCAGGATTCAAACATTTCTGCCATATTGGGTACTTTTTCTACCCTGCTAGTTAAAATAGTGATAACATTTGAAAAAGAAAAGATTCTTACTAAACAACAACATTTTTTTTATACATTTATAAGATATCTATAGTTATTACTGTTTTGATATAAAACTTAACGATTTTTTCAGATTAGACAGGCTTTTTATATTGCTGGAGACAGGCAGTTCAGCAGTAACAAGGTCAGCAGCAGCCAAACAATTGGGAGAAGTTCAGAAATTACATCCTCATGAGTTGAACACCCTTTTGACAAGAACAGGAACGTATCTTAAGTCCAATTCTTGGGAAACAAGAATAGCTGCTGCAGAGGCTGTTAGAGCCATCGTGAGCAATGTTCCCCAATGGGATCCCCACCCAAATGATGACATACCAGGTAGGAAATCCTGATAATTTCAATCATGTTATCCAATTCTAGAATAATAACGGGTGATTTTTTTGAAGTTAGGATTTTCATGCATTAGTATTTGCTCAGATTTTTTTGAGGTTAGGATTTTCATGCATTAGTATTTGCTCAGTATGCTTTGACATTTCATCATGAATAGACTTACTAACGAGCAACGCTTGCAAATCATTGAATTTTATTACCAAAATCAGTGTTCGGTTCGAAATGTGTTTCGCGCTTTACGCCCGATTTATGGTCTACATAATCGACCAAGTGAGCAAACAATTAATGCGATTGTGACCAAGTTTCGCACTCAGTTTACTTTATTGGACATTAAACCAACCACACGAATGCGTACAGTGCGTACAGAAGAGAATATTGCGTCTGTTTCTGAGAGTGTTGCTGAAGACCGTGAAATGTCGATTCGTCGCCGTTCGCAGCAATTGGGTTTGTGTTATTCGACCACATGGAAGATTTTACGTAAAGATCTTGGTGTAAAACCGTATAAAATACAGCTCCTGCAAGAACTGAAGCCGAACGATCTGCCACAACGTCGAATTTTCAGTGAATGGGCCCTAGAAAAGTTGGCAGAAAATCCGCTTTTTTATCGACAAATTTTGTTCAGCGATGAGGCTCATTTCTGGTTGAATGGCTACGTAAATAAGCAAAATTGCCGCATTTGGAGTGAAGAGCAACCAGAAGCCGTTCAAGAACTGCCCATGCATCCCGAAAAATGCACTGTTTGGTGTGGTTTGTACGCTGGTGGAATCATTGGACCGTATTTTTTCAAAGATGATGTTGGACGCAACGTTACGGTGAATGGCGATCGCTATCGTTCGATGCTAACAAACTTTTTGTTGCCAAAAATGGAAGAACTGAACTTGGTTGACATGTGGTTTCAACAAGATGGCGCTACATGCCACACAGCTCGCGATTCTATGGCCATTTTGAGGGAAAACTTCGGAGAACAATTCATCTCAAGAAATGGACCGGTAAGTTGGCCACCAAGATCATGCGATTTGACGCCTTTAGACTATTTTTTGTGGGGCTACGTCAAGTCTAAAGTCTACAGAAATAAGCCAGTAACTATTCCAGCTTTGGAAGACAACATTTCCGAAGAAATTCGGGCTATTCCGGCCGAAATGCTCGAAAAAGTTGCCCAAAATTGGACTTTCCGAATGGACCACCTGAGACGCAGCCGCGGTCAACATTTAAATGAAATTATCTTCAAAAAGTAAATGTCATGGACCAATCTAACGTTTCAAATAAAGAACCGATGAGATTTTGCAAATTTTATGCGTTTTTTTTTTAAAAAAAGTTCTCAAGCTCTTAAAAAATCACCCATTATAATGGCTGTTTATCTGAAATGATCAAATTCAGTAATAAAATTAGAAGAATTATACTAGATTAACTAATAGCAAAAGAGACCATCAAATTCATCATTTGCGCCTGTATACCTGTTTCCATTAATATCAAATCTCGTCAGTACAGTTAGCAAAATGACAAATTCGATGTGAGAAAAAGAAAACCTTTTCTTTCTCCAATCACGCCACCTGTCCGTTCCAAAAGCAACTGAGTGAAAATCGTCAAAAAGAGAGGTGAATGTTTGTGCTGCTGTTGAAACCAGTGCCAGTGCCCCTTTTTTAAGTACACAGATTGCTGAACAAGTTGATATAAGAACCCTTCGGAATAGTTTGAGTAGAAAAGATTACCATTGTTATTAAGTTCAGACTGGCCAAAAAATTTCTCCTGAAGACAAAATAAAACGTATGGAATATAGTGCAACGATGATGGAAAAAGAAAATGAAAATAGTTCATTTTTAAACCATATCTTATTCACTGATGAGTCATCGTTTACCATGAACGGAAACCATCTTACGGGGGTATGATATTGGTCTGGGAAAAATAAACATAAGGAGGAAAAGTGTCACTTTTCATGGCGAGCTTGTGTTTACCGGCGGAGGAGAAGTAGATCTTTTCGATGATCCTATCAGTCGAAATATAACGTTGTTTCTGTATGTTTAAAAAAAAAATATTTCTGTGTGTACCCAGTATCCACAAAAACTTAATGTTTGGACCGGGATGCTGGGGAATTACATGATAGGGCCCTTCCTTATCGATGGTAACCTTAAAGCTGCCAAATATTTGGAGCTGTTTGGGAACCAAATTATCCCGATATAATTCGATAACTCCCATAAACTTCGAAGGTATCTGGTTGTACAAGATGTTTGTCCAAGTCACAACGCACGAGCTGTCATTCAATATCTTAGAACCACTTTTTCAAATCGGCTCTTCATTTATCATTGCCTTCAGATGTCCCAAGAGAAAATTGTCTAGCGCTGTAAGGTCAGGCGATATTCATTAGGATATGCCCAATCCAAATGATTTTTTTTTGTAATGAGAAACGAGGTGGTGCGCCGTCGTGTTGGAAAATACCTCCCCCTTTATTTTCTAAAAGGTGCCGAATAATATTCCACAAAAAATCATAGTGGACGAGTCTTCCTTCAAAATGTTGAGGACTAATTAATCTATGATATGCATTGCACACCACCGTCTCTATGACTGGAAGAATGTGTGTGGGGTCAGGTAATGAGGATGGACAATTCTTGCCATATGATTTGATGAATGAATCTGGGAGCATTCTTTGGTACTTATTCGATGTCTAGATTCAAATACAGTGAAAGCCGTTTATTACGACACCGGTTATAACGAAAATCCGTATATAACGACGACATTATCAATAATTGTTTGGAATTCTAAGTAATTTAACATTCAACCATTCGGTTGTAACGACTTCGTTTATAACGACGAAGTCGCTTATAGCGACAAAATTTTTCCAAGCTTGTTGTTTATTTCTTTCGTTTATAACGACGTACCACTAAGAATTCGTCGCTGCAGGCACGTGATCTTCCGGAAATACTCGTGCGATGCAGGGGAATCCCCGTTTTATGTTACGTTGTGAAGACGTAAGCAGTTGCAGTTCTTAATTGATTGACTTGAGTTTATTCATTGAGCGAGTGACTACACTAAAATGTCTCCAACGTCTAAATTAAAAAGAAAATCTTTTTCAATTGAAGAGAAGGGGATAAATCCTATTTCTGCGTTCTTTATACAAATTTTTGGATATAACGACCATCGGATATAACGACCTAATATTCACGTTCCCCCAAAGTCGTTATAACCGGATTTCACTGTATTTTCAAACAATAATATATAGGGTTGATTTTTGACGTTTTCAGCAGAAATGAAATTTCTGATTATAGACCTGGCATAAAAAAAAATCTCATTTCAATGTTTCTGAAGTTAGAGCCGTTTAAAATTTTTTCCAATTTTCGGGCTTAAACAGCCTGTATCTCAAACACAAACGTCCTGAGGTGATTATTTGAAATACCATTTTCCAACACACACAAATGTTTTCTATATTCAGCTAAGCTTTGTCCCACTGGCCACCAGACACCCTGTGTATTGAATCGGAATTTCGTTATAACTACCAAGTTATCTTCAGGGTTCAGCTCACATTGAAAATCATTATTAACCACAATAATGGAATTTACATCAAATGGGCATATTCACTCCTAATCATTATAAATGTGTTAATTTGAAATGAAGCTGTATTTCACCAAGGCCCAAATTAGGTGAAACCAATTAGGTTTCGATGGGGATCATATTTAAAAAGCTTTCAACCTAAACGACCCTCGTAGAGTATATGATATTCATAGTATGTTCAGTATATGACTATTATAAAAATATCCCTTTTTTTTTTTCAATAATTCCATTCTGAAGATAAAATAGTATGCAAGTTGATGAAAATTTTTTTTTTAAGAATCCGAGCTTAGTCCGATTCCGTCTTCAGTTGGAAGACTTAGATTTTCTCAGTTCAACATAACGAAAGTGTTGGAAAACAGTAAATCTCTCATGGCATCAGAGGGTACTGAATTCGATATGGAGGACGATACAACAGGTAAGTTCTATGTACTGAATTTTTCAAAACTACACAAGCCTTGTTCACATGGCAATTCACTATCAATTTAAATAGTATACAGCAAATGTAGAGTGTATAATCGCTCTCATCTATGTATGCTCGATTTCTCTCGTTCCAAACCTTTGTGGACCGTTCTTATTTTGTTCAAAATTTTCATTGTACAGGTTGTCTTGATATACCTTGCTGGGGAACAGAACATAATGGAAATTCGAGAATTTTCTATGCTCTTCAAATCATTTCACGAAGGTTCATTTCTTTTTTCATTGAATTTATTCAGCTATTTGAAAAAATTTTTTATTGCCAGACATTTTTACCATTGCTTACCATGTGCCAGACGCTAGTTTTGATTAAAACATTTTAGTATCGCTGAAATTTCAATACGGTGCTATTTAAGTTCGGACAATTCTAAAATGAGCCAGACAATAATTTAACCGTTGAACCATCATTCAGGCCGATTTAAAACTGAAAAGTAATGCGGTATTATTTTGATGACGAAAAAATAGTTGCCGAATAGATTTCTCAAAAAAGGTCGGAAACCTTTACATTGTTTTGTGCATTAATATATTATGAAAACGATTATTTATGGTTATACACAATGAAGAATATAATTATTAATCTCAGGTAACAAAATGAACAAAAGCTCTAGTCGTTGCTAGAAAATATAAAGCAGATGCAGATTTTTTAATCCATAGTTATCACAAAAAACGGGAGCATCTTGATAATGATCATCCTCGTCATCATCATGATCACTGCTATTATTTTCATAATAATTCATCATCATTTTTCGAAGTCTTGTCAGTTTCCCAGTTATTATCTGAATTGAAAATACATAATTTCGAAGTAAATATATTTATTCTTATTTTTTTTAAATTTTTATCTATAATAATAATGTCAGCAACTAACGCTGGTAACTACTCTCCAACGAACCAGATGAAATCATATTTATCATCGCTTATTGCAATGTAACGAATCCGTAGTAAGAATATTGGTACAACTCAGCTTTACACGGTAGGCTGGATGAGTCGAAATTACCGATTTTTTTTCAAAATTATCATCTGATTTTTTAGAACGGCATTTAAGTATGTATGCACATATGACAAATAAATTCTCTGAGATCTTCAATGCCTGTAATGTAATTCTTCATCATTTGTAATGATATTTTGAAAGGCTGACTGATACTGTTCTGATTGTTCTAGCTGTTTGAAGAGCCTAAGTTTACCTTTCCGGAAAAGATGTTTCCGTTTGTTGTAATACAATTATGGATTGAACAATCTTCATCTCATTTTTAGCGAGGACCAGAGCTTCTGATAATTTTGATACCTTAGATTAAATATTCTCTTAATTTTATATAACAATAAATTATCATTTTCATACTATTCTGATGAACTAATTACTTTAATGGTTGAATTATTATCTGGAAAATTAAATTTAAAATTGTCTGTACTTAAATAACATCGTATTGAAATTTCAGCAATACGGGAATGTTATATGACTTAATGAAAATGCCGGCATTCGCACGGCAGGACAGTGAGAGAAGGCTTTTCTAAAAACTAGGTTTATTGAAATTCTCCCACGAAAACGTTGCTAGCTCTTAGACTAGTAGAACTAATACCTTTTGGGCACGGTTTTTGAGAATTTTCTCACCAACTATTCATCTCCTTATAAAAGTAACATGGAAATTATTATTCTCAAAGACCTATATACTCTCCTGAAATTTTCACACATCAAGTTTCAAAAGCGAATAAAAAAATCCGCCCGTCCTGCGTCCAGAAGTTTCTCGAAAAGATATCATCACTCATCTATTGAGGTCCACTGCTAGACATAAGCCTCCTCTAGCCGTTTCCACTCTATTTCATGAAATTTTGTACAAAAATCAGTTGCATTGATCAAATGCATCTTATTGGTGATACATATACAGTGAAACCTCTACTAACTGACACCTCTATTGAACGGACACATTTTCATAGTCCGGAATTCAATTTATGCAAATCCTTCAGATAGTACCCTCTCTTGAGCGGACGCTCCTTTGGGCGGACGCGGACACCTATTTTTCTTATATTCGGTTACGAAACTCTCTCTTGAGCGGACAACCGAAACAAAAGCAACGTATACAGATTATTCTCCGCAAAATATTTTTAACGCTGACGAGACGGGGCTATTTTTCCGCGCCTTACCTAATAAGACCCTTAACTTGAAACATGAAAAATGCATAGGAGGAAAATTATCTAAAGAAAGGCAACGATACTTCACTGCTTAAATTTGGCTGGAGAAAAGGAAAAAATGTGTGGTTATTGGAAAGGCTAAAAAACAGAGAGCTTTCAAGAACATTAATGTCAGTGATTCACCAGTTTTTTAAATTAGTAATAAAAAGGCTTGGATGACATGTATAATAATGGAGGAGTTGTTGAAAAATTTGCATAGAATAATGGGTATGTAAAGGAGAAAAATGTTGTTATTTTTAGACAACGCATGTTCCCATCCGGAAGACATATGTGGGACAAACATTGAGCTAATTTTTTTACCACCAAATGGTACATCAGTTGTCCAACCCTTAGACCAAGGCATCATAAGAAATTTCAAAACTTTCAATCGAGCAAAAGTTGTTAAAAAATGGTTGTCTGAAATTGAACCAGTTGACAAAGCTGAAGTGCTGTCAAAGAACTCGCCAAAAATAAAGGGGACACAAAGGAGGTCTGAGTTTGAACTTCATTTCCAAAATCGTGTTTCGCGAAGAAATACACGACAGACATCATTATTAGATTCTTCCAGCCACTTCAAAAATCTGCATATATGTTTCATTTATATTTTATTGTTTCCAAAATTCTCTTGTTTTATAAAATATGTATGTTTATATTTTACTGTTATATTCAATTCATCTTTCAATCATTTGTGAGCATGCTCTCTCTTGTTCGGACACCTCCGTTAGGCAGACACTTTTTTACGGTCCCAATGGTGCCCGCCCAAGAGAGGTTTCACTGTAAATAAAATTTTATGATTTCGATGATGGCAACATCATGTGCGTCGGGAAATGTAGAGGTGCTAACTCAAAGATATTTGGTGAGGAGTTCTTCAAATGATAAGAAAACAAACAAATGGGCATTTCAGACCAAAGCTCTTCATTGAGGAAGTGCTCTTACAGCACTGAATGTTTTCTATTGTTGAAAAATGAAATGAATTTTTTGGGAATACCATCTTAATATATGGTGGTAATTAACATTAAGCACTTGATGACAAATAATGACAACAACGTTAACACACTAAATAGTATTTTTATTCAGGTGGTGACCTGAAGGAGAAACTTGCGAGGCAAAGGCAGATTTTGAATGCAAAGATAGGACTAACTGAAGCTGCAAAAATTGGAATAGACGTATCCGGGCTGTTCACAAACGAAGATTTGATTATTAAGATCGAGCCTGTGACGGTGACTGATAATAGAAAACCTCTACATGAATATATAACTACAGTAAACGACACCCTCAGTTGTCGAGAACGAAACCGAGCCAAAAGGAAAGCTCGGCAAGCCGTTGGTAAGAGATGTCGAGATATGAGTGAAGATAATTCAACAATGAGTGAAGACCTGGAAAAAAAAAAAATTAAAGTAGAAGTAACAGAGGATACGAACGAATTTGTATCTTCTATGGAAGGCGGGGATTCTATCGATTGGCCGTTGGAGTGGTTCTGTGATCAAATGAGCCAGGAGTTATTTAGTTCTAGTTGGGAGTCTAGACATGGTGCTGCTACTGCCCTTAGAGAAGTTATTTCAGTGCATGGTAGAGGGGCTGGAAAATCAATGAACCTCACTTCTAAACAGGTAAATTTTTGTTTATACATAATAGATACTGTGTTCCTTCTCCGAAGTAATAATAATAATAAACTTTATTCTGTTAATCAACATACAGTAGTTGTTCTCACAGAAATATTAATAACATTTTATATTAATCAGCTATATAATCTACTACAAGTCTAAGTATACTACCAATACTACCATATTAACTATATACCATATTCATTACCGTCATTCAAAAATCACACACTCAGATGTGCCTGCACACTTGCTCGAAATGTCCCCAGCGATGTAGACGATCTGATGGTTCTGGGTAGTGTGTTATAGAGTTCTACAGCGGCATAGCTAGGTCTTCTTCTTCCATAGTTTGTTTTGGTGTTCTTATCTAGATCGAATCTGTACCTATTTCTCGTATTATATTGATGGATGATGTTGTTTTCCACAGTTAGGCCATTTTTGAGCGCTCGTACTACTTACACGAGGGCTATATCATTTCGTCACGATATCTGTATTTTTCGAATTTTGAGCCGAAAATGGTCTCAAACGACTATGTTCGACTCACTGATGACGAATCCGTCGAAAAATTCGAGTCTGTCCGTCCGGCCGTATACACGATAACTCTCGAACGGAATGTCCTAGAAACTTGAAATTTTCAGGGTAGGTTCGAATCTCGAATGCCGCGGTTAAGTTCGTTATTGGGCAAAATTCGCCGAGGGGTTCCGTAAATATGGCCGCTCGAAATTTAGTTTTCTTGATAATTTCCAAACTACAGATTCGATCGTGGCGAAATTCTGTATACTAATGGAGAATGATATATTCAAGCTACATTTCTCTAGATCGCATGACCAGAACCATAGAAACCATAGAAAATCATAACTTTCTAACGGAAAGGCCTAGGGACTTGAAATTTTCAGGATAGGTGTAGATCTGAAATGTGGCGTTCACGTTTATCAATGAGCAGAATTATACTAGGGGTTCCGTAAATACGGTAGTTTGAAATTTTGTTTTCTCGATAATTTCGAAACTACGGATTCGATCGAGATACAATTTTTTATTTTAAACGAGAATGATATATTAAAGCAACATTTTGTCCAGATCGCATGACCAGAACCATATAAACCATAGAAAATTATAACTTCCGAAGGGAAAGGCCTTGGAACTTGAAATTTTAAGGGTGGGTTTGGATCGCGAATTTCACGGTCACGTAAATATGGCCGTTCAAAATATTCTGTTCCTGATAATTTCCAAACTACCGATTTGATTGGAATGAAATTTTGCACCTAGCTGAGGAATAATGTATTCAAACTACGTGCGAATTTTTGTGCAGATCGCATAACCAAGACCATAGATACCGTAGAGAATTTTAGCGAATTATCGAAAAAAAAATTGGTCACCTAAAGCACTGACTTGAAGTCTGGATTATCGCATTAGTTTGAAAATTTGTTTGACAGCTGTCAAAAATTTCCTCAATTGGTTTCCAAAACTGGAAAATGCGAATATACCTACAAGGTGCATGTAGGAGCGCTCAAAAGCTCCTGCCTTCACGGCAGAGCTTTTCGTAATTTTTTAGGAGATTGTTGGTGATCTCGTAAACAAACATATACGATTCTCTTTAATATAGCTTGTGTATAGGTAGAACAGGATAATTACTGTACAGTGATGAAGTAGGTGTATCAAATGGCAACTTGAATAGAAATTTCACTATTTTCTTTTGTGATCGTTGTAACCTATTTGTGTTGAACTAAGTGGTATTGCCCCAAATGATTAGAAAATAAGTTAGTACGCTGTTTATATGTGCGTTGAAGAACATAAGTTTTTCTTTATCTGTTAGGTAGTCACGTATACGTGAAATAGGGCCAATGAAACTACTGATTTTATTTATAACCGTGTCAATGTGGTTGTTCCATCCAAGTTCATCATCAAAAACCAAACCCAAATATTTGTAGGAGTTCAAACGCTTAATTAGACTTTTGTTTATCATCAGTGGGATATCTTGTTTTTTATTTTTTATGGCTCTAAACAACATGTAGACTGTCTTTTCTTCCTTAATTATGAGTTTGTTGCAACACAACCATTTATAAAAAGTAAGCAAAGCATTATTCGCTATTTTTTCGAGTTCCTTCAGATCCCTGTGGAAAAGTATTGAAACTGTGTCGTAATTATATCAATTTTTTGCCTTTGGATGCACTAAAGATATAAAATAAGTCAAATATATAGTTGAAACAACTATTCCTTAAATGAGATCTGATATTAATAAAAAAAAATTACTATATGGAACCAAAATGTTGGCATACTGTACTTAATAACAAATAAAGACATTGTAATATTCAAATCCAACAGATGGTGTGTTAAATTTTAATTTAAGTGTTTATGCTCCCGGAGCTAGCCCTTCATGAGATCAATTTTTCTGATTATCATCATCACTCAGCAGTCCAGTGCTGGAAATACACCTCCTTGGAATATTTCCACAGTTCTATCTGTGCCTTGAATATTCCTCCTCCACTCCTTTGAACGATGACGGAAAAATCATCTGAAGAGTTGACCAGGCCCCGACTCTGACAAAAAAAGGAACCTTTTATTTATTTGGGAAATGAATTGTTTTTTATCGTGAATGAATTTTTTTTACCCAAACTGAATTGATTATTGTCCAAAATGTCGAAAACAGCAGAAAAAAATTAATTTTATTATCATCCTGTACCTTGAAAACCATATTGTTTGGACATAATTATAAAAACTTCCTAGTCCTGAAATATTTTAAATACTCACCTTCCGTAGTTTCTAAACGTACTTAATTAACACCCTGTATATTATACATACTACAGCATTAATGGTATTTGAGAAATAAAATCATAAAATATTAAAACTTTCTTATATATTTTACATAGCACCTGTTATAGCTTAGTATCTGGCATTTCTTCAGACATTTTAACTGCCTGTTTTTTTACATTATATACTAATATGAGCCTGAAAATTGCATATTCAATTTGTTATGGAATTTACCTTTATTAATTTAATTGCACGTTTGGTTTCTGAACTACAATTTTTTAACAACTATTGCTCGATTAAAAGTTTTGAAATTTTTATGGTTTCTTGGTCTAAGGATTGGACGACTGATGTACAATTTGGTGGTAAAAAAATTTGCTGAATGTTTGTCAAAATTATGTCTTTCGGATGGGAACACGCCTTGTCTAAAAATACCAAATTTTTTCTGCTTTCCATACCCACTTTTCTATCCAAATTTTTCAACAACTCCTCCATTATTATACATGTCATTCAAGCCTTTTCATTTCTACTTTAAAAAACTGATAAATCACTGACATTAATGTTCTTGAAAGCTCCCCACAGGTTTTCATTTTCTCCAGCCAAATTTAAGCAGTGAAGAATTGTTAGCCTTTCTTTAGATAATTTTCCTCCTACGCATATTTCATGTTTCGAGGTAAGGGACTATGAAAATGTGTCAGTTCAATAGAGGTGTCCGCTTAATGGAGGTGTCCGTTAGTAGAGGTTTCACTGTATATCAATCCCCATTCCTCGTTTTATGTATTTTGAGATACCAATGGAATAGCCTGTTTCATCAAGTATAACACCACTTGATTCCACAACTGATTGATTTCCAATCATTCACGATACAATGTGAATTATATCGCGAATCAATACAAAATTAACTGCAACGAAAATTACTGATAATGAAAGAAATGAACAAAAAATTAATGGGAGGTGTTTAGCAGAGACTAGGGAGAAATGTATGGCGCTACGATCTTATCATGAGAAATTTGATGTAACAAATCTAAAATCACTCACAAAAACTGAGTAGTAATTCGCATTTTTCGCTTTTTTTGCTTCAAAAATTATTAAGTTGAATTGATTTAAATCGACAAATTACATAGCGTAGGTCGAAAGTATAAACCAAAAGAGCGGCGTCGCCACGGTTATCGAATGCACTTAATCTTGATCTGTATTATCGGGTCGATAGATTTGTCACGGCAGAATTTCAATTTTTTTTTAGGAAACTGTTTGAAGTGTCATGTTTTGAAATTCTTGCTATCACCAAGATAATTTGGAATAAGTTGTCGATTGGCATGTAGAAGAAGGTGCTGAACAGGTTGGTAGATACGCTTCGGGTGCAAAATAATAATAATAATAATCTCCTTTATTTCAGATTTTACATCGGAACATAGAAATTGAAATGACGCCAAAAGAAAATACCCACGATGCAGGCCATAAAACAAATTCTCAGAGCTGAAATATTCACTCAAATCATATGGCTCTGAATGAACAAGCATTTTCTTTTTAGTTCCTTGAATTTATCTTAATAATTACATTTCTTGATATTAACTAGTATCTCATTATTCAACCTTATACACATGTAGTATGGACCTTTCTCTGTAGCAGTCAATCTATGCTGCGGATAAATGAGATCTGATGTTCTTGTATTGTATCTATGATCTCAGCATACAAGAAAAATTTAATTATTTTTGAGAACAAATATTAGACACTTAAAAATGTACAAGCCATAAACAGTTAATAAACACACACTTTTAAATTTACCTCTAAATGATTCCCTAAACTTCATCTTGCACATGGGCCTGCATGAGCATCTCCAGATTGAATCTTATCATTTCTCCTCCAGTAAATTATTCCATATCTCAGACTAGACTCAAAGTAAGCATGATAAATAGTCTTCAAGGTACGCAAATTCATGTGACCAGATTTTTTCCAAAAATTCATCAATATGTACTCCCAAAAATTTTGTGTGCGATACGAGTTCCACTTCTTGATTTTTGAAAGTTTTGCTCTTGCGGACATCAAATTGAACCTGCTAGAAGACTACATGCCCCTATCGGTACTAGCCACTTTTTCGAAAAATTGTGAAGCAGTGTGCAACACAGTGTATAATAGAGAATTCGTTGATTTGGATGAAGGAATATTTACAGAAGAGCATTTTGATTTCAATCATAGAAATGGAGTAAAAGATGAAGAACAGGAGAGCGACGTAGAAGGAAGCATTATTACTGAAAGCACCAAAATAAAATCTGACAGCGAAGCTCTGAATTTTATAGAAGAGTTGAAAATATTTGCCCAAGAAGATTTTGTGGTCTTTCAACACCCTAAAAATCTTGAAACCCACTTCCAAACTCGTCTACTAATAGAAGAAAAAAAAATGACACAATCCAAAATAACCATTTTTTTCAAATTGTTCCTTTTTTAATGTGAATAATTTTGTTTTCTGTAATAGCTCAATATTTCTGAATTCATTTTTCTTTAATAAGGTCATAAATATATTTCAATAAATAATTTTTTTTTTCATTTCTCTTTGTATTTATTTTGCACCTTCCCACAAGCGTACACCCTCCACGTCCGGACAAAAAAGCTGGAACCGACGGTGTCCGCTCTTGGGAGGTTTCACTGTATATCATATTTATCATCACCAATAAAAACCTGTTGCTTTCTGTTTGACAGATACGATCTTATCCAATCGTTAGCTTTTCCCCCTATACCATATTGATCTAATTTAAAAAGTAAAAGGGCGTGGTCTACATAAGGATACATTAATAGAACCTTCCATTTCGAAAAGGGCACGAGTCACACTTTTGTTCAAAATCATGTTTTGGTGCCAGTGTATTCATGAAAGTAAGGCACACATTTCCTGTGAAAAGGGCACATCTGCATATACCACAAGCCAATGTATAAAGCGATCGAAAAGTACAGACAAGGACAAAAAACAGACTTTTTCTATTTCCAAGGTTTTCCAAGTGCACCCCAGGTCTTGTGACAACACGTGAATCAATAGATTGTGTTGTCAATCATGAATTCGAGCTCTTACAGAGGATGGGCACGAGGCCGCCCTCACCAAATAGTAGTACTCCTGCTTATGCTGGTAAATTGCCTATCAATGAAAAGAAAATGTCAGATTTGAAAAAATATATTCCTGCGGAGTACCAACGTTTTGAGCGCTCGTATTACTTACACGAGGGCTATATCATTTCGTCACGATGTCAGTATTTTTCGAATTTTGAGCCAAAAATGGTCTCAAACGACTATGTTCGACTCACTGATGACGAATCCGTCGAAAAATTCGAGTCTGTCCTTCCGTCCGGCCGTCCGTATACACGATAACTCTCGAACAGAATGTCCTAGAAACTTGAAATTTTCAGGGTAGGTTCGAATCTCGAATGCCGAGGTCAAGTTCATTATTGGGGGAAATTCGCCCAGGGGTTCCGTAAATATGGCCGTTCGAAATTTTGATTTCCTGATTTCTTCGAAACTACAGATTCGATCGAAGTTAAATTTTGTACTCAGATGGAGAATAACATATTCAAGATACATGCGAAATTTTGCCCAGCTCGCATGACCAGAACCATAGAAACCATAGAAAATTATAACTTTGTAATGGAAAGTCCTAGGGACTTGAAATTTTCAGGATAGGATGTGGATCTCAAATGTTGCGGTCACGTTCATCAATGAGCAAAATTAGACTAGGGGTTCCGTAAATATGGCCGTTTGAAATTCATAATTTCAAAACTATAGATTTGATCGTGACGAAATTTTGTATTTAAATTTAGAATGATATATTCGAGCTACATTTTTTCCAGATCGCATGATCAGAAATTCAGAACTATAGAAAATCATAACTTTCGAACGGAAAGGCCTAGGGACTTGAAATTTTCAGGATAGGTTCTGATCGCGAATTTCGCGGTTACTTACATCAATGAGAAAAATTAGACTAGTGAATATGGCTGTTTGAAATTCAGTTTTCTTGATAAATTCAAAACTATGGATTTGATCGTGACAAAATTTTGTATTTAAATTGAGAATGATATATTCAAGCTACATTTTTTTCAGATCGCATGATCAGAACCATAGAAAACATAGAAAATCATAACTTTCGAACGGAAAAGCCTTGGGACTTGAAATTTTCTGGATAGGTTCGGATCGCGATTTTCGCGGTAACCTTCATCAATGAGCAAAATTAGACGAGGGGTTCCGTAAATAAAGCCGTTCAAACTATTTTTTTCCTGATAATTTCGAAACTACTTTTGGATTGGAATGAAATTTCGCACATAGATGAAGAATAATGTATCCAAACAGACGATATTATCGTATGGTATAGTGTGCTGGGGAAACAGTTCCTGCTGTACATGCCTATTTGTGAAACGAATTTGTGTGTAGAACATAGTTCTACTCACTGATGACGAATCCGTCGGAAAATTCGAGTCTGTCCGTCGGTCCGTCCGTCAGCACGATAACTCTCGAACGGAACAACCTACAGACTCGAAATTTTCAGTGTGAGTTCAGTTTCTAAATGCCGCGGTTGAGTTCGTTAATGGGCCGAATTCCACCAGGGGTTCCGTAAATATGGCCGTTCAAAGTTTTGTTCTCCTGATTACTTGGAAACTACAGACTCAATCGAGATGAAATTTTGCACTCAAATGGAGAAAGACTTCGCCGTCGTGCACGAAAAATCGCGCGTGTATTAAAGACCTTTTTATCCACTTATACTCTAATATACTATTCATCAATATATGGAAGTTTCAGATAAATGAACAATCACGGCAAGAAAAGTTTCAGTATCCATAGCAACAATAAATAGCTGGAAATATTGATGGAAAAATATTTGGAAATTTAATCATGAAAATGCTTGTAACTTGAAAACGGTGTATTTTTTCGATGTTGCACCGATATACCTTTTTTTTGCAGAATTAATGACAAAAATACATAAATGGAGGAATTTCGCCGATATCCTCAATAAAAAAAAAGTTTCTGACCATTAATTGCTAGGGTCAGTCCGATCATGGCGATCTGGAAGACTTATGAAGAAGGTTTTGAAACAATCAGTACTGATATATTTCTTGACTCAGATTCAAAAAATTACAGGAATCACTTGAGTCGTTTGGAAGTTATTACAGAAAAACTGAATTCTGGGAATACCATTTGGAGGTACATATCTGCGCAGGCGGACGTCGTAGGACAAAAAATTAGAGCATTCCTGACTCGTCCTTATATACCCTATTCACGTCCTTCATTATCGTTTCTAGCAGAAATGAATTTAAAATTAGCGGAAAATTTACCACGCTCTCAACCGTTTCGATTGGCTAGGAGGGGCTTGGATCATGTGAGAATTAATGTCAACATGGTCGAATGCCTTCTTTGAATCTATGAAAAGACCAAACGCCAAATTTTTCACTTCAAAACAATTTGAAATAGTTAACAAATTGATAAAAAGCAGTTTTCGTAGATGATTTTCAAATATCCATGTTGAAATCGAGAAAACAGATTATTGCCATGCATGAAACCAAACAATCTTGAGGTCATTACCAGTTCAAAAATCTTAGAGAACGCAGGTAAAAAACTAATTCTTCTACAATAACCTAAGTCGAGTGGGTACCTATCCTTTTTGAGCGCTCGTACTTACACGAGGGCTATATCATTTCGTCACGATGTCTGTATTTTTCGAATTTTGAGCCGTAAGTGGTTTCAATATTTCAATTGCTTCAATTGAAATTTTGATAATGCTAACAGGTACATCATCACAACCACTACAATATTTGTTCTTCTAATGATCAGATAATTGAATCTACTCAACTGTACTGACAGGCTTGGGAAAAATAGAACTGTCATGTTCTTTTATGACATTATTGAGAACTGAAAAACTATCTTATCGATCTTATTTTACAATCCGATTTTTCAATTCTACCTTCAAAATTTCTTCCCACCTCTTAACAAATCATAATCATCCCTTTTGAACTGATTGTATTCCCGAAGAGCATGAGAAGGAACAAAGAATATGATAGTTCAGCAGTAATTTGCTAACATTCACTTATATTATTCATTAAAATGTACCACAAAAAGATTCATTAAATATTAGAGAATTTATTGAGCGCTCGTTCTACTTACACGAGGATTATATCATTCCGTCACGATGTCTGTATTTTTCGAATTTTGAGCCTAGAAACTTGAAATTTTCAGGGTAGGTTCGAATCTCGAATGCCGCGGTTAAGTTCGTTATTGGCAAAATTCTTCTATTGGTTTCTAAAACTGAAAAATGCGAATCTACTCACAAGGTAGATGAACGAGCACTCAAAAGCTCCTGACTTCACGGCAGTGCTCTTTATTTTAATTATTTTTTTGATAGTTGAAAAATATTTCGGCCTAACACGTTCAAAAAATCGAAAGTAAACATTTCTCATCATTTACTTCTTGTACCCGTACATATCGCTCCCTTCGTAATATGAAGGCACAAAACGAAAAGCAGCTAGTTGGGAAAAGTGTTTGAAGATCCAAAATTGTTACATTCCAGTTGATTTTTCCAATAAAACTCTTGATATTCTAGTTATAAATGGGATTTTCTTCAGATTTATATCCAAAATATACTAACTGACAAAGAAACTGCAACACCCAGAAGGAGCTGGCCTACTCTTAGTAGGTACTCTACTTCGATTTTGGGCATTATCAAACCACGCTCAACCAATCTCATAACAGTGGTTGCCGTAGTTGGATTTCTGTTCGTACGGTTAGCGATTTCTCAAAATGACGTAGACCAATAATTCGAGCCCTTTGAAATTCACTTAGCTGGCGATAAATTCCGCGTACACGTGCTCTAGGCATTTTAACAACAACTAAACATCGACTTTGGATCTCCTAGAACTGCTGGTTAGTTGTAAAATTTAAAAAATTTGCCAAAAACTACTACAATATTTAAGTAACAAAAAACGTTTACATGGAAAAACCTTCTCGATTTTGTTCTCCAAATTTTAATCATTTACTCCTTGCTATACTTTCTATGTTGTACCAAATAAAATTTAAAATTTAAAAAGCTCCTTTTGGTTTTCTTTCCCAACAAACTACTTTTCGTTTTGTGCCCTTTAAATTACTAAGGGTGAAATATACATAAATAAAGCTAAGCTTTATTGAAGAAAATTTTGTTGTTTTATTGTATTTGAAGATTTTTTCCCCTCCGAATTTCCGAGTGAATCTACAATCTACATGCATCGGTATTTAGGATTTAGCGAGTTTTTCAACGGGCACCGCAATTAATCCGAATTATAGTCGAGTCCAAATACAAATATCAAATATTTCATTAGACAGAACTGTAAAGAAGTTTTAGTTTTCAGCGTCTGTCAAAAGAAGGCCAAAGTTGCGACTGAACAAACGAACGGAATGTATAGGATAGAGGATCGCTAAAATTGAACGTTTTAGCACTCGTCAAAATTAAGCGGAGGGGTTTTACTTTTAAATTTGGGAAGTCGATATCATTTCACAAAAATTATCAAGTTAAAACATCTCGCACGCCATTATGCATACTTTCATGTACATATTTCATTATCATCGTCAATTTTTTTTTTCAGATGTATGAATCTCGTCAGATATGGTCGGAAGATATGGCAATAAGGCTCATATGTGTTTTGGCATTAGACAGATTCGGCGACTTTGTTTCTGACGCTGTAGTTGCTCCTGTTAGAGAAACTTGTGCCCAAACCCTTTCAGTAGTACTGAAATTAATGACAACAGAGAGTTGTTTGGAAGCATTAAAATTACTTCTACAGCTCTTGGATTATAAAGAATGGGAGGCTAGACATGGAGGTTTACTAGGACTGAAGTATTTGTTAGCTGTTAAAGAAGGTATGCATTGTGCAAAATTGAGTTTTGAAATAGTTTGTGATGTTTTCATTAGTTTGTATATTCATTTGAGTAAGAGCAATACAAAGTTTTGAATATCAAATATTATAGCATGTGTAAAAAAAATTATATTCTATGTTACTTTTAGATATAACTAATTTATTACTGCCACAATCGTTTCCCTATATTTTAAATGGATTGTCCGACCCGGTGGACGATGTTGGGGCAGTTGCGGCTTCATCTCTGATTCCTGTGGCTGAAAAACTAGTTGAATTGGTTCCCGCATCTGTGCCCCAAGTAGTTGATAAACTTTGGGAACTCCTTGCTGAACAGGACGAACTGGCAGCTGCTTGTAACAGTTTCATGGGTTTATTGGCTTCTATTTTGAACCTGCCTAAAGCTCAAGCTCTATTACCACCACAAAATTTGAACAACGTAAGTATTACAGTATTTTCATTGTCAAGATAATGAAATTCATATTTGAATTGATCATAATGCTAATTGTTGATACGATGCTCCAATTTAACATGTATACTTGAGATATCTCACAAAGCAAATTTTTTTTCGAGTACCATTCCTCAAAATTCTACTGTGTTGGAAATATACTTACTGTTGAATTTACTTGAATAACTTTTTTTTCATATCAGGATGGTCATTTCGAATAATTTGCATTTTGACGTTTGGTTTATATTATTTATGTTTCATATTTTTCGAGTGACACATTAATAGTCTTAATGGAAAAAATATCATTGTTTTATTCTCACACATGAGAATTGCTGTTATTAATATTTCTTTTGTTGCAGGCATTTTTCTTGAAATTTCTCGTTTCTAACTGAAAGTATATTTCCATTTTCTAATAATTAAATATCTGACATTGGATTCATTTCCATTCCTAACCTAACCTAACAGAAATAATATTTCCATCTTCTAATAATTTAATATCTGACATTGGATTCATTCCATTCTGGGGCAATGTTCTGTATGATTTTTCAGGAGGTTTTTCTAGGGGTCTAATATTGGAGTTTTCATCGCATATGGAATCTTCTATCTAATGACACTGGTTTGTTGACCACTTTAACAATTCTTCTTGAGGGAGCATATAAAAATCGTTATGAGAAAGGGCTAAACTATTTTGTGATAGTTATCAAAATTTTCACATATCATAACATTTCTCATAAAAATTTGAAAAGCACTGCCGTGAAGTCAGAAGCTTTCGAGCGCTCGTTCATCCACCTTGTAGGTATATTCGCATTTTCCAGTTTTAAAAACAAATTGAAAATTTTTTCAAACTAAGGCGAAACTTCAGACTTCTCGTCAGTGCTTTTGGTTATTTTTTGTCGATAATTCGGTAGAATCTTTTACGGTATCTATGGTCTTAGTGATGTGATCTGGACAACATTTTCCACGTAATTTGAATACATTATTCTTCATCTATGTGCAGAATTCAATTTCAATCCAATGAGTAATTTCGAAATAATCAGAAAAAAAATATTTTGAAGGGCAATATTTACGGAACCCCTGTTCTAATTTTGATCATTGATGAACATGACCGCGAAATTCGCGATCCAAACCTACCCTGAAAATTTCAAGTCTCTAGGCCTTTCCATTCGAAAGTTATAATTTTTTATGGTTTCTATGGTTCTGGTCATTAAAATACAAAATTTCGTCACGATCAGTACTTTTGAATTTATCAAGAAAACTAAATTTCAAACGACCATATTTACGGAACCCTTAGTCTAATTTCGCTCATTGATAAAATTGACCGCGACATTTGAGGTCCACACCCATTCTGAAAATTTCAAGTCTCTAGGCCTCTCCATTACAAAGTTATTATTTTCTATGGTTTCTATGGTTCTGGTTTTGCAATCTGGACAACATTCTCCATGTAGCTTGAACACGTCATTTTCCATCCGAGTGTAAAATTTCACCTCGATCGAATCAGTAGTTTCGAAGTAATCAGGAGAACAAAATTTCGAACGGCCATATTTACGGAACCCCTGGTCGAATTTTGCCCAATAACGAACTTAACCGCGGCATTTGAGATTCGAACCTACCCTGAAAATTTCAAGTTTTTAGGATATTCCAGTTATCGTGTATACGGCCGGACGGACGGACAGACTCGAATTTTCCGACGAATTCGTCATCACTGAACCGAACCTAGTCGATTGACACCACTTTCGGCTCAAAATTCGTAAAATACAGACATGACGAATTAATATAGCCCTCGTGTAAGTAGTACGAGCGTTTAAAAAAGATGGATATTAAAAATAATAAAATCTTATTTTCAAAAATAACTTTTATATGACGTAACTGATAATAATTCTCTGAACGATTTACTGGTATTATCTTTGATCTTTAATTAATTCCGCATATTTGGCAGAATAGTTTCATGCAGAATTATATTCAATCTTGCGAAACTCACTGCGGCTTGAATTTCATCTATAGTGTTTTCGATCACCCTGATTTCAAATGCCATAAGATGCGTTTGTTCGACTTCTCGAAGTTCTGGAACCAATATTTCGTAATTTGAGATTACAGTAATGTTCGCTTATAACGAACTTCAAGGGACCGTCAAAAACAGTTCGCTATAAGCGAAGTTCGCAATAAACGATAATACCTATCAAGTTATTATTTTTATTAAGGCCTATACATGTATGTATGTATATTGTATTCTCGATCTGAGTGCAAAATATCATCTATATCGAATCAGTTGTTTCTAAGTAATCAGGAGAACAAAATTTCGAACGGCCATATTTACGGAACCCCTGGTCGGATATCGCCCAATAACAGACTCAACCGCAGCATTCGAGATTCGAACCTACCCTGAAAATTTAAAATTCCTAGGTCGTTCCGTCCGAGAGTTATCGTGTTTACGGCTGGACGGACGGACAGACAGACTTTTTCGACGGATTCGTCATCAGTGAATCGAACATTTTCGATTGAGACCATTTTCGGCTCAAAATTCGAAAAATACAGACATCGTGACGAAATGATATAGCCCTCGTGTCAGTAGAACGAGCGCTCAAAAAGTTATTTTGTTTCAAAATTGGGGACATAGTTTACAAAAGACTAATTTGAAAAATTTTCAGGTTGTCACATTTATTTGGCATTGGATTTTAGGGAGTGCTAATTATGTTTACCTCGGTATTGTTCAGAAAAGTTTTCAACATTGCGGTTCAAGGTTCAGTCTTATAACTAACTCGCCTTTTTCAAATCCATATCCATACGATTTCTCTCTTTGGCGTATAAATTGTTCAGTGAACTGAACACCCGTTCACAGTAAACATTGCTTACAGGGAATTGACAACACAAATGATATGATTCTCTCAAAAATTTTCAAGTCGTTCTGGTTGCATTTTGGAAAAAAAATAAGCCCGAATTTTGGAGTGCCACGTGTCACGTGGCGATCCGCCCTCGGCCTCCACTCTACCGTTCCCTTCGATAAAAGATTGAACGTTAAAGCGCGTGGTAATTTTTCCTAGAGGAATTCCGAAGAAGCTATTTGTCTGAAGATTTTGAGATTTCTCGGGAGTCGGAGATCTTTGAAAATATCGGGAGGATCCAGACGGCCATCTGGCAACCCTACAGGCACAACTGGCGGCAGTACGCATGGGCAATGCCATCGCTCGAACTTAGACGCGGTCGAAAGATTCCGGGGAATACCCGATTTGTTCGTTATAACCGGAATATTTTTCGAATATACCAAAAATTAAGGTTCGTTTCATCCGAAAGTTAGTTATAAACGGGTTGGTTACTTCCGAAAAAATTAACACATGATTGATGATACTTTAGTTCGTTCCCTAAAAATTGGTTCGTTATTAGCGAAAGTTCGCTAAAAGCTGAGTCGTTATAAGCGAACATTACTGTATATCAATCCACTTGTTTTTCAGGTCGTTAGCGACTTCCTTTTGTTCCTTATTAGTGCCTTTCCATTTTTCTCTATGCTATCAAAGTAATTTTATATAATTCTTCATCATCAGAATAACATGCTTGAAAATTTTTCACAAATATTAATCAATCCTATTCTAAATTTAATATTTTCATTAAGAAGTTCTTCAAGAACTTTAACCTTCATTGATTTTGAATGTTTCAAACAAATGTAATGTTCACAACCTACTCTTTGGTTTTTAAGATTTTCATTTCACTTTGATACTGGATAATTTTTCTTCTATCTCATTTATATCGATATACTTAATTAAGGTTACGATTTTTAAATTAGATTCTAAAAAAATCAACATTTAGGTCACCATATACAAATATGGTATCAACTTTATCGATAAATCAATGCATGGCATGTGAAATAATACCTAAGAAGTTCTCAAAATTACCCGTGCTGGGTCTGTAAACACTTAAAATACCCACTCGATTACTATGAGCCATCACCATAATCCCACACACCTCACACTCCATCTCTTCGGAAAATTTTGAAACGCACACTGTGCTTTTTACGAGAGCGACAGAATTAGTCCGGTTGTGAGTAACCAGGAATCACCATTGAACCATTATTAGACTAGGGGTTTCGTAATATTTTTTTCTTGATAATTTCCAAAGAACTGATTGGATTGGAATGACATTTTGCACATAGATGGAAAATGATGTATTCAAACTACGTGCGAAATTTTGTATTGATCACATCACCAAAACCATAGATACATAATTCTAGCGAATTATCGAAAACAAAATTGATCACTTAGCACTGACGTGGAGTCTGAATTTCGCCTTAGTTTGAAATTTTTTTTGACAACTGTCAAAGAGTTTTTCAATTTGTTTCTAAAACTGGAAAATGCGAATCTACCTACAAGCTACATGATCAAGCGCTCAAAAGCTCCTCACTTCACGGCACTGATTTTATAATTTTTTATAATAAAAAACAATTTGGCTCGTCATTTTATTTTGTATACCTTCATTGGATGATTTTTTGCGTATGTGAAACTCAAATCTTATGGTAAAAATCGAGTCTCCTTGTACATTTAATTTCAGAAATGCAGAATTACGTTCAATTATGTTCAATCAAGTAATATTTTAGGAGAATACGTAGTTTGCACTCACTTTCTACATATATTGAGGAAAAATAACATTCTATCCTATTCTTCTAGTTATCTAATAAAAAGAAGTTATTGCTTCAATTTGAGATATGAATAGCTTTAAAGTTTTTATTGTTATCGATGTATTTTATATCTGAGTACAGAGTGTTCACCATTTTCAGGTCGTTCCACGATTATGGCCATTTCTGAGCCATAGCACATCGTCTGTTAGAAAAGCAACTCTCCAAACTTTACATACACTCACAGAATCACCGTCAAAGGATATCACCATACCTTGGGATGCCCTTCTACTTCAGGAAGCATTACGACATGTGTTTCAAAGAGTTCTAGTAGAACCACTATCAGGTATTAGAGAAGTAGCTGAAAAAGTTTGGAAGAACCTCGTGAAAAATTCTGGACTGGTAGAACTCTTACATGCTGCATGCCCCTTCATTACAGTGTGGCTGGTTTTGAGTATGCAGGTTACAAAGATTCCCATTGATTGTGCATTGTTGATATTTGCGAGTACCCATAGAAAGAAGAGCTCTATTGAGGGTTTGCATACATATGACAATAGCATAGTGGCACCTAAGTGGTACATAGGAGGTAAATTATTTCAATACTCTAAGAAGAATTAATCTGTTATTTAGCCCTTAAGAGATGCTTTGCCAATCACTTCAAAGGAATTTGACTAACCAAAACATTTCAATAATGTCCAGGGTATGAATTTTTCCTTAGATTTTTCTGAATTAATAGTTTTCATAATCAAGGAAGATATTTATCTATTTGCAATATTGTTACTCTTATTTGCCATGTGAAGTGGATGACATCATATAACCAGTTTATTCCAAGAGTGGTGTTATCAGAGATCAGTCACCTGTTAATTGAAGACTGATAGCTTCTCGAGGTGCAGATGGTGCTATTCATAAATGTCCTCATTCATCCTTTATTATGACATATGTTATTGTCTATGCGCCTTTTTCAATGATTCATAAGAATAAATGACTATATATTGTAACGAACTTAGGCCGGACCTGTCGTGTCTCTCGGACGTAGGCGGCAGGACAGAGCGAGACGCGGTGTTTCTAGAGGAATCGAGAAAGAGGTTTCTCGAATATACTGGAAAGCTCCAGAACTAGAGCGGTATAAATATAGGTGGACATCGGCGCGGAAGGGTCCGTACAGAATTGGACTTGATAGTTTGTAGATAAATTATCTAGTGGTGTAAATGAATTAGTATCAGTGAGCTGTAAATGAATTATTTTGAGAAGAACTTGGACTATATTCATTACAGAGGTGTTAGAAATAAGATTTTTGAATAAATAAGTGCTTCTCGTAGTGAACAGCTGATTCGCGGAAAATAAACTGATTGAACATTTAACGTAAAACTGGGTTTTTCGTTCAAAGACGAAATTACGAGAAAATTGCGTCTTGTGGAATTAAAAGTCGCGAATTTGAAACAGGAATTGGAGGAAAGGGAACTAGAAACAACGGGTAAAAAGATAGTTCTTCAAGAAAGACTTGCAGAAGGACTTATTCAAGAAGGTGGGATCCCGAAACATTTTTATTCGAAGTTCCCGGAGTTGAATTTAGTTCGATAATGTATAAACTCGAGGAAAATTCTAGAAGCTTGAAAAAAGATCTGCAAGAAAATTCTAGAAACGCAAAAGAAGATTCGGAAGAAAAATTTCAAGTGACTACCAAATCCCTGGAGGAAAATTCTAGAAATTTGAAAGAAAAGATTCAAGGGACTATCAAATCCTTGAAAAAGATCTTCAAGAAACTCTGGAGGAAAATTCAAGAAACCTAGAAGAAAAGTTTCTAGAAATCTGGAGGAAAAACTCGAAGAAAATTCTAGAAACCCGGAGGAAAAGCTTCAGGAAAATGCGCGAAAAGCCTGGAAGGCCTAAAAACAGGAACTATGTGGTGTAGAAGAAATTATAGAGACACAGATGGATAACCTGCTGATCTGGGAGCTGCCATAAGGAAAGTGATCAAAGAAGTGTTACCTGAGAGAAGACCAATAAAATGCAGGAATTGTGGAAACATAGGACATGTGCGTAGCAAATGCCCAGATGACGGCTCTCATTGCCAACGAGCAGAAGAGAATGTAGCAACACTTTGTAGAACCAGGGTGGTAGATGACAACTGAAATGACAGCAATATTCAGAAAGACCAAGGGAAAGATCTAGAACTTGGTGTAGTCATCAGCTGGAAAAAGTGCTATCAAAGACCATCATGGCAGAAAATTGCAGGTTACTCGCCAGCCGTTTAATCCTACTGGGCCCAATGGCATTCTTTCACTCTGGAGAATGGGATACTGAAGCTTGTGTTGGAGTCCGAGATTGGTGAAAAAAACCTTGCAGAAAGTGAGGCATCGGTTCTACTGGACTAGTTGTCGAGATAATGTTCAGGACTGGTGCAGAAAGTGCGCTGTATGTGCTGCTAGCAATGGACCTCGAATACGACCTAAGGCCCCGATGCGTCAGTACAATGTAGGCAGCCCATTCGAGAGAATCGCTATCGATATCGCCGGTCCATTTTCCGAATCCGACCAAGGAAATAAATACATCCTAGTGGCAATGGATTATTTCAGTGAATGGGCCGAAGCCTATGCCCTACCCAACCAGGAAGCTGTCACCGTCGCCGGCGTTTTGATGAAAGGGTAGATATGTCGATTCGGTATTCTATTGAAGCTACACTCAGACCAAGGCAGGAACTTTGAATCGAAAGTGTTTCAAGAAATGTGTCAACTGCTGAACATCAACAAGACAAGGACCACGGCGCTTCATCCGCAGTCCGATGGAATTATGGAGCGGATGAACAGTACAATCCACCGCTACTATCCACTGCAATACATGAATAAACTGGCCAAACCCCCTGCTAGTATTGTAATGCGCCGAGGACTGCGATTCCCATGTGACCTGCAGTTTGGGATACCACCGGGACAAGACACTGCGGGAGAGGACTATGTCAGCAACTTGAGACATATCCATGAACGAGTCCGGTTAAACATCCAGAGCGCCAGCGATAGAATGGAGGAGACGTATGACATCAAGGCCGAGGCTGGAGGGTTTCAGGATGGTGACCTGGTTTGGCTGCACAACCCCAAACGTAGTTGTGGACTATCGCCAAAATTGTAGAACTCTTGGGAAGTTATATAATAATGAAAAGGAAGGAGATGGAGCACTGAGCCGGTTTTGGTCATGTTTCCACGCATTTTTCACCTCTTTCGGAACATTTTAACGAAAAATCAAGATTGAAGTTTTGTAGAACTACACTTCTACTTTCAAAATCCGTTTTGTAAATTGAAATCGGACAACTTCCGACGCATCCAGCTCTTCCGGAAAATAGTGCCTTGAATAATTCAAATCGCAATTACGCAAAAACGATTTATCCGACAACGCCTGGGTTGTGCACACTTGAAGTGCCTATTAACCACTACTTCCATTCGGAAAGCCAGAGCTACAACTTTATAATTGGCCGAGTTATGAAGTTTTGAAAAAATGCTGATTTTTACAGTTTTTTCGGCTTTCCTCCGGTAATGATGACCCGATTGAGTTGCACTAGCTATATAATTAGTCTGTTGAAAGTATCAGCACCGCTCAGATTTGGTTCAGATTTTACAAGCAAAAGACTAGAAAAACCCCGTTTTTTTGGTGTTTCTTCGAAATTACAAGAAAAGTAATCATATTTGCGAGTCGAAAACATATCACTAAACATCCACGGACCACCCCACGTAACCCCCCACTCGCGGTTTCCTTCTACGATCTTTGTCACAGAATGATCCTTCATCTGCTCTATTGCCTGGTCTACTGGTGAATCTAGCCATTCTGAAATTGTCCTGTGGTCTCGATAGGCTGGACTGGAGAATCATAAGAAGTACGTTGGAGACGATATTCAAATCCAGCGACGTAGAGATCTTGGTTTCCTGTAATCATCTTGCACGACCAAATATGAAGACCGTGGCTAGTCATTTCCATCCAACTTCGCGATACAGATATGGAGAGTCATGCAGGTATCGCCAAACTCCGAGGATGGACGAAATGTCTTTGAGAAGGGGGCAATGTAACGAACTTAGGCCGGACCTCTCGTGTCTCTCGGACGTAGGCAGCAGGGCAGAGCGAGACGCGGTGTTTCTAGAGGAACCGAGAATGAGGTGTCTCGAATATACTGAAATGCTCCAGAACTAGAGAGGCATATATATACAGGGTGTTTCATTGGTAAATATACATACGTTAACCTGAGGTAGAGCTACCCTGAACGAGCCCAAAAAACATATATGTGATAGGTCTAATTAACTTCATAGCCGAGATACAGGGTGATTTATGTATTCATCAATATTTTCAATGGCTTATAACTTTTGAACTATCCAGTATAATCGATTGATATTTGGAACGTAAAACACACTTCCATGGGTGAATCGATTCATCTTTGAGTTGATCAGAAAATCCAGGTTCTTATCAGAAAATATGGCCCTTTTCGCAAGCTGAGATTCAACACCCAGTATGAAGGAATATTGGAAGTTTATCAAAATATTCGGAAAGAGCAGAAAATTTTCGATAGGCATCATTAGATTTCAGTGTCCCGGACGTTGTTTGACCCATCAAAATTTTTGTCTAAAGATTTAATTCGATAGTAAAATTCCACTCTCTTCACAATAATGTCGTACATTGAGATTGAATTCGAAAAATTGTTTGTTGGGCTGATGGAATAATTGTATTTTCTTAATATTCTAAAGAATAATTTCAAGAATTTTTCAGAAAAATATTGATTTTGAATCATTTATTCTAAATGATCAATGGTGAAAAAATAACTAAACAAATGAGTAAACAAGACTACATGTGGATTTTATTTAGCCCATCGATGCAAATTCCTCAAATTGAAGACTCCATCCCTCTGAAATATGGCTCTTCATGGGCGGAAGAAAATCCACACACAGACAGCTACATGAAATCCCAGTACAAATTTTCAATTAATGTATTGTGTGGAATTTATAATGATCGATTGATTTTGCCTCACATTCTGCCAAGACGTCTTACTGGTGTTATTTATTTGGATTTCCTTCGAAATAATCTGCCTGTACTACTCGACGGTACGAACATTGCAAGAATGTATTTCCATGATGGGGCTCCCTCTATTTTAGAGCTTTTGTTAGGAACTTTCTCGATAAGAACTTTCCAAATACGTGGATAGGCAGAGGTGGACCGCATGCATGGCCTCGTAGATCACCAGATTTCAATCCTATCGATTATTTCGTTCAGGGTTATTTGAAATCTTCAGTATGTGCGTTTGAGATTGAAAGTGAGGATATTCTCCTACAACGAATCGAAGTTGCCTGCAATAAGATCCGTAGTGTTCCAAAAATGATCAAAAAGGCTATAAGACGTAATTTGAGAAGACCAAGAATGTACATGGAGCAAAACAGTGGCACGTTTGAGCAACTTTTATGATTTTTTTCAAATGTTTTACTTGTTTACTCATTTGTTTATTTATTAACTGACTGTTGATCATTTTGCATGACAGAATCAAAATCCATATTTTTCTGAAAAATTCTTGAAATTATTCATTAGAATATGAAAAAAAATACAAATATTTCATCAGTCCAACCCAAAATTTTTCGAATTCAATCTCAATGAACGACATTATTCTGGAGTGAGTGAAATTTCACTATCGAACTGAATCTTTAGACAAAATTTTTGATGGGTCAAACGACGTGCGAGACACTGAAATCTACTGATCCCCATCGAAAATTTTCTGCTCTTTCCGAATATTTTAATAAAATTCCAATATTCCTTCATACAGGGTGTTGAATCTCAGATTGCGAAAAGGGCCATATTTTTCTGATACGGACCTGGATTTTCTGATCAACACAAAGATGAATCGATTCACCCATGGAAGTGTGTTTTACGTTCAGAATATCAATCGATTATACTGGATAGTTCAAAAGTTATAAGCAATTGAAAATAATGTCGAATACATAAATCACCCTGTATCTCGGATATGAAGTTGATTAGACCTATCACATATAGGTTTTTTGGACTCGTCTAGGGTAGCTCGAACTCAGGTTAACGTATGTACAGTTACCAATGAAACACCCTGTATATAGGTGGACATCGACGCGAAAGAGTCAGTACAGAATAGGAATTAATAGGGTGTAGATAAATTATTGAGTGGTGTAAATAAATTAGTATTAGTGAACTGTAAATAAATTATTTTAAGAAGAACTTGGACTATATTCATTACAATATCTTTATATACAGGTCTTGAAAATTACATTGGACATATAGGATATTCATGCATAAGAAAGAGAACCTGAACGTCCAGTCGAACAGTGGAATAATGAAAATAAATGCGCGTTATGATAATGAATAATACAGTATTGAACTAAACGAAATCCCCTTTCTCTCTCACACATATCATCGGCGCTGGTGAAAGTGGTTGTTCAAAATGTTGAGTGTGACAGTTTTTGTCAATGTCGAAATAACGACATTGAAATTAATGATCATTACACTAATAATAACTACATTTTTGTCGCTGAGGTGAAAATAACGATCTGAAAATAAGTCTTCAGTTCGGAACCGAGAATTTGTATTCTTCCGGAGTACTAACCTATAAGAGAAAGGTATATAATCAAGACACTAATCTGTCATCTCAAAGGGGAGTTAGGTAATGAAAAGTAATGTTTTTCAAACATAACCTTATAACTTAAAATGCTCCTCAGGAGTTGGTTATCAAATTGTAGTGTTAGATGTTGTTACTGTTAATGCAAATAGAAATAACTTATCATTATTTTCAGGTTGCGAAACAACCCCATTGAAAGTTAGAGAAAGGAACGCCGTAGAAGTTCGGTGTATGTTAACAAGAATGTTAGGTTTATTATCTTGTTACATCGTGCAAGAAGCCCCAGGTATAGACTACACTAATGGTATCGATAAACCATTGGATTCTTATGAAAAAATTTTACTTTCACATTTATACTCTAAATCTGCCATGCAGAGGATGGTAGCCAGCATGGTAATATCTGAGTGGGCGAGGCAATCCCCCCAGACCCCCCTATGTCCTCCAATGCTGAGGGAAAGGCTGCAGGTCTGTTTGACAGAGTGTATTTATTTCGATGAAATAGCCCTGAGTTTCACGAAATTGGCCCAAGAAACTAAAGATTTTATATCCACTTTGAAGCACTACAAGGTTCCCGTTAACAGTGACAACGAGTCTGTGCTAACCTTGAATCATATACACGAATTGACGGGCTCCACCATGCAGGAAATTATAGTCAGCTTCAAACTAAAAAGTAAAGTTTATGATAATTTAGAGGAGAGGCGTTTGAACATTCAAGGCAGTGTTCTTCAGATTAGTAATGAACAATTGACGATGAGCATTAGCACTTTGGGTAAGTTGAATGAATTCTTATTTACTGGCCTCAATTCTTTGCAGCATGTCTGCATCAATCTGTCATACGCGTACCGACGTTGTTCTAGCGCGCACGGCTCCATCTCAACGACTAAAATGTAAATGAACAAGGGAAACGTTGGACACCAGTCACGTGCCCTTTCCACCACGAACGCCCGAGTACAACCCAATTCAAATACATTCGGTTTCCGTGAATGACCCTGTATATATATGAATGGAATTAATTTTTAGTGGATGACTTTTGTGTCAATGGACGTGATTATTATTGATTTTTGTTCCAGCTGCTGTATCTGGGGCTGTTGTTATGTTCAATGCTCTTCCAGACAAGCTCACCCCCGTTGTTAAACCACTAATGGAAGCGGTTCGTCGTGAAGACAACGAGAGTTTTCAAAAACTAGCCTCTGCACATTTAGCAATACTTGTTGACCAGTGCAGAACGAGAATACCTTGTCCTAGTGATAAAATTATAGTAAATTTATGTACATTCTTGAAGTGTGATCCCGATTTCACCCCAATTATTCTGAAAACTGGATCATCTAATAATTCCTCGATTAAGCAACAGAATTACAGTGGTATTTTGACTTTGCTGAAACAACAGAAGAATGCTGAAAAAATTGCTTTTCGTCGACAGAATAGTATGGGTAGAGGACCCGGGAGACCCCCAGTGGCGGAGGTACCTATAGATGAGTTGTTGAAAGAAGAAGATGAAGTGCAAAAAGTGAATCGCACTCAGAGACGTGGGGCTTCTTTTGCCCTCACTGCCATTGCTAGTCATTTTGGAAAGGATTTACCTGATAAGTTGCCTAAATTTTGGGAATTTGTAGTTGGTAAGTATTTTGAAGAGTATTTTTGAGCGCTCGTACTACTTACACAATGGCTATTTAATTTCGTCACGATGTCTATATTTTTCGAATTTTGAGCCGAAAATTGCCTCAATCGACTATGTTCGACTCACTGATGACGAATCCGTCGGAAAATTCGAGCCCGTCCGGCCGTAAGCACGATAACTCTCGAACGGAACAACCTAGAGACTTGAAATTTTCAGTGTAGGTTCAGATCCCAAATGCCTCGGTTAAGTTCGTTAATGGGCCAAATTCCACCAGGGGTTCCGTAAATATGGCCGTTCAAAGTTTTCTTTCCCTGATTACTTTAAAACTACAGATTCGATCGAGATGAAATTTTGCACTCAAATGGAAAATGAGGTGCTTTAGCTACATGCGAAATTTTGTCCAGATCGCATGACCAGAACCATAGAAAATTGTAACTTTTGAACGGAAATGCCTATAGGGACTTGAAATTTTCAGGATAGGTGTGGATCTCGAATGTCGTGATCACGTTCATCTATGAGCAACATTATACAAGGGGTTCCGTAAATACGGTCGTTTGAAGTTTTAACTCTCGAACGGAACAACCTAGAGACTTGAAATTTTCAGTGTAGGTTCAGATCCCAAATGCCTCGGTTAAGTTCGTTAATGGGCAAAATTCCACCAGGGGTTCCGTAAATATGGCCGTTCAAAGTTTTGTTCCCCTGATTACTTGAAAACTACAGATTTGATCGAGATGAAATTTTGCCCTTTAATGGAGAATGACGTGTTCAAGCTACATGGAGAATGTTGTCCAGATCGCATAACCAGAACCATAGAAACCATAGAAAATTGTAACTTTTGAACGGAAACGCCTAGGGACTTGAAATTTTCAGGATAGGTGTGGATCTGAAATAGGGACCTTTACACTAACGCTCCAGTCGCGCGCGACTGGAACGGCTCGACCAAATTCGCGCGCGACGGCGTAGAGTGAACGCAATTTTTCACACGCTCCAGTCGCGCGCGACTGGAACGGCTCGACCAAATTCGCGCGCGACGACCTAGTGTGAAGGCAATTTTTTACACGTTCCAGTCGCGAGCGAAAATCACTCGCGATTTTAGCGCGCGACAGTCACGCGCGACTGGAGCGTAAGTGTAAAGGTCCCTATTGTCGCGTTCACGTTTATCAATGAGCCGAATTATACTAGGGGTTCCTTGAATACGGTCATCTTGTATCGCCTAAACTAATTGCCTTAGGATACAAAAAAAAAATAACTTTTCTGAAAGGCCTGGATGACCTGCATTCACCACCCAAAGTGGCCAAACACTCATGAAACACCCTGTATAAACGAGAAAACAAATCATATGTTTATTCGTTGCTCAAGGGAGCAAGTTTGAAGTGCCAAACACGATGTTGACGCTGAGACTCCAGAGTCTATTTGGAAATATACAGAAAATACAAACAGACCACAGAGATCCAACCTCTTGATTTCCATCCAAATTGGCATCCCAAAATCCTAATGTTTTCTTTTTATTTCTGTAGCATCCACCTTCTTGGTAACTCGATTTAACAATTTTTATACATCACAAATACTGAGAAAAAGTTATATCTATTAACAAATGAAATAAATGATAGAATCGGTGATAACATTTTTATGAACTCATACCTAATCATGTAGTTGAACACCTTGAATCAAATCCCAAACTCTGCATTCTATTGACTACCATTTTTTTTTTTTCAAGGTGATCTAGTGGATAGAATCGATCCATCAACCTTTGATTCCAAGATGGCTTATGACAAGGACGAAGAAGCGGAAAAGTTAGTTGGGACTCTTCAGATTCTCGAAGTTACAACCACAAGCTTTCACCCAGCCCTACTTCCAGATCTGATGTCGGAAAGTTTAGAAAGACTCTGCCTTCTCTTATCTCACCCTTATAGGGCTGTCAGACATTTAGCATCCAGGTGTTTGGCTATATTCGCAAAGCTGGATTCTGTACGGGTCTTGGAGATCATAATTGATAGAGTTCTGCCCAAAATGGAATCTATGGATTCCGACATAGTGAGGCAAGGGGCTGTAGAGGCCATTACATGTATTGTGGACGCCTTACAGTACAACATAATACCATATGTGGTATTACTGATAGTTCCCCTTCTTGGGAGAATGTCTGATCAAAATAAGTCTGTTAGGCTTATGGGAACAAGCAGCTTCGCTACATTAGTTCAGTTGATGCCACTTGATGGAGGTGAGTCAATTGAACTCGATTGAGTGAAAATAGTTGTGTTCCAATGAAGGGCATATCATCCCCCAATATAATATCAATCTCAGCCAAAAACTCCATCTTACAGATTTGTCACTCCTTTGTTTTGTGTAAATCTCTTTATCTTGCTCGTACCATGGAAAGGGTTTTTATCTAGATTAGATTTCGGTATAATTGTAGTAAAAATATATCTATTCATATTGCATAAATCGCGACTAGTCTACTTCGCGATTGTACAATAAGAAGGAAATTTTATACAACTCTGTTTTATGCTAGGTTGTGATGGAGATTGAGCAATACTTATCGCCTGCTCGCATTAAAAAAGTACGTCTACAAAATATCGAACAAGAAAATATAAGACATAAGAACATTTTTCATTATCTGAACTCAGATTCAGATTTCTTTATTCATGTTTCTAATACAAAAGTACTTACATACGTCAATCATCAAAATAATACAAAAGTAATACACATATACGATACAAACATTTAAGTATATAAAACATGTACACATTAGATTCAGACAGACATCATAAAACTCTGACTACATATTTCAGCAATATCGAGAAAAGTGGCAAAGAACGTAACGCCCAATACCCAATATTCCTCAAAACAACTGCGAACAAGTCATGTATTCCTCAGTGGAGTAGAAGGCATGACCGATCAGCATTTCCATCACCTTCTTGAAGGGCTGAATATCCAGGCTCCTGATTGAAATTGGTAATTTGTTGAAAAACCTAACTCCCATTTGTCCTGGTCCGCTTTGGTATCTTGACAGTCTCGTGTAGTTCGGTACGAGGTTTGAGCTATTTCTTGTGTCGTGTTCGTGAATATTTCGGTGGCTGGTGAACAGATGTATGTTCCTCCTGACGGCCATCAAATTCTCCAATATATATATGGAGGGAAATGTAAGCATGTTCAGCTGTTTGAACGCCTGCCGACAATCATCTCTATAATTTAGATTTGCCAAGACTCTTATTGCCCTCCTCTGCATACGGAAAACGAGCAGCCTGCCGGCGGAATGACCCCATGGCAAGACTGCGTACGACATAATGCTCTGGCAGAGCGAGAAATAAGCGCTTCTAAGGACACTTCCTGAGACACAATGTGACAGATTTCTAAGGAGAAAGATATTAGTGCTCAGACGCTTATGCCTGGTTCGCATTAGGAGAGTATTTTAGTCGAGTAGCGAGTGATTTAGCAACTAAACGTGTCTGAACGATGAAAATTTAGTCGAGTAGTTAGGCAAGTAATTTAGTCGAGTCGATCCATTCTACTCTATTTTCAACGGGCGAGTAGCACCCCCACCACGCGTCCGAGATCACTGGCTTGCCGGCTCAACAAGTGCGAACCCGAATATTTAGTAGAGTTCATTAGTAGCCTCTATCAGTAGCCGCTAATATGACGTCCCGCTGGAGCGAAGATACAACTTTGAAATTCATTTCGAAGTATCTGGAACATGAATGTTGGTGGAACATCAAGCCCACCCAGTATAAAAACAGGCAGTCGAAACAATCTGCATATTTGGACATCGAAAAAACAATAGACATTTCTGGATTTGGTGAAAGGGAAATAAAAATGAAAATTAAAAATATCAGGTATAAATTCCTTTAATGATTCATATATTGCTTCACAAACTTCGATGATGAATCCAGAAATAGTTGAGTCTAAATAAATGTGTGAGTGTCCTTAAACTGCATCCAGTAGCAAGAAAGTATAGAACTACTTGTAATTTATTAATTGCAGGAATAGCGCTTCTTAAAAGGGTATCTTTACGCTGAATTTGAGACTGTATTTTCATAAACAGAAAATGCACACATCAACTTTCCGACATTCTGAAACTATCGGAGTATTCTTTGGGATCTTCCATTGCTAATTCTCTCAGAAGACAATTAGTAGCTCCTAGTTTTTCTCTTCTTTCGATCCATTTTCGTACCCATAGCTTCTTCTTATTAATTACACAAATTTCCTCATCCACCTCTTCTAAAATAGCCGACACGATTAGCTTAATCACTTTGTTTATTTTAATTCGTTGTAGGCTGTTCATCTCATAAAACACTTACTACCTAACCTCACTTGTGAACTGTCAACTGTACTAAAAGCAAAGTGCGAACGATTTTCGGACAGTAGCGAGTTTAGTCACTCGCTACTCGACTAAAATACTCTCCTAATGCGAACCAGCCTTTACAGACCGACGAAATCTGATCATTCCAGAGTAACTTCCGGTCCAAAAGAACTCCCAGAAAACGCACCGGCTCCTGTACCCCAATCTGCTGCATATCCCTCATTGAGAAGTACATGTTCTTCGTCTCCTCGGTGTTCAAAAGGAGGTCGTTCGCCGAAAACCATGATCCGGCACTCGACAGCATCATCCCACTCTGCTCCATGGCCTCCTCCAGTGACTTCGTTCTTCGAGTCAAAGTGGCATCGTCCACGAACAAAGTATAATGCGTGTCTACATCTTGTTTATCCAGATCGTTGATATGGATCAGAAACAGCAGAGGTCCCAGGACAGAACCCTGTGGGACCCCCGCAGTCACCTTACCCTCATCCGACACCGAATCGCCAATCTTGACCACCTGCATTCTGCCACTGAGAAAAGATTTCAGGAGTTTCACACTTGATGGATGGAAATTGTATGATTTTAATTTTCTCAGTAGAACTTCATGGGAGACGCAGTCAAAGGCCTTGCTCAGGTCACAAAAAGTTGCTGAAGCTATTTCTTGGCTTTCAAAGGCCTCCGCAATATTCGAGATGAAGTCGAGTATAGCTGTTCCTGTACCTCTGCCAACCCTAAATCCACTCTGGCTGTTCGTAAAAAGGTCATTTTTCTCGAAGTAATCAGATCTTCGTGCAGACATACATCTTTCAATCACCTTCGAGAACACCGGCAGGAGAGAAATCGGCCTGAAACTCGACGGATCACCCTCACTTCCCCTCTTATAGACTGGACCGACCACATCACGCTTCAAGTCCCCCGGAAATGTTCCTTCCTGGAAACATTTATTTATGACATTGGTAAGGGGGCTAATAATGAGATCCTTAATACCCTTGAGAGACACAACATCAAGGCCATGAATATCCTTACATTTTTTATTCTTTAACCCAACGATTATGTCTCTCACCTCATTATAGGTCAACTCGGTGAATACAAACGGCGAGGCAGGCACGCTCGGCACGTGACTGAGAAAATTCACCACCACCACCTTTGTCTGCTGTATATCCCCCCGAAGATTGCTCACCGTATTCAGGAAAAAATCGTTGAAGTGGTTTGGGCTTATGTGGCTTGATGACTCCACAGTTTTTGGTCTGGTCCTGAATTCATTTATGATTTCCCACATGGCCCTGCTTGGGTTTGATGAGTTCTTAATGAAAATTTCGTTCGCCTGTTGTTTGCTAGTCCTGATCGCTTTCCTGTATTCCTGTCGATACCTATTTCTTACTCAATCGTTGTTATCTAGGCGTACAGTAGTGCTCCAAGCCAGGATTTATTTTACAACTCTAAGTATGTATATCCATCGGTAACATTTTGCGCTGTTTTCAACGCCCTGGTAACTGCTTTTATTCGCTTTACTTTCATGAAATATGAAAGACACCTTGAGATACCATGACATAATATTCTACAGTTTGAGCAGCTGTTTGTCGATTATGCAGAATCAGCTGTTACAGAAATATAAGGATTTATCATTCAATAATTCGTTGGAATTTAAAATGGTTCTGGTTATGCGATCTGGAAAAAAAGTAGCTTGAATATATCGTTCTGCATTAAAATACAAAATTTCGTCACGATCGAATCCTGGGTTTTGAAATTATCAAAAAAACTAAATTTCAAACGGCCATATTTACGGAACCCCTGGTCGAATTTTGCCCAATAACGAACTTGACCGTGGCATTCGAAATTGGAACCTACCCTGAAAATTTCAAGTTTCATTTTGCATGTAGCTTGAACACGTCATACTCCATCTGAGTGTAAAATTTAATCTCGATCGAATCAGTAGTTTCGAAGTAATCCGGAGAACAAAATTTCGAACGGCCATATTTACGGAACCCTTGGTGGAATTCTGCCCATTAACGAACTCAACTGCGGCATTCGGGAACTGAACCCATACTGAAAATTTCAAGTCTCTAGGTCGTTCCGTTCGAAAGTAATCGTGCTTACGGCCGGCCGGACGGACAGACTTAAATTTTTCGACGGATTCTTCATCAGTAAGTCGAACCTTGTCGATTAAGACCATTTTCGGATCAAAATTACTGGCATCATGACGAAATGATATAGCCCTTGTTCAAATAGAACGAGCTCTCGAAAAATAATATAATATTTCGAATCGGGACAATTTTTTTGCCAAAACTTATTCTAACCATTAGGAACACTTCTGTATAGTTAGATAGCGAAGCTGTCCAAACTCGCCCCCAACTATTGTCTCTTCAGTTGTTGAAATGAAAAATGATTGTTTTTCGATTCTTGGAGATGAAATATTTCGATTTTTCGCTAATATGGATGCAAATTTATTTTCAGGCGTTCCTGAACCACCGGCATTTGCGAACAGTTCACTAAGAGAGAGGCGAATCAAGGAGAGAGAATTCCTTGAGCAACTCCTCACACCGTCTTTTATCCCCGATTACAAAATTCCTATACCTATAGCTGCGGAATTAAGGAGCTATCAACAGGCTGGCGTCAACTGGCTAGGATTTTTGAATAAATACAAACTACACGGCATCCTCTGCGATGACATGGGTCTTGGAAAAACTTTACAGAGTATTTGTATATTGGCGAGTGATCACTACTTCAGGGAAGAGAAATATCTGAATAGTAAATGCTCTGATTGTGCTCCTCTTTCTTCCCTAGTGATTTGCCCTCCGACCTTGACTGGTGAGTTTTCAGATGTATGTTATAATAATCATCAATTATAATTATATTTGTTGGGGTTTTTGTAATGTAGGAGAAAAGAATAAGAAACTACATATTCCATTATAGTGTCCGTATAATCCAAGAAGATTATGTAGATGGCATAAAATCATTTTGTTCATACAATTTTTAATAAACTTTCTTCAGCATTGAGACTAGAAGCGAAAAAAAAAGTTTTCAATATTTTAGCAGACTATGAATTAAGGGGCTTGAATGAAAGTTTCAGTTAATCTTCTATTTCACTCGTACAAGCTACCGACTTTAGTACTTCGAATATATTCAATATGTCATCAAATACTTCACAAGACACTTCCAATACAACAAATCATCAGCTAGATGACGTATATAATTTTTCTATTTAGAATGATCCCTTTTTCATCGGTTGAATATCGTTTTCAATTGAACTAAGTACAAATTTGAATTGTGTTTATCAATCTGCGGTACTGTCTGAAATTATGTCCCTTTACGTTTAAATGCCGTTTTATCCGGATTTGATAACTACCTTCATCAACACTGGGTGTACAGTGCATTGCAAAATTAACCGGATTTTACGAACAGGATGAATGGAAACGTTGAGATACATAGTAGCAAATAAAATTGTATTCAACGCTCAACTTCTGAACATCCTTTAGAAAAATTCAGAAACTTGATGATATTTCTGAGTACGACGTTTTCAAGTCCCATCTTTTCTCAACAATTTTCTTCGTCTTCGTAACTCATATCGATATCTCTATTCTTGAAGAAAATACACAGGTTCACAGGAAATAATGCAATAATCCTTTATTAGCTACAGAAAAAATTTAAAAATAAAATAGGCAATAGAGTATTGTGATATATTTAATAAAATCGAGTATTTTCTCCACGAGCTTGAATAACAGCTCTCAATTGTAGTAGCAACTGCTTTGTGGGTCTTCTGATGCCACTCATTTGTCAGTGCCAGTGCGGAAGGAAATAAAGTTTGAAACTCGTCGCAGTTCTGCCTAGCTCTCTTTCCTCCCACACATGTCCAATAGGGTTGTGATCCGGACCCTTGGGGGCCTGTCCAATACTTGAACGTCGGTTTCGTTCAAATATTGCCTGGTTATTTGTGCTATGTGCGGTCGAGCATTATCGTGCATAAGCAGAAATTTTTTTCATATGTGAGGCATAACTCTAAAAAAAACGTGGAAAATTGTCAATAACATCGCAGGAAAAAAAGACGAAAACAAAATGAATGTTTCCATAAGCTGACTTCCTAATGATATAGCCAACAACTTTAATAATCATTTTGTCGAAATTGCCAGTAATATGACTAGTAGTCGTCAGGTTCTTAATGATCAGGGCTTTCATTTATCATTCTTCATGTTTGAAATTGAAGAATCTGACGTTATCTCTGTAGTCAAGAATATGAAACATAAAACATCGTTTGGTCATGATCGAGTACCAATATCAATCATAAAGGGTTCAATAAATACTATTGTTAGTCCGCTATGCACTATTTGGAATAAGTCCTTTACAACTGGATGATTTCCCGATGAATAAAAAATAGCAATAGTTAAACCGCTACACCAAAAATGTGACATTTAGGACTTGAAAAATTACAGACCTATTAGTTTGATAACTTGCTTCTCGAAAATGTTCGATAACTTTGGCTTTGTTGGATGCCAACAGGATTGTTCTTGAATTTATCCAAGGCGTTTGTCTGAGTGGTACACGAACTCTTATTAGAAAAACTCGAAATCTTGGGTTTAAGAGGCGCTCAACTTGATAAAATATGCTGGAGAAAGTTCATTCAAAATTGTTCTTGCAAGTAAAATGATTTTATGCTTGCAATAACACATAACCTCTTTCTTGTATTATACGGACACTATAATGGAATAATTTATTATTTCTATTCTCCAATACAAGAACACCAACAAATTTTCTTCGAACCAAAAATAACATATAAATAAAATACATTATTTTCCAATATAAAATAACACAATATGCTGGAGAAAGTTCATTTAAAATTGTTCTTTTGTGCGGCGCTTCCGAGGTCGCCGGTAGACCACGTCCTCTCGCAGCGCTGCACAGTCGCGTGTTTCTGTAGGGGTAGCATTCGGATCTCGGCAGTCGCGAACGAGCGGCGACCACCCTGGAAGAGCTACAAGGCGTAGGTATGGTTTTCGCTGACACGTCTTTGTCAACCTCACACGCTGTCGCCGATCGCGGCCACAAGTGGTTTGGTTGGCGCGACGTGTCTCAACTCGATCTCGCACTACGACTGCGATAGTCCACTTCGTCGTCGATATTTTCGAGAAGTGAATAGCAAGTGGTTAGTTATAATGGATGAGGAAAATTTGGATACAGGGTGATAATTTTGAAAAATTATTTCAATCAAGAACAGAACATCTGACAAGAAAAACATATTTTTTTGGATCTCATTCATTTCGAACAAATCTGATCTTTCAATTTGCTTTCAGTCAATGCCCAAACGTTTTCACATCCACACCGCATTTGATTTTTTGAAGAATTGACCCTGAAGTAAAATGTTATTTATTTTTGAAGCGAGAACCATGCGTCGGACAAAGAAAACTTAAAATTTCAAATTTGCTCAGAAATGAACGGGGAGCTCAAAAGTAATTTTTATTTTAAGAGAAAGCTGTTGCGTAGAATTTTTTTCTCCAAAAATATTCAATGCAACACCCTTATGGACGCCACTGGTAGAGCAAATGAGAATTTTTGTACAGTACAAAATGCACCTTGATGCATAGAAGACACGTACCAAATTTGATGAATATGTTCACAATATTATCCCAGTTATTATAAAAAAACTGATTTCGAAATTTTATCACCCTGTATACCCCTGTATGGGTAATTCTATTTGAAAAAGTCTGTTTTTTTAAATTATTGATGTTTATTTGCTAGAATAACGCTCTGAAATAGATACACACTTCAAACATTTTATTTGATTTTTACGTACCTTCTCTCTTTACAGAAAATGCTCCTTTTTTCCATGCATTTCCTTTTTTAATAGAGCAATTTTGAAATTGCGAAAAAAGGAAGAGACCGGGGGCGCGAAGCGCCCCCCTGTTTTCAAGAGGAAGAAACGGGCTTTCCTACGGTACTCGAAAAGATACCTATTTCAAATTCCAAACGAACGAAAATAACGTTCGGAATAGGTCAAAAACTCGAAAAGAGGCCAAAAGTTGCCGCCGATCTTTTCATAAGGATATTAAACCGCAACATCTCGGGCTCCGCCATAGATCGAATTTCCAGCTCAAAGGACGTAAGGTCTCAGTAAACTATGTGAAGTCCTCCACATTTCTTCAGGTTTCGCAAGAACACGATTTGAAAAAGGTCGATTTCTGACACCTCGAGAAATAAATTCGGTCAATCATAGAGTCATAGATATTCCGTGACATTTCTCGAAATTGAATTGAACGCCACGGATACACGCGACTGTGCAGCGCTGCAAGGGGGCGTGGTCTACCGGCGACCTTGGAAGCGCCGCCAGACCGCATCTGAAGGTGTATGGTCGCGCGACCTGACACTTCCTACAATTCACCAATGTGTATTTAGGGTGGTGCCCTTCAAATTACAAGATATTTGTTGGTGTTTTTGTTTTGAAGAATAAAAATAATAAATTATTCCATTATAGTGTCCGTATAATTCAGAAACGAGATTATGTGGACGGTATAAAATCATTTTTCTCGCACATAAGAACATTTTTAAATGAACTATCACCGGCATATTTTGTCATTTTATATTGGAAAATGTTGTATTTTATTTATATGTTATTTTTGGTTCGAAGAAAATTGCATTATTTCATGATTAAATGTTCCTTTGTTTATGTTTTATTCAAAAAATTTGAGATTCTTGGAAAAATCTTCCTTTTACCGATTTCCTCCCCAAATCTACCGGTATTTAGTGTACGTGGCAGTCGCTTCCTGGTCGTTGCTATACGTAAAATCGTAACAGCGCAAAAAAGTACAGCTTGCTGGGCTACATTGTGGTACATTATTAGAGCCGCCCTGCCCCGCCCATTAAATCAGTTTATAAAGAAAAACATCATTACATGTAGCAAAAAAAAATTCGAGGCTTAATACAGAATATAGCTGCATACAGAAAAAATAGAAAAAATAAAATACAAGAAATAAGGCAGATACAAGCAAGCATAAAAACAAAACAATGATGTACCAGCTTCCACGCATAACGGTCTGTACCTGGTCCCGCCTCAAATTTATGGTGTTAAAGCCCAGCTCCTCCAGGGCTCCCCTACTCTGCCGGCACCACATTCCGCGGGCTGCGATGACGAAAGGCAAGATTTTGATTTCTTCGCCCGGATATTGTTCTTCAAAGGCTGATCGTATACGAGCCCTTTGATGTCCCATGATTCGCCAAGGTCGCGTGGCTTCTCCAGAGAAAACGAAATATCGACCAATATCGCCTTCTCCTCTTCGGTGAAAATCAAATCCGGCTTATTTAGGATGCCACAGGTGTTTCTGATGTAAGGCTCCCACTCGACATTCCAGCCTTTTTTCAGGGCCATGGTTTTGATTCTCGTCGCAACGTAGTTGTACCGCTGCAGTCTGGCACCATATACAATAGCGCATCTTTGGAGTACATGCGACAAGCTTTCCACGCGGCCACATCTGGACCTACACATTCTCTCATCCGGGGGGTTATATGGCAGGGCTATGGCAGGGAGGCAGTTGGTGCGGAGGTGGATAGATTTGATGTAGTCTTTTCCGGACCAATACTTGAGAGGGTTATCTATGAGATGGTTGGAGGCGGAGTCGTTTTGATATTGAAGTAAATCACCCCATAGTATGATTGGTCGAAGTTAGCTCCATTTTTTCGATTAACCTGTTCTTTGGTTGCCGCATCCGGCTCCGATCATCTATAGTTCAAATCTTTAGCTACTTCCAGGAGGTATTCGAAGTCTGCAAAATTCCGGGATACAGACTACCATCTATTTTTGATTATTATGGGTATTTTCTTGGCGAAATAGAACACACCCAGCCCTCCCATCTTTGCTGGAGAGTAAACTGCCGAGTTTATAACATGCTGGGGCATATTGTAGGATGGTGAGTCCTCTCTTGGTGACCAATTCGTCCATAAGCTCATTCAGCACCGCTTTGAACAGGACAGGGAAGAGGGAGTCGCCCTGCTTTAGATCTCTTTTGACTGCAACTGTGGAGGCCTCCTGGCCAGACATGGATGGTAGTCTCGAATCCACTTAGGTTGTCCATTACATATACAGGGTGTCCGGGAAAATGTGGGAAATCTCTCGGATTCAGATAAAACATAAAAGAATAAGATGATAAGTTCCCATAATTTTTTTCCTAGCGGCCCCTTCCTACGGAGAAACGGCCTCCTAAATGACGCCACTGGAAATTCATTTTACTGGAATAAATTTTAAACTACTTAATATAATTTAATGAAAATTTGATATGATAAACAATAGTAAAGACCCCTTTAAATACTGGCCTTGAATTTGAATTAGCTTGTTTAGTTTACCAGGGGCGGACTAGGTTGTACGTTTTAATGCTTACATTTTAAACACCCTGTATGATAAGGAGTTACGAAAAAACAAATTTGGATACCTTGAACATTAAGCTAAAGAAAAGGTACTCTTGTTCATTGTCGATAAAATGAACCGTTTTCGAAAAACAAAATTATGAAAGAAGTTATTTTTTTATTTTTAGTGAAAAGAACCATGAATTCTAATTTTTTTTTGTCTGCAACAAAGTGTGATGCGAAAGTTATTCAAGAAACAAAAAATTTTAAGTTTACGTTATCGAATCCGACAAAATTACAAAGATTCTTAACGATGCAGTTTTGGCCCAGAAAGGCACCTCAACAAAAATAATACTAATTATTATTAGAATTCATGCTTCTTTTTGATAGAAATAGAAAAGTTATTTCTTTCATTATTTTGTTTTTCGGAAACGGTTCATTTTATCGACAATGAACAAGAGTACCTTTTCTTTAGCTTAATGTTCAAGGTATCCAAATTTGTTTTTTTTTTACCCCTTATCATACAAGGTGTTAAAAATGTAAGCATTAAAATGTACAACCTAGTCCGCCCCTGGTAAACTTAACAAGCTAATTTAAATTTAAGGTCAGTATTTCAAGAGGCCCTTTCTACTGTTTATCATATCAAATTTTCATTAAATTGTATCGAGTAGTTTAAAATTTATTCCAGTAAAATTAATTTCCAGTGGCCTCATTTAGGAGGCCATATCTCCGTAGGAAGGGGCGGTAGGAAAAAAAATTATGGGACCTTGTCATATTATTTTTCTATGTTTTATCTGAATCCGAGAGATTTCCCACATTTTCCCGGACACCCTGTATAGTAGTCTTCTCGTCAACTCTAAGTCTCTTTAGGGCTCTCTTTACAGAGTGATGATCATAACAACGCTCCTGCCCGATCTTCTTTTCCGTTTGATCACTGTGTGGACGGTGAGGTTATTGGCGAAGCATCCGTCCACTTCGGAAAATCCTCTTTGGTTATCATTAAGAGAGATAGCCTTCATTCTCTTTCAATCTAACGGTTGAGCATCCTTATTATAATGGACGAGATAGTTAGAGAGGTCTCCATTCATCAACCCTTTTAAGATCTCCTGAAATTTTCGGGATCAGGTTGGTCCTCGACTTCTTCAGACAATCCAGGACGTGCTGGGTATACAGGGTGTCTACCTTTGAAACGGCCAAACTTCAGGGGGAGATCATGTATAAGACTTGCAACGAAAAATGTCATATAACACATGGTCGAAATGTTGACGGTTATTCTTCAATTTAACATTTCTTGATTTCACGAAATATTTCAAGTTTCAATTATACTTCAGTTATCCTTAGAGCCTCTTTAGATTTGACCACATATTTGGAAACGGCATTAAATTTTCTACAAGATGAGATTTTCTGTCTGCCAAAAAAATTTTTATTGCGGGCGTGGTAAGGAGATGAATGTCACGATTCTGAAGTGAACAAAACCAGTCATATTTTTCCAATGGTTTTATCGATGAAAAATCATTAATTATGGGCATGTTTTCTTTTGAGCTTGCTGCTCTTCTTCTGCCCTAATACTATGTTAACAAGAAAACAACGAATAAGACGAAATATTCCAAACCTAAATTTGCTCTATTTTGAAGCTCTTTATGATTGAATATTGAAGTTATTTTTATGGAAATCATGAATTTATCTGTTTAATCAAAATAATTTGAGGGAATAACTAAATTTTAATGAAACAAATTTCATGTGAAGAAAGACGACTACTACTGCTTATACAGTTGTTATAATGGTCCACCTCCCTGTTCAATACATTTTACACATCGTTTTCGCACTGAATTCACAAACCTCCGAAGTTCACAACGTTTCTGACGCATTTCTGCACAACACAAATTTATTCTTTCGATCAGATCCTCTCGAGTCTGAACGCGAATTCGATATACTTCTTCTTTCAAGGTGTTCCAGACATAAAAATCCAAAGACCTATGGTCGGGACACCTTGGTGGCAATCTTATCGGACCGTACCTTACAATCCATTGCACTCCAAAATATTGATTCGTCAAGTCCCGTACATTCCGGCTATTATGAGCTGGGCAGCCATCCATTTGCAACCAGACATTTTGTCTGTTAGCCAGGGGTATTTCATCCAATATGTCCGTTAAGCTGCTTTGGATTGATGTAATGAATTCTTCAGCGTTGAGCCGATCGGGAAGTATTACTGGTAAGAAAAGTTCACCTCTCATGACTCCCAAAGCCGGATTATGCGGGACTTGATGAATGAATATTCAGGGGTGCAATGGATTGGGAGGTACGACCCGGTAAGTTGGCCACCAAGCAGCCCCGACCTTACGACTTTGGATTGTTATGCCTGGAACACCTTGAAAGAAAAAGAATATCAAATTCGCGTTCAGACTCGAGAAGATCTGATCGAAAGAATAAATTTGTGTTGTGCTGAAATGCGTTCTTTACCACTAACACATAATGTGGGATTGTCCGGCTCGGGTGGTGGTGGCCCCCTGCAATGTCGCCGTTGGTGGTCCCTCAGATTTTTTTGCGAATCAAAGGATTTGTCGCAGATACAGGGGATGTTCATGGTTATTGCAGCACGAACTTGGTGAACGTCCACATGTCCGTATTCGCATTTTACCTCGTCAGCCAGCTTCTCCTCTACTCGGCGGCGTTTGTGCGCTCGCTTGGCCGGTTTTGGTCATGTTTGGACGTATTTTGCAACATTTGGACAAAAAATCAAGATTGACGTTTTGTAGTACTATACTTCTACTTTCAAAATTCGTTTTGTAAATTAAAATCGGACAACTTCCGACGCATCCAGCTTTTCAGGAAAATAGTGCCTGAAATAATTCAAACCAGCAGCGATCGTAACTACTAGCCCATGTGCACAAGACGATAATCGAATACAAATAGCAGTAGATGCAGAGCAAGACTTCCACTGAAGGACCCGTATGACGTCAGCGGCACGAACGCCAAAGTTGCCCCTCGAAGTAACCGCGCCAGCATTGCCGCTGATCATTGCTCCGGTCAGGTCGAACCGGACGGCGAGGATCTGTGGACGGACTTGTATCGGTTTCTATACAAAGAACACTACGATCCTTCCGATATGGACATGTGGACGCTTACCATGAGTATGCACAGCCCGGACGTTTTCGGAAATAGTGCTTTTCCTAACAAGTGTGGAAAGAGATACTTTTCCGCAAGATACTGCAGTCAAGTGCGGAAAAGGCACTTTCCACATCTGTTAGGGACAATATTCTTACTACTACCGCAAATGAAACACTATCACGGATAGTTTTCGTCTTGAAATTGACGTTATTAGAATAGTATATTATTTCATAAGGAGGAGAAGAAGTGTCACTTTTCATCACGTTCGGAAATTATTACAAAAATTTGAGAAGCATTGCCGTGAAGTCAGGGGCTTTTGAGCGCTTGTTCACCTTGTAGGTAGACTCGCATTTTCCAGTTTTAGAAACAAATTCAAAAAATGTTTGCAGCTATCAAAAAAAATTTCAAACTTAGACGAAACTCCAGACTTCATGTCAGTGCTTTAGGTGATTTTTTTTTCTATAATTCGCTATAATCCTCTTCTCATTTGTATAATAATAATAATAATAATAATTTTTTACGGTAGGGTCAAGTGGTGTGAAAACGAGACTGACAAAACTTTGGGTAAAAACGAGACAACAGTACAAATCGTACATTCATCGTAAGTAATCAGGCGAACAAAATTTTGAACGGCCATATTTTCGGAACCCCTGGTCGAATTTTGCCCAATAACGAAATATCCGCGGCATTTGAGATTCGAATTAACCTGAAAATTTAAAGTTTCTAAGTCCCGTTCGAGAGTTATCGTGTATACGGCCGGACGGACAACGGGCAGACTCGAATTTTCCGACAGATTCGTCATCAGTGAGTCGAACCTAATCGATTGAGACCATTTTCAGCTCAAAATTCGAAAGACACAGACATCGTGACGAAATGATATAGCCCTCGTGTAAGTAGAACGAGCGCTCAAATAAACTGAATTATGGGGGTACTATTAGAAGGCACACATCTTTCCAGGGGGACGTCGTAGGAAAAAAAATTAAAGCATTCCTGACTCCGTTTTATATGAAGGGTTTTTCATTAACAGCGCTCGATCTTAGTAACGCAATAAAACCAATTGTGAGGATGATAGTGATATTTTTTTATTTTATTAGAAAGTACATCAGCGGGTTAGTATCATTTTTAATGACCTCGTAATCAATACATGTTGGAAGGAGGGGACTCTTTGATCAAAAAATAGATTTTGTAGGACAAATATTTTTTCGAATAATTTAGATAATTATCTTGAGATTTGACAAAAAAAAATTTAGTTAGTAATAAATATTTGAGAATCATCAAATCGACATATTTTATCCTTACTACCTCTGTAAGCTATCACAATCGAGAGTTTCGTACTGGAAATTATTGGGCGTCTCATCAAAATGAAGCTACTCACGAAAAATTAGCTTGATAGTAATCAAGTGCAAAAATGTACCATGGATCCTGGACTAATATGTTCACATTAAGTTTTAAAAATTAATCAGGTAAATCTCCGCTGCGGCTTTGCCTGGTTTGTTGCATCCTGGATACCAATTTTTTGTGACGCTATCGCATAAAAGTGGCTCGATCTCAACAATAATGCCCCTAATGTTGGACTCCAAGAGAGATAGAGAGATTTATTGGTGATTAATACAAATGTTGTCACAGTATTCTGACTAATCTCCCGAAAACTGAACGTTGTATCCGCTGTCAATGATTTTGTGAATGTTTGGTTTAGGGACATGTTTGAGCTAGGTAAACTGTTGGAGGTCTTTTGTGCAATGGTTGAAAATGCTGAAATCACTCGCAACAAAATATGATGATTGTTCGACACAGTTGCCCCTGATATGGTTATTCACTATACGCCAGGCTTCCTTTGATTTATTTTCGGATGTTTCAATTCTATTGTTGAAATATTCAAGTTTTGCTTTCTTTATAGCTTTTAGAGCGCTCGTACTACTTACACGAGGGATATATCATTTCGTCACGATGTCTGTATTTTTCGAATTTTGAGCCTAAAATGGTCTCAATCGACAATGTTCGACTCACTGATGACGAATCCGTCGGAAAATTCGAGTCTGTCCGTCCGTCCGTCCGTAAGCACGATAACTCTCGAACGGAACAACCTAGAGACTTGAAATGTTCAGTGTGGGTTCAGTTCCCGAATGCCTCGGTTAAGTTCGTTAATGGGCCAAATTCCACCAGGGGTTCCGTAAATATGGCCGTTCAAAGTTTTGTTTCCCTGATTACTTGAAAACTACAGATTTGATCGAAATGAAATTTTGCACTCAAATGGAAAATGAGGTGTTCTAGCTACATGGGAAATTTTGTCCAGATCGCATGACCAGAACCATAGAAACAATGGAAATTGTAACTTTTGAACGGAAACGCCTAGGGACTTGAAATTTTCAGGATAGGTGTGGATCTCGAATGTCGTGATCACTTTCATTTATGAGCAACATTAACGAGGGGTTCCGTAAATACGGTCATTTGAAATTTTGTTTTCTCGATAAATTCGAAACTACGGATTCGATCGAGATGAAATTTCGTATTTTAATCGAGAATGATATATTGAAGCAATATTTTGTCCAGATCGCATGACCAGAACCATAGAAACCATAGAAAATTGTAACTTTTGAACGGAAAGGCCTAGGAACTTGAAATTTTAAGGGGGTGAGTTTGGATCGCGAATATCGCGGTCACGTTCATCAATGAGCAAAGTAAGACTAGGGGTTCCGTAAATATGGCCGTTCAAGATATTTTTTTCCTGATAGTTTCGAAACTACTGATCGGATTGGAATGAAATTATGCACCTAGCTGAGGAATAATGTATTCAAACTACGTGCAAAATTTTGTCCAGATCGCATCACCAAGACCATAGATACCGTAGAAAATTCTAGCGAATTATCGAAAAAAAATTGATCTGGAGTTTCGCCTAAGTTTCAGAATTTTTTTGACAGCTGTCAAAAATTCCTTCAATTGATTTCTAAAACTGGAAAATGCGAATCTAGCTACAAGGTGCATGTACGAGCGCTCAAAAGCTCCTGCCTTCACGGCAGTGCTTTTCGTAATTTTTATATTTTAGTCGTATTTTATTCCTTAAATCGCGCAAATCAAATGTTTCATTAAACCGATATGAAGAATTCGCAAGGAGCAAGTTTTCCCTCATGCACCTGAGGTCCTGAGAGAACCAACCGTTATTGGCATGAGGACCCTGCACTCTTAAATTTTTCTCGGGAAAAGACTTGTAGAAAGCATCAATGATGTTCTGATGAAATATATCAAAGCGCAACTCAACATCCAAAGTATCATCATCAACAAAATTCCAGTCAATTTGCTCCATACTACTATGCATTTCAAAAAATCCCTCAGCGGTTAGAAGCCGAATTTTTTTGTATTTATAATTTTTGAATTTATTTGGAATGACAACATTCAGTACTTGAACATCAACGCTGTCGGTATAACATCAATGTACTCACTCTGGGCGTCAAAATTCGTGAATATATTGTCTAAGCAATTTCTGTTTCTGGTAAGGCAACCGTCCGCGGTTTGTTAGCATAGACCTTATACCCTTAGCCCAAAGTCCTTATGCAGGATTGGCCAAGTTGTCGTCGAAGACAGGCCAAGTTCTTGAGCCCGACGCGGAAAAGACTGTTGCGGATTTTCATGCACACTTGCCCGAACTGCAGCAATATTTTCGAGAGATTTTGCGTTTCGCTAACGTACAGGCACTTTTTGACCTGCCACGGACCCAGTTTATTAAACGGCGAATTGTGGATTCTGCAGGACGATCGTCGACACCATGAGAGCGTAACTATTGAAAACCCCTTTACTTTATTCACACCTGAGAAAGAGTCATGTAGTGCCGGGGCACCCTGTATATGCGGAAGCTAGATTGGCAAGCTTAACCTTTGGAATACGTTTCAGGAAGAAATTTAATTGTGTTCAGGGGGTTTTCAAGAGATACTATAGAAAATTTTTTTGGTAAGAGAAAGATTATACAATTTTTCAATAAATCATACCTTTCAGGCCATTGGGTGTATGAAGTAGAGAAATTCCTGTCCAGAAAATACCTGAAACCTCTCCAGTATAATGGCACCCCCACAGAAAGGGAGAAATTACGGATAAAATTCAAAAGCTACAACCTTATTGTAGCTTCCTACGATATAGTGAGAAAAGATATCAACTTTTTCAGCAATATGAAATGGAACTATGTTATTTTGGATGAAGGACACATAATCAAGAACGGTAAGACAAGAACAAGCATTGCAATCAAAGCCTTGATTGCGAATCACAGGTTAATATTGAGTGGTACACCAATCCAGAACAACGTACTGGAATTGTGGAGCCTCTTTGACTTTTTGATGCCCGGATTTTTGGGTACAGAAAAACAATTTACTGCCAGATACTCGAGACCAATCTTGGCCAGTAATGATCCGAAGAGCTCTTCAAAAGATCAAGAAGCTGGGGTTCTGGCGATGGAAGCTCTTCACAGACAAGTATTGCCGTTTTTATTGAGAAGGATGAAAGAAGATGTCCTCGATGATTTACCACCGAAGATCACCCAAGATTATTATTGTGAACTAAGTCCTCTGCAGGAGCAATTATATGAAGATTTCGCGAAATCCCAAGCTCATCAGACCTTGCAGGTACAATTTTTTTTGATTGCCTAATAATTTTATCTTCAGTTTATATAATAATAAACCATGTCAAAGTGAACATTGGTACATATAGCTCAGCTTTTATCATTATACGTTATGTTAGAGATGAGAGGCAGTGAGTGAGAGTTTTCTATGTTAAAAATTTGCATTGGCACACAATCAAAGAATATTTACCTGATGAAAGCTGAATCATTAATCAAAATATCGTTGACTTCATTTTTTTTAAAGCTTGTTACTTGACATTGGTCATTTCAAAATTGACTAAAAAATTTTGAATTCATCTAGTAGTTCTAAGCAATAGTAAACATTATTAGGCTGTGTAATATCAGAATTAATACAAAGTTATTCGGCATCGCAAATTTTTTAACAAATCTCATCCACTCATTTATAATGAGTAAATTCAAAATATACAATGCAAAAATAAATTCAAAATCATTTCAAATACATAGTTGGAATGAACATGATCTTATGAAACACTTTTACAGGATACTCTTAGTTCTGGTTCAACTGCTGCGTCACTTCAAGGCAACACCCATATATTCCAGGCATTGAGATATCTTCAGAATGTTTGTAACCATCCCAAGCTCGTTCTGAATCAAAGTCACCCTCAATACCAAAATATCCTGATGAAATTGCAACAGAACCAGTCTGAATTAGATGACATTAATCACTCGGCAAAATTACCTGCCCTGATGTAAGTATAAAAAAATTACGAAAAGCACTGCCGTGAAGGCAGGAGCTTTTGAGCGCTCGTACATGCACCTTGTAGGTAGATTCGCATTTTCCAGTTTTGGAAACCAATTGAGGAAATTTTTGACAGCTGTCAAACACATTTTCAAACTAAGGCGAAAATCCTGACTTCAAGTCAGTGCTTCAGGTGACCAATTTTTTTTTCGATAATTCGCTAGAATTTTCTATGGTATCTATGGTCTTGGTAATGCGATCTGGACAACATTTCCCACGTAGTTTGAATATATTATTCTTCACCTATGTGCGAAATTTCATTCCAATCCAATAATGAGTTTCGAAATTATCAGAAAAAAAATAGTTTTGAACAGCTATATTTACGGAACCCCTAGTCTAATTCTGCTCATTGATGAACGTGACCGCGAAATTCGCGATCCTAACCTATCCTGAAAATTTCAAGTCCCTAGGCCTTTCCGTTCGAAAGTTATGATTTTCTATGGTTTCTATGGTCCTGATCATGCGATCTGGAAAAAATATAGCTCGAATATATCATTCTCAATTTACATACAAAATTTCGTCACGATCAAATCCATAGGGTTGAAATTATGAAGAAAACTGAATTTGAAACGGCCATATTTACGGAACTCCTAGTCTAATTTCGCTCATTGATGAACGTGACCGTGACATTCGAGATCCACACCTATCCTGAAAATTTCAAGTCCCTAGGCCTTTCCATTACAAAGTTATAATTTTCTATGGTTTCTATGGTTCTGGTCATGCTAGCTGGACAAAATTTTGCATGTAGGCGCAATTCTCCATCTGCGTGCAAAATTAGACCTCGATCGAATTAGTAGTTTCGAATTAATCAGAAAAACAAAATTTCGAGCGGCTATATTTACGGAACCCCTCGGCGAATTTTGCCCAATAACGAACTCAACCGCGGCATTCGAGATTCGAACCTACCCTGAAAATTTCAAGTTTCTAGGACATTTCGTTCGAGAGTTATCGTGTATACGGCCGGACGGACGGACAGACTCGAATTTTTCGACGGATTCGTCATCAGTGAGTCGAACTTAGTCGATTGAGACCATTTTCGGCTCGAAATTCGAAAAATACAGACATCGTGACGAAATGATATAGCCCTCGTGTAAGTAGTACGAGCGCTCAAAAAAGTCTAAAACACTGGCGTGGAGTCAGGAGCTAGAGCGGTCACCCATTACTAATCTAATGATCATTTGACATGAGGTGATACTGTAGCGAAACTATAGAGATTGTGAAACGAAACACAAACGTCAATGTGAAAAATAATTCAATTTTATTCTATTTTTATAAACTCCAAGAGATGAAATCACTGAGTATAAAATATTTTCAACTTCAGACCAGAAAATTTTTGTTTAAACGGCCATATTTACGGAACCCCTGGTGGAATTCTGCCCATTAACGAACTTAACCGCAGCATTTCGAAACTGAACCCACACTGATAATTTCAAGTCTCTAGGTTGTTCCGTTCGAGAATTATCGTGCTTACAGACGGCCGGACGGACAGACTTGAATTTTCCGAGAGATTCGTCATCAGTGAGTCGAACTCTATCGAATGAGATCATTTTCGGCTCAAAATTCGAAAAATACCGACATCGTGACAAAATGATATAGCCCTCGTGTAAGTAGTACGAGCGCTCAAAAAATAAATGGATACAAAAACAAATTCTCTTAAAGAATTCATCAATTTTCAGCCTTATATATATGTATATGGTACCTTTATTCATTTTAGATGTCATGTTCTGAGGAATTTTAAAATCATAGCGAGCGCTCAAGAAGACGGCCAAAATCTGTCAAACTAACGGTTTCCCGATGACATTGTATTACTAGCAGATAGCTTGGAAGATATTATAGTTATGCTACAGTAACTTCAGGAGGTTTGTGCAACAGTAGGTCTAAAATTGAACAACGGAAAAACAAAATTTATGACGAACCTCGTCCCTAGCAACAACCTAATTATTGAAAACCCTGAGGAGAAATGGGTAGATAAGTACACATATTTGAGATAATGCTATGAGATGAGCATATCCAAAGCCAATCAAACATTCGAGATAAACAGAGAAGTAATATTATCCTGGGCGGCTTACGGCAAACGAAGGCACGTTTTCAACAGCGACCTTTCAATATGTTCGAAGAGACAAGTTTTCAAACGTTGTGTTCTACCGGTTATGACCTACGGCGCCAATTACGTTTTAGTGGTGAACAACTGGGTTTTTAAAAATGAGTTTATTCAAGATTCACAAGGATAGAAAATGTCGAACGATTCGTACATAAATTCACGATCCCGATTATGTCAAGACTACCTGGAAGTTCTCCAGTGGTACCCTTTTATGTATCATTAACTGCTTTCCAGCCAGGTGCGTGTTACGCTTGAAGCCCCGAAAATTCGGGTAGTGCACCAATGGGAGGGGCGAGGGCTTGACATTCCGGCACTGGATTGGTCAAACTTATGTCAAACTTTGGTTTGGAGCACTCCTGGGGCGCCCCAGACGGTGGCTGGAAAGCCACTATTGTAACATAACACTCGGCATAGTTGGAATGTCCCTGTCAGCATGAATGGTGTTGGGAACTCCTGGATGTGAACGTATAACATGCCGAAACACTAAAGCTAGCATTTGGATCTCGGCGACCTCGTCGCGACCGAGCGGCGACGACCCTGAGCGGCGACGACCCTGAGCAGCGCTGCATGGCGGCTACTAGCTTACGGATAGCAACGACCGGGCAGCGACTTCCACGTACAATCAATATCGGTAGAAATGACTGCAAAAAATCGGTAGAATTGGGAAGGAAATCGGTAGAAGGAAGATTTTTCCAAGAATCTCAATTTTCATAATAAAACATAAACAAAGGAACATTTAATCATGAAATAAGGCAGTTTTCTTCGAACCAAAAATATGATATAAATAAAATTCAATATAGATAACAAAATAAAATAACAAAATATGCTAGAGAAAGTTCATTTAAAATTGTTCTTATGTGCGAGAAATATGATTTTATGCCATTCACCTAATCTCCTTCTTGGATTATACGGACACTACAATGGAATAATTTATTATTTTTATTCTTCAATACAAAACAACAAATATATTATAATTTGAACGGCATGCCACCCTAAATACACATTGGAGAATTGTAGGAAGTGTACAATTCTCAGGCCGCGCGATCATACTGCACTAAAATCCCATTTAGCGGTACTCCGCTTCCAGGGTCGTCGCTGCTCTGTCGCGACTGCCGAGATCCGAATGCTACTTTAACCCTTACCAACGCTTCTGCTAGAAAACTAGATGTAACACAGCGCAAAATGGAGAGATCGATGCAGAGTGTCTCGTTACGTTAACGCATTAGAAATGAACAATTACGCAGAAGAACAGGCGTGACTGATGTGGTCGAGTGGTGGTATATGTGACAAAACTCAAATGGAAGTGGGCGGGACATGTGGCCCGCATGAGGGATGCATGTGGACAAAACGATTACTTGAGTGGAGACCAGATCCGTTAAATTTAGTAGAGGAAGATCAACTACTCGCTGGACAGCCGAAATTACACAGAAAGCTGGATTAGTAGCGCTCAGGACAGTAAATAGTGGACTCAGCTTGGGAGGCCTATGTACACCAGTAGACGCAGAGGGCTGAATGATATGGAACATGAAGAAAGGGATTTCGTTATTTTTGAGCGCTCGTACTACTTACACGAGGGCTATATCATTCCGTCACGATGTCTGTATTTTTCGAAATTTGAGCCGAAAATGGTCTCAAACGACAGAGTTCGACTCACTGATGTCGAATCAGTCGAAAAATTCGGGTCTGTCCGCCCGGCCGTCCGTCCGTATACATAATAACTCTCGAACGAGACGACCTAGAAACTTGAAATTTTCAGGGTAGGTTTGAATGTCGAATGCCGCGGTTAAGTTCGTTATTAGGCAAAATTCGCCCAAAGGTTCCGTCAATATGGCCGCACGAAATTTTGTTCTCCTGATTACTTCGAAACTACGAATTCGACCGAGGTGAAATTTTGCAAATAGATGAAGAATGACGTTTTCGAGCTACACGCAATTTTATTCAGCTCGCATGACCATAACCATAGAAAATTATAACCTTGTAATGGAAAGGCCTAGGGACTTGAAATTTCCAGGATAGGTGTAGATCTCGAATGTTGCGGTCACGTTTATCAATGGGCAGAATTAGACTAGGGGTTCTGTAAATATGGTCGTTTGAAATTCAGTTTTCTTGATCATTTCAAAACTATGGATTTGATCGTGACGAAATTCTGTATGGAGAATGATATATTCAAGCTACATTTCTCCCATATCGCATGACTAGAACCATAGGAACCATAGAAAATTATTACTTTCGAACGGAAAGGCCTAGGGAGAAATTTTTAGGGTAGGTTCGGATCGCGAATTTCGCGATCACGTTCAGCAATGAGCAAAATTAGACTAGGGGTTCCGTAAATATGGCCGTTCAAAATATTTTTTTCCTGATAATTTCTAAACTACCCATTGGATTGGAATGAAATTTCGCACATAGATGAAGAATAATTTATTAAAACTAGGAAACTGGGAAATTTTGTCCAGATCGCATTATCACGACAATAGATACCGTAGAAAATTCTAGCTAGAATTCGAATCTACCTACAAGGTGGATGAACGAGCGCTCAAAAGCTCCTGCCTTCTCGGCAGTACTTTTCGTGATTTTTACTAACTCTTCTCTGTATTACCATTCACAATCACTCACAGATCGACATTTAATCTAGGATGACCATTAAAACAAAAGGTTTTCCAATAAAAAAAAATTATAATTATTTGTAAAATTCAATTATAATTCACCAAAAACTATTAAAGATCACTTTTTCATGGCAGAGGGATATCTGACAGATGGATATCTGACAGTTCTTTTTTTTCATAGAACACATATTAATAAAAAAGTTTTCCATATCAATTAGACAAGCTGTATATAACAAAGTGGTTTCGAAATCCGGAAAATTCATTCAATTTTGTCATGAAAAATTTCAAATAACTCTGAAACCTTGGAATATCATTTCCTATAATTAGCTTAGTTGTGTTTTTGAAATATTTTCAAATACCTAGTTGAAATGTACATTTCAACGTCAAAAAAGCATTCAATCATTAAATTTTACATGTGGTGTTACTCCATGGTTATTTGATTCACTTACCTGAGTTGTGAATTATGTACAAACATTTTCATATCCTGAACTTGCAGTACTTTATCACGAAATGAAAAAATTCCCAAAATTCTCCCCGAGAGTTGATCTCACATTTGAAATGGAGTATTGAACTCGTAGGAAAAACAATTTTGTGGAAATAATACTGAACAAGAATACTATTTTGTATGCATAAAAAGATATATATTAATACTTTTCAATTCCAGGCAACTCCTGCAAGACTGTGGTATAGGTAACACAGAGTCACAAAGTTCAACAGAGCTAGTCATAAACCAACACAGGGCTTTGGTGTTCTGCCAGCTGAAAGCTATGTTAGATATCATAGAGAATGACTTATTCAAGAAAAACATGCCTAGTGTCACCTTTTTACGTTTAGATGGATCTATTGCTCCTAGCCTAAGACATTCCGTAGTACAACGGTAAGAGTTTTTTTTAATATATTCACACATGGATAATATTTGGCTGATTATCTGGCATTCAATGCATGTATGAAAACAATTATTCAGAAGAAAAATTGTGCTAGACAATATGATAAGCAGGACAAAAAAGTCGATCCATGTAAACCCCTCTACAGTTGCGAATGATGAACTTGATGTTCTCTGGAGTTTGCATGGATTGACTTTTGTCCTGCGTAATTTTTCTTCGGAATAATTGTTTTCATACATGCATTGAATGCCAGAAAATCAGCCAAATATTATTCATTTTTAATTTCTTCTGACTGGAATAGGGTTGTCATAAGTTTCAACCCGTACTTCTACATTTGACAAATATTCCGATGTTCGCATAAATCGCATATGGGGTGGTTGGGGGTCACTGAGTCTCTCCATGGACCTGCAGAGAAGTGGGGACGGTTGCTATTAGAGCGAACAGGTGGCGTTAATGGAGAATTTTTCTCTGATCTACCGACCTGTTCGTTTTGAGAGCATGCCGTCATCCACGTCGAGTTCATCATTGCTACACTGTACTGATGAGGCTCAAAAAAGGCGAAACCGGTCTACAGTTGCGAATGATGAACTTAATGTTCTCCGGAGTTTACATGGATTGACTATTTGTTCTGCATAATTTTTCTTCGGAACAATTGTTCTCATACATGTATTCACATATACGTAAGAGCAGAATTGAACGGCGCTTTTTAGAGAGGGTAGTGCACACGAAGATTAGGGGGCCGTGGCAGAGGTCGTTTGGCGGAGTTGCCGTTTGTTAGTCAATGACATAATATAAGAATACAGGTATGCTACTAACTTTCCTTGTTTTTGTCGTCCGCGCGCATGGCATCATCTTCGAGCCAAAACACCAAACAGAAGTACTGTTAGTCTAATTAAGTAAACTTCAACAGGAATTTCGACAATTTATTCAAAACAACGAAGTCCAATCTACTCCAACGTTTCGAAGAGTTTTCAATTTTTCTTCGAAGGCTGAAAAAAAAATCTTTGAATAATATAAGTAACAATTCTTCACAAAAAACATACATACCTGGAATGGAAACCTCTACAAAAAAGAGTCACAACACGTGTAACAACATGTGACAGCTTGTGAAATTAAGATGAACTAAAATCGCATCCCTTGAAACCACAAAAATTCACCAACGCTGATAATTCTATTATTTAGATCGTGTATACAAAGTTTCATATATTCTTTATCCTTAGTCATCAAAAACTGATCAAGGCACGTGCTAGCAAAAAACTCTTGAATAAAAATTATAGGTTAAAAACATCAGGGTATCCTCAGCGATAATAAACGCGATGACCCGATTAATTCCAATCAATGAATGAATTTTACCAGTAATCATTGCATGCAACACAAACTGAATGTTATGAATAATTTAATTAGAAGAAATGTTACTATAGTTTTAAGTTGCTGATGTTTTTCTTTTTTGACTAGGTGATTGCCTGGTCATTTTTATTGTAAATTTCATTTCCAATTTTTTATTGTAGATTTCTAAAATAATTGTTTCATCATGACCAGATGGCACTGTTGTTTGTAAACTTTAATATGTGATGCGTCTTCTATTCGCATTATCGTTCATTATCGCTGAGAATACCTTGATGTTCTTAACCTATAATTTCTATTCTAGAGTTTTTTGGTAGCACGTGCCTTGATCAGTTTCAACACCAAAAACAACATATTATATTCACCGGACTTTCAGAACTACAAATTGAAAGAGGGTTAAACACTTGACTAAGATTGCCAACATCACCTCTGAAATTTACGGATTTATTAATATTAATATCAATTAATATCATCACTAATGTAACGCCTGTAACGATTCGATTCATTATCCAAAATCTCTGCATCATCAAATCTAAATTTGTGCCCAGTACCAAAACAATGTTAAGTCTGAGCCGTCTTTTCACGTCCTACAGTCATATATATGTGGTCTCAAACGGTTACCCAGATATCGACCTGTATGGCCAACATAGCAACTATCACAACCAGAACAAGGTATTTTATAAACCAAATTAGATTTAAACAAGGTGGGTGTTTCGTCTTTAATTCCTGTAGAAAACTTTTTCGTGGCATACATATCTTTATATATAAAAATTACGTGTCACGTTGTTTGTCCGGGATGAACTCCTAAAATACTGAACCGATTTCAATCAAATTTTGCGCACTGTGTGCAGTTTGATCCAACTTAAAAGATAAGATAGTTTATATCTCAATTTATAGTTGCAATATTTTTTTATTGCAAATTATTTGTTTATTATATATGACAAAGAGTGAAAATTATCTAGGCGGCAACCTCGGTCTCATTTCGCTACACCAATCATTCGACAAGGCCGATAACGTGCGAAAGGTGATGCCAATTTTTGGGTCTTTCCCAAAACTAAAGAAATTTGGAACTGTTTGAGAACTGGGTTGAAACTTTTGAAAAATCAAGGATAGGGTTAGGGTAAGGTTGGGTAAGGTTAGGGTTGATAATAATAATAATTTCACTGGTTTGAATACTTTTACCACACCAACGCGTGGCCGAGTCTTCTAGTTCATTATAAAAAGTAGCGTTAAATTTCTTAAAAATTGTGTTAATTTTACTGGAAAGAGAAGGAACAGAGGGGAACTTGTAATATTTAGGTGTAGTCTCATTTTCTTCACTTCTTTCAGCGACTCACATGTCACACATGACATAATGTACTTCTTAATAGTTCTGCTAATTATATAATTAAGGTAATTATTCTTGTTCAGAATTTCCCTAACCAGTCTGAGATTCTCACGCTTGAATAAGCTCAATAATGTAGCTCTTCTTTAAATTAGTCATAACGTTCAGTTCAGGAATTAATCGGGTCATTGCGTTTATCATCGCTGAAGATACCTTGATGTTTTTAACCTATATTTTCTATTCTGGAGTTTTTTTTACACGATCTAAATAATTGAATTATAAGCTTTGGTAAATTTTTGTGGTTTCGGGGGATGAGATTTTGGTTCATCTTAATTTCACAAGCTGTTGTGATAGAATGGTCACTATTTTCTAGAGGTTTCCATTCCAGGTATGTTTTTTTGTAAAAAATTGTTACTTGTATTATTCTTTGAATAAATGGCGTAGATTGGAATTCGTTGTTTTGAATAAATTGTCGAAATTCCTGTTGAAGTTTACTTAGTTATAATACTATGGATGTTACATTGGTTCATGTTAGTTTAATGTTTTCATCCTGTTGAGCACATGATATAATTCCTCATTTTGGTCGGCCACCAGCAAAACGTCATCTTTGAGCCATCTCCATCTCTCTTCTGGATGCGCAAAACCATACCATGTATTTTATATCATGAGCCAATGGTTATTTGGACGAGAGAGCATTGTACGGCGATGGATTATCTAAAATCGGGCGAGCCTGCTAATGCAGTGCGGCTTTAGTGATTTAATGCTTGTTACAGTTTTTTGTGAGGGCACCTAAAGGATGAGGTCTACGTCGATAATCCTTGAAATCTGCGACAGTTGAAAAAACCATTGCAACTGAAGCTATTGATGTAGACTTGATTTCTGGGATCATTTTTATTCAAAACAACTCTTTCTGATATCTCTAACCCATCGAGAATTGACCCTTTTTGCGAAGACATAGAACGTTGGAAGAACAAATTTCAGTAAGATATCGTAAAAAGTTTGGCTCATCAGTATAACTACAGAATTCAGAACCTCGACTCCTTCAATAGCATGAATACAGGGATGTGTATTCATCTCAAATGCGATAGACATATTTGTATTATAAATAATAATTTAAATGTATGTATCTACGGGCTATGAGATGAATATCAATCTTGATTTGGGTTGACGATAGGAGAAGAATTAGAAGAGTTACTGTTCAAATTGGAACGCTGTGAGTTCAGTTGATATGTAATCATTTTTTTACCCTCAACCTTCGCAAAAATCTAAAATTTCGAAAGACAGTAGAATTATGGATACACATGTACTTTTTCAGGTTTAACAGCGATCCTTCAATCGATGTGTTACTCTTGACAACGCAAGTAGGGGGATTGGGATTGAATTTAACTGGAGCTGATACTGTCATATTTGTAGAGCATGACTGGAATCCTATGAAAGATCTACAAGCTATGGATCGTGCTCATAGAATCGGACAAAGAAAAGTTGTTAATGTTTATAGGTTGATAACAAGAATGACGTTGGAGGAGAAGATAATGGGGTAAGTGAAATACTACCTACCTATTCTTTTTTTTTTAATTGCGAATTTCAAAAAGGATTCATCCCTGAAATTTTCGGGCAAAACAAAGAATCGAATTTCCCTCGAATCTTTTGATTCGAGCATATTATTTTCTTCTAAAATTACCGACCGCTGTGTACGTTATTACAGAGCAAAATATGATTGAAGAATAATTTGTTGAATACAGTTTCCATAGGGCCTAGAGGATTCCTTTTCGAACTTCGTCTGACGATTTAAGTTGTTACAGAAGTAGACCGAGATTATTGAAGAACGCATACTATTGAGAATCACAAAAATACCGAATACAGAGTATTATGATATGAAAAAAAATTTAAGGCTTCTTTTATGTCCAGCCATGATGCTCCATCTGTTAGCCACTTCAGAATTCATTCATAAATATTTTTAAAATTTTCTGGGATGTATGGCCTTCTTCTAAGGGTTCTCACATTGACCTAGGAGAGCCGGGATAAAAACATTGAACGTCAACTTCTGTAGGTAGTTGATTGTGAAGTCTCGATAAACTTCACCACCTTCCTGGATGATAGATCCATCACTTATTCCCGTTTCAAGAACCACAAGCCTAGATGTTGTAGCGTTATTAATGAAGGAGCGGCATTAGAATTCCCCGGCTATTCACGGTGGATGAAATGGACATTTAAAAGGAAACTTTTTCCACTCTTTGAGCGCTCGTACTACTTACACGAGGGCTATAACATTTCGTCACGATGTCTGTATTTTTCGACTTTGAGCCGAAAATGTTCTCAATCGACAAGGTTCGACTCACTGATGACGAATCCGACGAAAAATTCTAGTATGTCCGTCCGTCCGCCGTATACACGATAACTCTCGAGCGAAACGACCTAGAAACTTGAAATTTTTAGGGTGGGTTCGAATCTCGAATGCCGCCGTTAAGTTAATGGGCAAAATTCGACCAGGGGTAAATATGGCCATTCGAAATTTTGTTCTCCTGATTACTTCGAAACTACTCATTTGATTGAGGTGAAATTTTGCACTCAGATGGATAATGACGTGATCAAGCTACATGCGATATAAATTTGTCCCTTAAGCGAGCCTTACACGGTCAATATTATTGAAGTATATTATTGACGCAATATATGTTTAAAAAACGGTATCAATATTATTGTTTCAATATCTCCCCTACACGTTCAATATATTGATCGATATCGATATTGCTTCAATGATATTGACCGTGTAAGGCTCGCTTAACCCTTTAGTGCCCGAATACTGAAAAAACTTGAATTCACAAATTTTTTTTCTTGTTTTTTGTTTTTTGAAGGGTTTTAAATACAATTCAATTTTTTTCAGAATTTTATTTTCATTTTTGAAAAAAAATCCAAAATATGGGCTTTTAAGTACCTACCATCAGAAATGATGTCATTTATAGTGCTTATGAAATGCTCTGTAACTGAAATATTTTATTCCTCATTTTCATTGAATTTTTCCACAAAATTCAGAATAACTACTGATATTACTTGGTATCAACCAAAAAGATTGAAAAATATCTATAGAATTGTTATTCCAAATCAGTATCCGCATTTTCAGAGTCACTCTCTTCTTCATCTGTTAAAATATTATTATCTAACGATAAATCTTCGTTGAGGATCTCATTTGCAATGACCTCTATTTCTTTCGAATAAAGTGGTCTTTTACATACCACTGTTGAATTTTTCTGCTCGCCATATTTCCTGACAGTCTCCTGATGAAAAATGGGAAATTTCCCAAGAAAAGATGTTCGAATGTTTATTATTGAAACATAAACCTACAGAGTATAGCCACCAGCAACAATATATGTCAAATAAAAATAGCAGAATATAAAAAACTAAATTTTACGACGCGTCGAAATTACTGGTACTCAGGAGTACCGTCGGGCACTAAAGGGTTAATAGTATAAAATAACAGGAGGGAGAATAGGGCCTAAATAAGACGGTCCGGAATAGAAGCTCAATATGGCCGACTTTGAACAGTGGCGTAGGCTAGGTTGGGTTCTAGGATAGGGCTGCCATAAATGTTGGAACATTGACCGGGACAAGTGGCAGGGAAATAGGTTAAAATACCACACAAAAATTGAAAACACATCTGATAGGTATTTTAATAAATGGAATAATAATCCGGGGTTTCTAGAAACGTTCCCGGTTATTGTCTTGTTTTTTTTTCTAGATAGTTGATTTATTCAACATCAAATTAGACAAATTTATTCAGATATATCTATCTACATCTATATATTGAAAATAAAATATAAACAAAAAATTATGGAAGCACTGCCGTGAAGACAGGAGCTTTTGAGCGTTCGTTCACCTTGTAGGTAGATTCGCAATTCTCGAACTAAGGCAAAACTCCAGACTTCACGTCAGTGCTTTAGCTGACTTGAATTTTTTTTTCGATAATTCGCTAAAATTTTCTACGGTATCTATGGCCTTGGTAATGCGATCTGGACAAAATTTCGCACGCAGTTTGAATATATTATTCTTCAGCTATGTGCAAAATATAATTTCAATCCAATCACCAGTTTCGGAATTATCAGGAAAAAAATATTTTGAACGGCCATAAGTACGGAACCCCTCGTCTAATTTTGCTCATTGATTAACGTGACCGCTACATTCACGATCCAAACCTGCCTTGAAAATTTCAAGTCCCTAGGACTTTCCTTCCGAAAGTTATAATTTTCTATGGTTTCTATGGTTCTGGTTATGCGATCTGGACAAAATGTAGCTTTAATATATCATTCTCCATTAGTATACAAAATTTCGTCACGATCGAATCAGTGGTTTCGAAATTATCGAGAAAACTAAATTTCAAACGACCGTATTTACGGAACCCCTAGTATAGTTCTGCTCATTGATTAACGTAACTGCGAAATTCCAGATCAACAAGAGTGCAAAATTTCATCTCAATCGAATCTGTAGTTTCAAAGTAATCAGGAAAACAAAATTTTCAACGGCCATATTTACGGAACCCCTGGTGGAATTCTGCCCATTGACGAACTCAACCGCGGCCGGACAGACTCGAATTTTCCGACGGATTCGTCATCAGTGAGTCGAACCTAGTCGATTGAGACCATTTTCGGCTCAAAATTCGAAAAATACAGACATCCTGCATAATGATATAGCACTCGTGTAAGTAGAACGAGCGCTCAAAAAGTATAACTCACAACAAAAACATTGAGTCCCAACAATGAATAAGTAGGTACCCAAGGCTTGATCCTCCGCCATATTGGCGGCAGTGGAAGCAGTATTTTGAAGAATTTGTGGTGGACAACCAATACCTTCGATGTCTTTGGACAAAACCTCTTATAATTAAAAAAAAAACATCATTCACTTCACGCCTTTCTTCCTCCAACGGAAGGTTGGCTTACGTTCTTGAGCATTGGTCTGCGACTGCGTAGAGCCTACTCTATTGGAAGACGGGGAGTCGTCGGGTACTTGACCCTAAACTACTCTATATAAGGAAATATTAATCTCGATAAAGACAAAATTACTGACCGGGACATCTGAATGACTGACCGGGACACCGGGACTCAATGCTTCAAACCGGGACATGTCCCGGTGTACCGGGACGTATGGCAGCCCTATTCTAGGATCGCTATTATATTTCGTCACAATGTCTCTATTTTTCGAATTTTGAGCCAGGAATAGTCAAAAGGAAAGACCTATAAACTCGAAATTTTCAGGATTCGGATCTCGAATGCAGCGGTATGCAAATATATTTTCATTGCCTGATATCATTTCTAACAATAGCCAATTCAAAATTTTTCATGATTTCTCAATGGAAATAGTAAACATCTCCCATTCAATAAAAAAAGGCATTGGAATAATACACATATCTTCAAAACAAACATATTTATTGTTCTTGAAATGAAATTAATTTCGTGAACATATTATTGAATTTAATCTTATTTCACTAAATTATAATTTCACAACTTTGAACGGATTAATACAGCTCATTATAAATATTTTAGTCCTCCCTAAAAAAATTACACATGCTACGCCTATTGACAATATTAGCAGTTCTAACCAAAACAGCCATGGAACTACCAAAATAATGAATCACAAATAGAAGGTCAAGATGGCCGATTTAGACCCAATTTTTTAATGGTTGGGGTTAGAGAATGCTCCTTCCTGTTATTCTATATTCTAAGATTTGTCCAGATCGCATGACCAGAACCATAGAAACCATGGAAAATTATAACTTTCGAACGGAAAAACCTAGAGACTTGAAATTATCAAGGGAGGTTCGAATCTCGAATGTCGCGGTCATGTTCATCAATGAGCAAAACAAGACTGGGGGGTCCGTGAATATGGGCGTTCAAAAAATTTTTTGGGAGCTCATTTTACTCAAACGAGGACCATATCATTTCGTCACGATTTCAAATTTTGAGCCGAAAATGGTCTCAATCGACAAAGTTCAACATTCATCGACATCAAGTTCGTTTTTGGGCAAAATTCTATCAGGGGTTCCGTAAATATGACCGTTGGAAATGTGATACTCCTGATAACTTCAAAACTACTGTTTCGATCGAGATAAAATTTTGCGCTCTGATGGAAAATGACACGTTCAAGTTACATGCGATTTTGTCCAGATTGCATGACCAGAATCATAGAAAATTATAACTTTCGAGCGGAAAGGCCTAGGGACTTAAAACTTTCAGGATAGGTGTGGATCTCTCATCAATGAGAGTTTGAATTTTTCTTTGACAGCTGTCAAAATCTTTCCAATTGGTTCCTAAAATTGGAAAATGCGAATCTACCTACAAGCTGGATGAACGAGCGCTCAAAAGCTCATGTCTTCACTGCTGTGCTTTTTATAATTTTCTTCAAAATAAAATAAAATGATTTGTCACATTGTCGGTTGCGCCTCGTTTCATAATCTTTGGTCTCACTACAATGTCACCTCATGACAAATGATATATAAGTTATGGGTGTCCATTCTTGTGATTGAATTGAAATAAGCGCGCAAAAGCTGCTGACTTCGCATGAGTGCTTTTCAATTTTTTGATCAAATTTTATATATAGAGCTGATCAGCAAAAAAAATCAGTTGAAATTCAGCCCATACTTGGCCTAAACCCGTAGCGTAATTTTGCGGTAAAATGAATAGATAGAATGATGCTTTCTTTTAGTGTTTGAATTGTTTGGGAATCGTTGGAGTCACAACAATCCTGCCCATTTTCTAATAAAGTAATTCCTTGTGGTGCGTATCCATTGCGCGAGGCAGACCGTCAAGCATTGCTCATGCTGGAGGGTTAATACCTGCCGATTCCCCTCGAATCGCGTTTCAATCAACTGTCGAATATTGCCTTGAATGCAGCTCCGGTGAATATGGGCGCTTTTCCAGCACGAGCAAATTGCATTTTGCCTCGGTTGAATAAGCTTCGGCCGAATCCGAAGTTGATCGGTGTTTTAGAGCTAGTCAAAGGTATTACAGGGTAAAATTATCCATAAAACTTGCTCCTTAATTAGGACGGTTCTTTGGTCTTCTCATCCAGGTGTTTGTTTCCAAATACACTGGCGGATTCGAGGGAGGACCCATGATGGTTGAACTAATAATTTGACCATGCATAAATGTCATTTGTATTTTTCAAGCGAAAATATCAGGAATACAAATTCGCCCTAAACTGCATACAGTTTAAAAATAAATTTTTCATTTAAGAGAAACACGTTGGCGTATACAACATTCTCCCAAAAATATCTAGTCCACATCCCGTACGGACACCACTGGTTGAAACATTAAAGAATCTTCTAGAATCTACATCATGGGTATATAGGATAATTTTTGTATGGTAAATGGCTAGGAGGGGTGCTCCCTGCCCCCTGCACCTCCCTGCGGACGCCTTTGGCTATTGATGCTCGAAGGGCTTGTGCAAAATTGTATGAAAATATCTAGTATGGTATTGAAGTTTGAACTTTAACACTCTGTAGATCAAAAGTTTAGAGGTTTGAGACATCGGTTCAATGGAACTTTTCTTCATAAAATCTCGTAATAATTCACACTCTCAAGGATCAGCATCTCATTTTTAAACACCCTGTACATAATATTGAAGGAGATACGAATATTTTCATTGAATCTGGCGTCAGATTTTACAGATGGAATTTTTGCAGATGATCACAGACGGCGTCAGATGGCGTAATAATCACATTCTCGGAAAATTTGCGGCTGCGGTGATTTATAATTGGGGCCTCGATATGATTGTTATGCCGCGATCGATACGTACCGACTGTATATAGTCGCGACCGCTCCAAAAAGTTGAATCCATCAAAGTTCACTAATTGGATACCTTACAGCACATGCAGAGCTAAACGGTCTGCGGTATATTGCAGAATCAAAGTTCGCGTTTATTATCATCAGATGTTTTTCATCTTTTGCAAAATGAGGGCAAGCATATGAACTCATCTTTGAACCCCCAACCTAACCTAATATTGCAGTTTGATAGTACCTATCTTCTTTTGTAGTCTAGCTACGTATTTGAGAATCGGTTGGACTGATGACGAAATTAATTGGGCACAAGCACTCTGGTAGAGAAAGTTATCCCAAAATGTTCAGTTTTTCCTGAAGGCCTAGAAGGCAAAATTAATTCCTATGATTATGATTCATTTTAATCAACTAGTAACTAGTAATAAATACATACCTACATACTAGGAAAATTTATTATTTTCGTTTTTCTTTCAGATTACAGAAATTCAAAGTACAAACAGCTAATACTATTATCAGCGGAGAAAATAGTAAACTGGAAACAATGGGTACAGAACAAATCCTTGATCTATTCTCTCATAAGTCTTCTAACAGTGGAGAAGTATCAAACAATTCTGGTTCAAACTCAGGAGGCATGAAATCAATCTTAGAAAATCTACCAGACTTGTGGGATCATAAACAATATGACGACGAATATGACATGTCACAGTTCATAGCCAAATTGAAATGAGAGATATAAAGGTGAGCAAATAATCTTTTTATTACAATTATTCGAACCAAAAGACATCTAGAATTTATATTTTGACTGATCGATTCTATTGATCAATGTAATTCGATTGTCTTTAGAACAGTACCAAATAAGTGTAAAGGTATTTTTTGGGCCATCCCCATAATATTCTAGGGTGCAGGTTATATCAGAAAATACGATGATTAATAAATAATTTTTGAGAGTTTAACTTAAAATTCAATACGAAGAGAATTTGGATTAAGAAATGAAATAAGGTTTTGCTGTGGAGAATGAAAAAGAAAAGATCCAAGGTGACAAAAACAAATAAGAAAATTGGTTTAGGAATTGAGGAGCAAGCAAATGGAGAAAATCGATTGCAAAAGCTAAAATTACGAAAAGCACTGCCGTGAAGGCAGGAGCTTTTGAGCGCTCGTACATGCACCTTGTAGGAAGATTCGCATTTTCCAGTTTTAGAAATCAATTGAAGGAATTTTCGACAGCTGTCACAAAAATTCTGAAACTTAGGCGAAACTCCAGACTTCATGTCAGTGCTTTAGGTGACCAATTTTTTTTCGATAATTCGCTAGAATTTTCTACGGTATCTATGGTCTTGGTGGAGCGATCTGCACAAAATTTGGCACGTAGTTTGAATTCATTATTACTCAGCAAGGTGCAAAATTTCATCCAAATCCGCTCAGTATTCTCGGAACTATCAGCAAAAAAATATTTTGAACGGCCATATTTACGGAAACCCTAGTCTAATTTTGCTCATTGATGAACATGACCGCGATATTCGCGATCCAAACCCACCCTGAGAATTTCAAGTTCCTAGGCCTTTCCGTTCGAAAGTTACAATTTTCTATGGTTTCTATGGTTCTGGTCATGAGATCTGGACAAAATATTGTTTTAATATATTATTCTCGATTAAAATACAAAATTTCATCTCGATCGAATCCGTAGTTTCGAAATTATCGAGAAACCAAAATTTCAAACGAGTGTATTTACGGAACCCCTGGTATAATTTTGCTCATAGATGAAAGTGATCACGACAATCGAGATCCACACCTATCCTGAAAATTTCAAGTCCTTAGGCCTTTCCGTTCGAAAGTTATGATTTTCTATGGTTTCTATGGTTTTGGTCATGTGATCTGGAGAAATGTAGCTTGAATATATCATTGTCCATAAGTATACAAAATTTCGTCACGATCGAATCTGTAGTTTTGAAATTATCAAGAAAACTAAATTTCAAACTGCCATATTTACGGAACCCCTTGTATAAAGTTGCTCATAGATGAACGCGATCACGAAATTCGAGATCCACACCTATCCTGAAAATTTCAAGTCCCTAGGTCTTTCCGTTCAAAAGTTACAATTTTCTATGGTTTCTATGGTTCTGGTCATGTGATCTGGACAAAATTTCACATTTAGCTTGAACACCTCATTCTCCATTTGAGTGCCAAATTTCATCTTGATCGAATCTGTAGTTTTCGAGTAATCAGGGGAACAAAACTTTGAATGACCATATTTACGGAACCCCTGGTGGAATTTGGCCCATTAACGAACTTAACCGAGGCATTCGGGAACTGAACCTACACTGAAAATTTCAAGTCTCTAGGTTATTCCGTTCGAGAGTTATCGTGCTTACGGCCGGCCGGCCGGACGGACAGACCCGAATTTTCCGACGGATTCGTCATCAGTGAGTCGAACATAGTCGATTGAGACCATTTTCGGCTCAAAATTCGAAAAATACAGACATCGTGACGAAATGATATAGCCCTCGTGTAAGTTGTACGAGCGCTCAAAAATGATGATAACAGAGTTTTGAAATGAAATCACTAGAAGAAATTATATGTTTTCACTGAAACTGAGGTGAAAACATGACAGGTGTTCCGGTTCAGTGAACATCGTCAGGTGGGTTCAGATAAAACTAAGTTACTTCTTCAGTTCTTCTGAAATCTACTAACACATCCTACTTTTATTGATGACGTTATGGTAGGGTTATATCGATTTATTTCATCTCGTCATATTGACAGGTGTTTTCGTTAAATAGAATTAAGGTCTTTACAGATCCTAGACCCCCAAGACCTACTAGGTTGACCCGACAACGGCAAAACCAGAAGAAAGGGTTATGTTTTTAGCAGTCTGGTTATGCTTATAATTGTATCTTTTTCCACGTACCGATTTTTATGAATGGGATGTCCATCAATTCGTCTCTATAGTCCCGGCGACAGCCTATATTTAGCAGTTTAATTTTATCAAAAAAAAAAAAAAAACAGAAATGGCCACCTCAAAATAACGGACGAGATTCGTGATGTAGGTCCGATTCGTTTCTGAATTGGTGTGGGGCGGTTTTCGGGGTAAGGCATAATAATTTTTTTGTCAAAATTCGTAAATTCAAAATGTCGTACTAGATTTGTGATTTTTGTCCGATTCGATTCGAAGTTGGTGAGTGTTGGTTTCTGGGGTCGGAGATTATGAATTTATTGTCATAATTTATGAATTCTAGATAGCGGTGCAAATATGGCAGACCATATTCACATAACGAATATGGTCCAATTCGATAAACAATTGGTATGTGGGTGTTTTCGGGGTCGGGGATTATCAACTTTTGGTTACAATTCTTAAATTCGAGATGGCGGCTGGTAGATAAAGGACGAGATTTGTGATTTTGGTCCGATTCAATTCCATATTCGTACGTGGTGGTCTTCGGTGTCGGAGATTATGAATATATTCATGAATTCAAGATGGCTAACGACTTTTGTGATTATGGTCCGATTCAATTATAAATAAACTAGAAGACTCTGCCACGCGTTGCTGTGGCTAAAGTATTCAAACCAGTGGAATTATTATTATTATCAACCCTACCCTAACCCTAACCCCATCCTTGATTTTTCAAAGTTTCAACCCAGTTCTAGAACATTTCCAAATTTCTTCAGTTTTTGGAAAGGCCCAGAAACTTGCCATCACTCCTCGCACGTTATCGATCTTGTCGAGTGATCGGGTATAGTGGGGACGCGATGACCTGCTGTCGATTTCAGACCAAGGTTGCCGCGTAGATAATCATCAATCTTTGTCATGTATAACAAACAAATAATTTGCAATAAAAAAATATTGCAACTATAGTTTGAGATATAAACTATCCTACCTTTGAGTTGGATCGAACTGCACACAGTGTGCAAAATTTGATTGAAATCGGTTGAGTATTTTAGGAGTTCATCCCGGACAAACAACGTGACACGTAATTTTTATATATAAAGATGTGATGGTTTTCGGGGTCGGAAATAATAATCTTTCAAAAAACGCTGTGAGGCAATAACTACTGTCGTCGAGCGATTTTACGTTAAGTTTAAAGATTGAGATTTAGATTTCAAGATTGCTCTGCGACCTTAAGGTCTATTGTGCCCCCTATCAAAGCTGTTCTCGCCATTACGTAGTCTACAGCTCGCTCTCTAGTTCCAGAGTTCTATTATTCTAATTCCAGTATCTTGCAACGGTACAATCTACCTTATAAATTTAGAGCATGAAATTCTTCTATTGATTTCTCATAGCGTGCTTGATTATCTCATCAACAAAATTTCGATTTTTTACATTATATTACAAACTAGTAGACAGGCCACGCGTTGCTGTGACTAAGGTATACGTTGAATTAAATTGTAGTGAAATATTCAATGCAGTGGAGTTATTATTATTATTAAACCTTACCTATCCCTAACTTAACCCTAACCTAACCCTATCCTATCGTTACCCTAACCTAAACCTAACACAACCCAACGCTTTTTATTTTTCGGGTTTTGGAGAAAAATCTGCAGCTAGATTCAACCACGTCCCGTGTCGTGGGATATGTCGGGGTGGTTTGATTATGTTGTTACCTGCCGACTTAAAAAAAACCACAACTTGAGAAATGCGAGGACCACCGCAAAAGACATCCCTGTCCGTACTTCGATAATCCCCCAGGCATAAAGGTCCTCTCTCTCTCCTTTCTCCTCATGACTCCTGCCACAAAGCCGCAAACGCCCTCCAGCTTCCTTCATGATGTGTAATTTTCTATATTATATTCTCAACTGGTAGTAAGCGGCCTATCTTTCCAACCAATGCGTTTCTTTCCTCCGTCCATCTGAGGCAGTGACAGAAAATGTGCTTCCGCTTCGGGTCATCTTCAACGTGGAATGCATGATACAGATCATCCCATGTCTGTCCTATACTCTTAGTAGAGGTACCATAAGATCCATGCCTCGTCAAAAATTGAGTAAAATGGTCGTTTTATGCTCACATCGGATTCACTACTCTAAATTCCTCCGCGTCCAAGCGGCATTTTACCCTCCATCATCCCATCTCTCCTGCCATTTTCTCAGTGCCATCCTTCGTGCCATACGTCGATTGCCCGGCAGTGCTCCTCCTATGGTATAAAGGAAGCATCTTTTCGCCACCATTAGGTCAATTGGTGGGAAGCCAGCAATCACTTGGACATACTCCGCCCACACAGTTATGTATGTCAGAACTACCCTCAAGAGTCCCAGCATAAATATTTGACAACCAATATATTTGTCAATCATTTTTCATTACTGACATTATTTTATATTCTTGACAGTTACGAAATCTATGAACATTTTGTATTGGAGAATTTTCTTTCTTTTATTTCATTTTTTCGACAATGTTCCAAAGTTTTCAATAGTTATCCTCCTATTCGGAGACGAATACAACAAATCAAAAACCATGAACATAGGTCCAGCCGTTCTCGAGTTATGGAGTGTTGGAACAAACCCGACTTTGTTATATATTAAGATGAAGTTAACAAGAAATGGTTTAATTAAAGTATCAATTTACGAAATTTAAGGAATTTCCAATCTCTCAGACGATCTTCTTGTGCACAATCTTATATCTACATATCTCGACTAAATGTCTACCGGAGTCTTCGACTCCAGGGAATATTTCGGAAAAGATGCTCTGCTTCCAGTGCACTTCTGACTCTCGAGAATATTCAGTGTTCGTTGAACAGGCTGCTGCATGGCTCCTAGATACTCGTTGTAGAAATAGATGAGAAGGTTTTTGCTCAGGATCGCCCGCATAAAAATTCAAGTTGGGACACTCAAGCTGACTGATTTTCAGACTGTGGTAAATATCTAAGGCGGGTTCTTAAATCCCAGCCAAGGAGCTATATGATACTCAAATATACAGCTCCACAAGAGTTAGGGATATCATATTCAATCGTTTTTAAAATTATGTTATCTTCAATCGCTGTAAAATCATTTAAAACTCAATAACAACTTGAATCGATCCAATAAAAATCAGTATGAGACATTTCGTCAATCTGGTCGCCTTTTTTCTGAAGTTTGGTTCTTTGAATATGCTTCATGGATGTTCTTATTTTGAAATGAAGTCAGTTTATCAACGGCTTCGATTTGAAACGAGTTTTCTGAAAATGCCAAGACGTAAATTAACAAACGCTGAGGCTAATAGGGCTATCGGAATGCTACAGGGTGGCCTAACTCAGGTTGTTGTAGCGGAAAGGCTCCAAGTCAGCCAAAGTGTGATATCTCGACTTTGGAATAGGTTCAGTGAGACAGGTTCCGTGTTGGTAAGACCAAGGCTTGGTGGGCGACGAAAAACAACACCTGCTCAGGATCGTTTCATCACCGTTTCGGCGAAAAGAAACCCTACATCTACGTGTAGAATGCTACGGAATACTCTTCAAAATGCAGATGGGGTCCAAGTTTCCATCGAAACCATCATACGACGTTTGAGAGAGGCGAATCTAGGTTCTAGACGTCCATTAAGAGGAGTTCCATTAACACGTGACCATAAGTGTCAAAGACTGGAATGGGCAAGGCAACATATCAATTGGAACGATCAATGGCCTAGTGTCCTTTTCACTGATGAATCCAGATACGGACGATTTTCAGATTCTCTAAGAATAAGGGTATGGACAATCCCACGCATCCCCCGTAATCGTCGCCCTGTCCAAGAAGTCCATCCATTCCGAGGGGGTAGTGTTATGGTATGGGCCGGGATATGTTTCAACGGGCGCACAGATCTACACATTTGTCCTGGGAATATGACCGCCTCACACTATAGGGAGCATGTCATTGACAATGTTGTGCCAAATTTTCACGCTGCTATTGGTGAAACTTTTCAATTTCTAGACGATAACGCTAGACCGCACCGTGCAGCCTTAGTTGAGAATGCGCGCGAGGAGCTTGGTATTCCACATTTACCAATACCTCCGCACTCACCAGATTTGAATTGCATAGAACATGCATGGGATATGCTCCAAAGAAGATTAGATAATCATCAACCTACCCCAGAATCCTTAAATGATCTGAGAGAGCTTCTGCCCCGTTTATGGAACCAAATTCCTCAAGAAATGTTCAACAACCTCGTGTGTAGTATGCAAAGAAAATGTCAAGCTGTTATTGATGCCCGTGGAGGCCATACATTGTATTGATAGTCTTAAAATGCTTGAATTCTCTGGGAATAAAATTTCGTTATTTTACTCGATTTTACTTAACCACCCTGTATACGCTGCATACCTACAGACTAAAATTAATTTGCAACTTGAAATCATATCAATATGAATTTTCATCACAAAAATCTTATTTTAACTATATTTTTTTGCACTTTAAGTCAATATCCCTAACTCATGTGGAGCAGTTTATATCAGAGCTTGTGCAAAAATCCACATGACTCCTCCTCGATTCTCAGTAAATATCATGAACATGACATAGATAATTACCTAACAACAAACCTGAGAAGAAATCTTGTTCTGGGGCATAAAAGTAATAAATCAAAAAGCGAATAAAACACGTGAAAGAAAACAAAATGGGGCAATCAATCATAGACAACTGAGGAACAAGAGAATAATTCAAGTAATTCTTTCCAGGTGAGATATTTTAAAATAAAGGACTTGCCGAGATATAATGTAATGATCTTATTTTGATTACGGAAAATTCACTTTTAAAAAATGGATGACTGCGGATAAAATCATCCAAGGAACGTGTTTTCTTGTTCAGGGAAAACGAGGAAAAAGAACGGACGCCTTCAGAGGTTGTCCCAAGCAAATCAGCTGATCCGATCAAAAAGTCTTCCAGGCGCGCATCAATATATTATATGACAATCTAGATCCGATCACAAGGGACTTGGTGAATTTGTCAGCAGCGGCGCGCAAGCAGGAACATAAGGAATAGGAGGCATTAGCATGGGCGTGCAATCGTTTGTCTGTTACTTTCGCGTTAATTTAAAGGAAACTGTTAAATTGGTATTTGATCTTCCATCTCGTATCCTGGACATTTGAACGAATGTGTTGATCCCGCAAAATCATAAGAGAGTTTTTCAAGAGAAATATTGGAAGGTAGCGAAATGGGGAATAAGGATGAGCTGGCACGGCGTGCAAGTCGTTGCAATCTGGGATGACTTCAAGGAGGTTACTTCCTCACTTCTACAAGTCTCTTGTCCCTAACCTAACCTAACCCTAAACTAACCCGAACCCTAACCTTGATTTTCTTAAAATTATTCCTCATTTCTCAAACAGTTCCAAATTTCTTCAGTTTTGGGAAACTTGGCATCACTCCTCGCACGTTATCGCTCTTTTCGAGTGATCGGCCGTAGTGGGGACGCGATGTCCTGCCGTCGATTTGAAACCCGTGTTGCCGCGTAGATAATTATCACTTTTTGTGATATGTAATAAACAAATAATTTGAAATAAAAAAGGATTGCAACTATGAATTGAGATATAAACTATCCTATCTTTCAAGTTGGATCAAACTGCATACACTGTGCAAAATTTGATTGAAATCGGTTCAGTAGTTTATATTCAATTTCATATATCAAGATATTAAACAAGATAACACTATGATACAATACTGAAGAAAATCGGGGGAGCACCCTGTATAGGAATAGAAGGGGTTCAAAAAAGCTTTTGAGCGAATTCAGGCGGACAGAAGGTCGTCACGAATGGATGGGACGGACTTGAAACTTGAAAAAGATCGAAAGAGGCATTACAACGGTTGACGGGCTATAGCTTATCGTATATAAAACCGTGTGCGTTTTTCTGCTCATATTATGTTCTCTACTCGAGAATTTCTTCTTCTCAGTTTAACTCTCGGAAATGGTCGAGTCGAATACTACGAGATAAAATGTATTCAGTTGAAATTTCACCTTTTTTTTTGCCAGGATTTTTACTAACTATAGTAACCAATCAAATTACTTAATTTAGAGTCATGTGTCAAATTTCATCCAATCACCTTTGGATTGCAGCGATTATTTCCTTCTTGTTAATTTTGACCAATCGCTATCAAGAATTGGTATGTCGAATATAAATTTTAAGTGGAAAAATTACTCAACAACTGTCAACTTAGCTTTAGTTTTTCCGGAAAAAAATTGGAAAAATTTCATGCAAGTTTGACAAGTTCCTTTGTAAAAATTACGAAAAGCACTGCCGTGAAGGCAGGAGCTTTTGAGCACTCGTACATGCACCTTGTAGGTAGATTCGCATTTTCCAGTTTTAGAAATCAATTGAAGGAATTTTTGACTGCTGTCAAAAAAATTCTGAAACTTAGGCGAAACTCCAGACTTCATGTCGGTGTTTCAATTTTTTTCCGATAATTCGCTAGAATATTCCACGGTATCTATGGTCTTGGTGATGCGATCTGGACAAAATTTTGCACGTAGTTTGAATACATTATTCCTGAGCTAGGTGCATAATTTCATTCCAATCCGATCGGTAGTTTCGAAACTATCAGGAAAAAAATATTTTGAACGGCCATATTTACGGAACCCCTAGTCTAATTTTGCTCATTGATGAACGTGACCGTGAAATTTGCGATCCAAACCCACCCTGAAAATTTCAAGTTCCTAGGCCTTTCCGTTCAAAAGTTAGAATTTTCTATGGTTTCTATGGTTCTGGTCATGCGATCTGGACAAAATATTGCTTCAATATATCATTCTCGACAAAATTTCATCTCGATCGAATCCGCAGTTTCGAATTTATCGAGAAAACAAAATTTCAAACGACCGTATTTACGGAACCCCTTGTATAATGTTGCTCATAGATGAACGTGATCACGACATTCGAGATCCACACCTATCCTGAAAATTTCAAGTCCCTAGGCGTTTCCGTTCAAAAGTTACAATTTTCTATGGTTTCTATGGTTCTGGTCATGCGATCTGGACAAAATTTCACATGTAGCTTGAACACCTCATTTTCCATTTGAGTGCAAAATTTCATCTCGATCCAATCTGTAGTTTTCAAGTAATCAGGGAAACAAAACTTTGAACGGCCATATTTACGGAACCCCTGGTGGAATTTGGCCCATTAACGAACTTAACCGAGCCATTCGGGAACTGAACCCACACTGAAAATTTCAAGTCTCTAGGTTGTTTTGTTCGAGAGTTATCGTGCTTACGGCCGGCCGGACGGTCAGACGGACAGACTCGAATTTTCCGACGGATTCGTCATCAGTGAGTCGAACATAGTCGATTGAGACCATTTTCGGCTCAAAATTCGAAAAATACAGACATCGTGACGAAATGATATAGCCCTCGTGTAAGTAAAACGAGCGCTCAAAAACAAACTTGATGGTTTCTATGCTGTGTTGCTATGTATCGTTACCAACAACAAAGATCACAAACAACGCTTACGAATTTATTAATTTTTGAGCGCTCGTACTACTTACACGAGGGCTATATCATTTCGTCACGATGTCTGTATTTTTCGAATTTTGAGCCGAAAATGGTCTCAATCGACTATGTTCGACTCACTGATGACGAATCCGTCGAAAAATTCGAGTCTGTCCGTCCGTCCGTCCGTCCGTCCGGCCGTATACACGATAACTCTCGAACGGAATGTCCTAGAAACTTGAAATTTTCAGGGTAGGTTCAGATCCCGAATGCCTCGGTTAAGTTCGTTAATGGGCCAGATTCCACCAGGGGTTCCGTAAATATGGCCGTTCAAAGTTTTGTTTCCCTGATTACTTGAAAACTACAGATTCGATCGAGATGAAATTTTGCACTCAGATGGAAAATGAGGTGTTTTAGCTACATGCGAAATTTTGTCCAGATCGCATGACCAGAACCATAGAAACCATAGAAAATTGTAACTTTTGAACGGAAATGCCTAGGGACTTGAAATTTTCAGGATAGGTGTGGATCTCGAATGTCGTGATCACGTTCATCTATGAGCAACATTATACAAGGGGTTCCGTAAATACGGTCGTTTGAAATTTTGTTTTCTCGATAAATTCGAAACTTCGGATTCGATCGAGATGAAATTTTGTATTTTAATCGAGAATGATATATTGAAGCAATATTTTGTCCAGATCGCATGACCAGAACCATAGAAACCATAGAAAATTGTAACTTTTGAACGGAAAGGCCTAGGAACTTGAAATTTTCAGGGTGGGTTTGGATCGCGAATATCGCGGTCACGTTCATCAATAAGCAAAATGAGACTAGGGGTTCCGTAAATATGGCCGTTCAAAATATTTTTTTCCAGATAGTTTCAGAACTACTGATCGGATTGGAATGAAAATAAGCACCTACCTGAGGAATAATGTATTCTCAAACTACGTGCAAAATTTTGTCCAGATCGCATCACCAAGACCATAGATACCGTAGAAAATTCTAGCGAATTATCGAAAAAAAATTGATCAGCTGAAGCACTGACATGAAGTCTGGAGTTTCGCCTAAGTTTCAGAATTTTTTTGACAGCTGTCAAAAATTCCTTCAATTGGTTTCTAAAACTGGAAAATGCGAATCTACCTACAAGGTGCATGTACGAGCGCTCAAAAGCTCCTGCCTTCACGGCAGTGCTTTTCGTAATTTTTCAACTGAAACTCAAAATGAATCGGTTTGGAAATGTTTCCGAAAGTAAAATTAATGCGGCTGTTGAAAATAGTGTTCCACTAAATACTCAGAAAATTCACACATAAAATGTTCATTCAACTCAGGAAATAATCTTACCAAATATCCCTCGGGCATTTAATTTTTCCGGCCTTGATAAATCCTCAAAATTTTCTCATAGAGAATCCTAAATTTAAGCGTTTTGCTTAAGGATAATATCCCTCGGCCTTCGGCCTCGGGCTATTATCAAGCAACACGCTTTCAGCATTCTCTATAACAAAATTATCTCGGTATTATCAAGGCCCTAGGGGTATTACTACTGATAATACCACTCAATAGCAAAGGAGATAGGAAGGAGGTTACCTAACTATAGACCAATATCACTGATTGGTACAGTGGTGGAAACACTGGTTTGTCACAAAGCACACTTTTGAGTCCACTTCTATTTTTGATTTACGAGAACGTACTCCTTTTTTGAGCGCTCGTACTACTTACACGAGGGCTATATCATTTCGTCACGATGTCTGTATTTATCGAATTTTGAGCTGAAAATGTGCCGTATAGTCGATAACTCTCGAACGGAACGTCCTATAGACTTGAAATTTTCACTGCGGGTTGGCAAAATTGCACCAGGGGTTCCGTAAATATGGCCGTTCGAAGCTTTGTTTTTCTGATTACTCCGAAACTACACATTCGACCGAGATGGAATTTTGTACTCAGATGGAAAATGCCGTGCTCAAGATACTCACAAATCTTTGTCTAGATCGCATGACCAGAACCATAGAAACCATAGAAAAGTATAACTTTTTAATGGAAAGGCCTAGGGACTACTAGGAAATTTTCAAGAGAGGTGTGGATCTTGAATGTCGCGGTCACGTTCATCAATGAGCAAAATTAGACTAGGGGTTCCATAAATATGGTCGTTTGAAATTGAGTGTTCGTGATCATTTCAAAACTACGGATTCGATTTGACGAAATTTTTTATTTTGATGGAGAATGATATATTCAAGCTTCATTTTTTTCAGATCGCATGACCAGAACCATAGAAACCATAAAAAATTATAACTTTGTAATGGAGATGCCTAGGGTCTTGAAATTTTCAGGGTAGGTTCGGATCATCATGAGCAAAATTAGACTAGGGGTTCCGTAAAAATGGCCGTTCAAAAATTGTTTATCCTGATCATTTCGAAACTACTCATTGGATTGAAATGAAATTTTGCACATAGATGAAGAATAATGTATTCAAACTACGTGGGACTGTTGTCCAGACCGCATTACCAAGACCATAAATACCGTAGAAAATTCTTGTGAATTATCGAAAAAAAAATTTGTCACCTGAAGCACTAGATAGATAGATAGATATGAGTTTATTCAACATTTTACAAATTGAGGTAAACTCTGAGAAACGTAAAGTCTGGATTTTCGCCTAAGTTTGAAATTTTTTTTGGCAGCTGTCAAAATTTTTCCAATGGTTTCTAAAACTGGACAATGCGAATCTACCTACAAAGTGAATGAACGAACGCTCAAAAGCTCCTAACTTCACGGCATTGCTTTTCATCATTTTCTGGGAATAGATGCGAACATTTCATCCTTTGCTGATGACACCGCAGTTCTCTTCACTGGCACTTACTGGCAGGAAGTGAAGGCAAAAGCCGAACAGATTGTGGAAAATATAAGAAATTGGCTTTGTGAGATGTAATTGACGTTGAACCTTGACTAAACAAAATTCATGACCGTCATGTAATAATATGTTGTATTTGCCAAGTATTCTATATTTGAGGCTGACAGGTCAGAACTCGTTTGGAACAATTGAAGGTGTTGAATCCATTACTTGGGAATAGAAATTGATAGACATCTTAAATCAATATCATTATTGTTATTATCATGACTTTATTGAGCAAAATATGAAATACCGAAAAAAAAATTGCAATGATCAAAATGAAATTATCAAGAGAGTTACCGCAATTAAATGAAAATTCATAAGGTGGTAAAAAAATTTGGTCAATGCAAAAAAAATCATTCATTCATTTAAGAGGGTTCAAAATGCTGTATCATTCTCTTGTGGTAAAGACCTTACCTACCCTACAGAAAGACTATTTCAGGAGATTCCAGTTTTTGAAGTAACAAGTGACAAAATTGAAAGGATAGTATCATAAAAGATGTTCGAAATAGAACCTTCCTAGCTCTCAAAATGCACTCATTGATTACATGTTTCAAGAGGGTTTACGCCAAAGGATTCAAAGCTCGATTGTGCATAATTTTGATTACTTCTTCACGCAGCGTGTTACAACACTCGGTGGGTTTAGAATACAAAGGAGTTGAAGAGAAAGTTATACAATTCAAAATTTCAGCAAAAGACAAGAAATATTATCACGAAAGGATAGAGGAATAGATTTTGGGGCTTGAAAGAGAAATCCCAAAATTCTGAATACTGACCTGAAAATATTGATATTTCGTGGGCCACTCGAAAGGGCTTTCTGAAGCGAACAAACCCATGAAATTTGATCAAAATCAGACCTCGGAATCCAAAGTTATGGCTATCGTTATTTCAGACCGGAATCCATAAATCACCCTGAACTAATAGCCTTAGGATACAAAACAAGCAACTTTTCTGGAAGGCCTAAATGACCTGCATTCAACTAAACTAAGCTATGGACAATCACTCATGAAACATCCTATATATACAGGAGTGGCGTAATGATTGGATAATATGGTACCTGTGGGTAGAGGACGTTGTGACGGTTCAGAAAAATATTTTTTATTTTAAGTTTATGTTATAATATTTTCGAGATATTCGAGACATTTCCGGAAATTCACCCTTTGCCACTCTTTTTGATGGCAAAACTCCAAATAAGGGATTTTTTAAATCTGTTTTACGGATAGTATTCCTGAGTAGATGCACTATCGAATGTAGAATAATATATGGCTGTTTATCTGAATTGATCGAATTCAAGAATGAAAATTGAAAAATTTTACTAGATAAACTAATAAGCAAGCTAACAAAACAATTCATGTATCCCAGATACCAACGAAATCCATCATTTGCAGTCGTAGACCGGTTTCGATCCATATCAGATCTCATCAGTACGATTAGCAATATGATAAATTCGATGTGAGAAACAGAAGACCTTGAAACATAAGGCAACGTGGTACTGAAAAAATGTCCAAAATCACGCCACCTGTCCGTTCCAAGAGCAACTGTCTCAAATATCTGTAGATCATAAACTGCTTTATCGGTTTTCCTTGTGTGATTATTATGCTTGTAATGTTTACGGCGTCGTCATACATGTGTATTGAGTTATTGGAGAGCCGATGAGGCAGTTTATGGTCTCCAGATATTTGAGACAGTTGCTCTTGGACCGGGCAGGTGGCGTGATTTGGGAAATTTTCTCAAAACCACGTTGCCTTATGTTTTGAGGACTTCTGTTTCTCACATCGAATTTATCATTTTGCTCATCGTACTGATGAGATCTGATATGGATCGAAACCGGTCTACGACTGACTAGTTTATCTAGTGAAATTTTTTAATTTTCATTCTTGAATACTATCGAATGTGATTTATGATTTTGAGGCCGCATGTATCGTTTTTTTTTTAAACAAAGATTTAACTCAAATTTCATGTTTTGCTCATTTTATTTTTTAATTTTTTTTTCAATCTTAATTTCCAATCCAATCAGTAGTTTCGAAATTATCAGGAAAAAAAAATTTTGAACGGCCATATCTGCAGAACCCCTAGTCTAATTTTGCTCATTGATAAACGTGACCGCGACATTCGAGATCCAAACCCAGGGCTAGGCCTTTCCGTTAGAAAGTTATGATTTCCTATGGTTCTGGTCATGCGATTTGGACAAAAGAACAAAATTTAAAACGACCATATTACTACTTACTACTGATTCGATCGAGGGGAAATTTGCACTCAGATGGAGAATGACGTGTTCAAGCTATATGCAAAATTTTGTCAAGATCGCATAACCAGAACCATAGAAAATTATAACTTTCGAACGGAAAGGCCTAGGGACTTTGAGCAAATTCAAACAGGGGTTTCGTAAATATGGCCGTTCAAAATATTTCTTTCCTGATCATTTCGGAACTACTCACTGCATTGGAATGAAATTTTGTACATAGGTGAAGAATAAGGTATTCAAACGACGTGGGAAATTTTGTCCAGATTGCATTATTGTAGTTGTACGTTTCAAGTTCTTTGTTCACAAAAACGTACGATATTCAAGACCAGGGCTTGCAAAATTAATAAAAACACCACAAAGATGTTCAAAATTTTTGATTCTTCAGGAAACGATCCAAACTTGCGTCATTCCTCAAGATGGGACGAAAAAAGTCTTCTCCATTCCTCAAAGGACACCTCTTATCGTATTTTTTAACCCTTTAGTGCCCGAATACTGAAAAAACTTGAATTCACAAATTTTTTTTTTCTGTTTTTTGTTTTTTGAAGGGTTTTAAACACAATTCAATTTTTTTCAGAATTTTATTTTCATTTTTGAAAAAAAATCCAAAATATGGACTTTTAAGTACCTACCGTCAGGAATGATGTCATTTATAGTGCTAATGAAATGCTCTGTAACTGAAATATTTTATTCCTCATTTTCATTGAATTTTTCCAAATCAGTATCCGCATTTTCAGAGTCACTCTCTTCTTCATCTGTTAAAATATTATTATCTAACGATAAATATTCGTTGAGGATCTCATTTGCAATGACCTCTTTTTCTTTCGAATAAAGTGGTCTCTTACATACCACTGTTGAATTTTTCTGCTCGCCATATTTCCTGACGGTACTTCTGCGTACTGATGAAAAATTTCCCAAGAAAAGATGTTTGAATGTTTATTATTGAATCATAAACCTACTGGGTATAGCCACTAGCAACAATATAAGTTAAATAAAAATAGCAGAATATAGAAAACTAAATTTTACGACGCGTTGAAATTACTGGTACTCAGGAGTACCGTCGGGCACTAACGAGTTAAAATCACGACTTGCCTCTTTGATTTCAAGCGGTAGGCGGGACTTATTGTGGTTTGATTCTATGCCTCTTATCATTTTTGAGCGCTCGTTCTGCTTACACGAGGGCTATATCATTTCGTCACCATGTCTGTATTTTTCGAATTCAGAGCCGAAAATGGTCTCAATCGACAAGGTTCGACTCACTGATTACGTATCCGCCGAAAAATTCAAGTCTTACGGTCCGGCCATCCGTAAACACTATAACGCTCGGACGGAACGACCTAGAGACTTCAAATTTTCAGTTCAGGTTCAGTTCCCGAATGCCGCAGTTAAGTTTCATAATGGGCAGAATTCCACCAGGAATTCCGTTAATATGGCCGTTCGAAATTTTGTTTTTTTGATTTCTTCGAAACTACTGATTCGATCGAAATGAAATTTTGCACTCAGATGGAGAATGGCTTGTACGAGCTATATGCGAATTTTGTCTAGATCGCTCGACCAGAACCATAGAAATCATAGAAAATTATAACTTTCGAACAGAAAGAAGACCTAGAGTCTTGAAATTGTTCAGGGTAGATTTGAATGCCGAATGTCGAGGTCACGTTTATAAATGAGCAAAATTAGATTAGGGGTTCCGTAAGTATTGGCTTTCAAAATAATTTTTTTCCTGATAATTTCGAAACTACTGATTAAAATTTTGCACATAGATGAAGAAACGTTGTATTCAAACTACGTACATAGAAACCGTAGAAGATTCAAGCGAATTATATCCCTGTTACAGCTGATTTGGCATAATTGACAAAGGGCTGCATTTTTTTGACAGCTGTCAAAAAGTTTTTCAATAGAAGGTGGATGAACGAGCGCTCGAAAGCTCCTGACTACACGTCAGTGATTTTTATAATTTTTTTTTATTTCATGAAAGATGTTAGAATGGGAACTATGCGATATCCCCAACTCGGCCTTAATGCCTATCACATATTGTAAATATGTATATACATATATATATATTCGAATTTCGAATCGTGTTTCTGTTATTATCATTACATGAACTGAGTACCTATGTATGAATGTTGAATTGAAATATCATAATTGAGGTTTCCCTTGATTCCATAACTCAGAAAGTTAACCGGCTCTACGAAATTATCGAAATAGCTTAAAATATTGATTTCTTTCAGACATCATTGAAACAGGTCGTAGAGGTCGAGTTGTTCAACTGGTTCAAGCATTGATCTACTTCCCAAGTCTCCAGTTCAAACAAATGCTCTTGTAATCCAGTTTGGAGGGTTTCAATAGGTCAAGGATATCCTGAAGCGAAATGTTCTACTATTGCATCCACCTGACTGAACAATTTTTAATTTAACTCTGGAGTTTCTTATATTTAGATATTCATTTCATGCAGTATCTAGTTATAAAATCAACTTCACATTTCAATATTGAATTCGTCTCATTGTATGTACCATAGAATATGTAAATCCATACCAAGTGTCATTTTATTTATTCAATGAATTGTAAATTGAGAAAATGTGTTCTTATTTAGTATTGAAACAATTGTAATTCGGTTTCAAGTTGACCATAAAATATAAGCCATAAACTGTGTAAATTCCAAAGTCCTAACCCATATACCAGTTCCGAAGATTCTACTTCTTTTATCTTGTGGACCTATAGAGTTATTTATAATGCTTGAAAGCCACTTGGATTCAGTTGGTATACATTTCTGATGAGGAGCAATCCCCAAAAAAATACGACAAGGAAATTTTTATTTCTTCCCATGAAAAAAAAAATTATTAGGTTCCTAATAAGCCAGCATTTGAAGGGATAAAAAAATCCTCTGTATATTTGGGGTATAGTTAAATAGGTCTTTAAAAATGAGAAATGTTTCAAAATAACTTTAATGAGTCAATGATAAGAAGGCCGGTATCCATTTGTTGCGTATACACATTTAGTGAAATCGTTGCATATCAGTGGACACGAGAAATATAGTGCCAGAGTTAATAAAATGAGAAATTCGGCATTTCAGTTATTACATGTGAAAAGCAAATTGAGTTCTTCTTGTCTTGTTTTAAGAATATATTTGATATTCAGTGATTCCTTTTTCAGAAGTTCATAAAAAAACTGTCACATTTGTGGTTACATTGTCTCCCTCATGAGTTCTCATGTTCGGTGAGTAGAGAGGGAGGCTATGAGTTTTGACTTGGACGATATTGTTTGATTCGTGATTCTTGAACACTGAATGTCAAAATCTGACATATGGATCGTGACAAATCCCAATTTATTGGGGATACTGGCCTAGCACCATTTGATACGTCTCCTTTCCATAATTTCGAAGTATTTCTTGTATTTTCGAAGTACTTGCATGTGTGTCTGCCTTGGTGATGAATTTAAAGAAGCGCGCAAAGGCTCCTGACTTCACGTTAGAACATTTCAAATTTGTATTACCCCTAATGAAAAAGGTTTGGGATTCCTCTACCTATTGAAGCAAGTGTAGAATTCAAATTCGCTGTAATTTTTGGAAGAATTAATCGCAAACTGTGACTTGGTTATTCAAAACGATAAGAAAGGGTACTGGATAATCTCTATCTGAATTTTATATGAGATTTCTTTATATTTCGACTCTAGAATCATGCCTGTATATTTACTAAATTTGGGCAAACGCTACAAGAGCATAATGAATTTGAATAGCTTATAAAATAAAATATAAAATACACCCTTTTCCATCCGGAAATCAATTGCCTGGCTCCGGACTCAGAAGAACACATAAACAATGTTTACGTATTGGAATAGGACAATGAAGCTGTCTACACATCTCTTGAAACACTTTCGATTCAAAGTTCATGCCTTGGTCTGAGAGCAGCTTCAATGGAATACCAAATCGACATATCCACTCTTTCATCAAAACGTCGGCAACGGTGATAGCTTCCTGGTTGGTTAGGGCATAGCCTCCGGCCCACTTACTGAAATAATACATTAATAATAATAATAATAATGTTTCTTAATCCAAGAACTTATGGTTACAAATCAAATTGTACAATAAAGGTTGAATTCGTCAGATTTAAATCACTATGCCTTCAAGAATATTACATTTATTTCTTACAACAATCAAAAAATTCTGTCGAAGAATATGGCTCACATTGAACAAGCATCACAAATAAAGTCTTCTTGAAAATTTTCTTCCAGAAAAAGAAGGGGGCCCAGAATGCTCCCCTGTGGTACACAAGCTTTTTTTTCTTGTTTTAGACTGATATGTTACTTCCTCCACACTCGCAACAACCGATTGCGGTCTGTCCTTTAAATAACTCTCCATCAACTCTAACTGTTTATCCCTAATTCCATATTTTTCAAGTTTCGCAGGCAATATATCAATAACTGCTTTCCAGCCAGGTGTTACTAAGGGGCTTGACGCATTAGGGCGTTTCGCCCTAGCTGTCGCGGGAACATGACAAAACCAAACTGTCAGAAAAACGTAAACAAAACAGCAAAAATGACGGGTTTGGCGTTGAACAGCTGTCGGAGCTTGAAACCCCGAAAATTCGGGTTATGCGCCAGGGGGAAGGGGAAGGTAGCGCGAGGACTTGACGCCCCGGCACTGGAACGGTCAAACTTATGTCAAACTTTGGTTTGGAGCACTCCTGTGGCGACCCAGACGGTGGCTGGAAAGCACTTTATATCGACACAATTAAAGGCCTTTGATAGATCTAAGAAGAGTCCCAACGGTAATTCTTTTTGTTCCAGTGCTGCCAATATTGCCTGCTCTATTTCAAAGACGGCTGTTTCAGTGCTTCTCCCTGGTATGTAACCATGCTGGGAGTCTGACGATATTTTGAATTTTCGGAAAAAGTCCAGTAGTCTGGTAGCTAAGATCTCACATATTTCAGCAAATGATGATAGAAGACTTAATAGGGACCTTTACACTAACGCTCCAGTCGCGCGCGAAAATCGCGAGTGATTTTCGCGCGCGACTGGAGCGTGTAAATTTTTTTTTGCAACGTTTTTTCGCGCAGTCCTGGCGTGTGCTTTGGAGCGCCCAAATTGAATTCGCCCAATAAACGCGAGAGGTTGGCTACATACCTATAGTCCATTTAAGAATTATTGACATCGAAGCAGGCCATGAACGTCCAGTCGAGGCTTTATTTCTGGTTACTAAAAAGTAACTAAATTTCATCATAGATCATAGAAATGGAACATAAATATAACCTAGAAAAGTGTTGAGTATACGAATTATCGAATAATTATTAATTAAGCCGGAATATTTCGATTGCAGTTCAAACATGGGAATTCAGGTTTGAAAGCGCAAAAATATCGTGGAATGCTTTCATATGAAATTATCTGAACTTATCGTTCACATCAAAGTCAACCATGGAAAATTGAAGATCATTCAAATAAATATTTATTTTCACTCAGGACCATGCAATATTTATTGGTATTGGAAATCTTGCAAAATTCTAACCATATAACTATAAGAGTACCATTTTATGTCAGGATTCAAGAAGGATAATTAATGGAATTCTGGCAGGTAGCTAGTGGTGCAACAGAAAAAAATTTTTGGATACTTCGCAAGCACAGGGCCAAAAGAATGGATTGGAAAAAACGTTATAATGTATTAAGAAATATGAGAGAAACCAAAATTGAGAATCTATGTAGTACATGAAGAATTTTGACATGAAATTTGTACCAAACTTTCAATATATGAACCAATTTGTGAATTATTTATTGCTCGGTGTTGAATACTTTAAGAAAGTCAATTTTTATTTTCATTCATTAAAACTGTCCATGAATTATTGAAAATATTATAATTGATGAGCAATTTTACAATTATTCAGTATACTTTTGAATTGGGAACAATATAGCATGTGTATTAGCAGAGGGAATGTGTACCATACAGTATAATAAATAAACTTAAAATATCTATGAATGATACAAGAGCAAAGATAAAAATATCCTTAAAACTTTGTTTCCACGTAGTGTAGTGATTTGGATGTGTTTATTGAATAAGCTGACATAATCCTATATTGATGGGCATCCTGTTGCAGGGAAGGTTTCAATTTTTCAATAACCCATTTATGAAATAATTCACCATTCATAGTAATCCTTATCATTAATACCACTGTCAAGAATCGGATCACATCCAGGTAAAAATCCATCAATTGTTCCAGCATTCAAAATAGTGCACCTTCTGCCTTTACCCTTGAATATACTCAGCATACCTTTTGGATTCTTTTCTAGTGTCCACTGACGAATTTGAATACCGTTTTCGAATATCCAAATTTCATCTAGATAAATGAATTTTACGTTTTGTTCCATGTATTCTCGGTATTTATCATAATATCGTACTATTTTTATTATATTTTTCTGTTTATCAATAAGAATTTTCCTTCGATCAACTTTTTTGTATTTGTATCCAATTTTTTTATGATATAATATAATGGTGACTTCGATCAATTGAAATCTAGGTGCTCTTTGGCCAGTTCGAAAAGAATATCTAAACTGATATATTCATTGGTTTTAATTCAAGCAAAAACAAAGTCATTCAATGTGTCTTTGGAGGAATAATCGTATCGCATAGGTTTTCTTCCACTGCTAATTCCAGGCTATAATAACATGCTAATATTCTACGGACAGGGCTTGGTGAAATCTGAAAATTTAAGAGACATTGATCAATCAGAATACACTTTGAGTCGGTGAATAACAGTTTACCTGAAACACTAGCGGAAATATATGCCAAAACTTTGAAAAACTCGAAGTAACACCGACAAACTGCCTGGCGTTCTCTTGTTAGGCGCGATGTATCCTGGTCAATTCCAGCCATTTTAATAGCATAAGACAAAAAATACTCAAATTCAGAGCAAATTTTTATAATTACATATTCACCAATATCTTCGATAAAATCATCAAAGCAAGATTTCTATGGGTAATGTTAGTGCTATTCCTATACCAACCTGAATTCAGCAACCCAAAATATTACTGAATAGTCTATTACCAACTTAAATTCGATTTTTCACAGCCAACCGAGATGTCAATAATTCTTAAACGGAGTATACTGACGAATTCTAAATACCTACCTCACTTTCGAAATCCCGCGCGAAAACACAAACTCCCTTTATAGAAACGACACAGGCTAATCGCTGGCGAAAGTATGTGCGAATTTTTATACGCTTCAGTCGCGAGCGAAAAATTGCCTTTTCCGTCGACCATAGAATAAAAGCTCATTTTAACGCACTCAAAATCATCCATTAATGACCCCTATTAATGCATGATTTCTTGTATTAATGCATGATTATCATGGCAACCGATTATAAACAATTCAGTCGGAGAATGAATGCTTCTATGTCGGAGCACGATCGAGCTATCAAATTTATTTATTCGCTTTCGATCAGAATCTGATTTTATCCGTTACGCTACTACATAATGAATAACGAAGAAAATATCCCTTTGACACCGCCAGATGTGACAAAAACTGCTGAAGCAGCAACTTTGAGTCTGCTTCCTGAAAAGAGCCGCCATTTATATGAGAAAACCTATGCTGAATTCAGATCTTGGTGCAAGGACAAGAAGGTTCGGAACTTTACGGAAACGGTTTTGTTGGCATACTTTACGGGTATTGCAGAAAAGGGGCATCTAGCAAGTTTATGGCCAAAATATTCGATGCTGAAATCAACACTAAATGTGAAAGACAATACTGATATAAGCTGATACCACAAACTGGTGATGTTTATTAAACGGAAAAGAGAGGGATATATCCCAAAAAAATCAAAAGTTCTCGAAAAAGAACATGTGAGAGAGTTCATAGCGAATGCTCCTGAGAGGGTTTTCTTGATGTCGAAGGTAAAAATAAATCTCAATTGAAGCGTTATTCCAACTTATTCTCATTATCTCGTTATAGTGAAATAACTATCATTGTTTGATTTGTAGGTCGCTTTGATATTCGGAGTAGCGGGTGCATTGAGAAAAGATGAATTGTTAAGGTTGCAGAGAGGATGTACAAGATATGGGATCTAAATTTTTGGTGACAGTGAATTCATCGAAAACACATTCGAACAGGATATTCACTGTCATGGATAATGAGCATACACTTTTAAACATAATAAAGAGATATATATCCTTGAGGCCAGCTCACACTCCACACGAAAGATTTTTCTATAACTATAAATGCTCAACACAACCAGTTGGAATTAATACAATTTCTGAATTACCGTCAATGATTGCAAACTTTCTTAAATTAGAGCAACCACATTGTATACAGATCACTGTTTTCGGCGTTCTTCTGCGTCTATTCTTTCTGACAGTGGTGCAGATTTTTCAGCCATCAAAAGACTTGGTGGTTGGAAATCAACTTCTGTTGCAGAAGGGTATATTGAAAACTCCATTCAGAAAAAAATAGAAACTGCAGAAAAAATGTTATGTCATAATAGTTCCAAAGTAAATAATGCTTCAACCCCCACTTCATCCACACGTTCCTTATCGGACATTATAGGAAATGAAATAAATGTAAACTATTCAGAATGTTACAACATGTCCAATATTCCCTCTATGAATTTTTCGAATTGTTCTGTAGGAAGCATAAATATTAATATATCGAAATGAACATAGAAATTTGTATTAAGTCAAATTTGTATATCATGCAAAATAAAAATTGGTTTCGATCCAGAATTTATATTCAATTTCTTATGAGGTCGACGGAATAATCTTGTAATCAACTCGTTTATTAATTCAGCGATTAATGGTCTCAAACATTAACGCGCTCGATCCGCTCACGCGTTAAAATATTTCGACCATTAATCGCTGTCATTCATAAACTAGTTGATTAAATAACTACGCCGTTGCGCGCGAATTTGGTCGAGCCGTTCCAGTCGCGCGCGACTGGAGCGATACGGCTCGCTCACACCAAACCCGTCATCGGCCGAATTTTGCTCGGGCGACGACGGCCGAACTCGGCCGATCGAATCAAACACTTGTGAAAGAAAGAGAGCACACCAACCCGACCGTCATCGTCCGATGACGCCCGACAACGTCGATTTTTCGAAATATCCGATTAATTCTCGAATTTTTTATCACGTATTTTGTATTTTGAATCAATATCGAATAGTTCGCGGGTCCTTATACTTCTTTTTTGAAAATAATTTTTACCCGAATGTCGATTTCTCGAAATATCCGATTAATTCCCGAATTGTTTGTCATGTATTTTGGATATATCGATACAATAACGTCGGGCAATGTCATTTTGAATCAATATCGAATAGTTCGCGGGTCCTTAACTCTTTGTTTGAAAATATTTTTCACACGTATTTTCGATGAATCGATACAACGTCGGGCAATGTAGTTTTTAATCAATATCGAATAGTGGGCGGGTCCTTATACTCTTTTTTTGAAAATATTTTTTACACGAATGTCGATTTTTCGAAATATCCGATTAATTCTCGAATTTTTCATCACGTATTTTGGTAAAGCGATACTTTTACGTCAGGAAAAGTAATTTTAAATCAATATCGAATAGTTCGCGGTTCTTTTTATTTTTTTTTCGAAAATATTTTTTTCGAAAATATTTTTTTCCCGAATGTCGATTTTTTGAAATATTCGATTAATTCTCGAATTGTTTATCACGTATTTTGAATAAATCGATACGATAACGTCGAGCAATGTAATTTTAAATCAATATCGAATAAATCGCGGGTGCTTATACTCTTTTTTCGAAAAATTTTTCTTCCCGAATGTCGATTTTTCGAAATATCCGATTAATTCTCGAACTGTTCACCACGTATTTCAGATGAATCGATACAATAATATCGAAAAGTTCGCGGGTCCTTATACTTTTTTTTTGAAAATATTTTTTACCCGAATGTCGATTTTTCGAAATATCCGATTAATTCTCGAACTGTTCACCACGTATTTCAGATGAATCGATACAATAATATCGAAAAGTTCGCGGGTCCTTATACACTTTTTTTGAAAATCTTTTTTACCCGAATGTCGATTCTTCAAAATATCCGATCAATTCTCGAATTGTTTATCACGTTTTTTGGATGAATCGATACAATAACGTCGGGCAATGTAATTTTAAATCAATATCGAATGGTTCGCGGGTCCTCTCTTTTTTTGAAAATATTTTGTGCCCGAATGTCGGTTTTTCGAAATATCCGATTAATTATCGAATTGTTTATCACGTATTCTGGATAAATCGATACAATAACGTCAGGCAATGAGATTTTAAATCAATATCGAAAAGTTCGCGGGTCCTTATACCCTTTTTTTGAAAATATTTTTTACCCGAATGTTGATTTCTGGAAATATCCGATTAATTCTCGAATTGTTCATCACGTATTTTCGATGAATCGATACAACGTCGGGCAATGTAATTTTAAATCAATATCGAAGAGTGGGCGGGTCCTTATACTCTTTTTTTGAAAATAATTTTTACCCGAATGTCGATTTCTCGAAATATCCGATTAATTCCCGAATTGTTTGTCATGTATTTTGGATATATCGATACAATAACATCGGGCAATGTCATTTTGAATCTATATCGAATAGTTCGCGGGTCCTTAACTCTTTGTTTGAAAATATTTTTCACACGTATTTTCGATGAATCGATACAACGTCGGGCAATGTAGTTTTTAATCAATATCGAATAGTGGGCGGGTCCTTATACTCTTTTTTTGAAAATATTTTTCACACGAATGGCGATTTTTCGAAATATCCGATTAATTCTCGAATTTTTCATCACGTATTTTGGTAAATCGATACTTTTACGTCAGGCAAAGTAATTTTGAATCAATATCGAATAGTTCGCGGGTCTTTATACTCTTTTTTCGAAAATATTTTTCTCCCGAATGTCGATTTTTTGAAATATTCTATTAATTCTCGAATTGTTTATCACGTATTTTGAATAAATCGATACAATAACGTCGAGCAATGTAATTTTAAATCAATATCGAATAAATCGCGGGTGCTTATACTCTTTTTTCGAAAAATTTTTTTTCCCGAATGTCGATTTTTCGAAATATCCGATTAATTCTCGAACTATTCACTACGTATTTCAGATGAATCGATACAATAATATCGAAAAGTTCGCGGGTCCTTATACTTTTTTTTTGAAAATATTTTTTACCCGAATGTCGATTTTTCGAAATATCCGATTAATTCTCGAACTGCTTATCACGTATTTCAGATGAATAAATACAATAATATCGAAAAGTTCGCGGGTCCTTATAATCTTTTTTTGAGAATCTTTTTTACCGAATGTCGATTTTTCCAAATATCCGATTAATTCTCGAATTGTTTATCACTAATTTTGAATAAATCGATACAATAACGTCAGGCAATGTAATTTTAATCAATATCGAATAGTTCGCGGGTCCCTATACTCTTTTTTTGAAAATATTTTTTTCCCGAATGTCGATTTATCGAAGTATCTGATTAATTCTCGAATGGTTTATCACGTATTTTGGATAAATCATTACAATAACGTCATGCAATGTTATTTTGAATTAATATCGAATAGTTCGCGGTTCTTTATACTCATCTTTTGAAAATATTTCTTACACGAATGTCGATTTTTCGAAATATCCGATTAATTCTCGAATTGTTTATCACGTATTTTCGATGAATCGATACAGCGTCGGGCAATGTAATTTTAAATCAATATCGAATAGTAGGCGGGTCCTTATACTCTTTTTTTGAAAATATTTTTTACCCGAATGTCGATTTCCAAAAATATCCGATTAATTCTCGAATTGTTTATCACGTATTTTCGATGAATCGATACAACATCGGGCAATGTACTTTTAAATCAATATCGAATATTTCTTTCCCGAATGTCGATTTATCGAATAATCCGATTAATTCTCGAATTTTTCATCTCTTATTTTAGATATATCGATACAATAACGTCGGGCAATGTCATTTTGAACCTATATCGAATAGTTCGCGGGTCCTTATACTCTTTTTTGAAAATATTTTCTACCCGAATGTCGATTTCTCGAAATATCCGATTAATTCTCGAATTGTTTATCACGTATTTTCGATGAATCGATATAACGTCGGGCAATGTAATTTTAAATCAATATCGAATAGTAGGCGGGTCCTTATACTCTTCTTTCAAAAATATTTTTTACCCGAATGTCGATTTTTCGAAATATCCGATCAATCCTCGAATTGTTTATAACGTATTTCAGATGAATCGATACAATAATATCGAATAGTACGCGGGTCCTTATACTCTCTTCTTGAGAATATTTTTTTCCCGAATGTCGATTTATCGAAATATCCGATTAATTCTCGAATTGTTCATCACGTATTTTCGATAAATCGATACAACGTCGGGCAAGTTATTTTAAATCAATATCGAATAGTTCGCGGGTCCTTATACCCTTTTTTTGAAAATATCTTTTACCCGAATGTCGATTTTTCGAAATATCCGATTAATTCTCGAATTTTTCATCTCGTATTTTAGATATATCGATACAATAACGTCGGGCAATGTCATTTTGAACCTATATCGAATAGTTCGCGGGTCCTTATACTCTTCTTTGAAAATATTTTTTACCCGAATGTCGATTTCCAAAAATATCCGATTAATTCTCGAATTGCTTATCACGTATTTTCGATGAATCGATACAACGTCGGGCAACGTAATTTCAAATCAATATCGAATAGTAGGCGGGTCCTTATACTCTTTTTTCAAAAATATTTTTTACCCGAATGTCGATTTTTCGAAATATCCGATCAATCCTCGAATTGTTTATAACGTATTTCAGATGAATCGATACAATAATATCGAATAGTACGCGGGTCCTTATACTCTCTTCTTGAGAATATTTTTTTCCCGAATGTCGATTTATCGAAATATCCGATTAATTCTCGAATTGTTCATCACGTATTTTCGATAAATCGATACAACGTCGGGCAAGTTATTTTAAATCAATATCGAATAGTTCGCGGGTCCTTATACCCTTTTTTCGAAAATATTTTTTACCCGGATGTCGATTTTTCGAAATATCCGATTAATTCTCGAATTTTTTATCACGTATTTTGTATTTTGAATCAATATCGAATAGTTCGCGGGTCCTTATACTTCTTTTTTGAAAATAATTTTTACCCGAATGTCGATTTCTCGAAATATCCGATTAATTCCCGAATTGTTTGTCATGTATTTTGGATATATCGATACAATAACGTCGGGCAATGTCATTTTGAATCTATATCGAATAGTTCGCGGGTCCTTAACTCTTTGTTTGAAAATATTTTTCACACGTATTTTCGATGAATCGATACAACGTCGGGCAATGTAGTTTTTAATCAATATCGAATAGTGGGCGGGTCCTTATACTCTTTTTTTGAAAATATTTTTTACACGAATGTCGATTTTTCGAAATATCCGATTAATTCTCGAATTTTTCATCACGTATTTTGGTAAAGCGATACTTTTACGTCAGGGAAAGTAATTTTAAATCAATATCGAATAGTTCGCGGGTCTTTTTATTTTTTTTTCGAAAATATTTTTTTCCCGAATGTCGATTTTTTGAAATATTCGATTAATTCTCGAATTGTTTATCACGTATTTTGAATAAATCGATACGATAACGTCGAGCAATGTAATTTTAAATCAATATCGAATAAATCGCGGGTGCTTATACTCTTTTTTCGAAAAATTTTTCTTCCCGAATGTCGATTTTTCGAAATATCCGATTAATTCTCGAACTGTTCACCACGTATTTCAGATGAATCGATACAATAATATCGAAAAGTTCGCGGGTCCTTATACTTTTTTTTTTTAAATATTTTTTACCCGAATGTCGATTTTTCGTAATATCTGATTAATTCTCGAACTGCTCATCACGTATTTCAGATAAATAAATACAATAATATCGAAAAGTTCGCGGGTCCTTATACTCTCTTTTTGAAAATCTTTTTTACCGAATGTCGATTTTTCCAAATATCCGATTAATTCTCGAATTGTTTATCACTAATTTTGAATAAATCGATACAATAACGTCAGGCAATGTAATTTTAAATCAATATCGAATAGTTCGCGGGTCCTTATACTTTTTTTTTGAAAATATTTTTTACCCGAATGTCGATTTTTCGTAATATCCGATTAATTCTCGAACTGCTTATCACGTATTTCAGATGAATAAATACAATAATATCGAAAAGTTCGCGGGTCCTTATACTCTTTTTTTGAAAATCTTTTTTACCGAATGTCGATTTTTCCAAATATCCGATTAATTCTCGAATTGTTTATCACTAATTTTGAATAAATCGATACAATAACGTCAGGCAATGTAATTTTAAATCAATATCGAATAGTTCGCGGGTCCTCATACTTTTTTTTCGAAAATATTTTTTACCCGAATGTCGATTTTTCGTAATATCCGATTAATTCTCGAACTGCTTATCACGTATTTCAGATGAATAAATACAATAATATCGAAAAGTTCGCGGGTCCTTATACTCTTTTTTTGAAAATCTTTTTTACCGAATGTCGATTTTTCCAAATATCCGATTAATTCTCGAATTGTTTATCACTAATTTTGAATAAATCATTACAATAACGTCATGCAATGTTATTTTGAATTAATATCGAATAGTTCGCGGTTCTTTATACTCATCTTTTGAAAATGTTTCTTACACGAATGTCGATTTTTCGAAATATCCGATTAATTCTCGAATTTTTTATCATGTATTTTGGATGAATCGATACAATAACGTCGGGCAATGTCATTTTGAATCTATATCGAATAGTTCGCGGGTCCTTATACTCTTTTTTTTAAAATATTTTTTACCCGAATGTCGATTTCTCGAAATATCCGATTAATTCCCGAATTGTTTATCACGTATCTTCGATAAATCGATACAACGTCAGGCAATGTTATTTTAAATCAATATCGAATAGTTCGCGGGTCCTTATACCCTTTTTTTGAAAATATTTTTTACCCGAATGTCGATTTCTCGAAATATCCGATTAATTCTCGAATTGTTCATCACGTATTTTCGATGAATCGATACAACGTCGGGCAATGTAATTTTAAATCAATATCGAAGAGTGGGCGGGTCCTTATACTTCTTTTTTGAAAATAATTTCTACCCGAATGTCGATTTCTCGAAATATCCGATTAATTCCCGAATTGTTTGTCATGTATTTTGGATATATCGATACAATAACGTCGGGCAATGTCATTTTGAATTAATATCGAATAGTTCGCGGGTCCTTAACTCTTTGTTTGAAAATATTTTTCACACGTATTTTCGATGAATCGATACAACGTCGGGCAATGTAGTTTTTAATCAATATCGAATAGTGGGCGGGTCCTTATACTCTTTTTTTGAAAATATTTTTTACACGAATGTCGATTTTTCGAAATATCCGATTAATTCTCGAATTTTTCATCACGTATTTTGGTAAATCGATACTTTTACGTCAGGCAAAGTAATTTTTAATCAATATCGAATAGTTCGCGGGTCTTTTTATTTTTTTTTCGAAAATATTTTTTTCCCGAATGTCGATTTTTTGAAATATTCGATTAATTCTCGAATTGTTTATCACGTATTTTGAATAAATCGATACAATAACGTCGAGAAATGTTATTTTAAATCAATATCGAATAAATCGCGGGTGCTTATACTCTTTTTTCGAAAAATTTTTCTTCCCGAATGTCGATTTTTCGAAATATCCGATTAATTCTCGAACTGTTCACCACGTATTTCAGATGAATCGATACAATAATATCGAAAAGTTCGCGGGTCCTTATACACTTTTTTTGAAAATCTTTTTTACCGAATGTCGATTTTTCCAAATATCCGATTAATTCTCGAATTTTTTATCACTAATTTTGAATAAATCGATACAATAACGTCAGGCAATGTAATTTTAAATCAATATCGAATAGTTCGCGGGTCCTTATACTCTTTTTTTGAAAATATTTTTTTCCCGAATGTCGATTTATCGAAGTATCCGATTAATTCTCGAATTTTTTATCACTAATCTTGAATAAATCGATACAATAACGTCAGGCAATGTAATTTTAAATCAATATCGAATAGTTCGCGGGTCCTTATACTTTTTTTTTGAAAATATTTTTTACCCGAATGTCGATTTTTCGTAATATCCGATTTATTCTCGAACTGCTTATCACGTATTTCAGATGAATAAATACAATAATATCGAAAAGTTCGCGGGTCCTTATACACTTTTTTTGAAAATCTTTTTTACCGAATGTCGATTTTTCCAAATATCCGATTAATTCTCGAATTGTTTATCACTAATTTTGAATAAATCGATACAATAACGTCAGGCAATGTAATTTTAAATCAATATCGAATAGTTCGCGGGTCCTTATACTCTTTTTTTGAAAATATTTTTTTCCCGAATGTCGATTTATCGAAGTATCCGATTAATTCTCGAATTTTTTATCACGTATTTTGGATAAATCATTACAATAACGTCATGCAATGTTATTTTGAATTAATATCGAATAGTTCGCGGTTCTTTATACTCATCTTTTGAAAATATTTCTTACACGAATGTCGATTTTTCGAAATATCCGATTAATTCTCGAATTTTTTATCATGTATTTTGGATGAATCGATACAATAACGTCGGGCAATGTCATTTTGAATCTATATCGAATAGTTCGCGGGTCCTTATACTCTTTTTTTGAAAATATTTTTTACCCGAATGTCGATTTCTCGAAATATCCCATTAATTCTCGAATTGTTTATCACGTATTTTCGGTAAATCGATACAACGTTGGGCAATGTAATTTCAAATCAATATCGAATAGTAGGCGGGTCCTTATTCCCTCTTTTTTAAAATATTTTTTACCCGAATGTCGATTTTTCGAAATATCCGATTGATTCTCGAATTGTTCATCACGTATTTTGGTAAATCGATACTATAACGTCAGGCAATGTGATTTCAAATCAATATCGAATAGTTCGCGGGTCCTTTCACTCTTTTTTTGAAAATATTTCTTTCCCGAATGTCGATTTATCGAAATATCCGATTAATTCTCGAATTGTTTGACATGTATTTTGGATAAATCGATACAACGTCGGGCAATATAATTTTAAATCAATATCGAATAGTACGCGGGTCCTTATACTCTTTTTTTGAAAATATTTTTTACCCGAATGTCGATTTATCGAAATATCCGATTAATTCTCGAATTGTTCATCAAGTATTTTCGGTAAATCGATACAACGTCGGGCAATATAATTTTAAATCAATATCGAATAGTAGGCGGGTCCTTATACTCTTTTTTTGAGAATATTTTTTACCCGAATGTCGATTTTTCGAAATCTCCGATTAATTCTCGAATTTTTCATCACATATTTGTGATATATCGATACAATAACGTCAGGCAATGTAATTTTAAATCAATATCGAGTAGTTCGTTCGCGGGTCCTTATACTTTTTTTTTGAAAACATTTCTTTTCCGAATGTCGATTTATCGAATAATCCGATTAATTCTCGAATGTTTTATCACGTATCTTCGATAAATCGATACAACGTCTGGCAATGTTATTTTGAAACAATATCGAATAGTTCGCGGGTCTTTATACTCTTTTTTCGAAAATATTTTTTTCCCGAATTTCGATTTTTTGAAATATTCGATTAATTCTCGAATTGTTTATCACGTATTTTGAATAAATCGATACAATAACGTCGAGCAATGTAATTTTAAATCAATATCGAATAGTTCGCAGGTCCTCATATTCTTTTTTTGAAAATATTTTTTTCCCGAATGTCGATTTATCGAAATATCCAATCAATTGTCGAATTGTTTATCACGTATTTTCGATAAACCGATTCAACATCGAGCAATGTTATTTTGAATCAATATCGAATAGTTCGCGGGTCCTTATACCCTTTTTTTGAAATTATTTTTTACCCGAATGTCGATTTTTCGACATATCCGATTGATTCTCGAATTGTTCATCACGTATTTTGGTAAATCGATACTATAACGTCAGGCAATGTGATTTTAAATCAATATCGAATAGTTCGCGGGTCCTTTTACTCTTTTTTTGAAAATATTTCTTTCCCGAATGTCGATTTATCGAAATATCCGAATAATTCTCGAATTGTTTATCACGATTTTTAGATAAATCGATACAATTACGTCGGCCAATGTAATTTTAAATCAATATCGAATAGTTCGCGGGTCCTCATATTCTTTTTTTGAAAATATTTTTTTCCGGAATGTCGATTTCTCGGAATATCCGATAAATTCTCGAATTGTTTATCACGTATTTTCGATGAATCGATACAACGTCGGGCAATGTAATTTTAAATCAATATCGAATAGTACGTAGGTCCTTATACTTTTTTTTTGAAAATATTTCTTTCCCGAATGTCGATTTATCGAAATATCCGATTAATTCTCGAATTGTTTATCACGATTTTTAGATAAATCGATACAATTACGTCGGCCAATGTAATTTTAAATCAATATCGAATAGTTCGCGGGTCCTCATATTCTTTTTTTGAAAATATTTTTTACCCGAATGTCGATTTTTCGAAATATCCGATGAATTCTCGAATTGTTCATCACGTATTTTGGATATATCGATACAATAACGACAGGCAATGTAATTTTGAATCAATATCGAATAGTTCGCGGGTCCAAATACCCATTTTTGAGCGCTCGTACCACTTACACGAGGGCTATATCATTTCGTCACGATGTCTGTATTTTTCGAATTTTGAGCCGAAAATGGTCTCAATCGACTATGTTCGACTCACTGATGACGAATCCGTCGGAAAATTCGAGTCTGTCCGTCCGTCCGTCAACTTAGAATCATGAAATTTTCAGGGTAGGTCCGTCCGTCCGTAAGAACGATAACTCTCGAACGTATCAACCCAGAGACTCGAAATTTTCAGTGTAGGTTCAAATTTTTAAATGCCTCGGTTAAGTTCGTTAATGGGCCAAATTCGCCTAGGGATTCCGTAAATATGGCCGTTCAAAGTTTTGTTCCCCTGATGACTTGAAAACTATAGATTTGATTGAGATGAAATTTTGCACTCAAATGAAGAATGAGGTGTTCAAGCTACATGTGAAATTTTGTCCAGATCGCATGAACAGAACCATAGAAACCATAGAAAATTGTAACTTTTGAACGGAAACGCCTAGGGACTTGAAATTTTCAGGATAGGTGTGGATCTCGAATGTCGTGATCACGTTCATCTATGAGCAAAATTATACTAGGGGTTCCGTAAATATGGTCGTTTGAAATTTAGTTTTCTTGACAATTTCAAAACTACAGATTCGATCGTGACGAAATTTTGTATACTAATGGAGAATGATATATTCAAGCTACATTTCTCCAGATCACATGACCAGAACCATAGAAACCATAGAAAATCATAACTTTCGAACGGAAAGGCCTAGGGACTTGAAATTTTCAGGATAGGTGTGGATCTGAAATGTCGCGTTCACGTTTATCAATGAACAGAATTATACCAGGGGTTCCTTAAATACGGTCGTTTGAAATTTTGGTTTCTGGATAATTTCGCGGATTCGATCGAGATGAAATTTTGTATTTTAATCGAGAATGATATATTATAACAATATTTTGTCCAGATCGCATGACCAGAACCATAGAAACCATAGAAAACTGTAACTTTTGAACGGAAAGGCCTAGGAACTTGAAATTCTCAAGGTTGGTTTGGATCGCAAATATCGCGATCACGTTCATCTATGAGCAAAATCAGACTAGGGGTTCTGTAAATATGGCCGTTCAAAATATTTTTTTGCTGATAGTTCCGAAAATACGTAGCGGATTGGGATGAAATTTTGCACCTAGCTGAGTAATAATGTATTCAAACTACGTGAAAAATTTTGTCCAGATCGCACCACCAAGACCATAGATACCGTAGAAAATTCTAGCGAATTATCGAAAAAAATTGATCAGCTGAAGCACTGACTGGAGTCTGGAGTTTCGCCTAAGTTTCAGACTTTTTTTGAAAGCTGTCGGAAATTCCTTCAATTGATTTCTGAAACTGGAAAATGCGAATCTACCTACATGGTGCATGTACGAGCGCTCAAAAGCTCCTGCCTTCACGGCAGTGCTTTCCGTAATTTTTTTTGAAAATATTTTTCACCCGAAATTCAATTTTTCGAGATATCCGATTAGTTCTCGGATTGTTTATCGTGTATTTTGGATAAATCGATACAATAACAATGTAATGCAATGCAATGTAATTTCCTCAATTATAAAACCCATGAAGCTTTGGACCGAAAAAATCTGCTAGGTTGCGCCACCTTTCCGTATTTGCAACGACTCGTTATAGTTTGTGTTCTGGTCTTCGAAAATGGGCGCATTCGAAATGCCTGAGCGGCTCAGTCTGACTGAGATCTGGCAGTATTTGGTTCTTCTAACGAGCTGAGTGAGCAGACGGGGCCACTGAGGCATTGGTAGTTTATAGAAACAAGCGCACCGAAAGATGTGGACAAACCGAACAATTCAAAAACGATAAAAGGAAGAATTTTTCCATTCATCACATTAACTCCCCGCAAAGGCGCATCCACAACTACGCAGGAGCATTCGCCAAGCCTAAGGAACTACAACCCGAGAGTATGCCTCTACCGAAAATCGCCCCTCTCTAGGCCGAGTGGATGAGAATTAACATAACAGGAGTTCGCACATGCGCAAAATATATGGGCACACTGACGCCTCATTCGCTCAGCACCTCAATGGCCCAAAGGCCACCTCGATAGGACTAAAAACAACGGAGTTATTCATCTTTCCATTTGCGCATGCGCAGTTAACCCACCAATGGATTGCTCATGGTCTCAGCACCCCAATGGTCCAAACGCCACCTCGATAGGACTCCCAACAGCGCAGTTATTCGCTTTTCAATCTGCGCATGCGCAATTGCGAAAATGCACCGGATGATTCCTTATACCCTCAGCACCTCAATGGCTCAAACGCCACCTCGAAAGCACCGACAACAGCGGAGTAATTCGAGTTTCCATCTGAGCATGCGCAGTTGCGAAAATGCACCGGTCAACTCCTTATGCCATAAGCACCCCGATGGCACGAACGCCACGTCGCTAGGACTCACAGCGGCGGAGTTGTACGCGTTTTTCTATGCGGTTGTCGAAATCCACAGGTAGATGCCACCGTTCATCGAACTCGTCCCGACTCACCCCGAAATTTTTTGAACAAATCCCGTATATGGAATAACACATTGGTTTCCATAGAAACGAGGACTAAATGCGATATGCGCGCACCCGATGATTCATGGTGATGTAAGCGATTATTCATATTTTCGAACAAAGGATTGACTATGAATCAGTTCTAATCGGGAAGCGATGGGAGATAGTCGATATTTGGAGCGCTAATAAATTATAGTGAAAATCGGTTTTTGCCGTGTGGAGTGAATGCGGGAGTGATGAGTCATTGACTCACGGCACACGGGAGTTAGGAATACGTGTTTTGTTCAGTGTTTTGAAGTGATAAAATCAGGAAAAATCGTAAGTACACATGGAAAACTTTTGAAGTAGGTCCATTTTTAGGTATTTCGGATAAATCGATTCAATAACGTCGGGAAATGTCATTTCAAATCAATATTAAATAATTTTCTGGACATAATACTTATTTTTGAAGATAGATTTTACCCGAAAGTCGATTTTTCGAAATATCCGATTAATTCTCGAATAGTTTATCACGTATTTTGGATACATCGATACAATAACGTCGGCAATGTTATTTTAAATCAATATCGAATAGTTCGCGGGTCTTCTTACTCTCTTTTTGAAAATATTTTTCAACCAAAAGTCGATTTTTCGAAATATCCGATTAATTCTCGAATTTTTCATCACGTATTTTGAATGAATCGATGCAATAACGTCGGGCAATGTAATTTCAAATCAATACTGAATAGTTCGCGGGTCCTTTTACTCTTTTTTTGAAAATATTTTTTAACCAAAACTCGATTTTTCGAAGTATCCGATACATTCTCGAATTGTTTGTCATGTATTTTGGATAAATCGATATAATAACGTCGGCAGTGTAATTTTAAATCAATATTGAATAGTTCGCGGGTCCTTTTATTTTTTTTTTGAGAATATTTTTTAACCAAAAGTCGATTGTTCGAAATATCCGATTAATTCTCGAATTTTTCATCACGTATTCCGAATGAATCGATGCAATAACGTCGGGCAATGTTATTTCAAATCTTCATCGAATAGTTCGCGGGTCCTTTCACTCTTTTTTTGAAAATATTTTTCAACCAAAAGTCGATTTTTCGAAATATCTGATAAATTCTCGAATTGTATGTCATGTATGTTAATCAATATCGAATAGTTAGCGGGTCCTTTTACTCTTTTTTTGAAAATATTTTTTAACCAAAAGTCGATTTTTCGAAATATCCGACTAATTCTCGAATTGTTTGTCATGTATTTTTGATAAAACGATATAATAACGTCGGCAATGTAATTTTAAATCAATATTAAATAGTTCGCGGGTCCTTTTTTTTTTTTTTTGAAAATATTTTTTAACCAAAAGTCGATTGTTCGAAATATCCGATTAATTCTCTAATTGTTTATCACGTATTTTGAATGAATCGATGCAATAACGTCGGGCAATATAATTTTTAATTAATATCGAATAGTTCGCGGGTCCTTATATTCTTTTTTTGAAAATATTTTTTACCCAAAAGTTTTCGAAATATCCGAATAATTCTCGAATTGTTTATCACGTATGTTGAATAAATCGATGCAATAACGTCGGGCAATGTTATTTCAAATCTTTATCGAATAATTCGCGGGTCCTTTACTCATTTTTTGGAAATATTTTTCAACCAAAAGTCGATTTTTCCAAATATCCGATTAATTCTCGAATTGTTTGTCATGTATGTTAATCAATTTCGAATAGTTCGCGGGTCCTTTTATTCTTTTTTTGAAAATATTTTTTACCCAAAAGTCGATTTTTCGAAATATCCGATTAATTCTCGAATTTTTCATCACGTATTTTGAATGAATCGATGCAATAACGTCGGGCAATGTAATTTCAAATCAATACTGAATAGTTCGCGGGTCCTTTTACTCTTTTTTTGAAAATATTTTTTAACCAAAACTCGATTTTTCGAAGTATCCGATACATTCTCGAATTGTTTGTCATGTATTTTGGATAAATCGATATAATAACGTCGGCAGTGTAATTTTAAATCAATATTGAATAGTTCGCGGGTCCTTTTATTTTTTTTTTTGAGAATATTTTTTAACCAAAAGTCGATTGTTCGAAATATCCGATTAATTCTCGAATTTTTCATCACGTATTCCGAATGAATCGATGCAATAACGTCGGGCAATGTTATTTCAAATCTTCATCGAATAGTTCGCGGGTCCTTTCACTCTTTTTTTGAAAATATTTTTCAACCAAAAGTCGATTTTTCGAAATATCTGATAAATTCTCGAATTGTATGTCATGTATGTTAATCAATATCGAATAGTTAGCGGGTCCTTTTACTCTTTTTTTGAAAATATTTTTTAACCAAAAGTCGATTTTTCGAAATATCCGACTAATTCTCGAATTGTTTGTCATGTATTTTTGATAAAACGATATAATAACGTCGGCAATGTAATTTTAAATCAATATTAAATAGTTCGCGGGTCCTTTTTTTTTTTTTTTGAAAATATTTTTTAACCAAAAGTCGATTGTTCGAAATATCCGATTAATTCTCTAATTGTTTATCACGTATTTTGAATGAATCGATGCAATAACGTCGGGCAATATAATTTTTAATTAATATCGAATAGTTCGCGGGTCCTTATATTCTTTTTTTGAAAATATTTTTTACCCAAAAGTTTTCGAAATATCCGAATAATTCTCGAATTGTTTATCACGTATGTTGAATAAATCGATGCAATAACGTCGGGCAATGTTATTTCAAATCTTTATCGAATAATTCGCGGGTCCTTTACTCATTTTTTGGAAATATTTTTCAACCAAAAGTCGATTTTTCCAAATATCCGATTAATTCTCGAATTTTTTGTCATGTATGTTAATCAATTTCGAATAGTTCGCGGGTCCTTTTATTCTTTTTTTGAAAATATTTTTTACCCAAAAGTCGATTTTTCGAAATATCCGATTAACTCTCGAATTGTTTGTCACGTATTTTGGATAAATCGATATAATAACGTCGAGTAATGTAATTTTAAATCGATATCGAATAGTTCGCGAGTCCTTATATCCTTTTTTTGAAAATATTTTTTAACCAAAAGTCGCTTTTTCGAAATATCCGATTCATTCTCGAATTGTGTATCACGTATGTTGAATAAATCGATGCAATAACGTCGGGCAATGTTATTTCAAATCATTATCGAATAGTTCGCGGATCCTTTTACTCTTTTTTTGAAAATATTTCTTTCCCGAATGTCGATTTATGGAAATATCCGATTAATTCTCGAATTGTTCATCACGTATTTTGGTAAATCGATACTATAACGTCAGGCGATGTGATTTCAAATCAATATCGAATAGTTCGCGTATAAGTAGAGAGTATAACTTCTTGAGAATATTTTTTTCCCGAATGTCGAATTTTCGAAATATCCGATTGATTCTCGAATTGTTCATCACGTATTTTGGTAGATCGATACTATAACGTCAGGCAATGTAATTTTAAATCAATATCGAATAGTTCGCTGGTCCTTATACTTTTTTTTTGAAAATATTTTTTACCCGAATGTCGATTTTTCGAAATATTCGGTTAATTCTCGAATTTTTCATCACGTATTTTGGATATATCGATGAGATAACGTCAGGCAATGTAATTTTAAATCAATATCGAATAGTTCGCGGGTCCGTAACTCTTTATTTCAAAATATTTTTTACACGTATTTTCGATGAATCGATACAACGTCGGGCAATGTAGTTTTTAATCAATATCGAATAGTAAGCGGGTCCTTATACTATTTTTTTGAAAATATTTCTTTCCCGAATGTCGATTTATCGAAATATCCGATTGATTCTCGAATTGTTTATCATGTATTTTGGATAAATCGATAAAATAACGTCAGGCAATGTAATTTTAAATCAATATCGAATAGTTCGCGGGTCCTTATACTTTTTTTTTGAAAATATTTCTTTCCCGAATGTCGATTTATCGAATAATCCGATTAATTCTGGAATGTTTTATCACGTTCCTTCGATAAATCGATACAACGTCGGGCAATAATATTTTGAATCAATATCGAATAGTTCGCGGGTCCTTATACCCTTTTTTTGAAAATATTTTCCACCCGAATGTCGATTCTTCAAAATATACGATCAATTCTCGAATTGTTTATCACGTTTTTTGGATGAATCAATACAATAACGTCGGGCAATGTAATTTTAAATCAATATCGAGAAGTTCGCGGGTCCTTATTATTTTTTTTTGAAAATATTTTTTACCCGAATGTCGATTCTTCAAATATATAAAAGATCAATTCTCGAATTGTTTATCACGTATTCTGGATAAATCGATACAATAACGTCGGGAAATGTAATTTCAAATCAATATCGAATAGTTCGCGGGTCCTTTCTTTTTATGAAAATATTTTTTGCCCGAATGTCGATTTCTCGAAATATCCGATTAATTCTCGAATTTTTTATCACGTATTTTGGATAAATCGATACAATAGCGTCGGGCAATGTAATTTCAAATCAATATCGAATAGTTCGCGGGTCCTTATACTCTTTTTTTGAAAATATTTTTTTCCCGAATGTCGATTTATCGAAATATCCAATTAATTCACGAATTGTTTATCACGTATTTTCGATAAATCGATACAGCGTCGGGCAATGTAATTTTAAATCAATATCGAATAGTTCGCGGGTGCTTATACTCTTTTTTCGAAAAATTTTTTTTTTCCGAATGTCGATTTTTCGAAATATCTGATTAATTCTCGAACTGTTCATCACGTATTTCAGATGAATCGATACAATAATATCGAAAAGTTCGCGGGTCCTTATACTTTTTTTTTGAAAATATTTTTTACCCGAATGTCGATTTTTCGAAATATTCGGTTAATTCTCGAATTTTTTATCACGTATTTTGGATATATCGATAAAATAACGTCAGGCAATGTAATTTTAAATCAATATCGAATAGTTCGTGGGTCCTTATACTTTTGTTTGAAAATATTTCTTTCCCGAATGTCGATTTATCGAATAATCCGATTAATTCTCGAATGTTTTATCACGTATCTTCGATAAATCGATACAACGTCGGGCAATAATATCTTGAATCAATATTGAATAGTTCGCGATTCCTTATACCCTTTTTTTGAAAATATTTTTCACCCGAATGTCGGTTCTTCAAAATATCCGATCAATTCTCGAATTGTTCATCACGTATTTTCGATGAATCGATACAACGTCGGGCAATGTAATTTTAAATCAATATCGAAAAGTTCGCGGGTCCTTATTATTTTTTCTTGAAAATATTTTTTACCCGAATGTCGATTCTTCAAATATATAAAAGATCAATTCTCGAATTGTTTATCACGTAATCTGGATAAATCGATACAATAACGTCGGGAAATGTAATTTTTAATCAATATCGAATAGTTCGCGGGTCCTTTCTTTTTTTGAAAATATTTTTTACCCGAATGTCGATTTCTCGAAATATCCAATTAATTCCCGAATTGTTCATCACGTATCTTCGATAAATCGATACAACGTCGGGAAATGTAATTTTAAATCAATATCGAATAGTAGGCGGATCCTTATACTCTTTTTCTAAAAATATTTTTTACCCGAATGTCGATTTTACGAAATATCTGATTAATCCTCGAATTGTTTATCACGTATCTTGAATAAATCGATACAATAACTTCGGGCAATCTAATTTTAAATCAATATCGAATAGTTCGCGGGTCTTTACACTCTTTTTTCCAAAATATTTCTGTCCCGAATGTCGATTTTTTGAAATATCCGATTAATTCTCGGATTTTTTATCACGTATTTTGAATAAATCGATACAATAACGTCGGGCAATGTAATTTTAAATCAATATCGAATAGTTCGCGGGTCCTTTCTTTTTATGAAAATATTTTTTGCCCGAATGTCGATTTCTCGAAATATCCGATTAATTCTCGAATTTTTTATCACGTATTTTGGATAAATCGATACAATAGCGTCGGGCAATGTAATCTCAAATCAATATCGAATAGTTCGCGGGTCCTTATACTCTTTTTTTGAAAATATTTTTTTCCCGAATGTCGATTTATCGAAATATCCAATAAATTCACGAATTGTTCATCACGTATCTTCGATAAATCGATACAACGTCGGGCAATGTAATTTTAAATCAATATCGAATAGTAGGCGGATCCTTATACTCTTTTTCTAAAAATATTTTCTACCCGAATGTCGATTTTACGAAATATCTGATTAATCCTCGAATTGTTTATCACGTATCTTCAATAAATCGATACAATAACTTCGGGCAATCTAATTTTAAATCAATATCGAATAGTTCGCGGGTCTTTACACTCTTTTTTCGAAAATATTTTTGTCCCGAATGTCGATTTTTCGAAATATCCGATTAATTCTCGAATTTTTTATCACGTATTTTGAATAAATCGATACAATAACGCCGGGCAATATAATTTTGAAGCAATATCGAATAGTTCGCGGGTCCTTATACTCTTTTTTTGAAAATATTTTATTCCCGAATGTCGATTTATCGAAATATCCGATAAATTCTCGAATTGTTTATCACGTATTTTCGATAAATCGATACAACGTCAGGCAATGTTATTTAAATCAATATCGAATGGTTCTCGGGTCCTTATACTCTTCTTTTGAAAATATTTTTTACCCGAATGTCGATTTTTCGATATATCCGATTAATTCTCGAATTGTTCATCACGTATTTTGGTAAATCGATACTATAACGTCAGGCAATGTAATTTCAAATCAATATCGAATAGTTCGCGGGTCCTTTTATTCTTTTTTTGAAAATATTTCTTTCCCGAATGTCGATTTATCGAAATATCCGATTAATTCTCGAATTGTTTATCACGTATTTTTGATAAATCGATACAGCGTCGGGCAATGTAATTTTAAATCAATATCGAATAGTTCGCGGGTGCTTATACTCTTTTTTCGAAAAATTTTTTTTTCCCGAATGTCGATTTTTCGAAATATCTGATTAATTCTCGAACTGTTCATCACGTATTTCAGATGAATCGATACAATAATATCGAAAAGTTCGCGGGTCCTTATACTTTTTTTTTGAAAATATTTTTCACCCGAATGTCGATTTTTCGAGATATTCGGTTAATTCTCGAATTTTTCATCACGTATTTTGGATATATCGATAAAATAACGTCAGGCAATGTAATTTTAAATCAATATCGAATAGTTCGTGGGTCCTTATACTTTTGTTTGAAAATATTTCTTTCCCGAATGTCGATTTATCGAATAATCCGATTAATTCTCGAATGTTTTATCACGTATCTTCGATAAATCGATACAACGTCGGGCAATAATATCTTGAATCAATATTGAATAGTTCGCGATTCCTTATACCCTTTTTTTGAAAATATTTTTTACCCGAATGTCGGTTCTTCAAAATATCCGATCAATTCTCGAATTGTTTATCACGTTTTTTGGATGAATCGATACAATAACGTCGGGCAATGTAATTTTAAATCAATATCGAAAAGTTCGCGGGTCCTTATTATTTTTTCTTGAAAATATTTTTTACCCGAATGTCGATTTCTCGAAATATCCAATTAATTCCCGAATTGTTCATCACGTATCTTCGATAAATCGATACAACGTCGGGAAATTTAATTTTAAATCAATATCGAATAGTAGGCGGATCCTTATACTCTTTTTCTAAAAATATTTTTTACCCGAATGTCGATTTTACGAAATATCTGATTAATCCTCGAATTGTTTATCACGTATCTTGAATAAATCGATACAATAACTTCGGGCAATCTAATTCTAAATCAATATCGAATAGTTCGCGGGTCTTTACACTCTTTTTTCCAAAATATTTCTGTCCCGAATGTCGATTTTTTGAAATATCCGATTAATTCTCGGATTTTTTATCACGTATTTTGAATAAATCGATACAATAACGTCGGGCAATGTAATTTTAAATCAATATCGAATAGTTCGCGGGTCCTTTTACTCTTTTTTTGAAAATATTTTTTACCCGAATGTCGATTTTTCGAAATATCCGATTGATTCTCGATATTCATCACGTATTTTGGCAAATCGATACTATAACGTCAGGCAATGTAATTTTAAATCAATATCGAATAGTTCGCGGGTCCTTTTACTCTTTTTTTGAAAATATTTTTTACCCGAATGTCGATTTTTCGAAATATCCGATTAATTCTCGAATTGTTCATCACGTATTTTCGATAAATCGATACAACGTCGGGCAATGTAATTTTAAATCAATATCGAATAGTTCGCGGGTGCTAATACTCTTTTTTCGAAAAATTTTTTTCCCGAATGTCGATTTTTCGAAATATCCGATTAATTCTCGAACTGTTCATCACGTATTTCAGATGAATCGATACAATAATATCGAAAAGTTCGCGGGTCCTTATACTTTTTTTTTTGAAAATATTTTTTACCCGAATGTCGATTTTTCGAAATATTCGGTTAATTCTCGAATTTTTCATCACGTATTTTGGATATATCGATAAAATAACGTCAGGCAATGTTATTTTAAATCAATATCGAATAGTTCGCGGGTCCTTATACTTTTTTCTTGAAAATATTTTTTACCCGAATGTCGATTTTTCAAAATATCCGATCAATTCTCGAATTGTTTATAACGTTTTTTGGATGAATCGATACAATAACGTCGGGAAATGTAATTTTAAATCAATATCGAATAGTTCGCGGGTCCTTTCTTTTTTTGAAAATATTTTTTACCCGAATGTCGATTTCTCGAAATATCCGATTAATTCTCGAATTTTTTATCACGTATTTTGGATAAATCGATACAATAGCGTCGGGAAATGTTATTTCAAATCAATATCGAATAGTTCGCGGGTCCTTATACTCTTTTTTTGAAAATATTTTTTTCCCGAATGTGGATTTATCGAAATATCCGATCAATTCTCGAATTTTTCATCACGTATTTTGGATGAATCGATACAATAACGTCGGGCAATGTAATTTTGAATTGATATCGAATAGTTCGCGGGTCTTTGTACTCATTTTTTGAAAATATTTCTTACATGAATGTCGATTTTTCGAAATATCCGATTCATTCTCGAATTTTTTATCATGTATTTTGGATAAATCGATATTATAACGTCGGGAAATGTTATTTTGAATCAATATCGAAAAGTTCGCGGGTCCTTATTATTTTTTTTCGAAAATATTTTTTACCCGAATGTCGATTCTTCGAATATATAAAAGATCAATTCTCGAATTGTTTATCACGTATTCTGGATAAATCGATACAATAACGTCGGGAAATGTAATTTTAAATCAATATCGAATAGTTCGAGGGTCCTTTCTTTTTTTGAAAATATTTTTTTCCCGAATGTCGATTTATCGAAATATCTGATCAATGCTCGAATTTTTCATCACGTATTTTGGATGAATCGATACAATAACGTCGGGCAATGTAATTTTGAATTGATATCGAATAGTTCGCGGGTCCTTATACTCTCTTTTTGAAAATTGTTTTTTACCCGAATGTCGATTTCTCTCAGATTAATTTTCGAATTGTTTATCGCGTATTTTCGATGAATCGATATTATAACGTCGGGAAATGTAATTTTGAATCAATATCGAATAGTTCGCGGGTGTTTTTACTCATTTCTTGAAAATATTTCTTACACGAATGTCGATTTCTCGAAATATCCGATTAATTCCCGAATTGTTTGTCATGTATTTTGGATATATCGATACAATAACGTCGGGCAATGTCATTTTGAATCTATATCGAATAGTTCGCGGGTCCTTAACTCTTTGTTTGAGAATATTTTTTACACGTATTTTCGATGAATCGATACAACGTCGGGCAATGATGTTTTTAATCAATATCGAATAGTAGGCGGGTCCTTATACTCTTTTTTTGAAAATATTTTTTACCCGAATGTCGATTTTACGAAATATCTGATTAATCCTCGAATTGTTTATCACGTATCTTGAATAAATCGATACAATAACTTCGGGCAATCTAATTTTAAATCAATATCGAATAGTTCGCGGGTCTTTACACTCTTTTTTCCAAAATATTTCTGTCCCGAATGTCGATTTTTTGAAATATCCGATTAATTCTCGGATTTTTTATCACGTATTTTGAATAAATCGATACAATAACGTCGGGCAATGTAATTTTAAATCAATATCGAATAGTTCGCGGGTCCTTTCTTTTTATGAAAATATTTTTTGCCCGAATGTCGATTTCTCGAAATATCCGATTAATTCTCGAATTTTTTATCACGTATTTTGGATAAATCGATACAATAGCGTCGGGCAATGTTATCTCAAATCAATATCGAATAGTTCGCGGGTCCTTATACTCTTTTTTTGAAAATATTTTTTTCCCGAATGTCGATTTATCGAAATATCCAATAAATTCACGAATTGTTCATCACGTATCTTCGATAAATCGATACAACGTCGGGCAATGTAATTTTAAATCAATATCGAATAGTAGGCGGATCCTTATACTCTTTTTCTAAAAATATTTTCTACCCGAATGTCGATTTTACGAAATATCTGATTAATCCTCGAATTGTTTATCACGTATCTTCAATAAATCGATACAATAACTTCGGGCAATCTAATTTTAAATCAATATCGAATAGTTCGCGGGTCTTTACACTCTTTTTTCGAAAATATTTTTGTCCCGAATGTCGATTTTTCGAAATATCCGATTAATTCTCGAATTTTTTATCACGTATTTTGAATAAATCGATACAATAACGCCGGGCAATATAATTTTGAAGCAATATCGAATAGTTCGCGGGTCCTTATACTCTTTTTTTGAAAATATTTTATTCCCGAATGTCGATTTATCGAAATATCCGATAAATTCTCGAATTGTTTATCACGTATTTTCGATAAATCGATACAACGTCAGGCAATGTTATTTAAATCAATATCGAATGGTTCTCGGGTCCTTATACTCTTCTTTTGAAAATATTTTTTACCCGAATGTCGATTTTTCGATATATCCGATTAATTCTCGAATTGTTCATCACGTATTTTGGTAAATCGATACTATAACGTCAGGCAATGTAATTTCAAATCAATATCGAATAGTTCGCGGGTCCTTTTATTCTTTTTTTGAAAATATTTCTTTCCCGAATGTCGATTTATCGAAATATCCGATTAATTCTCGAATTGTTTATCACGTATTTTTGATAAATCGATACAGCGTCGGGCAATGTAATTTTAAATCAATATCGAATAGTTCGCGGGTGCTTATACTCTTTTTTCGAAAAATTTTTTTTTCCCGAATGTCGATTTTTCGAAATATCTGATTAATTCTCGAACTGTTCATCACGTATTTCAGATGAATCGATACAATAATATCGAAAAGTTCGCGGGTCCTTATACTTTTTTTTTGAAAATATTTTTCACCCGAATGTCGATTTTTCGAAATATTCGGTTAATTCTCGAATTTTTCATCACGTATTTTGGATATATCGATAAAATAACGTCAGGCAATGTAATTTTAAATCAATATCGAATAGTTCGTGGGTCCTTATACTTTTGTTTGAAAATATTTCTTTCCCGAATGTCGATTTATCGAATAATCCGATTAATTCTCGAATGTTTTATCACGTATCTTCGATAAATCGATACAACGTCGGGCAATAATATCTTGAATCAATATTGAATAGTTCGCGATTCCTTATACCCTTTTTTTGAAAATATTTTTTACCCGAATGTCGGTTCTTCAAAATATCCGATCAATTCTCGAATTGTTTATCACGTTTTTTGGATGAATCGATACAATAACGTCGGGCAATGTAATTTTAAATCAATATCGAAAAGTTCGCGGGTCCTTATTATTTTTTCTTGAAAATATTTTTTACCCGAATGTCGATTTCTCGAAATATCCAATTAATTCCCGAATTGTTCATCACGTATCTTCGATAAATCGATACAACGTCGGGAAATGTAATTTTAAATCAATATCGAATAGTAGGCGGATCCTTATACTCTTTTTCTAAAAATATTTTTTACCCGAATGTCGATTTTACGAAATATCTGATTAATCCTCGAATTGTTTATCACGTATCTTGAATAAATCGATACAATAACTTCGGGCAATCTAATTCTAAATCAATATCGAATAGTTCGCGGGTCTTTACACTCTTTTTTCCAAAATATTTCTGTCCCGAATGTCGATTTTTTGAAATATCCGATTAATTCTCGGATTTTTTATCACGTATTTTGAATAAATCGATACAATAACGTCGGGCAATGTAATTTTAAATCAATATCGAATAGTTCGCGGGTCCTTTTACTCTTTTTTTGAAAATATTTTTTACCCGAATGTCGATTTTTCGAAATATCCGATTGATTCTCGATATTCATCACGTATTTTGGCAAATCGATACTATAACGTCAGGCAATGTAATTTTAAATCAATATCGAATAGTTCGCGGGTCCTTTTACTCTTTTTTTGAAAATATTTTTTACCCGAATGTCGATTTTTCGAAATATCCGATTAATTCTCGAATTGTTCATCACGTATTTTCGATAAATCGATACAACGTCGGGCAATGTAATTTTAAATCAATATCGAATAGTTCGCGGGTGCTAATACTCTTTTTTCGAAAAATTTTTTTCCCGAATGTCGATTTTTCGAAATATCCGATTAATTCTCGAACTGTTCATCACGTATTTCAGATGAATCGATACAATAATATCGAAAAGTTCGCGGGTCCTTATACTTTTTTTTTTGAAAATATTTTTTACCCGAATGTCGATTTTTCGAAATATTCGGTTAATTCTCGAATTTTTCATCACGTATTTTGGATATATCGATAAAATAACGTCAGGCAATGTTATTTTAAATCAATATCGAATAGTTCGCGGGTCCTTATACTTTTTTCTTGAAAATATTTTTTACCCGAATGTCGATTTTTCAAAATATCCGATCAATTCTCGAATTGTTTATAACGTTTTTTGGATGAATCGATACAATAACGTCGGGAAATGTAATTTTAAATCAATATCGAATAGTTCGCGGGTCCTTTCTTTTTTTGAAAATATTTTTTACCCGAATGTCGATTTCTCGAAATATCCGATTAATTCTCGAATTTTTTATCACGTATTTTGGATAAATCGATACAATAGCGTCGGGAAATGTTATTTCAAATCAATATCGAATAGTTCGCGGGTCCTTATACTCTTTTTTTGAAAATATTTTTTTCCCGAATGTGGATTTATCGAAATATCCGATCAATTCTCGAATTTTTCATCACGTATTTTGGATGAATCGATACAATAACGTCGGGCAATGTAATTTTGAATTGATATCGAATAGTTCGCGGGTCTTTGTACTCATTTTTTGAAAATATTTCTTACATGAATGTCGATTTTTCGAAATATCCGATTCATTCTCGAATTTTTTATCATGTATTTTGGATAAATCGATATTATAACGTCGGGAAATGTTATTTTGAATCAATATCGAAAAGTTCGCGGGTCCTTATTATTTTTTTTCGAAAATATTTTTTACCCGAATGTCGATTCTTCGAATATATAAAAGATCAATTCTCGAATTGTTTATCACGTATTCTGGATAAATCGATACAATAACGTCGGGAAATGTAATTTTAAATCAATATCGAATAGTTCGAGGGTCCTTTCTTTTTTTGAAAATATTTTTTTCCCGAATGTCGATTTATCGAAATATCTGATCAATGCTCGAATTTTTCATCACGTATTTTGGATGAATCGATACAATAACGTCGGGCAATGTAATTTTGAATTGATATCGAATAGTTCGCGGGTCCTTATACTCTCTTTTTGAAAATTGTTTTTTACCCGAATGTCGATTTCTCTCAGATTAATTTTCGAATTGTTTATCGCGTATTTTCGATGAATCGATATTATAACGTCGGGAAATGTAATTTTGAATCAATATCGAATAGTTCGCGGGTGTTTTTACTCATTTCTTGAAAATATTTCTTACACGAATGTCGATTTCTCGAAATATCCGATTAATTCCCGAATTGTTTGTCATGTATTTTGGATATATCGATACAATAACGTCGGGCAATGTCATTTTGAATCTATATCGAATAGTTCGCGGGTCCTTAACTCTTTGTTTGAGAATATTTTTTACACGTATTTTCGATGAATCGATACAACGTCGGGCAATGATGTTTTTAATCAATATCGAATAGTAGGCGGGTCCTTATACTCTTTTTTTGAAAATATTTTTTACCCGAATGTCGATTTTTCGAAATATCCGATTAATTCTCGAATTGTTCATCACGTATTTTGGTAAATTGATACTTTACGTCAGGCAAAGTAATTTTAAATCAATATCGAATAGTTCGCGGGTCCGTATACCCATTTTTTGAAAATATTTCTTTCCCGAATGTCGATTTATCGAAATATCCGATTAATTCTCGAATTGTTTATCACGTATTTTGGATGAATCGATACAATAACGTCGGGCAATGTAATTTTGAAATGATATCGAATAGTTCGCGGGTCCTTATACTCTCTTTTTGAAAATTGTTTTTTACCCGAATGTCGATTTCTCGAAATATCCGATTAATTTTCGAATTGTTTGTCGCGTATTTTCGATGAATCGATACATCGTCGGGCAATTTGATTTTTAATCAATATCGAATAGTAGGCGGGTCCTTGAACTCTTTTTTTGAAAATATTATTTACCCGAATGTCGATTTTTCGAAATATCCGATAAATTCTCGAATTTTTCATCACGTATTTGGGATATATCGATACAATAACGTCAAGCAATGTTATTTTTAATCAATATCGAATAGTTCGCGGGTCCTTATACTCTTTTTTGAAAATATTTCTTTCCAGAATGTCGTATTATCGAAATATCCGATTAATTCTAGAATTGTTTATCACGTTTTTCCGAGAAATCGATACAACGTCGGGCAACGTTATTTTGAATCAATATCGAATAGTTCGCGGGTCCTTATACTCTTTTTTTGAAAATATTTTTTACCCGAATGTCGATTTTTCGATATATCCGATTAATTCTCGAATTGTTTATCACGTATTGTGAATAAATCGATACAATTACGTCGGGCAATGTAATTTTAAATCAATATCGAATAGTTCGCGGCTCCTTATGCTGTTTTTTCGAAAAAAAATTTTTCCCGAATGTCGATTTTTCGAAATGTCCGATTGATTCTCGAACTGTTCATCACGTATTTCAGATGAATCGATACAATAATATCGAATAGTACGCGGGTCCTTATACTCTTTTTTTGAAAATATTTTGTACCCGAATGTCGATTTTTCGAAATATCCGATTAATTATCGAATTGTTTATCACGTATTCTGGATAAATCGATACAATAACGTCCGGCAATGAGATTTTAAATCAATATCGAAAAGTTCGCGGGTCCTTATATTTTTTTTTGGAAATATTTTTCACCCGAAGGTCGATTTATCGAAATATCCGATTAATTCCCGAATTGTTTATCACGTATCTTCGATAAATCGATACAACGTCGGGCAATATTATTTTAAATCAATATCGAATAGTTCGCGGACCCTTTTTTCGAGAATATTTTTTACCCGATGTCGATTTCTCGAAATATCCGATTAATTCTCGAATTGTTCATCACGTATTTTCCATGAATCGATACAACGTCGGGCAATGTAATTTTAAATCAATATCGAAGAGTAGGCGGGTCCTTATACTCTTTTTTTGAAAATAATTTTTACCGAATGTCGATTTTTCGAAATATCCGATTAATCCTCGAATTGTTCATCACGTATCTTGAATAAATCGATACAATGACTTCGGGCAATCTGATTTTGGAACAATATCGAATAGTTCGCGGGTCTTTATACTCTTTTTTCGAAAATATTTTTTTCCCGAATTTCGATTTTTTGAAATATTCGATTAATTCTCGAATTGTTTATCACGTATTTTGAATAAATCGATACAATAACGTCGAGTAATGTAATTTCAAATCAATATCGAATAGTTCGCGGGTCCTCATACCCTTTTTTTGAAAATATTTTTTTCCCGAATGTCTATTTATCGAAATATCCAATCAATTCTCGAATTGTTTATCACGTATTTTCGATAAATCGATTCAACGTCGGGCAATGTTATTTTGAATCAATATCGAATAGTTCGCGGGTCCTTATACCCTTTTTTTGAAATTATTTTTTACCCGAATGTCGATTTTTCGATATATCCGATTGATTCTCGAATTGTTCATCACGTATTTTGGTAAATCGATACAATGACTTCGGGCAATCTGATTTTGGAACAATATCGAATAGTTCGCGGGTCTTTATACTCTTTTTTCGAAAATATTTTTTTCCCGAATGTCGATTTATCGAAATATCTGATCAATGCTCGAATTTTTCATCACGTATTTTGGATGAATCGATACAATAACGTCGGGCAATGTAATTTTGAATTGATATCGAATAGTTCGCGGGTCCTTATACTCTCTTTTTGAAAATTGTTTTTTACCCGAATGTCGATTTCTCTCAGATTAATTTTCGAATTGTTTATCGCGTATTTTCGATGAATCGATATTATAACGTCGGGAAATGTAATTTTGAATCAATATCGAATAGTTCGCGGGTGTTTTTACTCATTTCTTGAAAATATTTCTTACACGAATGTCGATTTCTCGAAATATCCGATTAATTCCCGAATTGTTTGTCATGTATTTTGGATATATCAATACAATAACGTCGGGCAATGTCATTTTGAATCTATATCGAATAGTTCGCGGGTCCTTAACTCTTTGTTTGAGAATATTTTTTACACGTATTTTCGATGAATCGATACAACGTCGGGCAATGATGTTTTTAATCAATATCGAATAGTAGGCGGGTCCTTATACTCTTTTTTTGAAAATATTTTTTACCCGAATGTCGATTTTTCGAAATATCCGATTTATTCTCGAATTGTTCATCACGTATTTTGGTAAATTGATACTTTACGTCAGGCAAAGTAATTTTAAATCAATATCGAATAGTTCGCGGGTCCGTATACCCATTTTTTGAAAATATTTCTTTCCCGAATGTCGATTTACCGAAATATCCGATTAATTCTCGAATTGTTTATCACGTATTTTGGATGAATCGATACAATAACGTCGGGCAATGTAATTTTGAATTGATATCGAATAGTTCGCGGGTCCTTATACTCTCTTTTTGAAAATTGTTTTTTACCCGAATGTCGATTTCTCGAAATATCCGATTAATTTTCGAATTGTTTGTCGCGTATTTTCGATGAATCGATACATCGTCGGGCAATGTGATTTTTAATCAATATCGAATAGTAGGCGGGTCCTTGAACTCTTTTTTTGAAAATATTATTTACCCGAATGTCGATTTTTCGAAATATCCGATAAATTCTCGAATTTTTCATCACGTATTTGGGATATATCGATACAATAACGTCAAGCAATGTTATTTTTAATCAATATCGAATAGTTCGCGGGTCCTTATACTCTTTTTTGAAAATATTTCTTTCCAGAATGTCGTATTATCGAAATATCCGATTAATTCTAGAATTGTTTATCACGTTTTTCCGAGAAATCGATACAACGTCGGGCAATGTTATTTTGAATCAATATCGAATAGTTCGCGGGTCCTCATACTCTTTTTTTGAAAATATTTTTTACCCGAATGTCGATTTTTCGATATATCCGATTAATTCTCGAATTGTTTATCACGTATTGTGAATAAATCGATACAATTACGTCGGGCAATGTAATTTTAAATCAATATCGAATAGTTCGCGGCTCCTTATGCTGTTTTTTCGAAAAAAAATTTTTCCCGAATGTCGATTTTTCGAAATGTCCGATTGATTCTCGAACTGTTCATCACGTATTTCAGATGAATCGATACAATAATATCGAATAGTACGCGGGTCCTTATACTCTTTTTTTGAAAATATTTTTTACCCGAATGTCGATTTTTCGAAATATTCGATTGATTCTCGAATTTTTCATCACGTTTTTTGGATGAATCGATACAATAACGTCGGGCAATGTAATTTTGAATCAATATCGAATGGTTCGCGGGTCCTCTCTTTTTTTGAAAATATTTTGTACCCGAATGTCGATTTTTCGAAATATCCGATTAATTATCGAATTGTTTATCACGTATTCTGGATAAATCGATACAATAACGTCCGGCAATGAGATTTTAAATCAATATCGAAAAGTTCGCGGGTCCTTATATTTTTTTTTGGAAATATTTTTCACCCGAAGGTCGATTTATCGAAATATCCGATTAATTCCCGAATTGTTTATCACGTATCTTCGATAAATCGATACAACGTCGGGCAATATTATTTTAAATCAATATCGAATAGTTCGCGGACCCTTTTTTCGAGAATATTTTTTACCCGATGTCGATTTCTCGAAATATCCGATTAATTCTCGAATTGTTCATCACGTATTTTCCATGAATCGATACAACGTCGGGCAATGTAATTTTAAATCAATATCGAAGAGTAGGCGGGTCCTTATACTCTTTTTTTGAAAATAATTTTTACCGAATGTCGATTTTTCGAAATATCCGATTAATCCTCGAATTGTTCATCACGTATCTTGAATAAATCGATACAATGACTTCGGGCAATCTGATTTTGGAACAATATCGAATAGTTCGCGGGTCTTTATACTCTTTTTTCGAAAATATTTTTTTCCCGAATTTCGATTTTTTGAAATATTCGATTAATTCTCGAATTGTTTATCACGTATTTTGAATAAATCGATACAATAACGTCGAGTAATGTAATTTCAAATCAATATCGAATAGTTCGCGGGTCCTCATACCCTTTTTTTGAAAATATTTTTTTCCCGAATGTCTATTTATCGAAATATCCAATCAATTCTCGAATTGTTTATCACGTATTTTCGATAAATCGATTCAACGTCGGGCAATGTTATTTTGAATCAATATCGAATAGTTCGCGGGTCCTTATACCCTTTTTTTGAAATTATTTTTTACCCGAATGTCGATTTTTCGATATATCCGATTGATTCTCGAATTGTTCATCACGTATTTTGGTAAATCGATACTATAACGTCAGGCAATTTGATTTTAAATCAATATCGAATAGTTCGCGGGTCCTTTTACTCTTTTTTTGAAAATATTTCTTTCCCGAATGTCGATTTATCGAAATATCCGATACATTCTCGAATTGTTTGTCATGTATTTTGGATAAATCGATATAATAACGTCGGCAATGTAATTTCAAATCAATATTGAATAGTTCGCGGGTCCTTTTATTCTTTTTTTGAAAATGTGTTTTACCCAAAAGTCGATTTTTCGAAATATCCGAATAATTTTCGAATTGATCATCACGTATGTTGAATACATCGATGCAATAACGTCGGGCAATGTTATTTCAGATCTTCATCGAATAGTTCGCGGGTCCTTTCACTCTTTTCTTGAAAATATTTTTCAACCGAAAGTCGATTTTTCGAAATATCCGATACATTCTCGAATTGTTTGTCATGTATTTTGGATAAATCGATATAATAACGTCGGCAATGTAATTTCAAATCAATATTGAATAGTTCGCGGGTCCTTTTATTCTTTTTTTGAAAATGTGTTTTACCCAAAAGTCGATTTTTCGAAATATCCGAATAATTTTCGAATTGATCATCACGTATGTTGAATACATCGATGCAATAACGTCGGGCAATGTTATTTCAGATCTTCATCGAATAGTTCGCGGGTCCTTTCACTCTTTTTTTGAAAATATTTTTTAACCAAAACTCGATTTTTCGAAATATCCGATACATTCTCGAATTGTTTGTCATGTATTTTGGATAAATCGATATAATAACGTCGGCAATGTAATTTTAAATCAATATTGAATAGTTCGCGGGTCCTTTTATTTTTTTTTTGAAAATATTTTTCAACCAAAAGTCGATTGTTCGAAATATCCGATTAATTCTCGAATTTTTCATCACGTATTTCGAATGAATCGATGCAATAACGTCGGGCAATGTAATTTCAAATCAATACTGAATAGTTCGCGGGTCCTTTTACTCTTTTTTTGAAAATATTTTTCAACCAAAACTCGATTTTTCGAAATATCCGATACATTCTCGAATTGTTTGTCATGTATTTTGGATAAATCGATATAATAACGTCGGCAATGTAATTTCAAATCAATATTGAATAGTTCGCGGGTCCTTTTATTCTTTTTTTGAAAATGTGTTTTACCCAAAAGTCGATTTTTCGAAATATCCGAATAATTTTCGAATTGATCATCACGTATGTTGAATACATCGATGCAATAACGTCGGGCAATGTTATTTCAGATCTTCATCGAATAGTTCGCGGGTCCTTTCACTCTTTTCTTGAAAATATTTTTCAACCGAAAGTCGATTTTTCGAAATATCCGATAAATTCTCGAATTGTATGTCATGTATGTTAATCAATATCGAATAGTTAGCGGGTCCTTATATTTTTTTTTGAAAATATTTTTTACCCAAAAGTCGATTTTTCGAAATATCCGATTAACTCTCGAATTGTTTGTCACGTATTTTGGATAAATCGATATAATAACGTCGAGTAATGTAATTTTGAATCGATATCGAATAGTTCGCGGGTTCTTATATCCTTTTTTTGAAAATATTTTTTACCCAAAAGTCGATTTTTCGAAATATCCGAATAATTTTCGAATTGATCATCACGTATGTTGAATACATCGATGCAATAACGTCGGGCAATGTTATTTCAAAATTTCATCGATTAGTTCGCGGGTCCTTTCACTCTTTTTTTGAAAAAATTTTTCAACCAAAAGTCGATTTTTCGAAATATCCGATTAATTCATGAATTGTTCATCACGTATTTTAGATAAATCGATACAATAACGTCGGGCAATGGTATTTCAAATCAATATCGAATAGTTTGCTGGTCCTTATATTCTTTGTTTTGAAAATATTTTTTACACAAAAGTCGATTTTTCGAAATATCCGATTAATTCTAGAAATCTTTATCACGTATTTCAGATAAGTCGATGCAATAAAGTCGGCGATGTTATATTGAATCAATATCGTTCGCAGGTCCTTATACCCTTTTTTTGAAAATATTTTTTACCCGAATGTCGATTTTTCGATATATCCGATTAATTCTCGAATTGTTTATCACGTATTTTGGATAAATCGATACAATAACCTCGGGCAATATAATTTTGAAGCAATATCGAATAGTTCGCGGGTCCTTATACTCTTTTTTTGAAAATATTTTTTCCCGAATGTCGATTTCTCGAAATATCCGATTAATTCTCGAATTGTTTATCACGTATTTTCGATGAATCGATATAACGTCGGGCAATGTAATTTTAAATCAATATCGAATAGTAGGCGGGTCCTTATTCCCTCTTTTTGAAAATATTTTTTACCCGAATGTCGATTTTTCGAAATATCTGATTGATTCTCGAATTGTTCATCACGTATTTTGGTGAATCGATACTAAAACGTCAGGCAATGTAATTTTAAATCAATATCGAATAGTTCGCGGGTCCTTTCACTCTTTTTTTGAAAATATTTCTTTCCCGAATGTCGATTTACCGAATTATCCGATTAATTCTCGAATTGTGTATCACGTATTTTCGATGAATCGATACAGCGTCGGCAATGTAATTTTAAATCAATATCGAATAGTAGGCGGGTCCTTATACTATTTTTTTGAAAATATTTTTTACCCGAATGTCGATTTTTCGAAATATCCGATTAATTCTCGAATTTTTCATCACGTATTTTGTATATATCGATACAATAACGTCAGGCAATGTAATTTTAAATCAATATCGAAAAGTTTGCGGGTCCTTATATTTTTTTCTTGAAAATATTTTTTACCCGAATGTCGATTCTTCAAAATATCCGATCAATTCTCGAATTGTTTATCACGTATTTTGGATAAATCGATACAATATCGTCGGCAATGAAATTTCAATTCAATATCGAATAGTTCGCGGGTCCTTATACTCTTTTTTTGAAAAATTTTTTCCCGAATGTCGATTTATCGAAATATCCGATTAATTCTTGAATTGTTTATCACGTATTTTGGTAAATCGATACTATAACGTCAGGCAATGTGATTTTAAATCAATATCGAATAGTTCCCCTCAGACCACTAAGAAGAATTTACCCATTGCTGCGTCCCTAGGACAGCGGCGGAGTAATAGGCGTTTTTCTATGCGGTTGGCGAAATCCACAGGTAGATGCCACCGTTCATCGAACTGGTCCCGACTAACCCCGAAATTTTTCTAACAAACGCCGTATATGGAATAACACATTGGTTTCCATAGAAACGAGGACTAAATGCGATATGCGCGCACCCGATGATTCATGGTGATGTAAGCGATCATTCATATTTTCGAACAAAGGATTGACTATGAATCAGTTCTAATCGGGAAGCGATGAGAGATAGTCGATATTTGGAGCCCTAATAAATTATAGTGAAAATCGGTTTTTGCCGTGTGGAGTGAGTGCGGGAGTGATGAGTCATTGACTCACGGCACACGGGAGTTAGGAATACGTGTTTTGTTCAGTGTTTTGAAGTGATAAAATCAGGAAAAATCGTAAGTACACATGGAAAACTTTTGAAATAAGTCCATTTTTAGGTATTTCGGATAAATCGATTCAATAACGTCGGGCAATGTCATTTCAAATTAATATTGAATAATTGTCTGGACATAATACTCATTTTTTGAGCGCTCGTACTACTTACACGAGGGCTATATCATTTCGTCACGATGTCTATATTTTTCGAATTTTGAGCCGAAAATGGTCTCAATCGACTATGTTCGACTCACTGATGACGAATCCGTCGGAAAATTCGAGTCTGTCCGTCCGTCCGTCCGTAAGCGCGATAACTCTCGAACGGATCAACCTAGAGACTTGAAATTTTCAGTGTAGGTTCAGATCCCAAATGCCTCGGTTAAGTTCGTTAATGGGCCAAATTCCACCAGGGGTTCCGTAAATATGGCCGTTCAAAGTTTTGTTTCCCTGATTACTTGAAAACTACAGATTCGATCGAGATGAAATTTTGCACTCAAATGGAAAATGTGTTTTAGCTACATGTGAAATTTTGTCCAGATCGCATGACCAGAACCATAGAAACCATAGAAAATTGTAACTTTTGAACGGAAATGCCTAGGAACTTGAAATTTTCGGTATAGGTGTGGATCTCGAATGTCGTGATCACGTTTATCTATGAGCAACATTATACAAGGGGTTCCGTAAATACGGTCGTTTGAAATTTTGTTTTCTCGATAAATTCGAAACTACGGATTCGATCGAGATGAAATTTTGTATTTTAATCGAGAATGATATATTGAAGCAATATTTTGTCCAGATCGCATGACCAGAACCATAGAAACCATAGAAAATTGTAACTTTTGAACGGAAAGGCCTAGGAACTTGAAATTTTCAGGGTGGGTTTGGATCGCGAATATCGCGGTCACGTTCATCAATGAGCAAAATGAGACTAGGGGTTCCGTAAATATGGCCGTTCAAAATATTTTATTCCAGATAGTTTCGAAACTACTGATCGGATTGGAATGAAATTATGCACCTAGCTGAGGAATAATGTATTCAAACTACGTGCAAAATTTTGTCCAGACCGCATCACCAAGACCATAGATACCGTAGAAAATTCTAGCGAATTATCGAAAAAAATTGATCAGCTGAAGCACTGACATGAAGTCTGGAGTTTCGCCTGAGTTTCAGAATTTTTTTGACAGCTGTCAAAAATTCCTTCAATTGGTTTCTAAAACTGAAAAATGCGAATCTACCTACAAGGTGCATGTACGAGCGCTCAAAAGCTCCTGCCTTCACGGCAGTGCTTTTCGTAATATTTTTTGGAAATATATTTTATCCGAAAGTCGATTTTTCGAAATATCCGATTAATTCTCGAATAGTTTATCACGTATTTTGGATACATCGATACAATAACGTCGGCAATGTAATTTTAAATCAATATCGATTAGTTCGCGGGTCTTTTTACTCTCTTTTGAAAATATTTTTTAACCAAAAGTCGATTTTTCGAAATATCCGATTAATTCTCGAATTTTTCATCACGTATTTTGAATGAATCGATGCAATAACGTCGGGCAATGTAATTTCAAATCAATACTGAATAGTTCGCGGGTCCTTTTACTCTTGTTTTGAAAATATTTTTCAACCAAAACTCGATTTTTCGAAATATCCGATACATTCTCGAATTGTTTGTCATGAATTTTGGATAAATCGATATATTAACGTCGGCAATGTAATTTTAAATCAATATTGAATAGTTCGCGGGTCCTTTTATTTTTTTTTTTGAAAATATTTTTTAACCAAAAGTCGATTGTTCGAAATATCCGATTAATTCTCTAATTGTTCATCACGTATTTTGAATAGATCGATGCAATAGCGTCGGGCAATGTTATTTCAAATATTCATCGATTAGTTCGCGGGTCCTTTCAGTCTTTTTTTGAAAAAATTTTTCAACCAAAAGTCGATTTTTCGAAATATCCAATAAATTCTCGAATTGTATGTATGTCATGTATGTTAATCAATATCGAATAGTTCGCGGGTCCTTATATTTTTTTTTTGAAAATATGTTTTACCCAAAAGTCGATTTTTCGAAATATCCGAATAATTTTCGAATTGATCATCACGTATGTTGAATACATCGATGCAATAACGTCGGGCAATGTTATTTCAAATCTTCATCGATTAGTTCGCGGGTCCTTTCACTCTTTTTTTGAAAAAATTTTTCAACCAAAAGTCGATTTTTCGAAATATCCGATAAATTCTCGAATTGTATGTATGTCATGTATGTTAATCAATATCGAATAGTTCGCGGGTCCTTCACTCTTTTTTTGAAAATATTTTTCAACCAAAAGTCGATTTTTCGAAATATCCGATTAATTCTCGAATTGTTTATCTCGTATTTTGGATAAATCGATATGATAACGTCGGGCAATGTAATTTTAAATCAATATCGAATAGTTCGCGGGTCCTTATATTCTTTTTTTGAAAATATTTTTTACCCAAAAGTCGATTTTTCGAAATATCCGATTAACTCTCGAATTGTTTGTCACGTATTTTGGATAAATCGATATGATAACGTCGGGCAATGTTATTTTAAATCAATATCGAATAGTTCGCGGGTCCTTATATTCTTTTTTTGAAAATATTTTTTACCCAAAAGTCGATTTTTCGAAATATCCGATTAACTCTCGAATTGTTTGTCACGTATTTTGGATAAATCGATATGATAACGTCGGGCAATGTAATTTTAAATCAATATCGAATAGTCCGCGGGTCCTTATATTCTTCTTTTGAAAATATTTTTTACCCAAAAGTCGATTTTCCGAAATATCCGATTTATTCTCGAATTGTGTATCACGTAGGTGAATAAATCTATGCAATAACGTCAAGCAATGTTATTTCAAATCATTATCGAATAGTTCGCGGGTTATTCTTTTTTTGAAAATATTTTTCAACCAGAATTCGATTTTTCGAAATATCCGATTAATTCCCTGATTGTTTATCAGGTATTCTGAATAAATCGATGCAATAACGTCGGGCAATGTAATTTTAAATCAATATTGGATAATTCGCGGGTCCTTTTACTCTTTTTTTGAAAATATTTTTCAACCAGAATTCGATTTTTCGAAATATCCGATTAATTCCCTGATTGTTTATCACGTATTTTGAACAAATCGATGCAATAACGCCGGGCAATGTAATTTTAAATCAATATTGAATAGTTCGCGGGTCCCTTCACTCTTTTTTTGATAAAATTTTTCAACCAAAAGTCGATTTTTCGAAATATCCGATAAATTCTCGAATTGTATGTATGTCATGTATGTTAATCAATATCGAATAGTTCGCGGGTCCTTATATTTTTTTCTTGAAAATATGTTTTATCCAAAAGTCGATTTTTCGAAATATCCGAATAATTTTCGAATTGATCATCACGTATGTTGAATACATCGATGCAATAACGTCGGGCAATGTTATTTCAAAATTTCATCGATTAGTTCGCGGGTCCTTTCACTCTTTTTTTGAAAAAATTTTTCAACCAAAAGTCGATTTTTCGAAATATCCGATTAATTCATGAATTGTTCATCACGTATTTTAGATAAATCGATACAATAACGTCGGGCAATGGTATTTCAAATCAATATCGAATAGTTTGCTGGTCCTTATATTCTTTGTTTTGAAAATATTTTTTACACAAAAGTCGATTTTTCGAAATATCCGATTAATTCTAGAATTCTTTATCACGTATTTCAGATAAGTCGATGCAATAAAGTCGGCGATGTTATATTGAATCAATATCGTTCGCAGGTCCTTATACCCTTTTTTTGAAAATATTTTTTACCCGAATGTCGATTTTTCGATATATCCGATTAATTCTCGAATTGTTTATCACGTATTTTGGATAAATCGATACAATAACGTCGGGCAATATAATTTTGAAGCAATATCGAATAGTTCGCGGGTCCTTATACTCTTTTTTTGAAAATATTTTTTCCCGAATGTCGATTTCTCGAAATATCCGATTAATTCTCGAATTGTTTATCACGTATTTTCGATGAATCGATATAACGTCGGGCAATGTAATTTTAAATCAATATCGAATAGTAGGCGGGTCCTTATTCCCTCTTTTTGAAAATATTTTTTACCCGAATGTCGATTTTTCGAAATATCTGATTGATTCTCGAATTGTTCATCACGTATTTTGGTGAATCGATACTAAAACGTCAGGCAATGTAATTTTAAATCAATATCGAATAGTTCGCGGGTCCTTTCACTCTTTTTTTGAAAATATTTCTTTCCCGAATGTCGATTTATCGAATTATCCGATTAATTCTCGAATTGTGTATCACGTATTTTCGATGAATCGATACAGCGTCGGCAATGTAATTTTAAATCAATATCGAATAGTAGGCGGGTCCTTATACTCTTTTTTTGAAAATATTTTTTACCCGAATGTCGATTTTTCGAAATATCCGATTAATTCTCGAATTTTTCATCACGTATTTTGTATATATCGATACAATAACGTCAGGCAATGTAATTTTAAATCAATATCGAAAAGTTTGCGGGTCCTTATATTTTTTTCTTGAAAATATTTCTTACCCGAATGTCGATTCTTCAAAATATCCGATCAATTCTCGAATTGTTTATCACGTATTTTGGATAAATCGATACAATATCGTCGGCAATGAAATTTCAAGTCAATATCGAATAGTTCGCGGGTCCTTATACTCTTTTTTTGAAAATATTTTTTTCCCGAATGTCGATTTATCGAAATATCCGATTAATTCTTGAATTGTTTATCACGTATTTTGGTAAATCGATACTATAACGTCAGGCAATGTGATTTTAAATCAATATCGAATAGTTCCCCTCAGACCACTAAGAAGAATTTACCCATTGCTGCGTCCCTAGGACAGCGGCGGAGTAATAGGCGTTTTTCTATGCGGTTGGCGAAATCCACAGGTAGATGCCACCGTTCATCGAACTGGTCCCGACTAACCCCGAAATTTTTCTAACAAACCCCGTATATGGAATAACACATTGGTTTCCATAGAAACGAGGACTAAATGCGATATGCGCGCACCCGATGATTCATGGTGATGTAAGCGATCATTCATATTTTCGAACAAAGGATTGACTATGAATCAGTTCTAATCGGGAAGCGATGAGAGATAGTCGATATTTGGAGCGCTAATAAATTATAGTGAAAATCGGTTTTTGCCGTGTGGAGTGAGTGCGGGAGTGATGAGTCATTGACTCACGGCACACGGGAGTTAGGAATACGTGTTTTGTTCAGTGTTTTGAAGTGATAAAATCAGGAAAAATCGTAAGTACACATGGAAAACTTTTGAAATAAGTCCATTTTTAGGTATTTCGGATAAATCGATTCAATAACGTCGGGCAATGTCATTTCAAATTAATATTGAATAATTGTCTGGACATAATACTCATTTTTTGAGCGCTCGTACTACTTACACGAGGGCTATATCATTTCGGAACGATGTCTATATTTTTCGAATTTTGAGCCGAAAATGGTCTCAATCGACTATGTTCGACTCACTGATGACGAATCCGTCGGAAAATTCGAGTCTGTCCGTCCGTCCGTCCGTAAGCGCGATAACTCTCGAACGGATCAACCTAGAGACTTGAAATTTTCAGTGTAGGTTCAGATCCCAAATGCCTCGGTTAAGTTCGTTAATGGGCCAAATTCCACCAGGGGTTCCGTAAATATGGCCGTTCAAAGTTTTGTTTCCCTGATTACTTGAAAACTACAGATTCGATCGAGATGAAATTTTGCACTCAAATGGAAAATGTGTTTTAGCTACATGCGAAATTTTGTCCAGATCGCATGACCAGAACCATAGAAACCATAGAAAATTGTAACTTTTGAACGGAAATGCCTAGGAACTTGAAATTTTCGGTATAGGTGTGGATCTCGAATGTCGTGATCACGTTTATCTATGAGCAACATTATACAAGGGGTTCCGTAAATACGGTCGTTTGAAATTTTGTTTTCTCGATAAATTCGAAACTACGGATTCGATCGAGATGAAATTTTGTATTTTAATCGAGAATGATATATTGAAGCAATATTTTGTCCAGATCGCATGACCAGAACCATAGAAACCATAGAAAATTGTAACTTTTGAACGGAAAGGCCTAGGAACTTGAAATTTTCAGGGTGGGTTTGGATCGCGAATATCGCGGTCACGTTCATCAATGAGCAAAATGAGACTAGGGGTTCCGTAAATATGGCCGTTCAAAATATTTTATTCCAGATAGTTTCGAAACTACTGATCGGATTGGAATGAAATTATGCACCTAGCTGAGGAATAATGTATTCAAACTACGTGCAAAATTTTGTCCAGACCGCATCACCAAGACCATAGATACCGTAGAAAATTCTAGCGAATTATCGAAAAAAATTGATCAGCTGAAGCACTGACATGAAGTCTGGAGTTTCGCCTGAGTTTCAGAATTTTTTTGACAGCTGTCAAAAATTCCTTCAATTGGTTTCTAAAACTGAAAAATGCGAATCTACCTACAAGGTGCATGTACGAGCGCTCAAAAGCTCCTGCCTTCACGGCAGTGCTTTTCGTAATATTTTTTGGAAATATATTTTATCCGAAAGTCGATTTTTCGAAATATCCGATTAATTCTCGAATAGTTTATCACGTATTTTGGATACATCGATACAATAACGTCGGCAATGTAATTTTAAATCAATATCGATTAGTTCGCGGGTCTTTTTACTCTCTTTTGAAAATATTTTTTAACCAAAAGTCGATTTTTCGAAATATCCGATTAATTCTCGAATTTTTCATCACGTATTTTGAATGAATCGATGCAATAACGTCGGGCAATGTAATTTCAAATCAATACTGAATAGTTCGCGGGTCCTTTTACTCTTGTTTTGAAAATATTTTTCAACCAAAACTCGATTTTTCGAAATATCCGATACATTCTCGAATTGTTTGTCATGAATTTTGGATAAATCGATATATTAACGTCGGCAATGTAATTTTAAATCAATATTGAATAGTTCGCGGGTCCTTTTATTTTTTTTTTTGAAAATATTTTTTAACCAAAAGTCGATTGTTCGAAATATCCGATTAATTCTCTAATTGTTCATCACGTATTTTGAATAAATCGATGCAATAGCGTCGGGCAATGTTATTTCAAATCTTCATCGATTAGTTCGCGGGTCCTTTCAGTCTTTTTTTGAAAAAATTTTTCAACCAAAAGTCGATTTTTCGAAATATCCGATAAATTCTCGAATTGTATGTATGTCATGTATGTTAATCAATATCGAATAGTTCGCGGGTCCTTATATTTTTTTTTTGGAAATATGTTTTACCCAAAAGTCGATTCTTCGAAATATACGAATAATTTTCGAATTGATCATCACGTATGTTGAATACATCGATGCAATAACGTCGGGCAATGTTATTTCAAATCTTCATCGATTAGTTCGCGGGTCCTTTCACTCTTTTTTTGAAAAAAATTTTTCAACCAAAAGTAGATTTTTCGAAATATCCGATAAATTCTCGAATTGTATGTATGTCATGTATGTTAATCAATATCGAATAGTTCGCGGGTCCTTATATTTTTTTTTTGAAAATATGTTTTACCCAAAAGTCGATTTTTCGAAATATCCGAATAATTTTCGAATTGTTTATCACGTATGTTGAATAAATCGATGCAATAACGTCGGGCAATGTTATTTCAAAGCTTTATCGAATAGTTCGCGGGTCCTTCACTCTTTTTTTGAAAATATTTTTCAACCAAAAGTCGATTTTTCGAAATATCCGATTAATTCTCGAATTGTGTATCTCGTATTTTGGATAAATCGATATGATAACGTCGGGCAATGTCATTTTGAATCAATATCGAATAGTTCGCGGGTCCTTATATTCTTTTTTTGAAAATATTTTTTACCCAAAAGTCGATTTTTCGAAATATCCGATTAACTCTCGAATTGTTTGTCACGTATTTTGGATAAATCGATATGATAACGTCGGGCAATGTTATTTTAAATCAATATCGAATAGATCGCGGGTCCTTATATTCTTTTTTTGAAAATATTTTTTACCCAAAAGTCGATTTTTCGAAATATCCGATTAACTCTCGAATTGTTTGTCACGTATTTTGGATAAATCGATATGATAACGTCGGGCAATGTAATTTTAAATCAATATCGAATAGTCCGCGGGTCCTTATATTCTTTTTTTGAAAATATTTTTAACCCAAAAGTCGATTTTCCGAAATATCCGATTTATTCTCGAATTGTGTATCACGTAGGTGAATAAATCTATGCAATAACGTCAAGCAATGTTATTTCAAATCATTATCGAATAGTTCGCGGGTTATTCTTTTTTTGAAAATATTTTTCAACCAGAATTCGATTTTTCGAAATATCAGATTAATTCCCTGATTGTTTATCAGGTATTCTGAATAAATCGATGCAATAACGTCGGGCAATGTAATTTTAAATCAATATTGGATAATTCGCGGGTCCTTTTACTCTTTTTTTGAAAATATTTTTCAACCAGAATTCGATTTTTCGAAATATCCGATTAATTCCCTGATTGTTTATCACGTATTTTGAACAAATCCATGCAATAACGCCGGGCAATGTAATTTTAAATCAATATTGAATAGTTCGCGGGTCCCTTCACTCTTTTTTTGATAAAATTTTTCAACCAAAAGTCGATTTTTCGAAATATCCGATAAATTCTCGAATTGTATGTATGTCATGTATGTTAATCAATATCGAATAGTTCGCGGGTCCTTTTATTTTTTTCTTGAAAATATGTTTTATCCAAAAGTCGATTTTTCGAAATATCCGAATAATTTTCGAATTGATCATCACGTATGTTGAATACATCGATGCAATAACGTCGGGCAATGTTATTTCAAAATTTCATCGATTAGTTCGCGGGTCCTTTCACTCTTTTTTTGAAAAAATTTTTCAACCAAAAGTCGATTTTTCGAAATATCCGATTAATTCATGAATTGTTCATCACGTATTTTAGATAAATCGATACAATAACGTCGGGCAATGGTATTTCAAATCAATATCGAATAGTTTGCTGGTCCTTATATTCTTTGATTTGAAAATATTTTTTACACAAAAGTCGATTTTTCGAAATATCCGATTAATTCTAGAATTCTTTATCACGTATTTCAGATAAGTCGATGCAATAAAGTCGGCGATGTTATATTGAATCAATATCGAATAGTTCGCGGGTCCTTATATTCTTTTTTTGAAAATATTTTTTAGCCAAAAGTCGATTTTTCGAAATATCCGATTAAATCTCGAATTGTTGATCACGTATTTTAGATAAATCGATACAATAACGTCAGGCAATGTTATTTGAAATCAATATCGAATAGTTCGCGGGTCCTTCTACTATTTTTGAGCGCTCGTACAACTGACACGAGGGCTATATCATTTCGTCACGATGTCTGTATTTTTCGAATTTTGAGCCGAAAATGGTCTCAATCGACTATGTTCGACTCACTGATGACGAATCCGTCGAAAAATTCGAGTCTGTCCGTCCGGCCGTATACACGATAACTCTCGAACGGAATGTCCTAGAAACTTGAAATTTAGGGTAGGTTCCAGTCTCAAATGCCGCGGTTGAGTTCGTCATTGGGCAAAATTCGCCAAGGGGTTCCGTAAATATGGCCGCAAGAAATTTTGTTTTTCTGATTACTTCGAAACTACTGATTCGATCGAGGTGAAATTCAGCACTCAGATGGATAATTGCGTACTCAAGCTACATGCAGAATTTTGTACAGCTCGTATGACCAGAACCATAGAAACCATAGAAAAATATAACTTTAGGCCTAGGGACTTGAAATTTTCAGGATAGGTGTGAATCGTGAATGTAGCGTTCACGTGTATCAATGAGCAAACTTAGACTAGGGGTTCCGTAAATATGGCCGTTTGAAATTCAGTTTTCTTGATCATTTCAAAATTATGGATTCGATCTCGACGATATTTTGTATTTAAATTGAGAATGATATATTCGAGCTACATTTCTCCCAGATCGTATGATCAGAACCATAGAAACCATAAAAAATCATAACTTTCGAACGAAAAGGCCTATTGACTTGAAATTTTCAGGATACGTTCGGATCGCGAATTTCGCGATCACTTTCATTAATGAGCCAAATTAGACTAGGGATTCCGTAAATATTGCCGTTCAAACTATATTTTTTCTGATAATTTCGAAAATACTTATTGGAATGAAATGAAATTTCGCACATATGTGAAGAATAATGTATGATTTTGTCTAGATTGCATTACCAAGACCATAGATACCGTAGAAAATTCTAGCGAATTATCGAAAAAATGAACACCAAAGCACTGTCAAAATCATTCCAATTGGTTTCTAAAACTGGTGAATGCGAATCAACGAATCTACCTACAAGGTGCATTTACGAGCGCTCAAAAGCTCCTGCCTTCACGGCAGTGCTTTTCGAATTTTTTTTTGAAAATATTCTTCAACCAAAAGTCGATTTTTCGAAATATCCGATCAATTCTCGGATTTTTTATCACTTCTTCTGGATAAATCGATACAATAACGTCAAGCGATGACTTTCAAATCAATATTCAATAGTTCTTGGGACATTTTTTGAAAATATTTTTCACCCGAAAGTGACGTTATTATCGATTTTTATTCGAGTCAATATACAGTTGGCGGTTTAATTATTATTTCGAATGAAATTATGCATGTGGAGCAAATAGTTCAAAAGCCAAAATCGGTTTTTCTCTTAAATATATCTAACGTATAAACTAAATTTACGTATGTATCTGAAATTTTTCATTGAGAATCAGTTCCTAGCTATTTCGTCTATATTTTTCTCGATAAGAAGTCTATACGCTCCATTAGAGTGTTGATTCTTTTAGTTGGATTTCATGAAAATGATAGGAAAACCATTCTTCCGTGTTTAAGTCATTCACTCGGAATATATAAATCTAATATATTCATTTCTCTAGCATTTTCGTCAATAATTTTTTAGTCTTTTGAATTTGATGGTTAATCAATATTCAGAATTTTAACTCCGCCTGTATGATCGCTGGGTGCATTGAGCAACCCAGTGGTTATGCTGCCGGTCCTAAGCCCGGAAAAAGGAGGAAGGTTGCCAGGTCAGGTCAGCTCCCTGACCGATGTAAAAATTATTGCGGCTCAAAGAACCGCCACTCTATCCCGGAATAGGACCGAATAGGGTGAGGGTCGGGTTGGAGTCGTTTAGAGTTGGGTTAGGGTCTGGTTAGAGTCGGTTCGAGTTGGGTTAGCGTCGGGTTAATGTCGTGTTAGAGTTTTGTTAGGGTCGGGTTAGAGTCTGGGTTAGAGTCTGGTTAGAGTCGGGTTAGGGTCGGGTTAGGATCGGGTCAGAGTCGGTTAGAGTTGAGTCAGTGTCGGGATAGGAATTTGTTGATGTTGATAATGATAATTCCACTTATTATATAGTTTACTACAATATAACTTCATAACTACAACTTCAAATAACCAAGTATGATTGCAACTTCTGAACAGGAAAAACCAATAACTAAATTCTGGGAAATAGAAGAAGCGGAGGAATTCCCGAGAGCTGCAGAACTGATCCTACGTTGACGCCTTCCTCTCCGTTGCCCACAGCAGAGAAGACGCGCCAAAAATCAAACAAGAAATGAAAACGCTGCAACGAAAGGGGAGATAGGATGCGGCAGCTCGCATAAAAATCCGGACAGCGTGGGACAAATTCAAAGAAGAATTGCCAATTATAGAAATCTTCCAACTACCGCAGGATTCCAGGAGAGTGATTACGCTCCGGAAAAGGGATCAGAAGACTCACAACCAAAGTTTGTAAACTTCCAGTGGAACAAGAAGTCGTAGGAAACGATGAGACTGTCAAAATCGATTTTTCGCGTGTGAAATGAGTGTGGCAGGGATGAGACATAAACTACCTCCTGGATTCTACGTGGAATATTTAGGCAAAGCGAGTGGAGAGGAGAGTTAAAATTATCAACACCGTTTTCCCACGATCAACTGCAATTGAACTGAGACAGTTTCAACAAAACTTTTGAGGAATTTCAAGAACTATGCACAGCTCATCATCAACTATCGAAGACGAATCACTGTCACTTGCTCATCGACTGCATCCAGAAGAGGAATATTAGACGAATTAATGACATCCGTGTTCGGCGTGTACGGCGAAATCTATCGCCATATAGACGATTTTCAAGTAAACCAACAACACATCATTGACGTCACCAATCATGAGAAGAAACTAATGTGAAATTCAGCGGAGACATATCGATCATCAACGAAATACACTTATTGTACAAGGATGTTGAATAAAACAGCATTAATCTCCAAATCCTTCAGAATGATCAACTTGCAGCGAACTATTCGAAAGAAGTCGACAAAAAATACACGAAGATCATGAATATCATCTTCAGGACCACATCCCAGATTTGCTTTCTCCAATTGAACTAGCAAAATTGATCCAGATGGCTGAAGCGAGTATTCTATCAGATATGCACATATTGCTCCAACCTATGGACACCTTCTTCTGCATTATTCAAAAACAGAACTTCGACATGATCAAGGTGTTCGCCGTACCGGTTAAGAAGAGCGAAAACATTTTCATAGCACCAAAAGTATTCGATGGCCTTTTTGTAGTGAAGTACAACTGCCAAGAATACTTCGAAATGAATGATCAGGAAATCAAAGAAGCCGAGAGAGGGTCTATACATTTATAATCCTGGAATTGTTAAGAACATGGAGAAGCATCCGAACTGCGTTATCCAAAGCATCTACCAGAAAAATGGGAAATTCGAGTGTGAACTCTCCAGCATGCGAGTCAAAAAAGAAAGAACTACTCGAGCCATTGGATGAGAAAGAATCAACAATTGATGGAACTGGCACCATTCAAATCCGATGCCTAAGCCTATGCCCTACCCAACCAGGAAGCTATAACCGTCGCCGACGTTTTGAGTGGATAGTGGATATATCGATTCGGTATTCCATTGGAGCTGCACTCAGACCAAGGCAGGAACTTCGAATCCAAAGTATTTCAAGAAATGTGTCAATTGCTGAACATCAATAAGACTAGGACAACGGCGCTTCATCCGCAGTCCGATGGAATGGTGGAGCGGATGAACAGAACAATCAACCGCTACTTGTCCAAGGTTGTCTCTGACCATCAAAGAGACTAGGACAAGTATCTTCATTTGTTCCTGATGGCCTATCGATCTGCAGTACATGAATCAACTGGACCAACCCCTGCTCGTATCGTAATGGTCCGAGAACTACGACTCCCATGTGACCTGCGGTTTGGGATACAACCGGGACAAGACACTGCGAGAGAGGACTATGTCAGCAACTTGAGACAGAGAATGGACGATATCCACGAACGAGTCCGGTTAAACATCCAGAGCGCCAGCGATAGGATGAAGCAGACGTACTACATCAAGGCCGAGGCTAGGGGCTTTCAGGATGGTGACCTGGTTTGGTTGCACAACCCCAAACGTAGTCGTGGACTATCGCCGAAGTTGCAGAACTCTTGGAAAGGTCCGTTTAAAATCATAAAGAGGATAAACGACCTTATCTACCGAATTCAGAAGCCACCACGAGGAAAGCCAAGGGTCGTCCACTTCAATCGATTGGCCCCTTACGCTGGAAATCACGAACAAGTTCGCACCCCCAAACCACCAGAGGATGAGATGACATACCAGAAGTTTATGTCTATGTTTTCAAACGGACAGAGAGTGCTACATGGTGTTACCAGAGAGGAGCCACGAGACCTTTTTAAGGTGCCTGCTAATTACGCTGTAGCACACTGCGTGGCAGATGTCCAGGGGCATTGCTGCTGTATTCTCCAAGAAATTCGGTCAACTACAAGCACTGCGAGAGCAGAATCCAGAAGTTGGAAGGGTGCTGCAGTTGAAAAAGGGCGAAAGAAACATCTTCTACCTAGTTACCAAGAAGAACACCCATGGTGTACCGCCTTATGAGGATGTCTGGAAGAGTCTCACCAAGTTAAAAGAGACTATGGTAGACCAGAATCTGGTGAAGCTAGCAAATTGTCATGTGGACTCGATAGGCTGGACTGGAGAATCATAAGGAGTATGTTGGAGACAATATTCAAATCCAGCGCCGTCGAAATTTTGGTTTGCTTCCACGACCAAACATGAAGACCGTGGAGTGTCATTTCCAAAGAACTTCGCGATGCAGATATGGAGAGTCGTGCAGGTATCGTCACACTCCGAGGATGACATTTCGGGAGGAAATGTCTTTGAGAAGGGGGCAATGTAACGAACTTAAGCCGGACCAGTCGCCTTCTAGAACCGAATAGAACGGCCGGGACACTTCGAGAATATACAAGAAACGACGAGACGACTCGACAGCCTTCTGGAGTGTTCCCTCCCACTATATAAGTCGACATCGGTCTTAAAAAAAGACAGTATTGGACTTGTATTGGAAATAAATGATTGAGTGTGGAAATGAAGCTTATGCCCTACACAACCAGGAAGCTATCACCGTCGCCGACGTTTCGATGAAAGAGTGGATATGTCGATTTGGTGAGCTACACTCAGACCAAGGCAGGAACTTCGAATCCAGAGTATTTCAAGAAATGTGTCAATTGCTGAACATCAATAAGACAAGGACAACGGCGCTTCATCCGCAGTCCGATGGAATGGTGGAGCGGATGAACAGTACAATCAACCACTACTTGTCCAAGGTTGTCTCTGACCATCAAAGAGACCAGTACCTTCACTTGTTCCTGATGGCCTATCGATCTGCAGTACATGAATCAACTGGACAAACCCCTGCTAGTATCGTAATGGGCCGAGAACTACGACTCCCATGTGACCTGCGGTTTGGGATACCACCGGGACAAGACATTGCCGGAGAGGACTATGTCAGCAAGTTGAGACAGAGAATGGACGATATCCACGAACGAGTCCGGTTAAACATCCAGAGCGCCAGCGATATAATGAAGCAGACGTACGACATCAAGGCCGAGGCTGGAGGGTTTCAGGATGGTGACCTGGTCTGGTTGCACAACCCCAAACGTAGTCGTGGACTATCGCCGAAGTTGCAGAACTCTTGGGAAGGTCCGTTTTAGATCATGAAAAGGATGAACGATCTTATCTACCGAATTCAGGAGCCACCACGAGGGAAACCAAGGGTCGTCCACTTCAATCGATTGGCCCCTAACGCTGGAAATCAAGACCAAGTTCGCAACCTCAAACCACCAGAGGATGAGATGACAAATCAGAAGTTTATGTCCTTGTATTCAAACGGACATAAAGTGCAACATGGTGTAACTAGAGAGGAGCCTCGAGACATTTTCAAGGTGCCCGCTAATTACGCTGTAGCACACTGCGTGGCAGAAGATCTACGAATGTCCAGGGACATTACTGTTGTGTTCTCCAAGAAATTCGGTCAACTACAAACACTGCGAGAGCAGAATCCAGAAGTTGTAAGGGCGAAAGAAACATCTTTTACCTAGTTACCAAGAAGTACTCCCATGATAAACCGTCTTATGAGGATGTCTGGAAGAGTCTCACCAAGTTAAGAGAGACTATGGTAGACCAGAATCTGATGAATCTAGCCACTCCGAAATTATCCTGTGGTCTCGATACATTGAACTGGAGAATTATAAGGAGCATGTTGGAGACGATATTCGAATCCAGCGGCGTAGAGATTTTGGTTTGCTGTAATCATCTTCCACGACCAATTATGAAGACCGTGGAGTGTCATTTCCATCGAACTTCGCGATGCAGATATGGAGAGTAAAGCAGTTATCGTCACACTCCGAGGATGACATTTCGGGACGAAATTTCTTTGAGAAGGGGGCAATAAAACGAACTTATGCCGGACCTGTCGCCTTCTAGAAACGACGAGACGCCTCGACAGCCTTCTGGACTGTTCCCTCCCTCTATATAAGTCGACATCGGTCCTAAGAGAAGACAGTATTGGACTTATAGCGCGCGTGGAAATAAGTGATTGAGTGTTGAAATAAATTAGTATTAGTGTAATTAGTGAACTGTAAATAAATTATTTTAGAAGAACTTGGACAATATTCATTACAATTTATATATTTCATCAATTCTAATATGTTACAGATAATTACTAGCTATCTTGTCGAAGAAGATAAACTCCAGAAGAAAAATGAGAGCATCAGAGTAACTAGAATAAAAAAATTAAAGAAAAAAATTTATTTCATTTTGAATCTAATATGAAACCTTCATGTTGCAGGTCATTACTAGCTATCTCGTTGTAGAAGATAACACAACCGAGCTCAATCCTGAAGATATTTAAGATATCCAGGATGAGTGAATGTTCCCCTTAGCGGGAAGTGAAAAAGCCGACTGCGAGAGTTGTGTTTCCCTCCTACGCTGATAGGCTAAAGTCGGGTGTTCATTGGAAAAAAAAAATATGAAAAATCAAATTTTATTTCATTTTGAATATTTCATTAATCTTAGAATGTTGCAGATGATTACTAGCTATCTTTTCAAGGAAGATAAACTCCATAAGAAGAATTTGAGCATCAGAGTAACCAGAATAAAAAAATTAAAACAAAAAATTTATTTCATCTTGAATCAAATATTAAACCTTTATGTTGCAGATCATTACTAGCTTCAGAGAAGATAAACTCCATAAGAAAAATTAGAGCATCAGATTAACTAGAATAAAAAAATTTATTTAATTTTGAATCTAATATTAAACCTTCATGTTGCAGGTCATTACTAGCTATCTCGTTGTAGAAAATAACACAACCGAGCTCAATCCTGAAGATATTTAAAATATCCAGGATGATAGGCTAAAGTCGGGTGTTCATTGAAAAAAAAAATACATAAAAAATTTTATTTCATTCAGAATATTTCATTAGTCTTAGGAAGTTGCAGATGATTACTAGCTATCTTTTCAAGGAAGATAAGAAGAATTTGAGCATCAGAGTAACTAGAATAAGAAATTTAAACAAAAAATTCATTTCATTTTGAATCTAACATTGAACCTTCAAGTTGCAGATCATTACTAGCTATCTTTTCAAAGAAGATAAACTCCAGGAGAAAAATAAGAGCATCAGAGTAACTAGAATATGAAAATTGAAACGAAAAATTCCTTTCATTTTGAATCTTATATTAAACCTTCATGTTGCAGATCATTACTAGCTATCTTTTCAAAGAAGATAAACTCCATAAGAAAAATTAGAGCATCAGAGTAACTAGAATAAAAAAATTAAAACAAAAAATTTATTTCATTTTGAATCTAATATTGAACCTTCATGTTTCAGATCATTACTAGCTATCTTTTCAAGGAAGATAAACTCCATAGGAAAAATAAGAACATCAGAGTAACTAGAATAAAAAGATTGAAACAAAAAATTTATTCAAATTGAATCTAATATTAAACCATTATGTTGCAGATCATTACTAGCTATTTTTTCAAAGAAGATAAACTCCAAGAGAAAAATTAGAGCATCAGAGTAACTCGAATAAAAAAAGTAAAACAAAAAATTTATTTCATTTTGAATCTTATATTAAACCTTTATGTTGCAGATCATTACTAGCTATCTTTTCAGAGAAGATAAACTCCAGAAGAAGAACGAGAGCATCAGAGTAACTAGAATAAAAGAATTAAAACAAAAAATTTATTTCATTTTGAATCTTATATCAAACCTTTATGTTGCAGATCATTACTAGCTATTTTTTCAAAGAAGATAAACTCCATGAGAAAAATTAGAGCATCAGAGTAACTCGAATAAAAAAGTAAAACAAAAAATTTATTTTATTTTGAATCTTATATTAAACCCTTATGTTGCAGATCATTACTGGCTATCTTTTCGAAGAAGATGAACTCCAGAAGAAGAACGAGAGCATCAGAGTAACTAGAATAAAAAAATTAATACAAAAAATTTATTTTATTTTGAATCTTATATTGAACCTTTATGTTGCAGATCATTACTAGCTATTTTTTCAAAGAAGATAAACTCCATGAGAAAAATTAGAGCATCAGAGTAACTCGAATAAAAAAAGTAAAACAAAAAATTTATTTCATTTTGAATCTTATATTAAACCTTTATGTTGCAGATCATTACTAGCTATCTTTTCAAAGAAGATAAACTCCATAAGAAGAATGAGAGCATCAGAGTAACTCGAATAAAAAAAGTAAAACAAAAAATTTATTTCATTTTGAATCTTATATTAAACCTTCATGTTGCAGATCATTACTAGCTATCTTTTCAAAGAAGATGAACTCCAGAAGAAGAACGAGAGCATCAGAGTAACTAGAATAAAAAAATTCAAACAAAAAATTTATTTCATTTTGAATCTTATATTAAACCTTTATGTTGCAGGTCATTACTAGCTATCTCGTTGTAGAAGATAACACAACCGAGCTCAATCCTGAAGATATTTAAAATATCCAGGATGAGTGAATGTATCCCTTAGCGGGGAGTGAAAAAGCTGACTGCGAGAGGGTTGTTTCCCATCTACGCTGATAGGCTGAGGTCAGGTGTTCATTGAAAAAAAAAATACATAAAAAAATAAAATTTTATTTCATTTTGAATCTAATATTAAACCTTCGTGTTGCAGATCATTACAAGCCATCTTTTCAAAGAAGACAAACTCCATAAGAAGAATTTGAGCATCTCAGTGACTAGAATAAAAAAATTAAAACAAAAAATTTATTTCATTTTGAATCTAATATTGAACCTTTATGTTGCAGATCATCACTAGCTATCTTTTCAAAGAAGATAAACTACTTAAGAAAAATTAGAGCATAAGAATAACTAGAATAAAAAAATTAAAACAAAAAATTTATTTCATTTTGAATCTGACATATGGAACCTTTATGTTGCCAGATCATTACTAGCTATCTTTCGAAAGAAGATGAACTCCATAAGAAAAATTAGAGCATCAGAGTAACTCGAATAAAAAAATTAAAACAAAAAATTAATTTCATTATGAATCTTATATTAAACCTTTATGTTTCAGTTCATTACTAGCTATCTTTTCAAGGAAGATAAACTCCATAAGAAAAATTAGAGCATCAGAGTAACTCGAATAAAAAAAGTAAAACAAAAAATTTATTTCATTTTGGATCCAATATTAAACCTTCATATTGCAGATAGTTACTAGCTATCTTTCCGAAGAAAATAGACTTCATAAGAAAGATTAGAGCATTAGAGTAACTAGAATAAAAAAATTATAACAAAAAATGTATTTCATTTTGAATCTTATATTAATCCTTTATGTTGCAGTCCATTACTAGCTATCTCGTTGTAGAAGATAACACAACCGAGCTCAATCCTGAAGATATTTAAAATATCCAGGATGAGTGAATGTTCCCCTTAGCGGGGAGTGAAAAAGCTGACTGCGAGAGGGGTGTTTCCCTCCTACGCTGATAGGCTGAAGTCGGGTGATCATTGAAAAAAAAAACACATAAAAAAATCAAATTTTATTTCATTTTGAATATTTCATTAATCTTAAAATGTTGCAGATGATTACTCGCTATCTTTTCAAGGAAGATAAACTCCATAAGAAGAATTTGAGCATCAGAGTAACTAGAATAAAAAATTAAAACAAAAAATTTATATCATATTGAATCTAATATTAAACCTTCATGTTGCAGATCATTACAAGCTATCATTTCAAAGAAGCTAAACTCCATAAGAAAAATTAGAGCATCAGACTAACTAGAATAAAAAAATTGAAACAAATAATTTATTTCATTTTGAATCTAATATTGAACCTTCATGTTGCAGATCATTACTAGCTATCTTTTCGGAGAAGATAAACTCCATTGGAAGAATTCGAGCATCAGAACTACTAAAATAAAAAAATCAAAACAAAAAATTTATTTCATTTTGAATCTCATATTAAACCTTTATATTGCAGATCAATACAAGCTATCTTTTCAAAGAAGATAAACTCCATAAGAAAAATTATAGCATCAGAGTAGGTAACTAGAATGAAAAAATTGAAACGAAAAATTTATTTCATTTTGAATCTAACATTGACCCTTTATATTGCAGATTATTACCAGCTATCTTTTCAAAGAAGATGAACTCCATGAGAAGAATTAGAGCATCAGAGTAACTCGAATAAAAAAAGTAAAACAAAAAATGTATTCCATTTTGAATCTTATATTAAACCTTTATTTTGCAGATCATTACTAGCTATTTTTTCACAAAAGATAAACTCCATGAGAAGAATTAGAGCATCAGAGTAACTAGAATAAAAAAATTAAAACAAAAAATTTATTTCATTTTGAATCTTATATTAAACCTTTATGTTGCAGGTCATTACTAGCTATCTCGTTGTAGAAGATAACACAACCGAGCTCAATCCTGAAGATATTCAAAATATCCAGGATGAGTGAATGTTCCCCTTAGCGGGGAGTGAAAAAGCTGACTGCGAGAGGGGTGTTTTCCTTCTACGCTGATAGGCTGTTCATTGAAAAAACAATACATAAAAAATCAAATTTAATTTCATTTTGAATATTTCAATTATCTTAAAATGTTGCAGATGATTGCTAGCTATCTTTCCAAGGAGGATGAACTCCAGACGAAAAAATTAGAGCATCAGGGTAACTAGAATAAAAAAATTAAAACAAAAAATTTATTTCATTTTGAATCTTATATTAAACCTTCATATTGCAGATCAATACTAGCTATCTTTTCAAAGAAGATAAACTCCATAGGAAGAATTATAGCATCAGAGTAGGTGACTAGAATGAAAAAATTAAAACAAAAAATTTATTTCATTTTGAATCTAATATTGAACCTTTATGTTTCAGATCATTACTAGCTATCTTTTCAAGGAAGATAAACTCCATAAGAAAAATTAAAGCATCAGAGTAACTAGAATAAAAAAATTGAAACAAAAAATTTATTCAATTTGAATCTGATATTAAACCTTCATGTTGCAGATCATTACTAGCTATTTTTTCAAAAAAGATAAACTCCATGAGAAGAATTAGAGCATCAGAGTAACTCGAATCAAAAAAGGAAAACAAAAAATTTATTTCATTTTGAATCTTATATTAAACCTTTATTTTGCAGATCATTACTAGCTATCTTTTCAAAGAAGATAAACTCCAGAAGAAAAATGAGAGCATCAGAGTAACTAGAATATGAAAATTAAAACGAAGAATTCCTTTCATTTTGAATCTTATATTAAACCTTCGTGTTGCAGATCATTACTAGCTATCTTTTCGAAAAAGATGAACTCCATAAGAAAAATGAGAGCATCAGAGTAACTAGATTAAAAAAATTGAAACAAAAAATTTATTTCATTTTGAATCTAATATTAAACCTTTGAATGTTACCTTTATGTTGAAGATCATTACTAGCCATCTTTTCAAAGAAGACAAACTCCATAGGAGGAATTTGAGCATCAGAGTTAGTAGAATAAAAAAATTGAAACAAAAAATTTATTTCATTTTGAATCTAATATTAAACCTGTATGTAGCAGATCATAACTTGCCATCTTTTCAAAGAAGATAAACTCCATAAGAAAAATGAGAGCATCAGAGTAACTAGAATAAAAAAAATTAAACAAATAATTTATTTCATTTTGAATCTAATATTAAAGCTTTATGTTGCAGATCATTACTAGCTATCTTTTCGAAGAAGATAAACTCCAGAAGAAAAATGAGAGCATCGGGGTAACTAGAACTAGCTATCTCGTTGTAGAAGATAACACAACCGAGCTCAATCCTGAAGATATTTAAAATATCCAGGATGAGTGAATGTTCCCCTCAGCGGGGAGTGAAAAAGCTGACTGCGAGAGGGGTGTTTCCCTTCTACGCTAACAGTCTAAAGTCGGGTGTTCATTGAAAAAAAATATATAAAAAATCAAACTTTATTTCATCTTGAATATTTCATTGATCTCAGAATGTTGCAGATGATTACTAGCTATCTTTTCAAGGAAGATAAACTCCATAAGAAGAATTTGAGCATCAGAGTAACTAGAATAAAAAAATTAAAACAAAAAATTTATTTCATTTTGAATCTAATATTGAACCTTTATGTTTCAGATCATTACTAGCTATCTTTTCAAGGAAGATAAACTCCATAAGAAAAATTGAAGCATCAGAGTAACTAGAATAAAAAAATTGAAACAAAAAATTTATTCAATTTGAATCTAATATTAAACCTTCATGTTGCAGATCATTACTAGCTATTTTTTCAAAAAAGATAAACTCCATGAGAAGAATTAGAGCATCAGAGTAACTCAAATAAAAAAAGTAAAACAAAAAATGTAAAAGAAAAAATTTATTTCATTTTGAATCTAATATTAAACCTTTGAATGTTACCTTTATGTTGAAGATCATTACTAGCCATCTTTTCAAAGAAGACAAACTCCATAGGAGGAATTTGAGCATCAGAGTTAGTAGAATAAAAAAATTGAAACAAAAAATTTATTTCATTTTGAATCTAATATTAAACCTGTATGTAGCAGATCATAACTTGCCATCTTTTCAAAGAAGATAAACTCCATAAGAAAAATGAGAGCATCAGAGTAACTAGAATAAAAAAAATTAAACAAAAAATTTATTTCATTTTGAATCTAATATTAAAGCTTTATGTTGCAGATCATTACTAGCTATCTTTTCGAAGAAGATAAACTCCAGAAGAAAAATGAGAGCATCGGGGTAACTAGAACTAGCTATCTCGTTGTAGAAGATAACACAACCGAGGTCAATCCTGAAGATATTTAAAATATCCAGGATGAGTGAATGTTCCCCTCAGCGGGGAGTGAAAAAGCTGACTGCGAGAGGGGTGTTTCCCTTCTACGCTAACAGTCTAAAGTCGGGTGTTCATTGAAAAAAAATATATAAAAAATCAAACTTTATTTCATCTTGAATATTTCATTGATCTCAGAATGTTGCAGATGATTACTAGCTATCTTTCCAAGGAAGATAAACTCCATAAGAAGAATTTGAGCATCAGAGTAACTAGAATAAAAAAATTAAAACAAAAAATTTATTTCATTTTGAATCTAATATTGAACCTTTATGTTTCAGATCATTACTAGCTATCTTTTCAAGGAAGATAAACTCCATAAGAAAAATTGAAGCATCAGAGTAACTAGAATAAAAAAATTGAAACAAAAAATTTATTCAATTTGAATCTAATATTAAACCTTCATGTTGCAGATCATTACTAGCTATTTTTTCAAAAAAGATAAACTCCATGAGAAGAATTAGAGCATCAGAGTAACTCAAATAAAAAAAGTAAAACAAAAAATGTAAAAGAAAAAATTTATTTCATTTTGAATCTAATATTAAACCTTTGAATGTTACCTTTATGTTGAAGATCATTACTAGCCATCTTTTCAAAGAAGACAAACTCCATAGGAGGAATTTGAGCATCAGAGTTAGTAGAATAAAAAAATTGAAACAAAAAATTTATTTCATTTTGAATCTAATATTAAACCTGTATGTAGCAGATCATTACAAGCCATCTTTTCAAAGAAGACAAACTCCATAAGAAGAATTTGAGCATCATAGTGACTAGAATAAAAAAATTAAAACAAAAAATTTATTTCATTTTGAATCTAATATTGAACCTTTATGTTTCAGATCATTACTAGCTATCTTTTCAAGGAAGATAAACTCCATAAGAGAAATTGAAGCACCAGAGTAACTAGAATAAAAAAATTGAAACAAAAAATTTATTCAATTTGAATCTAATATTAAACCTTCATGTTGCAGATCATTACTAGCTATCTTTTCAAAGAAGATAAACTCCAGAAGAAAAATGAGAGCATCAGAGTAACTAGAATTTGAAAATTAAAACGAAGAATTCCTTTCATTTTGAATCTTATATTAAACCTTCATGTTGCAGATCATTACTAGCTATCTTTTCGAAAAAGATAAACTCCATAAGGAAAATGAGAGCATCAGAGTAACTAGATTAAAAAAATTGAAACAAAAAATTTATTTCATTTTGAATCTAATATTAAAGCTTTATGTTGCAGATCATTACTAGCTATCTTTTCGAAGAAGATAAACTCTATGATAAAAATTAGAGCATAAGGGTGACTAGAATACAAAAATTAAAACAAAAAATTTATTTCATTTCGAATCCGATATTAAACCCTTATGTTGCAGATGATTACTAGCTAACTTTTCGAAGAAAATAAACTCCATAAGAAGAATTAGAGCATCAGAGTAACTAGAATAAAAAAATTAAAACAAAAAATTTATTTCATTTTGAATCTTATATTAAACCTTTATGTTGCAGATCATTACAAGCTATTTTTTCGAAGAAGATAAACTCCAGAAGAAGAACGAGAGCATCAGAGTAACTGGAATAAAAAAATTAATACAAAAAATTTATTTCATTTTGAATCTTATATTAAACCTTTATGTTGCAGATCATTAGTAGCTATTTTTTCAAAGAAGATAAACTCCATGAGAAAAATTAGAGCATCAGAGTTACTCGAATAAAAAAAGTAAAACAAAAAATTTATTTCATTTTGAATCTTATATTGAACCTTTATGTTGCAGATCATTACTAGCTATCTTCTCGAAGAATATGAACTCCAGAAGAAGAACGAGAGCATCAGAGTAACTAGAATAAAAAAATTAATACAAAAAATTTATTTCATTTTGAATCTTATATTGAACCTTTATGTTGCAGATCATTACTAGCTATTTTTTCAAAGAAGATAAACTCCATGAGAAAAATTAGAGCATCAGAGTAACTCGAATAAAAAAAGTAAAACAAAAAATTTATTTCATTTTGAATCTTATATTAAACCTTTATGTTGCAGATCATTACTAGCTATCTTTTCAAAGAAGATAAACTCCATAAGAAGAATGAGAGCATCAGAGTAACTCGAATAAAAAAAGTAAAACAAAAAATTTATTTCATTTTGAATCTTATATTGAACCTTCATGTTGCAGATCATTACTAGCTATCTTTTCAAAGAAGATAAACTCCAGAAGAAGAACGAGAGCATCAGAGTAACTAGAATAAAAAAATTAAAACAAAAAATTTATTTCATTTTGAATCTTATATTAAACCTTTATGTTGCAGGTCATTACTAGCTATCTCGTTGTAGAAGATAACACAACCGAGCTCAATCCTGAAGATATTTAAAATATCCAGGACGAGTGAATGTATCCCTTAGCGGGATGTGAAAAAGCTGACTGCGAGAGGGTTGTTTCCCATCTACGCTGATAGGCTGAAGTCGGGTGTTCATTGAAAAAAAAAACACATAAAAAAATCAAATTTTATTTCATTTTGAATATTTCAATTATCTTAAAATGTTGCAGATGATTGCTAGCTATCTTTCCAAGGAAGATGAACTCCTGAAAAAATTAGAGCATCAGGGTAACTAGAATAAAAAAATTAAAACAAAAAATTTATTTCATTTTGAATCTAATATTAAACCTTCATGTTGCAGATCATTACAAGCTATCATTTCAAAGAAGCTAAACTCCATAAGAAAAATTAGAGCATCAGACTAACTAGAATAAAAAAATTAAAACAAAAAATTCATTTCATTTTGAATCATATATTAAACCTTCATATTGCAGATCAATACTAGCTATCTTTTCAAAGAAGATAAACTCCATAGGAAGAATTATAGCATCAGAGTAGGTGACTAGAATGAAAAAATTAAAACAAAAAATTTATTTCATTTTGAATCTAATATTGAACCTTTATGTTTCAGATCATTACTAGCTATCTTTTCAAGGAAGATAAACTCCATAAGAAAAATTAAAGCATCAGAGTAACTAGAATAAAAAAATTGAAACAAAAAATTTATTCAATTTGAATCTAATATTAAACCTTTATGTTGCAGATCATTAGTAGCTATTTTTTCAAAGAAGATAAACTCCATGAGAAAAATTAGAGCATCAGAGTTACTCGAATAAAAAAAGTTAAACAAAAAATTTATTTCATTTTGAATATTATATTAAACCTTTATGTTGCAGATCATTACTAGCTATCTTTTCAAAGAAGATAAACTCCATAAGAAAAATTAGAGCATCAGAGTAACTCGAATAAAAAAAGTAAAACAAAAAATTTATTTCAGTTTGAATCTTATATTAAACCTTTATGTTGCAGATCATTACTAGCTATCTTTTCAAAGAAGATAAACTCCAGAAGAAGAACGAGAGCATCAGAGTAACTAGAATAAAAAAATTAAAACAAAAAATTTATTTCATTTTGAATCTTATATTAAACCTTTATGTTGCAGATCATTACTAGCTATTTTTTCAAAGAAGATAAACTCCATGAGATAAATTAGAGCATCAGAGTAACTCGAATAAAAAAAGTAAAACAAAAAATTTATTTTATTTTGAATCTTATACTAAACCTTTATGTTGCAGATCATTACTAGCTATCTTTTCGAAGAAGATGAACTCCAGAAGAAGAACGAGAGCATCAGAGTAACTAGAATAAAAAAAGTAATACAAAAATTTATTTCATTTTGAATCTTATATTGAACCTTTATGTTGCAGATCATTACTAGCTATTTTTTCAAAGAAGATAAACTCCATGAGAAAAATTAGAGCATCAGAGTAACTCGAATAAAAAAAGTAAAACAAAAAATTTATTTCATTTTGAATCTAATATTAAACCTTTATGTTTCAGTTCATTACTAGCTATCTTTTCAAGGAAGATAAACTCCATAAGAAAAATTAGAGCATAAGGGTAACTAGAATGAAAAATTAAAACAAAAAATTTATTTCATTTTTGATCCAATATTAAACCTTCATATTGCAGATAGTTACTAGCTATCTTTCCGAAGAAAATAGACTTCATAAGAAAGATTAGAGCATTAGAGTAACTAGAATAAAAAAAGTATAACAAAAAATGTATTTCATTTTGAATCTTATATTAATCCTTTATGTTGCAGTCCATTACTAGCTATCTCGTTGTAGAAGATAACACAACCGAGCTCAATCCTGAAGATATTTAAAATATCCAGGATGAGTGAATGTTCCCCTTAGCGGGGAGTGAAAAAGCTGACTGCGAGAGGGGTGTTTCCCTCCTACGCTGATAGGCTGAAGTCGGGTGTTCATTGAAAAAAAAAACACATAAAAAAATCAAATTTTATTTCATTTTGAATATTTCATTAATCTTAAAATGTTGCAGATGATTACTCGCTATCTTTTCAAGGAAGATAAACTCCATAAGAAGAATTTGAGCATCAGAGTAACTAGAATAAAAAAATTAAAACAAAAAATTTATATCATATTGAATCTAATATTAAACCTTCATGTTGCAGATCATTACAAGCTATCATTTCAAAGAAGCTAAACTCCATAAGAAAAATTAGAGCATCAGACTAACTAGAATAAAAAAATTGAAACAAATAATTTATTTCATTTTGAATCTAATATTGAACCTTCATGTTGCAGATCATTACTAGCTATCTTTTCGGAGAAGATAAACTCCATTGGAAGAATTCGAGCATCAGAACTACTAAAATAAAAAAATCAAAACAAAAAATTTGTTTCATTTTGAATCTCATATTAAACCTTTATATTGCAGATCAATACAAGCTATCTTTCCAAAGAAGATAAACTCCATAAGAAAAATTTTAGCATCAGAGTAGGTAACTAGAATGAAAAAATTAAAACGAAAAATTCATTTCATTTTGAATCTAACATTGACCCTTTATATTGCAGATTATTACCAGCTATCTTTTCAAAGAAGATGAACTCCATGAGAAGAATTAGAGCATCAGAGTAACTCGAATAAAAAAAGTAAAACAAAAAATTTATTCCATTTTGAATCTTATATTAAACCTTTATTTTGCAGATCATTACTAGCTATTTTTTCAAAAAAGATAAACTCCATGAGAAGAATTAGAGCATCAGAGTAACTCGAAAAAAAAAAGTAAAACAAAAAATTTATTTCATTTTGAATCTTATATTAAAACTTTATTTTGCAGATCATTACTAGCTATCTTTTCAAAGAAGATAAACTCCATGAGAAAAATTAGAGCATCAGAGTTACTCGAATAAAAAAAGTTAAACAAAAAATTTATTTCATTTTGAATATTATATTAAACCTTTATGTTGCAGATCATTACTAGCTATCTTTTCAAAGAAGATAAACTCCATAAGAAAAATTAGAGCATCAGAGTAACTCGAATAAAAAAAGTAAAACAAAAAATTTATTTCAGTTTGAATCTTATATTAAACCTTTATGTTGCAGATCATTACTAGCTATCTTTTCAAAGAAGATAAACTCCAGAAGAAGAACGAGAGCATCAGAGTAACTAGAATAAAAAAATTAAAACAAAAAATTTATTTCATTTTGAATCTTATATTAAACCTTTATGTTGCAGATCATTACTAGCTATTTTTTCAAAGAAGATAAACTCCATGAGATAAATTAGAGCATCAGAGTAACTCGAATAAAAAAAGTAAAACAAAAAATTTATTTTATTTTGAATCTTATACTAAACCTTTATGTTGCAGATCATTACTAGCTATCTTTTCGAAGAAGATGAACTCCAGAAGAAGAACGAGAGCATCAGAGTAACTAGAATAAAAAAAGTAATACAAAAATTTATTTCATTTTGAATCTTATATTGAACCTTTATGTTGCAGATCATTACTAGCTATTTTTTCAAAGAAGATAAACTCCATGAGAAAAATTAGAGCATCAGAGTAACTCGAATAAAAAAAGTAAAACAAAAAATTTATTTCATTTTGAATCTAATATTAAACCTTTATGTTTCAGTTCATTACTAGCTATCTTTTCAAGGAAGATAAACTCCATAAGAAAAATTAGAGCATAAGGGTAACTAGAATGAAAAATTAAAACAAAAAATTTATTTCATTTTGGATCCAATATTAAACCTTCATATTGCAGATAGTTACTAGCTATCTTTCCGAAGAAAATAGACTTCATAAGAAAGATTAGAGCATTAGAGTAACTAGAATAAAAAAAGTATAACAAAAAATGTATTTCATTTTGAATCTTATATTAATCCTTTATGTTGCAGTCCATTACTAGCTATCTCGTTGTAGAAGATAACACAACCGAGCTCAATCCTGAAGATATTTAAAATATCCAGGATGAGTGAATGTTCCCCTTAGCGGGGAGTGAAAAAGCTGACTGCGAGAGGGGTGTTTCCCTCCTACGCTGATAGGCTGAAGTCGGGTGTTCATTGAAAAAAAAAACACATAAAAAAATCAAATTTTATTTCATTTTGAATATTTCATTAATCTTAAAATGTTGCAGATGATTACTCGCTATCTTTTCAAGGAAGATAAACTCCATAAGAAGAATTTGAGCATCAGAGTAACTAGAATAAAAAAATTAAAACAAAAAATTTATATCATATTGAATCTAATATTAAACCTTCATGTTGCAGATCATTACAAGCTATCATTTCAAAGAAGCTAAACTCCATAAGAAAAATTAGAGCATCAGACTAACTAGAATAAAAAAATTGAAACAAATAATTTATTTCATTTTGAATCTAATATTGAACCTTCATGTTGCAGATCATTACTAGCTATCTTTTCGGAGAAGATAAACTCCATTGGAAGAATTCGAGCATCAGAACTACTAAAATAAAAAAATCAAAACAAAAAATTTGTTTCATTTTGAATCTCATATTAAACCTTTATATTGCAGATCAATACAAGCTATCTTTCCAAAGAAGATAAACTCCATAAGAAAAATTTTAGCATCAGAGTAGGTAACTAGAATGAAAAAATTAAAACGAAAAATTCATTTCATTTTGAATCTAACATTGACCCTTTATATTGCAGATTATTACCAGCTATCTTTTCAAAGAAGATGAACTCCATGAGAAGAATTAGAGCATCAGAGTAACTCGAATAAAAAAAGTAAAACAAAAAATTTATTCCATTTTGAATCTTATATTAAACCTTTATTTTGCAGATCATTACTAGCTATTTTTTCAAAAAAGATAAACTCCATGAGAAGAATTAGAGCATCAGAGTAACTCGAAAAAAAAAAGTAAAACAAAAAATTTATTTCATTTTGAATCTTATATTAAAACTTTATTTTGCAGATCATTACTAGCTATCTTTTCAAAGAAGATAAACTCCAGAAGAAAAATGAGAGCATCAGAGTAAATAGAATATGAAAATTGAAACGAAGAATTCCTTTCATTTTGAATCTTATATCAAACCTTCGTGTTGCAGATCATTACTAGCTATATTTTCGAAAAAGATGAACTCCATAAAAAAAATGAGAGCATCAGAGTAACTAGATTAAAAAAATTGAAACAAAAAATTTATTTCATTTTGAATCTAATATTAAACCTTCATGTTGCAGATCATTACTAACTATCTTTTCAAAGAAGATAAACTCTATGAGAAAAATTAGAGCATAAGGGTGACTAGAATAAAAAAATTAAAACAAAAAATTTATTTCATTTCGAATCCAATATTAAACCTCTATGTTGCAGATGATTACTAGCTAACTTTTCGAAGAAAATAAACTCCATAAGAAGAATTAGAGCATCAGAGTAACTAGAATAAAAAAATTAAAACAAAAAATTTATTTCATTTTGAATCTTATATTAAACCTTTATGTTGCAGGTCATTACTAGCTATCTCGTTGTAGAAGATAACACAACCGAGCTCAATCCTGAAGATATTCAAAATATCCAGGATGAGTGAATGTTCCCCTTAGCGGGAAGTGAAAAAGCTGACTGCGAGAGGGGTGTTTTCCTTCTACGCTGATAGGCTGTTCATTGAAAAAACAATACATAAAAAAATCAAATTTTATTTCATTTTGAATATTTCAATTATCTTAAAATGTTGCAGATGATTGCTAGCTATCTTTCCAAGGAAGATGAACTCCTGAAAAAATTAGAGCATCAGGGTAACTAGAATAAAAAAATTAAAACAAAAAATTTATTTCATTTTGAATCTAATATTAAACCTTCATGTTGCAGATCATTACAAGCTATCATTTCAAAGAAGATAAACTCCATAAGAAAAATTAGAGCATCAGACTAACTAGAATAAAAAAATTAAAACAAAAAATTCATTTCATTTTGAATCTTATATTAAACCTTCATATGGCAGATCAATACTAGCTATCTTTTCAAAGAAGATAAACTCCATAGGAAGAATTATAGCATCAGAGTAGGTGACTAGAATGAAAAAATTAAAACAAAAAATTTATTTCATTTTGAATCTAATATTGAACCTTTATGTTTCAGATCATTACTAGCTATCTTTTCAAGGAAGATAAACTCCATAAGAAAAATTAAAGCACCAGAGTAACTAGAATAAAAAAATTGAAACAAAAAATTTATTCAATTTGAATCTAATATTAAACCTTTATGTTGCAGATCATTAGTAGCTATTTTTTCAAAGAAGATAAACTCCATGAGAAAAATTAGAGCATCAGAGTTACTCGAATAAAAAAAGTAAAACAAAAAATTTATTTCATTTTGAATATTATATTGAACCTTTATGTTGCAGATCATTACTAGCTATCTTTTCAAAGAAGATAAACTCCATAAGAAAAATTAGAGCATCAGAGTAACTCGAATAAAAAAAGTAAAACAAAAAATTTATTCCATTTTGAATCTTATATTAAACCTTTATGTTGCAGATCATTACTAGCTATCTTTTCAAAGAAGATAAACCCCAGAAGAAGAACGAGAGCATCAGAGTAACTAGAATAAAAAAATTAAAACAAAAAATTTATTTCATTTTGAATCTTATATTAAACCTTTATGTTGCAGATCATTACTAGCTATTTTTTCAAAGAAGATAAACTCCATGAGATAAATTAGAGCATCAGAGTAACTCGAATAAAAAAAGTAAAACAAAAAATTTATTTTATTTTGAATCTTATACTAAACCTTTATGTTGGAGATCATAACTAGCTATCTTTTCAAAGAAGATAAACTCCAGAAGAAGAACGAGAGCATCAGAGTAACTAGAATAAAAAAATTAAAACAAAAAATTTATTTCATTTTGAATCTTATATTAAACCTTTATGTTGCAGATCATTACTAGCTATCTTTTCAAAGAAGATAAACTCCATAAGAAAAATTAGAGCATCAGAGTAACTCGAATAAAAAAAGTAAAACAAAAAATTTATTTCATTTTGAATCTTATATTAAACCTTTATGTTGCAGATCATTACTAGCTATCTTTTCAAAGAAGATAAACTCCATAAGAAAAATTAGAGCATCAGAGTAACTCGAATAAAAAAATTAAAACAAAAAATTTATTTCATTTTGAATCTTATATTAAACCTTTATGTTGCAGATCATTACTAGCTATCTTTTCAAAGAAGATAAACTCCATAAGAAAAATTAGAGCATCAGAGTAACTCGAATAAAAAAAGTAAAACAAAAAATTTATTTCATTTTGAATCTTATATTGAACCATCATGTTGCAGATCATTACTAGCTATCTTTTCAAAGAAGATAAACTCCAGAAGAAGAACGAGAGCATCAGAGTAACTAGAATAAAAAAATTAAAACAAAAAATTTATTTCATTTTGAATCTTATATTAAACCTTTATGTTGCAGGTCATTACTAGCTATCTCGTTGTAGAAGATAACACAACCGAGCTCAATCCTGAAGATATTTAAAATATCCAGGACGAGTGAATGTATCCCTTAGCGGGAAGTGAAAAAGCTGACTGCGAGAGGGTTGTTTCCCATCTACGCTGATAGGCTGAGGTCGGGTGTTCATTGAAAAATAAAATACATAAAAAATCAAATTTTATTTCATTTTGAATCTAATATTAAACCTTCGTGTTGCAGATCATTACAAGCCATCTTTTCAAAGAAGACAAACTCCATAAGAAAAATTTGAGCATCATAGTGACTAGAATAAAAAAATTAAAACAAAAAATTTATTTCATTTTGAATCTAATATTGAACCTTTATGTTGCAAATCAACACTAGCTATCTTTTCAAAGAAGATAAACTACTTAAGAAAAATTAGAGCATAAGAATAACTAGAATAAAAAAATTAAAACAAAAAATTCATTTCATTTTGAATCTGACATGGAACCTTTGTGTTGCCAGATCATTACTAGCTATCTTTCGAAAGAAGATGAACTCCATAAGAAAAATTAGAGCATCAGAGTAACTCGAATAAAAAAATTAAAACAAAAAATTAATTTCATTATGAATCTTATATTAAACCTTTATGTTTCAGTTCATTACTAGCTATCTTTTCAAGGAAGATAAACTCCATAAGAAAAATTAGAGCATAAGGGTTACTAGAATGAAAAATTAAAACAAAAAATTTATTTCATTTTGGATCCAATATTAAACCTTCATATTGCAGATAGTTACTAGCTATCTTTCCGAAGAAAATAGACTTCATAAGAAAGATTAGAGCATTAGAGTAACTAAAATAAAAAAATTATAACAAAAAATGTATTTCATTTTGAATCTTATATTAATCCTTCATGTTGCAGTCCATTACTAGCTATCTCGTTGTAGAAGATAACACAACCGAGCTCAATCCTGAAGATATTTAAAATATCCAGGATGAGTGAATGTTCCCCTTAGCGGGGAGTGAAAAAGCTGACTGCGAGAGGGGTGTTTCCCTCCTACGCTGATAGGCTGAAGTCGGGTGTTCATTGAAAAAAAAAACACATAAAAAAATCAAATTTTATTTCATTTTGAATATTTCATTAATCTTAAAATGTTGCAGATGATTACTCGCTATCTTTTCAAGGAAGATAAACTCCATAAGAAGAATTTGAGCATCAGAGTAACTAGAATAAAAAAATTAAAACAAAAAATTTATATCATATTGAATCTAACTTTAATACTCTTTAATATTAAACCTTCAAGTTGCAGATCATTACAAGCTATCATTTCAAAGAAGCTAAACTCCATAAGAAAAATTAGAGCATCAGACTAACTAGAATAAAAAAATTGAAACAAATAATTTATTTCATTTTGAATCTAATATTGAACCTTCATGTTGCAGATCATTACTAGCTATCTTTTCGGAGAAGATAAACTCCAGAAGAAAAATGAGAGCATCGGGGTAACTAGAACTAGCTATCTCGTTGTAGAAGATAACACAACCGAGCTCAATCCTGAAGATATTTAAAATATCCAGGATGAGTGAATGTTCCCCTCAGCGGGGAGTGAAAAAGCTGACTGCGAGAGGGGTGTTTCCCTTCTACGCTAACAGTCTAAAGTCGGGTGTTCATTGAAAAAAAATATATAAAAAATCAAACTTTATTTCATCTTGAATATTTCATTGATCTCAGAATGTTGCAGATGATTACTAGCTATCTTTTCAAGGAAGATAAACTCCATAAGAAGAATTTGAGCATCAGAGTAACAAGAATAAAAAAATTAAAACAAAAAATTTATTTCATTTTGAATCTAATATTGAACCTTTATGTTTCAGATCATTACTAGCTATCTTTTCAAGGAAGATAAACTCCATAAGAAAAATTGAAGCATCAGAGTAACTAGAATAAAAAAATTGAAACAAAAAATTTATATCATATTGAATCTAACTTTAATACTCTTTAATATTAAACCTTCAAGTTGCAGATCATTACAAGCTATCATTTCAAAGAAGCTAAACTCCATAAGAAAAATTAGAGCATCAGACTAACTAGAATAAAAAAATTGAAACAAATAATTTATTTCATTTTGAATCTAATATTGAACCTTCATGTTGCAGATCATTACTAGCTATCTTTTCGGAGACGATAAACTCCAGAAGAAAAATGAGAGCATCGGGGTAACTAGAACTAGCTATCTCGTTGTAGAAGATAACACAACCGAGCTCAATCCTGAAGATATTTAAAATATCCAGGATGAGTGAATGTTCCCCTCAGCGGGGAGTGAAAAAGCTGACTGCGAGAGGGGTGTTTCCCTTCTACGCTAACAGTCTAAAGTCGGGTGTTCATTGAAAAAAAATATATAAAAAATCAAACTTTATTTCATCTTGAATATTTCATTGATCTCAGAATGTTGCAGATGATTACTAGCTATCTTTTCAAGGAAGATAAACTCCATAAGAAGAATTTGAGCATCAGAGTAACAAGAATAAAAAAATTAAAACAAAAAATTTATTTCATTTTGAATCTAATATTGAACCTTCATGTTGCAGATCATTACTAGCTATCTTTTCGGAGAAGATAAACTCCATTGGAAGAATTCGAGCATCAGAACTACTAAAATAAAAAAATCAAAACAAAAAATTTGTTTCATTTTGAATCTCATATTAAACCTTTATATTGCAGATCAATACAAGCTATCTTTTCAAAGAAGATAAACTCCATAAGAAAAATTTTAGCATCAGAGTAGGTAACTAGAATGAAAAAATTAAAACGAAAAATTTATTTCATTTTGAATCTAACATTGACCCTTTATATTGCAGATTATTACCAGCTATCTTTTCAAAGAAGATGAACTCCATGAGAAGAATTAGAGCATCAGAGTAACTCGAATAAAAAAAGTAAAACAAAAAATTTATTCCATTTTGAATCTTATATTAAACCTTTATTTTGCAGATCATTACTAGCTATTTTTTCAAAAAAGATAAACTCCATGAGAAGAATTAGAGCATCAGAGTAAATCGAAAAAAAAAAGTAAAACAAAAAATTTATTTCATTTTGAATCTTATATTAAACCTTTATTTTGCAGATCATTACTAGCTATCTTTTCAAAGAAGATAAACTCCAGAAGAAAAATGAGAGCATCAGAGTAAATAGAATATGAAAATTGAAACGAAGAATTCCTTTCATTTTGAATCTTATATCAAACCTTCGTGTTGCAGATCATTACTAGCTATATTTTCGAAAAAGATGAACTCCATAAGAAAAATGAGAGCATCAGAGTAACTAGATTAAAAAAATTGAAACAAAAAATTTATTTCATTTTGAATCTAATATTAAACCTTCATGTTGCAGATCATAACTAACTATCTTTTCAAAGAAGATAAACTCTATGAGAAAAATTAGAGCATAAGGGTGACTAGAATAAAAAAATTAAAACAAAAAATTTATTTCATTTCGAATCCAATATTAAACCTCTATGTTGCAGATGATTACTAGCTAACTTTTCGAAGAAAATAAACTCCATAAGAAGAATTAGAGCATCAGAGTAACTAGAATAAAAAAATTAAAACAAAAAATTTATTTCATTTTGAATCTTATATTAAACCTTCATGTTGCAGATCATTACTAGCTATTTTTTCAAAGAAGATAAACTCCATGAGAAAAATTAGAGCATCAGAGTAACTCGAATAAAAAAAGTGAAACAAAAAATTTATTTCATTTTGAATCTTATATTAAACCTTTATTTTGCAGATCATTACTAGCTATCTTTTCAAAGAAGATAAACTCCAGAAGAAAAATGAGAGCATCAGAGTAAATAGAATATGAAAATTGAAACGAAGAATTCCTTTCATTTTGAATCTTATATCAAACCTTCGTGTTGCAGATCATTACTAGCTATATTTTCGAAAAAGATGAACTCCATAAAAAAAATGAGAGCATCAGAGTAACTAGATTAAAAAAATTGAAACAAAAAATTTATTTCATTTTGAATCTAATATTAAACCTTCATGTTGCAGATCATTACTAACTATCTTTTCAAAGAAGATAAACTCTATGAAAAAAATTAGAGCATAAGGGTGACTAGAATAAAAAAATTAAAACAAAAAATTTATTTCATTTCGAATCCAATATTAAACCTCTATGTTGCAGATGATTACTAGCTAACTTTTCGAAGAAAATAAACTCCATAAGAAGAATTAGAGCATCAGAGTAACTAGAATAAAAAAATTAAAACAAAAAATTTATTTCATTTTGAATCTTATATTAAACCTTTATGTTGCAGGTCATTACTAGCTATCTCGTTGTAGAAGATAACACAACCGAGCTCAATCCTGAAGATATTCAAAATATCCAGGATGAGTGAATGTTCCCCTTAGCGGGAAGTGAAAAAGCTGACTGCGAGAGGGGTGTTTTCCTTCTACGCTGATAGGCTGTTCATTGAAAAAACAATACATAAAAAAATCAAATTTTATTTCATTTTGAATATTTCAATTATCTTAAAATGTTGCAGATGATTGCTAGCTATCTTTCCAAGGAAGATGAACTCCTGAAAAAATTAGAGCATCAGGGTAACTAGAATAAAAAAATTAAAACAAAAAATTTATTTCATTTTGAATCTAATATTAAACCTTCATGTTGCAGATCATTACAAGCTATCATTTCAAAGAACCTAAACTCCATAAGAAAAATTAGAGCATCAGACTAACTAGAATAAAAAAATTAAAACAAAAAATTTATTTCATTTTGAATCTTATATTGAACCTTCATATTGCAGATCAATACTAGCTATCTTTTCAAAGAAGATAAACTCCATAAGAAAAATTAAAGCATCAGAGTAACTAGAATAAAAAAATTGAAACAAAAAATTTATTCAATTTGAATCTAATATTAAACCTTTATGTTGCAGATCATTACTAGCTATTTTTTCAAAAAAGATAAACTCCATAAAAAGAATTAGAGCATCAGAGTAACTCGAATAAAAAAAGTAAAACAAAAAATTTATTTCATTTTGAATCTTATATCAAACCTTCATTTTGCAGATCATTACCAGCTATCTTTTCAAAGAAGATAAACTCCAGATGAAAAATGAGAGCATCAGAGTAACTAGAATATGAAAATTAAAACGAAGAATTCCTTTCATTTTGCATCTTATATTAAACCTTCGTGTTGCGTATCATTACTAGCTATCTTTTCGAAAAAGATGAACTCCATAAGAAAAATGAGAGCATCAGAGTAACTAGATTAAAAAAATTGAAACAAAAAATTTATTTCATTTTGAATCTAATATTAAACCTCTGAATGTTACCTTTATGTTGAAGATCATTACTAGCCATCTTTTCAAAGAAGACAAACTCCATAGGAGGAATTTGAGCATCAGAGTTAGTAGAATAAAAAAATTGAAACAAAAAATTTATTTCATTTTGAATCTAATATTAAACCTGTATGTAGCAGATCATAACTTGCCATCTTTTCAAAGAAGATAAACTCCATAAGAAAAATGAGAGCATCAGAGTAACTAGAATAAGAAAATTAAACAAAAAATTTATTTCATTTTGAATCTAATATTAAAGCTTTATGTTGCAGATCATTACTAGCTATCTTTTCGAAGAAGATAAACTCCAGAAGAAAAATGAGAGCATCGGGGTAACTAGAACTAGCTATCTCGTTGTAGAAGATAACACAACCGAGCTCAATCCTGAAGATATTTAAAATATCCAGGATGAGTGAATGTTCCCCTCAGCGGGAAGTGAAAAAGCTGACTGCGAGAGGGGTGTTTCCCTTCTACGCTAACAGTCTAAAGTCGGGTGTTCATTGAAAAAAAATATATAAAAAATCAAACTTTATTTCATCTTGAATATTTCATTGATCTCAGAATGTTGCAGATGATTACTAGCTATCTTTTCAAGGAAGATAAACTCGATAAGAAGAATTTGAGCATCAGAGTAACTAGAATAAAAAAATTAAAACAAAAGAATTATTTCATTTTGAATCTAATATTGAACCTTTATGTTTCAGATCATTACTAGCTATCTTTTCAAGGAAGATAAACTCCATAAGAAGAATTGAAGCATCAGAGTAACTAGAATAAAAAAATTGAAACAAAAAATTTATTCAATTTGAATCTAATATTAAACCTTCATGTTGCAGATCATTACTAGCTATTTTTTCAAAAAAGATAAACTCCATGAGAAGAATTAGAGCATCAGAGTAACTCGAATAAAAAAAGTAAAACAAAAAATGTGAAACAAAAAATGTATTTCATTTTGAATCTTATATCAAACCTTCATTTTGCAGATCATTACTAGCTATCTTTTCAAAGAAGATAAACTCCAGAGGAAAAATGAGAGCATCAGAGTAACTAGAATTTGAAAATTAAAACGAAGAATTCCTTTCATTTTGAATCTTATATTAAACCTTCGTGTTGCAGATCATTACTAGCTATCTTTTCGAAAAAGATAAACTCCATAAGGAAAATGAGAGCATCAGAGTAACTAGATTAAAAAAATTGAAACAAAAAATTAATTTCATTTCGAATTTAATATTAAACCTTTATGTTGCAGATCATTACTAACTATCTTTTCAAAGAAGATAAACTCTATGAGAAAAATTAGAGCATAAGGGTGACTAGAATACAAAAATTAAAACAAAAAATTTATTTCATTTCGAATCCAATATTGAACCCTTATGTTGCAGATGATTACTAGCTAACTTTTCGAAGAAAATAAACTCCATAAGAAGAATTAGAGCATCAGAGTAACTAGAATAAAAAAATTAAAACAAAAAATTTATTTCATTTTGAATCTTATATTAAACCTTTATGTTGCAGATCATTACTAGCTATTTTTTCAAAGAAGATAAACTCCATGAGAAAAATTAGAGCATCAGAGTAACTCGAATAAAAAAAGTGAAACAAAAAATTTATTTCATTTTGAATCTTATATTAAACCTTTATGTTGCAGATCATTACTAGCTATCTTTTCAAAGAAGATAAACTCCAGAAGAAGAACGAGAGCATCAGAGTAACTAGAATAAAAAAATTAAAACAAAAAATTTATTTCATTTTGAATCTTATATTAAACCTTTATGTTGCAGATCATTACTAGCTATCTTTTCGAAGAAGATTAACTCCAGAAGAAGAACGAGAGCATCAGAGTAACTAGAATAAAAAAATTAATACAAAAAATTTATTTCATTTTGAATCTTATATTGAACCTTTATGTTGCAGATCATTAGTAGCTATTTTTTCAAAGAAGATAAACTCCATGAGAAAAATTAGAGCATCAGAGTAACTCGAATAAAAAAAGTAAAACAAAAAATTTATTTCATTTTGAATATTATATTAAACCTTTATGTTGCAGATCATTACTAGCTATCTTTTCAAAGAAGATAAACTCCATAAGAAAAATTAGAGCATCAGAGTAACTCGAATAAAAAAAGTAAAACAAAAAATTTATTTCATTTTGAATCTTATATTAAACCTTCATGTTGCAGATCATTACTAGCTATCTTTTCAAAGAAGATAAACTCCAGAAGAAGAACGAGAGCATCAGAGTAACTAGAATAAAAAAATTAAAACAAAAAATTTATTTCATTTTGAATCTTATATTGAACCTTTATGTTGCAGATCATTACTAGCTATTTTTTCAAAGAAGATAAACTCCATGAGATAAATTAGAGCATCAGAGTAACTCGAATAAAAAAAGTGAAACAAAAAATTTATTTCATTTTGAATCTTATATTAAACCTTTATGTTGCAGATCATTACTAGCTATCTTTTCAAAGAAGATAAACTCCAGAAGAAGAACGAGAGCATCATAGTAACTAGAATAAAAAAATTAATACAAAAAATTTATTTCATTTTGAATCTTATATTAAACCTTTATGTTGCAGATCATTACTAGCTATTTTTTCAAAGAAGATAAACTCCATGAGAAAAATTAGAGCATCAGAGTAACTCGAATAAAAAAAGTGAAACAAAAAATTTATTTCATTTTGAATCTTATATTAAACCTTTATGTTGCAGATCATTACTAGCTATCTTTTCAAAGAAGATAAACTCCAGAAGAAGAACGAGAGCATCAGAGTAACTAGAATAAAAAAATTAAAACAAAAAATTTATTTCATTTTGAATCTTATATTAAACCTTTATGTTGCAGGTCATTACTAGCTATCTCGTTGTAGAAGATAACACAACCGAGCTCAATCCTGAAGATATTTAAAATATCCAGGATGAGTGAATGTATCCCTTAGCGGGGAGTGAAAAAGCTGACTGCGAGAGGGTTGTTTCCCATCTACGCTGATAGGCTGAGGTCGGGTGTTCATTGAAAAAAAAAATACATAAAAAATCAAATTTTATTTCATTTTGAATCTTATATTAAACCTTCGTGTTGCAGATCATTACAAGCCATCTTTTCAAAGAAGACAAACTCCATAAGAAGAATTTGAGCATCATAGTGACTAGAATAAAAAAATTTATCTAATATTAAACCTTCATGTTGCAGATCATTACAAGCTATCATTTCAAAGAAGCTGAACTCCATAAGAAAAATTAGAGCATCAGACTAACTAGAATAAAAAAATTGAAACAAATAATTTATTTCATTTTGAATCTAATATTGAACCTTCATGTTGCAGATCATTACTAGCTATCTTTTCGGAGAAGATAAACTCCATTGGAAGAATTCGAGCATCAGAACTACTAAAATAAAAAAATCAAAACAAAAAATTTATTTCATTTTGAATCTCATATTAAACCTTTATATTGCAGATCAATACAAGCTATCTTTTCAAAGAAGATGAACTCCATGAGAAGAATTAGAGCATCAGAGTAACTCGAATAAAAAAAGTAAAACAAAAAATTTATTCCATTTTGAATCTTATATTATACCTTTATTTCGCAGATCATCACTAGCTATTTTTTCAAAAAAGATAAACTCCATGAGAAGAATTAGAGCATCAGAGTAACTCGAAAAAAAAAAGTAAAACAAAAAATTTATTTCATTTTGAATCTTATATTAAACCTTCATTTTGCAGATCATTACTAGCTATCTTTTCAAAGAAGATAAACTCCAGAAGAAAAATGAGAGCATCAGAGTAGATAGAATATGAAAATTGAAACGAAGAATTCCTTTCATTTTGAATCTTATATTAAACCTTCGTGTTGCAGATCATTACTAGCTATATTTTCGAAAAAGATGAACTCCATAAGAAAAATGAGAGCATCAGAGTAACTAGATTAAAAAAATTGAAACTAAAAATTTATTTCATTTTGAATCTAATATTAAACCTTCATGTTGCAGATCATTACTAACTATCTTTTCAAAGAAGATAAACTCTAACAGAAAAATTAGAGCATAAGGGTGACTAGAATAAAAAAATTAAAACAAAAAATTTATTTCATTTCGAATCCAATATTAAACCTTTATGTTGCAGATGATTACTAGCTAACTTTTCGAAGAAAATAAACTCCATAAGAAGAATTAGAGCATCAGAGTAACTAGAATAAAAAAATCAAAACAAAAAATTTATTCCATTTTGAATCTTATATTAAACCTTTATGTTGCAGGTCATTACTAGCTATCTCGTTGTAGAAGATAACACAACCGAGCTCAATCCTGAAGATATTCAAAATATCCAGGATGAGTGAATGTTCCCCTTAGCGGGGAGTGAAAAAGCTGACTGCGAGAGGGGTGTTTTCCTTCTACGCTGATAGGCTGTTCATTGAAAAAACAATACATAAAAAAATCAAATTTTATTTCATTTTGAATATTTCAATTATCTTAAAATGATGCAGATGATTGCTAGCTATCTTTCTTAGGAAGATGAACTCCAGACGAAAAAATTAGAGCATCAGGGTAACTAGAATAAAAAAATTAAAACAAAAAATTTATTTCATTTTGAATCTAATATTAAACCTTCATGTTGCAGATCATTACAAGCTATCATTTCAAAGAAGCTAAACTCCATAAGAAAAATTAGAGCATCAGACTAACTAGAATAAAAAAATTAAAACAAAAAATTTATTTCATTTTGAATCTTATATTAAACCTTCATATTGCAGATCAATACTAGCTATCTTTTCAAAGAAGATAAACTCCATAGGAAGAATAATAGCATCAGAGTATGTGACTAGAATGAAAAAATTAAAACAAAAAATTTATTTCATTTTGAATCTAATATTGAACCTTTATGTTTCAGATCATTACTAGCTATCTTTTCAAGGAAGATAAACTTCATAAGAAAAATTAAAGCATCAGAGTAACTAGAATAAAAAAATTGAAGCAAAAAATTTATTCAATTTGAATCTAATATTAAACCTTTATGTTGCAGATCATTACTAGCTATTCTTTCAAAAAAGATAAACTCCATGAGAAGAATTAGAGCATCAGAGTAACTCGAATAAAAAAAGTAAAACAAAAAATTTATTTCATTTTGAATCTTATATTAAACCTTTATTTTGCAGATCATTACTAGCTATCTTTTCAAAGAAGATAAACTCCAGAAGAAAAATGAGAGCATCAGAGTAACTAGAATATGAAAATTAAAACGAAGAATTCCTTTCATTTTGCATCTTATATTAAACCTTCGTGTTGCAGATCATAACTAGCTATCTTTTCGAAAAAGATGAACTCCATAAGAAAAATGAGAGCATCAGAGTAACTAGATTAAAAAAATTGAAACAAAAAATCTATTTCATTTTGAATCTAATATTAAACCTTTGAATGTTACCTTTATGTTGAAGATCATTACTAGCCATCTTTTCAAAGAAGACAAACTCCATAGGAGGAATTTGAGCATCAGAGTTAGTAGAATAAAAAAATTGAAACAAAAAATTTATTTCATTTTGAATCTAATATTAAACCTGTATGTAGCAGATCATAACTTGCCATCTTTTCAAAGAAGATAAACTCCATAAGAAAAATGAGAGCATCAGAGTAACTAGAATAAAAAAAATTAAACAAAAAATTTATTTCATTTTGAATCTAATATTAAAGCTTTATGTTGCAGATCATTAGTAGCTATCTTTTCGAAGAAGATAAACTCCAGTAGAAAAATGAGAGCATCGGGGTAACTAGAACTAGCTATCTCGTTGTAGAAGATAACACAACCGAGCTCAATCCTGAAGATATTTAAAATATCCAGGATGAGTGAATGTTCCCCTCAGCGGGGAGTGAAAAAGCTGACTGCGTTTCCCTTCTACGCTAACAGTCTAAAGTCGGGTGTTCATTGAAAAAAAATATATAAAAAATCAAACTTTATTTCATCTTGAATATTTCATTGATCTCAGAATGTTGCAGATGATTACTAGCTATCTTTTCAAGGAAGATAAACTCCATAAGAAGAATTTGAGCATCAGAGTAACTAGAATAAAAAAATTAAAACAAAAACTTTATTTCATTTTGAATCTTATATTAAACCTTTATGTTGCAGATCATTACTAGCTATCTTTTCAAAGAAGATAAACTCCATAAGAAGAATGAGAGCATCAGAGTAACTCGAATAAAAAAAGTAAAACAAAAAATTTATTTCATTTTGAATCTTATATTAAACCTTCATGTTGCAGATCATTACTAGCTATCTTTTCAAGGAAGATAAACTCCAGAAGAAGAACGAGAGCATCAGAGTAACTAGAATAAAAAAATTAAAACAAAAAATTTATTTCATTTTGAATCTTATATTAAACCTTTATGTTGCAGGTCATTACTAGCTATCTCGTTGTAGAAGATAACACAACCGAGCTCAATCCTGAAGATATTTAAAATATCCAGGATGAGTGAATGTATCCCTAAGCGGGGAGTGAAAAAGCTGACTGCGAGAGGGTTGTTTCCCATCTACGCTGATAGGCTAAGGTCGGGTGTTCATTGAAAAAAAAAATACATAAAAAATCAAATTTTATTTCATTTTGAATCTAATATTAAACCTTCGTGTTGCAGATCATTACAAGCCATCTTTTCAAAGGAGACAAACTCCATAAGAAGAATTTGAGCATCATAGTGACTAGAATAAAAAAATTAAAACCAAAAATTTATTTCATTTTGAATATTATATTAAACCTTTATGTTGCAGATCATTACTAGCTATCTTTTCAAAGATGAACTCCAGAAGAAAAATGAGAGCATCAGAGTAACTAGAATATGAAAATTAAAACGAAGAATTCCTTTCATTTTGAATCTTATATTAAACCTTCGTGTTGCAGATCATTACTAGCTATCTTTTCGAAAAAGATAAACTCCATAAGAAAAATGAGAGCATCAGAGTAACTAGATTAAAAAAATTGAAACAAAAAATTAATTTCATTTTGAATCTAATATAAAACCTTTATGTTGCAGATCATTACTAACTATCTTTTCAAAGAAGATAAACTCTATGAGAAAAATTAAAGCATAAGGGTGACTAGAATACAAAAATTAAAACAAAAAATTTATTTCATTTCGAATCCAATATTAAACCCTTATGTTGCAGATGATTACTAGCTAACTTTTCGAAGAAAATAAACTCCATAAGAAGAATTAGAGCATCAGAGTAACTAGAATAAAAAAATTAAAACAAAAAATTCATTTCATTTTGAATCTTATATTGAACCTTTATGTTGCAGATCATTACTAGCTATTTTTTCAAAGAAGATAAACTCCATGAGAAAAATTAGAGCATCAGAGTAACTCGAATAAAAAAAGTAAAACAAAAAATTTATTTCATTTTGAATCTTATATTAAATCTTTATGTTGCAGATCATTACTGGCTATCTTTTCAAAGAAGATAAACTCCAGAAGAAGAACGAGAGCATCAGAGTAACTAGAATAAAAAAAGTAAAACAAAAAATTTATTTCATTTTGAATCTTATATTAAACCTTCATGTTGCAGATCATTACTAGCTATCTTTTCAAAGAAGATAAACTCCAGAAGAAGAACGAGAGCATCAGAGTAACTAGAATAAAAAAATTAAAACAAAAAATTTATTTCATTTTGAATTTTATATTGAACCTTTATGTTACAGATCATTACTAGCTATTTTTTCAAAGAAGATAAACTCCATGAGAAAAATTAGAGCATCAGAGTAACTCGAATAAAAAAAGTAAAACAAAAAATTTATTTTATTTTGAATCTTATATTAAACCTTTTTGTTGCAGATCATTACTAGCTATCTTTTCGAAGAAGATAAACTCCAGAAGAAGAACGAGAGCATCAGAGTAACTAGAATAAAAAAATTAATACAAAAAATTTATTTCATTTTGAATCTTATATTAAACCTTTATGTTGCAGATCATTACTAGCTATTTTTTCAAAGAAGATAAACTCCATGAGAAAAATTAGAGCATCAGAGTAACTCGAATAAAAAAAGTGAAACAAAAAATTTATTTCATTTTGAATCTTATATTAAACCTTTATGTTGCAGATCATTACTAGCTATCTTTTCAAAGAAGATAAACTCCATGAGAAGAATGAGAGCATCAGAGTAACTCGAATAAAAAAAGTAAAACAAAAAATTTATTTCATTTTGAATCTTATATTAAACCTTCATGTTGCAGATCATTACTAGCTATCTTTTCAAAGAAGATAAACTCCAGAAGAAGAACGAGAGCATCAGAGTAACTAGAATAAAAAAATTAAAACAAAAAATTTATTTCATTTTGAATCTTATATTAAACATTTATGTTGCAGGTCATTACTAGCTATCTCGTTGTAGAAGATAACACAACCGAGCTCAATCCTGAAGATATTTAAAATATCCAGGATGAGTGAATGTATCCCTTAGCGGGGAGTGAAAAAGCTGACTGCGAGAGGGTTGTTTCCCATCTACGCTGATAGGCTGAGGTCGGGTGTTCATTGAAAAAAAAATACATAAAAAAATCAAATTTTATTTCATTTTGAATCTAATATTAAACCTTCGTGTTGCAGATCATTACAAGCCATCTTTTCAAAGAAGACAAACTCCATAAGAAGAATTTGAGCACCATAGTGACTAGAATAAAAAAATTAAAACAAAAAATTTATTTCATTTTGAATCTAATATTGAACCTTTATGTTGCAGATCATCACTAGCTATCTTTTCAAAGAAGATAAACTACTTAAGAAAAATTAGAGCATAAGAATAACTAGAATAAAAAAATTAAAACAAAAAATTTATTTCATTTTGAATCTGACATGGAACCTTTATGTTGCCAGATCATTACTAGCTATCTTTCGAAAGAAGATGAACTCCATAAGAAAAATTAGAGCATCAGAGTAACTCGAATAAAAAAATTAAAACAAAAAATTAATTTCATTATGAATCTTATATTAAACCTTTATGTTTCAGTTCATTACTAGCTATCTTTTCAAGGAAGATAAACTCCATAAGAAAAATTAGAGCATAAGGGTAACTAGAATGAAAAATTAAAACAAAAAATTTATTTCATTTTGGATCCAATATTAAACCTTTATATTGCAGATAGTTACTAGCTATCTTTCCGAAGAAAATAGACTCCATAAGAAAGATTAGAGCATTAGAGTAACTAGAATAAAAAAATTGAAACAAAAATGTATTTCATTTTGAATCTTATATTAATCCTTTATGTTGCAGTTCATTACTAGCTATCTCGTTGTAGAAGATAACACAACCGAGCTCAATCCTGAAGATATTTAAAATATCCAGGATGAGTGAATGTTCCCCTTAGCGGGGAGTGAAAAAGCTGACTGCGAGAGGGGTGTTTCCCTCCTACGCTGATAGGCTGAAGTCGGGTGTTCATTGAAAAAATAAACACATAAAAAAATCAAATTTTATTTCATTTTGAATATTTCATTAATCTTAAAATGTTGCAGATGATCACTAGCTATCTTTTCGAGGAAGATAAACTCCATAAGAAGAATTTGAGCATCAGAGTAACTAGAATAAAAAAATTAAAACAAAAAATTTATATCATATTGAATCTAATATTAAACCTTCATGTTGCAGATCATTACAAGCTATCATTTCAAAGAAGCTAAACTCCATAAGAAAAATTAGAGCATCAGACTAACTAGAATAAAAAAATTGAAACAAATAATTTATTTCATTTTGAAACTAATATTGAACCTTCATGTTGCAGATCATTACTAGCTATCTTCTCGGAGATGATAAACTCCATTGGAAGAATTCGAGCATCAGAACTACTAAAATAAAAAAATCAAAACAAAAAATGTATTTCATTTTGAATCTCATATTAAACCTTTATATTGCAGATCAATACAAGCTATCTTTTCAAAGAAGATAAACTCCATAAGAAAAATTATAGCATCAGAGTAGGTAACTAGAATGAAAAAATTAAAACGAAAAATTTATTTCATTTTGAATCTAACATTGACCCTTTATATTGCAGATTATTACCAGCTATCTTTTCAAAGAAGATGAACTCCATGAGAAGAATTAGAGCATCAGAGTAACTCGAATAAAAAAAGTAAAACAAAAAATTTATTCCATTTTGAATCTTATATTAAACCTTTATTTTGCAGATCATTACTAGCTATTTTTTCAAAAAAGATAAACTCCATGAGAAGAATTAGAGCATCAGAGTAACTCGAAAAAAAAAAGTAAAACAAAAAATTTATTTCATTTTGAATCTTATATTGAACCTTTATTTTGCAGATCATTACTAGCTATCTTTTCAAAGAAGATAAACTCCAGAAGAAAAATGAGAGCATCAGAGTAAATAGAATATGAAAATTGAAACGAAGAATTCCTTTCATTTTGAATCTTATATTAAACCTTCGTGTTGCAGATCATTACTAGCTATATTTTCGAAAAAGATGAACTCCATAAGAAAAATGAGAGCATCAGAGTAACTAGATTAAAAAAATTGAAACAAAAAATTTATTTCATTTTGAATCTAATATTAAACCTTCATGTTGCAGATCATTACTAACTATCTTTTCAAAGAAGATAAACTCTATGAGAAAAATTAGAGCATAAGGGTGACTAGAATAAAAAAATTAAAACAAAAAATTTATTTCATTTCGAATCCAATATTAAACCTTTATGTTGCAGATGATTACTAGCTAACTTTTCGAAGAAAATAAACTCCATAAGAAGAATTAGAGCATCAGAGTAACTAGAATAAAAAAATTAAAACAAAAAATTTATTCCATTTTGAATCTTATATTAAACCTTTATGTTGCAGGTCATTACTAGCTATCTCGTTGTAGAAGATAACACAACCGAGCTCAATCCTGAAGATATTCAAAATATCCAGGATGAGTGAATGTTCCCCTTAGCGGGGAGTGAAAAAGCTGACTGCGAGAGGGGTGTTTTCCTTCTACGCTGATAGGCTGTTCATTGAAAAAACAATACATAAAAAAATCAAATTTTATTTCATTTTGAATATTTCAATTATCTTAAAATAATGCAGATGATTGCTAGCTATCTTTCCAAGGAAGATAAACTCCAGACGAAAAAATTAGAGCATCAGGGTAACTAGAATAAAAAAATTAAAACAAAAAATTTATTTCATTTTGAATCTAATATTAAACCTTCATGTTGCAGATCATTACAAGCTATCATTTCAAAGAAGCTAAACTCCATAAGAAAAATTAGAGCATCAGACTAACTAGAATAAAAAAATTAAAACAAAAAATTTATTTCATTTTGAATCTTATATTAAACCTTCATATTGCAGATCAATACTAGCTATCTTTTCAAGGAAGATAAACTCCATAAGAAAAATTAAAGCATCAGAGTAACTAGAATAAAAAAATTGAAACAAAAAATTTATTCAATTTGAATCTAATATTAAACCTTTATGTTGCAGATCATTACTAGCTATTTTTTCAAAAAAGATAAACTCCATGAGAAGAATTAGAGCATCAGAGTAACTCGAATAAAAAAAGTAAAACAAAAAATTTATTTCATTTTGAATCTTATATTAAACCTTTATTTTGCAGATCATTACCAGCTATCTTTTCAAAGAAGATAAACTCCAGAAGAAAAATGAGAGCATCAGAGTAACTAGAATATGAAAATTAAAACGAAGAATTCCTTTCATTTTGAATCTTATATTAAACCTTCGTGTTGCAGATCATTACTAGCTATCTTTTCGAAAAAGATGAACTCCATAAGAAAAATGAGAGCATCAGAGTAACTAGATTAAAAAAATTGAAACAAAAAATTTATTTCATTTTGAATCTAATATTGAACCTTTGAATGTTACCTTTATGTTGAAGATCATTACTAGCCATCTTTTCAAAGAAGACAAACTCCATAGGAGGAATTTGAGCATCAGAGTTAGTAGAATAAAAAAATTGAAACAAAAAATTTATTTCATTTTGAATCTAATATTAAACCTTTATGTAGCAGATCATAACTTGCCATCTTTTCAAAGAAGATAAACTCCATAAGAAAAATGAGAGCATCAGAGTAACTAGAATAAAAAAAATTAAACAAAAAATTTATTTCATTTTGAATCTAATATTAAAGCTTTATGTTGCAGATCATTACTAGCTATCTTTTCGAAGAAGATAAACTCCAGAAGAAAAATGAGAGCATCGGGGTAACTAGAACTAGCTATCTCGTTGTATAACACAAGATAACACAACCGAGCTCAATCCTGAAGATATTTAAAATATCCAGGATGAGTGAATGTTCCCCTCAGCGGGGAGTGAAAAAGCTGACTGCGAGAGGGGTGTTTCCCTTCTACGCTAACAGTCTAAAGTCGGGTGTTCATTGAAAAAAAATATATAAAAAATCAAACTTTATTTCATTTTGAATATTTCATTGATCTCAGAATGTTGCAGATGATTGCTAGCTATCTTTTCAAGGAAGATAAACTTCATAAGAAGAATTTGAGCATCAGAGTAACTAGAATAAAAAAATTGAAACAAAAAATTTATTTCATTTTGAATCTAATATTGAACCTTTATGTTGCAGATCATTACTAGCTATTTTTTCAAAAAAGATAAACTCCATGAGAAGAATTAGAGCATCAGAGTAACTCGAATAAAAAAAGTAAAACAAAAAATGTATTTCATTTTGAATCTTATATCAAACCTTTATTTTGCAGATCATTACTAGCTATCTTTTCAAAGAAGATAAACTCCAGAAGAAAAATGAGAGCATCAGAGTAACTAGAATATGAAAATTAAAACGAAGAATTCCTTTCATTTTGAATATTATATTAAACCTTCGTGTTGCAGATCATTACTAGCTATCTTTTCGAAAAAGATGAACTCCATAAGGAAAATGAGAGCAAGAAGACAACCGAGCTCAATCCTGAAGATATTCAAAATATCCAGGATGAGTGAATGTTCCCCTTAGCAGGGAGTGAAAAAGCTGACTGCGAGAGGGGTGTTTTCCTTCTACGCTGATAGGCTGAAGTCGGGTGTTCATTGAAAAAACAATACATTAAAAAATCAAATTTCATTTCATTTTGAATATTTCAATTATCTTAAAATGTTGCAGATGATTGCTAGCTATCTTTCCAAGGAAGATGAACTCCAGAAAAAAAATTAGAGCATCAGATTAACTAGATTAAAAAAATTGGAACAAAAAATTTATTTCATTTTGAATCTAATATTAAACTTTTATGTTGCAGATCATTACAAGCTATCATTTCGAAGAAGCTGAACTCCATAAGAAAAATTAGAGCATCAGAGTAACTAGAATAAAAAAATTTAAACAGAGAATTTATTTCATTTTGAATTTTATATTAAACCTTTATGTTGCAGGTCATTACTAACTATCTCGTTGTAGAAGATAACACAACCGAGCTCAATCCTGAAGATATTTAAAATATCCAGGATGAGTGAATGTTCCCCTTAGCGGGGAGTGAAAAAGCTGACTGCGAGAGGGGTGTTTCCCTTTTACGCTGATAGGCTGAAGTCGGGTGTTCATTGAAAAAAAAATACATGAAAAAATCAAATTTTATTTCATTTTGAATATTTCATTGATCTTAAAATGTTGCAGATGATTACAAGCTATCTTTTCAAGGGAGATAAACTCCATAAGAAGAATTTGAGCATCAGAGTAACTAGAATAAAAAAAATTAAAACAAAAAATTTATTTCATTTTGAATCTAATATTGAACCTTTATGTTGCAGATCATTACTAGCTATCTTTTCAAAGATTATAAACTCCATCAGAAAAATTAGAGCATCAGAGTAACTAGAATAAAAATATTAAAACAAAAAATTCATTTCATTACGAATCTAACATTGAACCTTCAAGTTGCAGATCATTACTAGCTATCTTTTCGAAGAAGATAAACTCCAGGAGAAAAATGAGAGCATCAGAGTAACTAAAATATGAAAATAAAAACGAAACATTCCTTTCATTTTGAATCTTATATCAAACCTTTATGTTGCAGATCATTACTAGCTATCTTTTCAAAGACGATAAACTCCATGAGAAGAATTAGAGCATCAGACTAACTAGAATAAAAAAATTGAAACAAAAAATGTATTTCATTTTGAATCTAATATTAAACCTTTGAATGTTACCTTTATGTTGCAGATCATTACTAGCCATCTTTTCGAAGAAGATAAACTCCATAGGAGGAATTTGAGCATCGGAGTTACTAGAATAAAGAAATTAAAACAAAAAATTTATTTCATTTCGAATCTAATATTAAACCTTTATGTAGCAAATCATAACTAGCCATCTTTTCAAAGAAGATAAACTCCATAAGAAAAATGAGAGCATCAGAGAAACTAGAATAAAAAAATCAAACAAAAAATTTATTTCATTTTGAATCTAATATTAAAGCTTTATGTTGCAGATCATTACTAGCTATCTTTTCAAAGAAGATAAACTCCAGAAGAAAAATGAGAGCATCGGGGTAACTAGAACTAGCTATCTCGTTGTAGAAGATAACACAACCGATCTTCAATCCTGAAGATATTTAAAATATCCAGGATGAGTGAATGTTCCCCTTAGCGGGGAGTGAAAAAGCTGACTGCGAGAGGGGTGTTTCCCTCCTACGCTGATAGGCTGAAGTCGGGTGTTCATTGAAAGAAAATATATAAAAAATCAAACTTTATTTCATTTTGAATATTTCATTGATCTTAGAATGTTGCAGATGATTACTAGCTATCTTTTCAAGGAAGATAAACTCCATAAGAAGAATTTGAGCATCAGAGTAACTAGAATAAGAATATTAAAACAAAAAATGTATTTCATTTTGAATCTTATATTAAACCTTTATGTTGCAGATCATTACTAGCTATCTTTTCGAAGAAGATAAACTCCATAAAAAGAATTTGAGCATCAGAATAACTAGAATACAAAAATTAAAACAAAAAATTCATTTCATTTCGAATCTGACATTGAACCTTTATGTAGCAGATCATTACTTGCCATCTTTCCAAATAAGATAAACTCCATAAGAAAAATTAGAGCATAAGAGTAACTAGAATAAAAAAATTTAAACAAAAATTTATTTCATTTCGAATCTAATATTAAACCTTTATGTTGCAGATCATTACTAGCTATCTTTTCAAAGAAGATGAACTCCATAAGAAAAATGAGAGCATCAGAGTACCAAGAAAAAAAAAATTGTAACAAAAAATGTATTTCATTTTGAATCTAACATTGAACCTTTATGTTGCAGATCATAACTAGCCATTTATTCAAAGAAGATGAACTCCATAAGAAAAATGAGAGCATCAGAGTAACAAGAATAAAAATATTAAAACGAAAAATTTATTTCATTTTGAATCTTACATTGAACCTTCATGTTGCTATCTTTTCGAAGAAGATAAACTCCATAAGAAGAATTTGAGCATCAGAGTAACTAAAATAAGAAAATCCAAGCAAAAAAGTTATTTCATTTTGAATCTAATATTAAACCTTTATGTTGCAGATCATTACTAGCTATCTTTTCAAAGAAGATGAACTCCATTAGAAAAATTAGAGCATCGGAGTAACTAGAATAAAAAAATTTAAACAAAAAATTTATTTCATTTTGAATCTAACATTGACCCTTTATGTTGCAGATCATTACCAGCTATCTTTTCAAAGAAGATTAACTCCATAAGAAAAATTGGAGCATCAGAGTAACTAGAATAAGAAAATTAAAACAAAAAATGTATTTCATTTGGACTCTTATATTAAACCTTTATGTTGCAGATCATTACTAGCTATCTTTTCGAAGAAGATAAACTCCATAAGAAGAATTTGAGCATCAGAATAACTAGAATACAAAAATTAAAACAAAAAATTCATTTCATTTCGAATCTGACATTGAACCTTTATGTTGCAGATCATAACTAGCCATCTTTTCAAAGAAGATGAACTCCATAAGAAAAATGAGAGCATCAGAGTAACAAGAATAAAAAAATTAAAACGAAAAATTTTTTTCATTTTGAATCTTACATTGAACCTTTATGTTGCAGATCATACCTAGCCATCTTTTCAAAGAAGATGAACTCACTAAAAAAATTAGAGCATCAGAGTAACAAGAAAAAAAAAATTAAAACAAAAAATTTATTTCATTTTGAATTTAATATTGAATCTTTATGTTGCAGATCATTACTGGCTATCATTTCGGAGAAAATGAACTCCATAAGAAGAATGAGAGCATCAGAGTAACTAGAATAAAAAATTAAAACAAAAAATGTTTTTCATTTTGAATCTGATATTGAACATTAATTTTGCAGATCATTACTAGCTATCTTTTCCAAAAAGATAAACTCCAGAAGAAAAATCAGAGCATCAGACAACTAGTATAAAAAAATTAAAACGAAAAATTTATTTCATTTCGAATATAATATTGAACCTTCATGTTGCAAATCATTACTAGCTATCTTTTCAAAGAAGATAAACTCCATTAGAAAAATTAGAGCATCGGAGTAACTAGAATAAAAAAATTAAAACAAAAAATTAATTTCATTTTGAATCTAGTATTGAACCTTCATGTTGCAGATCATTACTAGCTATCTTTTAAAAGAAGACAAACTCAATAAGAAAAATTAGAGCATCAGAGTAACTAGAATAAGAAAATTAAAACAAAAAATGTATTTCATTTTGAATCTTATATTAAACCTTTATGTTGCAGATCATTACTAGCTATCTTTTCGAAGAAGATAAACTCCATAAGAAGAATTTGAGCATCAGGATAACTAGAATACAAAAATTAAAACAAGAAATTCATTTCATTTCGGATCTGACATTGTACCTTTATGTAGCAGATCATTACTTGCCATCTTTCCAAATAAGATAAACTCCATGAGAAAAATTAGAGCATAAGAGTAACTAGAATAAAAAAATTTAAACAAAAATTTATTTCATTTCGAATCTAATATTAAACCTTTATGTTGCAGATCATTACTAGCTATCTTTTCAAAGAAGATAAACTCCATAAGAAAAATAAGAGCATCAGAGTAACTGGAATAAAAAAATTATAACAAAAAATTTATTTCATTTTGAATCTAATATTAAACCTTTATATTACAGATCATTACAAGCTATCTTTTCGAAGAAGATAAACTCCATAAGAAGAATTTGAGCATCAGAGTAACTGAAATAAAAAAATTAAAACAAAAAATTCATTTCATTTCGAATCTAAAATTAAACCTTCATGTTGCAGATCATTACAAGCTATCTTTTCGAAGTTTCCATAAGAAAAATTAGAGCATCAGAGTAACTAGAATAAAAAAATTAAACAAAAAATTTATTTCATTTTGAATCTAACATTGAACCTTTATGTTGCAGATCATTACTAGCTATCTTTTCGAGAAAAATAAACTCCATAAGAAAAATTAGAGCATCAGAGTAACTAGAATAAAAAAATTAAAACAAAAAATTCATTTCATTTCGAATCTTATATTGAAACCTTTATGTTGCAGATCATTACTAGCTATCTTTTCATAGAAGATAAACTCCATAAAAAGAATTTGAGCATCAGAATAACTAGAATACAAAAATTAAAACAAAAAATTCATTTCATTTCGAATCTGACATTGAACCTTTATGTAGCAGATCATTACTTGCCATCTTTCCAAATAAGATAAACTCCATAAGAAAAATTAGAGCATAAGAGTAACTAGAATAAAAAAATTTAAACAAAAATTTATTTCATTTCGAATCTAATATTAAACCTTTATGTTGCAGATCATTACTAGCTATCTTTTCAAAGAAGATGAACTCCATAAGAAAAATGAGAGCATCAGAGTACCAAGAAAAAAAAAATTGTAACAAAAAATGTATTTCATTTTGAATCTAACATTGAACCTTTATGTTGCAGATCATAACTAGCCATTTATTCAAAGAAGATGAACTCCATAAGAAAAATGAGAGCATCAGAGTAACAAGAATAAAAATATTAAAACGAAAAATTTATTTCATTTTGAATCTTACATTGAACCTTCATGTTGCTATCTTTTCGAAGAAGATAAACTCCATAAGAAGAATTTGAGCATCAGAGTAACTAAAATAAAAAAATCAAAACAAAAAAGTTATTTCATTTTGAATCTAATATTGAACCTTTATATTGCAGATCATAACTAGCTATCTTTTCAAAGAAGATAAACTCCATAAGAAAAATGAGAGCATCAGAGTAACTAGAATAAAAAAATTAAAAAAAAAAAATTCATTTCATTTCGAATCGTATATTAAACCTTTATGTTGCAGATCATTACTAGCTATCTTTTCAAAGAAGATAAACTCCATAAGAAAAATTAGAGCATCAGAGTAACTGCAATAAAAAAATTATAACAAAAAATTTATTTCATTTTGAATCTAATATTAAACCTTTATATTACAGATCATTACAAGCTATCTTTTCGAAGAAGATAAACTCCATAAGAAGAATTTGAGCATCAGAGTAACTGAAATAAAAAAATTAAAACAAAAAATTCATTTCATTTCGAATCTAAAATCAAACCTTCATGTTGCAGATCATTACAAGCTATCTTTTCGAAGACTCCATAAGAAAAATTAGAGCATCAGAGTAACTAGAATAAAAAAATTAAACAAAAAATTTATTTCATTTTGAATCTAACATTGAACCTTTATGTTGCAGATCATTACTAGCTATCTTTTCGAAAAAAATAAACTCCATAAGAAAAATTAGAGCATCAGAGTAACTAGAATAAAAAAATTAAAACAAAAAATTCATTTCATTTCGAATCTTATATTGAAACCTTTATGTTGCAGATCATTACTAGCTATCTTTTCATAGAAGATAAACTCCATAAAAAGAATTTGAGCATCAGAATAACTAGAATACAAAAATTAAAACAAAAAATTCATTTCATTTCGAATCTGACATTGAACCTTTATGTAGCAGATCATTACTTGCCATCTTTCCAAATAAGATAAACTCCATAAGAAAAATTAGAGCATAAGAGTAACTAGAATAAAAAAATTTAAACAAAAATTTATTTCATTTCGAATCTAATATTAAACCTTTATGTTGCAGATCATTACTAGCTATCTTTTCAAAGAAGATGAACTCCATAAGAAAAATGAGAGCATCAGAGTACCAAGAAAAAAAAAATTGTAACAAAAAATGTATTTCATTTTGAATCTAACATTGAACCTTTATGTTGCAGATCATAACTAACCATTTTTTCAAAGAAGATGAACTCCATAAGAAAAATGAGAGCATCAGAGTAACAAGAATAAAAAAATCAAAACAAAAAAGTTATTTCATTTTGAATCTAATATTGAACCTTTATGTTGCAGATCATTACTAGCTATCTTTTCAAAGAAGATGAACTCCATTAGAAAAATTAGAGCATCGGAGTAACTAGAGTAAAAAAATTAAACAAAAAATTTATTTCATTTTGAATCTAACATCGAACCTTTATGTTGCAGATCATTACTAGCTATCTTTTCGAAAAAAATAAACTCCATAAGAAAAATTAGAGCATCAGAGTAATTAGAATAAAAAAATTAAAACAAAAAATTCATTTCATTTCGAATCTTATATTGAAACCTTTATGTTGCAGATCATTACTAGCTATCTTTTCATAGAAGATAAACTCCATAAAAAGAATTTGAGCATCAGAATAACTAGAATACAAAAATTAAAACAAAAAATTCATTTCATTTCGAATCTGACATTGAACCTTTATGTAGCAGATCATTACTTGCCATCTTTCCAAATAAGATAAACTCCATATGAAAAATTAGAGCATAAGAGTAACTAGAATAAAAAAATTTAAACAAAAATTTATTTCATTTCGAATCTAATATTTAACCTTCATGATGCAGATCATTACTAGCTATCTTTTCAAAGAAGATGAACTCCATAAGAAAAATGAGAGCATCAGAGTAACTAGAATAAAAAAAATTAAAAAAAAAAATTCATTTCATTTCGAATCGTATATTAAACCTTTATGTTGCAGATCATTACTAGCTATCTTTTCAAAGAAGATAAACTCCATAAGAAAAATTAGAGCATCAGAGTAACTGGAATAAAAAAATTATAACAAAAAATTTATTTCATTTTGAATCTAATATCAAACCTTTATATTACAGATCATTACAAGCTATCTTTTCGAAGAAGATAAACTCCATAAGAAGAATTTGAGCATCAGAGTAACTGAAATGAAAAAATTAAAACAAAAAATTCATTTCATTTCGAATCTAAAATTAAACCTTCATGTTGCAGATCATTACAAGCTATCTTTTCGAAAAAAATAAACTCCATAAGAAAAATTAGAGCATCAGAGTAACTAGAATAAAAAAATTAAAACAAAAAATTCATTTCATTTCGAATCTTATATTGAAACCTTTATGTTGCAGATCATTACTAGCTATCTTTTCATAGAAGATAAACTCCATAAAAAGAATTTGAGCATCAGAATAACTAGAATACAAAAATTAAAACAAAAAATTCATTTCATTTCGAATCTGACATTAAACCTTTATGTAGCAGATCATTACTTGCCATCTTTCCAAATAAGATAAACTCCATAAGAAAAATTAGAGCATAAGAGTAACTAGAATAAAAAAATTAAAACAAAAAATTCATTTCATTTCGAATCTTATATTGAAACCTTTATGTTGCAGATCATTACTAGCTATCTTTTCATAGAAGATAAACTCCATAAGAAAAATTAGAGCATCAGAGTAACTAGAACAAAAAAATGTAAACAAAGAATTTATTTCATTTTGAATCTAACATTGAACCTTTATGTTGCAGATCATAACTAGCTATCTCTTCAAACACGATGAACTCAATAAGAAAAATGAAAGCATCAGAGTAACTAGAATAAAAAAAACAAAACGAAAAATTTATTCCATTTTGAATCTTACATTGAACCTTTATGTTGCAGATCATTTTTAGCTTTCTTTTCAAAGAAGATAAACTTCATAAGAAAAATTAGAGCATAAGAGTAACTAGAATAAAAAAATTAAAACAAAAAATTTATTTCATTTCGAATCTAATATTAAACCTTTATGTTGCAGATCATTACTAGCAATCTTTTCAATAAGATAAACTCCATAAGAAAAATGAGAGCATCAGAGTAACTAAAATAAAAGAATTTAAACAAAAAATTTATTTCATTCTGAATTTAAAATTAAACCTTTATGTTGCATATCATCACATGCTATCTTTTCGAAGAAGATAACCTCCATAAGAAAATGTAGAGCATCAGAGTAACTAGAATAAAAAGATTAAAACAAAAAATTCATTTCATTTTGAATCGAACATTGAACCTTTATGTTGCAGATCATAACTAGCTATCTTTTAAAATAAGACAAACTCCATAAGAAAAATTAGAGCATCAGAGTTACTAGAACAAAAAAATTTAAACAAAAAATGTATTTCATTTTGAATCTGTATTAAACCTTTATGTTGCAAAACATTACTAGCTATCTTTTCAAAGAAGATAAACTCCATAAGAAAAATAAGAGCAACAGAGTAACTGGAATAAAAAAATTAAAACAAAATATTTAGTTCATTTTGAATCTTATATTAAACCTTTATGTTGCAGATCATTACTAGCTATCTTTTCAAAGAAGATTAACTCCATAGGAAAAATTAGAGCATCAGAGTAACTAGAATAAAATAATTAAAACAAAAAATTTATTTCATTTTGAATCTAATATTAAACCTTTATGTTGCAGATCATTAATAGCTATCTTTTGAAAGAAGACAAACTCCATAAGAAAAATAAGAGCATCAGAGTAACTAGAATAAAAAAATTTAAACAAAAAATTTATTTCATTTTGAATCTAATATTGAACCTTTATGTTGCAGATCATTACTAGCTATCTTTTCATAGAAGATAAACTTCATAAGAGAAATTAGAGCATCAGAGTAACTAGAACAAAAAAATTAAAAAATAAAATTTATTTCATTTTGAATCTAACATTGAACCTTTATGTTTCAGATCATAACTAGCTATCTTTTCAAAAACTCCATAAGAAAAATTAGAGCATCAGAGGAACAAGAATAAAAAAATTTATTTCATTTTGAATCTAATATTGAACCTTTATGTTGCAGATCATTACTAGCTATATTTTCGAAGAAGATAAACTCCATAAGAAGAATTTGAGCATCAGAGTAACTAGAATAAAGAAATCAAAACAAAAAATTTATTTCATTTTGAATCTGACATTGAACCTTTATGTTGCAGATCAAAACTAGCCATCTTTCCAAAGAAGATAAACTCCATAAGAAAAATGAGAGCATCAGAGTAACTAGAATAAAGAAATTAAAACAAAATATTTATTTCATTTTGGATCTAATATTGAAACCTTTATGTTGCAGATCATTACTAGCTACCTTTTCAAAGAAGATAAACTCCATAAGAAAAATTAGAGCATCAGAGTAACCAGAATGAAAAGATTAAAACATAAAAATCATTTCATTTTGAATCTAACATTGAACCTTTATGTTGCAGATGATTACAAGCTATCTTTTCGAAAAAGATAAACTCCACAAGAAAAATTAGAGCATCAGGGTAACTAGAATAAAAAAATTAAAACAAAAAATTCATTTCATTTCGAATCTTATATTGAACCTTTATGTTGCAGATCATTACTAGCTATCTTTTCATAGAAGATAAACTTCATAAGAGAAATTAGAGCATCAGAGTAACTAGAACAAAAAAATTAAAACAAAAAATTTATTTCATTTTGAATCTAACATTGAACCTTCATGTTGCAGATCATAACTAGCTATCTTTTCAAACACAATAAACTCCATAAGAAAAATGAGAGCATCAGAGTAACTGGAATAAAAAAAACAAAACAAAAAATTTATTTCATTTTGAATCTAATATTAAACCTTTATGTCGCAGATCATTACAAGCTATATTTTCAAAGAAGATATACTCCAAAAGAAAAATAAGAGCATAAGAGTAACTAGAATAAAAAAATTAAAACAAAAAATTTATTTCATTTTGAATCTGAATTCAAACCTTCATGTTGAAGATCATTACTAGCTATCTTATAAAAAATGATAAACTCCATAACAAAAATTTGAGGATCAGAGTAACTAAAATGAAAAAATCAAAACAAAAAATTCATTTCATTTTGAATCTAACATTGAACCTTTATGTTGCAGATCATTACTTTTCAAAGAAGATAAACTCCATAAGAAAAATTAGAGCATCAGAGTAACTAGAATAAAATAATTAAAACAAGAAATTTAATTCATTTCGAATCTAGTATTAAATCTTTATGTTGCAGATCATCACTAGCTATGTTTTAAAAGAAAACAAACTCCATAAGAAAAATTAGAGCGTCAGAGTAACTAGAACAAAAAAATTTAAACAAAAAATTTATTTCATTTCGGATCTAACATCAAACCTTCATGTTGCAGATTATTACTAGCTATTTTTTCAAAGAAAATGAACTCCAGAAGAAAAATTAGAGCATCAGAGTTATTAGAATAAATAAATTGAAACAAAAAATTTATTTAATTTTGAATCTTATATTGAACCTTTATGTTGCAGATCATTACTAGCTATCTTTTCGAAAAAAATAAACTCCATAAGAAAAATAAGAGCAACAGAGTAACTGGAATAAAAAAATTAAAACAAAATATTTAGTTCATTTTGAATCTTATATTAAACCTTTATGTTGCAGATCATTACTAGCTATCTTTTCAAAGAAGATTAACTCCATAGGAAAAATTAGAGCATCAGAGTAACTAGAATAAAATAATTAAAACAAAAAATTTATTTCATTTTGAATCTAATATTAAACCTTTATGTTGCAGATCATTAATAGCTATCTTTTGAAAGAAGACAAACTCCATAAGAAAAATTAGAGCATCAGAGTAACTAGAATAAAAAAATTTAAACAGAAAATTTATTTCATTTTGAATCTAATATTGAACCTTTATGTTGCAGATCATTACTAGCTATCTTCTCATAGAAGATAAACTTCATAAGAGAAATTAGAGCATCAGAGTAACTAGAACAAAAAAATTAAAACATAAAATTTATTTCATTTTGAATCTAACATTGAACCTTTATGTTTCAGATCATAACTAGCTATCTTTTCAAAAACTCCATAAGAAAAATTAGAGCATCAGAGGAACAAGAATAAAAAAATTTATTTCATTTTGAATCTAATATTGAACCTTTATGTTGCAGATCATTACTAGCTATATTTTCGAAGAAGATAAACTCCATAAGAAGAATTTGAGCATCAGAGTAACTAGAATAAAGAAATCAAAACAAAAAATTTATTTCATTTTGAATCTGACATTGAACCTTTATGTTGCAGATCAAAACTAGCCATCTTTCCAAAGAAGATAAACTCCATAAGAAAAATGAGAGCATCAGAGTAACTAGAATAAAGAAATTAAAACAAAATATTTATTTCATTTTGGATCTAATATTGAAACCTTTATGTTGCAGATCATTACTAGCTACCTTTTCAAAGAAGATAAACTCCATAAGAAAAATTAGAGCATCAGAGTAACCAGAATGAAAAGATTAAAACATAAAAATCATTTCATTTTGAATCTAACATTGAACCTTTATGTTGCAGATGATTACAAGCTATCTTTTCGAAAAAGATACTCTCCACAAGAAAAATTAGAGCATCAGGGTAACTAGAATAAAAAAATTAAAACAAAAAATTCATTTCATTTCGAATCTTATATTGAACCTTTATGTTGCAGATCATTACTAGCTATCTTTTCATAGAAGATAAACTTCATAAGAGAAATTAGAGCATCAGAGTAACTAGAACAAAAAAATTAAAACAAAAAATTTATTTCATTTTGAATCTAACATTGAACCTTCATGTTGCAGATCATAACTAGCTATCTTTTCAAACACAATAAACTCCATAAGAAAAATGAGAGCATCAGAGTAACTGGAATAAAAAAAACAAAACAAAAAATTTATTTCATTTTGAATCTAATATTAAACCTTTATGTCGCAGATCATTACAAGCTATATTTTCAAAGAAGATAAACTCCAAAAGAAAAATAAGAGCATAAGAGTAACTAGAATAAAAAAATTAAAACAAAAAATTTATTTCATTTTGAATCTGAAATCAAACCTTCATGTTGAAGATCATTACTAGCTATCTTATCAAAAATGATAAACTCCATAACAAAAATTTGAGCATCAGAGTAACTAAAATGAAAAAATCAAAACAAAAAATTCATTTCATTTTGAATCTAACATTGAACCCTTATGTTGCAGATCATTACTTTTCAAAGAAGATAAACTCCATAAGAAAAATTAGAGCATCAGAGTAACTAGAATAAAATAATTGAAACAAGAAATTTAATTCATTTCGAATCTAGTATTAAATCTTTATGTTGCAGATCATCACTAGCTATGTTTTAAAAGAAAACAAACTCCATAAGAAAAATTAGAGCGTCAGAGTAACTAGAACAAAAAAATTTAAACAAAAAATTTATTTCATTTCGAATCTAACATCAAACCTTCATGTTGCAGATTATTACTAGCTATTTTTTCAAAGAAAATGAACTCCAGAAGAAAAATTAGAGCATCAGAGTTATTAGAATAAATAAATTGAAACAAAAAATTCATTTAATTTTGAATCTTATATTGAACCTTTATGTTGCAGATCATTACTAGCTATCTTTTCGAAAAAAATAAACTCCATAAGAAAAATAAGAGCAACAGAGTAACTGGAATAAAAAAATTAAAACAAAATATTTAGTTCATTTTGAATCTTATATTAAACCTTTATGTTGCAGATCATTACTAGCTATCTTTTCAAAGAAGATTAACTCCATAGGAAAAATTAGAGCATCAGAGTAACTAGAATAAAATAATCAAAACAAAAAATTCATTTCATTTTGAATCTAATATTAAACCTTTATGTTGCAGATCATCAATAGCTATCTTTTGAAAGAAGACAAACTCCATAAGAAAAATTAGAGCATCAGAGTAACTAGAATAAAAAAATTTAAACAAAAAATTCATTTCTTTTTGAATCTAATATTGAACCTTTATGTTGCAGATCATAACTAGCTATCTTTTCATAGAAGATAAACTTCATAAGAGAAATTAGAGCATCAGAGTAACTAGAACAAAAAAATTAAAACATATAATTTATTTCATTTCGAGTCTAACATTGAACCTTTATGTTTCAGATCATAACTAGCTATCTTTTCAAAAACTCCATAAGAAAAATTAGAGCATCAGAGGAACAAGAATAAAAAAATTTATTTCATTTTGAATCTAATATTGAACCTTTATGTTGCAGATCATTACTAGCTATCTTTTCGAAGAAGATAAACTCCATAAGAAGAATTTGAGCATCAGAGTAACTAGAATAAAAAAATCAAAACAAAAAATTTATTTCATTTTGAATCTGACATTGAACCTTTATGTTGCAGATCAAAACTAGCCATCTTTCCAAAGAAGATAAACTCCATAAGAAAAATGAGAGCATCAGAGTAACTAGAATAAAGAAATTAAAACAAAATATTTATTTCATTTTGGATCTAATATTGAAACCTTTATGTTGCAGATCATTACTAGCTACCTTTTCAAAGAAGATAAACTCCATAAGAAAAATTAGAGCATCAGAGTAACCAGAATGAAAAGATTAAAACAAAAAAATCATTTCATTTTGAATCTTACATTGAACCTTTATGTTGCAGATGATTACAAGCTATCTTTTCGAAAAAGATAAACTCCATAAGAAAAATTAGAGCATCAGGGTAACTAGAATAAAAAAAATTAAAACAAAAAATTTATTTCATTTTGAATCTAACATTGAACCTTCATGTTGCAGATCATAACTAGCTATCTTTTCAAACACAATAAACTCCATAAGAAAAATGAGAGCATCAGAGTTACTGGAATAAAAAAAACAAAACAAAAAATTTATTTCATTTTGAATCTAATATTAAACCTTTATGTCGCAGATCATTACAAGCTATATTTTCAAAGAAGATAAACTCCAAAAGAAAAATTAGAGCATAAGAGTAACTAGAATAAAAAAATTAAAACAAAAAATTTATTTCATTTTGAATCTGAAATCAAACCTTCATGTTGAAGATCATTACTAGCTATCTTATCAAAAATGATAAACTCCATAACAAAAATTTGAGCATCAGAGTAACTAAAATGAAAAAATCAAAACAAAAAATTCATTTCATTTTGAATCTAACATTGAACCTTTATGTTGCAGATTATTACTAGCTATTTTTTCAAAGACAATAAACTCCAGAAGAAGAATTAGAGCATCACTGTAGTTAGAATAAAAAAATTAAAACAAAAAATTCATTTTTTTGAATCTAATATTGAACCTTTATGTTACAGATCATTACTAGCTATCTTTTCAAATAAGATAAACTCCATAAGAAAAATTAGAGCATCAGAGTAAAAAGGGTAAAAAAATTAAAACGAAAAATTTATTTCATTTGGAATCTAATATTGAACCTTTATGTTTCAGATCATAACTAGCTACCTTTTCGAAGAAGATAAAATCCATAAGAAGAATTCGAGCATCAGAGTAACTAAAATGAAGAAATGAAAACAAAAAATTCATTTCATTTTGAATATAACATTGAACCTTTATGTTGCAGATCATAACTAGCTATCTTTTCAAAGACGATAAACTCCATAAGAAGAATGAGAGCATCAGAGTAACTAGAATAAAAAAAATCAAAACAAAAAATTCATTTTGAATCTAACATCAAACCTTCATGTTGTAGATTATTACTAGCTATCTTTTCGAAGAAAATAAACTCCAGAAGAAAAATTAGAGCATCAGAGTAATTAGAATAAAAAAATTAAAAAAAAAATTTATTTCATTTTGAATATAATATTGAACCTTTATGTTGCAGATCATTACTAGCTATCCTTTCAAAGAAGATAAACTCCATAAGAAAAATGAGAGCATCAGAGTAAAAAGGATAAAAAAACTAAAACGAAAAATTTATTTCATTTTGAATCTAACATTGAACCTTCATGTTGCAGATCATACCTAGCTATCTTTTCAAACACAATAAAATCCATAAGAAAAATGAGAGCATCAGAGTAACTGGAATAAAAAAAACAAAACAAAAAATTTATTTCATTTTGAATATAATTTTGAACCTTTATGTTGCAGATCATTACTAGCTATCCTTTCAAAGAAGATAAACTCCATGAGAAAAATGAGAGCATCAGAGTAAAAAGGATAAAAAAACTAAAACGAAAAATTTATTTCATTTTGAATCTAACATTGAACCTTCATGTTGCAGATCATAACTAGCTATCTTTTCAAACACAATAAAATCCATAAGAAAAATGAGAGCATCAGAGTAACTGGAATAAAAAAAACAAAACAAAAAATTTATTTCATTTTGAATCTAATATTAAACCTTTATGTCGCAGATCATTACTAGCTATATTTTCAAAGAAGATAAACTCCAAAAGAAAAATTAGAGCATAAGAGTAACTAGAATAAAAAAATTAAAACAAAAAATTTATTTCATTTTGAATCTGAAATCAAACCTTCATGTTGAAGATCATTACTAGCTATCTTATCAAAAATGATAAACTCCATAACAAAAATTTGAGCATCAGAGTAACTAAAATGAAAAAATCAAAACAAAAAATTCATTTCATTTTGAATCTAACATTGAACCTTTATGTTGCAGATCATTACTTTTCAAAGAAGATAAACTCCATAAGAAAAATTAGAGCATCAGAGTAACTAGAATAAAATAATTAAAACAAGAAATTTATTTCTTTTCGAATCAAGTATTAAATCTTTATGTTGCAGATCATTACTAGCTATGTTTTCAGAGAAGATAAACTCTATAAGAAGAATTAGAGCATCAGAGTAAAAAGGATAAAAAAATTAAAACGAAAAATTTATTTCATTTGGAATCTAATATTGAACCTTTATTTTTCAGATCATAACTAGCTATTTTTTCAAGGACGATAAACTCTATAACAAAAATGATAGCATCAGAGTAACTAAAATAAAAAAATTAAAACAAAAAAATTATTTCATTCCGAATCTAAAATTGAACCTTTATGTTGCAGATCATTACTAGCTATCTTTTCGAAAAAGATAACCTCCATGAAAAAAATAAGAGCATCAGAGTAACTAGAATAAAAAGATTAAAACAAAAAATTCATTTCATTTCGAATCTCATATTGAACCTTTATGTTGCAGATCATAACTAGCTATCTTTTCAAAGAAGATGAACTCCATAAGAAAAATTAGAGCATCAGAGTAACTAGAATAAAATAAATTAAACAAAAAATTTATTTTATTTTGAATCTAATATTGAACCTTTATGTTGCAAATCATTACTAGCTATATTTTAAAAGAAGACAAACTCCATAAGAAAAATTAGAGCATCAGAGTAACTGAAATAAAAAAATTTGAACAAAAAAATTGAAACAAAAAAATTATTTCATTTTGAATCTAATATCGAACCATTATATTGCAGATTATTACTAGCTATCTTTTCAAAGAAAATAAACTCCAAAAGAAAAATTAGAGCATCAGAGTAATTAGAATAAAAAAATTAAAACAAAAAATGTATTTAATTTTGAATCTAATATTGAACCTTTATGTTACAGATCATTACTAGCTATCTTTTCAAATAAGATAAACTCCATAAGAAAAATTAGAGCATCAGAGTAACTAGAACAAAAAAATTAAAAAAAAAAATTTATTTCATTTGGAATCTAATATTGAACCTTTATGTTTCAGATCATAACTAGTTATCTTTTCGAAGAAGATGAAATCCATAAGAAGAATTTGAGCATCAGAGTAACTAAAATGAAAAAATCAAAACAAAAAATTCATTTCATTTTGAATCTAACATTGAACCTTTATGTTGCAGATCATTACTTTTCAAAGAAGATAAACTCCATAAGAAAAATTAGAGCATCAGAGTAACTAGAATAAAATTATTAAAACAAGAAATTTGATTCATTTCGAATCTAATATTGAACCTTTATGTTGCAGATCATTACTAGCTATGTTTTAAAAGAAGACAAACTCCATAAGAAAAATTAGAGCATCAGAGTAACTAGAACAAAAAAATTAAAAAAAAAAATTTATTTCATTTCGAATCTTATATTAAACCTTTATGTTGCAGATCATTACTAGCTATCTTTTCAAAGAAGATAAACTCCATAAGGAAACTAAGAGCTTCAGAGTAACTGGAATAAAAAAATTAAAACAAAAAATTTATTTCATTTTGAATTTAACATTGAACCTTTATGTTGCAGATCATAACTAGCTATTTTTTAAAAGAAGACAAATTCCATAAGAAAAATTAGAGCATCAGAGTAACTAAAATAAAGAAATTAAAACAAAAAATTTATTTCATTTTGAATCTAATATTAAACCCTTATGTTGCAGATCATTACTAGCTATCTTTTCGAAAAAGATAACCTCCATGAAAAAAATAAGAGCATCAGAGTAACTAGAATAAAAAGATTAAAACAAAAAATTCATTTCATTTCGAATCTCATATTGAACCTTTATGTTGCAGATCATAACTAGCTATCTTTTCAAAGAAGATAAACTCCATAAGAAAAATTAGAGCATCAGAGTAACTAGAATAAAATAAATAAAACAAAAAATTTATTTTATTTTGAATATAATATTGAACCTTTATGTTGCAGATCATTACTAGCTATATTTTAAAAGAAGACAAACTCCATAAGAAAAATTAGAGCATCAGAGTAACTGAAATAAAAAAATTTGAACAAAAAAATTGAAACAAAAAAATTATTTCATTTTGAATCTAATATCGAACCATTATATTGCAGATTATTACTAGCTATCTTTTCAAAGAAAATAAACTCCAAAAGAAAAATTAGAGCATCAGAGTAATTAGAATAAAAAAATTAAAACAAAAAATTTATTTAATTTTGAATCTAATATTGAACCTTTATGTTACAGATCATTACTAGCTATCTTTACAAATAAGATAAACTCCATAAGAAAAATTAGAGCATCAGAGTAACTAGAACAAAAAAATTAAAAAAAAAAATTTATTTCATTTGGAATCTAATATTGAACCTTTATGTTTCAGATCATAACTAGCTATCTTTTCGAAGAAGATGAAATCCATAAGAAGAATTTGAGCATCAGAGTAACTAAAATGAAAAAATCAAAACAAAAAATTCATTTCATTTTGAATCTAACATTGAACCTTTATGTTGCAGATCATTACTTTTCAAAGAAGATAAACTCCATAAGAAAAATTAGAGCATCAGAGTAACTAGAATAAAATAATTAAAACAAGAAATTTAATTCATTTCGAATCTAATATTGAACCTTTATGTTGCAGATCATTACTAGCTATGTTTTAAAAGAAGACAAACTCCATAAGAAAAATTAGAGCATCAGAGTAACTAGAACAAAAAAATTTAAAAAAAAATTTATTTCATTTCGAATCTTATATTAAACCTTTATGTTGCAGATCATTACTAGCTATCTTTTCAAAGAAGATAAACTCCATAAGGAAACTAAGAGCTTCAGAGTAACTGGAATAAAAAAATTAAAACAAAAAATTTATTTCATTTTGAATTTAACATTGAACCTTTATGTTGCAGATCATAACTAGCTATTTTTTAAAAGAAGACAAATTCCATAAGAAAAATTAGAGCATCAGAGTAACTAGAACAAAAAAATTAGAACAAAAAATTTATTTTATTTTGCATATAATATCGAACCTTTATGTTGCAGATCATTACTACTTTTCGGAGAAGATAAACTCCATAGAATGAATTTGAGCATCAGAGTAACTAAAATAAAGAAATTAAAACAAAAAATTTATTTCATTTTGAATCTAATATTAAACCCTTATGTTGCAGATCATTACTAGCTATCTTTTCAAAGAAGATAAACTTCATAGGGAAAATGAGAGCATCAGAGTAACTTGAATAAAAAAATTAAAACAAAAATTTATTTCATTTTGGATCTAATATTGAAACCTTTATGTTGCAGATCATTACTAGCTACCTTTTCAAAGGAGATAAACTCCATAAGAAAAATTAGTGCATCAGAGTAACTAGAATAAAAAAATTGAAACAAAAAATTTATTTCATTTCGAATCCAATATTCAACCTTCATGTTGCAGATCATTACTAGCTATATTTTCAAAGAAGATAAACTCCATAACAAACATTAGAGCTTAAGAGAAACTAGAATAAAAAAATTAAAACAAAAAATTTATTTCATTTTGAATATAACATTGAACCTTTATTTTGCAGATCATAACTAGCTATCTTTTCAAAGACGATAAACTCCATAAGAAGAATGAGAGCATCAGAGTAACTAGAATAAAAAAAATCAAAACAAAAAATTCATTTTGAATCTAATATCAAACCTTTATGTAAAAGATCATTACTAGCTATATTTGCAAAGAAGATAAACTCCAGAAGAAAAATTAGAGCATCAGAGTAATTAGAATAAAAAAATTAAAACAAAAAATTTATTTAATTTTGAATCTAATATTGAACCTTTATGTTACAGATCATTACTAGCTATCTTTTCAAATAAGATAAACTCCATAAGAAAAATTAGAGCATCAGAGTAACTAGAACAAAAAAATTAAAAAAAAAAATTTATTTCATTTGGAATCTAATATTGAACCTTTATGTTTCAGATCATAACTAGCTATCTTTTCGAAGAAGATGAAATCCATAAGAAGAATTTGAGCATCAGAGTAACTAAAATGAAAAAATCAAAACAAAAAATTCATTTCATTTTGAATCTAACATTGAACCTTTATGTTGCAGATCATTACTTTTCAAAGAAGATAAACTCCATAAGAAAAATTAGAGCATCAGAGTAACTAGAATAAAATAATTAAAACAAGAAATTTAATTCATTTCGAATCTAATATTGAACCTTTATGTTGCAGATCATTACTAGCTATGTTTTAAAAGAAGACAAACTCCATAAGAAAAATTAGAGCATCAGAGTAACTAGAACAAAAAAATTAAAAAAAAAATTTATTTCATTTCGAATCTTATATTAAACCTTTATGTTGCAGATCATTACTAGCTATCTTTTCAAAGAAGATAAACTCCATAGGGAAAATGAGAGCATCAGAGTAACTTGAATAAAAAAATTAAAACAAAAATTTATTTCATTTTGGATCTAATATTGAAACCTTTATGTTGCAGATCATTACTAGCTACCTTTTCAAAGGAGATAAACTCCATAAGAAAAATTAGTGCATCAGAGTAACTAGAATAAAAAAATTGAAACAAAAAATTTATTTCATTTCGAATCCAATATTCAACCTTCATGTTGCAGATCATTACTAGCTATATTTTAAAAGAAGATAAACTCCATAACAAAGATTAGAGCTTAAGAGAAACTAGAATAAAAAAATTAAAACAAAAAATTTATTTCATTTTGAATATAACATTGAACCTTTATTTTGCAGATCATAACTAGCTATCTTTTCAAAGACGATAAACTCCATAAGAAGAATGAGAGCATCAGAGTAACTAGAATAAAAAAAATCAAAACAAAAAATTCATTTTGAATCTAATATCAAACCTTTATGTAAAAGATCATTACTAGCTATATTTGCAAAGAAGATAAACTCCAAAAGAAAAATTAGAGCATCAGAGTAACTAGAATAAAAAAATTAAAACAAAAAATTTATTTCATTTTGAATCTAACATCAAACCTTTATGTTGTAGATTATTACTAGCTATCTTTTCAAAGACGATAAACTCCATGAGAAAAATGAGAGCATCAGAGAAACTAGAATAAAAAAAACAAAACAAAAAATTCATTTCATTTTGAATCTAATATCAAACCTTCATGTCGCTGATCATTACTAACTATCTTTTCAAAGAAGATAAACTCCATAAGAAAAATTAGAGCATAAGAGTAATTAGAATAAAAAAATTAAAACAAAAAATTTATTTCATTTTGAATCTGATATCGAAACCTTTATGTTGCAGATCATTACCAGCTACCTTTTCAAAGAAGATAAACTCCATAAGAAAAATCAAAGCATCAGAGTAACTAGAATAAAAAAATTAAAACAAAAAATTGATTTCATTTCGAATCTAATATTTAACCTTCATGTTGCAGATCATTACTAGATATCTTTTCAAAGAAGATTAACTCCATAACAAAAATTAAAGCATAAGAGTAACTAGAATAAAAAAAATAAAACAAAAAATTTATTTCATTTTGAATCTGATATTGAAACCTGTATGTTGCAGATCATTACCAGCTACCTTTTCAAAGAAGATAAACTCCATAAGGAAAATCAAAGCATCAGAGTAACTAGAATAAAAAAATTAAAACAAAAAATTGATTTCATTTCGAATCTTATATCAAACCTTTATGTTGCAGATCATTACTAGCTTTCTTTTCAAAGAAGATAAACTCCATAAAAAAAATTAAAGCATCAGAGTAACTGGAATAAAAAAATTAAAACAAAATATTTATTTCATTTTGAATCGAACATTGAACCTTTATGTTGCAGATCATAACTAGCTATCTTTTCAAAGAAGATAAACTCCATAAGAAAAATTAGAGCATCAGAGTAACAAGAAAAAAAAATTAAAACAAAAAATTTATTTCAGTTTGAATCTTGTAACGACGTTTTTTTCTCCGGTTGAGAATAATGCCTTTAACCTGATTTACTAATGAACTCGGGCGCCAATTGCGATGGGTTTTATAAGGTCGCAATACCTTATGACACTTACTGAGTCCAAACTCGGGTAGCTTTTACACAGTTGGAGACAGAGTTCGATCCAATCTGAGGCGGTAGCGATTGGCAAGTATCGATTTCTGCTGCCGGCGAGAAGTCCAATTTTGTACACTATAATGTCAATCTGGTCTAATTTTCCACAACTATCTGTCTTATACAGGATGAAAGATAATGATAAGGATCGGTCTGACATAGTCCTATGATCAACAAAAAAAAATAATTCCCAGTCTTAAGATCAACAAAAAAAATAATTCTCAATATCAAAATATATACAATGTGTTGGCGGCAAGCGGACGAGGAACGAGTGAGGTGAGCAAGCAGCGGATATTATACTACAAGGCGGTAAGCAGGGTAAATGTCGAAAGCAACAGTAAATGCGGTCAAAACGTGGACAAGTGTGAAAACATACGAAATGGTAATCAGATAACAGTTGATGTCCAGAGTTTTGGTGAGGGGACACCCTTACCTGTGTTCCACGTTATCGAAATTGGTGATGTTCTGGTTGTAACACGGCGCTGTCTAGACAGTGTCCAAACACCCCTGTCGACACGTAATTCGAGACCGAATTCAAGTCCGAGTACTGACTTAACTAAATTATTTCTTCGGATTAATGGTTATGAAATCAAAGAAACGGAACTTACAAGTAACGATTATGGAACACAGGTAGAATAATCAACGGTCATAAATGAATTTATATATACAGACTCACGGTTCACCAACTCTGGTGGATTTCTGGACGACACAGTATACACTGCACGGGCTTTGGTGCACTTCGAAGACCACGAAAACGGCTTAGAGTCAATTTCTCAGTTTAAAGTTCGCCACGAACAAATGTCGGTAATTAACACATGCTCAAAGCCATATCGGACGGTTTATTTTCCGAACTATAACTTTCTCGCTCGGTCGGACTTTAGAAAGATCTTTCCAACAGCATTAATCGCAACGGCTTAATCGGAATTTCTAATACCCATTTTCTAACAGTATTAAACTCGGCGGCTGAATCGGAATGTCTTAACACCCTTCCTAACAGTGTTAAAACACGGCCGCTCCATGCGAATTCTTCCTACTTCGACCGCATACCTCCCTAACATCTGCAAGCGTTATCTCTTCGACGAAGAATTCTTAGAGTTTTTCTACATAGGCTCGGATTTTAAATGATCGCGTTAAATTCGCTTCATATGCGATATGAAAATTATTCCGCAAATTTCCTCAAAATCCAGGCCGATTATACCGGGTGACTTATGAAATTTCCCGACGGGGAATAAGGATTTATCCGAGTAAAATCTCCCAAAAATCGACGTAAAACATATAGGGTGTCCCATATGTCCTCGTGGTCAGAAATATTGAATAATTTCCACAAATTCTTGCAAAAATTTACGCGAATGATACCGGATGACCTAGTAACGAAATTCACTTCGTTACACACCCCCTCTACTTCCCCAAAAAAAAACGACAGTTTTTTTTTTCTCTCGCCTCCGCCTGCCGCCGCGTGATCTACAACATTTCTATGGGCAAACAGCCAGGATCATTCCCTGACGAAGTTCGAATGGCCAGGGTTGGACGTTCGCCATCGGCCGCAGAAGCTCGCATTGGATACCAAGTGATCTGACCTTGGGTCGGTTGCTCCTGGTTTCCTGGACGGTGGCTATCCCGTCTGCTGGGGCTTCTTGCGATAACTTGGTTCCAATTCTGGTCTCCTGGGGGGCCATTTTCGGACGTGGGGATTCCCTGGACATGACGCCCAAGCGACCGCAACGTGAACAGAACAAGCGGGCGACGTTCTTGGAGTCTTTTCTGGGGTGGCCTGACAGGCCACATCTCCAGCAGGCTCCTTCTACCAATTTGATGTATTGATGGACTTTCCTGTTCGGCATCACGGTTGTTCTCTTCCGGGTCCGCTTCCGTTGGGGATTCTTCGTCCTCCTGAGTGGTTCGGGTCGTACTGAGGGCGGAGTCTGAGTTCCACTGGATCCTTGGGGTTGGCTGGTCCCGGTTCTACCTACGCGTGAGGGTCCTCCACGTCGTGGGCGCTTCCTAGTAGGGTTACTAGGCACTTCCTTCGGTTGGGGTCTCTCGGCTGGTTCTGGACGGTTCGGTGTGGATGTAGACGGTTCCTTGGCTGCTACTTCTCGAGGTCCTTCCAGTAGTCGAACTCTTCTTCCATCAACTCGTCGAGTATGGACTCTACCAGCCCGGCATCGATGAGATCCCATTCTTCTCTAGACATTCCTACTCTGAAATCAACCGAATTAGTAATCGTTCGCATTGACTTTTCTGAGACCAACGATGACCTGCTCCGGGAGCAAACTGGCGGACGGACGGCCTTATTCACGGGGTAACACGGACGGTTTATACGGATATACCAACGGATTATGTATGCTTTCCACCTGACCCTCGCGGATTCTCCGCGACTATGGACTGCTCATTGCTCGACTCACTCTCGTGAAATGGTTTCAAAGATTTAGACGCGAAACAGTCTGCCGCCGATGACAGCGGATGTTCCCGGCGCAAGACTTTATTCCCTATCCGGCATGACCATGCTCTCCTACGTAGGTTATAATACCGGCTCTGTTGGTTGAAAGCTCGGGCCAACTGGAGTCTTACAAACTCCCGCGTCTCCTTGAGTCGCTGAATACGGTGTGCGTAGTGGTCTATCTCTTGGACGGGCGGTTCTTCGGTTTGCTCTTCTGAGCCCTCTTCTGTGCCTGTCAGCCGACTGCTAGTTTCTGGGGGTTGGACCTCCCGGCCGAAATTCAGGAATGTATTACCTTTCTCCGAACGTGGTAACGGGACGATTAGGTCTGTGCTGACGGTATTCCACGGTTCACTGATCTGGTACGGTTGCATCTTCCCCGGGGTTTTCTGTTGGGAAACTTTATACCTCTGACATCGCGGGCACCTGCGTACGTATTGAGCCGCTTCACGTAACATCCCTGGCCAGTAGTAGCTTTGGGCCACTCGGGATATGGTCTTTGCGACTCCTAAGTAACCAGCCAACGGCTCGTCGTGGTTTTCTCGCAGAATTGACTGCCGATCCTCGGCTGGAACGCACAATTTCCACGGTGTTCCCATCTCGGGTTCTGTGAAGTCGTCAGCGCTCCAGAAATGCCGGTACAGCCTTCCCTCCCGTATCCGGTAATCAGGGAAGTCAACATGTTCCTTCGAGATTTCCTGGTATTTCTTAACGTACCACGGGCATCGCATCGGGTTTTCGGTTACACTGACCTGTTCTTCGGACGGTAGCGGATCTCGAGACAAGGCTTTGGCTACTCGGTTCAAGGCGCCTTTCCTATACTTGATCTCGGGTTGAGTCACCTCTGTCAGGCCTCTCCTCTCTTCGGAATCCTTCTTCTGGAACCCTTGAAGTCCTCGTCTTTTCTGTCGTTTCAAAGAACTGATCGATATGTTGTGCGGCGTAACGGTCGGTGAAACGGTTCTTTCCAGCAACTCGCCCTTAAGAAAGCATTGCGAGGTACGGAAATCGATCCTGAAGTCATGGGAAGCTAGTAGGTCCATTCCCAGGATCAGATCTATCGGTAAACGGGGCACCAAATAAAGTCGAGGTTTGAGTGTTTCTTTCCCAACCTGTATTATCGGCTCATACACTTCTTCCACGGCGACTGAACTTCCATCGGCCACGGTGGCTGTCATTTCAGGGATTTCTGACGAACAAACCCCTATTCTCCGGCATACCTCTGCAACCTTCTGGCTCAGAAACGACTTAGACGCACCGGTGTCCAGTTGGGCTCTTACAGGTTGTTCTCCAATACGGACGGTGATGATTGGTCTGTTATCTCGCGAGTGTGTGGGTTGCTTGATTGGGGACGATTTCGAACAACGGCAATCCCAGGACATCACGCCTTGCTTCCCACATCGTGAGCAAAATAACCTCGGCGCTGATTGGCACTCTCTCCTGAAATGTCCGGTCTTTCCACAACGCCAGCATTGGATACTGTTAAGCCTGGTATCCTCGAAACGAACGGCTTTCGTACCGCGAGGCGGTGAGTCGTCAAACTTGTCTCGTGCTGGGTTAGGTTTCCCGTTTGTAATTTCCTTCTGGACCTTGGGCTTCGGCCTCGGTGAAGTCGACGGCGGTTTGGTATCTTCTGACATTTTGGACGGCGAAGACTCGACGGTCAGAGTTTGGATCTGTTGGCAGGAACTTTCATACACCAAATGTGGGTCATCGATCAAACCCTGGTGTGTTGGAGGCGGAGTGTATTGGTCCACTGGACTAACTCAAACCTCTTTCCTCTGTCCAGAAGTTCGGCATAACTTCTGGTCTCTTGGAACGCCAGAGCTTTCTGCAGTGCCGGTAATAGACGCTTTCTGATTATGTATACCTGCTCTTCTTCGGGAGGTCGTTTGGTGGTCAACTTCAGGAAGAGGTTTTGCATCAGGGTGACGAATAGTAACAGCTTTTCGCCTTCTCCTTGGGTACGTTTTTTTATTTCCTCCAAGAGGGTTTCCTCGTAATCAAGCGGAAGGAAAGCTTCACGAAGCTGTGCTTTGAAGTCTTCCCAATCTCTGAACTAGCCTCTTCTAGAGTTGTTCCAATCCCTAGCGTCATTTCGTAGCAGCTCGAAGATGGAATCTAAGAGGTACTGATGAGTAACCCTGCGAGTCTCAGCTAGTTGGTCTTCCTCTTGCAGGAAAGCATTCACGCTGGTCGCTCCGTCGAAATACACGTTCCATTTGTATACTGGTACGGACGGCGGATGGTTGAACGACATATCGGTACCGGTCCGGTCGCCTTGTCCGGTTCGACCCCACTCAAACTCATCCAATCCATTTGAGCCAGCTCGGTCCCCAGTGACATCTTCCAACGGAGCGTTCAAATCTGACTTTGTTCCGGCCAGGATCACGGCGTCCTTCAACATCTCATCTGTTTGCTTCCACAACTCCGCCAGCTCGTCGGCCCCTTCCTGTTCATACAGGGTTGTTGGCCGCATCTGACTGAGACGGTTCTGTAGATGTACGAGCCTACTCCTGATACGCGGTTCCTCGTCCACTGCGTTATCCTCATCAAATTCTTGTACTTGTTCCACCAAATCCCTCAGGATTCGACCGGCATCATTTAACTCCTGCTCTATGTCATTCACTCTCGTACAGAATGGCAAGTTCTGCGCCAGCACCTTTCGCAGTTCCATACGGTTCTCCTGAACGGTTCTGCCGGCCTGACGGCCGCGAGCCTCCAACTCCCATATCAGCTCATCTGATCTTAATCGGTTAACCTCCATACTCCTTTATCTCAATAGTCTACAGTACCGGAAAGGCCTCTTTGACCTGTATTCTTTACAAGAAAATCGGTCGCTGCTCGGGCGCCAATTTGTAACGACGTTTTTTTCTCCGGTTGAGAATAATGCCTTTAACCTGATTTACTAATGAACTCGGGCGCCAATTGCGATGGGTTTTATAAGGTCGCAATACCTTATGACACTTACTGAGTCCAAACTCGGGTAGCTTTTACACAGTTGGATACAGAGTTCGATCCAATCTGAGGCGGTAGCGATTGGCAAGTATCGATTTCTGCTGCCGGCGAGAAGGAGGAGGCTATGGAGGAAGTAAATGAAATTTACCCTGACAATATGTCCAATTTTGTACACTATAATGTCAATCTGGTCTAATTTTCTACAACTATCTGTCTTATACAGGATGAAAGATAATGATAAGGATCGGTCTGACATAGTCCTATGATCAACAAAAAAAAATAATTCCCAGTCTTAAGAGCAAGAAAAAAAATAATTCTCAATATCAAAATATATACAATGTGTTGGCGGCAAGCGGACGAGGAACGAGTGAGGTGAGCAAGCAGCGGATATTATACTACAAGGCGGTAAGCAGGGTGAATGTCGAAAGCAACAGTAAATGCGGTCAAAACGTGGACAAGTGTGAAAACATACAAAATGGTAATTAGATAACAGTTTACAGTCCAGAGTTTCGGCGAGGTGACACCCTAACCTGTGTTCCGCGTTATCGAAATTGGTGATGTTCTGGTTGTAACGCGGCGATGTCTAGACAGTGTCCAAACACCCCTGTCGACAAATAATTCAAGACCAAGTTCAAGTCAGGCTACTGACTCAACTGAATTATTTCTTCGGATTAATTGTTATGAAATCAAAGAAACGGAACTTACAAGTAACGATTATGGAACACAGGTAGAATAATCAACAGTCATAAATGAATTTATATATACAGACTCACGGTTCACCAACTCTGGTGGATTTCTGGACGACACAGTATACACTGCACGGGCTTTGGTGCACTTCGAAGACCACGAAAACGGCTTAGAGTCAATTTCTCAGTTTAAAGTTCGCCACGAACAAATGTCGGTAATTAACACACGCTCAAAGCCATATCGGACGGTTTATTTTCCGAATTATAACTTTCTCGCTCGGTCGGACTTTAGAAAGATCTTTCCAACAGCATTAATCGCAACGGCTTAATCGGAATTTCTAATACCCATTTTCTAACAGTATTAAACTCGGCGCCTAAATCGGAATTTTCTAACACGACTTCCTAACAGTGTTAAAACACGGCCGCTCCATGCGAATTCTTCCTACTTCGTCCGCATACCTCAATAAACATTCCCGCGACGAATCTCTCGGAGTTTTTTCTACATAGGCTCGGATTTTAAATCATCACGTTAAATTCGCTTCATATGCGATATGAAAATTATTCCAACGAATTTTCTCAAAACCCAGGCCGATTATACCGGGTGGCTTAGGAAATTTCCCGACGGGGAATACGGATTTATCCAAGTAAAATCTCCAAAAATCGACGTCGAACATATAGGGTGGCCCATATGTCCTCGTGGTCAGGAATATTGAATAACTTACATAAATTCTTGCAAATATTTACGTGAATGATACCGGATGACATAGTAACGAAATTTACTTCGTTACAACACCTATCCTGAAAATTTCAAGTCCCTTGGCCTATCCATTACAAATTTATACTTTTCTATGGTTTCTATGGTTCTGGTCATACGAGTTGGACAAAATTCTGCATGTAGCTTGAACACGTCATTCTCCATCTGAGTGCAAAATTTTATCTCGATCGAATTAGTAGTTTCGAAGTAATCAGGAGAACAAAATTTCGAGCGGCCATATTTACGGAACCCCTGGTCGAGTTTTGCCCAATAACGAACTCAACCGCGACTAGGGAATCCAATCCCGCACCAAAACCTCAATCCCGCAAACCCGCGGGATTGAAATAATCAATCCCGCGGATCCGCAAGAATGCAGGATTGTTGAAAATATATACTCAACCTATTAAACATGCTAATAAAAAGGTCTTATGCAATTAAAAACATACTATAGTAGTAGAATAAAAATTTATTTCATATACAGGTCAGGTCACATTGATTTTGGAAATATTTTTGGAGAAAAGATGGCATATCTAAGGTCCCATCTTTCAAATTCGATCTAAGCTTTCTGCAAATATATCCTGCGGCTGAAAACGGTTTTCAAATTCATGTTATGCTTCGTTTGTAAGTGGGTGTGGTAGAACTAGCACAGATTTTAATAATGCTAGGGCATAACTCACATTTAGCTGTGAAACGATCTTCGGATTTTAAGAAATGATTCCAAACTGAACTTGAGCCTTTATTCTCTTTATGAACTACACTGACACTCATTTTAGTGATTATTGGAGTATATTCGACGTAATTAGAAATCTATTTAACGAAATTGTGTTCAGGCACTAGTTGAAAGCTTTGCACTTCCGCACGCACATAAATCGAAAAAAAAACTAACCTGTTAGTTGTTTACTTGAAGCTTTAACTATTTTCAATAGCCCAGCTGTGAGAATAATCACCCTGGGATTTCCCTCGGATTTGGACCAATCAGTAATAATATAACAGATGTCGGTCGGGCCTGATAGAAGTCCGTAATTTATGAGTGGTTTATTGCTTTCTGGGGCGTTTTAAAGACGTTTGTGCTTTTATTCGAATACGGAATTTCAATATTGAATCCCGCAGATCCCGCAAAGAAAATCCGTTAAGTCGGGATGTGAAGTCCAACGCCTGAATATCGATAAGTTCTCTGTTGAGATGCATTGCGAAGTGTGTGCCATTAAGATCAAGTCAAAAAAAACTACCTACTGTGTGTTAAGTGTCTATAGACCTCCGTCAGGTGATATTCCTCTGTTCTTGAAAACATTGGAATATGTTCTCAACTACTGTATTTCTATTTCAGGAATTTTGTTTTTATGTGGTGATCTAAATATTGACTTCCTCTCGGTTAGAGACCCGTGGAAGAAACTTCTTGATGAACTTTTTATTTCTTTTGGTTTATCAGAAGGTTCCTTCGAGCCGACGAGAGTCTTTACAAATAAACACGGAAAAATCTTGTCTAGCAAGGTTGACTATATAGCTACTAATGCGAACAGGGAAAGCATTGCGGTGGCTGTACACGAACCCTTTATTAGTGATCATAAAGCTATCATTCTCGACTATCTTTCCCATGACGAACTTGAGGTGGAAAATGACCTTATAATTTTCAGAAGTATATCGCACTCAAGTTTGAAGAACCTTTCCTCCATGATTTCCAATACTAACTTTCAAGTTTTGTATACCTGCGATTCATTTGACACCAGATTTCAGAGGTTTGTGGACTTGGTAACTTCTTCGGTTGAAGTTACTTGCCCCTTAAGGTCATTGCCTTCTTCTTCTCGGTGTCGGCCGAAATAGATAAATTCCTCCATACTTGAAGAAAGGACCACTTGAAGAATCTTCACTGGGTTTTTAGGAACTTGAAATCCCAAGATGCTTTCATTAATTATAAGAAAGCTAAAACTGCTTACAATAAATTACTGAAGATATCTAAACTTAATTATAATGGAAAAATTCTTTCTGAATAAGCCAATCCCAATAAAACTTTATGGACCCTTGTAAACATGGAATTGGGTACTAAGAACAAAAGTCGTAGTGAAGGTATCACGCTTACAATTAATGAACAGTCTATTTCTGCTCCCGATGAGGTCGCTGACGCATTTGCTAGCTATTTCTCTAATATGGGGGAGCTCGCTTTACGTAGTGAATATGGCAATTCAATTTCGAACTGTTGCACCACCCAAAATTAGTCAACTCTAACTTCTACTTTTTTCCAGTCATTCCCGAGGAAATCGTATCTGTGGTCTCTAGTTTGAAAAATAGTGGTGCGTCTGGATAATATATAATATTTCTTCGAAATTGCTCAAATATATTTCTCCTCTTATTGCGGAGCATTCTCCAAATCTGATTAACATCTCTGTTTCCTCAGGTCAATTTCCTACAGTATTAGAACAGGCAATTATTAAACCAGTTCATAAAAAAGGTAGTGTTGATGTTTTAGAAAATGACCGTCCGATCTCTTTATTGAGTCAGCTATCGAAGGTATTCGAGAAGATTGTTTACCGTCGAATGTATGATTATCTATCTAAATTTTCCATCCTGACTAGTTGTCAACATGGCTTTAGAGCTGGAAGATCCACTCAAAGTGCCTGCTGCGAATTTCTTGAATTTGTTTATTCCTCGTTAGATGATGGGGCGGAAGTTGCGGGAGTATTTTTCGATTTAACTCGCGCATTTGATTGCCTTCAGCCCGGATTTCTTATCGAGAAAATGTATCAAATGGGTTTCCGAGGAGTATTCCTCGATTGGATTCGCAGTTTTCTCTCAAACCGGTCTATTGTGGTTAAGCTTGGCGACTCCCATTCCCGTAGATATTACACTAAATTGGGTGTCCCCCAAGGTTCAGTCTTGGGGCCACTTCTTTTTTTGTTGTTTATCAACGAGCTTCCTCAGTATATTGTAGCTTGCATTGTGGTCCTCTTTGCTGATGATACATCCTTGGCAATTAAGGCTCGTAATCTTGATGAACTGAGAATGATTTGTGAATCACTTATCCGGAACTTCATTGTCTGGTGCCGAGGGAACTCCTTGATTGTGAATTTGGATAAAACCAAGATCATCAAATTTCGGATCAGGGACGGTCTTGATTTCACTGTGAACCTTTCGGACTGCAGCCTCAGATCATCGGAGTGTGTTTGTTTTCTGGGAGTTCGCGTGGACAACAGGTTGAGATGGTCCTTTCACATCGACCACATTTGTGGTAAAATCAGTAAATCCTACTTTGCTATTGCTCGCCTCAAGAGTTCACTATCGTTAGATTCTCTGGTTGGAGTGTATTTTAGCAGCGTGTATAGTCACCTTTGCTACAACGTCGTTCTGTGGGGTTCATCTCCAGAAGTTGGTCGTGTGTTTATTGCACAAAAAAAAATACTTCGACTTATATTCAACCTGAGACCTCAAGACTCATGCCGCCCTATTTTCAAGGAAAATAAAATTCTAACGTTTCCTTCTATATACATATTGAATTGCCTAATTTATGTTCGCCAGAATTTGAAAAAACTTAAAACATGTACAGAGTTTCATAATTATAATACTAGGCATGAGGATACATTATGTATTCCCAAGCACAGAACCTTCACAGGAATGACACTCTTTGACCTGTATTCTTTACAAGAAAATCGGTCGCTGCTCGGGCGCCAATTTGTAACGACGTTTTTTTCTCCGGTTGAGAATAATGCCTTTAACCTGATTTACTAATGAACTCGGGCGCCAATTGCGATGGGTTTTATAAGGTCGCAATACCTTATGACACTTACTGAGTCCAAACTCGGGTAGCTTTTACACAGTTGGATACAGAGTTCGATCCAATCTGAGGCGGTAGCGATTGGCAAGTATCGATTTCTGCTGCCGGCGAGAAGGAGGAGGCTATGGAGGAAGTAAATGAAATTTACCCTGACAATATGTCCAATTTTGTACACTATAATGTCAATCTGGTCTAATTTTCTACAACTATCTGTCTTATACAGGATGAAAGATAATGATAAGGATCGGTCTGACATAGTCCTATGATCAACAAAAAAAAATAATTCCCAGTCTTAAGAGCAAGAAAAAAAATAATTCTCAATATCAAAATATATACAATGTGTTGGCGGCAAGCGGACGAGGAACGAGTGAGGTGAGCAAGCAGCGGATATTATACTACAAGGCGGTAAGCAGGGTGAATGTCGAAAGCAACAGTAAATGCGGTCAAAACGTGGACAAGTGTGAAAACATACAAAATGGTAATTAGATAACAGTTTACAGTCCAGAGTTTCGGCGAGGTGACACCCTAACCTGTGTTCCGCGTTATCGAAATTGGTGATGTTCTGGTTGTAACGCGGCGATGTCTAGACAGTGTCCAAACACCCCTGTCGACAAATAATTCAAGACCAAGTTCAAGTCAGGCTACTGACTCAACTGAATTATTTCTTCGGATTAATTGTTATGAAATCAAAGAAACGGAACTTACAAGTAACGATTATGGAACACAGGTAGAATAATCAACAGTCATAAATGAATTTATATATACAGACTCACGGTTCACCAACTCTGGTGGATTTCTGGACGACACAGTATACACTGCACGGGCTTTGGTGCACTTCGAAGACCACGAAAACGGCTTAGAGTCAATTTCTCAGTTTAAAGTTCGCCACGAACAAATGTCGGTAATTAACACACGCTCAAAGCCATATCGGACGGTTTATTTTCCGAATTATAACTTTCTCGCTCGGTCGGACTTTAGAAAGATCTTTCCAACAGCATTAATCGCAACGGCTTAATCGGAATTTCTAATACCCATTTTCTAACAGTATTAAACTCGGCGCCTAAATCGGAATTTTCTAACACGACTTCCTAACAGTGTTAAAACACGGCCGCTCCATGCGAATTCTTCCTACTTCGTCCGCATACCTCAATAAACATTCCCGCGACGAATCTCTCGGAGTTTTTTCTACATAGGCTCGGATTTTAAATCATCACGTTAAATTCGCTTCATATGCGATATGAAAATTATTCCAACGAATTTTCTCAAAACCCAGGCCGATTATACCGGGTGGCTTAGGAAATTTCCCGACGGGGAATACGGATTTATCCAAGTAAAATCTCCAAAAATCGACGTCGAACATATAGGGTGGCCCATATGTCCTCGTGGTCAGGAATATTGAATAACTTACATAAATTCTTGCAAATATTTACGTGAATGATACCGGATGACATAGTAACGAAATTTACTTCGTTACAACACCTATCCTGAAAATTTCAAGTCCCTTGGCCTATCCATTACAAATTTATACTTTTCTATGGTTTCTATGGTTCTGGTCATACGAGTTGGACAAAATTCTGCATGTAGCTTGAACACGTCATTCTCCATCTGAGTGCAAAATTTTATCTCGATCGAATTAGTAGTTTCGAAGTAATCAGGAGAACAAAATTTCGAGCGGCCATATTTACGGAACCCCTGGTCGAGTTTTGCCCAATAACGAACTCAACCGCGACTAGGGAATCCAATCCCGCACCAAAACCTCAATCCCGCAAACCCGCGGGATTGAAATAATCAATCCCGCGGATCCGCAAGAATGCAGGATTGTTGAAAATATATACTCAACCTATTAAACATGCTAATAAAAAGGTCTTATGCAATTAAAAACATACTATAGTAGTAGAATAAAAATTTATTTCATATACAGGTCAGGTCACATTGATTTTGGAAATATTTTTGGAGAAAAGATGGCATATCTAAGGTCCCATCTTTCAAATTCGATCTAAGCTTTCTGCAAATATATCCTGCGGCTGAAAACGGTTTTCAAATTCATGTTATGCTTCGTTTGTAAGTGGGTGTGGTAGAACTAGCACAGATTTTAATAATGCTAGGGCATAACTCACATTTAGCTGTGAAACGATCTTCGGATTTTAAGAAATGATTCCAAACTGAACTTGAGCCTTTATTCTCTTTATGAACTACACTGACACTCATTTTAGTGATTATTGGAGTATATTCGACGTAATTAGAAATCTATTTAACGAAATTGTGTTCAGGCACTAGTTGAAAGCTTTGCACTTCCGCACGCACATAAATCGAAAAAAAAACTAACCTGTTAGTTGTTTACTTGAAGCTTTAACTATTTTCAATAGCCCAGCTGTGAGAATAATCACCCTGGGATTTCCCTCGGATTTGGACCAATCAGTAATAATATAACAGATGTCGGTCGGGCCTGATAGAAGTCCGTAATTTATGAGTGGTTTATTGCTTTCTGGGGCGTTTTAAAGACGTTTGTGCTTTTATTCGAATACGGAATTTCAATATTGAATCCCGCAGATCCCGCAAAGAAAATCCGTTAAGTCGGGATGTGAAGTCCAACGCCTGAATATCGATAAGTTCTCTGTTGAGATGCATTGCGAAGTGTGTGCCATTAAGATCAAGTCAAAAAAAACTACCTACTGTGTGTTAAGTGTCTATAGACCTCCGTCAGGTGATATTCCTCTGTTCTTGAAAACATTGGAATATGTTCTCAACTACTGTATTTCTATTTCAGGAATTTTGTTTTTATGTGGTGATCTAAATATTGACTTCCTCTCGGTTAGAGACCCGTGGAAGAAACTTCTTGATGAACTTTTTATTTCTTTTGGTTTATCAGAAGGTTCCTTCGAGCCGACGAGAGTCTTTACAAATAAACACGGAAAAATCTTGTCTAGCAAGGTTGACTATATAGCTACTAATGCGAACAGGGAAAGCATTGCGGTGGCTGTACACGAACCCTTTATTAGTGATCATAAAGCTATCATTCTCGACTATCTTTCCCATGACGAACTTGAGGTGGAAAATGACCTTATAATTTTCAGAAGTATATCGCACTCAAGTTTGAAGAACCTTTCCTCCATGATTTCCAATACTAACTTTCAAGTTTTGTATACCTGCGATTCATTTGACACCAGATTTCAGAGGTTTGTGGACTTGGTAACTTCTTCGGTTGAAGTTACTTGCCCCTTAAGGTCATTGCCTTCTTCTTCTCGGTGTCGGCCGAAATAGATAAATTCCTCCATACTTGAAGAAAGGACCACTTGAAGAATCTTCACTGGGTTTTTAGGAACTTGAAATCCCAAGATGCTTTCATTAATTATAAGAAAGCTAAAACTGCTTACAATAAATTACTGAAGATATCTAAACTTAATTATAATGGAAAAATTCTTTCTGAATAAGCCAATCCCAATAAAACTTTATGGACCCTTGTAAACATGGAATTGGGTACTAAGAACAAAAGTCGTAGTGAAGGTATCACGCTTACAATTAATGAACAGTCTATTTCTGCTCCCGATGAGGTCGCTGACGCATTTGCTAGCTATTTCTCTAATATGGGGGAGCTCGCTTTACGTAGTGAATATGGCAATTCAATTTCGAACTGTTGCACCACCCAAAATTAGTCAACTCTAACTTCTACTTTTTTCCAGTCATTCCCGAGGAAATCGTATCTGTGGTCTCTAGTTTGAAAAATAGTGGTGCGTCTGGATAATATATAATATTTCTTCGAAATTGCTCAAATATATTTCTCCTCTTATTGCGGAGCATTCTCCAAATCTGATTAACATCTCTGTTTCCTCAGGTCAATTTCCTACAGTATTAGAACAGGCAATTATTAAACCAGTTCATAAAAAAGGTAGTGTTGATGTTTTAGAAAATGACCGTCCGATCTCTTTATTGAGTCAGCTATCGAAGGTATTCGAGAAGATTGTTTACCGTCGAATGTATGATTATCTATCTAAATTTTCCATCCTGACTAGTTGTCAACATGGCTTTAGAGCTGGAAGATCCACTCAAAGTGCCTGCTGCGAATTTCTTGAATTTGTTTATTCCTCGTTAGATGATGGGGCGGAAGTTGCGGGAGTATTTTTCGATTTAACTCGCGCATTTGATTGCCTTCAGCCCGGATTTCTTATCGAGAAAATGTATCAAATGGGTTTCCGAGGAGTATTCCTCGATTGGATTCGCAGTTTTCTCTCAAACCGGTCTATTGTGGTTAAGCTTGGCGACTCCCATTCCCGTAGATATTACACTAAATTGGGTGTCCCCCAAGGTTCAGTCTTGGGGCCACTTCTTTTTTTGTTGTTTATCAACGAGCTTCCTCAGTATATTGTAGCTTGCATTGTGGTCCTCTTTGCTGATGATACATCCTTGGCAATTAAGGCTCGTAATCTTGATGAACTGAGAATGATTTGTGAATCACTTATCCGGAACTTCATTGTCTGGTGCCGAGGGAACTCCTTGATTGTGAATTTGGATAAAACCAAGATCATCAAATTTCGGATCAGGGACGGTCTTGATTTCACTGTGAACCTTTCGGACTGCAGCCTCAGATCATCGGAGTGTGTTTGTTTTCTGGGAGTTCGCGTGGACAACAGGTTGAGATGGTCCTTTCACATCGACCACATTTGTGGTAAAATCAGTAAATCCTACTTTGCTATTGCTCGCCTCAAGAGTTCACTATCGTTAGATTCTCTGGTTGGAGTGTATTTTAGCAGCGTGTATAGTCACCTTTGCTACAACGTCGTTCTGTGGGGTTCATCTCCAGAAGTTGGTCGTGTGTTTATTGCACAAAAAAAAATACTTCGACTTATATTCAACCTGAGACCTCAAGACTCATGCCGCCCTATTTTCAAGGAAAATAAAATTCTAACGTTTCCTTCTATATACATATTGAATTGCCTAATTTATGTTCGCCAGAATTTGAAAAAACTTAAAACATGTACAGAGTTTCATAATTATAATACTAGGCATGAGGATACATTATGTATTCCCAAGCACAGAACCTTCACAGGAATGAAATTTTATAATCACTTGCCTAAACATTATGAAGGAATTGCTGAAAAGCAATTTAAGAAGGAAGTAAAGTCAATACTGATTGAAAAATGCTTTTATAGTATTCAAGAGTTTTTTGCTAGTCCTATCGTTTAAGTTTTCTTTTTTTACTGCTATTGTCAACTGTGTTATATTGGTACTTTCATTTGTTCGCTTGTATCTGTGTTGTTAAATTTTTTCTTCACGATGACAATTCCTATACATTTGTATGATGTCTCAAAGGAGGAATAAATTGTTATTATTATTATTAATTTCAAGTCCTTAGGCCTTTCCGTTCGAGAGTTATGATTTTCTTTGGTTTCTGTGGTTCTGATTATGCGATCTGGAAAAAATGTAGCTATTATATTATTCTAAATTCAAATACAAAATTTCGTCACGATCAAATCCATAGTTTTGAAAGTATCAAGAGAACCGAAATCCAAACCGCCATATTTACGGAACCCCTTGTCTAGTCGATTGAAACCATTTTCGGCTCAATATTCGAGAAATACAGACATCGTGACGAAATGATATAGCCCTCGTGTAAGTAGTACGAGAGCTCAAAAACAAAATCCTTCTCTATGAAACCTCGTGTAAGTAGAACGAGCGCTCAACAAAGATAGTACATACTCAACTACATCCAAAGATCGAGTTTCCGAAACCAGATGACCTTGGTGAGTTGTGACACCACGTTGGCGCCTAACACATTTATTCACTAACACCTGTAAACAACCGCAGAAATAATCATCAGAAAGGTGCAGACGTTCTCGAATGCAATACGGGAAATAGAAGGAATATTATTAACTAGTAAGCCAGGAGATCCACATAATATGTAGATTCGACTTTTCCGATAGATTCACCTTTTCGGGTAGATTCACATTTTCGAATAGTTCGGTGAATAAATGAAAATAATAATTTTGATTATTGCCAGAAGGGCCAAGAACGGTCCTGTCCTAAAATGTCAATCGAAGGGGGCGGGGCTTAGTTTATCCACGAAATACGTTTCGAAATTTCCTCGAAACCACCGAAAATTCACAAAATTGATTTTGAAATATCGAAAGGAAAGTTATTCAATTATATTCACCAAATATTTTCCTCAAAATCAGTTTATTTCCATACAAAATTCATAATAATTCTCCAACGTCAAATATTTTATTCCAAATTTCAGATTCCTCCATCAATTTTTCATCCACCATGGATTATTTTGTTTCCATAATTCTGAAAATAAGAAAGAAGTATAAAATTAGCATGCTCAACAAAAAGGATATTCTTGAAATTCCATATTTGCTTCGCTCGGTTTGTCGAAGAATGATATTTTTCAACTGGATCAAGACAAAATATCCTTAACCTTCAAAATAGGGGGTGGAATAGTTTCAAGACACTAAATTCAATCTGATTCGAATCATTTGGATACCCCCAAGAAGTTTACTTTTGATTGTTCCATTTTTGCTTTGATCGGTTTGTCGAACAATGATATTTATTCGATTCGATCAAGACAAAACATCCTAAACCTTTAAAATAGGTCCACACTATATTCAATCTGATTCGAATCATTTGGATACCCCCAAGAAGTTTACTTTTGATTGTTCCATTTTTGCTGTGATCGGTTTGTCGAACAATGATATTTATTCGATTCGATCAAGACAAAACATCCTAAACCTTTAAAATAGGTCCACACTATATTCAATCTGATTCGAATCATTTGGATACCCCCAAGAAGTTTACTTTTGATTGTTCCATTTTTGCTGTGATCGGTTTGTCGAACAATGATATTTATTCGATTCGATCAAGACAAAACATCCTAAACCTTTAAAATAGGTCCACACTTTATTCAATCTGATTCGAATCATTTGGATACCCCCAAGAAGTTTACTTTTGATTGTTCCATTTTTGCTGTGATCGGTTTGTCGAACAATGATATTTATTCGATTCGATCAAGACAAAACATCCTAAACCTTTGAAATAGGTCCACACTATATTCAATCTGATTCGAATCATTTGGATACCCCCAAGAAGTTTACTTTTGATTGTTCCATTTTTGCTGTGATCGGTTTGTCGAACAATGATATTTATTCGATTCGATCAAGACAAAACATCCTAAACCTTTAAAATAGGTCCACACTATATTCAATCTGATTCGAATCATTTGGATACCCCCAAGAGTTTACTTTTGATTGTTCCATTTTTGCTGTGATCGGTTTGTCGAACAATGATATTTATTCGATTCGATCAAGACAAAACATCCTAAACCTTTAAAATAGGTCCACACTATATTCAATCTGATTCGAATCATTTGGATACCCCCAAGAAGTTTACTTTCTATTGTTCCATTCTGGCTGGGATCGGTTTGTCGAACAATGATATTTATTCGATTCGATCAAGACAAAACATCCTAAACCTTTAAAATAGGTCCACACTATATTCAATCTGATTCGAATCATTTGGATACCCCAAAGAAGTTTACTTTTGATTGTTCCATTTTTGCTGTGATCGGTTTGTCGAACAATGATATTTATTCGATTCGATCAAGACAAAATATCCTAAACCTTTGAAATAGGTCCACACTATATTCAATCTGATTCGAATCATTTGGATACCCCCAAGAAGTTTACTTTCTATTGTTCCATTCTGGCTGGGATCGGTTTGTCGAACAATGATATTTATTCGATTCGATCAAGACAAAACATCCTAAACCTTTAAAATAGGTCCACACTATATTCAATCTGATTCGAATCATTTGGATACCCCAAAGAAGTTTACTTTTGATTGTTCCATTTTTGCTGTGATCGGTTTGTCGAACAATGATATTTATTCGATTCGATCAAGACAAAACATCCTAAACCTTTAAAATAGGTCCACACTATATTCAATCTGATTCGAATCATTTGGATACCCCCAAGAAGTTTACTTTCTATTGTTCCATTCTGGCTGGGATCGGTTTGTCGAACAATGATATTTATTCGATTCGATCAAGACAAAACATCCTAAACCTTTAAAATAGGTCCACACTATATTCAATCTGATTCGAATCATTTGGATACCCCAAAGAAGTTTACTTTTGATTGTTCCATTTTTGCTGTGATCGGTTTGTCGAACAATGATATTTATTCGATTCGATCAAGACAAAATATCCTAAACCTTTGAAATAGGTCCACACTATATTCAATCTGATTCGAATCATTTGGATACCCCCAAGAAGTTTACTTTTGATTGTTCCATTTTTGCTGTGATCGGTTTGTCGAACAATGATATTTATTCGATTCGATCAAGACAAAACATCCTAAACCTTTAAAATAGGGGGTGGAATAATGTTCAATCTAATATACCTTATGAAGAACCCCTCGAAAGCTATATTCTCAAAATTTCTATTTTCACTTGCTCTGTAGTTGTTTTTCCTCGTGAAATCCTGAAAAATATCCAAAAGTAATGAAACTGTCTCGAAAAAGTTATGAGAACGTTCTTACCTGCTTTTCATCCCTAATTCGTTGTTCTTTCAGATTTTTGTACGAAGATTTGACCTTTTTCCTTCCTTGGAGGTGGGTTATTGATGATAAATAAATTATCCAAAATATTGTCTCACTCAATATACTCTTATAGTGAAAACGGAAAGAGCCTTTCTACTCACTCGCAAACGTTCAATTTCATATGATTCAACTCCTGCTTCTTCAGTTTCATCTCGTTTTGCCCGATTTTCCAGAAAATACGAAGACTTGTTGTGAAAATTTCTACCTATTTCCTTAGTCCAACTGTTTTCTTCATATCTTTTTGAATTTTGTCGTATACTGTCTGGACTTACTTGGAAAAGCTAAAGCAGGACCTATTTATTCGCAACTATTACTTTTGAATTGAAGTCTTGGAGCTCCCAATTTTTTCGTTATTTACTTTACTGGAATTGAAATATGTATTATTACGATGGTTTTAATTACTTACTCACCTAGATTTCTATCTTTCAATATATTGAATTGATCTTATTCGAGAACTTCCATCTCGACATGAATGTAAACAAATCGGCCATTGTATGGAATGTCAACATCGAGGATGATCGAATTAACTTTCGTTTTTATTCGTTTAAATTTTGGGGGTAGCGTTGATTTCTTATCCTATTTCTTCAAATTCATCTAGAAATGATCGAGTTTCGAGGAATATCGACGCCTTGTCAATATACGATTCATTAGATATTTCGCGACAAACGTCACTTAATATCTATGCTCCACGTAAATTAATTCGGGTTTATCGGGGTTGTCAAAAATCGGACTTTTCGAAATCGAGTTCTTGCGCAAACCGGTGGATGGATTTTCGTCGAAATTACTTCAAGGAGACCTCGTGTCCTCGAGACGCCTCGGATCAAAAGCCTATCCAATAGTTCGACGTCAACTTTTGGCGTCTTTTCGAGTTTTCGACCTTTTCCGAATGTTATTTTCGTTCGTTTGGAATTCGAAATAGGCATCTTTTCGTGTACCGTAGGAAAGCCCGTGTCTTCCTCTTGAAAACGCGGGGGCGCTTCGCGCCCCCGGTTTCTTTCTTTTTTTGCAATTTCAAAATTGCTCGAGGCCTTCGGCCTCTCGTTTTAAATAGTTTTTGTCTTAACATTTCTGTGGTTTCGAATAAATAATTTTAGTATATGGATAGGGATCCTGCCACCACCATGTTTCGGTAAAACATTTATAATGGAGAATTGTGAAATATTGTTGCCAGTTCTTTCCCTTTTGCGCTCTTGTATTTCTATGAACAAGGCCATCATCATTTTGCCAAACATCCAACATAGTTTTTTTAATTATGAGCTGAGAATGGTCTCAAACAATTAGGTTGTACTCGTAGATGAAGAATTCGTCATCAGATTCAATTCTGTCGAAAAGTTGATTGCTTTCGTAAGAAAAGGCCTAGATTTTTGAAAATTTCAGGTTCATTCGAGGTTTGAACGCGCCGATTGAATTCGTTAATGGCATAAATCCGCCAAAGGGTTCCGTAAATGAAGCACATATGGAACATCGATAAAATGAGTTATGTTGAAATTCAGCATTTCAATTGTTTCACGTGAAAAGCTCTTCTGATATATTCAATATAATTCGGCAATTTCATCTCTGGAAGAATAAAATGACATTATTTGTCATACTCACAATGAACACTGAAGTCCGGTTTGGTACATATAAACGAGGGGACAAAAGCTACTTCACGTCAGAGCTTTTCTCGATTTTTTCGGATTTTCAACGATAACGAGATAATGAAAATTCGACAACTACTAGGAAACTCTGAAAACATTAATAATTTGAATGAAATAGCCCATATGGGTTGGGAATGAGGTAAATATGATGAACAAGATCTTCTTGCCATTCCACTCGGATAGGTTTTCAAAGATCTTAAGAAAATTATGAACCTAGTTCAATTAATCTGTCCGGTAGTTCATTTTTTCATTCATTCTAGCTAGTGGAACGGATTGAAAGGAAAATTGGATTTACTAACATTCGAGAATAGGGTAGGTTCAATTTGGAATTTGTCAAAATCTGACATCTCGAATTTCGGATGAAAATATCTTAAATACACGTTATTTTCAGGTGGACACTTACCGATAATTTCCTGGATGGATGACCGCTCTGGTGATGCGCTCAAACAAGCGCTCTTTCTCAAGTTTTGTACAGCATAGTTGAAGATGGGAAATAAATATAAAATATTATAGACTATTATTGAAATTTGAAAAATAAATTTCTTGGACATCTAACCTGAACGATGTATCGAAACACACTCAATGTTGCATACTATCTTATTTAAGAAATAATAATATTGAGGAAAGAAATGCATATGGCGATAACTAACAAAATGCCGAGGTGCACATGGAACGAACTGGCCGTGCAGACTGCAGACAGACGGTACCGTACATGTGTGAATGTGCATCTCCATTGCGCTAGGCGAACACTGTTCGAGCTAGGGAAGCGTAAACTGTGAACTGATTCAACTTTTTGTAGCGGCTGCGACTAGGACCAAGTGCGTATCGCCTGCGACTGGAAAGCTCGCTAGATCTGAGTAGAAACAAGAATCTTAAGGCACGCGCTGAATTGCAAATTCTGGCACTTCAAATCGCAAGTGGCATGGCCACTAACTGACAGAAAGAAAACTCTTATCAGAAGTGATCGAACAGGCATTGTCATAACAATAGACACACATAGACCATAGTGTCCTATCCGTATATATTGAAGAAAGTAAAAGACACTATATGAGAGGGAAAAATTAAGAATTCTAGGGGGTTGTAATTGGAAATATGACCTCAAGTATTTATGCAAAGCCTTTGTCTTTCATAGTCGAACTACAACCACTAGGCGACTAACTACAATTAGATTGAATTAAAAATGCAAAAACAAAAAAACCACAATTTATGTGGTATAAATAAACAATTACTCACCTTAAAAGTAATGTTTAGAGATGTTTGAAATATTGAAAAACAAAAAAACCCAACGACGACTATAATATCACGTTCCCTATCAAGAAGTAACAATAACAACAAAACGGTTTGTTCGCAGTGGGCAGAGTAGCTGCCATGTTAATGGCTTTGCCAATCAGAGCATGTTTCCAATATTTGGGCAAAACATCACAGCTGGGCAGTATTCATTCGATGAGCTAATGCAAGGGTGTGGTGGAAGGTTGTCCTTGAGTTCGATGCAATACCTCATCCCAAAGTGTCACTGTCCTTTAAGTACTTCCCCCATCTGGTTTGAGATTGTCTTTTTCTGTATTTTCCTGAAGAAATAGTTCATTTGTTTGAGTTGAATGGAAATTTCTCTACTTGTGAACCATTCGAATATGTATATAATATGAATAATTTCCATCTAAACTGAGCACAAGAATATTTATTTCCGTATTTGACAAAAAACTCTTAGTTTAAATGCTTACTTGTTGTTGTAATCAGCCTGCCAATTTGTACAAATATACTGTGTACTACTTGTGCAGACATATCGATGTTTTCTATCAAACACGATTTTGATACTCAATCGTACTGGTATTTTCAGTACTAAATGAGAAGGGTTTCACCCCACTGCTAGAAAGAGATTGGATAAAGATTCTCGAAAAACTTCGGAATATAATGAAAATCCCAAAGGGTCAAATGAGTAAGGTTGTAGAGAAAGAAAAATATATTTTTCGAGAGGAAAAAACTAGAAACGAGTTCTTGAAAATGAGAAGAAAAAACTAAAAACAAATTCTTCGAAATGAGAGGAAAAAACTGAAAACAAATTCTTAAAAATGAACTAAAAACAAATTCTCAAAAATTAACTGAAAACAAATTCTTAAAAATAAACAGAAATACTCTGAACCAATACAAATATAGTGAACAAAAGAAATATTCTAAAAAAAACAAAAATATTTTGGTTGAAGGAAAAAATAAAGACAAAATTCTTAACTTTATACTCATACTCGATATGAGTTGTTCGATATACATATATCACAGCTTGGAATATGAGATCAATAAAGAAACTTACGTTCCTTCTCATAAAAAATATCACATAAAATATATCACAGTTCGACTTTGAATATGAGATCAATAAATAAACATCACGTTCCTTCTCATTATGACTGATATTAATTGTACCATACCTTACGAGAAGAAGTTGAAGGGTTGTTAGGTATAAAATATGCACGCCGGACTGATTCAGTAATATTGAAGTAGAAACTATACGAAATTCTCATGAACTATCAAATATATCAAAAAAAAAATTCAAAAACTGCTTCAATGTTCTCCCAAAAAAATATGCTGATGATATTATCTGTTTTTCGAGGTGTTTTCGATTTATATTCAAGTCAAGTATGATTGAGAATTCGGAGTTTTCGAAATAATTCCTTCTATTTCCTGAAAAACAATTCTTCGTTTCAGAATATGATTCATTATGGGATAGATACATTTTCTGTATTGTTTCATGAACAGTGTGCGGCAAAGCATTAAAAACAATGCTAAATTCATAATGATGCCATGCTAAAATAAATTCGATATCCAACAGGCTAATTGTCTTTTCTGAAAAGATGACCTTGAAAAAAATGTTCTACGAATTTTTAAACCATATGCTATATCACAGATCCGCTCATTCTGATTTGAACTTCAAGTTACCAATCAAGAACAAACAGCTCCTGAAGAAGCTTATATCTATCTGGACATCCAATTCTGAGAATGTGCCACAGCAGCCCTCAATGAAAGCCAAGAACACGACAAAAATGCAACGTTGCAAAGGCGCCAATGAAATCAACTGACTTGGGAATGACCCATAACCACGATACATAAACGTGTTCATAACAAAATTGTAGTTCATTGCGGTTGATACGTGTTGAGATATATTATTGTAAATGGCATCTTTTGTTACGGATCACCTTCTTATCTGTAATTAAATAGGCGTTGAGCTTTCTCGTTATAACAATCTCGTTATTGCAATATAACAATGAAGTTAATTTTGGCAAAATAAATCTATGAATGAATCATAGGCCTCATGAAGGACATATCTACGAACGAAAATTTTAATAAACTGCGACAATTGGAAATCGTGACTGACTAACTACACCAAATCGCCAGCAAAAAAATTTATACCATCATCCCAATCGCCTGTGGGATCTGTTAAAGACAGAAGCTCTTCTCAAAGAGGAAAAACCACCAATACTAGAAATGCAAGAAGAAGATCGACCTCTAGGTCAAGGCTGCTCCAAGGAGCTAGACCACAAACATCCCTCATGGATAGACTTCAGTACGTAGATTAGGATAGGCGATCTATTGTGCAACACAACACCTCATCATCCTATTAGTAACATCAAATTTATTAGTTAGTACAAGCGTGAACAGATAGTCCAATTAAGATATAAAGGATAAAACTTAGGAAAACTAACTATCTAGGAAAGGATGAATAAGGAGAGGACAGAGCACATGAGTGATCTAGTTGTATTCCATATTCCATTAGATTATGTCTTTCATTTTGTATTTCTAGTGAACGTCTTGTAATGAACATAACATTTTTAAACCATAATTGGAAATGATTCATCAACGAGTTCAAAGCCGTACTACGGATATGTAAAGTACAGTATTCCAAAACAAAATACACTATCTACAATATCAAATAACAACGAGAAAAAACCTAAAACACATGATTCCACGTCTCACACGTTGGCGTATTATACAGGGTGAATCCTGATGAACTGTACATACTTCACACTGTGGTAGAGGACACTTGGGCGGTTCCAAAAATACCCCACATGATGGGTCTCACACCATTCGTTCGCCTGATACAGGGCGATTTACAGTTTTCGGCCATATTTTCAAAATGCTCCATTGGACAAATGGAATCATGACAAATTCATGAAATTCGGTATACAGGAGGACCACAAGGATATATGTATACAGCTGAGGTGAGAAGTTCACAATTTCCAGAACCGGACTTGAATTATCGAATAATTTCAGAAATCATGATGAAAATCACCATATATACAGGTAATAGTAAATGAAAGTACGTTAACCTGCGGTGAAGCTACTATAGACGAGTCCAAAAAACCTATATATGATAGGTCTGATCAACTCCATAGCCGAGATACAGGGTGATTTATGTATTCGCCAATATTTTCAATTGCTTATAACATTTGAACCATCTAGTATCAATAGATATTTGAAACGTAAAACACATTTCCATGGGTAAAACGATTCATTTTGAGCTAATCGAAAAATCCAGGTCCGTATTAGAAAAATATGGGACTTTTTGCAAGCTGTGATTCAACACCCTGTATGAAGGAATATTGAAATTTGATTGGAATATTTGGGAAGAGCAGATTATTTTCGATGGGGATCAGTGAATTTCAGTGTCCCGCACGACATTTGACTAATCAAAATTCTTGTCCAAAGATTTAATTCGATAGTGAAATTCCACTTCTTCACAAAAAGACGTAGATTGAGATTGAATTCGAAAAATTGTATGTTTTTTTATTCTAATGAATAATTTCGAGAATTTTTCAGAAAAATAAGAATTTTGAATAATTAATTCGAAAATGAAATTGAAGAAATATATGAACAAATGAGTAAACAAGTAAAACATTTGAAAGAAATCATAGAAGTTGCTCAAAAGTATCACCGTCTTGCTCGATGCACATTCTTGCTCATTTCAAATTATGTTTTCTAGCATGTTTGGTCATTACTGGATAATTACGGATCTTATGCAGGCAACTTCGATACGTTGTAGGAGAATATCCTCAAATTCAATCTCATACGCATATACTAAAGATTTCAAATATCTCCAAACGAAATAATCGATAGGATTGAAATCTGATGATTCAGAGGGCCATGTATGCTGTCCACCTCTGCCTATCCACATATTTGGAAAGTTCTGAAGGCCGATTTACATCAGACGAGCGATTGTTCATTCTAACACCACTCTATCAAATTCTTCTAGTTCAAACAGACGTGGAACATTCTTTCGTCATTCTATCAGTGTTCTAAAAGATTCTATAGATAAATAACATTTTGAGAATGCTTGATCGCTTAATGTGAACGGCACTAGAGCGCATGATCAGTTCCTTAGTGTTCAAGGTGGGTTTAAACCAAACGAACAAAGAGCAAGAGCTAGAACAAGAACATTCTTCGTTGATCTGATAGTGTGAACGAAAGCTTCTTTTCAGCGTTTACACCAAAATATCTGCGAGCAAAAACGAGAACAAAGAGCTAGAACACTAGAACGCTTTGAAGAGACCGCTCCGGGAAGCGAGCGCGTCTGAACACGAAAGAACGCTCTAAGGAACTGATCATGCGCCGTTTACATTAAGCGATCGAGCATTCTTGAAATGTTCTATAGAATCTTTTAGAACACTGATAGAATGACAAAAGAATGTTCCACGTCTGTTTAAACAAGAAGAATTTGATAGAGGGGTTAGAATGAGCATTAGCTCGTTTGATGTAAATCGGCCTAAAGACGCGCTCGCTTCCCGGAGCGGTTTCTTCAAAGCGTTCTAGTGTTCTAGCTCTCAGTTCTCGTTTTTGCTCGCAGATATTTTGGTGTAAACACTGAAAACGAGCTTTCGTTCACACTAAAAGATCAACAAAGAATGTTCTTGTTCTAGCTCTTGCTCTTTGTTTGTTTGGTTTAAACTCACTTTGATACAAAACGTTCCTGACAATAACTCTAAAATAAGGTAAAGCCTATCATGCTGGAAATACATGCCTGCAATGTTCGTACCGCCAAGTGTACAGGCAGGCACATGAAATCCCAGTACAAATTTGTAATTAACGTGTGGTGTGGAGTTCATAATAATCGATTGATTGTTCCTCGAATTCTGCCAAGAAGGCTTACGGATTATATTTATTCGGATTTCCTTCAAAATCATCTGCCTGTACTTCTCGACGGTACGAACATTGCAGGAAAGTATTTCCAGCATGATGGCCCTCCGACTTATTTAAGAGTTATTGTAAGGAACTTTTTGTATCAGAACTTTACGTATCAGAACTTTACAAATATGTGGATAGGCAGAGGTGGACCGCATGTATGGTCCCTTAGATCACCAGATTTGCTTTATTGATCATTCCGTATGGGGATATTTAATTGAATTCAGTAAATGCGTCTGAGATTGGTAGTGAAGATATTCTCCTACAACGTATCGAAGTTGCCTGCAATAAGATCCCTAATGATATTGAAATAACCAAAAAGGCTATTAGACATAGTTTGAAAAGATCAAGGATGTGCATCGAGCAAAACGTTGGCACTTTTAAGCAACTTTCATGATTTCTTTCAAATGTTTTGATTGTTTACTTATTTGCTTATAAATTTCTTCAATTATAATGAATTAATCAAAATTCATACTTTTCTGAAAAATTCTTGAAATTATTCATTAAAATATGAAGAAAAAATAAAAATTTTCCATCGGTCCTACAGACCATTTGTTGAATTCAATCCCAATGTATGACATTTTTGTGAAGGCAGTGGAATTTTACCATCGAATTGAATCGTTGGACTAAAATTTGGATGGGACAAATGTCGTGCGGACACTTACATTCACTGATCCCCATCAAAAATTTTCTGCTCTTTCCGAATATTCTGCTTATCAAATTTCAATATTACTTCAGACGTTGAATCCCAGCTTGCGAAAAGTCCCAAATTTTTCTGATACGGACCTGGATTTTTTGATTAGTTCAAAGATGAATCGTTTAACCCATAGATGTGTGTTTTACGTTCCAAATATCAATTGATACTGGATGGTTCAAAAGTTATGAGTAATTGAAGATATCGGCGAATACATAAATCACCTTGTATCTTGGTCACGAAGTTGATTAGACCTATCACACATAGATTTTTTGGACTATTCTAGGGTAGCCCTACCGCAGGTTAATGTATGTATTACATTAACCAATGTACCCTGTACAGAAAGCTTGAAAATTTGATCAAACTGAACTATATGTCCTTCAATTTGAACTCATAAAATCTCGTGGCATACCCACAAATTCTGAGGGAAAAAATCCCGAGTACTGGCACTCGGAGTCTAATATACAGGGTGTTTGCAAATTAGACGTGAACCTTGGAGGACGTGTTAGTATGACTCATTTGCGCCATATTTATTGATAACCGAAAATACGCAGTTCCGAGATATTTGAGTTTTTTGAGAAACTCCTCACCTCATTTCTGTTTTCGTCCATTTTTTCTACGTTGACCAAATTTGATTATAATTTTGGATTATTTTCATCAGAAAAGAATATGATATGTATGAAAAAAGCAGAACTATCCTTTGTTAGATGTTGATAAAGAATAAGTATGATTTGAAAGTTGGTATATGAAGAAAATAAAAATCAATCTCTCATATTTGCATGCAATTTTCGAATTACACAATTTATGTATGAGAAAATTGTTTTGAAAATTTGCCAAATTCCTTCTTCATTCCCTGAAAAAGTTTTCGTTAGAATGCAGTCACCAGTTTCGTTTCAGCAGATTTTTATATCAACAACCTTTTGAATGTCCGGCATAAAAAATAGTGATTTTGCGTTAATGTTTGAATGGGAGCAATAGCTAATCTTTTGATAGGTCCTTACTATCTACCTGATAATTTAAACGGAGAAAATTATGAAGAATTTTTTAGAACAAATATGGACAGCTTTTATACGAGGTTCCCTTGATTGACAGGCGTGAAATAATTTTCCAACAGGATGGGTGTCCCGCCCACTATAGGCTGAACGTTCGTATGTTCTTGAACGAATTGTTTCCTGTAGGGTGGATAGGTGGGGGAGGAGCTATTTCGTGACCAGCGAAAGGTCCGGATCTAACACCGTTAGATTTTCATGTTTGGGGCAGTTTGAAAAAATAAGAAAGGAAAATACTTAATACATACATGTGCACAACTTGTGAGGAGAATAGACTGAGCAGGAGAAGATTGAGAGTGAATTTTAGGACTAAAGAAATTAGAAAGAGGGCACGTCCTTGTATGAGGAATGATGGAGGACATTTCGAACATGATTTATGAATGAATTTTCTAATGGAATTTGAAGTTTAATTGCAATAAAAAAATATTTAATTCGTTACTTTTCTTTCTTGGCTAATATCCCCTTTCAAATAAAAATCTGCTGAAACCAAACTGGTGACTGCATTCTAACGAAAACTTTTATAGGGAATAATGAAGGAATTTTGCAAGTTTTTGAAATACATAAATTGTGGAATTAGAAAGTTGCAGGCAAATTGATATTAGAAATCGATATTTATTTTCTTCATATACCAACTTCCAAATCATACTTATTCTTTTTCAACATCGAATACAGGATAGTTTTGCTTTTTCCATACATATCATATCCTTTTTTAATGAAAATAATCCAAAATTATAATCAAATTTGGTCAACGTAGAAAAACAGGACGAAAAATGAAGTGAGGTGAGAAATCTTTTAAAAATCACAAGAACTCAAATAACTCTTAAACGGTTGATTATTGGTTGACAATAAATATGGCTCGAACGACAGCAAATAATTCATACTTACACGTCCTCCAAGGTTTACGTCTAATTTGGAAACACCCTTTATACAGGCTGTCCCGGCACTACGTGACTCTTTCTCAGGTGTGAATGAAATATATAAAGACGAGTCAGGAATGCTAATATTTTTTTTACGACGTCCCCCTGTGGAGATATGTACCTCCAAATGGTACTCCCATAATTCAGTTTTTCTGTAATAATTTCTGAACGACTCAACATATTCAGTTAATTTTTCGAATTTGAGTCGATACAAATATCAGTAATGATTTTTTTTTATCGCCTCCAGGTCGCCAAGAAAGGACGCTGGTCTTTCCGAACCGCTGCACGCGACGATTTACGCGGAGCCACCGCCGTAAACTTCCGAAATATGTGTTCGGGGAACTACGGGCACGGTTCTGAACGTCGCACGCGACGGTTGAGAAATACCTTGCACGTGGTTTCCCGAACATATAATTCGGAAATTGACGGGGGCGGCTCCGCGTAGGTCATCCGTCGCGTTTCGGGGAGACCAGCGCCTAACACTTAATGGTCAGAAACTTTTTTTTGGTTGAAGATATTGAAGATCCTATATTTATTTATTTTATCATTATTTCTGCAAAAAAAAAGATATACCGGTGCAACATCGAAAAAATAAACCGTTTCCAAGTTACAAGCATTTTCATGATTGAATATCCAAATATTTTTTCAACAATATAGGTATGGAAGTTTCAGATGAACGAACAAGCATAGAGAGAAGTTATTAGTATCCATAGCAACAATAGATAGCGGCAATATTTATGAAAGAATATTTGGATATTCAATCATGAAAATGCTTGTATCTCGAAAACTGTATTTTTTCGATGTTGCAGGGGTATACCTTTTTTTTGCAGAATTAATGATAAAATACATGCATAAATGTAAGAATTTCACCGATATCTTCAACCAAAAAAAAGTTTCTGACCATTAAGTGCTAGGGTCAGTCTGTTCTTGGAAATCTGAAAGACTTATGAAGGTGTTGGAAATAAATCATTACTGATATATATCGACTCAAATTCAAAAAATTAGCAGGATCAGTCGTTCGGAAGTTATTACAAAAAAACTGAATTATAGAAGTACCATTTGAAGGCACATATCTTCGTAGGGGGACGTCGTAGGCAAAAAATTTAGAGCATTCCTGCCTCGCCTTCATATACCTTATCCACACCTGCGAGTCACGTAGAGCCGGGACACCCTGTATATGCATATAGGGCGGTTTTGGTTTTGTGGATATTAGATGATATTAATCTGAAATAAGAGTCCGAAATTGTCTATTGCAATTTTCCTAATTAAAATTATTCAAAACTGATTTTATCCTGTGGTTAACAATATTTCATTTAATTCTGTACAAATTTTCTTTCGAAATAAAGCCATTAAAAAAATTCACTAACCGAGTGCCAGTACTCGATTTTTTTTTCCTCTGAATTTGTGGGTTTGCCATGAGATTTTATGAATTCATATCGGTATGAAGTTTAGTTTGAATAAGCATGACTAAAATGAAAACGTCGACTATCGATACGAGATTACCCCAGGTGAGTCGAGTAGAATACTCAGAATCTCATACTAACTGAGCAATCAGTCAGCCTCACGAAATCTCGAGGGAGGCAAATATTCGACTGAAATAAATGTGAAAACCAATTATCAGAGAAAAATTGAACCATCCTACTTCTATAAAGACACCTACAACATACGAACTATGAGGACTCAAGACTCTTGATGAATTGGAGCAAAAACTAACCAACATGAAATGGGACATACTTGGCCTCTGCGAAACTTGCTTGATAGGACAGAAATGCATAACCTAAACATCAGGTCAAACCCTATTTCAGAAAAACTCTGAGAATCACATAGGTGGAATAACACTCCTGATGAACAAAAGATTCCCCTACGAAATAACAAAATACTGTGCAATATCTACCAGGTGGTGAAACTCATCAAAAGAGATCATTTCGCCGGAAGTTCATGATATAAAATATTCAAATAAGTGCAAAAATCTTCGACATCAAGATGTTACGACGACTGTGTTAGAAGATCTGACATGAATCGCGTTGTCATATGCATTACTGCAAGAATATTGAGCTAGATTTTATCGCAAGGTTGCATATTCTCTTTCAACTTTCATTGGAAGATTTTCCGTAACGGTATAATTCTTGAAGCTCAAACTAAGGATAGGAAAAATGACTGATTGAAAAGGTCCCTTAAAAAAACTCTGCCCTAGTGAATATTTTATCTAAATGATTTTTGGAATTTTGACTTATTTCGATGAGTTCTTGCACCTATCGAAAAAAGCCTCAACGGTACACATTAAAATTGCTCTGAGCAAAAGATACAGCCTACAGCTCATGCACGGATATGCGCCAACCGGAAATTCCGAAGAAGAAGAAGCTGAAACCCTATATGATGATTTGACGACAGCGAAGAAGGAAAGAGAGGGCACAGTACGTCACAATTACCGGAGATCTTAACGCGAAAATAGGAAGGAAAGAACAGGGAGACACACATTACATTGGCCACTTCGAACTGGCGACATAATTGAGGGAAGAGAGATGCTATATAGCTATATAAACAGCGAAAACCTATTTTGCCTCAACACCTTCTTCAAAAAACCCAAACAGCGTAAATGGACCTGAACCAGCCCAGATAAAGCAACTAGAAATGAAATAGACTATATTATCTCCAATAATAACAACATATGCACCGTGCGCACCGTGTCGATACTGAACAAATTTCATACCGGAAGCGACCACAGGTTACTACGAGCAAGGATCAAGATAAACATAAGAACAGAACGCAAAAAACTATTCAAGCGAGAACTTTGAGCAAAAACAAAGCCAATGCCAAAATGCACCAGAAACATTACTACCACCAGTAGCAGTTGAATGAATGAAATAGCCAATAAAATAACAGAGACCATAAATACATCGGTTGAAAAAGCCTGCTCAAAATCTAAAATAACAAAAATCTAACCAAATACCTTGAAAATTCTCAAAAAGAGACGAGACCTGACAGATCGAACAACAGATAGTTTCAAAGCTCTAAACAAGTCACTAGAAGACGAAATAAGAAAAGACAATTTAAACTAAATCAACATCCAGATAAAGGATATGCAATAGAGGAAAACTGCAACATGAAGGTACTACAAGCAAAAAACTCAAGAGGAAGAACAAAGATAATAAAAATAAAAAACGAGAAAACGTGACGGTCCAAGACAGGAAAGGAATAAGCAAGGCCATAGAAGAGTTCTTCACCAAGCTTTACTCGACATACACACAACGACAACAGCTAACCGAAAGAAGTTTACTTAACATCTGCTCAGAGGAAATGCCAGAAATAAAGAACTCAGAAATAGGAACGGCACTCAACCAATTGAAATATAATAAATGTGCAAGGGAGGACAAAATTACAGTAAAGATGTTGAAAATTGGAGGCGAAAAAATAGAAGAAATATTAAGGATCCTATTCGATAAAATAATCGAAGAAGGAAAAATTCGACAAGGAAAACTACCGACCGATATCTATAACATCAAACCCCTACAAGCTCTTGACCAAGATTATAACTAACCGCATCACAACTCGACTTCTACCAACCTGTTGAACTCGGATTCAGAAAACATTTTGGCACCACATATCACCTACACACAATGCGAACATAAATAGAGAAGTGCACAGAGTATAACGTTCCGCTTCATGTGGCTTTTGTAGATTTTCATAAAGCATTCGAATCCATCGAAACGTGGACAGTGAGAGAATCATTAGGAAACTCCAGAATCGATTCAAGATACACCAATATCTTTAGGAACATATACGAAAATGCGAGCATACAAATAAAACAGGACTACAAGACAAAAACAAACCCCATTAAACTGCAAAGGGAAGTGAGACAAGGCGACAATATCTTGCCCAAACTATGTACCCTTGTGTTAGAAGATATTTTTAAGAAACTAAAGTGGGACATCAAGGGTATAAACATCGACGGAGTATATTTAAGATTTGCTGACAACATAATCTTAATAGCAAATAATATTGAAGAAATAAACGAAATGCTACAATAACTGAATGAAGAAGAACTGTAGGCCTTAACATGCATTATAACAAAACCAAAATAATGAGCCAGGAACAGACAAATGTAACGATACACATCGACAGGTAGAAAACGTCGAACACCATGTATACTTGGGTCACGACACCAGACTGGAAAAAACACGCCTGTATGCGGGACTAAAAAGAAGAACGCAACTAACATGGGCCGCTTTTGGCAGACTTGCATACTTCCTGAAGAATAATTCTATCCCCATAAACCTCAAAATGAAAGTATACGACACCTGCATCCTGCATACTTCCAGTGTGTACCTACGGATTAGAGACCATGTCCCTCACGTAAAATTCTATTGAAAAATTGGAAACAACCCAGAGGGCAATGGAGCGAAATATGCCCGGAATATCAATAAGAGGTAGAAACAAAGATAAGACGTAGAACGAAGCTCTGAGATATCGTGGAGGAGATTGCAAAGAGGAAGTGGAGATGGGCTGGCCACGTAGCCAGATACTCCGACAATAGATGGACACGAAGAATCATAGAATGGAGACCAAGAGAGACAAAAAAGAGCATGGGTAGACTTCAGAAGAGATGGGTAGACGACACAAGAGCAATAGCGGGCAAACAGTGGATGAGATTGGCGAGAGATAGAGAAAAATGGAAATAATTGGGAAAGGTCTACTTGCAGGAACAGATGGATAACGGTTGAGGAAGAAGAAGAAGATAAACAGGCATATGAAATTTTCAAATTTTCTATATACAGGCTGATTTTCATCATGATTTCGGAAAATATTCGATAACTTAAGTCCGGTCCTGGAAATTGGGAACTTCTTACCTCAGCTGTATGTATCTCCTTGTGGTCCTCCTGTATACCAAATTTCATGAACTTGTGATGAGTCATTTGTCATATGAAGCATTCTGAAAATATGGCCGAAAACTGTAAATCGCCCTGTAGGAGGCGAACGAATGGTGTGAGACCCATCATGTGGAATATTTTCGGCACCGGCTGAGTGTCCTCTACCACTGTGTGAAGTATGTACAGTTCATCAGGATTCACCATGTATAATATTATGCTAACGTGTGAGAAGTGGAATCGTGTGGTTTAGGTTTTTTCTCGCTGTTATTTGATATTGCAAATAGTGTATTTTGTTTGGGAGAACTGCACTTTACATATCCGTAGTACATAGGCTTTGAAGTTGTTGATGAATCATTTCCAATTATGGTTTAAAAATGCACTGAACTGATCATGCCCGAGAGGTCTGTTGTATTCGATCGGTCATTCTGCGACGTTACAATTCTTTTCGTATTCCTGGCTTTTATCGAAGAAGGCTGTGGTTGCAGTCAAGCTTCAGGGAACAGATTCATACCACCTATTGCAATACCTACTAACTTTTTATCGCCGAATAAAGGCTTCGGCACATCGAAAGCGTATATACTTTGTAACCTGTGATGTTGCGTCATCGCAGGCAACCCGACGGCGAACCACCACCGTGCTGCGGTCTACCAGTTGATTTCACGGTGCGTAGTAGATGTAGAGATCGCAGTTGGCGTAGAAAATTAATCAACCAAAGGAAAAACTTGTGCGGGAATACACTTGCCTATATGAAAGCGGACTCAGCTCATTTCACCGCGGAGAGTTTGCCTTCTTGAGCTTCTTGAGTGAAACCAGATCTAAGAATGCTCTCAGCATGGTGTGCTGACATAAATGCATCAAAATCACTATGTATCGTTTTTCGATACAGTATAGACATAAAACGAAAGTTGGTTTTATAAAGGACGTTCCTTTCGCAGTCGCATGTAACAGGCACGCAATGGAGAACTATATCTATCTGAGTATATTTATGTGAGCCTTCGGTATCCACGTAGACATGAGGCAAAAATATCTCGTTCTCTATTGGGGCACGAGGCTCCGGGGCCTTGACCAGGAAGAAGAAAAATCACGAACGAATATTTTTAGCAATACTACCCGACACTACGTCTGAAGAAATGTTCTTCCAATTCAAAATACAGATGAAAACAAATATAATTATTATCTTTTCCTATCTTAAAAACGTTCTGACCGGATTTTCGCTACGACAGTTCATTTGTATTGCTGCATTACATGTCACCCCTCCAAGATTATGACCATTATGGTACCTATATGCGGTTCGAATTGACCCAAGACCCAGAGAATGAAAACAAAAATATAAACTATTCCCAAGTTTCAATTGATTTTGGTGGAGTAATTGCCGAATTTCCTTCGGTAAATCGAGGAAAATTTTTCTGATGAGATAATTGTTATCCCCCTGATGTTCGTCTTTCCTAGGCTCAAATATTCTGAATAGATTGTTCGTAGTGGGTCTCCAGATTGTATAGTAGCTGGAAATTTTTCGTGATGGATGACAGACAAGAAATTTCTAGTTTTCATGGATCATTTTATCAGAAATGCTAAACCCACTGAGGAGTAGGCAGTTATCTTGCTGCTAGATAGTCATTACTCACATGTGAATATTGGAGTTGTAGAAAAAGCTAGGTGAAATTATGTTGTTTCGTTGTCATTTCCACCTCTCTACTACCCTAATTTCCACCCCCTGGATGTTGTGGTCTATGGCCTTTTTTAGAACTATTTAACCGAGCGCAGAGAGCATGGATACATAGTAATCCAGGAAGAAAGAATGACCATTTACGATATCCAAAGTGTATTGAAAACTTAACTACTGCAATCTTCAAAGCTTCTGGTGTATGTCCCTCAAAGGAAGATATTTTCAAAGAAAGCGACTTTGCACCATCTTATGTCACTGATCGTCCTAATTTGGAAAAAGAATTGGAAACACGTGCGAGTGTAGATGTAAATTTAATGTTGGATCGTGAGAATCCAGAAATATTAGATACTGCTCTTAAGCTTGACATTAGTAGGTACATACCACTAAAATTGAAAATCAACTTGAATGGCGGTTTTTCACCAGCGAAGATTAGATCTTTTCTTACCTTCTTACCTGCACGAAAAAAAATTCAACGAACCGGCGCAAAAAAAAATCACATATTCTGATTTTTTTTTAAATTATTTGTTCCTGTATCATTGTCAATGCTTCTTTACGTGAGGGAATTCAGTGTCCCGCTCATCAATGATGGTTCGAGTGAAAGTTAATTGTATGCAGAATGAATCTTGGGCTAACAAAAGAGTGTTCAACAAAAATTTTCATGAAAAAAAAACGAATTGATACGTTCAATTACGAATTAACTAGTATGTTTTATGTTCGATTTTCGAAAACGAGGAACACAGGTTGAATGATTTGAATCACGTCGAATTGAGGAGGAAGAAATATGAAAATTCTGTAGCTCATAAGAATGCTTGTGCATGGATTTCAATGTTCAAGGCGAAGTGGATAACTTTTGAACATGCAAATAGTGCATATTTTCGAAAATAGGAGATATCACAAAGTCGTAAATTTGATTCATGTGCTTGTTTTCAAATATGTTTATGAAATATAATGCATAGTCTTTGCGCGCTTTTATGTGTAATACAATCGGAGAAACAACCAATACAGGTCAGTATTATACTGAATGGAGTTGAATTTTCGAATGCCTGATCTGCAGATTCTGATTATCATTCATGATAGTTATCTAAAAATGTTTCTGATGAATTAATTTCGGTTTGTCAAATAAAGTTATTGAATCATTTACAGCCATCTCGAAGCCCAACGCCGCTGCCTTCCAAAAAAACAACCGAGAAAGGTCAGTAATATACTGAATGAAATTGAATTTTCGAATGCCTGATCTGCAGATTCTGATTATCGTTCATGATAGTTATCTAAAAATGTATTCGATGAATTAATTTCGGTTTATCAAATGAAGTTATTGAATCATTCACAGCCATCTAGAAGCCCAACGCCGCCGCCTTCCAAAAAAACAACCGAGAAAGGTCAGTAATATACTGAATGAAATTGAATTTTCGAATGCCTGATCTGCAGATTCTGATTATCATTCATGATAGTTATCTAAAAATGTTTCTGATGAATTAATTTCGGTTTGTCAAATAAAGTTATTGAATCATTTACAGCCATCTAGAAGCCCAACGCCGCGGCCTTCCAAAAAAACAACCGAGAAAGGTCAGTAATATACTGAATGAAATTGAATTTTCGAATGCCTGATCTGCAGATTCTGATTATCGTTCATGATAGTTATCTAAAAATGTATTCGATGAATTAATTTCGGTTTATCAAATGAAGTTATTGAATCATTTACAGCCATCTAGAAGCCCAACGCCGCCGCCTTCCAAAAAAACAACCGAGAAAGGTCAGTAATATACTGAATGAAATTGAATTTTCGAATGCCTGATCTGCAGATTCTGATTATCATTCATGATAGTTATCTAAAAATGTTTTTGATGAATTGATTTCGGTTTGTCGAATAAAGTTATTAAATCATTTGCAGGTATCTGTAGCTCATAAGAATGCTTGTGCATGGATTTCAATGTTAAAGGCGAAGTAGACAACGTTTGAACATGCAAATAGTGCTTATTTTCGAAAATAGGAGATATCACAAAGTCGTAAATTTGATTCATGTGCTTGTTTTCAAATATGTTTATGAAATATAATGCACAGTCTTTGCGCGCTTGTATGTGTAATACAATCAGAAAAACAACCAATACAGGTCAGTAATATACTGAATGAAGTTGAATTTTCGAATGCCTGATCTGCAGATTCTGATTATCATTCATGATAGTTATCTAAAAATGTTTTTGATGAATTCATTTCGGTTTGTCAAATAAAGTTATTGAATCATTTGCAGGCAACTAGAAGCCCAACGCCGCCGCCTACCAAAAAAACAACCGAGAAAGGTCAGTAATATACTGAATGAAATTGAATTTTCGAATGCCTGATCTGCAGATTCTGATTATCATTCATGATAGATATTAAAAAATGTTTTTGATGAATTTATTTCGGTTTGTCAAATAAAGTAATTGAATCATTTGCAGGCAACTAGAAGCCCAACGCCGCCGAATACCGAAGAAAAGTACGAAGACAGGTCAGTAATATAATGAATGAAGTTGAATTTTCGAATGCCTGATCTGCTGATTCTGATTATCATTCATGATAGTTATCTAAAAATGTTTTTGATGAATTTATTTCGGTTTGTCAAATAAAGTAATTGAATCATTTGCAGGCAACTAGAAGCCCAACGCCGCCGAATACCAAAGAAAAGTACGAAGACAGGTCAGTAATATACTGAATGAAGTTGAATTTTCGAATGCCTGATCTGCTGATTCTGATTATCATTCATGATAGTTATCTAAAAATGTTTTTGATGAAATAATTTCGGGTTTTCGAATAAAGTTATTGAATCATTTGCAGGTATCTGTAGCTCATAAGAATGCTTGTGCATGGATTTCAATGTTAAAGGCGAAGTGGACAACTTTTGAACATGCAAATAGTGCTTATTTTCGAAAATAGGAGATATCACAAAGTCGTAAATTTGATTCATGTGCTTGTTTTCAAATATGTTTATGAAATATAATGCACAGTCTTTGCGCGCTTGTATGTGTAATACAATCAGAGAAACAACCAATACAGGTCAGTAATATACTGAATGAAGTTGAATTTTCGAATGCCTGATCTGCAGATTCTGATTATCATTCATGATAGTTATCTAAAAATGTTTTTGATGAATTCATTTCGGTTTGTCAAATAAAGTTATTGAATCATTTGCAGGCAACTAGAAGCCCAACGCCGCCGCCTACCAAAAAAACAACCGAGAAAGGTCAGTAATATACTGAATGAAATTGAATTTTCGAATGCCTGATCTGCAGATTCTGATTACCATTCATGACAGATATTAAAAAATGTTTTTGATGAATTAATTTCGGTTTGTCAAATAAAGTTATTAAATCATTTGCAGGCAACTAGAAGCCCAACGCCGCCGCCTACCAAAAAAACAACCAAGACAGGTCAGTAATATACTAAATGATGTTGAATTTTCTGATGCCTGATCTGCAGATTCTGATTATATTTCATGATAGTTATCTAAAAAATTTTCTGATGAATTAATTTCGGTTTGTCGAATAAAGTTATTAAATCAATTGCAGGCAACGAGAAGCCCAACGCCGCCGCCTACCAAAAAAACAACCAAGACAGGTCAGTAATATACTAAATGATGTTGAATTTTCTAATGCCTGATCTGCAGATTCTGATTATCATTCATGATGGTTATCTGGAAATGTTTTTGAAGAATTGATTTCGGTTTGTCGAATTAAGTTAATGAATCATTTGCAGGCAACTAGAAGCCCAACGCCGCCGCCTACCAAAAAAACAACCAAGGCAGGTCAGTAATATACTAAATGATGTTGAATTTTCTAATGCCTGATCTGCAGATTCTGATTAACATTCATGATAGTTATCTAAAAATGTTTTTGATGAATTAATTTCGGTTTGTCGAATAAAGTTATTAAATCATTTGAAGACAACTAGAAGCCCAACGCCGCCGCCAACCAAAAAAAACAACCAAGACAGGTCAGTAATATACTGAATGAAGTTGAATTTTCGAATGCCTGATCTGCACATTCTGATTATCATTCATGGTAGTTATCTAAAAATGTGTTTGATGAATTCATTTCGGTTTGTCAAATAAAGTTATTAAATCATTTGCAGGAAACTAGAAGCCTACCAAAAAAACAACCAAGAGAGGTCAGGTATAATTTTCGAATGCCTGATCTGCCGATTCTGATTATCATTCATGAAAGTTATCTAAAATTTTTTTTGATGAATTAACCCTTTCAGCCCTGACTTTTTGATTTTATTATTATCATTATTATTATTATCATAAGTTCATTTACTATCAATTTAGAGTCTTTTTTTATATTTTATAAAAAAATGTTTTTTTTTTCTATGAATTTGCTTACAAGCAACCTTCTAGCAAGTTTTTCAACAAATATGAGGTAGTTCTCAGTATTCGTATAAGAACTATGAAGTAGTGGCAAATTCCACCACCAGGTCTTCAAACAAACTTGCTAGGTGTATGTTGAACTCTGTGAAGTCAGTGGCGGCAAATGCCACCGTCAGGGCCGAAAGGGTTAATTTCGGTTTGTCAAATAAAGTTGTCAAATCATTTGCAGGCAACTAGAAGCCCAACGCCGCCGCCAACCAAAAAAAACAACCAAGACAGGTCAGTAATATACTGAATGAAGTTGAATTTTCGAATGCCTGATCTGGCAGATTCTGATTATCATTCATGATAGTTATTTAAAAATGTTTCTGATGAATTAATTTCGGTTTGTCAAATAAAGTCATTGAATCATTCGCAGGAAACTAGAAGCCTACCAAAAAAACAACCAAGAGAGGTCAGGTATAATTTTCGAATGCCTGATCTGCCGATTCTGATTATCATTCCTGAAAGTTATCTAAAATTTTTTTTGATGAATTAATTTCGGTTTGTCGAATAAAGTTGTCAAATCATTTGCAGGCAACTAGAAGCCCAACGCTGCAGCCTACCAAAAAAACAACCGAAAAAGGTCAGTAATATACTGAATGAAGCTGAATTTTCGAATGCCTGATCTGCACCTTCTGATTATCATTCATGATAGTTATCTAAAAATGCTTATGATGAATTAATTTCGGTTTGTCAAATAAAGTTATTGAATCATTTGCAGGCAACTAGAAGCCCAACGCCGCCGCCTACCAAAAAAACAACCTAGAAAGGTCAGTAATGTAACGAACTCAGGCCGGACCTGACGCGTCACTCGGACGTGGGCGTCAGGGCAGAGCGAGACGCGAAGATTCTAGAGGAATCGGGAAAGAAGACCTTCTGGAATATACTGGAACCCTTCGAGAACTATGAAGCGGCGATATAAAACGACGTCGGCCTGAGCGAGAGTCAGTAATACAGAATTGGACTAGCGCGCGTGGAAATAAATGATTGAGTGTTGTAAATAAATTAGTATTAGTGTCATTAGTGAACTGTAAATGAATTATTTAAGAAGAACTTGGACAATATTCATTACATCGGTGTCAAAAGTGGGATTTTGAAATAAATAAGTGCTCGCGTCGTGAATAGCTGGTTCGCGGAAAATAAACTGATTGAACTTTTAACGTAAATCAGACTGGTATTTTCGTTCAAGACAAAATTATGAGAAAAGTGCGTCTTGTGGACTTGAAAGTTGCGGAGTTGAAACAGGAACTAGAGGAAAGAGAGCTAGAAACCACGGGTAAAAAGGTAGTTCTTCAAAAAAGACTTGCAGAAGGACTTATACAAGAAGGTGAGGACCCCGAGACATTTTTATTCGAAGTTTCCGGCGTTGATTTAAACTCAATAATGAATAAACTCGAAGAAAATTCTAGAAGCTTGAGAGAAGATCTGCAAGAAAATTCTAGAAGCTTGAAAGAAGATCTGCATTCTAATGAATTAATTTCGGTTTGTCAAATAGGAGTAGTAGATCCAGCTGAGCGCACATGCGGTAGTTTCCGTGTAGTTTTGTGAAATAATCTCTCCAAACCGGCCAAACGCGGCCATTTTGGGTACTGGTACATAATTAATTCTAATGCTTGATGTTTTCCAAAAATACAGTCGAACTCCGATAAATTGTATGTTTCATAACTCGAATCAAATTGGTTGGTAACAGGGCCAAGATTGAGAATAAGTGTAATTCGATAAATCGACTTTCTATAACTCGAATATCTTGATATCTCGAAAGAAATATTTTGCGGCACATTCGATAAGTCGAATTTTCTGGGGGAATCCCCATTAACGTGCGATTTTCAACCCCTCATTTCAAATCGTAGCCGTATGCCGAGCCGTAAAATCAGTGCAGTTCTTCAGTTTGAGGTTGTGAGGTTTCACGAGTATACAGAAGTTGTTGTTCTTGAGTGGATAAAATTCCTTTTACGCCGATTTAATACACCTCATCATCTTTAGTGCTAACAATGTGTTTTACAAACGTACTTCAAAAACTGTATCAATCGATGAAAAATATAGACTTTCAAAAGTGGTGCACGAAAGGAAGATGCACCGTGTCTACCACTCTGAGAATGCAATTTTTCAAAGTAAAATCAAATTGCTGGTGTAAAAAAGCGGCCGAGAACTGTCGTCATGGCCCGGTTCATAATTGGTGTGTATAGGGATTTTATCCTTTATTATTCATATTTTCATTTTTTTCATCTGTAGTCAGGACACAGTTTTGATTTTTTTTTTAATTTTCAGATCTGGGATATGTCATAAAAAAGTTTGTATATAGAGAAAGCAATGATGTGAGAGACGAGGACTGCACTAAATGGCGAAGGGATATTTTAACTATTTCATTGGAAAATTATCAAGCACGGAAATATTGAATGCAGATAAGACAGGTTTATTTTTTGAATGTCTTCCGGACAACACATTAACTTTCGAAAACCAAAAATGCCATGGGGGAAATACAGAAAACAGAGAACTACATTGATGATTGGTGCGAACATGGATGGTTCAGAAGAACTAGAATTGCTCCTGATAGGTAAAAGTAATGCACTTCGCTGCTTTCGAGCAAATTAAAATTCGTGGATGACTGGAAAATTATTTGAAGAATGGCTTTTGAAATAAGAAAAAAAATGCCGAAAGAAATAGCGACGACTGCGCCGAATTTCAAGTTCAAAGTTAATTATTAAAGTTCTAGAAATTTAGAAGAGAAGTTTCAGGAGACTACCAAATCCCTGTAAGAAAGTTCTAGAAATTTGGAAGAGAAGTTTCAGGAGACTACCAAATCTCTGGAAGAAAATTCTAGAAATTTGGAAGACAAGTTCCAAGAGACAACCAAATCCCTGAAAGAAGATCTGGATGAAAAGTTTCAAGAGACTACCAGATCACTGAAAGGAAGATTTGCAAGAAACTCTGGAAGAAAAGTTTATGGAAAATTCTAGAAATCTGGAAGAAAAGCTCCAAGAAAATTCTAGAAACCTGGAAGAGAAGCTCCTGGAAAGCACGGAAGGCCTAGAGCAATAACTATGTAGAGAGAAAGAATAGAGACAGAAATGGACAACATTGGGAAACAAATGAACACCGAGATAGAAAAATTCGAGGAGGAAATGGAAAAAATGAAGAAAACCATCAGTAAGATGGAAAAACGAGTTAATGCTGCGCAAACCACGGACAGGGTGAACGAGATTTCAATACTGGACTTGAAGAAAGATATGCCGGATTTCAAGGTTAATTCTGGAATTAAAAAGCTTTCCATGAAACCTCCCCATTGCAAATTACCGCCGTCAATTCGAAGCTGCGGCCAAAGCAAACGATTGGAATGCAGACGAAAGAGCTGTAGCACTTACAATGGCATTGCGGGGAGAAGCAACTGATATCCTACAGACCCTCACCGCCCAAGAAGAGGAGGACTATGATCAGCTGATAAAACATCTAGAACTACGGTTTGGCCAGGCTCACTTTGAACACGTATACTATTCCCAATTGACATGCGCGTAACAAATGCCCAGATAACGGCTCTCATTGCCGGCGTGCAGAAGAAAAAGTAGCAACACTTCGTAGAACTAGGGCGGTAGATGACAACTGGAATGAGAGCAATATTCAGAAAGACCAAGAGAAATATCCAGAACTTGGTTTAGTCATCAGCTGGAAGAAGTGCAATCGAAGACCATCATAACAGGAAATATCGCCAGCTGTTAAATCCTACTGGTCTCAATGGAATTCTTTCACTCTAGACAATGGGGTACTGAAGCGTGTGTTGGAGTCCGAAAATAGTGGTGAAGACCGACGCCAGATAATTGTACCCAGGATTCGAAGACAGGAAGTGCTTCGTGAAATCCATGACGGGGTCGCCGGAGGACATCTGGGGGTGAAGAAGACCTTGCAGAAAGTGAGGCAACGATTCTACTGGGCTAGCTGCCGAGATGATGTTCAGGACTGGTGCATAAAGTGCGCTGTATTTGCTGCTAGCAATGGACCTCGATTACGACCAAAGGCTCCCATGCGTCAGTACAATTTTGGGATACCACCGGGACAAGACACTGCCGGAGAAGACTATGTCAGCAACTTGAGACAGAGAATGGACGATATCCAGAGCGCCAGCGATATAATGAAGCAGACGTACGACATCAAGGCCGAGGCTGGAGGTTTTCAGGATGTATAGACCTGGTCTGGTTGCACAACCCCAAACGTAGTCGTGGACTATCGCCGAAGTTGCAGAACTCTTGGGAAGGTCCGTTTAAAATCATGAAAAGGATAAACGACCTTATCCACCGAATGCAGAAGCTACCACGAGGGAAACCAAGGGTCGTTTACTTCAATCGATTGGCCCCTTACGATGGAAATCACGACCAATTTCGCACCCTCAAACCACCAGAGAATGAGATGACATACCAGAAGTTTATGTTCTTGTATTCAAACGGTCAGAAAGTGCTACATGGTGTTACTAGAGAGGAGACACGGGACCTTTTCAAGGTGCCTGATGATTACGCACTAGCACACTGCGTGGCAGAAGATCTACGAATGTCCAGGGGCATTGCAGTTGTGTTCTTCAAGAAATTTGGTCAACTACAAACGCTGCGAGAACAGAATCCAGAAGTTGGAAGGGTGCTGCAATTGAAAAAGGGCGAAAGAAACATTTTCTACCTAGTTGACCGTCTTATGAGGATGTCTGGAAGAGTCTCACCCAGTTGAGAGACACTATGGTAGACCAGAATCTGATCTGAAGCTAGCAATTTCGAAATTGTAATGTGGACTCGATAGGCTGGACTGGAGAATCATAAGGAGTATGTTGGAGACAATATTCAAATCCAGCGGCGTCGAAATTTTGGTTTGCTCTAACCAACTTCCACGACCAAACATGAAAACCGTGGAGTGTCATTTCCATCGAACTTCGTGTTGCAGATATGGAGAGTCATGCAGGTATCGTCACACTCCGAGGATGACATTTCGGGACGAAATGTCTTTAAGAAGGGGGCAATGTAACGAACTTAGGCCGGACCTGACGCGTCACTCGGACGTGGGCGTCAGGGCAGAGCGAGACGCGAAGATTCTAGAGGAATCGGGAAAGAAGACCTTCTGGAATATACTGGAACCCTTCGAGAACTATGAAGCGGCGATATAAAACGACGTCGGCCTGAGCGAGAGTCAGTAATACAGAATTGGACTTATAGCGCGCGTGGAAATAAATGATTGGGTGTTGTAAATAAATTAGTATTAGTGTCATTAGTGAACTGTAAATAAATTATTTAAGAAGAACTTGGACAATATTCATTACATTGGTGTCAAAAGTGGAATTTTGAAATAAATAAGTGCTCGCGTCGTGAATAGCTGGTTCGCGGAAAATAAACTAATTGAACTTTCAACGTAAATCAGACTGGTATTTTCGTTCAAGACAAAATTATGAGAAAAGTGCGTCTTGTGGACTTGAAAGTTACGGATTTGAAACAGGAACTAGAGGAAAGAGAGCTAGAAACCACGGGTAAAAAGGTAGTTCTTCAAAAAAGACTTGCAGAAGGACTTATACAAGAAGGTGAAGACCCCGAGACATTTTTATTCGAAGTTTCCGGCGTTGATTTAAACTCAATAATGAATAAACTCGAAGAAAATTCTAGAAGCTTGAAAGAAGATCTGCATTCTAATGAATTCATTTCGGTTTGTCAAATAGGAGTAGTAGATCCAGCTGAGCGCACATGCGGTAGTTTCCGTGTAGTTTTGTGGAATAATCTCGCCAAACCGGCCAAACGCGGCCATTTTGGGTACGACTGGTACATAATAAATTATAAAGCTTGATGTTTTCCAAAAATACAGTCGAACTCCGATAAATTGAATGTTTGATAACTCGAATCCAATTGGTTGGTAACAGCGCCAAAATTGAGAATAAGTGTAATTCAATAAGTCGACTTTCTATAACTCGAATATCTTGATATCTCGAATGAAATATTTTGCGTCGAATTTTCTGGGGGAATCCCCATTAACGTGCGATTTTCAACCCCTCGTTTCAAATCGTAGCCGTAAAATCAGTGCAGTTCTTCAGTTTGAGGTTGTGAGGTTTTACGGTTTCACCTCATCATCTTTAGTGCTAACAATGTGTCTTTCAAACGTACTTCAAAGACTTTATCAATCGATGAAAAATATAGACTTTCAAAAGTGGTGCACGAAAGAAAAATGCACCGTGTCTACCACCCTGAAAATGCAATTTTTCAAAGTAAAATCAAATTGCTGGTGTAAAACAGCGGCCGAGAACTGTCGTCATGGTCTGGTTCATAGTTGGTAAGTATAGGGGTTTTATACTTTATTATTCATCTTTTCATTCCTTTTATCTGTAGTCAGGACACAGTTTTTGATTTTTATTTTTATTTTCAGATCTTGGATATGTCATAAAAAAGTTTGTATATGGAGAAAGCAATGATGTGAGCGACGAGGACTGCACTAAAAGGCGAAGGGATATTTTATCTATTTCATTGGAAAATTATCAAACACGGAAATATTCAATGCGGATAGGATAGGTTTATTTTTTGAATGTCTTCAGGACAACACATTAACTTTCGAAAACCAAAAATGCCATGGGGGAAAGTACAGTAAACAGAGAAATACATTGATGATTGGTGCGAACATGGATGGTTCAGAAAAACTTGAATTGCTACTGATAGGTAAAAGTAATGCACTTCGCTGCTTTCGAGCAAATTATAATTGGTGGATGACTGGAAAATTATTTGGAGAATGGCTTTTGAAATAAGACAAACATTTCGCAAGTGCCGAAAGAAATAGCGACGACTGCGCCGAATTCAAAGGATTATTTCACACCTCAACATTCAAATGTCATGAAGGGTAAAAACCAATCCGAGAAAATATTTTGAATGAAGTGTCACAGAACACCCTGAATACACAGAAGCGTAACGCCGTCTTGCCGCAAAAACTTTATCTGAAGATATTATGTTAAGTGTTACAACTGTCAACTTGCAAAAGTAAAATGTCAACCGAGAAGAAACCCCAGATTATATTTTGAAGCAGCATCGATGATAAAACAGCATTAATTTCATTCAATTCAAATTTGCTTCCCTAAAGTGACAGATGTAATGCTTAGCACATAATCAAGGTCACGAAAATTCGTCCCTTGAAGTTTAGAGTGCCGCCTTGGAATGACGCTCCTGAATAATCGCGGTATCCTGTGATGGTGCTATAATAAAACTGTTTCTTCCATATTTTCTCAACTACATAGTAGATTTGTTGAATTTCTGAAAAAGTTATGGCCCAGTGACGACTGCGCCGAATTCAAAGGATGTTTTCATCCTCTAAACTTTCACAGGTCACGGAGGGTAAAAACCGATCCTAGAAAATATTTTGAATGAAGGATCACAGAACACCCTAAATACACAGAAGCGTAACACCGTCTTCCCGCAAAAACTTTATCTGAAGATATTATGTTAAGTGTTACAACTGTCAACTTGCAAAAGTAAAATCTCAACCCAGAAGAAACCCCAGATTATATTTTCAAACAGCATCGATGATAAAACAGCATTAATTTCATTCAATTCAAATTTGCTGCCCTCAAGTGACAGATGTAATGCTTAGCACATAATCAAGGTCACGAAAATTCGTCCCTTGAAGTTTAGAGTGCCGCCTTGGAATGACGCTCCTGAATAATCGCGGTATCCTGTGATGGTGCTTTAATAAAACTGTTTCTTCTATATATTCTCAACTACATAGTAGAATTGTTGAATTTTTGAGAAAGTCATGGCTCTGCGACGACTGCGCCGAATTCAAAGGATGTTTTCACCCTCTCAACTTTCGAAGGTCACGGAGGGTCAAAACCGATCCTAGAAAGTATTTTGAATGAAGGGTCACAGAGCACCCTAAATACACAGAAGCGTAACGCCGTCTCCCCGCAAAAACTTAATCTGAAGATATTATGTTAAGTGTTACAACTGTCAACTAGCAAAAGTAAAATCTCAACCGAGAAGAAACCCCAGATTATAGTTTCAAACAGCATCGATGATAAAACAGCATTAATTTCATTCAATTCAAATTTGCTGCCCTCAAGTGACAGATGTAATGCTTAGCACATAATCAAGGTCACGAAAATTCGTCCCTTGAAGTTTAGAGTGCCGCCTTGGAATGACGCTCCTGAATAATCGCGGTATCCTGTGATGGTGTTATAATAAAACTGTTTCTTCTATATATTCTTAACTACATAGTAGAATTGTTGAATTTTTGAGAAAGTCATGGCTTTCGAAGGTCACGGAGGGTCAAAACCGATCCTAGAAAGTATTTTGAATGAAGGGTCACAGAACACCCTAAATACACAGAAGCGTAACGCCGTCTTCCCGCAAAAACTCAATCTGAAGATATTATGTTGAGTGTTACAACTGTCAACTTGCAAAAGTAAAATCGCAACCGAGAAGAAACCCCAGATTATATTTTGAAGCAGCATCGATGATAAAACAGCATTAATTTCATTCAATTCAAATTTGCTGCCATCGAGTGACAGATGTAATGCTAAGCACATAATCAAGGTCACGAAAATTCGTCCCTTGAAGTTTAGAGTGCCGCCTTGGAATGACGCTCCTGAATAATCGCGGTATCCTGTGATGGTGCTATAATAAAACTGTTTCTTCTATATATCCTCAACTACATAGTAGATTTGTTAAATTTCGGAAGAAGTTATTGCTTAGCGACGACTGCGCCGAATTCAAAGGATGTTTTCATCCTGTCAACTTTCAAAGGTCACGGAGGGCAAAAACCAATCCTAGAAAATATTTTGAATGAAGTGTCACAGAACACCCTGAATACACAGAAGCGTAACGCCGTCTTCCCGCAAAAACTTAATCTGAAGATATTATGTTAAGTGTTACAACTGTCAACTTGCAAAAGTAAATCTCAAACGAGAGGAAACCCCAGATTATAGTTTCAAACAGCATCGATGATAAAACAGCATTAATTTCATTCAATTCAAATTTGCTGCCCTAAAGTGACAGATGTAATGCTTAGCACATAATCAAGGTCACGAAAATTCGTCCCTTGAAGTTTAGAGTGCCGCCCTGGAATGACGCTCCTGAATAATCGCGGTATCCTGTGATGGTGCTATAATAAAACTGTTTCTTCTATATATTCTCAACTACATAGTAGAATTGTTGAATTTTTGAGAAAGTCATGGCTCTGCGACGACTGCGCCGAATTCAAAGGATGTTTTCACCCTCTCAACTTTCGAAGGTCACGGAGGGTCAAAACCGATCCTAGAAAGTATTTTGAATGAAGGGTCACAGAACACCCTAAATACACAGAAGCGTAACGCCGTCTCCCCGCAAAAACTTAATCTGAAGATATTATGTTAAGTGTTACAACTGTCAACTAGCAAAAGTAAAATCTCAACCGAGAAGAAACCCCAGATTATAGTTTCAAACAGCATCGATGATAAAACGGCATTCATTTCATTCAATTCAAATTTGCTGCCCTAAAGTGATAGATGTAATGCTTAGCACATAATCAAGGTCACGAAAATTCGTCCCTTGAAGTTTAGAGTGCCGCCTTGGAATGACGCTCCTGAATAATCGCGGTATCCTGTGATGGTGCTATAATAAAACTGTTTCTTCTATATATTCTCAACTACATAGTAGATTTGTTCAATTTTTGAGAAAGTTATGGCCCAGTGACGACTGCGCCGAATTCAAAGGATGTTTTCATCCTCTCAACTTTCAAAGGTCAAGAAGGGTGAAAACCGATCCTAGAAAAAATTTTGAATGAAGGGTCACAGAACACCCTAAATACACAGAAGCGTAACGCCGTCTTCCCGCAAAAACTTAATCTGAAGATATTATGTTAAGTGTTACAACTGTCAACTTGCAAAAGTAAAATCTCAACCGAGAAGAAACCCCAGATTATATTTTGAAACAGCATCGAATATAAAACAGCATTAATTTCATTCAATTCAAATTTGCTGCCCTAAAGTGACAGATGTAATGCTTAGCACATAATCAAGGTCACGAAAATTCGTCCCTTGAAGTTTAGAGTGCCGCCTTGGAATGACGCTCCTGAATAATCGCGGTATCCTGTGATGGTGCTATAATGAAACTGTTTCTTCTATATATTCTCAACTACATAGTAGATTTGTTGAATTCCTGAAAAAGATATGGCCCAGTGACGACTGCGCCGAATTCAAAGGATGTTTTCATCCTCTCAACTTTCAAAGGTCAAGAAGGGTGAAAACCGATCCTAGAAAAAATTTTGAATGAAGGGTCACAGAACACCCTAAATACACAGAAGCGTAACGCCGTCTTCCCGAAAAAACTCAACCTGAAGATATTATGTTAAGTGTTAGAACTGTCAACTCGCAAAAGTAAAATCTCAGCCGAGAAGAAACCCCAGATTATATTTTCAAGAAAATAGCATCGCAATATTAATTTCATTCAATTCAAATTTGCTGCGCTAAAGTGACAGATGTAATGCTTAGCACATAATCAAGGTCACGAAAATTCGTCCCTTGAAGTTTAGAGTGCAACTTTGGAATGACGCTCCTGAATAATCGCGGTATCCTGTGATGGTGTTATAATAAAACTGTTTCTTCTATATATTCTTAACTACATAGTAGAATTGTTGAATTTCTGAGAAAGTCATGGCTCTGCGACGACTGCGCCGAATTCAAAGGATGTTTTCACCCTCTCAACTTTCGAAGGTCACGGAGGGTCAAAACCGATCCTAGAAAGTATTTTGAATGAAGGGTCACAGAACACCCTAAATACACAGAAGCGTAACGCCGTCTCCCCGCAAAAACTTAATCTGAAGATATTATGTTAAGTGTTACAACTGTCAACTAGCAAAAGTAAAATCTCAACCGAGAAGAAACCCCAGATTATAGTTTCAAACAGCATCGATGATAAAACGGCATTCATTTCATTCAATTCAAATTTGCTGCCCTAAAGTGATAGATGTAATGCTTAGCACATAATCAAGGTCACGAAAATTCGTTCCTTGAAGTTTAGAGTGCCGCCTTGGAATGACGCTCCTGAATAATCGCGGTATCCTGTGATGGTGCTATAATAAAACTGTTTCTTCTATATATTCTCAACTACATAGTAGATTTATTCAATTTCTGAAAAAGTTATGGCCCAGTGACGACTGCGCCGAATTCAAAGGATGTTTTCATCCTCTCAACTTTCAAAGGTCAAGGATGGTGAAAACCGATCCTAGAAAAAATTTTGAATGAAGGGTCACAGAACACCCTAAATACACAGAAGCGTAACGCCGTCTCCCCGCAAAAACTTAATCTGAAGATATTATGTTAAGTGTTACAACTGTCAACTTGCAAAAGTAAAATCTCAACCGAGAAGAAACGCCAGATTATATTTTGAAACAGCATCGAATATAAAACAGCATTAATTTCATTCAATTCAAATTTGCTGCCCTAAAGTGACAGATGTAATGCTTAGCACATAATCAAGGTCACGAAAATTCGTCCCTTGAAGTTTAGAGTGCCGCCTTGGAATGACGCTCCTGAATAATCGCGGTATCCTGTGATGGTGCTATAATGAAACTGTTTCTTCTATATATTCTCAACTACATAGTAGATTTGTTGAATTCCTGAAAAAGATATGGCCCAGTGACGACTGCGCCGAATTCAAAGGATGTTTTCATCCTCTCAACTTTCAAAGGTCAAGAAGGGTGAAAACCGATCCTAGAAAAAATTTTGAATGAAGGGTCACAGAACACCCTAAATACACAGAAGCGTAACGCCGTCTTCCCGAAAAAACTCAACCTGAAGATATTATGTTAAGTGTTAGAACTGTCAACTCGCAAAAGTAAAATCTCAGCCGAGAAGAAACCCCAGATTATATTTTCAAGAAAATAGCATCGGAATATTAATTTCATTCAATTCAAATTTGCTGCCCTAAAGTGACAGATGTAATGCTTAGCACATAATCAAGGTCACGAAAATTCGTCCCTTGAAGTTTAGAGTGCAACTTTGGAATGACGCTCCTGAATAATCGCGGTATCCTGTGATGGTGTTATAATAAAACTGTTTCTTCTATATATTCTTAACTACATAGTAGAATTGTTGAATTTCTGAGAAAGTCATGGCTCTGCGACGACTGCGCCGAATTCAAAGGATGTTTTCACCCTCTCAACTTTCGAAGGTCACGGAGGGTCAAAACCGATCCTAGAAAGTATTTTGAATGAAGGGTCACAGAACACCCTAAATACACAGAAGCGTAACGCCGTCTCCCCGCAAAAACTTAATCTGAAGATATTATGTTAAGTGTTACAACTGTCAACTAGCAAAAGTAAAATCTCAACCGAGAAGAAACCCCAGATTATAGTTTCAAACAGCATCGATGATAAAACGGCATTCATTTCATTCAATTCAAATTTGCTGCCCTAAAGTGATAGATGTAATGCTTAGCACATAATCAAGGTCACGAAAATTCGTTCCTTGAAGTTTAGAGTGCCGCCTTGGAATGACGCTCCTGAATAACCGCGGTATCCTGTGATGGTGCTATAATAAAACTGTTTCTTCTATATATTCTCAACTACATAGTAGATTTATTCAATTTCTGAAAAAGTTATGGCCCAGTGACGACTGCGCCGAATTCAAAGGATGTTTTCATCCTCTCAACTTCCAAAGGTCAAGGATGGTGAAAACCGATCCTAGAAAAAATTTTGAATGAAGGGTCACAGAACACCCTAAATACACAGAAGCGTAACGCCGTCTCCCCGCAAAAACTTAATCTGAAGATATTATGTTAAGTGTTAGAACTGTCAACTCGCAAAAGTAAAATCTCAGCCGAGAAGAAACCCCAGATTATATTTTCAAGAAAATAGCATCGCAATATTAATTTCATTCAATTCAAATTTGCTGCCCTAAAGTGACAGATGTAATGCTTAGCACATAATCAAGGTCACGAAAATTCGTCCCTTGAAGTTTAGAGTGCAACTTTGGAATGACGCTCCTGAATAATCGCGGTATCCTGTGATGGTGTTATAATAAAACTGTTTCTTCTATATATTCTTAACTACATAGTAGAATTGTTGAATTTCTGAGAAAGTCATGGCTCTGCGACGACTGCGCCGAATTCAAAGGATGTTTTCACCCTCTCAACTTTCGAAGGTCACGGAGGGTCAAAACCGATCCTAGAAAGTATTTTGAATGAAGGGTCACAGAACACCCTAAATACACAGAAGCGTAACGCCGTCTCCCCGCAAAAACTTAATCTGAAGATATTATGTTAAGTGTTACAACTGTCAACTAGCAAAAGTAAAATCTCAACCGAGAAGAAACCCCAGATTATAGTTTCAAACAGCATCGATGATAAAACGGCATTCATTTCATTCAATTCAAATTTGCTGCCCTAAAGTGATAGATGTAATGCTTAGCACATAATCAAGGTCACGAAAATTCGTTCCTTGAAGTTTAGAGTGCCGCCTTGGAATGACGCTCCTGAATAATCGCGGTATCCTGTGATGGTGCTATAATAAAACTGTTTCTTCTATATATTCTCAACTACATAGTAGATTTATTCAATTTCTGAAAAAGTTATGGCCCAGTGACGACTGCGCCGAATTCAAAGGATGTTTTCATCCTCTCAACTTTCAAAGGTCAAGGATGGTGAAAACCGATCCTAGAAAAAATTTTGAATGAAGGGTCACAGAACACCCTAAATACACAGAAGCGTAACGCCGTCTCCCCGCAAAAACTTAATCTGAAGATATTATGTTAAGTGTTACAACTGTCAACTTGCAAAAGTAAAATCTCAACCGAGAAGAAACGCCAGATTATATTTTGAAACAGCATCGAATATAAAACAGCATTAATTTCATTCAATTCAAATTTGCTGCCCTAAAGTGACAGATGTAATGCTTAGCACATAATCAAGGTCACGAAAATTCGTCCCTTGAAGTTTAGAGTGCCGCCTTGGAATGACGCTCCTGAATAATCGCGGTATCCTGTGATGGTGCTATAATGAAACTGTTTCTTCTATATATTCTCAACTACATAGTAGATTTGTTGAATTCCTGAAAAAGTTATGGCCCAGTGACGACTGCGCCGAATTCAAAGGATGTTTTCATCCTCTCAACTTTCAAAGGTCAAGAAGGGTGAAAACCGATCCTAGAAAAAATTTTGAATGAAGGGTCACAGAACACCCTAAATACACAGAAGCGTAACGCCGTCTTCCCGCAAAAACTCAACCTGAAGATATTATGTTAAGTGTTACAACTGAAAACTCGCAAAAGTAAAATCTCAGCCGAGAAGAAACCCCAGATTATATTTTCAAGAAAATAGCATCGCAACATTAATTTCATTCAATTCAAATTTGCTGCCCTAAAGTGACAGATGTAATGCTTAGCCCATAATCAAGGTCACGAAAATTCGTCCCTTGAAGTTTAGAGTGCCGCCTTGGAATGACGCTCCTGAATAATCGCGGTATCCTGTGATGGTGCTATAATAAAACTGTTTCTTCTATATATTCTCAACTACATAGTAGATTTGTTAAATTTCGGAAGAAGTTATTGCTTAGCGACGACTGCGCCGAATTCAAAGGATGTTTTCACCCTCTCAACTTTCGAAGGTCACGGAGGGTCAAAACCGATCCTAGAAAGTATTTTGAATGAAGGGTCACAGAACACCCTAAATACACAGAAGCGTAACGCCGTCTTCCCGCAAAAACTCAATCTGAAGATATTATGTTAAGTGTTACAACTGTCAACTTGCAAAAGTAAAATCTCAACCGAGAAGAAACCCCAGATTATATTTTGAAGCAGCATCGATGATAAAACAGCATTAATTTCATTCAATTCAAATTTGCTTTCCTAAAGTGACAGATGTAATGCTTAGCACATAATCAAGGTCATGAAAATTCGTCCCTTGAAGTTTAGAGTGCCGCCTTGGAATGACGCTCCTGAATAATCGCGGTATCCTGTGATGGTGCTATAATAAAACTGTTTCTTCTATATATTCTCAACTACATAGTAGAATTGTTGAATTCTTGAGAAAGTCATGGCTCTGCGACGACTGCGCCGAATTCAAAGGATGTTTTCACCCTCTCAACTTTCGAAGGTAACGGAGGGCCAAAACAGATCCTAGAAAGTATTTTGAATGAAGGGTCACAGAACACCCTAAATACACAGAAGCGTAACGCCGTCTTCCCGCAAAAACTCAATCTGAAGATATTATGTTAAGTGTTACAACTGTCAACTTGCAAAAGTAAAATCTCAACCGAGAAGAAACCCCAGATTATATTTTGAAGCAGCATCGATGATAAAACAGCATTAATTTCATTCAATTCAAATTTGCTGCCCTAAAGTGACAGATGTAATGCTTAGCACCTAATCAAGGTCACGAAAATTCGTCCCTTGAAGTTTACAGTGCAACCTTGGAATGACGCTCCTGAATAATCGCGGTATCCTGTGATGGTGCTATAATAAAACTGTTTCTTCTATATATTCTCAACTACATAGTAGAATTGTTGAATTCTTGAGAAAGTCATGGCTCTGCGACGACTGCGCCGAATTCAAAGGATGTTTTCACCCTCTCAACTTTCGAAGGTCACGGAGGGTCAAAACCGATCCTAGAAAGTATTTTGAATGAAGGGTCACAGAACACCCTAAATACACAGAAGCGTAACGCCGTCTTCCCGCAAAAACTTAATCTGAAGATATTATGTTAAGTGTTACAACTGTCAACTTGCAAAAGTAAAATCTCAACCGAGAAGAAACCCCAGATTATATTTTGAAGCAGCATCGATGATAAAACAGCATTAATTTCATTCAATTCAAATTTGCTTTCCTAAAGTGACAGATGTAATGCTTAGCACATAATCAAGGTCATGAAAATTCGTCCCTTGAAGTTTAGAGTGCCGCCTTGGAATGACGCTCCTGAATAATCGCGGTATCCTGTGATGGTGCTATAATAAAACTGTTTCTTCTATATATTCTCAACTACATAGTAGAATTGTTGAATTCTTGAGAAAGTCATGGCTCTGCGACGACTGCGCCGAATTCAAAGGATGTTTTCACCCTCTCAACTTTCGAAGGTCACGGAGGGTCAAAACCGATCCTAGAAAGTATTTTGAATGAAGGGTCACAGAACACCCTAAATACACAGAAGCGTAACGCCGTCTTCCCGCAAAAACTTAATCTGAAGATATTATGTTAAGTGTAACAACTGTCAACTTGCAAAAGTAAAATCTCAACCGAGAAGAAACCCCAGATTATATTTTGAAACAGCATCGAATATAAAACAGCATTAATTTCATTCAATTCAAATTTGCTGCCCTAAAGTGACAGATGTAATGCTTAGCACATAATCAAGGTCACGAAAATTCGTCCCTTGAAGTTTAGAGTGCCGTCTTGGAATGACGCTCCTGAATAATCGCGGTATCCTGTGATGGTGCTATAATAAAACTGTTTCTTCTATATATTCTCAACTACATAGTAGATTTGTTAAATTTCGGAAGAAGTTATTGCTTAGCGACGACTGCGCCGAATTCAAAGGATGTTTTCACCCTCTCAACTTTCGAAGGTCACGGAGGGTCAAAACCAATCCTAGAAAATATTTTGAATGAAGTGTCACAGAACACCCTAAATACACAGAAGCGTAACGCCGTCTTCCCGCAAAAACTCAATCTGAAGATATTATGTTAAGTGTTACAACTGTCAACTTGCAAAAGTAAAATCTCAACCGAGAAGAAACCCCAGATTATATTTTGAAGCAGCATCGATGATAAAACAGCATTAATTTCATTCAATTCAAATTTGCTGCCCTAAAGTGACAGATGTAATGCTTAGCACATAATCAAGGTCACGAAAATTCGTCCCTTGAAGTTTAGAGTGCAACCTTGGAATGACGCTCCTGAATAATCGCGGTATCCTATATTCTATATATTCTCAACTACATAGTAGATTTGTTAAATTTCGGAAGAAGTTATTGCTTAGCGACGACTGCGCCGAATTCAAAGGATGTTTTCATCCTCTCAACTTTCAAAGGTCACGGAGGGCAAAAACCAATCCTAGAAAATATTTTGAATGAAGTGTCACAGAACACCCTGAATACACAGAAGCGTAACGCCCCCTTCCCGCAATAACTTAATCTGAAGATATTATGTTAAGTGTTACAACTGTCAACTTGCAAAAGTAAAATCTCAACCGAGAAGAAACCCCAGATTTTATTTTGAAGCAGCATCGATGATAAAACAGCATTAATTTCATTCAATTCAAATTTGCTGCCCTAAAGTGACAGATGTAATGCTTAGCACATAATCAAGGTCATGAAAATTCGTCCCTTGTAGTTTAGAGTGCCGCCTTGGAATGACGCTCCTGAATAATCGCGGTATCCTGTGATGGTGCTATAATAAAACTGTTTCTTCTATATATTCTCAACTACATAGTAGAATTGTGGAATTCTTGAGAAAGTCATGGCTCTGCGACGACTGCGCCGAATTCAAAGGATGTTTTCACCCTCTCAACTTTCGAAGGTCACGGAGGGTCAAAACCGATCCTAGAAAGTATTTTGAATGAAGGGTCACAGAACACCCTAAATACTCAGAAGCGTAACGCCGTCTTCCCGCAAAAACTTAATCTGGAGATATTATGTTAAGTGTTACAACTGTCAACTTGCAAAAGTAAAATCTCAACCGAGAAGAAACCCCAGATTATATTTTGAAGCAGCATCGATGATAAAACAGCATTAATTTCATTCAATTCAAATTTGCTTTCCTAAAGTGACAGATGTAATGCTTAGCACATAATCAAGGTCATGAAAATTCTTCCCTTGAAGTTTAGAGTGCCGCCTTGGAATGACGCTCCTGAATAATCGCGGTATCCTGTGATGGTGCTATAATAAAACTGTTTCTTCTATATATTCTCAACTACATAGTAGAATTGTTGAATTCTTGAGAAAGTCATGGCTCTGCGACGACTGCGCCGAATTCAAAGGATGTTTTCACCCTCTCAACTTTCGAAGGTAACGGAGGGTCAAAACCGATCCTAGAAAGTATTTTGAATGAAGGGTCACAGAACACCCTAAATACACAGAAGCGTAACGCCGTCTTCCCGCAAAAACTTAATCTGAAGATATTATGTTAAGTGTTACAACTGTCAACTTGCAAAAGTAAAATCTCAACCGAGAAGAAACCCCAGATTATATTTTGAAACAGCATCGAATATAAAACAGCATTAATTTCATTCAATTCAAATTTGCTGCCCTAAAGTGACAGATGTAATGCTTAGCACATAATCAAGGTCACGAAAATTCGTCCCTTGAAGTTTAGAGTGCCGTCTTGGAATGACGCTCCTGAATAATCGCGGTATCCTGTGATGGTGCTATAATAAAACAGTTTCTTCTATATATTCTCAACTACATAGTAGATTTGTTAAATTTCGGAAGAAGTTATTGCTTAGCGACGACTGCGCCGAATTCAAAGGATGTTTTCACCCTCTCAACTTTCGAAGGTCACGGAGGGTCAAAACCAATCCTAGAAAATATTTTGAATGAAGGGTCACAGAACACCCTAAATACACAGAAGCGTAACGCCGGCTTCCCGCAAAAACTTAATCTGAAGATATTATGTTAAGTGTTACAACTGTCAACTTGCAAAAGTAAAATCTCAACCGAGAAGAAACCCCAGATTATATTTTGAAACAGCATCGATGATAAAACAGCATTAATTTCATTCAATTCAAATTTGCTTTCCTAAAGTGACAGATGTAATGCTTAGCACATAATCAAGGTCATGAAAATTCGTCCCTTGAAGTTTAGAGTGCCGCCTTGGAATGACGCTCCTGAATAATCGCGGTATCCTGTGATGGTGCTATAATAAAACTGTTTCTTCTATATATTCTCAACTACATAGTAGAATTGTTGAATTCTTGAGAAAGTCATGGCTCTGCGACGACTGCGCCGAATTCAAAGGATGTTTTCACCCTCTCAACTTTCGAAGGTCACGGAGGGTCAAAACCGATCCTAGAAAGTATTTTGAATGAAGGGTCACAGAACACCCTAAATACACAGAAGCGTAACGCCGGCTTCCCGCAAAAACTTAATCTGAAGATATTATGTTAAGTGTTACAACTGTCAACTTGCAAAAGTAAAATCTCAACCGAGAAGAAACCCCAGATTATATTTTGAAGCAGCATCGATGACAAAACAGCATTAATTTCATTCAATTCAAATTTGCTTTCCTAAAGTGACAGATGTAATGCTTAGCACATAATCAAGGTCATGAAAATTCGTCCCTTGAAGTTTAGAGTGCCGCCTTGGAATGACGCTCCTGAATAATCGCGGTATCCTGTGATGGTGCTATAATAAAACTGTTTCTTCTATATATTCCCAACTACATAGTAGAATTGTTGAATTCTTGAGAAAGTCATGGCTCTGCGACGACTGCGCCGAATTCAAAGGATGTTTTCACCCTCTCAACTTTCGAAGGTCACGGAGGGTCAAAACCGATCCTAGAAAGTATTTTGAATGAAGGGTCACAGAACACCCTAAATACACAGAAGCGTAACGCCGTCTTCCCGCAAAAATTTAATCTGAAGATATTATGTTAAGTGTTACAACTGTCAACTTGCAAAAGTAAAATCTCAACCGAGAAGAAACCCCAGATTATATTTTGAAGCAGCATCGATGACAAAACAGCATTAATTTCATTCAATTCAAATTTGCTTTCCTAAAGTGACAGATGTAATGCTTAGCACATAATCAAGGTCATGAAAATTCGTCCCTTGAAGTTTAGAGTGCCGCCTTGGAATGACGCTCCTGAATAATCGCGGTATCCTGTGATGGTGCTATAATAAAACTGTTTCTTCTATATATTCCCAACTACATAGTAGAATTGTTGAATTCTTGAGAAAGTCATGGCTCTGCGACGACTGCGCCGAATTCAAAGGATGTTTTCACCCTCTCAACTTTCGAAGGTCACGGAGGGTCAAAACCGATCCTAGAAAGTATTTTGAATGAAGGGTCACAGAACACCCTAAATACACAGAAGCGTAACGCCGGCTTCCCGCAAAAACTTAATCTGAAGATATTATGTTAAGTGTTACAACTGTCAACTTGCAAAAGTAAAATCTCAACCGAGAAGAAACCCCAGATTATATTTTGAAGCAGCATCGATGATAAAACAGCATTAATTTCATTCAATTCAAATTTGCTGCCCTAAAGTGACAGATGTAATGCTTAGCACATAATCAAGGTCACGAAAATTCGTCCCTTGAAGTTTAGAGTGCAACCTTGGAATGACGCTCCTGAATAATCGCGGTATCCTATATTCTATATATTCTCAACTACATAGTAGATTTGTTAAATTTCGGAAGAAGTTATTGCTTAGCGACGACTGCGCCGAATTCAAAGGATGTTTTCATCCTCTCAACTTTCAAAGGTCACGGAGGGCAAAAACCAATCCTAGAAAATATTTTGAATGAAGTGTCACAGAACACCCTGAATACACAGAAGCGTAACGCCGCCTTCCCGCAAAAACTTAATCTGAAGATATTATGTTAAGTGTTACAACTGTCAACTTGCAAAAGTAAAATCTCAACCGAGAAGAAACCCCAGATTTCATTTTGAAGCAGCATCGATGATAAAACAGGATTAATTTCATTCAATTCAAATTTGCTTTCCTAAAGTGACAGATGTAATGCTTAGCACATAATCAAGGTCATGAAAATTCGTCCCTTGAAGTTTAGAGTGCCGCCTTGGAATGACGCTCCTGAATAATCGCGGTATCCTGTGATGGTGCTATAATAAAACTGTTTCTTCTATATATTCTCAACTACATAGTAGAATTGTTGAATTTTTGAGAAAGTCATGGCTCTGCGACGACTGCGCCGAATTCAAAGGATGTTTTCACCCTCTCAACTTTCGAAGGTAACGGAGGGTCAAAACAGATCCTAGAAAGTATTTTGAATGAAGGGTCACAGAACACCCTAAATACACAGAAGCGTAACGCCGTCTTCCCGCAAAAACTCAATCTGAAGATATTATGTTAAGTGTTACAACTGTCAACTTGCAAAAGTAAAATCTCAACCGAGAAGAAACCCCAGATTATATTTTGAAACAGCATCGAATATAAAACAGCATTAATTTCATTCAATTCAAATTTGCTGCCCTAAAGTGACAGATGTAATGCTTAGCACATAATCAAGGTCATGAATATTCGTCCCTTGAAGTTTAGAGTGCCGCCTTGGAATGACGCTCCTGAATAATCGCGGTATCCTGTGATGGTGCTATAATAAAACTGATTCTTCTATATATTCTCAACTACATAGTAGAATTGTTGAATTTTTGAGAAAGTCATGGCTCTGCGACGACTGCGCCGAATTCAAAGGATGTTTTCACCCTCTCAACTTTCGAAGGTAACGGAGGGTCAAAACAGATCCTAGAAAGTATTTTGAATGAAGGGTCACAGAACACCCTAAATACACAGAAGCGTAACGCCGTCTTCCCGCAAAAACTCAATCTGAAGATATTATGTTAAGTGTTACAACTGTCAACTTGCAAAAGTAAATCTCAAACGAGAGGAAACCCCAGATTATAGTTTCAAACAGCATCGATGATAAAACAGCATTAATTTCATTCAATTCAAATTTGCTGCCCTAAAGTGACAGATGTAATGCTTAGCACATAATCAAGGTCACGAAAATTCGTCCCTTGAAGTTTAGAGTGCCGCCTTGGAATGACGCTCCTGAATAATCGCGGTATCCTGTGATGGTGCTATAATAAAACTGTTTCTTCTATATATTCTCAACTACATAGTAGATTTGTTCAATTTCTGAAAAAGTTATGGCCCAGTGACGACTGCGCCGAATTCAAAGGATGTTTTCATCCTCTCAACTTTCGAAGGTCAAGGAGGGTGAAAACCGATCCTAGAAAAAAATTTGAATGAAGGGTCACAGAACACCCTAAATACACAGAAGCGTAACGCCGTCTTCCCGCAAAAACTTAATCTGAAGATATTATGTTAAGTGTTACAACTGTCAACTTGCAAAAGTAAAATCTCAACCGAGAAGAAACCCCAGATTATATTTTGAAACAGCATCGAATATAAAACAGCATTAATTTCATTCAATTCAAATTTGCTGCCCTAAAGTGACAGATGTAATGCTTAGCACATAATCAAGGTCACGAAAATTCGTCCCTTGAAGTTAAGAGTGCCGCCTTGGAATGACTCTCCTGAATAATCGCGGTATCCTGTGATGGTGCTATAATAAAACTGTTTCTTCTATATATTCTCAACTACATAGTAGAATTGTTGAATTTTTGAGAAAGTCATGGCTCTGCGACGACTGCGCCGAATTCAAAGGATGTTTTCACCCTCTCAACTTTCGAAGGTCACGGAGGGTCAAAACCGATCCTAGAAAGTATTTTGAATGAAGGGTCACAGAACACCCTAAATACACAGAAGCGTAACGCCGTCTTCCCGCAAAAACTTAATCTGAAGATATTATGTTAAGTGTTACAACTGTCAACTTGCAAAAGTAAAATCTCAACCGAGAAGAAACCCCAGATTATATTTTGAAGCAGCATCGATGATAAAACAGCATTAATTTCATTCAATTCAAATTTGCTTTCCTAAAGTGACAGATGTAATGCTTAGCACATAATCAAGGTCATGAAAATTCGTCCCTTGAAGTTTAAAGTGCCGCCTTGGAATGACGCTCCTGAATAATCGCGGTATCCTGTGATGGTGCTATAATAAAACTGTTTCTTCTATATATTCTCAACTACATAGTAGAATTGTTGAATTTTTGAGAAAGTCATGGCTCTGCGACGACTGCGCCGAATTCAAAGGATGTTTTCACCCTCTCAACTTTCGAAGGTAACGGAGGGTCAAAACAGATCCTAGAAAGTATTTTGAATGAAGGGTCACAGAACACCCTAAATACACAGAAGCGTAACGCCGTCTTCCCGCAAAAACTCAATCTGAAGATATTATGTTAAGTGTTACAACTGTCAACTTGCAAAAGTAAAATCTCAACCGAGAAGAAACCCCAGATTATATTTTGAAACAGCATCGAATATAAAACAGCATTAATTTCATTCAATTCAAATTAGCTGCCCTAAAGTGACAGATGTAATGCTTAGCACATAATCAAGGTCATGAAAATTCGTCCCTTGAAGTTTAGAGTGCCGCCTTGGAATGACGCTCCTGAATAATCGCGGTATCCTGTGATGGTGCTATAATAAAACTGTTTCTTCTATATATTCTCAACTACATAGTAGAATTGTTGAATTCTTGAGAAAGTCATGGCTCTGCGACGACTGCGCCGAATTCAAAGGATGTTTTCACCCTCTCAACTTTCGAAGGTCACGGAGGGTCAAAACCGATCCTAGAAAGTATTTTGAATGAAGGGTCACAGAACACCCTAAATACACAGAAGCGTAACGCCGTCTTCCCGCAAAAATTTAATCTGAAGATATTATGTTAAGTGTTACAACTGTCAACTTGCAAAAGTAAAATCTCAACCGAGAAGAAACCCCAGATTATATTTTGAAACAGCATCGAATATAAAACAGCATTAATTTCATTCAATTCAAATTAGCTGCCCTAAAGTGACAGATGTAATGCTTAGCACATAATCAAGGTCATGAAAATTCGTCCCTTGAAGTTTAGAGTGCCGCCTTGGAATGACGCTCCTGAATAATCGCGGTATCCTGTGATGGTGCTATAATGAAACTGTTTCTTCTATATATTCTCAACTACATAGTAGAATTGTTGAATTTTTGAGAAAGTCATGGCTCTGCGACGACTGCGCCGAATTCAAAGGATGTTTTCACCCTCTCAACTTTCGAAGGTCACGGAGGGTCAAAACCGATCCTAGAAAGTATTTTGAATGAAGGGTCACAGAACACCCTAAATACACAGAAGCGTAACGCCGTCTTCCCGCAAAAACTTAATCTGAAGATATTATGTTAAGTGTTACAACTGTCAACTTGCAAAAGTAAAATCTCAACCGAGAAGAAACCCCAGATTATATTTTGAAGCAGCATCGATGATAAAACAGCATTAATTTCATTCAATTCAAATTTGCTTTCCTAAAGTGACAGATGTAATGCTTAGCACATAATCAAGGTCATGAAAATTCGTCCCTTGAAGTTTAAAGTGCCGCCTTGGAATGACGCTCCTGAATAATCGCGGTATCCTGTGATGGTGCTATAATAAAACTGTTTCTTCTATATATTCTCAACTACATAGTAGAATTGTTGAATTTTTGAGAAAGTCATGGCTCTGCGACGACTGCGCCGAATTCAAAGGATGTTTTCACCCTCTCAACTTTCGAAGGTAACGGAGGGTCAAAACAGATCCTAGAAAGTATTTTGAATGAAGGGTCACAGAACACCCTAAATACACAGAAGCGTAACGCCGTCTTCCCGCAAAAACTCAATCTGAAGATATTATGTTAAGTGTTACAACTGTCAACTTGCAAAAGTAAAATCTCAACCGAGAAGAAACCCCAGATTATATTTTGAAACAGCATCGAATATAAAACAGCATTAATTTCATTCAATTCAAATTAGCTGCCCTAAAGTGACAGATGTAATGCTTAGCACATAATCAAGGTCATGAAAATTCGTCCCTTGAAGTTTAGAGTGCCGCCTTGGAATGACGCTCCTGAATAATCGCGGTATCCTGTGATGGTGCTATAATAAAACTGTTTCTTCTATATATTCTCAACTACATAGTAGAATTGTTGAATTCTTGAGAAAGTCATGGCTCTGCGACGACTGCGCCGAATTCAAAGGATGTTTTCACCCTCTCAACTTTCGAAGGTCACGGAGGGTCAAAACCGATCCTAGAAAGTATTTTGAATGAAGGGTCACAGAACACCCTAAATACACAGAAGCGTAACGCCGTCTTCCCGCAAAAATTTAATCTGAAGATATTATGTTAAGTGTTACAACTGTCAACTTGCAAAAGTAAAATCTCAACCGAGAAGAAACCCCAGATTATATTTTGAAGCAGCATCGATGACAAAACAGCATTAATTTCATTCAATTCAAATTTGCTTTCCTAAAGTGACAGATGTAATGCTTAGCACATAATCAAGGTCATGAAAATTCGTCCCTTGAAGTTTAGAGTGCCGTCTTGGAATGACGCTCCTGAATAATCGCGGTATCCTGTGATGGTGCTATAATAAAACTGTTTCTTCTATATATTCTCAACTACATAGTAGAATTGTTGAATTCTTGAGAAAGTCATGGCTCTGCGACGACTGCGCCGAATTCAAAGGATGTTTTCACCCTCTCAACTTTCGAAGGTCACGGAGGGTCAAAACCGATCCTAGAAAGTATTTTGAATGAAGGGTCACAGAACACCCTAAATACACAGAAGCGTAACGCCGGCTTCCCGCAAAAACTTAATCTGAAGATATTATGTTAAGTGTTACAACTGTCAACTTGCAAAAGTAAAATCTCAACCGAGAAGAAACCCCAGATTATATTTTGAAGCAGCATCGATGACAAAACAGCATTAATTTCATTCAATTCAAATTTGCTTTCCTAAAGTGACAGATGTAATGCTTAGCACATAATCAAGGTCATGAAAATTCGTCCCTTGAAGTTTAGAGTGCCGCCTTGGAATGACGCTCCTGAATAATCGCGGTATCCTGTGATGGTGCTATAATAAAACTGTTTCTTCTATATATTCTCAACTACATAGTAGAATTGTTGAATTTTTGAGAAAGTCATGGCTCTGCGACGACTGCGCCGAATTCAAAGGATGTTTTCACCCTCTCAACTTTCGAAGGTAACGGAGGGTCAAAACAGATCCTAGAAAGTATTTTGAATGAAGGGTCACAGAACACCCTAAATACACAGAAGCGTAACGCCGTCTTCCCGCAAAAACTCAATCTGAAGATATTATGTTAAGTGTTACAACTGTCAACTTGCAAAAGTAAAATCTCAACCGAGAAGAAACCCCAGATTATATTTTGAAACAGCATCGAATATAAAACAGCATTAATTTCATTCAATTCAAATTTGCTGCCCTAAAGTGACAGATGTAATGCTTAGCACATAATCAAGGTCATGAAAATTCGTCCCTTGAAGTTTAGAGTGCCGCCTTGGAATGACGCTCCTGAATAATCGCGGTATCCTGTGATGGTGCTATAATAAAACTGTTTCTTCTATATATTCTCAACTACATAGTAGAATTGTTGAATTCTTGAGAAAGTCATGGCTCTGCGACGACTGCGCCGAATTCAAAGGATGTTTTCACCCTCTCAACTTTCGAAGGTCACGGAGGGTCAAAACCGATCCTAGAAAGTATTTTGAATGAAGGGTCACAGAACACCCTAAATACACAGAAGCGTAACGCCGGCTTCCCGCAAAAACTTAATCTGAAGATATTATGTTAAGTGTTACAACTGTCAACTTGCAAAAGTAAAATCTCAACCGAGAAGAAACCCCAGATTATATTTTGAAACAGCATCGATGATAAAACAGCATTAATTTCATTCAATTCAAATTTGCTTTCCTAAAGTGACAGATGTAATGCTTAGCACATAATCAAGGTCATGAAAATTCGTCCCTTGAAGTTAAGAGTGCCGCCTTGGAATGACGCTCCTGAATAATCGCGGTATCCTGTGATGGTGCTATAATAAAACTGTTTCTTCTATATATTCTCAACTACATAGTAGAATTGTTGAATTTTTGAGAAAGTCATGGCTCTGCGACGACTGCGCCGAATTCAAAGGATGTTTTCATCCTCTCAACTTTCAAAATTCATAGAGGGTAAAAACCGATCCTAGAAAATATTTTGAACAAAGGATCACAGAAGACCCTTAATACACAGAAGCGTAACGCCGTCTTCCCGCAAAAACTCAACCTGAAGATATTATGTCAAGTGTTACAACTCTCAACTTGCAAAAGTAAAATGTCAACTGAGAAGAAACCCCAGATTATATTTTCAAATACCCTCGATGCTGAAACAACATTAATTTCATTCAAAAATTTGCAAATTGGCTGCCCTCAAAAGACATATTTGAGGGAGAGGGGGGCACCTCAGAACGGGGGCACTTCTGAACGATGCATCTTGAAATAAATCTGTATTAAATTTTCACAAATGCACAATTTGGCATCATGGGTGATCATCGTGGAATTTCCCAAATGAAGCTGGAAGGAAACGTGGCTGAGAACTGGAAAATATGGAAAATCCGTTTTGAAAATTACCTAATAGGCAGTGAAATTAATTCAAAAAGTTAGTCAACACAATGTGCACAATTGTCGCATTATATCGGAGAAGAATGCTTCCGAGTCTACACAACATTTACATTCGGGAAAGATGAGAAAAAAACTCTCAATATTATTGAATAAATTTGAGCGACATTTTTTACCAAAAGAAAATGTATGTATGAGAGGTACAGATTTTTCTCAACTCGACACCAGTCACTAGAAAAGTTCGTATCGGAACTGAAGGTAGTTGCAATAAATGTGAAAACTGGGAAGCTTAAAGGAGACTAAAACCGTTCTAATATGTGGCATAATGACTAACACAAGTAGAGAAAAATTACTCCAAGAAGACCAAATTGGACACCAGGGGTTGTTATAGAAAAGTTAAGAGATATAGTCTATAGAGTTGAACTAGAGAATGGGGCAAAGCTTTACAGGAATAGAAAATTTATAAGAGTCATACAAGGTGATATAATTTCAAAAAAGGAAAACCATTCTCCGTTGAGCTCTACGGAGAGGGAAAATGTAAATAATAATATTAAGTATTATATAGATGTAGGAAATAGTGAGAACAGACAAGAATGTACAAGAGTAAATAGTGGATCAGTAACAAGAAATGATAATCCAGATAATGTGAGTATGAGCACAAATTGTAATTCAGACTCTAGCTCAGGATCAATAGCTCAAAGAAAAACTTTATCAGGCAGAGTGGTCAAGCCTCCAAATAAATTAGATTTGTAATTTGTTATTTGTTCGTTGTTTGTATTTTATTTTTTACCGAAAGGGGAGATGTTAGGATATGAATGGAACATATCCCTTATAGCAATTGTAACTGTGATCGTGTACATGACCACAGAGTTGCCTCTTGAAAATGAACCAACAATACATACGGTGATGCAGCAAGGCAGCATGGCAACACGAATAAGGTAATTCGAGTTTTGTGCTTTTTTATTGATTAATAAATAAGTAACATTACACATTTGAACAGTGTTCAAAAGTGCCCCCATACCTTGAGCCACATTTAAAAACCTAAGTATTCAACGAACATACAATTTTTTATTCGCACATCACGTATACTCGACAAAATGGTGAGAAATCATGTAAAAAAATGAACATTACCAGAATTCAGTGAAGAGGAAATGCGAAAAGTTATGGAATGTGTGCGAAAAAATAAACTATCTCTGAAATCTTCGGGGTACGTCACACTGCACTCTATTACCGACTAAAACACCTAGGAGCAGCACAGCAGTCATTACCCGAGACTTATTTACCGCCAACCATCAGGGATAGCATTGATATTTCAACTTACAGAAACCCCTGTAATATTTGGGAATATGAATATGTAATTTCACATCTCGGAGGAGAGTCTGTATATTCGTGCATACATTGTGTTACTTTGTATAAACAACGGACGTCGTAAAATTGGACTGGGTGACTATCGAATCACCTGCAGACTCAGATAACAAAGTTTTAATAAAGACGAGCCATTCATTAACAACTTTGTAGTCGATTGGATGTTATGACTACTGGACGTGATAAGATCAAAGGAAAGAAGAATGTGCAACTGCGATCGATTTGTGGGAAAATTTCGGAGAAACAATGTTACAGTGTGGGCGTCTCGATGTCCACTCAGGAATTTTGTTTTTGGAAGTAGGAAAAAGTTTACCTTTTGGATTTACCTTTGGGAGAAAAGTTAAGGCAGTTGCTCGCGGTTAGAGCACTCACTAAGAGGCAATTGTACGAGGTTGGCTTTCCGGTTCAAGGCCGGTGAAGTTGAAAATAGCTATAGTATTTTTTCAGTCGAGGATTTTATTAGAGTTCGGATTGAGAGAACAATCTGTGTTAGATCGTGGAAATAAGTGTAGAAGGAGTTGCATTTTCAGTGAAGTTGAAAGATGTATTCGTTATGGGAGTGCGAAAAAAAATAAGGTCACTTTTGGAGTGAGTGAATTTGTTGCCAAGTAGGTACAAAAAGGAATAAGGTGTTTTGCATACCAAGGTAGGAAAATTCAATTCAAATTTTTAATTCATAATTAATGTGAATGGTTTTATTGTGATCCGTTATTGATATCCCGACCCGAAGTTGATTTGATATATTTTCATCTAAGGAGTTTGAATAATATTCGCATTTATTTGGTAGCGTTGATTAATTGACCCCTCGTACATTTGGATTAGTATGTTTATAGGGAGTAGCAGTTTAATTGTCGGATTTAATTATGATTATGCGAAACTAGGTGAATGATAGATGTTTTATTTTGATGAAAAGATAAAACAAAAGACTTCCTCTTCGGGCAGGGAGCACGAACTCGATTCTTTTCGGAAAATAGATGATATATGGTGACAGCGGGATATTATAGAATAATACTAAAATTCATAACTTGTACGATTGTTAAGGGTACAACATCGTATTTATTACACCCCAGAGAATGAAGCATTAGAACATGCATTAAAAGCTGAAGAACAGAAAAAAGCAAAAGTTGAAAAGGATGGATATATCCAGTTCAGATGAATCTTTCTCCATCCATGGCGATTCTGATATTCTGGAGTTTGAATAACGGTCGGAAGGTGAACTTGATTATGAAGTTAAATTTGGAAGCTTGTCATAAGGTGATTTGATTATCGCCAAATTTTGTACAAAAAAACATAAGTGCACTATGTTGCTCGCATTTCGAAGAAAAAAAAAAACAGAAGTGACTTAAAAGTTGAGTACACGAGGAAAAAGGTTAAAATTTTATTTTCTTGAAACCGACGATATTGCTACTGTAGAAATCGTTGTCGGCAAATAACCACCCTAGAAAGAACACAGTCGCTAATTTTGTTTGAGGTGACTTCATCTTCGTTCAATTTCAATTTCATTCAATTTTGTACCCCCAGGTGGGGCACCATTCAACGATGAGACGAAAAAGAATGATAATTATATGAAAAAGATGAAGAACGTTATATATACCAATTCGCTATTTGCCATTAACGGACCAAAAATATATACTAAGTGACAAAGAAACTGCAACACCCAGAAGGAGCTCTTTAAATTTCAAATTTTCTTCGGTAAAACATAGATAGTATAGCAAGGAGTAAATGATTAAAATTTGGAGAAAAAAATCGTGAAGGTTTTTTCATGTAAACATTTTTTGTTACTTGAATATTGTAGTCGTTTTTTGCAAATTTTTCAAATTTCACAACAAACCAGCTGTTCGAGGAGATCCAAAGTCGATGTTCAGTGGTTGTAAAAATGCTTAGAGCACGTGTACGCGGAATTTATCGCCAGTTAAGTGAATTTGAAAGAGGTCGAATTATTGGTCTACGGGAGGCGAGGCTGTCATTTCGAGAAATCGCTAACCGTACGAACAGAAATCCAACTACTGTTATGAAATGTTGTCAAGCGTGGTTAGATAATACCCAAAATCGAAGAAGAGTAGGCACCGGACGTCGAAGGGGCACAAATGAAGATCGACGTCTAAGATTTATGGCTATTAGAGACCGATTTGCGACAACTCGATCTTTGGCTGATGAGTGGTTAGGAGAACAAGGCCATCCTGTAACTGACCAAACGGTTTACTGCCGGATGAGGTCTTTTGGACTGCAGCATTATCGACCCCATTATCTTGTGTTACCTCTGACGATTGAGCATCGCCGGCAACGATTACAGTGTTGCAGAGAACGTCAACATTGGAATGTGGAATGGCATCGGGTCGTCTTTTCTGATGAATCTCGATTCTCCTTGGGTGCACATGATGGCCGAAAAAGGGTTAGACGACGCAGGGGAGAAAAACGTGAACCTCGGTTTGATATTGAGCGTCATGTACACCGGACAGTAGGCGTTATGGTATAAGGTGCTATTGCACATGCAAGTAGGTCAACTTTAGTCTTTATTCGAGGTAACATGACAGCGCTGAGTTACCTTCAAGAAATAGTGGAGCCATATGTTCTCTCTTACCTTAACCGGCTCGAGAATCCAATATTTCAGCAAGATAATGCTGGACCTAATGTTGCCAGAGTTAGTTTGAACTTTTTTGAAGCGAACCATGTCGACTATGTTCGACTCACTGATGACGAATCCGTCGGAAAATTCGAGTCTGTCCGTCCGGCCGTCCGTCCGTAAGCACGATAACTCTCGAACGGAACAACCTAGAGACTTGAAATTTTCAGTGTGAGTTCAGTTCTCGAATGCCTCGGTTGAGTTCGTTAATGGGCCAAATTCTACCAGGGGTTCAGTAAATATGGCCGTTCAAAGTTTTGTTCCCCTGATTACTTGAAAACTACAGATTTGATCGAGATGAAATTTTTCACTTCAATGGAGAATGAGGTGCTCAAGCTACATGTGAAATTTTGTCCAGATCGCATGACCAGAACCATAGAAAATTATAACTGTAATGGAAAGGCCTAGGGACTTGAAATTTTCAGGATAGGTGTGGATCTCGAATTTCGTGATCACGTTCATCTATGAGCAAAATTATACTAGGGGGTTCCGTGAATATGGTCGATAAAATTTAGTTTTCTTGATAATTTCAAAACTACAGATTTGATCGTGACGAAATTTTGTATACTACTGGAGAATGATATATTCAAGATAAATTTCTCCAGAGCACATGACCAGAACCATAGAAACCATAGAAAATCACAACTTTCGAACGGAAAGGCCTAGGGACTTGAAAATTTCAGGATTGGCGTGGATCTGAAATGTCGCGTTCACGTTTATCAATGAGCAAAATCATACTAGAGGTTCCGTAAATACGGTCGTTTGAAATTTTGTTTTCTCGATAATTTCGAAACTACGGATTCGATCGGGATAAAATTTTGTATTTTAATCGAGAATATAATAATAATATATAATATATTAAAGCAACATTTTGTCCAGATCGCATGACTAGAACCATAGAAGCCATAGAAAATTATAACTTCCGAAGGGAAAGGCCTAGGAACTTGAAATTTTCAGGGTGGGTTTGGATCGCGAATGTGGCGGTCAGGTTCATCAATGAGCGAAATTAGACTAGGGGTTCCGTAAATTTGGCCCTTCAAAATATTTTTGACTACTGATTGGATTGGAATGAAATTTTGCACATAGCTGAGGAATAATGTATTCAAACAACGTGCAAAATTCGCATCACCAAGACCATAGATACCGTAGAAAATTCTAGAGAATTATCGAAAAAAAATTGGTCAGCTGAAGCACTGACATTAAGTCTGGAGTTTCGCCTTAGTTTCAGAATTTTTTTGACAGCTGTCGAAAATTCCTTCAATTGATTTCTAAAACTGAAAAAAGCGAATCTACCTACAAGGTGAATGAACGAGCGCTCAAAAGCTCCTGACTTCACGGCAGTGCTTTTCGTAATTTTTTTTTACAATGTCTGTCTGTTATTTACGTTATTCACATAACGAAAGGATGCTTTTCTAATTCAAGAGAAATTCGACACAAGATACGCTTGTTCGAAAATTATTATTGGAACACCATGTGTTTATGTATTTTTTTGGCATCTTTAAGAAAATATGAACTGTTCAATTGTTTACCTATCCACTGTGCCTAGAATACTAAATCTATGAAAACATTCATATGAGCAACAGAAATTTTAAGGTTTTTCGTCTTCTCGGCAATGTGAATGATTTATAACGTGTAGCTGGAAAACGAAATATTTGTGTCACAAGTTTACGTGTTATCGCGCATTATGAAGATTATCGAATGGTTGTGAAGAGATATTCGGATAGAGTCACATTTACATATTCCAAGTCAAACCCTGGACCCCTTAACGCATAATGTGTAATATTGTCAACTGGCATTTTATTAGTTCTTAGAATGAGATACGCTCAACGTTCTCAGCCTCGATGCAGTGCTTATTGCACATATTTGTGACCTTGAGCTTTATTAATTCAATGTTGAATTATAATTTCTCGAGAAGGGAAATTCAGTATTGTTTTAGGAGCGACTTTGTCCACTTGCAAATAAAATTAATTCTCTTAAAAAGTGTTTTCTTGGTCGGAAATAATGAAATTATAGGTAGGTGTATTTGCGGCTGTTTTCTCAAAGAGTTATGGGAGTTTACATTGAGCATGCCTGGTACATGCGACTGCGAAAGAAAAGTTTGAAAACACCTTAATTCTGAAATTTACCTCTGTTCATCATGGTTGGGTGGATACGTGCCCTTTTGACCTACTGGTAGTTCGATCCGAATTATAAATCTTTAGTTCCAAACGACAAAGGGTTGAAGAGTATACAAACAAGAATTAAAAGACATTTTTAACGTTCTATATCAAAACGCACCAGGCGATACCTTCATTTAAATGGGCCTTCCCATTTAAATGGGCCTTCCTGTTATTATTGAAACCATTAGTGAGGCACTGAGTTCAAATCAAAATGAAAATGTAAAGAGAACTACATATCTTCAGTTCATCTGCGCAGTTATCTGTCCTAAATATCTTTGTAATTATTTGAACAAATATCTGGACCCAAGGTGTGAAGTTCTAGTTTCCACTTAGTTCCTTCCGATTATTGTTCAGTTCTTCCTTCAACTTAACAGGTTCAGTTTTGAATGCGGTAATCTTTTGTTCATGATGAAGTTTTCGAAATATCTAAGGCTGTCGCTTTTTTATAACGGTTGCAAGAAGACGGGCCTGCTGCGGTGCAAATCAAGAACTGAATGCACAAATATCCGATCTTCGCGGAAATCAGTGTTCTCGTGAGAAAAACTGCGCAATTCGCACAGTTTATCGGTCAGAAAAGAAGTCACACGTGATGAACTGCGCATTTGAACTGAAGGTATGCAGGCGCTCTTATTATGATAAAGTCATTGCCTTAGAATCTGCTTTGATGTACATGAGCAATGCTCCAGATTAACATCACATGGAAATTAAAAACTTGTTGGGCATTTTTTTCAACAGTTCAGTTCAGTTATTGAAGTTAGTGTAGGCGATTATTTTGTTGATCGACAAGAAAATATATCTATCCCGATGAAGTATCAAAAGCGGAAACACGTCGAGGACTGAAAGATTCTTCAAACGATTCAAAATTACTTTCGAGGAAAAAAGTTTTGTCGAATATGAACATCATTAAAACTCCGAAGTCTGGAGAACATTGCAGTTTTGAAGTCGTATCGATATTGTAAGCAAGAAAATGACCTTATTTGTGTGATGATTATTCGTACAGTTCCCTTCAACACTGAATTAATGAGCACAATAAAAGTGATTTATGATCTATGATAAGAATTCAATTTTCACCCAGAATCAGTCGTTCAAAATACCTTTAACCTGATAATGTTCGAATGGCACTCTTCAATCAGTCATAGGAGAAGGAACGTGAAGTTGTCAATCTATTCTGCCTTCCTGAAAATAAAAAACAATGATACTTTCTTCAAATATTGGAGGAAGCTTCCGTACATGTATTGTATGCGATACTATCGAGCAAGTGATCTTCATCTTACAATTTTGTATACCTGACCTAAATAGGTCGTTATATGCTTCAACCCGTACTTTCGCATGTAAAAATTCTTTTTGCGATCTTCGCATATCATCTAAAGGATGAGGAAATGATTATTTCCTTCTTACATATTCACGCTATCTGCAATGTGCGCTGGCACAGATTTTTCCCTGCTATTTGAAACATCCATGCTAGGTGGTAAATTTATTTTTGAGCTCAACTTAATTAGGCTTCGAAAGTTGAAATGACATGAAGAGCACTACCGTCAAGGCGATTAAGAAATGACCCCTACAATGAACATACTGGCATGGCGGAACCCAAAAAAATCATGAAGTCTTCTACTTATGGATGGACCGACGAAAGCTTCAAGCGTGAAGGTACTCCTCCATAGTCCAGAAACCAAACCATCGATGCAGTCCATATGACCTATCGAAAATTTTTCATATATATTAATTAACCTTCAAACAATTCTCCTGGATATTAATTGTCATCAATCATGATTTGGTTATCATATCATTCTCATCCTCATTATTATACGAAGGCGAAAATTCCCTTCCAGAATAATTATTGCAATTAATCAGAAATAAAAGTCGAAGTGATATGATGAAAATGGAAAGTTTCAGGATTATAATACATTCGCTAGAGATTCTTTCACAAATTTTACAGTCAATTGCATCGCCATTGTATTCCATTTGGGCCTTTCTGGTTCCCCAAACAGTTAGTGGGTTCTAAGGAAGGCAGCAAGGGACTTTGAAAGACTAATTAAATAATTTAAGGCTTGGACTTGCACGGGCTATATGTGGCCGTGTTTCTGAGCGCTCGTACTACTTACACGAGGGCTATATCATTTCACGATGTCTGTTCCGTAAATATGGCCAACGTTTGTTCTCCTGATAACTATGGAACTACAGATTTGATCGAGATGAAGTTTTGCACTCAAATGGAGAATGAGGTGTTCAAGCTACATGCGAAATTTTGTTCAGATCGCATGACCAGAACCATAGAAAATTGTAACTTTTGAACGGAAACGCCTAGGGACTTGAAATTTTCTGGATAGGTGTGGATCTCGAATGTCGTGATGTCGTTCATGTATGAGCAAAATTATGCTAGGGATTCCGTGAATATGGTCGTTTGAAATTCAGTTTTCTTGATAATTTCAAAACTACAGATTCAATCGTGACGAAATTTTGTATACTAATGAAGAATGATATATTCAAGCTACATTTCTCCAGATCGCATGACCAGAACCACAGAAACCATAGAAAATCATAACTTTCGAACGGAAAGGCCTAGGGACTTGAAATTTTCAGGATAGGTGTGGATTTGAAATGTCGCGTTCACGTTCATCAATGAGCAGAATTATACTAGGGGTTCCGTGAATACGGTCGTTTGAAATTTTGTTTTCTCGATAATTTCGATACTACGAATTCGATCGAGATAAAATTTTGTATTTTAATCGAGAATGATATATTGAAGCAACATTTTGTCCAGATCGCATGATCAGAACCATAGAAACCATAGAAAATTATAACTTTCGAAGAGAAAGGCCTAGGAACTTGGAATTTTCAGGGTAGGTTTGGATCGCGAATGTCGCGGTCACGTTCATCAATAAGCAAAATTAGACTAGGGGTTCCGTAAATATGGCCGTTCAAAATATTCTCTTCCTGATAATGTCGCAACTACTGATTGGATTGGAATGAAAGTTTACACCTAGCTGAAGAATAATGTATTCAAACTACGTGCGAAATGTCCAGATCGCATCACCAAGACCATAGATGCCGTAGAAAATTATCGCGAATTATAGAAAAAAAATTGGTCAGCTGAAGCACTGACATGAAGTCTGGAGTTTCGCCTAAGTTAGAGAATTTTTTTGAGAGCTGTCGAAAATTTCTTCAATTGATTTCTAAAACTGGAGATTAAGAATCTACCTACAAAGTGGATGTACGAGCGCTCAAAACTCCTGACTTCACGGCAGTGCTTTTATAATTTTTTTTTCAAATGTACAGAAACAACGTCATATTTCGACTGACAAGATCATCGAAGTATTCTACTTTTCCTCCGCCTTAGGGAAATGTGTTGCTAAGTCAAAGATGAATTATATTTCCGTACGCTGGAGGGAAAAGTGTCGCTATGTATCGATGAATCAGTTACTACGAACAATTATTATACTTCATGTCCGTCAAAATCAAAATAAATTTTGCACGACAACCGTAACTAGGCCAATTTTGCATTGATCACTCAATTATAAAGATCGTAAATATAAGTCTGATCTGAAGCTGAATCTCCAGATTTCAAAACGTTTGAAAAACATGATGAAAAGCACTGCCGTGAAGTCAGGAGCTTTTGAGCGCTCGTCCATCCACCTTGCATTCTCCAGTTTTAGATAGGAAAGATTTTGACAGCTGTCAAAGAAAATTTCAATCTAAGGCGAAAATCAAGTCTTCACGTCAGTGCTTTTGATGACCAATTTTTTTTTTCGATAATTCGCTAGAATTTTCTACCAAATCTATGGTCTTGGTGATGCGATCTGGACAAAATTTTCCACGTAGTTTGAATACATTATTCTTCATCTATGTTTTCATTTCATTCCAATCCGATCAGTTGTTCCGAAATGATCAGGAAAAAATTATAAAAAACATTGCCGTGAAGTCGGAAAATTCTGGACAAAAATTTCGCACGTAGATTGAATACATTATTCTTCATATTTCATTCCAATCCAATCAGTAGTTTCGAAATTATCAGGAAAAGAATATTTTGAACGGCCATATTTACGGCATATCCGACCGAACAGACTCGAATTTTATGACGGATTCGTCATCAGTGAGCCGAACCTTGTCGATTGAGACCATTTTATGCTCAAAATTCGAAATATACAGAGATCGTGACGAAATGATATAGCCCTCGTGTAAGTAGAACGAGCGCTCAATAATATGAGATTCAAGGTGAGAGAAGATATAATGAGGCTGTCAATCAATAAGTTAGTAGAAATATCAGCAATTGAAATGAACTTAGAACAGAAGGAATTTTAGTGTTAACCAATTATCGGCCACTAGGTGAAACAAACATGTTTTTCAATATACATACTCGGACGAGTATTAAATTCAGTAAACGGAAAAAATAGAATTATTATAACCGGTGACTTCAACACAAACATGTTGAATCTATATCATAGCAATAAATACACAAACATTCTCGCAACTGTTGGACTCTTATGGTATACATCTAATGATAATGGAACTTACAAGAGTTACATCTGCTATAAAAACTTGTATCGATAACATTTCGACAAATTACATAAAATATAAAGCTGGGGCATTTCCAAACAATATTTCAGATCTTAATAATGCACAAACTATATGACGTATGTTACAGGATCAGTCTGATGTAGTATGTATCAGTAGGAACACTCTGTATATTAGCGATCTTGAGATGCAATATCTGTTATCTCGCTATTTGTCACACACGTGAGACGGTGTTGACAATGATGTGTGATGTGTAATATTTTGTTGAGATGATAATTCGACCGCTTTCGATCCCCGAGACGCCGCGGATCAAAAGCCTATACAATAGTTCGGCGGCAACTTTTGGCATCTTTTCCGAGTAGTGGTTTAATATTATATCAATTATGCTATCAATTCCCAAGGTTGTTATGACTACAGCCACGCGGAACATAATAAACAATCTTGAATATATAAACACTAACATTTTGCTAGAGAGATCAGAGAGTCTTCTCGAGGTGTTACGAATAAACCTTCTTGACGAGTGATTAGTGTATCATTCACCATCCATCGACTGCATAACGATTGAGCGAACCTACCCTAGCTGGGTACGTTACACGTTACCATCAGTTCAGTCCTTCAGTCTGATCAGAATAATGTGGAACTGAATTTCTATTTTGAGTGGGAAACGTTTTATTCCACGTTTTTTTGAAACTGACAACAGTTCAACTACTAACATAATATTATCAACAATATGTATGGAATATTCCCAAGGCAATTAAAACAAGCAAAGGTAATACCAATTTATAAGAAAGGAGATACTAATGAGATGTCTAATTATAGGCTAAGTTAGTATATTATCTTTTTCGAAAATATTTGAATTGATAATAGCAGATCAACTTATGAAATTTCTCTTAGAAAAAAATATTTTAGCATCCTCACAACATGGATAAATTCGAGGAGAATCAAATAGTACTACTGTTTATGATTGCAAAATAGAAATAGTGGATACGTTTGAAGAAAAAGATATTACTATGGGCATTTTCCTAGATCTAACGAAGCCATTTGATAGTCTATCTATCCCATCAACAACTGGTGCATAAAATGGGAAAAATTGGAGTGAGAGACAAGTCATCTGATCTGATATCATATTCAAACAACAGAAAAAAGTATGTCTATGTAGAGCCCTGTCGGATGCTGATGAACTTGTGCTAGGAGCACCACAAGGACGTATTATGGGACTTTTACTCATTGTCTACATAAATGATATTGAAAGTTGTATCAGGAATAATAACTTTGCATGCTTAACTAATTATGCAGATAACACAAATATTCTTCAGCAAAAGAATACCACGAATTGATAGAGAGGACATCAGAATGTTGGAAAATATCAAAGAATGGCTCTTGAAAAACAAACTGGATATGAATGAAGGAAAAACTAATTTCATACTATTCAAGTCTACATATCGAGGGCTGAAAGGCCGGACCTCGTAACTGCCGGTAGAAATCTTACGTTAGAACAGAAAAACTTAGTATCATCAAAAGATCAATGTTTATGTCACGGATTTTATGCTTCCTTTGAATATAATATTACAAATGGTGGAACTCGTACCGAATAGAAATATACTAAAATCTAAATTTCACAAATTTTGCTGGTTACGAGGTCCTGTCTTTCAGCCCTCGATATTCAAACATTTGAGGAGCCAAAGGAAGTTCTGATATCATACAAGAACTAACTCCATTTACAAAAATCTCAGGAATCTCTGTGGATGATACACTGAAATGGGAAGAACATAATATGTATTTCAAAGCTTTGAGGCAGCTTGGCCTCAGTCTGCTATTCTTTCAGTGTACTGATAAGATATCTGAATAAATTCTCCATGAAAACCATTTACCAAGCATTATTTGAATCGAAAGCAAGGTAAGGAATTATGTTTTATGGCCATACTTCTAAAGATGGAATATTGACTGTTACAGCGATGCACATAAAGGAATGTCTGATTTCTATATTAAAAAATTACGAAAAGCACTGCTGTGAAGGCACCACTTGACCCTATATCAAAACATGTATCCACTCAGCTGCATATGGAGTCCCTGATATAGAAAACGATATAAGGGAAAAGCGAGAAAAATATCAGATATTCCTAAACACAAAATATAAGAACGAAAAAGCGGAATATAAAAAATTACGAAAAGCACTGCCGTGAAGGCAGGAGCTTTTGAGCGCTCGTACATGCACCTTGTAGGTAGATTCGCATTTTCCAGTTTTAGAAATCAATTGAAGGAATTTTTGACTGCTGTCAAAAAAATTCTGAAACTTAGGCGAAACTCCAGACTTCATGTCGGTGCTTGAGCTGATCAATTTTTTTCCGATAATTCGCTAGAATTTTCCACGGTATCTATGGTCTTGGTGATGCGATCTGGACAAAATTTTGCACGTAGTTTGAATACATTATTTTTGAGCTAGGTGCACAATTTCATCCCAATCCGATCAGTAGTTTCGAAACTATCAGGAAAAAAATATTTTGAACGGCCATATTCACGGAACCCCTAGTCTAACTTTGCTCATTGATGAACGTGACCGTGAAATTTGCGATCCAAACCCACCCTGAAAATTTCAAGTTCCTAGGCCTTTCCGTTCGAAAGTTAGAATTTTCTATGGTTTCTATGGTTCTGGTCATGCGATCTGGACAAAATATTGCTTCAATATATCATTCTCGATTAAAATACAAAATTTCATCTTGATCGAATCCGTAGTTTCGAATTTATCGGGAAAACAAAATTTCAAACGACCGTATTTACGGAACTCCTTGTATAATGTTGCTCATAGATGAACGTGATCACGACATTCAAGATCCACACCTATCCTGAAAATTTCAAGTCCCTAGGCGTTTCCGTTCAAAAGTTACAATTTTCTATGGTTCCTATGGTTCTGGTCATGCAATCTGGACAAAATTTCACATGTAGCCTGAACACCTCATTTTCCATTTGAGTGCAAAATTTCACCTCGATCAAATCTGTAGTTTTCAAGTAATCAGGGAAACAAAACTTTGAACGGCCATATTTACGGGACCCTTGGTGGAATTTGGCCCATTAACGAACTTAACCGAGCCATTCGGGAACTGAACCCACACTGAAAATTTCAAGTCTCTAGGTTGTTCCGTTCGAGAGTTATTGTGCTTACGGCCGGACGGACGGCCGGACGGACAGACTCGAATTTTTCGACGGATTCGTCATCAGTGAGTCGAACATAGTCGATTGAGACCATTTTCGGCTCAAAATTCGAAAAATACAGACATCGTGACGAAATGATATAGCCCTCGTGTAAGTTGTACGAGCGCTCAAAAACAGAACAAATCTGAATTGAACTCATCCAATATGTTTATATAACATATAACACAAGGAAAACAAACCTAAAATATCCCATTCACAAAAAAACATCCACATCGAAAGGACCCAAATACACATGCATCAAACAATTCAACACCATGCCAGACACAATAAAGAATGGAACTAGCCTAAAAACTGATAGGAAGAAAATATGCAGGATGCTGCTTAACATAGAACCTTGCAATGTTGAAGAATTTTCGAATGGAGCTAAAACTTGGAAGAAGCTTGGATAGCAGAGTCTTTACTCTTTGCTTTTTTGCCTTATTGGTGACGTAATTTCATTTTGAAGACTACTTTTGTTATCGTAGTTATCTGAAATAAATCTTGTCATATCTTATCTCTTTCGACGCAAAATATTAGGGGTTAAATTGTACCTCAAAAGGAAAAAAATAGTTTTTAGTTGTATTCAGTAAATTACAACTGACTTGAGAAGATATATTTTTTTGATGATTAGAGATTGATGAGACTATGCAAAACTTTTGAAAGAACTAGTTTTCACGAAGCTTTGATGTTGAAAAAATATTAGTAGGTATAGATAATATTAACAATTATTGTAGATATCTTACTGAATACCTGGAACGCAATCAAGTTACTGAACAATAATTGATAAGGAATGTACAGAAGTCAATAGAAGAAAACATCAATATCCTTTTCTTACATTTAGCGCTGTCCAAGATTGGGTTGGTATCCCCCTTGGTACGACATATTCTTGGCATCTGCTGACTTGAGGGCTGAGATGGATTGTTGGGAACTGGATGATTGCTAGCAGGAATAGGCTGACTACCACATATAAGGGAATTGGGCACGTTCCGAGAAAAGTGGTTTGGCTGATGGGTAGCAGGATGATTGTGCGCTGCGGTTGGTTTTCCATGAGACACAACTGAGTGGTGGTTAGATGGTTGTCCATAAGATTGCGGGGGCTCAGGGTAACTGATGCTGGCAATGATGGCTTTAAGACTGAACTCATAGTTCGAGACCTTCAGCAGATGAGATCTGAAAAATATCATTGAACAAAAATTTTTAAACTATTAATTATGAATACATACAGGGTTTTCCTTTTAACTTGGCCTATCAGAAGTATTTAGAGAACAAGTGAATATTTCGTTTTGAAAATTTAGGTGGAGCCTTGGGGATGAGGGAACTCTTCGCCTAAAATATTTCCAAGTCGACAGTCTTGCCACATCTACCTTAAACGCATATCTACTTTCTTATTTCACATGGAACTACCTATATTTTTATTAAGGTATCGATACAATACCAAATTCCAAGTACAACCTACTAAAATTTCTCTGCCATGAACTGTTGCCAAGTTATGCACTAATTCTTGGAATTCTTGACATCTGCATTGCCAGTTTGGAAATGCAAAATCTCGATTATTTTATATGCGAACAAAACACAACTCAGCAGTCTCATAGTAGAAAATCCCAGCATTCATGTGGTACATTCGGTATTTTGATGAATCGAAAGGTTTTTCGAATGGTTTAAAACAAATATGGGGTTGCCATTTGAAAATCTCGAAATATTTCAATTTTAAGTTCCACATTTTCGGAGCAAAATCTTCGAAAAACCTTTCGATTCATCAAAATACCGAATGTACCACATGAATGCTGGGATTATCTACTATGAGACTGCTAAGTTGTGTTTTGTTCGCATATAAAATAATCGAGATATTGCATTTCCAAACTGGCAATGCAGATGTCAAGAATTTCAAGAATTAGTGCATAACTTGGCAACAATGCATGGCAGAGAAATTTTTTTTTAATGGTTGTACTTGGAATTTGGTATTGTATCGATACCCAAATAAAAAATATAGGTAGTTCCATTTGAAATAAGAAAGTAGATATGCGTTCAAGATAAATGTGGCAACACTGTCGACTTGAAAATATTTTAGGCGAAGAGTTCCCTCATCCCCAAGGCTCCACCTAAAATTTCAAAATGAAATATTCACTTTTTCTCTAAAAAATTCTAATAGTCCAAGTTAAAAGGAAAACTCTGTATGTATGTGTCATCCAGTGGCAGTACAGATCAATTGAGGACCCCTCACAACTCTTCAATAATTGTTAAAATTGCATCTGTTTGTGTAATGAAATTATTATGTGAATACAATAGGATTGTATTTGTGTTGCAAACAGTGGCTCCTCGTCAGGGACGGCAGGGTCGGCGCTGCCGACCCTAAAATACTCGATCAGAAAAAATGCAAATTTTCACCTGTGTCAAATTACCACAATTGAATTATAATTTATAATGATTATAATGGTATTAACTATAAATATAAACATAACCTTCAGAAATTCTAAAAATAGTCCTGTGCAACTTCTTGAGAATACGCTGTTCCAATTCCAATTCCGCATTGTATACTCGGTCCGTAGACAAAATATGCTCATCTCGAATACACGCAGTGATGAAGAACGTCCTTCGTTCAGGTACATCTTGCCGACCCTATCTTCGTATCTTTCGATGGAGCGCAAATAACAATGAGGCCCGGTTTCTTCACATCCGAATAAATAAATTTATCCTATAGTTAAGTTTTATTCTCAGAATAAGAGAAATCTCCATCTCTTCACTTTCAGTTAGCGCTATTCTTGGAATAAAAAATCCTTATTGAGAAAATAACTTATTCGGTACCAAAAGTCGTAGTTAACGGTTTATTCGACTGATTCGACAGAATGAATACGTCAGTCGTCAGCACAAATTTATGTCAGGATTGTCAGGTTAGGTAAGTTAGGTTAGGTTGTTTTGTTTTTCAACGAGTAATACTTTTGTGATTTCGATTGTTGTTTTTGAGGTATATTTCTCCATACTTGAATATGTAATTCCGGAACGAGAGTACCTATGTATTGAGGAAAAGATTTGATGATTTTCCATAAATGGAATGATAATGAACTCTACAATAGATTCGTATTTCAAAACGTACAGCTCAGTTCATTCAAATTCAACTCTTCAGAATCGGACTACTTGGTAAGTATTCAAACCACATGTGCCTAGAATAATTCTAGTTTCAAATTTAGTATTCACTTTATTATAGTATTTTTCGATTTTAGGAATTCAAGTCGTGCTGTAGTCCAATGGATAAACTACTTCTTACTCTGAGGTTTCTGGCAACTGGAGATTTTTATATGTCAATTGGAGACTTTGGAGGAATTAATAAAAGTACTGTAGGGCGTATTATCAAACAAGTGATAGATGATTACTGAACTATTCGATTATTATGTTCATCTTCCACAAACAGATGAAGAACAGGTAGAGGCAGAAGGAAAATTCTATCATTGAACTTGTTTTCCCAGAGAAAAAGGAGCCATAGATTGTACACATATAAAGATTCAATCACCTGGAGGAGAAAATGCAGAAGTTTTTCGTAATCGCAAAAGTTTTTTCTCTTTGAATTGCCAAGTCGCTTGTAACGCTGGCTTAAAAATTATAGATTTGGTATGTCGTTGGGCTGGTTCTGCAAATGACAGCCACATATTTGAAAATTCGTCTCAGAAAATAAGACTTGTTAACAGGCGAATGGGCAATGGTTTCTTAATTGCTGATCGAGACTATGCATGTAAACAGTACATCATTACTTCATTAGAAAACACAGAAAATTAAGTCCAAGTCCTTTTTGATGAAGCGCATATCAGAACAAGGAATATCATCAAACGTATGTTCGGAATATGAAAAAGGAGTTTCCAATACTCAGGAAAAAAAACTTGATTCAGTTACGTGATAATTTTTTATTCCTCAATCAACTACATGCGCTACAGTTTCGAGGACAATTCTCCTCTTCTTCGGGCTACAACGAAAATGCGCAATTACAACAGGGATGAAATAGTTATGAGAATACTAAAATATTCCTCCTTTCCTTTTTGGGAAACTTATATTTCTTATATTTAACTCATTCAAAAAGGAAAAAAGGAATATTTTAGTGTTCTCATTGTTATATTAGGGAAGAAAGATAAATGAAAACACTAAAATATTCTCTTTTCCTTTTTGAATGAGTTAAATATAAGAAATATTAGTTTCCCAAAAAGGAAAATTTTAGTGTTCTCATAACTCTTTCTGTCCTAATGTAATTGTGCATTTTCGTTGTAGCCTGAAGAAGAGGAGAATTGTCCTCGAAACTGTAGCGCATGTAGTTGATTGAGGAATCAAAAATTGCCACGTAACCGAACCAAGTTTCTTTTCCTGATTCTGATTTTTTGGCAACTTATATAATTTGAATTTCCAATATTAATTATATATTTTGCAATAAGATGTCAGCTTGCATTTGCTCAGAAACTTAAAGTGGCTTGTGCATAACATAGCAATAGATTTCAATTAAGAAATTTTTAAGGGAGACGATACCATTGGGGAATTTCCAGAAGATCGAAATAATGAAGATATGAGTGAAGATGGTGACCCTCGTAGTTTTTTTCTTGATTATTTTGCAAATTTATTCATTAATGGTTTGTATAATCAATAAATATTCTTCCACATAATGTAATTTTTATTTCCCCTTGTGTGTTTATAGGCTTTGCCTTCATTCAGATCAATTTTATGATAATAGTATTAAAGGAATGAAAGTTTTTTGTCCAAAACCAGATAAACATCAAATGGTCGAAAATAAATTGTATATACACCATACTATCATATGTGAAAAAAAGGAGCAGCTCTTTCGATTGGTGCAAGAGCTAGCTATTTATCCCACTATAAAATTCGAATATGCAGAAAACCATACGTCACATCTAATAAGAATATCATTCTGATATCTTGGTATTTAACTTTTAAAAATTGGTCGAATGGATATTACTTTCATAATTTAATAATTCTTTCAGTTTTCTCAATTATAAGGCCATTTGGGTGCAATAACCGGCTATGATCAACTTTTAATGTTACTTTTTTTATATTAACAATGAAATATTTTTATATTTAAAATTAAGTCGAGGATCGTAAATAGCAATAGATATAATTCAGAGTTCAATGAAAAGAATGGTACATACAATTTAAAAAATTAGTGAATAAAAACCCTAATCGAATTCAGATAAACAGCCGTTATTATTCTTTAAAAACCCTAATTACGGATTATCAATTTATTTTTTTTACATCATAATTGATATTCTCTAATTGTTTTCTTTTGATTTCCTCTTCATATAGGAGAATTCCCATTTCTACCTCATCTTTTCCTTTTGGGCACACATATAAGTTGTACCTCTTGTACAATTACTTAGAACCCAAAACCTAACTGAAAATACATGAAATCTCAAATGTAAAATTTTCTAAGGTGTCGACGATATTTAAGGTTGACAATGGTTCACCGACTAGAGAATAGAGTAAAAGTTTTCTTTCCATGTATATTATTCCTCTATTACTTCCAGTTTCAATATTATATGGTTGGCAAAACTGACGAATCTGGCTAATACCAAAGATTAGACTGTTACTCTTTGCGAATAGTTATCTATCAGCTAACTGGAAGTGAAAAGACGCTAATAGGCTATTCTCGGAATAGGAAGTATATCTTCATTTATGGGACCGATAGTTATTCTCCTGGTAGTGGTTATTTATTCGGATGTGAAGAAACCGGCCCTGAGCCGAATAAGTTCTAACTTGAATAATTTCTGTTGGAATTGCATTCAGATAATGATAAATATTAGATTCGCCTCTTAGTTAATGTTTATTTTTATCGAATATCGGACATAATGACATAAATACAAGAGATCATTGTTGCTTAAAACTAATTTTTGTCGTATTTCATACTTTTCATAGACGTGCATGGTGCACATGAATAATACCTATAAATTTCCGACAATTTTTAAATATTTTTTGAAGGAAAAAAATGTTGAGCGACCAAACTCAAACTCATATTAGCCATATTGTTGGCTGGATACGGCAATTCCAAATCTGCCTACCCTGCAACTGCAGATATCACGGTTCACGAGGATTGCTCGGGAGATTTCGATTCGATTTCTATCGCCCAGGCTCGAAATGATGTGTTTGTTTCTCGCTTCTCGCCATTAAATCAGTTACAATATTTATTGTTAATAGACCTTTACGTTGTTTCCGTTTGTTTGGCTCATAAAGGGTTACTGTTTTCAACGTTAGCAAAATGGCCATCAATCCGGTTAGAGAATAAGATGCTTTTTGTGAAAAAATACATATCCGTACCTCAGAGCAAAAGGGTATTAAGTTCAAAATTTCAATTTTCGGGTTTTTTGGCTCGCCAACATTTAAATTTCGCGCTCTATTTAGTGGTCTACCTTCAAGACGATTGGACTTGAAATAACGAAAATAACATAGTCCTTAATCACAACGCGAATCAAACGAAAAATGCAAGTATTTTACGCTTTCCTGGGAAACTCACATGTTGTGACATAATAGGGGAGGATTGGCACCATTCGTACACTTTTTAGAATATGATTTTTCTAAATTTGGATATCGAAGTTATATTCCTCAATCAGTTATTGAAACATTCTGCATACGTTCCGCTACCTAGTCAAAGAGTTAGATGCCAATATCTCATCAAATAAATGAATGAATTCAATTTTTGGTGAGAGCCGTCGAATGTCCGAATCTACCCCCTGTAGGGGTGCATTCGTACACGGGTAGGGGAACATTCATACGGTATGGGGTACCATAATACGGGTTGAATAAAATAGAAAATGAATCATCAAAAATTGTTTGATTCGACTCGAAAGTAACAACCCTGTAATAAACTGAATGACAAAACTTTTGATGAACAAAAAACGTATATTTCTCTATAAAAATGTGGTGTCATGTTATGTTTCAATAAGAGAACCTTTTTGAAGTTATTCCACCAATGAAACTAATAGATCTTAAAATGCCTAGTGTTGCATTATTGCAACATGCCTAATTTTTTGAAATACACTTTTGTTTTCCATGATCGATTTTTTCGAATATTTTTCCCAAGTTCCTGATTATATTTTATAACGTTGAATAATTTTAAATGAGAAAATAAAAATCATGCATTAAAGGGTTAATATATCTTTCTCCATTAAAATACAAAATTATGTCTCGATCGAATCCTTAGTTTCGAAATTATCGAGAAAACTGAATTTCAAACGTTCGTATTTACGGAACCCCGAGTATAATTCTGCTCATTGATAAACGTGAACGTGACATTTTGGATCCACACCTATCCTGAAAATTCCAACTCTCTAGGCTAGTTATGATTTTCTATGGTTCTGATCATGCGATCTTGAGAAATGTAGCTTGAATATATCATTCTCCATTAGTATACAAAATTTTGTCACGATCGAATCTGTAGTTTTGAAATTATTAAGAAAACTAAATTTCAAACGATAATATTTACGGAACCCCTGGTATAATTTCGCTCATAGATAAACGTGATCACGACATTCGAGATCCACACCTATCCTGAAAATTTCCAAGTCTCTAGGCGTATCCGTTCAAAAGTTTCGATTTTCTATGGTTTTTATGGTTCTGGTCATGCGATCTGGACAAAATTTCACTGTAGCTTAAACACCTCATTCTCCATTTGAGTGCTAAATTTCATCTCGATAAAATCTGTAGTTTTAAAGTAATCAGGAGAACAAAATTTTGAACGACCATATTTACGGAAACCCTGGTGGAATTCTACCCATTAACGAACTTAACCGCGGCATTCGGAAACTGAACCCACACTCAAAATTTCAAGTCTCTAGGTTGTTCCGTTCGAGAGTTATCGTGCTTACGGACGGACGGACGAACAGACTCGAATTTTTCGACGGATTCGCCATCACTGAGTCGAACATAGTCGATTGAGACCATTTTCGGCTCGAAATTCGAAAAATACAGACATCGTGACGAAATGATATAGCCCTCGTGTAAGTAGTACGAGCGCTCAAAAAGGTTTTTGAGCTAGATTGCTAGGCGACCTGGTGGATGTACCATCCTCTTCCAATATTCCTACAAACAATAAAACATTTCGATTAGAGCAAAACAACGCCAAAAGAAATGTCACTTACTAGGCCTATTTTTTAAAAGGAGAACAGAAATGGAAAATGCTAAAAAAACCGAACCAAAGCCTCTGCATCGGCCGGAAAAACCAAAGACGACTTAAGCAACGAAAAGGGACAATGAACTATGGAACATGGAATACCCAGGGTCTAACCCGTAAAATGAATGAAGTAATTGCAGAAATCAAAGCCCTCAAATTAGACATGGCGATAATTACGGAGACGAAGAAAGAGGGACAAGGATCGGAAAGCATGTGACACTACGACCATTTCTACAGTGGAGTAACGAAAGATCGAAGAGCTCAGCAGGGAATATCCAAACTGATAAGAAGAAATCTTAGAAAATACATACAATCCTACGAAGCCATAAGTGAAAGAATCATCAAAATAGACTTAACAATATATGGACACCGAACAACTATAATAGAAGTATATGGAGTAAATGATGACTCTCTGGTGAGCACAAAAGACAAATTCTTTGAAGAGTTGAACAACGAGATTATAAAGGTGGGAAAGTCAAAAGAAATTATCATCCTTGGTGACCTGAACTCCTGAGTGGAAAAAAATAAAAACAGCCAAATAGTGGGTCCATTCGGAGAAGACACAAGAAACGATAACGGAAACCGCCTAATACTATATGGGAACAGAATGATCTGGAAATATTGAATGGTTTCTATCAACACCGAGATATACATTAATACACGTCGATCAACCTACGAGAAACCTTAATTCAATTATAGATTATGCAATTGTGAGGAAGGAGGAAGAAAGTAAAATGGAATATACAAGAAGTCAGGGTCCACAGAGGAGCCACCTGTCGTAGTGACCATCAACTCCTCAGAGCCATAGTAGTACATAAAACAAGAGGAGATCACCATCTGCCAAAGCATGAAAAACTTAAAACACAAAAAGCCACAAGATATTACCGAGGGTACCAGACTTCGAATGTTCGCGCTATCAGGAAAGTTTTAAGCGCCGCCGTAAATTTTCTAGGTAACCTTTTGCAGTTTTCAGTGGTGCAATTTTTTGAAACATTGGTTTTATTTTCTTCACAACTTTTCAATATGGGAAAATATAATGGGAATATTAAATTTCTTTTATAAATTTTTTTCATTTTGATTAAATGTATATTAGTACGATTTTTACTGTTGTCTCGTTTTTCCCAAAGTTTTGCCAGTCTCGTTTTTACACCACTTGACCCTATATCAAAACATGTATCCACTCAGCTGCATATGAAGCCCCAGATATAGAAAACGATATAAGGGAAAAGCGAGAAAAATATCAGATATTCCTAAACACAAAATATAAGAACGATAAAGCGGAATATAAAAAATTACGAAAAGCACTGCCGTGAAGGCAGGAGCTTTTGAGCGCTCGTACATGCATCTTGTAGGTAGATTCGCATTTTCCAGTTTCGGAAACAAATTGAGAAAATTTTTGACAGCTGTCAAACAAATTTTCAAACTCAATCCAGACTTCAAGGTGACCAATTTTTTTTTCGATAATTCGCCAAAATTTTCTACGGTATCTATGGTCTTGGTGATGCGATCTGGACAAAATTTCGCACGTAGTTTGAATACATTATTCCTCAGCTAGGTGCAAAATTTCATTTCAATCAAATTGGTAGTTTCGAAATTATCAGGAACAGAATATTTTGAACGGCCATATTTACGGAACCCCTAGTCTAAGTTTGCTCATTGATGGTGACCGTGAAATTCGCGATTCAAACCCACCCTGAAAATTTAAGGTTCCTAGGCCTTCTCCTTCGGAAGTTATAATTTTCTATGGTTTCGATGGTTCTGGTTATGCAATCTGGACAAAATGTTGCTTTAATATGTCATTCTCGTTTAAAATACAAAATTTTATCTCGATCGAATCCGTAGTTTCGAAATTATCGAGAAAACAAAATTTTAAACGACCGTAATTACGGAACCCCTAGTATAATTCTGCTCATTGATAAACGTGAACGTCACATTTCAGATCTACACCTATCCTGAAAATTTCAAGTCTTTAGGCCTTTCCGTTCGAAAGTTATGATTTTCTATGGTTTCTATGGTTCTGGTCATGCCATCTAGAGAAATGTAGCTTGAATATATCATTCTCCATAAGTATACAAAATTTCGTCACGATCGAATCTGTAGTTTGGAAATTATCAAGAAAACTAAATTTCAAACGACCATATTTACGGAACCCCTAGTATAATTTTGCTCATAGATTAAAGTGATCACGACAATCGAGATCCACACCTATCCTGAAAATTTCAAGTCCCTAGGCGTTTCCGTTCAAAAGTTACAATTTTCTATAGTTTCTATGGTTCTAGTCATGTGAGCTGAACAAAATTTTGCAAGTAGCTTGAACACCTCATTTTCCAGTAGAATGCAAAATTTCATCTCGATCGAATTTGTAGTTTCAAAGTAATCAGGAAAACAAAATTTCGAGCGGCCATATTCACGGAACACTTAGGCGAATGTTGCCCAATAACGAACTTAACCGAGGCATTTGGGATCTGAACCTACACTGAAAATTTCAAGTCTCTAGGTTGATCCGTTCGAGAGTTATCGTGCTTACGGCCGCACGGACGGACAGACGGACTCGAATTTTCCGACGGATTCGTCATCAGTGAGTCGAACATAGTCGATTGGGACCATTTTCGGCTCAAAATTCGAAAAATACAGACATCGTGACGAAATGATATAGCCCTCGTGTAAGTAGTACGAGCGCTCAAAAATAGTTTTGAAAAGCTATATTTACGGAACCCCTAGTCTAATTTTGCTCATTGATGAACGTAACCGCGAAACTCGCGATCCGAACCTATCCTGAAAATTTTAAGTCCCTAGGCCTTTCCGTTCGAAAGAAATGATTTTCTATGGTTTCTATGGTCCTGATCATGCGATCTGGAAAAAATGTAGCTCGAATATATCATTCTCAATTTACATACATAATTTCGCCACGATCAAATCCATAGTTTTGAAATTATAAAGAAAACTGAATTTTAAACGGCCATATTTACGGAACCCCTAGTCTAATTTTGCTCATTTATAAACGCAACCACCACATTCGAGATCCACACCTATACTGAAAATTTCAAGTCCCTAGGCATTTCCATTACAAAGTTATAATTTTCTATGGTTCCTATGGTTCTGGTCATGCTAGCTGGACAAGATTTTGCATGTAGTTAAGCACGCAATTCTCCATCTGAGTGCAAAATTACACCTCGATCGAATTAGTAGTTTTGAATTAATCAGAGAAAAAAAATTTCGAACGGCCATATTTACGGAACCCTTTGGCGAATTTTGCCCAATAACTAACTTAACCGCGGAATTCGGAATTCGAACCTACCCTGAAAATTTCAAGTTTCTAGAATATTCCGTTCGAGAGTTATCGGGTATACGGACGGACGGACGGCCGCACAGAGACAGACTCGAATTTTCGATTGACTTTCGATTGAGACCATTTTCGGCTAAAAATTCGAAAAATACAGACATCGTGACGAAATGATATAGCCCTCGTGTAAGTAGTACGAGCGCTCAAAAAGCAGAAAATCTAGTCTGGAAAAAAATAACCGAAATGAAAAATAACTCCTGGAAAAAAAAACTGTTCAAAAATCAACACGTATATGGGTGGAACGAAGAGATCCGAGAGCTGAAGGCTGATGAAAAAACTAAGATTAAACCAAAAGAGGGACATAATTTCAACAATAACGATGGACAGATGGGAGACATATTTCAAAACACTGCTCACAGAAAATAGAGCAGAATTTAAAACCAAAAACGAAAATGATCAGATAAAAGTAATGACATCTCCATTAAGGATAACGATGAAAGAAGTAAAAGAAATATGTAAGAGTCTGAAAAACAGAAAGGCCGCTGGACCAGGAGAAATGCCAGGAGAGCTCATAAAGTAGGGGAAGATTGGCACCCTTCGTACACGGGGAACCTTCATACAGTCGATATTACAACTTGATAGAACAGCTTATTTATTTCGGCTTTGCATGTGTGGGTAGAAGTAAGCTATCCCTACTTGTCCACGAAGTTAGCCGCTAATGCGTCCGCTGCGAGCGACACGACAGGCGAAAATGTGTTTTTGCATGCTCAAAGTGAATATAACGTCGATGTTTCATGCTTAAGTGAAGTGTCAAATTCTATAGGATTATTGCGCAATCGTTAGTATTTACGATTTATAATAATAATAGTGTATCATTTTTGTGGTTTTTTCATTTTGAGTTATGTGTAGGTAAAAATCATTCATTTTTGTCCTTTGGGGCAGATTCGTACGCGTACTACAGGGGAACATTCGTACGCGTATGAATGTGCCCCAGACTAAATCCACATCAATTAATGAAGAAGCTATGTCTTTGGCAGTGAAAGATGTTTTAGAAACATTTTAGAAGAAAAGCAGCCGCTAAATATAACATAAAGTAAAAAAAAAAAAAAATTGATGATACAGTGAGACGCGAACAAATTAAGAACAACTGTTTGATTAGAGTAGAATTTTGCAAAAAAAAAGTCGGTTGTCCATTACGTAGCAAAAGTTATGAGTCAATATACTGAAACAGAATTAAAGGTCTCGTATTTGAGAAAAAATCAGGAACCTGCTTGTTTGTGTTTCCCATTATTGAAGACGAACATGGCGTGAATATTTCTGATGTCGCTTTGATTCTTCCTTACCCCGAAATCTCCAGGGGTCTCTACTGCCAGAACTTCTAAGTTGAACATACACATTTCCTGTTGATTTTACAACGTTCAATGTGCAATAATTAGATATTAATTAGCGCAGTTCACCATGTCGTGCTATTTCTCTTGAATGTTTTTGAGCGCTCGTTTTACTTTCTCTTGGGCTATATCATTACGTCATCGATGTATGTATTTTTCGAATTTTGCCGTAGGCACGATAACTTCCGAACGGAACGACCTAGATACTTTAAATTTTCAGTGTGGTTTCAGTTCCAGATGCCGCAGTTGAGTTCGTTAATGAGCAGAATTCCACCATGGGTTCCGTAAATATAGCCTTTCGAAATTTTGTTCTCCTGATTAATTCGAAACTACATATTTGATCGGAATGAAATTTTGCGAATATACCTACAAGTTGGATGAACGAAAGCTCAAAAGCCCATGACTTTACGGCAGTGCTTTTCAATTTTTTTTTTCAGAAATATATGTTTTTTTTTCATCAAAAGTTTTGTCATTCAGTTTATCACAGGGTTGTTACTTTTGAGCCCAATCAAACAATTTTTGATACCATATGAATGTTCCCCTACCCGTGTACGAATGCACCCCTACAAGGGGTAGATTCGTACATTCGACGGCTGTTACCAAAAATTGAATTCACTCATTTATTCATTTGATAAGATATCGGCATCTAACTTTTTGACTAGGTAGCGGAATGTATGCAGAATGTTTCAAAAATTGATAGAGCAATATAACTTCGATATCCAAATTTAGAAAAATCATATTCTAAAAAGTGTACGAATGGTGCCAATCTTCCCCTACGGACCGGAAAAACTAGACCGCCATTCAACACTATTCTACATGTGCATAGATGGGGCAACCATACCAAGCGATTGGAGAACGTCGTATATTTCGACCATTTTCAAGGAAGAAAATTGCTCAAATTACTGAGGATTGGCAGTGACAAGTACCCTTAGTGGTTGTATGGAAAACTATTGAAAAGAAAAATAGAAGCAGAATACAATGACATAGAAATGGAGGAGCAAGAGGGATTCAGAGCTGGAAGATCGACTGTGGATCACTTATATACTGTGACACAGGTATTAGAGAAAAACACCGCAAAAGATCAAGAAGTTCACATTCTCTACATTGATGTAGAGAAGCCTACGACAGCATAGCTCTGGAAAAATTATGGGAGACCATGCAACAAATGAACATCAATGCAAATGTGATAAAAGCTGTTAATCTTGATGAAGATATAACCGCTAAACTCAAAATAAAAGACACACTTTCTGAGAATATACCAATCACAAAGAGTCTCAAACAGGGATGCTGCCTATCTCCTGTATAGATATATTTACAGCAAGCACTCAAAAAAATTATAAAAAGCACTGCCATGAAGTCAGGAGCTTTTGAGCGCTCGTTCATCAACCTTGTGGGTAGATTCGCATTTTCCAGTTTCAGAAACAAATGGAAAAAATTCCAGACTTCACGTCAGTCAGTCAGTCAGTGATTTTTTTTTCGATAATTCGCAAGAATTTTCTACGGTATCTATGGTTTTGGTAATGCGATCTGCACAAAATTTCCCACGTACTTTGAATACCTTATTCTTCATCTATGTGCGAAATTTCATTCCAATCCAACGAGTAGTTTCGAAATAAACTGGAAAAAATATTTTGAACCTCCATATTTACGAAACCCCTAGTCTAATTTTGCTCATTGATGAACGTGACCGCGAAATTCGCGATCCGAACCTACCCTAAAAATTTCAAGTCCCTAGGCCTTGCCGTTCGAAAGTTATAATTTTCTATGGTTCTAGTCATGCGATCGGGGAAAAACGTAGCTTGAATATATCATTCTCCATTAAAATACAAAATTTTGTCACGATCAAATCCGTAGTTTTGAAATAATCAAGAAAACTAAATCTCAAACGACCATATTTACGGAACCCCTAGTCTACTTCTCCTCATTGATAAACGTGACCGCGACATTCGAGATCCACACCTATCCTGAAAATTTCAAGTCCATTTTGGTCTTGATTGACACTACATACTACATAAAATTGATATCACTAGTAAAACAATAAAATAGACATTGACAATGATCAAAATAAGAAATCAAGTGAAATGATTCTATACATGTTGTAAAATAGAGGCATAGACGATAGGATTGAACTTCCTTCGTCTGTATCATTTTATGCTTTTGCTGTTTTTTTTTAAATTCGATTATTCGATAGATATAACGTCCTGTATTGTGAAATGTTCTCAAAAGGAATTCTTGTATACACCAATAGAGTGAATAATGCATGTACTCAACTGTGAGAAAATTAAAAACGCTTTTCGTCATTCATCAGACACTTAAAATTGAAGATATAAATGTAACTTGCCTCCTCTCCTTACTGTCGATGGACCAAATGTAGATGGTAGAGGTCGGCGCGACGCCTCTTAATTCTATCAGACCGCCGTAATCCTGAAGAATAAAATTCCAGAATCATGAATTGTGGCAGTCAGTAACAAAAAACAGATCCAAATATAAATAATAATAAAATAATGTAACATGAGTTTTCAAACATTTTACTAATAGTCCAGGATCCGTGGTACATTTTTGCACTTGATTACTATCAACCTAATTTTCCGTGAGTAGCTTCATTTTGATGAGACGCCCAACAATTTCCTATACGAAACTCTCGATTGTGGTAGCTAACAGAGGTAGCAAGGATAAAATATGTCGATTTGATGATTCTCAAATATTTATTACTAACAGAATTTTTTTTTGTTGAATCTCAAAATAATTATCTAAATTATTCGAAAATATATTTGTCCTACAAAATCTATGGTTTGATCAAAGAGTCCCCTCCTTCCAACGAGCTTATCATAAATGATTACTAACCAGCTGATTTTTTTTTTTTCTTATTTATTAATTATATAATTTAACAGTCATATTGTCCTACAAATTGTGTGGTACGTTATCCCGGTCCTACGCTCAGAATTTGTCAATACCACAAGACCATTTTTCTCATTACTAACTGTAGGACAAAAATATTACATAATAGGTTAGTGTGTTCCATGCCCAAATGAAATAATGTCCTACAAGAAAACCGGTATGTATCACTAGTCCGACAAGAATTGTCATTTTTTCGTTTTCCTATTTGTAACACGAGATACAGTGAAAAAATCTTTTTTAAAATTGAAATAACTTCATTTTTTAGTGAACTAGGTACAAAATTTGTGTATATATATATATGAAAAAAAAATTACGAAAAGCACTGCCGTGAAGGCAGGAGCTTTTGAGCGCTCGTACATGCACCTTGTAGGTAGATTCGCATTTTCCAGTTTCAGAAATCAATTGAAGGAAATTTCGAAAGCTGTCAAAAAAATTCTGAAACTTAGGCGAAACTCCAGACTTCATGTCAGTGCTTCAGCTGATCAATTTTGTTTCGAAAATTCGCTATAATTTTCTACGGTATCTATGGTCTTGGTGGTGCGATCTGGACAAAATTTCGCACGTAGTTCGAATACATTATTACTCAGCAAGGTGCAAAATTTCATCCTAATCCGCTCAGTATTCTCGGAACTATCAGCAAAAAAATTTTTTGAACGGCCATATTTTCGGAACCCCTAGTCTAATTTTGCTCATTGATGAACGTGACCGCGATATTCGCGATCCAAACCCACCCTGAGAATTTCAAGTTCCTAGGCCTTTCCGTTCAAAAGTTACAATTTTCTATGGTTTCTATGGTTCTGGTCATGAGATCTGGACAAAATATTGTTCTAATATATCATTCTCGATTAAAATACAAAATTTCATCTCGATCGAATCCGTAGTTTCGAAATTATCGAGAAACCAAAATTTCAAACGACCGTATTTACGGAACCCCAAGTATAATTTTGCTCTTAGATGAAAGTGATCACGACAATCGAGATCCACACCTATCCTGAAAATTTCAAGTCTCTAGGCCTTTCCGTTCGAAAGTTATGATTTTCTATGGTTCTGATCATGTGATCTGGAGAAATGTAGCTTGAATATATCATTCTCCATAAGTATACAAAATTTCATCACGATCGAATAAGTAGTTTTGAAATTATCGAGAAAACTAAATTTCAAACTACCATATTTACGGAACCCCTTGTATAATTTTGCTCATAGATAAACGTGATCACGACATTCGAGATCCACACCTATCCTGAAAATTTCAAGTTTCTAGGCCTTTCCGTTCAAAAGTTACAATTTTCTATGGTTTCTATGGTTCTGGTCATGTGATCTGGACAAAATTTCACATGTAGCTTGAACACCTCATTCTCCATTTGAGTGCCAAATTTCATCTTGATCGAATCTGTAGTTTTCAAGTAATCAGGGAAAAAAAACTTTGAACGGCCATATTTACGGAACCCCTAGAGGAATTTGGCCCATTAACGAACTCAACCGAGGCATTCGGGAACTGAACCCACACTGAAAATTTCAAGTCCTAGGTTGATCCGTTCGAGAGTTATCGTGCTTACGGACGGCCGGACGGCCGGACGGACAGACTCGAACTTTCTGACGGATTCGTCATCAGTGAGTCGAACATAGTCGATTGAGACCATTTTCGGCTCAAAATTCGAAAAATACAGACATCGTGACGAAATGATATAGCCCTCGTGTAAGTTGTACGAGCGCTCAAAAAACATGAATTCTTATTCTTTTTGTCTGCAACAAAGTGTGATACGAAAGTTATTCAAGGAACAAAAAAGTTTTAGTTTATGTTATTAAATCCCACAAAATTTTTTGAATCCACTCATGAAGTTTCTAATTGATTATTTCTAATTAGCGTATTTAGATTCAATCGTAGGAAGCTTTACTGAGAGTACATTTCTGAAAAATTATTTTTGTTGAGGTCTTTTTTTGGACCAAAACTGCATTGTAAAGAATCTTTGTAATTTTGTCGGATTCAATAACGTAAACTAAAACTTTTTTGTTCCTTGAATAACTTTCGTATCAAACTTTGTTGCAGACAAAAAAAATTAGAATGCATGGTTCTTTTTGATACAAATAAAAAAATTACTTCTCTTATTATTTTGTTTTTCGAAAACGGTTCATTTTATCGACAATGAACAGGAGTACCTTTTCTTCAGCTTAATGTTCAAGGTATCCAAATTTGTTTTTTTTAACTCCTTATCATACAGGGTGTTAAAAATGTAAGCATTAAAACGTACAACCTAGTCCGCCCCTGGTAAACTAAACGAGCTAATTTAAATTTAAGGGCTGTATTTTAAGAGGTCCTTACTATTGTTTATCATATCAAATTTTCATTAAATTGAATCAAGTAGTTTGAAATTTATTCTAGTAAAATGAATTTCCAGTGGCGTCATGTAGGAGGCCGTATCTCCGTAGGGAGGGCCGCTAGGAAAAAAAATTATGGGAACTTGTCACCTAATTTTCTTATGTTTCATCTGAATCCGAGAGATTTCCCACATTTTCCCGGACACCCTGTATATCCATACTGCGCATGATCACATATAAGAAAAAATGTGTTTGAGGCTCCGAATTTCTGCACCGTATCATACGGAGTCAAGAATAGTATATTATTTCATAAGGAGGAAAAGTGTCACTTTTCATGGCGAGCCTGGGTTGAATTGTTGAATTGAATTGAAGGCGAGCCATGAAAAGACACTTTTCCTCCGAATGGAATATGTTATTTTTTTTTTCAAACGTTTTGAATTTTATACAAATCTGGAGATCCACCTTTGAATTAGATCTATGTTTACGATCGTTATAATTGAAATATCAATGGAAAATTGCCTAGTTACGATTGTCATGAAATAGTTATTTACGTAACAAGTCCGGAAAATACTGTTTTTTTGGACGAGTAGACAAAATTCTAGGACGAGCGTTAGCGAGTCCTGGAAGTCTGCGAGTCCAAAAAAACTGTTTTTGGACGTGTTGCGTACACTATTTTTTCGGCAACCGTGTAGAATAACAAATCAATGAGACACATTTTTTGATTGCGATAAATGCGACCAAAAACACTCCAAAACTTTCAAAAATCAAAATGGCAACTTATTTCATGTTGGTATTTCGTTGCTATGGTAATGATCAATTGTATTTATCGAAATCATTTTATATAGCCAATGATAACAACGTAATAGATGTCAGTCGCAATTTCGTTGCTACGGGAAACGTACTTTCCGGCCTAGTCTGGAAAGTACGTACTTTCGGGCCTGGGAAGTGAGTACTTCCCGGACGGTTGCCGAAAAAGTATTTTCTCCACACAATATGCGGGAAAGTAATACTTTCGGAGACGAAAACAGTGTGAGAAAGTCATAAATATGAGGTTTTTTTTGTACGTTTGAAAAAAATGGTATATTATTTCATAAGGAGGAAAAGTGTCACTTTTCATGGCGAGCTTGTGTTTACCCGCCGTACGGAGTGAGGCGGGTAGTTAAAAGCGAACTTTCCCTACGGCGGAGGTAAAGTAGACCTTTTCGATGATCCTGTCAGTCGAAATATGACGTTCTTTTAGTACGCTTGAACAAAAAATTATTTTTTGTGCGCTCATAGAGAAATGTCGAAATTTTATGATTGGCGCTAATCTTTAATATTGACGTGCAGAAAAATCTCCCGCTTTTCCTTGTCCGCACGGGTATGAGTGCGGAAAAGGAATAAGTAGCAAGGGTTTTTTCGCACTCATTTGGAAAAGTGCTACTTTCCAGACGTCAATGCGTGTGGAAAGTAATACTTTCAAACCGCTATTAGGAAAAATATTTTTCATGGATTCTGAATCTACTGGGCGACGTTAAAAAGCTGAAGAACCGTTGGACTCATTGCGTTCAAATATGGAGGAAGAATTCTCTTAATTCTCTCTTATTTAAACCCCCCAAATCGTTCAATATAACGCCGCTAAATTTTTGTCATAAGGTCACGTAGTAATCAGAGCTTATGTGAACAATCCCCGTACAATCCAAGAATTGAAAGGAAAACTAGAAATCAGGGGCCATCGAGGATTTTGGCTAACACGTTGTTGTCCGCTACCATTTAGATATGGCGTTCAAAGTATAATTGTTAAAGATCATATTGCATATTGCAATGAAGATTGTCCCCTTTACACATTCAATTTAATTGAAAAAAAATTCCCGTAACGATAGCGGTCATAATAACTATTGACACTCGCTGAGGCGGTCGGAATTTCGGTTAACATATAATCGCATGGGAATGCATTAGAAGGCCAAGGAATGCGAATAGTAAGTAGAGTTATAGTGATCCCAGTCTGATACTTTAATGAAGCAGAGTGGAGAATCTGAGGCAGGTACCCGACACGAAATTCCTGCCTGGCTCGGTTTAACACCAATCGGATTAACTAGGCATAAGCGGTCGCGTGCGGTCCGCATATTAAGACGCGTTTATCCAGACACTGGTGCTCAACAACTCGGATAGACGCTCTAACTGCATGCTCTTGTTGATAGGTAAACGACTAATTGAATAATAATCGTTATGAGACTTATTAATGTCTCACTTAAAAGCATACTGCCTTGCTTTCGGCGGAAATTCAATAATACGTTGAGAAGTATACGAGGGACGGCTCGAAGTTTGAAGTTATAATAAATAGAATATAATAATAAATAGGAGTTTTGTAGTGAATGCGATTGATTGAAGATGAAACAACCTTTTTTCAACACTTGGTTATCTTCTGAGATCAAAATACGATTAAAAGTAGAAAATAGTTTTCTGTTTCAACTAGCTGATAATCTTTAAAATGTTTTAAGCAATCCTCTTAGCATTTTTCCAGGATATTATTTCAGACAGGGTCTAATTGTTCTGGATTCTTGAAAGGGATTCAAGAGAAAGAGCAAGCCAATGCACCAGAAAAGTGGCCGTTGCTCACATGGTAGCACTTTTCTTTGGAAAACAGACGCGATTTCTGCAATGTACAAACAGGATCATTTCTTTGGAAAGTTTTTTGTGAAAACTACTCAAAAAAAAAACTAATCTCTTTTTTCATAGTTCTGTGAACGTAATCAAGAAATAAGCGACCTATGCTATATTTGCACTATGACAGTTAGGTATATGAAAAATGGTTTCTTCTTTCTGGTCAAAAAGCATAGGCGGTCTTTAGCGATATGTTTTCCTGTCAGTTATGTCATAATCACAGAATATGATTGACCGAAAACGTCCAATTACTGATGTTTTTCCAATAATTCGTTATTCATGACTGATGGAATTGACTGACCGATGAATGAGCGTGTAATTACCAAAATCCATGGAACATAAATAATTGCATAACATTAGAACTGACAATTTCAATCACTTGATTTGAGGAATGCATGATTTCGAATGCATGAAAAGCAAGAAACAGAAACATTTCTGTCTGAATTGTGAACATTCACGGGCATGAATACTTTCTGTAATATGTGGAAACATTGTTCGACGAGAATTGAATAAATATTTTGAGAAAAAAAAATGACAAAAAGTTGGTTCATCTACTGGCAAATTTTGTATATAAATGAAATAAAGATAGTTTCAATTTTAACTGCGCTTCTGAGATATTTTCTGATCTAGATATTATCTAATCATGAACCGTTTGTGCAAATATGCTAAAATTTGGTCGACAAAGGTTTATGGAAGATCATAAATTTATAATCAAACTTCATCAAGTATCAAAGAATATTGCCATCAATAATGGCCAATCCGCAATTTGAACTAAAAATTCGAGAAAAACATTGACGTGAAGTCATAAGCTTTTGGTCGATTGTTTTTGTGTTCCAAACCGACTTTTAGTGCTCATTGTCAATATAAAAAATAATTTCACTTTATTCTCATAAACTTCAAGATATGGAATCACCGAATTTTTATTGACTAATTCAAAAAAACACGCTATTCTGTTCTCGTGGAACAGCTAAAAAGCTGAATTTCTACATAACTTATTTGATCCATGTCTTATATTCACACATCAAATTTCAGCAGGATAGGGCGAATTGTTTATAAGATATCAGATTTTCAAGAAAAAAAATTTAGAAAAGCACTGCCGTGAAGGCAGGAGCTTTTGAGCGCTCGTACATGCACCTTGTAGGTAGATTCGCATTTTCCAGTTTTAGAAATCAATTGAAGGAATTTTCGACAAAAAAATTCTGAAACTTGTGCGAAACTCCAGACTTCATGTCAGTGCTTCAGCTGATCAATTTTTTTTCGATAATTCGCTAGAATTTTCTACGGTATCTATGGTCTTAGTGATGTGATCTGGACAAAATTTTGCACGTAGTTTGAATACATTATTCCTCAGCTAGTTGCATAATTTCATTCCAATCCGATCAGTAGTTTCAAAACTATCAGGAAAAAAATATTTTGAACGGCCATAATTACGGAATCCCTAGTCTAATTTTGCTCATTGATGAACGTGACCGCGATATTCGCGATCCAAACCTTCCCTGAAAATTTTAAGTTCCTAGGCTTTTCCGTTCAAAAGTTACAATTTTCTATGGTTTCTATGGTTCTGGTCATGCGATCTGGACAAAATATTGCTTTAATATATCATTCTCGATTAAAATACAAAATTTCATCTCGATTGAATCCGTAGTTTCGAAATTATCGAGAAAACAAAATTTCAAACGACCGTATTTACGGAACCCCTACTATAATTCTGCTCATTGATGAAAGTGATCGAGACATTTAAGATTCACACCTATCCTGAAAATTTCAAGTCCCTAGGCCTTTCCGTTCGAAAGTTATGATTTTCTATGGTTTCTATGGTTCTGGTCATGTGATCTGGAGAAATGTAGCTTGAATATACATTTCTCCATTAGTATACAAAATTTCGTCACGATCAAATCTGTAGTTTTGAAATTATCGAGAAAACTAAATTTCAAACGACCATATTTACGGAACCCCTAGTATAATGTCGCTCATAGATGAACGTGATCACGACATTCGAGATCCACACCTATCCTGAAAATTTCATGTCCCTAGGCGTTTCCGTTCAAAAGTTACAATTTTCTATTGTTTCTATGGTTCTGGTCATGCGATCTGGACAAAATTTCACATGTAGCTTGAACACCTCATTTTACATTTGGGTGCAAAATTTCATTTCGATCAAATCGGTAGTTTTCAAGTAATCAGGGAAACAAAACTTTGAACGGCCATATTTACGAAACCCCTGGTGGAATTCGGCCCATTAACGAACTTAACCGAGGCATTTGGGATCTGAACCTACACTGAAAATTTCAAGTCTCTAGGTTGTTCCGTTCGAGAGTTATCGTGCTTACGGCCGGACGGACGGACATACTCGAATTTTCCGACGGATTCATCATCAGTGAGTCGAACATAGTCGATTGAGACCATTTTCGACTCAAAATTCGAAAAATACAGACATCGTGACGAAATGATATAACTCTCGTGTAACTAGTACGAGCGCTCAAAAAAAATAAAAAATTAATCGTCATTAGATTCATCTTCATAATCTTCGCTACTAACATCGCCGTCATCTTCATCGATTTCCCTTTCCTCACCCGTGTTATCTGACAAATATTTAGATTTTCCTCGAAATTCTTTGTAACAAGAGGAATGATAACCTATTACTTCGTGATTCCAATTTTCAGGCAATATAACATCTCGATATTTATGTTGATGATTGTTTAGAGCAGATAGAAAAGTTTTGCAAGAAAGCCAAATGTCTCTATTAAATTACACAAAAAACACACCATGATGATTTTGCAGCACAAAAAACATTTCTTGAAATTATTTCTCGAGAGACAAAACAAAACACGTAGTGAACTGAAAAAATGTTTGCACGCTTATGGTCAACACTAACGTGGGATACCTTATACGCAGTAAGCAATGCTCTCTCTGCACATGCGTACCGGTGTGACCCAGCTGTAGTAGCAAAATACAGAAACCCAATTTTTTTTTTATGTTTTGTTGAATTTAAGTTGACCATTATTAATTTTTTAACTTCATGTTGAGTCTTCTTCTTCTGGTGCCCTGTCTGTCTTCAGACGTTGGCTATCATCATGCTTATGAATTCCTGAAATCTTTCCCTATTGGCTGACGCGCGAAACAGTTCTTCGGCCGAAAGACCACACCATTGTCTGATATTGCGTAGCCAGGAGAGCTTTTTTCGCCCTATCCACCTTTTACCTTCCACTTTTCCCTGTATTATGAGGCGCAGTAGCTGATATTAAGATCCTCTGATTATGTGTCCAAAGTACTCCGTTTTTCTCCTCTTGTTGAGTAAAATCTGCCAAAAAGTCAAAATTTTTTTGTGACGCTTGAGAAATGAAATAAAAATCCGCTGGTTAGTAATTTATGATGACCTCGTTATCGATACATGTTGGTAAAAGGGGACTACTTGATCAAACCATAGATTTTGTAGGACAAATATTTTTTCAAATTTAGATTATCTTGAGATTCAACAAAAAAAAACTCAGTTAGAAATAAATTTTTGAGAATCATCAAATCGACATATTTTATCATTGCTACCTCTGTTAGCTACCACAATCGAGAATTTTCGCACAGGAAATTGTTGGGCGTCTCATCGAAACGAAGCTATTCACGAAGATTCAGCTTGATAGTAATTATTTTTACATCAAGGATCTGTACTACTACTTTTGTGCGTAGGACCGGGATAACGTACCACACAATTTGTAGGACAATATGACTATTAAATTATATAAATATTAACTGAGTAAAAAAAATAAAAATCAGCTGGATTGGTAATCATTTATGATAACCTCGTTATCAATACATGTTGGAAGGAGGGGACTCTTTGATCAAACCATAGATTTTGTAGGACAAATATTTTTTCGAATAATTCAGATATTAATCTTAAGATTTAACAAAATAAAAATCTGTTAGTAATAAATATTTGAGAATCATCGAATCGACATATTTTATCCTTGCTACCTCTGTTAGCTACCACAATCGAGAGTTTCGTACAGGAAATTGTTGGGCGTCTCATCAAAATGAAGATACTCACGGAAAATTAGGTTGATAGTAATCAAGTGCAAAAATGTACCATGGATCCTGGACTATAATTCAATACTTGGTTTTCATCCGTCATTACAAAATAAAATAATAGTCTCATCAGGTATTCGGACCTTTTTATTGAGCGCTCGTACTACTTACACGAGGGCTATATCATTTCGTCACGATGTCTGTATTTATCGAATTTTGAGCTGAAAATGTGCCGTAAGGACGATAACTCTCGAACTGAACAATCTAGAGACTTGAAATTTTTAGTGTGGGTTCAGTTCCCGAATGCCTCGGTTAAGTTCGTTAATGGGCCGAATTCCACCAGGGGTTCCGTAAATATGGCCGTTCGAAGTTTTGTACTCCTGATTACTTGGAAACTACAAATTTGATCGAGATGAAATTTTGCACTCGAATGTAGAATGAGGTGTTCACGCTACATGTGAAATTTTGTCCAGATCGCATAACCTGAACCATAGAAACTATAGAAAATTGTAACTTCTGAACGGAAATGCCTAGGGACTTGAAATCTTCAGGATAGTTGTGAATCTCGAATGTCGTGATCACGTTTATCTATGAGCGAAATTATACTAGGGGTTCCGTAAATATGGTCGTTTGAAATTTAGTTTTCTTGATCATTTCAAAACTACAGATTCGATCGTGACGAAATTTTGTATACTAATGGAGAATGACATATTAAAGCAACATTTTGTCCATATCGCATGACCAGAACCATAGAAACCATATAAAATTATAACTTCCGAAGGGAAAGGCCTAGGAACTTGAAATTTTCAGAGTAGATTTGGATCGCGAATGTCGCGGTCACGTTCATCAATGAGCAAAATTAGACTAGGTGTTCCGTAAATATGGCCGTTCAAAATATTCTTTTCCAGATACTGAAGAATAATGTATTCAAACTACGTGCGAAATTTTGTCAAGATCGCATCACCAAGACCATAGATAATGTAGAAAATTCTAGCGAATTATCGAAAAAAAATTGGTCAGCTAAAGAACTGACATGAAGTCTGGAGTTTCGCCTAAGTTTGAGAATTTTTTTGACAGCTGTCGAAAATTTCTTCAATTGATTTTTAAAACTGGAAAATGCGAATCTACCTAAAAGGTGGATGTACGAGCGCTCAAAAGCTCCTGAATTCACGGCAGTGCTTTTCGTACTTTTTTTCATCTATTTCTACGCATAAAATTAGGCCGACGTTTCGGGAATGTCGTATTTCCTTTTATTAAGGCACAATTTCGGTGTTACATAAACTCAATCAGACTTGTAGCAGACTTAGGTACCTGATATGAGTCAAGGCCATATAACGCGCACATATCAGGTGTACAAATACTTGCCATCAAAATAATTACATGGCTTGTCAACAAAATAAACATCACTTAAGGAAAAAACAACATCCTCTCCAAAGTCGAGCATCTCACACACCCACTTATATAACATCAACTAATAAAAAATATCACCTCTGTGTATAATGCCAGACGAACAATCACGGAGAAATAATTTTGGCCACAAATTCACTCAACCTGTATATCGTTGACTCCAAAAGTAAGTTCTTCACCCTCCCGGAGAATACGGGAAGACTTAGTTTTCCGAAGGATTCTGGGAGTTTATTGTACAACTAAATACACCTGTAATTTGGGCCTTGCTGACTCCTCTCTATTCTGGCTTGGGGTATGGAGGACTTATTCTTCTGACGCGTATCGTAGTCATGGAAATTTGAAATTTTTGGAAATTCAAGCCGATGCTGATGGACGTAGTTGAGACAGGCAAGTATGAAAACTGATGTGGTGGTTTATATTCTCTCTCCCTTGAATACCTCCCTGAAGCTCTCAGTAGATTTTATATAAAAAATAGCCCGTGCAGCCTTTTTCTGCTGTAAGAGGACACGTTCTATGCACTCTGACCCCGAAGGAGAATACCATTTATGGCCAGACTGTTAGTTAATAATATGTTAGTTTTGCCACTTCTAACCGGGAAATTTTCCTCATTCTTCGAATCATAAAGAGCGGAGTCGATAGTCTTTCGCACAAGTTGGATATATGGTTCCTCCAGTTCAGTTTGGTCTGAAATTCCAATCCCAAATATATGATAGTAGTGTTTATATCATTTTTATTCGAGAAGATGATCTTTTGGATTTTGGTCTCATTCATGAGCAGTCCTAGGCCTTACTTAGGTCCACACAAATCATCTCCATCTCCTCAGAGTTGTTATATGCCTCCACAATGTTGTCAAGAACCTCGATCATAGCAGTTATAGTCGACCTGGACCTCCTGAAGCCGTGCTGACCTGAATGAATACAGGATTTCTTTTCAAGGAAATCAACAAGGCGATTTTTTAATGCCAATATCTTCGAAATCGCGGGCAAAAACGATATAGGTCTATAGCTTGAGCACTCTGCTTTGCTTCCTTTCTTTGGGATAGGTGTTACTTGAGCTTTTTTCCGTTCATCAGGGATTACCCCTTGGTCAAAGCAATCGTTCAAAATTTTAAACAATGGTTCTTTGATGAACGGGATTGAGCGCTTGACCAGAGATACTGACATTCCGTAGACATCTTTAGAGTTTCTGCTTTTAATGTTTTTTGTCAGATTTTCAATCTCTGTTTCAGTCACAGGATACAAAAATAGGGAATTCATGTTTTCAATCTGCTTGTTTTGCAGAAAAGTGATGGAGTTGGATTAGCCTCGTCCAATATCCTTCTGCCAACCGCAGCGAAGAACTCATTCAATTCATTAGGTTTTAGGGCCTCTTCTATGCTGCTTAATTTACCCTTATTTTTCGTTTCCGTATTTATCAACTTCCATATTTCCTTCTTTTTACGCTTTTCTGCTTACGGCACCTTTTCGGCTCAAAATTCGAAAAATACAGACATCGTGACGAAATGATATAGCCCTTGTGTAAGTAGTACGAGCGCTCAAAAACACCGTTTTTGTGGTGTTTTTTCGAAATTACAAGAAAAGTAATAATATTTGCGAGTCGAAAACATATCACAAAATATCCACGGACCACCCCGCGTACCCCCACACTCGCAGTCTTCTTTTACGATTGTTGTCACAGAATGACCCTTTATCTGCTCTATTGCCTCGTCTATAAATGCAAGGTTCGGATGATAAGATCCTCTTGAAATTCGGCAGAAACTTTCTGTTAAAAATTGATGACGTTATCATTTAACCTTTCCTCTGAAATTCAGTTTAAATCAAGTTCGCACTTAGAAAGTTTGACAGTAATATAGGAACAAGATCAGATTGAAACAAGTTGTCAATAAGAGCAAAGTAAAGTTTCTTCATAAAAGGGTGTTTATTTTATTGAACTCAAACACTTTCAACTCGTTATTTTGCGTTTACAAACTGAATTTCAACCCGATCGTATCTGTTGTTACAGAAATATTGCGAATTTCTTATTCAATAAGTCGTTGGAATTTGAAATGGTTCTGGTTATGCTATCTGTTACACATGTAGCTTAAATATATCTTTTTCCATTGAAATAAAAAATTCGTCACGATCGAATCTGCAGTTTTGAAATGATCAAGAAAACAAAATTTCAAACATAAAATATTTACGGATCCCCTGGTTGAATTTTGCTCAATAAGGAACTCAACCGCGGCATTCTAAATTTGAACATAGCCTGAAAATTTAGATTATCTAGGTCGTAGTAATCGTGTATACGGACGGCCGGACGGCCAGACAGACGGAGAGACCTGTAATTTTTCGACAGATTCGTCATCAATGAGTCGAACCCTGTCGATTGAGATCATTTTCCGCGCAAAATTCGAAAACTACAGACATCGTGACGAAATGATATAGACCTCGTGTAAGTATGTAGTAATAAAGTAATTTTATCAATAACATATGATATGCTTCAAAGCATATGCGTCTAATTGAACTCCAAAGTTTATTGAGAATGCTAAATTCCTTGCCAGTTTTCGTCCCGAATTGCTGCTCGGCCAGCGAATTAATTGCGAATGTGCCAGCTTATGGCACTGCACATTTGATTTTTGTCCCACAATGAAAATGAAGATCAAAGCGTGTGATCTCGATTACGAAGAGTTAACTATACTTATATCGAACCACTACAAACATACCTCTGTCCTCTTGATCCGCCTCCTCGAATGCCTTCCGCTTCACTGAAAAAAAAAATGAATTAACAGACAAAATACAATACGTAAACGATGAAAATCATCTCACACAAAACGCTCTGATTTCATTTGAGGAAACCACAGTTGAATTATTATAAATAATTTTACATTGGCATGTATATAAAATATAGAAGCCGCCGATTGAAACTTTCCACGCCGTCGTGAAATATGGTGAAGGTTAAAGAACAGAATAACCTTCGAAACCGAGAACAAAAGCGCCTGACCGCGTAAAGAGTGGAGGTGAGCGTCTTTATTGTTACTGCTCCAAGTGTATGTACAGATAAGATGTCCAAAGAACCCGAACAGACCAGATAATCTTCCACAGAATATGGAAAAATTCGAAGCAGATATTTGGCTTCAACGAACCGAAAAGAAATAGAGAAGGAGATGACAAAGAAGGAGAAAGCAAAAAATGAAGTTCCGAAGGAAAAAAATTATAAAAAGTATTGCCGCTCGTTCATCCCTCTCATGGCTAGATTCGCATTTTCAAGTTTTAGGAACCAATTGAAAAAATTTTTGACAGTTGTCAAAAAAATTTCAAAACAGGCGAAACTCCAGACTTCACGTCAGTGCATTAAGTGACAATTTTTTTTTTCGATTATTCGCTAGAATTTTCTACGTTATCTATGGTTTTGGATATGCGATCTGGACAAAATTTCGCACTAGTTTGAGTACATTATTCCCCAAATATGTGCAGAATTTCATTCCAACCCAATCAAGTAATCAGTATAAGGAGAAAAAAAATTGAACGGCCATATTTAAGGAACCCCTAGTCCAATTTTGCTCATTGATGAACGTAACCACGACATTCGCGATCCAAACCTACCCTGAAAATTTCAAGTCACCAGGCCTCTCCGTTCATAAGTTATGATTTTCTATAGTTTCTATGGTTGTGATCATGCGATCCGATTTCATTCGAGGAAACCACAGTTAAATTATTATGAATAATTTCACATTGGCATTTATATAAAATATAGAAAGCCGCCGATTGAAATTTGCCACGCTCAAATTAATAATAAATAATAATGAATTTATTCATCATTTGCGATACAATGTTACGATAATCGGGAAATTATACCTAAACAAAGTTTGTGTGCTGAATTCCCGAAACAGATTTAGGTATTCAGCTACAGTCCTACAGAAATAAAATAGAAACCTGAACAGAACGGAGAACTATTGAGTACTGTATACATGGAGACACCGAATGAGATAAAAGTTGTACTGAAAATAAGAATAGTTTCTCAAAAACTGATGGATTATCGAAAATGAATGTTCTAAGTTGTTTCCTGTATAGTTTTTTGTTATTCTTAGAGTCTCTAAGTTCGATGGGTAGATGATTATATATTTTTGGTTTCAAGAAAATCAGGAATCTATGATTTATGTTCCTATAGCCCGCTTCACACTCATGCCGCGAATAACGGCAGGAATTCTTGCCGCGAATCTTGGCGTGAACTTCGCGTGTAAATAAGCCATCTACACTAAGGAATATTCGCAGTTTGGTTCGCGCTCTCAACGAGAATTATTATCGCCAGGCCAAAAAATCGTAGTAGATTCGAGCTGAAAGTGGAGTCGATTTTGGCCAAAGCGGAGCATGGGAATAATAAGTCGATGTTTCGAAAATATCGATATATTTAAATGTTTTCATATTGAAATGAACGGTTAAGAAAATCGATTTATCCCGAAGTTTGAAATCGCCTTGCCTACAATTTGCGGACGACACGAAGCTTTTCAACAACCCGATCTCTGATTATGAGCTGCTCCAAACGGACCTGAATGTTATCTCCGACTGGTCCAAAAATTGGTTGCTTCCACTGAACCTTGAAAAATGCGTAGTTCTTCAGATCAGCAAGCAGAACCCGAAACATAATTATTGTCTCGATGGACATCAGCTAGCTACAACAGAGTCACATGAGCACCTAGGGATAACCATCAGACACGATTTGAACTGGTCTCTTCATGTAAAGAAGATAACGTCCAGGGCAAGGAGCCTCGTCTTCATGGTCTCCAAGTGTTTCCGAGGTTGTTCTCCCATTGTCTGTTGTAACTTATATAAGACCTATATAAGACCAATCCTCGAATTTGCTGATCCTGCTTGGTGCCCTGTCCTGAAGGCCGACTTGGAGCAGTTGGAGGCGGTTCAGCGTTGGGTTACTCGCATTCCTTATGGTCCCAACCGTCCTGCATATGAGGAGAGACTCAGTATCTTCGGTTAAACCTCATTTCAAGATCGCCGACTGAGAGGTGATTTGATATTTACCTTTCGGGCCATGAATGATATGATTGGTGCCGACCTATCATCCCTTTTCATCCGCAACACTAATAACTTACGAGGACACATGTACAAGTTGAAAAAAGAAAACTTCCAGACTACCCCCAGTGCTGCCAGTGTGAACCAGTGGCGGCTGGTGGACATTTATCGTGGGTCGGCAGATATATATATATACATATATATAAACCGCGGAAGCCTATCCGAACATACATATAAAAAAATAAATTCATATATATATATATAGGTATAATGGTGAAAAAAATTGCATGTTTTTCAAAAGTAGCATATTCTAGTATGATAAATTTCCAATCGCATCAATTGAAACTTTTACTTTGTCGGAGTTTCACAAGAAGCAACATATTCTCTAACCGGATTTATGGCCATTTTGCTCACGTAAAAATCACTTACCCTTTATGAGCCAAACAAACGGAAAAACTTAACGGTTTTTTTAATAACAAAAAATATTGCGACTCATTTAAGGGCGAGAAACAAACGCAAATTTCGAACCTCGGCTCTCGAGCCGTAAACGATAGGGAGCAGAACGAGGTTTTCCGAACAATCCTCTTGAATCGAGATACAGCGGTACCGGGTCGGCAAATTGACAATTGACGATTGCCGTACCCAGGATATATAGGGCCAACAATAAGAGTTTAATTTTGGTCTCTCAACATTTTTTTTCTTCGTTCTTCGTGTATTCGAGATGGGCCTATTTTGTCTACGGACCGAGTATACGATGCGGGATTGGACTTGGAACAGCGTAATATTTTCGAGAACTTGCACAGGTATCACGTACCGGATTTTTTTTTAATTTTTATGAAATGGATTGGGACTATTGGGAGTCATGTATATAGCGGTAATTTGACAGAAGTGAAACTTTGCATTTTTGCTGATCGATATTTTTAGGGTCGGCAGTGCCGACCCTGCCGCCCCTGACGAGCCGCCACTGGTGTGAACGCCTTCAAGAATAGATTCGATTCACATGTATTTCGCCCACTTGGTGCCTCTGAGTGCTTGGATTTGTGTATATTTTCCTAATATTTTTCTAAACTTATTACTTGCGTACTGTATTTATTGATTTTTTGTTTCTGGGATTCAAAGGCATAGCTTAGCTCTTGTCATTCATTTGATAATAATAAATTTTTTGGTGTCCATAACACTTTCAAATCCTTGCTCTACATTCAGAGTCCATAGAAAGTTTTTCTGATATCGATTATAGCGAGAATTTTGCACTCTGTCTGATTTTATTTTGCTACAGAAAACAGAAGGTCATTCGTACTTAATCGGAAATCTGGCATTCTGTTTCTGACAAGTCATTATTTGGTCATTTCCATTGCCAGTTACCTTTTTGAGCGCTCGTACATCTAACACGAGGGCTATATCATTTCGTCACGATGTCTGTATTTTTCGAATTTTGAGCCAAAAATGGTCTCAAACGATAGAGTTCAACTCACTGATGACGAATCCGTCGGAAAATTTGAGTCTGCCGTCCGGCCGTCCGTCCGTCCGTAAGCACGATAACTCTCGAAAGGATCAACCTAGAGACTTGAAACTTTCAGTGTAGGTTCAGATCCCAAATGCCTCGGTTAAGTTCGTTGATGGGCAGAATTCCACCAGAGGTTCCGTAAATATGGCCGTTCAAAATTTTGTTCTCCTGATTACTTTGAAACGACAGATTCGATCAAGATGAAACTTTGCACTCAAATGAAGAATGAGGTGTTCAAGCTACATGTGAAATTTTGTCCAGATCGCATGACCAGAACCATACAAACCATAGAAAAATGTAACTTTTGAACGGAAACGCCTAGGGACTTGCAGGATAGGTGTGGATCTCGATTGTCGTGATTACTTTTATCTATGAGCAAAATTATACTAGGGGTACCGTAAATATGGTCGTTTGAAATTTGGTTTTCTTGATAATTTCAAAACTACAGATTCGATCGTGACGAAATTTTGTATACTAATGAAGAATGATATATTCAAGCTACACTTCTCCAGATCACATGACCAGAACCATAGAAAGCATAGAAAATCATAACTTTCGAACGGAAAGGCCTAGGGACTTGAAATTTTCAGGATAGGTGTGGATCTGAAATGTCGCGTTCACGTTTATCAATGAGCAGAATTATACTAGGGGTTCCGTAAATACGGTCGTTTGAAATTTTGGTTTCAAGATAATTTCGAAACTACGGATTCGATCGAGATAAAATTCCATATTTTAATCGAGAATATTATATTAAAGCAATATTTTGTCCAGATCGCATGACCAGAACCATAGAAACTATAGAAAATTGTAACTTTTGAACGGAAAGGCCTAGGAACTTGAAATTTTCAGGGTGGGTTTGGATCGCAAATTTCACGGTCACGTTCATCAATGAGCAAAATTAGACTAGGGGTTCTGTAAATATGGCCGTTCAAAATATTCTGTTCCTGATAATTTCGAAACTACCGATTTGATTGGAATGAAATTTTGCACCTAGCTGAGGAATAATGTATTCACTACGTGCGAAATTTTGTCCAGATCGCATCACCAAGACCATAGATACCGTATAAAATTCTAGCGATTTATCGAAACAAAATTGATCAGCTGAAGCACTGACATGAAGTCTGGAGTTTCGCCTAAGTTTCAGAATTTCTTCGACAGCTGTCGAAAATTCCTTCAATTGATTTCTAAAACTGGAAAATGCGAATCTACCTACCAGGTGCATGTACGAGCGCTCAAAAGCTCCTGCCTTCACGGCAGTGCTTTTAATAATTTTTTTTACTACTTTCCAAAATAAGCCCCTTTCAAACTTAGATTTACATAAATATGCATGCGTACATTTGACCTCTCTGACCTTGTATTTTGGAGTAGCGGAGTATAAAAATATTTAAGGGAGTAGATCTACTCCGACCGTGGTAGCTTTGGCTACTGCACAGGTACCGCGAAAGGCCATGAATGTGGATGGTACATTCTTCGCTTTCCGGGATTGCTTTGTCGCGGTATAGAATACCGACTCGGACCGAGGAAGGGTGCGAAGCGCGAACGTGAACACCAAGATCCCATTTCCACTCGCGTTTCACAGGTTCGCGGACGTTCACGGCATGTGTGTGGAGCTGGTTTATGAAACAAAGGGGCAAGCAAATTCCTACTAGTGTTACCTCTAGTACAACAACCGTGGCTTAGGGTCGAAAAAATCTCCTCTACCTTCAAGAAGAATATCAAAGAGCAAAAGCAATACAAGTTGCGCAAGTTCATCAATCGGTTACACTCATATAGTTCTTTAGTTGGGATAAGTCGTGGTTTACTGAGAATAATTTTCAAACCATATTATGTGTGACCTCTAAGGTATGAATTGAATTGTTATAAGCTCCACCCCATATGACAATACAGTACCTAAGTAGGGATTCAACAAGAGTAGCATATAGAAGCAATAAAAGTTTTGTGTTCAGTATTTCCTTGAGCAGATAGAATTTGTGAAACAATATTCTTATTTTTACGCACAAAAAACTAACGTGCTGATTAAACCTTAGATGATGATCAACAACTACTCCCAAATATTTCACGCTCTCTCTTCTCTCTATACAGGTACAATCCCGACAATACCCCAAAACATGGTATTCTTGTTAGTGAATATTTAATTTGTCGAATGCTGGTTGGTCCGAAGTTGTTGTAGAAAATGTAACAAAGTATGTTTTTGAAGTATTCGGATCCAAAAGGTTTCTGTTCAGCCATGCAATCATGAGTTCTACACACATCGGAAAAGTCTAGGGATATTCGTACAAAGTCATACAAGCGTCAAAAGAAACTTTTTGAGCGCTCGTACTCACTGGCTTCGTTTGAAATTTTTTTTTCTCGATCATTTCGAAACTACGGATTCGATCGGGATGAAATTTTGTATTTTAATCGAGAATGATATATTAAAGCAATATTTTGTCCAGATCGCATGACCAGAACGATAGAAACCATTGAAAGTTGTAACTTTTGAACGGAAAGGCTTAGGAACTTGAAATTTTCAGGGTGGGTTTGGATCGCAAATATCGCGGTCACGTTCATCAATGAGCAAAATTAGACCAGGGGTGAGGAATAATGTTTTCAAACTACGTGCAAAATTTTATCTAGATCGCATCACCAAGACCATAGATACCGTAGAAAATTCTAGCGAATTATCGAAAAAAAAATTGGTCACCTGAAGCACTGACATTGAGTCTGGAATTTCGCCTAAGTTTCAGAATTTTTTTGACAGCTGTCGAAAATTCCTTCAATTGATTTCTAAACTTGGAAAATGTGAATCTATCTAGAAGGTGGATGTACGAGCGCTCAAACGCTCCTGACTCCAGGGCAGTGCTTTTCGTAATTTATGTATTGAAGAATAATCCAAGAAGGAGATTATGTGGATGGCATAAAATCTTTTTGCTCGCACATAAGAACAATTTTAAATGAACTTCCTCAAGCATATTTTGTTATTTTATATTGGAGAATATTGTATTTTATTTGTATGTTATTTTTAGTTCGAAGGAAATTGCATTATTTTATGATTGAATGTTTCTTTGTTTATGTTTTATTCTAAAAATTGAGATTCCTGAAAAAATTTTCTTCTACCGATTTCTTCCCCAAATCTACCGATTTTGCGCAATCATTTCTACTGATATTGAGTGTACGTAGCAGTCGCTGCTCGGTCTTTGCATAGGGTCGTCGCTGCCGAGTCGCGACTGCCCAAATCCGAATGCCTGTTGGATTTCTTGTTTAGCAAAGTATTGTTTCTTACCTTTATTTTGGGTCAAGCTCTTCAAGGTCATGATGGCGTTTTCGTCGCAGGCCCAGGCGTGCATCTTCCTGTAGCTGTCCCTGCCCTTCTCCGTGAGTTTGTCCCAAGGTTTCGGCTTCGAGAGCAGCTCCGAAACGGTTCCTTGCGACAGCCCCAGGATGTACTTGGCGAACAGCCTCTGCCCGATGTTGTGGATGGACAGGAGCTTCCTCACCCTCTTGGAAATATTGAGGGTGTCCAGGTTGTGAGAAGCGTATTTGTCCATGTTATACCGCAGCATCTCTTGCAGTTTGGCACCCATGGAGTCGCCTTTGGGGATGAGACTCTCGCCAAGCCTACCCACCATCGACCCAGGAGCCATGCCGAGGTCTTCGGCGAACCTGAAGGCCGGCCTGTGGTCGTCGTAGCCGTAGGGGTTCCTCTTCAGTTCGTCGCCTCGGAGGAAGTTGTTGACGGCGCACATGGTGGCCAAGGGGATGTTGTTGTTGCTGACATGGTGGTTGTTGTTGTGGTCCTCCGGACTCTTCGGGTTGCCGTTGAGGATCGGCGAGGGCGAGGGGTGAGGTCTCGTCAGGTGATCTAGGGGTTGGGGCGTCGATGCTGTGCTCTTCTCTGTCGAATCTGCCGCTAGTGGCGTTGAAGCCTTCTCTGGACAATCTGGAAAGGGGGAGGTCAGTGGTCAGTAAAAATTACGGGGTCATAAATGAACCCTGAGGATCACCAGAGGTGAAATGTAGGTATATTTGTGAGAATTTGGTAACATATGGAATAATGGAGTGACAAGATCACTCCACCAACGCACATGAGAAAAAAAGCGCAATTACCGGCGCGATCAATGGAGCCATAAAACCCGCGATCGGAACGCGCGATTCTTAATCAGATCGTCGAATTGCCTCACAACATTTTATAATAATGATTTCATTCAATGGAACAACGAGATAGAATAGAAAACTAGGACAATTTCGTCAATATTCAAATGGCGTTCTCATGGTTTCGAAATAGTTCCAACAATATAGCCGAAACAATGGGCGAATTCAATGGTATATATTGTTTCGTTTTTTTTTTTCCTCCAATTTCTGTCGTTTCGTCGTGAATTATAGTTTTATTGTTGCGAATGTCGCTGCGTAAAACTTTTCACAGTTATCAATATCGGTATCAAAGGAATGGATGATTTATCAATGTGAACCGAGTATCCAGGGATTTTTGCGGTCAATCTCTTCCTGGACATGAAGTTATGAAAATATAATTAATCCTTATCTCGTTCGACAAGTGGTCAATAACGAAGAATTTCCACGATTATTACCAATACCGATAGGACGTTTTCATGGTCGTTCGAATTTGTCCCAGATTTTTTCTTTCATTTTTTAAAATTTTTCTTTTCAATTTTACTCGCCTGGACGTAACATTCAAATCTTCCGACATTTCATCGCTTATTATGATAGCGATAATTTTTAAATGGGAAGAGTGTTGTTTATGGTAAACAATTTATGGCTGATGGACGGGCTTCTTGTTAATTATACCCTGTACGTGAGATTGAACCTCGACGTCTCCCATTCAAGAATTCGACAGCACTTTTTACAGACGAACTGTTTTCAATTACGATTAGACTATATATAGCTCTATACAGAGTTGAAAGAATGAGAGGGACGCTTAACACTAAATTCGTTCACAGGAATCATAAGAAATTACAAATAATTCTTGTATATCTGGGCAATTTATCAATGAACCTGATGAATAACTTCCTTTTTAATGCTTGACTTACCTTGATTTATTGCCTAACTGATCTAATTAAAAAAATTCACCCATTACATCTGCCATTTTTTATAATTATGGGTTTTTTCCGCCTTTATAAAGGCTATTTTCGGGTGTTACGTTCGATTGTAATTATAAGACGCAAAAAAAATCGGTGATTAGGGGGAGGGAAATTTCATCCCTGAATGTTTTAATTGGATTTGTACAGTAATACCCATTTTTGAGCGCTCGTACTACTTACACGAGGGCTTTATCATTTCGTCACGATGTCTGTATTTTTCGAATTTTGAGCCTAAAATGGTCTCAATCGACTACGTTCGACTCACTGATGACGAATCCGTCGGAAAATTTGAGTCTGTCCGTCCGTCCGGCCGTAAGCACGATAACTCTCGAACGGAACAACCTAGAGACTTGAAATTTTCAGTGTGGGTTCAGTTCCCGAATGCCTCGGTTAAGTTCGTTAATGGGACAAATTCCACCAGGGCTTCCGTAAATATGGCCGTTCAAAGTTTTGTTTCCCTGATTACTTGAAAACTACAGATTTGATTGAGATGAAATTTTGCACTCAAATGGAGAATGAGGTGTTCAAGCTACATGTGAAATTTTGCCCAGATCGCATGACCAGAACCATAGAAACCATAGAAAATTGTAACTTTTGAACGGAAACGCCTAGGGCCTTGAAAGTTTCAGGATAGGTGTGGATCTCGAATGTCGTGATCACGTTCATCTATGGGCAAAATTATACATTGGGTTCCGTGAATATGGTCGTTTGAAATTTAGTTTTCTTGATAATTTCAAAACTTCAGATTCGATCGTGACGAAATTTTGTATACTAATAGAGAATGATATATTCAAGCTAAATTTCTCCAGATCACATGACCAGAACCATAGAAACCATAGAAAATCATAACTTTCGAACGGAAAGGCCTAGGGACTTGAAATTTTCAGGATAGGTGTGGATCTGAAATGTCGCGTTCACGTTTATCAATGAGCAGAATTATACTAGGGGTTCCGTAAATACGGTCGTTTGAAATTTTGGTTTCTCGATAATTTCGAAACTACGGATTCGATCGAAATGAAATTTTGTATTTTAATCAAGAATGATATATTAAAACAATATTTTGTCCAGATCGCATGACCAGAACCACAGAAACCATAGAAAATTGTAACTTTTGAACGGAAAAGCCTAGGAACTTGAAATTTTCAGGGTGGGTTTGGATCGCGAATATCGCGGCCACGTTCAGCAAAATTAGATTAGGGGTTCCGTAAATATGGCTGTTCAAAATATTTTTTTCCTGATAATTTCGAAACTACTGATTGGATTGGGATGAAATCTTGCACCTAGCTTAGGATTAATGTATTCAAACTACGTGCCAAATTTTGTCCAGATCGCACCACTAAGACCATAGATAACGTAGAAAATTCTAGCGAATTATCGAAAAAAAATTGGCCACCTAAAGCACTGACATGAAGTCTGGAGTTTCGCCTAAGTTCCAGAATTTTTGTGATAGCTGTCGAAAATTCCTTCAATTGAATTCTAAAACTGGAAAATGCGAATCTTCCTACAAGGTGCATGTACGAGCGCTCAAAAGCTCCTGCCTTCACGGCAGTGCTTTTCGTAGTTTTTTTATCGTTCAAACTGGTCTACTGGTACTACCAACTTACTGATCGGTGCATTTGCCCCGTTTGAATACGCCTTCTTTCGTAAAAAATGTGAAAATTATAATGAAAAAACTTGACAAACATGATAGATGGAAAAAGTATATTCTACAAACACTCAGTATTTCGATTAAATTATGTCTATAGTGTTCTTCAATAGTATTGTTGCTTTGAGAATATTGTGTTCTACTATGGAACGACGACCTTTGTCTTCAGACGAGATGAATCTAGCAGTGGGCCTTCTTCAAGCTGGCCTGCGACAACTCGAAGTAGCTGAGCGGATGGGTTTTTAACAAAGATTCATGGAGGCATTTCTGGAAAACTGGAAGTCTGGCTGAACAACACCTAGGGCGTAGTCGTTGTACAGCGACTAGTCAGGGTAGATTTTTACTGCTAAGTGCTAGAAAACACCTGACAATCACAGCACCTGAATTGGTTATGGAAGTCCAGCGAGCGCATAACATAACCGTTGGGCGAGATTATGTGAGATATGTCTCCACGAAGCCAATCTTCATATTCGAAAACTAATTTTATGTCCATCTCTCTCTAGAGGCAATCGCGCTGCCAGAGTAGACTCGTGCGAAGAATATCAAAATTGGGATGCAGATGATTGACCAACAGTTTTGTTCACTGATGAATCCAGATTTGGATTTCATTCAGATTTTCGGCGGACACGAGTGTGGAGGCGATCCGGGAACGTGGAACGTTTAAGAAATGTTCAGGTAGTAGAGGCGGTACAATAATGGTTTGGGGCGGAATAATTATAAGCGACCGGGCCAAGAACTGTGCCCTGTGGCACCCCGGTATCAAGTGTCGAATAGGAACTATAAGGGCCAGTTGTACAATAGGGAGTTAACCTAGGGTTCATCGGATCTCGGTTTAACTCTTGAACCGAGTTCAGGTCTGCGCGCGTTGCTCAATCAGGTTCAGCCCGAGTTCAGTTAATCCTTGGTTTAGTTCATTTGTAACACGTATCATATAGTTTCGTCATGGAGTTCTATGAAGCGTAATTCTATGAATAACCTCAAATATTTTCCGCTAAAGTTTGGTTGAAGTAAAATCAGGATATCCATAATTTTGTAATGTTGAATAAGTGTCAAGAAGTATCAGTATATTTGAATTTAGATGATCTGTATTCATTTTTGATAAAATTATAAGAAATATTATTGTCTACTTTTGAAATTTTATATCTGAAACCTTACAAATTCTGTTGCTTCTGAATTTCAATTTCTTTCAATTCAATTAACAGTTGTGAATTCTCAACTCCAAGATTATGAATTTCCTTTAAATTTTCAATTCACAGATTAGTCGGTGGTAACATTCTAAGGTGAACCTAGAACCAATCAGATTCTTTGATCCGAGGATTCCGAGGTTAACGACCCAAAATGGGTGGGGGTAAGAATCAAGTAGGATTTAAACCTGGTTCAACAATGAACCATGAATGTGCAACAGTATTTTATGGCTGAACCGAGTTTAAACTCCGGGTAAAGTTTAAACCCCGATTGTACAACTGGCCCTAAAAGTTATTAATTTTTGTTCTTTATTTTCTGTCATATAGGTAATTTTTGAGCGCTCGTACTACTTACACGAGGGCTATATCATTTCGTCACGATGTCTGTATTTTTCGAATTTTGAGCCAAAAATGGTCTCAAACGACTATGTTCAAAATTTAGATCTCTTTTCAGTTTATCCCTTCTGTTTATAGATGTCATTATTCCTTCAGTTATCCAGCCTTTCCTCTTTCTGAAGGAGCTATTCAGCCTAACTACATGAATTAACTCATTTAAATATTTCTTGAATTTATAAAGAAAAGACGAATAAGCTGTTTGGACATCTTTCGCGCACAGAACATCAGACCAGTCTTCTTTCTTCAAAAGTTCGTTAAGTTTACGAAAATTGGTTAATTAACAATTAATTTTTATTATTATTTGCCACCCATGCAATCAGACAACCAATTTGAGGTACTCTGTATAAGTTGAAACTTGCAAATGTTGAAATGATTAGCGATTAATGGACAGAACAGAAAAACATAAAACTGAAAGAGAAAATAAAACACACAAGGTGTGCATATAGATCATAGCACTCTGCGATGAGAATGCTGAGTTTCACTATTATGAATTAAATATGTAGTCATAAGAAAAATAAAATGGTGCTCCTTCGAGTACTTCCAGAAGAGAACAACAATGGAATCAAAATGGTTTCTACAGACGAAGGGGAAAAAATGACGTACTGGTAAAGAGGCATATTCACAAAAGACATAAGATGTACATTCATGTGGAAAGCCTTACGATTAAGTTTGAGCAGTAATTCAATGTTACAGAAAGCTAAACTTCTGGACATGCACAGACAATTTGCCACGCCTCCATGAAATACGTTGACGGCTATAGAACAGAAGAGCTTTCGAAACCAAGAACAATAGCAACTAAGCGCGGAGGTGTGGAGGAAAACATCTTTCAACCTCTATAAGATGTTCAAAGAACATCAAGCCCAGATAATCGTCCAAAGAATGTTTAGGAGTTCAGAACCAATATTCGGAGACAACGAACCGATGAAATAGAGAAGGAAATGGCAAAAAAGGAGAAAGCAAAACACTTAAAGGAAAAGTGAGGCATGAGGAGGGAGTCACTAAGAAGAAAAACAGAGAGCTCAGAATGAAAATGAATTAGCTATCATCCTAAGAAGTCTGATGATAAGCCTTAATGTCACCAACCCAAAAATGAAACAAAAGATTTCCTTCATCGAAAAACAAAGCAACCTTTTTCAGCCATCCCAACTACATGTTATTGACTTATTATTGTACGACTGATAGTTTTCTTAATTGATTTGTTGAATGTTAGTTGAAAGGCTGTACCTTTTGAATGTTTTGAAGAATAAGTTCGGAACTTTCAACACCAGCATGTAGAATCCCAACAGACGGTCTTTTAAGGGATGCCTTGCTTATTTAGATGATATTTCGCGCCTTTACCCTGGAATCTAAAACCTGAGACGACTTTTTCCCTGGGATCTGGAGCCACAGACAACCCCTGTTCCACTGAGACAGAACCAGAGAAACAATGCCCGCTCTGGGACTCAAATCAGGGACAGTGTCTTGGCAGAGATTTGTGTAGCTGTATTTTCACCCATGAAACGTTTTGGACTTGCTGTTGCACCGATAACTGGGCCGACATTTTCCCCCCTGGGCTCAAACTTGAGGTGTCCTCTACTATCGCCTTGAGCATCAACAGGAACACCCATCGGGAGGATTACATGTCAGTGTGTCAGATAAGCCTTGCAGCTGTTCGATCCAACCAAGCTTTCAAATAAGCTGATTCCCCGATATTCTCATTCAATCAAGTGTTGACGCAGGTCAACTTGAGGGTCATTATATTTCTTCCTTTGAGTTATCTATGTTTTCTCTGCCAAGAATATGTGTTACAAAAAACAACTTCCCAGATGTCAATTTTCCCTTCTCAATCCGAAGAGCAAAGTTCATTGGAAAAGAGGTTGAAGACTATCAAAACAATATTGATTCCAAGTGTGGATCAGATTAGATTAGAGGAGGGGCGAAGATCTATTGTGCAACCCCGCACTGGTCCAGCTCGTTGAGTGAGAGAGCAATGACTTGGCCTGTCTTTGTCCTTTGACCATAGCTAAGGATCTTATCTTCCTCTTTTGTTCGAATTCCCTTGCTGCCATCGCTTGATGACTGATTGGGAAACCGCAATGAAAGGGGTTATTCCTGCCTCACTTATTGAAAGTCAAATGTGACAAGTAGCCACATATCAGAATTTACCATTGGAGTTTGGAGGGGCAAATTTCATTCCACAGAACTACACGGTAACTACCGAATGTGCGCTCAGCTGAATCTACGGCTTCATCAAATAAATTCATCAAACACATTTTTAGATAACCATCATGAATGATAATCAGAATCTGCAGATCATGCATTCGAAAATTCAACCTCATTCAGGATATTACTGACCTGCCTTCTTCTTGGAGCTTCTTCTAGGGTATGGGGTTGGGCTTCTTTCTGCCTGCAAATGATTAAATAACTTTTAATAATATATCTTTTCACTGAATAATAATTCGGATTCAATTGATTCAACAGAATGTATGAAAATTTCAAACATATTATAAAAATCAGTCAAGCAAGATAGATTCAAGAAATTCATCAATATTCATAAAATGTTGGGTGAGGTAGAAGAATCATGGAATACATAAAAATAAGGTACATGATTTCAACTGAAGAAGAAAACTTCGATGAAAACATCTATCAGAAGACATACCGATGTTTCTCCTGCAGTATTTAAAAATTCAATTGAACATACAGGGCGTTTAGATTCCAATGTCAAAGTCAGCCATGACCAAAACCTCAAAACTCATTTTTTTCGTATGAGAACCATTTTTTTTATTTTTCCAGGTCAAAAAAAAAAATTATAAAAAGCACTGCCTTGATGTCAGGAGCTTTTGAGCGCTCGTTCATCCACCTTGTGGGTAGATTTTCCAGTTTCAGAAACGAATTCAAAAATTTTTTGACGGCTGTCGAGAAAAATTTTCAAACTAAGGCGAAACTCCAGACGTCACGTCAGTGCTTAGGTGATCTTTTTTCAATAATTCGCTAGAATTTTTCACGGTATCTATTGGTTTTTTTTTTATTTTTTTTTGTTTTATATCCCGACCCCTCAGAAGCTCAGAGTTTGTACGAGACCCGGTCTTGATGATGGGATCTGGACCAAATTTTCCACGTAGTTTGAATACATTATTTTTCATCTATGTGCAGAAAATCATTTCAATCCAATGAGTAATTTCGAAATTATCAGGAAAAAAATATTTCGAACGGCCGTATTTACGGAACCCCTGGTCCAATTCTGATAATTGATGAACGTGACCGCGAAATCGCGATCCATACCTACCCTGAAAATTTCAAGTCCATAGGCCTTTCCCTTCGAAAGTTATGATTTTTCTATGGTTTCTATGGTTCTGGTCATGCGATCTGAAGAAAATGTAGCTTGAATATATATTTCTCCATTAAAATACAGAATGTCGTCACGATCAAATCCGTAGTTTTAAAGTTATCATGAAAACTAAATTTCAAACGACCATATTTACGGAACCCCTTGTCTAATTTTGCTCATTGATAAACGTGACCGCGACATTCGAGATCCACACCTATTCTGAAAATTTCAAATCCCGAGGTCTTTCCATTACAAAGTTATAATTTTCTATGGTTTTTATGGTTCTGGTAATGCGATCTGGACAAAATTCTGCATGTAGCTTGAACACGTCATTTTCCATTTGAGTGCAGAATTTCATCTCGATCGAATCAGTAGTTTCGAATTCAAGAGAAAAAAATTTTGAACGGCCATATTTACGTAACCCCTGGTCGAATTTTGCCCAATAACGAACTCAACCGCGGCATTTGAGATTCGAACCTACCCTAACGTTCATACGGCCGGACGGACGGACAGACTCGAATTTTCCGACGGATTCGTCATCAGTGAGTCGAACCTTGTCGATTGAGACCAATTTAGGCTCAAAATTCGAAAAATTCAGACATCGTGACGAAATGATATAGCCCTCGTGTAAGTAGAACGAGCGCTCAAAAACCATGGAAAATTATAACTTTCGAACAGAAAGGCCTAGGGGCTTGAAATTTTCAAGTTAAGTTTAGATTTCGGATATCGTGGTTAGATCCATCAATGAGCCAACTATATTAGGGGTTCCGTAAATATGGTATTTCGAAATTTAGTTTTCTTCATAACTCCAAAACTACGGATTCGATCGTGTCGAAATTTTGTATACTAATGGAGAATGATATATTCAAGCTATATTTTGTCTATATCACATGATCAGAACCATAGAAACCATAAAAAATTCTGTTTGATCGACGTGTGACGTGTATGTATGCTCAAAAAAACCTGGCTCTTTTCATTTGCAACATGGAGGCTCAGAAAAACTGAATTCGTTTATATATTACATGAAAAAAACCCTCTTCCGGCTACTGAATCCGGCTATTTTCTCCCAAATACAGACAGTACCTGCTCACGAGCTCACGTAGTTTAAAAAAAAGCTTTTGAGCGCTCGTTCATCCACCTTGTAGGTACATTCGCATTCTCCAGTTTTAGATAGGAAAGATTTTGACAGCTGTCAAAGAAAATTTCAAACTAAGGCGAAAATCAATTCTTCACGTCAGTGCTTTTGATGACCAATTTTTTTTTCGATAATTCGCTAGAATTTTCTACGGTATCTATGGTCTTGGTAATGCGATCTCGACAAATTTTTCCACGTAGTTTGAATACATTATTTTTCATCCCAATCCAATAATTAGTTTCGAAATAATCAGGAAAAGAATAGTTTGAACGGCTATATTTACGGAACCCCTAGTCTAATTTTGCTCATTGATGAACGTAATCACGAAATTCGTGATCCAAACCTATACTGAAAATTTGAAGTCCCTAGGCCTTTCCGTTCGAAAGTTATTATTTTCTATGGTTTCTATGGTTCTGATATAGACCTTGAGGTCGCAGTGGAACGTAACCCCCTTCTATAACTATGGTTCTGATCATGCGATCTGGAGAAATGTAGCTCGAATATATCATTCTCAATTTAAATACGAAATTTCGTCATGATCAAATCTATAGTTTTGAAATTATCAAAAAAACTGAATTTCAAACGGCCATATGTATGGAACCCCTAGTCTAATTTTGCTCATTGAGGAACGTGATAGCAACATTCGAGATCCACACCTATCCTGAAAATTTCAAGTCCCTAGGCCTTTCCGTTACAAAATTAATATAATTTTCTATGGTTTCTATGGTTCTGGTCATGCGAGCTGGACAAAATTCTGCATGTAGCTTGAACACGTAATTCTCCATCTGTGTGCAAAATTTCACCTCGATCGAATCAGTAGTTTCGAAGTAATCAGAAGAACAAAATTTCGAGGGGCCATATTCACAGAACCCCTGGGCGAATTTTGCCCAATAACGAACTCAACCGCGGCATTCGAGATTCGAACCTAACCTGAAAAATTCAAGTTCCTAGGACATTCCGTTCGGGAGTTATCATGTATACAGACGGACAGACTCGAATTTTTTGACGGATTCGTCATCACTGAGTCGGACTCAGTCGTTTGAGACCATTTTCGGCTCGAAATTCGAAAAATACAGACATCGTGACGAAATGATATAGCCCTCGTGTAAGTAGTACGAGCGCTCAAAAAACGTCATGCAGAATATTTGTTAGTTCCTATGAATCCGCGCAATTACCTCACAATTAATTCAAAACTATGGGTATACGATATACTTCATTTGAATCGTTTAAATATTTAGGACTTACCAACTTAGAGGCACATCCACTACCTTCTCTCAGATACTCTGGAACAAAGGAGAAGACATTCAAATACAATTTCAGATAGAATAAGATTCTTTCGTTAATGTCATCAAGAAAATTTTCTTCGGCCCAAGTGGTAAAAATATCAGAATTTTTCGAATACAACTGGAATAAAACAAATTTTGAATCAACATTACAATATTAGTTTTGAAAACAATCATTTTCAGATTTGCACGTCTCAATATATTATGTTGGGGCAACCTTTCTAATCAAGTCGATGCCAGATTTCATGGTATGTGGCAGTTCGGAGCCACAGATTTTGGAAATTACTTGATTCTGACCAAAGTTATAAATACGCTTATTGGTGGAAGATTAACTTTTTGAGCGCTCGTACTACTTACACGAGGGCTATATCATTTCGTCACGATGTCTGTATTTTTCGAATTTTGAGCCGAAAATGGTCTCAATCGACTATGTTCGACTCACTGATGACGAATCCGTCGGAAAATTCGAGTCTGTCCGTCCGTCCGGCCGTCCGGCCGTCCGGCCGTATACACGATAACTCTCGAACGGAATGTCCTAGAAACTTGAAATTTTCAGGGTAGGTTCAGTTCCCGAATGGCTCGGTTAAGTTCGTTAATGGGCCAAATTCCACCAGGGGTTCCGTAAATATGGCCGTTCAAAGTTTTGTTTCCCTGATTACTTGAAAACTACAGATTTGATCGAGATGAAATTTTGCACTCAAATGGAAAATGAGGTGTTCAAGCTACATGTGAAATTTTGTCCAGATCGCATGACCAGAACCATAGAAACCATAGAAAATTGTAACTTTTGAACGGAAAGGCCTAGGGACTTGAAATTTTCAGGGTGGGTTTGGATCGCAAATTTCACGGTCATGTTCATCAATGAGCAAAATTGGACTAGGGGTTCCGTAAATATGGCCGTTCAAAATATTTTTTTCGTGATAGTTTCGAAACTACCGATCGGATTGGAATGAAATTATGCACCTAGCTCAGGAATAATGTATTCAAACTACGTGCAAAATTTTGTCCAGATCGCATCACCAAGACCATAGATACCGTGGAAAATTCTAGCGAATTATCGGAAAAAAATTGATCAGCTGAAGCACTGACATGAAGTCTGGAGTTTCGCCTAAGTTTCAGAATTTTCTTGACAGCAGTCAAAAATTCCTTCAATTGATTTCTAAAACTGGAAAATGTGAATCTACCTACAAGGTGCATGTACGAGCGCTCAAAAGCTCCTGCCTTCACGGCAGTGCTTTTCGTAATTTTTTAGTTTAGGATGTGTCAACAGAAAACATAGTATTTCGTTGAATTTTTTAACCAAATTATTTTGTGCTTGCGCGGCCAGTGAAAATACTTGATTTCGCGGCTAAAACTTATGTTTTTATACAGGGTGTCCCGGCACTATGTGACTCTTTCTCAGGAGTGAATAGAGTATATAAAGACGAGTCAGGAATGCTTTAATTTCATCAAATAAATTCATCAAACACATTTTCAGATAACCATCATGAATGATAATCAGAATATGCAGATCATGCATTCGAAAATTCAACCTCATTCAGGATATTACTGACCTGCCTTCTTTTTGGAGCTTCTTCTAGGGTATGGCGTTGGTCTTCTTTCTGCCTGCAAATGATTAAATAACTTTTAATAATATATCTTTTCACTGAATAATAATTCGGATTCAATTGATTCAACAGAATGTATGAAAATTTCAAACATATTATAAAAATCAGTCAAGCAAGATAGATTCAAGAAATTCATCAATATTCATAAAATGTTGGGTGAGGTAGAAGAATCATGGAATACATAAAAATAAGGTACATGATTTCAACTGAAGAAGAAAACTTCGATGAAAACATCTATCAGAAGACATACCGATGTTTCTCCTGCGTTATTTAAAAATTCAATTGAACATACAGGGCGTTTAGATTCCAATGTCAAAGTCAGCCATGACCAAAACCTCAAAACTCATTTTTTTCGTATGAGAACCATTTACAATTTGAATTTGAATTTTGCCCAATAACGAACTCAACCGCGGCATTCGAGATTCGAACCTAACCTGAAAATTTCAAGTTCCTAGGACATTCCGTTCGGGAGTTATCATGTATACGGACGGACAGACTCGAATTTTTTGACGGATTCGTCATCACTGAGTCCGACTCAGTCGTTTGAGACCATTTTCGGCTCGAAATTCGAAAAATACAGACATCGTGACGAAATGATATAGCCCTCGTGTAAGTAGTACGAGCGCTCAAAAAACGTCATGCAGAATATTTGTTAGTTCCTATGAATCCGTGCAATTACCTCACAATTAATTCAAAACTATGGGTATACGATATACTTCATTTGAATCGTTTAAATATTTAGGACTTACCAACTTAGAGGCACATCCACTACCTTCTCTCAGATACTCTGGAACAAAGGAGAAGACATTCAAATACAATTTCAGATAGAATAAGATTCTTTCGTTAATGTCATCAAGAAAATTTTCTTCGGCCCAAGTGGTAAAAATATCAGAATTTTTCGAATACAACTGGAATAAAACAAATTTTGAATCAACATTACAATATTAGTTTTGAAAACAATCATTTTCAGATTTGCACGTCGCAATATATTATGTTGGGGCAACCTTTCTAATCAAGTCGATGCCAGATTTCATGGTATGTGGCAGTTCGGAGCCACAGATTTTGGAAATTACTTGATTCTGACCAAAGTTATAAATACGCTTATTGGTGGAAGATTTACTTTTTTAGTTTAGGATGTGTCAACAGAAAACATAGTATTTCGTTGAATTTTTTAACCAAATTATTTTGTGCTTGCGCGGCCAGTGAAAATACTTGATTTCGCGGCTAAAACTTATGTTTTTATACAGGGTGTCCCGGCACTATGTGACTCTTTCTCAGGAGTGAATAGAGTATATAAAGACGAGTCAGGAATGCTTTAATTTTTTTTCTACGACGTCCCCCTGCGAAGATATATACTCCCATAATTCAGTTTTTTTGTAATAACTTCCGAACGACTCGACCGATTCTGCTAAGTTTTCGAATTTGAGTCAATACAAATATCAGTAATGATTCATTTCTAAAATCACCAAGAACGGATCCTAGCACTCAATGGTCAGAAACTTTTTTTTAGTTGAAGATATCGGCGATTTTCCCACATTTATGTAATTGATCATTAATTTTGCAATAAAAAGGTATACCGGTGCAACATCGAAAAATACACCGTTTTCGGGTTACAAGCATTTTCATGATTGAATATCAGATAAATGAACGATCACAGAGAGAGAAGTTTTAGTGCCCATAGCAATAATGAATAGCTAGCAATATTGATGAAAATATTGAAAATATTTGGATATTAAATCATAGAAATGTTTGTCACGAGAAAATGGTGTATTTTTCCGATGTTGCACCGGTATATCTTTTTTTTGCGGAATTCATAATAAAATACATAAACGTAGGAATTTCACCGATAACTTCAACCAAAAAAAAAATTTGACCATCAAGTGCTAGGGTCAGTCCGTTGTTGGCGATCTGGAAGACTTATGAAGAAAGAGTTTGAAACATATCATAACTGATATATGTATTGACTCATATTCAAAAAATTACCAGAATCAGTTGAGTCTTTCGGATATTATTAGAAAATAACTGAATTATGGGAGTACCATTTGGAGGCATATATCTTCGCAGGGGGATGTCGTAGGAAAAAAATTTAAAGCATTCCTGACTCGTCGACTTTTGAGTTATGGTGTGGCCACCGTGCAGTCCTGAACTAAACCCCATTGAGAATTTATGGAATGAACTAAAACGAAGAGTACTACGAGCCTTTTCCAGCGTCGATCCCGGAATTTTGTGCGCATTAGTGAATTTGATTAGAAGTATGCCAAATCGTATGCGGGATGTTATAAGGACGAGAGGAGGTCATACCCGCTATTGAAATAATTTAGTTTTAGGGAAAACCTGTTGTTTTCCATGTTTTTTCACTGGGCTTCCAAGGTATCAGCTCAGTTTCGAAACACTGTAATTTCCGTAATAGAGATAAATACATGGTTGAAAGAACAAAACGACCAGAAGAGATGGTACTTCAGTTCGATTCCATTTGGCATTCGTTGCTGCTGTTCCTTTTATCAACAGGGTGTGTCAAAGTTGAGGAATAAATCTTCTTTTCTATCTGCACCCCGTATATGCTGAAATTCAATTGCAAACCGAATTATCTTAACACAAAACCTACAATTTAAAAAAATTTTCAAAATCCGACTAGCAGATTCCGAGAAATAATTATTTGAAATTGGGTCGAATTTTAGGTGGGCCGATTTAATTCCACTCAAGTGTATATACGGTGTGTCAATTAGAAAAGGAACCCTTAAACCTCGGCACCCGTGCAAAATAAGAAAAAATGCAAAAAGAGGTAAACTTTGGTTCGTAGGGGGACATCAACCCTGTGGGCGTGAAGACAGCGAAACCTGAATTCTTAAATGAGAAAGGGGGTTGAGTGACACCTTGTTTCAAATGTAATTCGATTGCCTTTTCAAAAAAGCCATGCACTTGACCCTTTTTTGTTTGTGCCCCGAGATGTGGAAGAATTGAAAGTAAGAATACGCACAGCATGCCGAGAAGTTGGAGTTTTCCAAAACTAATTTGAAAAACTTACGAAAAGCATTGCCGTGAAGGCAGGAGCTTTTGAGCGCTCGTACATGCACCTTGTAGGTAGATTCGCATTCTCCAGTATTAGAAACCAATTGGCAAGATTTTGACAGCTGTCAAAGAAAATTTCAAACCAACGCGAAAATCCGGACTTCACTTCAGTGCTTTGGTGACCATTTTCTTTTTCGATAATTCGCTAGAATTTTCTACGGTATCTATGGTCTTGGTAATGCGATCTGGACAAAATTATACATTATTCTTCATATATGTGCGAAATTTCATTTCAATCCAATAAGTATTTTCGAAATTATCAGAAAAAATATAGTTTGAACGGCAATATTTACAGAACCCCTAGTTCAATTCGGCTCATTGATGAACGTGATCGCGAAATTCGCGATCCGAACCTATCCTGAAAATTTCGAGTCCCTAGGCCTTTTCGTTCGAAAGTTATAATTTTCTATGGTTTCTATGGTCCTGATCATGCGATCTGGAAAAAATATAGCTCGAATATATCATTCTCAATTTAAATACAAAATTTCATCTCGATCAAATCCATAATATTGAAATTATCAAGAAAACTGAATTTCAAACGGCCATATTTACGGAACCCCTAGTCTAATTTTGCTCATTGATACACGTGAACGCTACATTCACGATTCACACCTATCCTGAAAATTTCAAGTCCCTAGGCCTTTCCATTACAAAGTTATAATTTTCTATGTTTTCTATGGTTCTGGTCATGCGAGCTGGAAAAAATTCTGCATGTACCTTGAGTACGTAATTATCCATCTGAGTGCAAAATTTCACCTCGATCGAATCTGTAGTTTCGAAGTAATCACAAAAACAAAATTTCGAGCGGCCATATTTACGGAACCCCAATCACGAATTTAACCGCGGCATTTGAGATTCGAACCTACCCTGAAAATTTCAAGTTTCTAGGACATTCCGTTCGAGAGTTATCGTGTATACGGCCGGACGGACGGACGGACAGACTCGAATTATTCGACGGATTCCTCATCAGTGAGTCGAACTTAGTCGTTTGAGACCATTTTCGGCTCAAAATTCGAAAAATACATACATCGTGACGAAATGATATAGCCCTCGTGTAAGTAGTACGAGCGCTCAAAAATTACGAAAAGCACTGCCCTGAAGTCAGGAGCTTTTGAGCGCTCGTACATCCACCTTGTAGGAAGATTCGCATTTTCCAGTTTCAGAAACAAATTGAAATTTTTTTGACAGCTGTCAAAAAAATTCTCAAACTAAAGCGAAACTCCAGACTTTAGTGCTTTAGCTGAACAATTTATTTTCGATAATTCGCTAGAATTCTCTATGGTATCTATGGTCTTAGTAATGCGATTTGGACATAATTTGGCAAGCAGTTTGAATACATTATTCTTCAGCTATTTGCAGAATTTCATTCGAATCCAATCAGTAGTTTCGAAATGATCAGGAAAAAAATATTTTGAACAGCCATATTTACGGAACGCCTAGTCTTATTTTGCTCATTGATGAACGTCACTGCGACATTTACGATCTGAACCTACCCTGAAAATTTCAAGTCCCTAGGCGTTTCCGTTCAAAAGTTACCATTTTCTATGGTTTCTATGGTTCTGGTCATGCGATCTGGACAAAATTGCACATGTAGCTTGAACACCCCATCTTCCATTTGAGTGCAAAATTCCATCTCGATCAAATCTGTAGTTTCGAAGTAATCAGCAGAACTAAATTTCGAGCGGCCATATTTACGGAACCCCTGGTGGAATTCTGCCCATTAACGAACTTAACCGAGGCATTTTGGATTTGAACCTACACTGAAAATTTCAAGTCTCTAAGTTGTTCCGTTCGAGAGTTATCGTGCTTACCGCCGGACGGACGGACAGACTCGAATTTTCCGACGGATTCGTCATCAGTGAGTCGTACATAGTCGATTGAGACCATTTTCGGCTCAAAATTCGAAAAATACAGACATCGTGACGAAATGATATAGCCCTCGTGTAAGTAGTACGAGCGCTCAAAAAGGTTATATTTTTTTGAGACTTGAAATTTTCAGTGTGGGTTCAGTTCACGAATGCCTCGGTTAAGTTCGTTAATGGGCCAAATTCCACCAGGGGTTCCGTAATAATGGCCGTTCTAAGTTTTGTTCTGCTGATTACTTAGAAACTACAGATTTGATCGGGATGAAATTTTGCACTCAAATGGAGAATGAGCTACATGTGAAATTTTGTCCAGATCGCATGACCAGAACCATAGAAGCCATAGAAGATTGTAACTTTTGAACGGAAACGCCTAGGGACTTGAAATTTTCTGGATACGTGTGGATCTCTAATGTGATCACGTTTATCTATGAGCAGAATTATACTAGGGGTTCCGTAAATATGGTCGTTTGAAATTTAGTTTTCTTGATAATTTCAAAACTACAGATTCGATCGAGACGAAATTTTGTTTACTAATGGAGAATGATATATTCAAGCTACATTTCTCCAGATCGCATGACCAGAACCATAGAAACCATAGAAAATCATAATTTTCGAACGGAAAGGCCTAGGGACTTGAAATTTTCAGGATAGTTGTGGATCTGGAATGGCGAGTTCACGTTCATCAATGAGCAGAATTATACTAGGAGTTCCGTAAATACGGTCGTTTGAAATTTTGTTTTCTCGATAATTTCGAAACTACGGATTCGATCGAGATGAAATTCTGTATTTTAATCGAGAAATATATATTAAAGCAACATTTTGTCCAGATCGGATGAACAGAATCATAGAAACCATAGAAAATTATAACTTCCGAAGGGAACGGCCTAGGAACTTGAAATTTTCAGGGGAGGTTTGGATCTCGAATGTCGCGGTCACGTTCATCAATGAGCAAAATTAGACAGGGGGTTCCGTAAATATGGCCGTTCAAAATATTTTTTTCATGATAATTTCTGATTGGATTGGAATGAAATTTCGCACATATATAAAGAATAATGTATAACTAAGTGCGAAATTTTGTCCAGAACGCATGACCAAGACCATAGATACCGTAGAAAATTCTAGCGAATTATCGAAAAAAAATTAGTCAGTTGAAGCACTGACATAAAGTCTAGAGTTTCGCCTAAGTTTGAGTATTTTTCTGACAGCTGTCTAAAATTCCTTCAATTGATTTCTAAAACTGGAAAATGCGAATCTATATACAAGGTGAATGTATGAGCGCACAAGAGCTCCTGACTTCACTGCAGTGCTTTTATAATTTTTGTAAAAAATATTCGAAATTTTCGAAATTTTTTATAGTGAAAAATGTTTCATTATTTTCATTGCAACTCTTGCTATCGTAACTATTCTACTCTTTTTTTTTTGGAAGTACTAACAAAAAAGGTTTTTAAAAAGGCAATCGAATTACCTAAAACAAGGTGTCCGCAACCCCCCTCTCATTTAAGATTTTAGGGGTTGGCGATATCACGCTCACAGGGGTTCTAATTTTGCATGGAAGTCGATAAATTAAGGGTGTTAACTTTTCAAATTGTTACACCGATAATAATTCCTGTAATCTCGATAGCGACTTGCTTTATTACCCACCCCCAACAAACATACCTTCGACATCTTCTTCCTCATCTTGCGGTGGGGTGAGAAGGCATGTATACTCTGAAAAAAAACGGCACATAAACAGACAATATACGAGATTCAAGAAGGATGGAAACTATAAATGAATAAACAGTCGATATTTTTTTTCCGTTCACTATTATTCAGACAAATTTCTATTGGAATATATTCCACGAAGAATCACAAAAATCGTTTAACGTAAGCGAATTCACGAAGGCAGTGTACAGGGTGATTCAAGAAGACCGTTAGTTAGAATATTTCAAAGAAAGACTCGAGATGAACACTTTCAGGTTCAAATTCGTTTGACTTTCGGTTTAACCGGAAACTTCGTCTTTGAGCGCTCGTTCTACTTACACGAGGGCTCTATAATTTATTCACGATGTCTGTATTCTTCGAATTTTGAGCCGAAGATGGTTTCAATCGAAAAGGTTCGACTTACTGATGACGAATCCGTCGAAAAAATCGAGCCTATCGTGATCTCCACAATCTGTTTGGGGTTGAACTTGGATATCTTTCCAGGCTGAATTCCGATAGTCGACTCCGAGGTCATGCCTTCAAGCTGGCGAAGGAGAATTTTAAATCAACGCAGAGACAGAACTTCTTGTCAAATTGCGTTTTTGCTGTGTGGCATGGCTTGCCTTCGTGTGTTGTGAACTCGTTGTCATTGAACACTTTTGAGAGCAGCTACGATAGCTGGTGCCGTCGCGTGGAATAGTTCCACTCGTGACTATATACGGACTGTAGGTCCGTTTAAAATCATGAAAAGGATAAACGACCTTGTCAACCGAATCCACACGCCACCCCGAGGGAAACCACTCGTCCACTTCAATAGATTGGCCCCTTACGCTGGAGATCACGACACCAAGTTGGCACCCCTCAAACCACCGGAGGATGAGATGACATTCCAGAAGTTTATGTCCTTGTATTCAAACGGCAGAAAGTGCTACATGGGGTATCTAGAAAGGAGCCAAGGAACCTTTTCAAGGTGCCGGCTAATCACGCACTAGCAAATTGCGTGGCATAAGATCTACGAATGTCTAGAGGCATTGCTGTTGTCTTTTCCAAGACATTTGGTCAACTTCAAACACTGCGAGAGCAGAATCCAGAAGTTGGAAGGGTGCTGCAGTTGAAAAAGGGCCAAAGAAACATCTTTTTCCTAGTTACCAAGAAGTACTTCTAAGGCAAACCATCTTATGAGGATGTCTGGAAGTGTCTCAGTAAACTAAGAGAGACTATGATGGTAGACCATAATCTGATGAATCTAGTAATTCCGAAATTGTCCTGTGGTCTCGATGGGCAGGACTGGAGAAACATAAAGAAACGATATTCAAATTTAGCGGCGTCAAAATTTTGGTTTGCTGTAATCATCTTCTACGGCCAAACTTTAAGATCGTGGAGTGTCATTCTCATCGAACGTCACGATGCAGATATGGAGAGCCATGCAGAAATCATACTCCAAGGATGAAATATTGGGACGAAATGTCTTTTAGAAGGGGACAATGTAACGAACTTGTCGCGACTCCTAAGCGTTTTAAACGTGACCACGGCGACTTGAGGGACCGCGGAACTTCTAGAGACTCCGAGACGCTCCGAACAGCGTTCTGGAGACATCGCGAAGTTGCGCGAGGGTTCCATCCCAATGTAAATTGAAACAAACGACTCAAAACGAAGGGCAGTGCAGTACGAGATAGGGTCAAGATAAATGAGATGTTGTTTATATAAATTAGTGTGTTAGTGAACTGTGAATAAATTATTTGAGAATAATTTGGACTATTTTCATTACAATACCTTCATGCTCCCAATCGTACACGTCGTGAGGGAGAGGAATCAGTCTGCAATCGCTCACTGAAAAAAAAAAGGAGCATGAACAGACAATATACGATATACAGGAAGAAAAAAAATTTGTCCACCTAAATGCTCTATTTTCATTAGGAAAAAACCATAAATAAATTAACAGTGGTAGGAAGCATTTTTCCAAAACCTTTTAGCTCCACGACGTATTTTTTTTACTGCTATGCGAATAAAGCTATTTATCTACTCCGATTGAATAATATAGTCATTACTCAACTACTTTCGATGGAGTAATGATATATGTAAACAAACACCGTGAGTGTTCTCCAACTCACTCACTCCTATAACTCCCCTGTGTGATTGGCCGTAAGGGAACAGTCCATTATTAGTATTGAGGGGAGGTCACTTGAATGATTTTGACGTTTAATCAAATTGAGTTGATACCTAATTATTATTGTGGATATTTCGCTGAAAAAGATTAATTCAGATAGTGAAGATGAATTATTATGTACATCTTCAGAAATAAGACAATCAGCTAATGTTACCATACAGAATTTATTGCCCGAAAAAAACCAAAACAAATATAAAGGTGTATAAAACACTTTTCAAGATTGGCGTAGCAGTAAGAATATCAAGTCATTGTTTACAGAGAATAATCTTTTGGCATATTTTAGTCAACTTAGCACTAAATATGAAGCATCGCCCCTATAGACTTTCTACTCCATGCTAAGAAGCACAATCAACATAAATAATGTATGGTTATATGTAACTATTAAGATTTTTGAATAAAGTTCTTTCTCTGTACTTGTATCTTAGTATTTATTGTTACAATCGTAGATAAAGTATAGTATTCAACTTGCGGTAATGGTCATAACTCACTTGATGAATTACAGCACTCGCCTCCGGCTCGTGCTGCAAACTTCATCTGCGTGAGTTATGACCTACATTACCGCTCGTTAAATAATATACTATTATCGTTCAACCCGGAAAAATACCTCTATACATACAGGGTGTTTCGTTGGGAAACGTAAATACTTAAAAGGCGGATAAAGGGTACCGAAGTTGTTCCAGATATACCACATTTATTGGCTCTGACTGTCTTTGTAACCGGGATATTTTATGAATTTCCTCATTTCTTCTTGAGGTCATAACAAACCACACGTTAAATTTCCTTTATTTTTGGCATATATGTTTCTTATGCTCAAATGAATCACTCAATAACCACAAGGAACATTCATGTCCGGGTTAACCAAAAAATTATGGAACATTTGTATTCTGAATACAACACTAAAATTTTAAAATCCGTTTACATATTTGAAATGAGCAATTTAACGGTAGCCAAGGTTATGATAATTACTGTGTAAATCTGATTCAATTTTAGAACTCAGAAAAACATGACGGCTTCATCTCCTTTGAGTTTAAATCGGTTTCCACCTCTGATATTATAGTTCATGTGATTATAATTCTTGTATATTGTCGGGTACTTTCACTGCGGCTCAGAAGTGAGCTGTTAGACGGCCTATTCCTAAGGTTGAGAGCTTTTCTGATTTACCAATAATAAGCATCTTACCGACTCTTTCAAAAGTATCCGAAAAGGCCCTATCAGACCACATGTATATTTTTTTCTGTAAATAATGTATTACCTAACTGTCCAGGCTGGTTTCCCTAACCCTTCAGTACTTCAACTGATCTGGCAAGAGTAACTGATTCCATCTTTCATAATTCAGATAAAAAATCGGTCTCTGTTTTAATTTTGTTAGACTTTCAAAATGAGTCTGACACCATCAACCATCTTTGAGTGCAAAATTAAAGTTATGCTGTTTTACTCGGCTGCTGTTACCTTGATCCGATATTGTTTGTCATTGTGGGGTTAGGTGATTCAGGCTCATTTTCCATATTATTCAACTGTATTCACCTTCTCTATGTATTCTCAGGTAACATTGACAGCCAAACGGGATTGAGTGTAAGCATAGTCTTATGACAGAACTCGGCGTCAGCTTGGTTCGTCTAATATATGATTATTTCATGATGTGTCCTTGTACATATTTCATAAAATAACGACAATTTATCATTATTATCATTGAACTAAATTTGATTATTGTATTCCTTATTCTTAAATATATGTATAAACTTTCGTGGGAGTGGAATAAGTTTGGAAAAAAAAAGTATTGTCATGTTACATTCTCCTTTGTTATTGTATATTATCTAAGTGCTTCTTTGTAGAGCTTTGAAGAAGTACACAATACTACAATAAAGTAGCGAAACGTCGCTTGAAGGAATGACTTAACATCTTTTTGCCAAACTTATTCCACTCCCACGAATGTTCATATATAATACATACATACAGGGTGTTTTTTAAGTAGAGGCTATTTTTTGACAGGAGCTAGAACTCATCAAAAGAAATCATTTCGCCGGAAGTTCATTATATAAATATTGAATTTAAAAAGAGTGCAAAAAATCTTGGGCATAAAGATCCTAAGACCACTCTGGGGCGTTTTATCTAACTCTTAGAAGATCTGGCTTTAATCACGATGCCATATGTATTCAAGCGAATAAATAAATGGATTTTATCTCAAATTCGTAAATTCTCTTTCATGTTTTATTAGAAGATTTTACCTGAACGGTATAGTTCTTTAAGTTCAAACTGAGGAGAGGAAACATTACTGATTGAAAAGGTCCTACAAAAATTTATATGGGTAAGTTCACAAACTCACCGATAAAATTTATCCTAATTGTTTATAAAAACTGTTCGAATTGGTAATAATTGGTTTGAGGTGCACGACGTTATGATGTGATAGTTGCTGCATGTAACATTCGTTTTACATGCAACAACTTACATCAGTTCGGTCACGGAATAATGTCACAAACATTTTCGATGCTTAGTTCTTTCGCACTATTCACCTCACCGCACCAAATGAAACACTAATGTTTTCAAATGACCCCAAAGGAAGAAATCACAGGGGTTGAGATCGGAAACAAAAATCATATGCATCTTAGGTGATTTCCGTATACTGAAATCAGACAGCTGAAAATTCTTACACATATAGATATCAATACGAACCAGGTCTGGGCTGAGTATATCTGAGATTTATCGGGTAACTTTGATTTCGAAATACTCGGTCCTGGTGAATATTTTATATGAACGATTTTTGGTAAAATGAATTATTTGAGTGAGTCCTATCACCTGTCAAAAAAAGCCTTACCTTTGAAAACATCCTGTATAATTTATTTTTTTTTATAAAACATACCGTCTAATTCCGTTGGATGTCCCTTGGGCCGGGGGGTGGGCGAGGCAGCTGCTTCGGGGGTGGGCCGGGCAGCTGCTTCGGGGGTGGGCCGTGCGGTGCGCCGGGCAGTGAGCCGTGCACTGCGCCGGGCAGTGGGGCGGGGGGTGGGAGAGGCAGTGGGCCGGGGGGTGGGCCGGGCAGTGGCTTCGGGGGTGGTCCGGGCAGTGGCTTCGGAGGTGGGCCGGTCATTGGGTTCGGGGGTGGGCTGTGTAGTGTGCAGGGCTTGATGAACTGAAAAAAAAAGGTGCATAAATAGACAATATACGATATACAAGAAGGATTGAAATTTCTTTCCCCAAAATGCTCTATTTTCATTAGAAAAAAAATGTTCATAAAGAAATTAACAATGACATATATACTACCTACCGGGAGCAGATGTATCGATGCATATTGTTATGTTCTCATTTGCAACAATCCATAGTCTTTCTTATTTTGATAATAGTCACTTTATGTGATCATTTATTCGCACATGAATTGAGAAGTGTTATATCTAACGTTTAGAAAGTAAGATCTTCGGGAAAAGGAAAAGCTGTAGCTTTAATTCTAACAGATCACAATAATTCGGAGGGGGCATAGCAATGCATATCGGACATCAACTCCATGAAACGTTCTGGAGAGAGAACCATGAATTCATCAATCAAAGGTGAAAAGAAACCGAACATTGTTCTCCGAGCAGTACTTACGAAAAAGAGGACGAAATATGAAGTGATTATGGAATCGAGGATATCAATTATCTGAAATGAAAAGACAGAAAGGACGTCCAGCAATTCTCGTACCATTAAAATTTGAAATGAAGCAAGGGCTACGAAACCATTGAACTATTATGGAAATAAAAAATTAAATGCTTAGTAAGATCCAGTAATAAATAAAGAAAATACACATAAAACTTTTAGTCGATTCAGGAAATTAAACCCTCCAATATCAATCATCTCAGTACTTGGATCCACGTCCGATACATGATATGCCTTAGGATTCTCTATTCCTTGATCCTTAGATGGCCCATTATAATTTCCAACAACTAGGGTACGAGTGAATTACAGTAGAACCTCAGTTATTCGAACTACATAATTGGGAACGAGACTATTTCGGATAATCAAAATGTCGGATTTTTGAGATGAGATCAAACAAAGAACGTTATAAGAACAGGTGAGTTTATTGAAATTTGAAATATATAAATAAACATTCAAATATCCAACTAATAAAAACAGTGAAATAGGTATGTACATGAAAAACTTTTACCTTTTTTCACAAAATAATCTAATATTTTCAACTGGCGAAATGCTATTGGTCGGATAATTGAATGTTCGGATAAACTGATTAGCGTTCGGATAATTGAGGGTTCGTATAATTGAGGTTCGGATAATCGAGATTCTACTGTAATTATATTTTTCAATTCCGATATTTCCAACTGCAAGCTGCAAGAGTGCTACTATTTTGTATATAACAATTGTATATTGTTCATATCCCGACTCTCCTAGGTCTCTGTGAGACCCCTCAGAAGCTCAGAACTTCAGAAGCTCAGAGCTTGTGCGAGTTAGGAGACCCGGTTGTGTTCTGTGTAGGCTTTGTTACTGTGTCCTTACGCCACCTGAGGCACAGCACTGTTAATTGTTTACCCAACAGTGAATGGTGGAACCGTGCTCCATGTCAGAAAATTTCTTTCCCGACCGGAGGATTCGAAACCCGGGACCGATCAAGGAGTGGTTTTACCGACAATACTACGAATAGTCGTGAAAAATTAGTATTCACCTTTAGACAAAGAACTCCCTAGATTAGTCATGGCAGAATAAGATTTGTTGGCCTCATCACATCCTCCACAAATGCACCTGTTTATTTCTCCACTCTCGCGTATCTCGTTGAAACTTTCGATGGTAATGTTTACACACATAATATGGAAACTATTTCCACAAATTTTACATTTGACGGTATCATCGTATCTATTTATTTTTCTCGAACACTGAGAGCAGAGACATGGCTTTATAGATTAACCCGCGATTTAACAAACACCCTGATTGAAAAACAGTAATTGATAATGATCAAATACTCGAATACAGGAACTCCTTTCCATCTATCGTTTGAACAAAATCAAACGTAGTGTCACTTAACCTTCAATCTCTCGACAAAGACTGAAACGACTGCCATGAAATGTTCATACTTATTTTTTGAAGGGTGGTACTTCCGAGAAACAATATGCATGGCATGGAATTATATAATTATTTGTAAAATAATCAAGGTTCAGGTTAGGTCTCAAATTTCGCTAACACAAGAATGGAAAACGATAGGATTCCTAAAGTAACTATAAGACCCTTGGTAGACCACCAAAGAGATGGTCAGAAAGCTGGACTTCCATCTCTCAGGCAGCCCCAGACTGAGGCGAAGTTAATGAATGAACAGGTTTCACCAATTGAAAAAAGGAGTAGGTTGTACTACGATGGGTCTATTATCACTGACAGGTTATATAAGACAAGAATTCCAAATACACAACAGATCTGGCTTTGGAGATCAAAAAGATGTGACACCTGAATTAGGTGGAAATAGTTCAAGAAAATTAGAATTTCCCACGTAAACTCATGTAGAAATGTGACAAGCTGTAATTCAGAATTGTTAGGGAGTTGTCAATTTTTTTGTTCCCTTTGATTCTTGAATCCACGACGAGTAAATCTCGTCCAGTCAAAAGTTATAGTGAATTAATAGGTCGATAATAATAATTATATTGATGATAACACAGGCCAACAGGCATTTCGGTGTCAGAGATTTTGTAGCCTTTTCTCATTGATATCGATGTGCTGATCCGAAAGACCAAAGCCGTTTTGCCATATCAGTTCCAAATATTGGGTTTGTCCTGCTTTGCCTTATATAAGTGAAACCTAAAAGCCATAGTTACTGAATGAAACCCCTCAATTTCAAGTTTTAATTCCAAAATGTGAGTAATACTCTAAATAATTTAAGGTATCCAATGCAATATTAATATCAAAAATTATAAAAAGCACTGCAGTGAAGTCAAGAGCTTTTGAGCGCTCGTACATGCACCTTGTAGGTAGATTGGCATTTTCCAGTTTCAGAAACCAATTGAAGAAATTTTTGATAGCTGTCGAAAAAAATTTCAACCTAAGGCGAAACTCCAGACTTCACGTCAGTGCTTAGTGACCAATTTTTTTTCGTTAATTCGCTGGAATTTTCTACGACATCTATGGTCTTGGTGATGCGATCTGGACAAAATTTCGCCGGTAGTTCGAATACATTATTGGCGTGAGTTGAAAGATAAATATTCAGTTTTTTCCACATTCCAAGTTTACTTGTTATTTTCAAGCCATTTCGTTGAATCCTGAAAATCTACTTCCGCTTTATGTTTCAAGCCCATCCATGTATCCGTACGATAAGAGAGATAGGATTTCAACAAATCATAGACCTTCCCCCGCATACCAATGTTTTCCAACTTTTCAAGCAGTGTCGAGTGGCAGACCGTTTCGAAGGCTTTAAAAGAAATATCCACAAAGATACAAAGTGACGGTTTGGGAATGTCAAGTGATTTATAAATCAATGAAGTCAATTCCAGTATCGCAACCTCTGTCGACCTTCCATCTCTGAATCCATACTGTTTATTGCTCAAAATATTGTGCGTTCTCAAAAAGTGAGTTATTCTTGTTGTTCTTCACCACTCTTGAAAATTGATTTGACAACACCAGTTTTCAATATACTAGGGAAAAAACCTTCCACAATTTATTTCACGAAGATTCACAAAATCGTTTAACTTAAGCAAATTCAAAAAGACATTTTCAATTTGCAATTCGCGCTGTAGCCTTTATTAGCTTCACGGCATGTCTTGAACAGCTCTGCGAACAAGGTTTTTTATCGTTAACTTTGGGAGGTTATACCTGTGATTTCGATAGAGACTCCACTGTATTACCCACCCGCAGCAGACATACCTTCATCCGAAGTCAACACCACCAGTTCATCCTCAATTGGCGGTATGGTATTGATTAGGTCTCGCCGAACTGAAAAAAAAAGGGGAATGAACAGACAATATACGATAAACAGGAAGGATAAAATTTTTTCCGCCCTAAATGCTCTATTTTAATTAGGAAAAAAAAATTAATAAATCAACAGTGGTAGGGAACATTTTTCCAAAAACCATCGAAAATGTATTTGATCATTGAGACTATTTAGTATTCAGACAAATTTCTATCAAAATATATTCCACACAAAATCACGAAAAACGCTCAACGTTAGCGAATTCAAGAAGACATCCAGGCCTTTCAGAAAAGTTGCTTGTTTTGTATCCTCAGGCTCTTAGTTTAGGAGATACAGGGTGATTTTTGGATTTCGGCCTAAATTTACGATAGTAATAACTCTGGAATCTTAGGACTGATTTTGATGAAATTTCATGGGTTTGTTCTTTTCAGAAAGTTCTTTCGAATGGCTCACAAAAAATCAATATTTTCAGAGCAGTACTCAGAATATCGTGGTTCATCTTTCAAGCCTCAAAATCTATATTGAGCGCTCGTACTACTTACACGAGGGCTATATCATTTCGTCACGATGTCTGTATTTTTCGAAATTGAGCTGAAAATGGTCTCAAACGACTAAGTTCGACTCACTGATGACGAATCCGTCGAAAAATTCAAGTCTGTCCGTCCGTCCGTATACACGATAACTCTCGAACGGAATGTCCTAGAAACTTGAAATTTTCATGGTAGGTTCGAATCTCAAATGCCGCGGTTAAGTTCGTTATTGGGCAAAATTCGCCCAGGGGTTCCGTAAATATGGCCGCTCGAAATTTTGTTTTTCTGATTACTTCGAAACTGCTGATTCGATCGGGGTGAAATTTTGCACTCAGATGGATAATAACGTACTCAATCTACATATACCAGGACCATAGAAACCATATAAAATTATTACTTTGTAATGGAAAGCCTAGGGTCTTGAAATTTTCAGGATAGGTGTGGATCGTGAATGCAGCGTCCACGTGTATCAATGAGCAAAATTAGACTAGGGGTTCCGTAAATATGGCCGTTTGAAATTCAGTTTTCTTGATAATTTCAAAATTATGGATTTGATCGTGACGAAATTTTGTATTTAAATTGAGAATAATATATTCGAGCTACATTTTTTCCAGATCGCATGATCAGGACCATAGAAACCATAGAAAATTATAACTTTCGAACGGAAAGGCCTAGGGACTCGAAATTTTCAGGATAGGTTCGGATCGCGAATTTCGCGCTCATGTTAATTAATGAGCAAAATTAGACTAGGGGTTCCGTGAATATGGCCGTTTGAAATTCGGTTTTCTTGATAATTTCAGAACTATAGATTCGATCCTGACGAGATTTTGTATTTAAATTGAGAATGATATATTCGAGCTACATTTTTTTCAGATCGTATGATCAGAACCATAGAAACCATAGAAAATCATAACTTTCGAACGGAAAGGTCTAGGGACTTGAAATTTTCAGGATAAGTTACGATCGCGAATTTCGCGGTTACTTTCATCGTAAATTTTCAGGATAGGTTCGGATCGCGATCACTTTCATCAATCAGCCAAATTAGACTAGGGGTTCCGTAAATATTGCCGTTCAAACTATATTTTTCCTGATAATTTCGAAAAAACTTATTGGATTGAAATGAAATTTCGCACCTGAATGAAGAATAATGTATTATTTTGTCCAGATCGCATTACCAAGACCACTGATACCGTAGAAAATTCTAGCGAATCATCGAAAAAGAAAATGGTCACCAAAGCACTGACGTGAAGTCTGGATTTTCGCGTTGGTTTGAAATTTCTTTGACAGCTGTCAAAATCTTTTCAATTGATTTCTAAAACCGGAGAATGCGAATCTACCTACAAGGTGCATGTACGAGCGCTCAAAAGCTCCTGCCTTCACGGCTGTGGTTTTCGTAATTTTATTTTACAGAAATGTCACGACGTAACACCTTTCGTTATAATATTTCTTGTTTTTTGCTGAGATTTTGAACCTCAAAGCTAAGAGCGTTATAACTTATAAATTGGACCAATTTTCCAGCTCTCAAAATGAGATTAGTTATTGCCCTTCTTATCATATCGGAATTTCGTTCTGATTCTGTGCAACCTTCTTCTATCCTCTGACTCAAATGCTCTCGTGAAGTTATTTCAACGGCATATACGTTTCATTTGATATAACCCCACAGAAAATAATCCATAGGAGTTAGATCTGGCGACCTTGGGGCCATGCTGCAGAGTGTTCTCCTGTTTGGAAATCTTTGGCGATATTCTCACACTTCTGCTCTTGAATTTCCATTGCGAAAGCCATAAACAAATATCATATCGAAATATTCACAATTGGTGTACAATGTTCGAATTTTGAATTGAAATTGGAGTACCTTGAATTGAGTGCCAGCTATGTTTGGAAAATGTGTGAAGAAATGATGAATACAAGACAAAATTTTTTTGTTTTGAAGTAAATGCACTCATTGATTACTTGTTTCAAGTGGGTTTACGTCATTTGTCTCCAAATTCAATATTTAGTTTCGAAATAATTCAAAGCTTGATTATGCATACTTTAAATTACTTCTTTAAGCAGCGTGTTACAATACTCAGTGGGTGCTGAGGGTTTAGAATATAAGGGAGTTGAACAGAAAGTTATTAGATTCAAAATTTCAGCAAAAGACAAGAAATATTATCAAGAAAGTACTAAAATCAGGACCGCATTCCAAAAAAATATGAATTCGTTCGATCGCAACTCGTTTATAACAAGTGTGCCATTCAAAGTGGAAAATGAATTCCTTGGATTGAATTATGTATTTTTTCATAGCAATAACAACATTTCTCTAAGTGATGTAAAAAATTTAGATTTTGAGACTTGAAAGATGAAGCACGATATTCTGAGTACTGCTCTGAAAATATAGATATTTCGTGATCCTCTCGAAAGGACTTTCTGAATTGAATAAACCTATGAAATTTGATCAAAATCGGACCTCGAATTCCAGAGTTATGACTATCGTAAACTCAGGCCGAAATCCATTAATCACCCTGTATCTCCTAAACTCATAGTCTTACGATACAAAACAAGGAACTTTTCTGAAAGACCTGGATGGCCTGAATTCACCACTAGGCTATGGCCAACCTTATGAAACACCATGTATATCTATGCCTAATCTAACGTGAAGACGGTTTTGGTCGCCCGATTATTTCGCGCTGTAACCTTTATTAGCTCCACGACATGTCTCGAACTGCTCTGCGAACCAGAGCTCAATTCATAATCAGCTTCGGGAGGTTATACAGGGCGTTTTCAAAAGTGAGGTTCTTTTTGACAGGTGCTAGAACTCATCGAAATAAGTCAAAATTCCAAAAAAAAAAATATATACCAAGGCCGATTATTTCGAAATCCAAGTTAACCGCGAATCTGAGAAATTCCCAGCACGGATCTGTATTAGGTACGTATTGAGGTTCAAATGTGTTCATTAAATCCGTTCAGTTCACGGGAAATCATGTGACACACAGTATAATTTTTGTGACTTCTCCGAATTTCGCAAAGTTAGTGAAAATGCCGCACGTTTATTCAGATATGGAACTTGATATGATTTCAATTTATGCCGGTTGTACAGAAAAAGATTTCCGTTAAGAATTAACCCATCTTCGCGGAAGTTTACAAACTTGGTGCAGAGATGTAGGAAGGCCTGTTAACAGCTCAAATGACAGAAATCGAGGATCAGATTTTGGAAATAGTCGTAGAGCAACCAACAGTTAGAACAAGATACATAGCCAGAGTCGTCCAAGTTAGCCTCAGTAAAGTTTGGAAGACATTGAGACAAGTGCAATTTTACCCCTACCATTTCTAGAGAGTTCAAGCACTGCTAACAGAAGATCATCCTCGAAGAAAAGAATTCTGCCTGTGGCTTTTAAATAGCCATCATTCGAAAACATCTATTCTGTTCACTGACGAAGGCACTTTCACAAGAAATGGAGTTAATAATAACACTAATGTATTGTGAACAGAAAACCCCTCACGCTGTCAAAAGAACCGGTTTCAGCAAAGATTTTCCTTAAATGTCTGGATCTGACTCGAGCCATTTTTCCTACCACCACGACTGTCAGGTGAAGACTTTATCGATTTTCTCCAGAACAATTTGCTAGGTTTATTAGATGTTACGCTCAATATTCGGCAGAGAATGTGGTGGTTACTGGATGGAGCACCTACCCACTATGGACAAAACGTGCAAAATTATTTCAATAACGTGTTTCCAAATAGGTGGATAGGACGTGGTGGGTCAATTTTTTGGCCTGCACGCTCTCCGGATCTCAACCCCTGTAATTTCTTCCTTTGGGGTAATTTGAAAACATTAGTGAACAGTTACGGTGAGTTGAATAGTGTTCTTCTTCTTCTCTGTGCGGTACCCACTCCGGGCTGAACTGAGGCCATGTGGCCCATTGTTCCTCCGCATACTGCTTGAGAGACTCAATCCCGCAGGCAAACAAAGCATTGAAAATGCTTGTGACATTATTCGTGAGCGAACTGATGTGATAGTTGCTGCATGTAATAATTCGTTTTTACGCCGGTCAAGACTTTGTGCACATCAAACGAATGGTGACCATTTCGAACAATTACTGTAAACAATTTGGATCAATTTTACCGGTGAGTTCGTGATTTTTTTTTTAGGACTTTTTAAATCAGTAATTATTGCTATCCTCAGTTCAAACTTTAAGTACTACACCGTTCAGGAAAAATCTCCTAATAAAAGTTGAAAGCGAATATACAAATTTGCGATAAAATGCAACACTTCATTTACTTGCTGCTATGCATATGACACCGTGATTCATGGGAGATCTCCTAACAGAGAGATAACACGATCCAGAGTCGTATTAAGATATTGAAGTTTTTTTTGGACTTTTTTCGAATTGAATATTTTATTACGATCAACTTCCGGCGAAATGATCTCTTTTGATGCGTTCTAGCTACCTGTCAAAAAAAAGCCTCAACTTAAAAAACACCCTGTATATACCTATGATTCCGGTAGCGACTTCACTATATCATCCACCCACAACAAACATACCTATATCTTCCGCATCCTCCAAAAAGTCCACCGCATCCGCCAAATATTCTACCCAATCCACTCCGGGGGAGGCCGTAAGCGGAAGGTCTTGCCGATCTGAAAAAAAGGTGCATGAATAGACAATATTTGATATACAGGAAGGATCAGAATTTGTCCGCTATTTTTCATTAGGTTAAAAACAATAAATAAATAAACAGTGGTAAGGAGCATTTTTCCGTTTACGATCATCAAGATTATTATTCACACAAATTTCAATCGAAATATATTCCACGAAGAATCCGAAAAATCGTTTAAGAGAACACATCATTCTTCATGGGATCCCGCACACAACGCGATTATTTAGTTGAGGCAACTAAAAAATTCCAACATGTTCTATTTTCCAGGCAACTCAATAGTTGCCGGCAGAATAGCCGTCTTCGCACACTGGCGATTTAAAATTGCTCTTGATTTCCCAGTGGCAATCTCGTCGGCTTCGAATTAACATGTCGATAAATATTGAATTATTCTTAGAAGCTATTGAATCACGCATTGTATGACAAAAGGGTGAAAGAATATGCAGATATTAGAAAAAATTGTGGAGTGATATTTTTTCAGATTTTCAAACAGTTTATGAAATTCTCCACTTATAAGCCTGTGCTGATCAATGGATGAACCCAAAATTTTCTGCCTCTTTTCCTATTCTTTTTCAAACGAAGAGCTGAAGAGCACAACCGCATGCAGTTTCGACGAAATCCATTTCTAAGCTGATGATAAGCAAATATTGAGTTGCCAGTAGGCGCTTGAATCAGCAACGGGCAACTTTCAACCGACTAGCTTTTTTAATCGCCGAAACTTAAAAGTTGCCAGTGTGCGGGGGCCCTAACGTTACTAAATTCGCGAAGATATGTGGATAAGGTGGAAACAGTTCAAGAAAATTAGAATTTCCTACGAAAGCTCATGTAGAAATGCATTGAGCTGTAATTTACGATACATGTAGAATAGTTTCAAAGTTAATATCTAATGTATTGTACTCGAGCCGGTTCCCCTTGATTCTTGAATCTGGGAAGAGTAAATTCCATCCATTCAAAGCTGGAATAGTGAATAAGTCGATAACAATAATTACAATCTACATAGAAAACCGAAGTGTCATACGAGATAATGGATCGAATTGTTCAGTAGACAAAACATAAATCCCAATCAACAACATTATTATGTATATGCAATTATACCATAATGCAAATTGAATCATGCAATAACTTATGTATAAAAAAACATCATTCAAAGTCTCACTAACCCAACTGCGGCGATGGCCGATCCTCGGCAGGCCGCACTGTCTCTAGGCATGGTGTTTCCTGAAAAATAATGAGGTGATCTTTAGTATCATACGTGATCTCACTTCAAAAATTCCAGATTAATTGATGTTCATATGGAATCGCACTCTAGGAGAATTTTGAAAATTTTTTAAAACCATTCTCCTCATTTTTCTGAAATTTTGTGTACATGCAATGAGTTATGTATAAATTCAGCACGACCAGAAACCGACTTTCGTTGGCTCGGTCTGAGGCAGCTTCGAGCGCGAGGCAGGTATCGACTTTGCGAAGCATGCCTCGCGAGGCTGCCGCGCGAAATCGATACGTAGCTTTCCAACTAACTTTGCGATTCTTTCTGATGATTCAATGAACAAAACATAGATATAGCAGGCAATGAAAGTAAAATTTGGCACAAATTATATAAATACCGCACATCATAAATATGTCATTCCCTGCGCTACCCTATTTGCACCAGCTTTTTGTGATTTAACACATCAAGCTTGTCGGCGTTGATCGGCTTATTGGATCTGAGCGGCTTCTTAAATCCAGATGTGGAATTTTTCAGGCGGCTTTTCAGATATTTTAAAAATATTAATTTTCAATTCTCCGGTCAGGATATTGTATACCGAGAAGGGGGAAAATATTGCGGTTGTAGATTTTTTCCATTTCTATTTCTCATGATTTAACACGAATGTTAATTACGAAACACAAATCTTTATTGAGTTGTGTAACAGATGTGCTTACAACCCTGAAACTTTTCTCAACCATTTCTGTCACTGTTGCGAGTGCAGAAAGATCTTCTAAACTGAAAATAATCAAGAATTATCTTCGGAATTACATTTCGCAAACGTGTCTGTTTGAACGCGCCAGACTTGTCTGGCCTGTAAAAAAAGGCTCACCTTTGAAAACACCCTGTATATTCACGTTTTATATGATCCCATATATTTTAATTTTTATATGAAAAATTATATTATTTTTATTTGAATACTTTTTTATTATAAATATTTTTTTACCAATTTGTCTTTACTATGCGCCATTGATAATTTTCAAAACAAACTCATCATTGATGACAGAGATCTATGGAGGGGGGCCGGGGCATCCGACTATAATCCTGCTGGGGGATGATGGTTTCTTCTAAACGAAACGTTGAACGAAGATTTTATGAACGCCATTTTGTAGAGAAAGTGCCAATGAACCATGCCATAGTGACATAACCTATTTTTGATTATATAACCCCCGGTTTCTCGAAGACTGATCAACGCAAATATAAACTTATCACCTATTAAATACTGCGCAAAGCGTGATAAACATGATTTGCGCGTGCTTTGGTCTATTGCGCAGGATTTAACAAGTGATTAGTTAACATTTGCGTTGATCAGCCTTCGAGAAACCGGGAATTGATAATCAGAAGTGTATTAATTTGTGACTGACATTGTTTCTTTTATAATAAAACTTGTATAAGATCTTTGATTCATTTAACATACAAGAATCTAATATCATAAAATGTCATCCGTTGTGACTTACCTCGAGGGTCAACAGCCTTCGTTCCGAAATAAAATTTAAAATTTTGGTCTTCATTCTAACCAATTCCTTGAGCGGTAGGTAGCTGAGCTCGGCTGCCACAATAAAACCAAAGCGATGAAGCTCAAGAGGCTGTGGAAATATAGAAGATTAATATAACTTGTTATTTGCATGAAATGCATTTTAAAATATAGGTGAAAAATTATAAAAAGCACTGCCGTGAAGTCAGAAGCTTTTGAGCGCTCGTTCATACACCCTGTTGGTAGATTCGCATCTTCCAGTTTTGGAAACGAATTCAAACAATTTTTGACAGCTGTAAAAAAAATTTCAGACTAAGGCCAAATCTCAGACTTCACGTCAATGCTTTAGGTGATTTTTTTCGATAATTCGCTAGAATTTTCTTCGGTATCTATAGTCTGGGTAATGCGATCTGAACAAAATTTCCCAGGTAGTTTGAATACATTATTCTTCATGTATGTGCAAAACTTCATTTCAATCCAATGATTAGTTTCGGAATTATCAGGAAAAAAAATTTGGAACGGCCATATTTACGGAACCCCTAGCCCTATTTGCTCATTGATGGACGTGACCGCGAAATTCGCGATCCGAACCTACTATAAAAATTAAATTAAAAGCCTTTCCGTTCGAAAGTTATCATTTTCTATGGTTCTAGTCATCCGATCTGGGAAAAATGTAGCTCGAATATATCATTCTCCATTAAAATACAAAACTTCGTCACGATCGAATCCGTAGTTTTGGAATTATCAAGAAAACTAAATTTCAAACGACCATATTTACGGAACCCCTAGTCTAGTCTTATTCTGCTCATTGATAAACGTGACCGCGACATTCGAGATTCCCTCCCACCTATCCTGAAAACTTCAAGTCCCTAGGCCTTTCCGTTCGAAAATTATAATTTTCTATGGTTCTGGTCATACGATCTAGACAAAATTTTGCATGTAGCTCGAACACGCCATCCATCCATCTGAGTGCGATTCCACTTCGATCGAATCAGTAGTTTCGAAGTAATCAGTAGAACAAAATTTCGAACGGCCATATTTACGGAACCCCTGGTCGAATTTTCCCCAATAACGAACTTAAGCGATTTGAACCTACCCTGAAAATTTCGGGTTTCTAGATCGTTCCTTTCGAGAGTTATCGTGTATACGGAGGGACGGACAGGCTCGAATTTTTCGACGGATTCGTCGAACTTATAGCCCTCGTTTAAGTAGTACGAGCGCTCAAATAGTTATTTACACTATAAGGGAGGCAAGGGACACTTACCAGACGAGGGCGTAGTTTGCGCCCGAGCGATAGCGAGGGCAAGCAATGAAGTCCGAGGCTGGTCAAGAAACTTGCCTCCTGAGTTGTGTATTATAATTTTTCCATTACAGAAGTTAATTCTCAATCAATTATCTTTTGATGAATTAAGTTTGGAATTTATTTAAGTACATACAAAGAATATCGGTTTGACTTGGGTTACTAAGGTTTTCATCTGTCAAACAAAGTGTTTGTCAAAATTACATTTCCTTCTCTAAAATGAATTCCAAACAAGATGAAATTCAAGAAGCAGCCAATGCTGCATGTGAATTCCTTTTACCGGAGAATTTTAAGAAACGTTACCAAGCAGCATATAAGTGTTAACTGTAAGTTCGAAAATTGTACATAAATATTAATAAAATATGAAGTTCTGATTCAATTTTTACTTACATCCTCAGGGAAGTAAGTTTTCACTTACTCCCCGTTGTCAATAGTAACCCAAGCTACCTCGGTAAATAGTACTTACTTCAATCAAATTCATGTCGTAACAGACTACTTACTACGTCAGTAGTGGAGAAAATCACTTTCCTATTCCTAAATGTTTCCGTTCATGAGATAATAATATATTTCGATTTTTCTTATAATGAAGGGCTTTGAAAAAACTTGAAAACTTCGAAATGAAAGCGAAACGGAAGGGCTGGGAGGAATTCGGCAACAAGTTGGAAATGGACAGCAAAGGAAATACAAAACTATTTTATTCTGCAGTGAAAAGCATGAAAGAAAGCAGAAGAACAGAATTAACTTTCAATATAAAATATGAGAAAGGCAATATACTAAAGGATGAAGAAAAGGTTCTACAAAGATGGAAGGAATACTTAGAGGATTTACTGGGAGAACAAGATGAGACAGATGATATATCGGAGGACAATGAGAGCGAGGAAGCCATCCGAGAGTAAGAAGAACCAACTATATAAAGGGGAAAGAATTGATACAAGCACTGAAGAAGATGAAAATGGGTAAATCTCCAAGAAATGATAGGGTAAGTGCAGAAATGTTGATGAATATGGGTGATAGAGGGTTTGAAATTTTGAAGAGGATTATTGAGAGGGTTTGGCAGCCCGAGGAAATACCAAAGGAATGGGAAGTAGGATTATTGGTACCAATACACAAGGGCGGGGACAACGAAGATTCAAAAATTACAGGGGAATCACGTTATTGAGCACGGTCAGAAAAAACTATGAACAGATTTTAGGAAACAGAGTGAGACACGATAACTCTAGAACGGAACGACCTAGGCACTTGAAATTTTCAGGGTAGACAAAATTTCACCAGGGGTTCCGTAAATATGGCCGTTCGAAATTTTGTTCTCCTGATTACTTCGAAACTACTGATTCGATCGAAGTGGAATTGCACTCAGATGGAGCATGTTCAAGCTACATGCAAAATTATGTCTAGATCGCATGACCAGAACCATAGACACCATAGAAAATTATAACTTCGTAATGGAAAGGCATAGGGACTTGAATTTTTCAGGATAGGTTTGGATCTCGAATGTCGCGGTCACGTTCATCAATGAGCAGAATAAGACTTGGGGTTCCGTAAATATGGTCGTTTGCAATTTAGTTTTCTCCATAATTTCAAAACTACGGATTCGATCGTGACGAAATTTTGTATTTTAATGGAGAATGATATATTCAAGCTACCTTTTTTCCAGATCGCATGACCAGAACCATAGAAAATTATAACTTTCGAACAGAAAAGCCTAGGGACTTGAGATTTTCAGGGTAGGTTTGAATCCCTGGGTGACTCGTGGTCTTCTCTCGAGTTTGTAACGACCCTTTCTCTAAAAAATGTCTTCCTCGAGCAAAGTTAAATCTTTCGTAGGCAACTCCACTAGGCCAGAAGGTAGTCTGGTATACAACATCTTCAAGATCAGGATGGACTCCCACCATGAATATCCTGTGGAGTCCATCGAAATTGTGTGGAGTTAACAAATGTTCAATTTGTCCAGGACCGAAATGTTTGGTCAGCATAGTTCTCATACAGTCAAACTCGTTCTTCATGGGAGTGGCTTCTTTCTTTAAAATTTCATTGTTCTTTTTGAGTTCAGAATTCTCAATTCTAAACTCTTATTTTTGAGGGCACATAAAATTTCGATTTTGATTGCCTACTTACAATTCAGTAACGTACACGTTTGTGAAAAAGATGACGAAATAAATCAGCTGAAACAACGTATCTCAAATTCGAATGAATCACTCTACGAGAATTCAATAAGGTCTGATGCAACTATTCAGGAATTGATTTTACCTCAGGAAAAAAATTCGATCGAGATGTTTCAATCAAATCCAATGAATTGGATAAAATCATCTATAACAAAGATCTGAACCTACCCTAAAAGTCCCTAGGCCTTTCCGTTCGAAAGTTATAATTTTTCTATGTTATCTATGATTCTGTTCATGAGATCTGGAAAAAATGTTGCTTGGATATATCAATCTCCATTAAAATACAAAATTTCGTCACGATTAAATCCGAAGTTTTGAAATTATCGAGAAAACTAAATTTCAAACGACCATATTCACGGAACCCCTAGTCTAATTTTGCTCATTGATGAACGTGACGGCGACATTCGAGATCCACACCTATCCTGAAAATTTCAAGTCCCTAGGCCTTAAAGTTATTATTTTCTATGGTTCTGTTCATGCGATCTAGACATGTGGCTTGAACACGTCATTCTTCATCTGAGTTCAAAATTTGACCTCGATCGAATCAGTTGTTTTGAAGTAGTCAGGAGGACAAAATTTCCACGGCCATATTTACGGAACCCCTGGTCGAATTTTGCCCAATAACGAACTTAACCGCGGCATTCGAGATTCAAACCTACCCTGAAAATTTCAAGTTTCTAGGTCGTTTTTCGAAGGATTCGTCATCAGTGAGTCGAACTCTGTCGATTAAGACCATTATCGGCTCAAAATTCGAAAAATACAGACATCGTGACGAAATGTTATAGCCCTCGTGTAAGTAGTATGAGCGCTCAAAAAACAATCATTTACATAATATTACATTACTTGCCTTCAACTATCTAAATATTAGTTTCATGTTTAAAGAATTATGTTACATTATTATTCCCCTCGATTCAATTAATGTTGGTGTCACTTTTTTTTGAGAATGGATAACTGGTTCTGAGAATATTGAAATGCCAAAACATTTCAGTCAAGGATTCCATTTCCTCAAAATCGTGATAATTATTTACAATTTACAAAAATTAATAACTTATACGAAAACAAAATGTAATATAATGCGACGAAACGGGATAATTTTCGGTTAAGGAATTGTTCGAAGTGGTGTCCACCTACTTCTCGACACTCAAGTGCACGGGCATAAAGGTAGTTCACTGATTTCTCTATTGAATCTGGCCCATTACTCATTTTGTTACAAGCGTCCAAAATTCTTCGAGAAAGTGGTTCCTTCTTGTGATTTGCACCGCATAAACTTCTCATTTGAGTGGTCCCCAAAGAAAAGATCAGGAAATCGGAGTGGTCAAGCCACATGGTCACCTTTGCCGATCCACCTGTTTTCAAAAACAGGGTTCAAATATTCGCCCACTAATCTTGATAAGTGGGCAGGGATTTCCCCTGCAATACTCTTAACTCTCATGGGCGTGTTTTCTAACAGTAGGCGGAAAATGAGCAATCAGATGGGATTAACAAATGGGGACATGAAACAAAATAAAGAAGCCACAATGAATTTTTACCGATAAGATTTTGTTTTCCAAAAATTGTTACATTTCATCCACTGCATCTAGAATGTTGAAGGCAAGTGATGTAAGATTATTGTTCTGAAATCCCTCGTCTGAATAGTTTAGGTGTTTAGGATAAAAGAATTTTTATATTATTGCCGTACTGGGTGAAATCATAATCTAGCTAGTTAAAAAATAAAAAAGTGAAAATCGTCAACTATAAAATTTATTAATCACCCTGTATGATAGTGGCAGGCAATTTTTTCCGATATTTTTATTGAATTACTTTTCTAAGCCCATAAAGGTGGAGGATATTTTCTGTGTTTATATGTACAGGTCGAACTCATCTTAACAACGATAAGAAAAGTGTATAATGGAGCCAAGCAATTTGTTTGAATTTTCTACTTTTTCCTTTTTGAGCTCATTTACGTGGAGGAAATTTTCAGTGTTTATGTACAGGGTGAACTTCTATCAACCAATATAGGAAATGTCCTTCGCCGGTTCGGAATTTTTTAATTTGAGAAATAGTTAGCGAAAGTGGTTAAAATAGGTAATATATCTGCAAATTCTTAAATCTGCCAGTTGATCGATTCAATATTTATTGAACTCTGGAATTTCAATCAATATACGAAAATTAGCCTGAATATCCAAAATCAAGGTGATTAAAATCTCTCGACACGACACGACTGGATAATTTCAGTTTATGGTTTCGCATTTCTCCCGGGACATCCTGTATTTTGTGGATAAACGGCGACAGACCAAAACCAAGTATTATACGTTTTATGGTATGTCTTCCGAGTGTAAAAAAAATGTGAGAAATTAAGTATTTTGAAAACAATTCAAAATAAAGCGCCTGATGACATAATGATATCCGATGTTTCAAGTTCAAAATAACTCTCAAACGGGTAATCCATGAAGCACCCTCTATGTAATATTATCTACATTGAGTTTTGTAGAGTATTTTTCTGTGAATACCATAATTATATATGAATTTAAGTAAAAAGAATACCTACACCTGGACCTTGAGGTTACTTAACCATAAAGTGAAATAATTACTTAAATAATTAGTTAAAAAGATTGCATTTTCTGCATTTTGCAATTGCTAAAGTATTATTATTTCACAACACTTCAATATGACGTTTTGGGAGTGGAAATATGTTACTTACAATAAGCTCAGGCATCAACTGCATCCTTGCTGAATTCATCATCTGAAATTGAAAGAAAAGATGAAAAAATTATAATAAAGTATTTCACTAGAAAATTTAGTAATTTTGCTTGTTCGTTATCGAAAAACAACGTAACCATACTCGGTATTCATGAAAAAGAAGGTTTGGATATCTGAAAATAATTCTTTGTCTGTCATCGTACATTGTATAAAAGTATGTCCCTGCTGACGAAAGATTTTCGCCCTCAAAAGGCTTGCGCTCCGTATTTTGTAGTTAAGGAAATGTTGCAACAAAGTGTGATACGAGAGTTATTCAAGGAACAAAAGAGTTTGAGTTTACGTTATTGAATCCGACAAAATTACAAAGATTCTCAACAATGCAGTTTTGGCCCAGAAAGGCACCTTAACAAAAATACATACGTTTCATTGGATGTGATAAGGAACAAATTTTGTCGGATTCAATAACATAAACTAAAAATTTTTTGTTCCTTGAATAACTTTCGTATCACACTTTGTTGCAGACAAAAAAAATTAGAATTCATGATTCTTTTTGATAGAAATAAAGAAGTTACTTCTTTTGTTATTTTGTTTTTCGAAAACGGTTCATTTTATCGACTATAAACAAGAGTACCTTTTCTTTAGCTTAATGTTCAAGGTATCCAAATTTGTTTTTTTCAACTCCTTATCATAAAGGGTGTTGAAAATGTAAGCATTAAAACTTACAACCTAGTCCGTCCCTGGTAAACTAAACTAGCTAATTTAAATTAAAGGGCAGTATTTTAAGAAGTCCTTGCTACTGTTCATCATATCAAATTTTCATTAAATTATATTAAGTAGTTTAAAATTTACTCCAGTAAAATGAATTTCCAGTGACGTCATTCAGGAGGGCGTATCTCCGTAGGGAGGGCCGCTAGGAAAAAAAATTATGGGAACTTGTCATCTTATTCTTTTATGTTTTATTTGAATCCGAGAGATTTCCCACATTTTACCGGACACCCTGTATATGTATACGGTTTCGTATCATATTTGATAGCTATTTATTCAAAAAATCTCTTCTTGTTGATAAAGTGGACATTTCGCCTTTCTGACGAACTTTAAATTGTGATGCTTCGTGCTTCTTCCTCTTTTGATTACGGAATGTAACTATACTACTAATAACCTACAAGTTGCCTTGTTTAGCTCGGAAATTATAAAAATGTTACATTTCGCCTTTCTTTCGTGGACTCTTCATGTGTGAGCCATCTGAAAAATATGGACATCATTTCAACAAAAACAATGAGAATGTCCGTCAGGAGAATGAAAATTCTTGAATGAGCTAACAGATGTGATCAGTTCATCTTTATTGAATATATTTACGCAGTTTTGGAATTCCAGCGGCACTATCCAATAAGCTTTCTGGTTTTATGATCCACTTATCTTGAGGTTATATACCATCGAGCTCAATTGAGATGTTGTTTTCACTTTGAAATATTCAAAATGTAATACCTTAAGAACATGGGGGTGAAACAATTATGTTTTGTTTATAAAAAAATTATAAGAAGCACTTCCGTGAAGTCAGGAGCTTTTGAGCGCTCGTTCATGCACCTTGTAGGTAGATTCGCATTTTCCAGTTTCAGAAAACATATGAAATATCTGTAGGTAGATTTGCATTTTCCATTTTCAGAAAACATATGAAGAAATTCTTGACAGCTTTCAAACTGAGGCGAAACTCCAGACTTCAAGCCAGTGCTTTACCATTTTTTTTCGATAATTCGCTAAAATTTTCTACGTTACCTATCTATGGTCTTGGTGATGCGTTCTGGACGAAATTTCGCACGTAGTTTGAATACATCATTCTTCATCTATGTGCGAAATTTCATTCCAATCCAATCTGTAATTTCGAAATTATCAGGAGAAACATATTTTAAACGGCCATATTTACGGAACCCCTAGTCTAATTTTGCTCATTGATGAAGGTAACCGTGACATTCAAGATCTAAACCTACCCTGAAAATTTCAAGTCGCTAGGCCCTTCCGTTCGTAAGTTATGATTTTCTATGGTTTCTATAGTTCTGGTTATGCGATCTGGACAAAATGTAGGGTGAATATATAATTCTCAATTAAAATACAAAATTTCGTCACGATCAAATCCATAATTTTGAAATTATCAAGAAAACTGAATTCACGTCCATATTTAGGGAACCCCCGTCTAATTTCGCTCAATTTTTGCGTGTAGCTTGAACACGACATTCTCCATTCGATTGCAAAATTTCATCTTGATCGAATCTGTAGTTTCGGAGAAATCAAAAGAACAAAATTTCGAACGGCCATATTCACGGAACCCCTGGTGGAATTCTGACCATTAATGAACTCAACCGAGGCATTTGGGATCTGAACCCACACTGAAAATTGCAGGTCTCTAGGTTGTTCCGTTCGATAGTTATCGTGCTTACGGCCGGACAGATGGACAGACAGACAGAATTTTCCGACGGATTCGTCGTCAGTGAGTCGAATTCTGTCGATTGAGATCATTTTTGAGCGCTCGTACTACTTACACGAGGCCTATATCATTTCGTCACGATGTCTGTATTTTTCGAATTTTGAGCCCAAAATGGTCTTAAAAGTTCGACTAACTGATGACGAATCCGTCGAAAAATTCGAGTCTGTCCGTCCGTTCGTCTGTATACACGATAAATCTCGAACGGAATGTCCGAGGAACAGGGTAGGTTCGAATCTCGAATGCCGCGGTTAAGTTCGTTATTGGGCAAAATTCGCCCGTAAATATGGCCGCTCGAAATTTTGTTTTTCTGATTACTTCGAAACTACAGATTCGATCAAGGTGAAATTTTACACTCAGATGGAGAATTACGTGTTCAAACTACGGGGAAATTTTGTCCAGATCGCATTACCAAGACCATAGATAACGTAGAATGACCGAAAAAAAATTGCTCTCATAAAGCACTGACGTGAAGTCTTGATTTTAGCCTTAGTTTGAAATTTCTTTTGACAGCTGTCAAAATCTTTCCAATTGGTTCCTAAAACTGGAGAATGCGAATCTACCTACAAGGTGGATGTACGAGCGCTGAAAAGCTCCTGACTTCAAGGCAGTGCTTTTCTAAATTTTTTATTGATTCAAAATTCGAAAAATACAGACATCGTGACGAAATGATAATTTCCCCGTGCATGGATTCAGTTTGTGAATAAACTTGAATTTATCCCTAAAACTACTAGTTTTTTGTGCTCTCATCATTTATCTGAAGATATCGATAGAACATCTAAAGTTCTAGTGAAACTACGTCCAAATGCTAATGCAACAATTGAAATGGATCAAATCATTTCATTTCAAAAATCAAATAAAAGTTTAATGATTGCCCATTCATTCTACTCTATTTTAATTTATATTACGTATTTTTCAAAACAATAAATGGCATTTCTGGACTGGATGAAGTCTGCTTTATTGTATCATCCCAATCTCATCTCCCTTTTTTGAGCGCTCGAACTAGTTACACGAGGGCTATATCATTTCGTCACGATGTCTGTATTTTTCGAATTTTGAGCCAAAAATGGTCTCAAACGACTATGTTCGACTCACTGATGACGAATCCGTCGGAAAATTCGAGTCTGTCCGTCCGGCCGGCCGGCCGTATACACGATAACTCTCGAACGAAATGTCCTAGAAACTTGGAATTTTCAGGATAGGTTCGAATCTCGAATTCCGCGGTTAAGTTCGTTATTGGGCAAAATTCGCCAAGGGGTTCCGTAAATATGGCCGCTCGAACTTTTGTTTTCCTGATTACTTTGAAACTACAGATTCGATCGAGATGATATTCTGCAATCTAATGGAAAATGAGGTGTTCAAGCTACATGCAAAATTTTGTTCAGCTCGCATCACCAGAACCATAGAAACCATAGAAAATTGTAACTTTTGAACTGAAACGCCTAGGGACTTGAAAATTTCAGAATAGGTGTGGATCTCGATTGTCGTGATCACTTTCATCTATGAGCAAAATTATACCAGGGGTTCCGTAAATATGGTCGTTTGAAATTTAGTTTTCTTGATAATTTCCAAACTACAGATTCGATCGTGACGAAATTCTGTATACTAATGGAGAATGATATATTCAAGGTACATTTCTCTAGATCGCATGACCAGAACCATAGAAACCATAGAAAATCATAACTTTCGAACGGAAAGGCCTATGGACTTGAAATTTCCAGGGTGGGTTTGGATCGCGAATTTCACGGTCACGCTCATCAATGAGCAAAATAAGACTAGGGGTTCCGTAAATATGGCCGTTCAAACTATTTTTTTCCTGATAGTTTCGAAACTACTGATCGGATTGGAATGAATGTTTTGCACCTAGCTGAGGAATAATGTTCTCAGACTACGTGCAAAATTTTGTCCAGATCGCATCACCAAGACCATAGATACCGCAGAAAATTCTAGCGAATTATCGAAAAAAAATTGATCCGCTGAAGCACTGACATGAAGTCTGGAATTTCGCCCAAGTTTCAGAATTTTTTTGACAGCTGTTGAAAATTCCTCCAATTGATTTCTAAAACTGGAAAATGCGAATCCACCTACAAGGTGCATGTAGGAGCGCTCAAAAGCTCCTGCCTTCACGGCAGTGCTTTTCTAATTTTTTTTTTCATTTTAAACATTAAGTTGATTGACATAAATGAGTTTTAATATATCTACTTCGATACTCAATGCTGACATTCGTTATTATTGAAAATTAAGTTTCTACCTTACTACGCCACTGCTTACGGAAACAGGAGTCGGCCATATGCGAGCACCTTTACGATTCCCAACTTTCAGGTCTCCCTCCTGTTATTCTAACCAAACAGCGAAACCAACGAAACTACGCTAGTTGCTGCACCAACCGCATTGTTGCCAGACTGGCAATGCCAGTACTACTTTGGCTTCAACTATGAATATACCTGTGATTATCAAAGATGGTTAAATATTGCCCCATTTGTCAGTATGTCTGATATGATTACACCGCAAGAAAATTATTCAGTTTTGAAGTACGCTATCGTTCCCGAAGGAAATTCAACGGGTGGCATTAATGAGTCAACCAAGTTAGGACGGAGTTTTTCATCATTTAAATTTGTTCCAATTGTTCAATGTTGTTATGCTTTAACGAGAAAATCAACTCTTATCATCCAACATTCCATATGTCATTTTAGAGTCTTGCCCAATAAGGGGTGAAAAATCATGTTACCATATCGTTACCTGAACTGATAAAGGGTTGATAGGTACCTACTTAATTTTTGGTAAAGTTTTTATTGTACTTAGTATCTGATGATATTCATGTGATAATGTTATATTATGTTATGTTCTCATCGTTGATTTAGTGCAGTAAGTGAGAGAGAGACAATTTGAATAGATTTGAAGGAAATTGTGAAAAATGGTTAACTGTGTTCAATTTATATGTTTATTTTTATTATTATATATACACCATACACCTATTGAATATAAATCAATAATAATACTGAACCGATTTCAATCAAACTGTTTGCAATTTGATTTTCGAATTTTCAGCCGAAAATGGTCTCAAACGACTATTTTCGACTCACTGATGAAGAATCCGTCAAAAAATTCGAGTCTTTCCGTCCGTATAGACGATAACTCTCGAACGGAATGTCCTAGAAACCTAAAATTTACAGGGTAGGTTCGAATCTCGAATACCGCGGTTAAGTTCGTTATTGGGCAAAATTAGCCTAGGGGTTCCGTAATTATGGCCGCTCGAAATTTTGTTTTTCTGATAAATTCGAAACTACTGATTGGATCGAAGTGCTATTTTGCACTCGAATGGAGAATTACGTGCTCAAGCTACATGCGAAATTTGTCCAGCTCCAGAACCATAGAAACCATAGAAAATTATAACTTTGTAATGGAAAGGCCTAGGGACTTCAAATTTTCGGGTGCGGATTTTGAATGTCGCGGTCACATTTATTAATGAGCTAAATTAGACTAGGGGTTCCGCAAATATGGTCGTTTTCTTGAACATTTCAAAACTACGGATTCGATCTTGACGAAATTTTTTATTTTGATGGAGAATGATATACATATTCAAGCGGCATTCTTTTAAGATCGCATGATGAGAACCATAGAAACCATAGAAAATTATAACTTTCGAACGAAAAAGCCTAGGCTCTTGAAATTTTCAGGGTAGTATCCCGAAATTACGGAACCCCTAATCTAATTTTGCTCATTGAAGAACGTGACCGCGACATTCGCGATCCAAACCCACCCTGAAAATCCCAGGGCCATTCCCTTCGAAAGTTACAATTTTTTATGGTTCTGGTCATGCGATCTGGACAAAATGTAGCTTTAATATATCATTATCCATTGAAATACAAAATCGTCTAGATCAAATCCGTAGTTCCGAAATTATCGAGGAAACTAAATTTCAAACGACCGTATTTACGGAACCCCTAGTATAATTCTGCTCATTGTAAACGTGAATGCGGCATTTCAGATCCACACCTTTCCTGAAAATTTCAAGTCCCAAGGCCCTTCCGTTCGAAAGTTATGATTTTCTCTAGTTTCTATGGTTCTGGTCATGCGATCTGGAGAAATATAGCTTGAATATATCATTCTCCAGTAGTATACAAAATTTCATCACGATCGAATCTGTAGTCTTGAAATTATCAAACTAAATTTCAAACGACCGTATTTACGGAACCCCTAGTATAATTCTACTTATTGTGAACGTGAATGCGACATTTCAGATCCACACCTATCCTGAAAATTTCAAGTCCCTAGGCCCTTCCGTTCGATAGTTATGATTTTCTCTAGTTTCTATGGTTCTGGTGATGCAATCTGGAAAAATATAGCTTGAATATATTATTCTCCAGTAGTATACAAAATTTCAACACGATCGAATCTGTATTTTTGAAATGATCAAATTTCAAATGACCATATTCACGGAACCCCCTCGTATAATTTCGCTCATAGATAAACGTGATCACGACATTCGAGATCCACACCTATCCTGAGAATTTCAAGTCCCTAGGCGTTTTCGTTCAAAAGTTACAATTTTCTATGGTTCTGGCGATGCGATCTGGACAAAACTTCACATCACGTAGCTTAAACACCCCATTCTCCATTGAAGTGCAAAATTTCATTTCGATCGAATCTGTATTTTCAAAGTAATTAGGAGAACAAAATTTTGAACGGCCATATTTACGAATCCCCTGGTGGAATTCTACCTATTAACGAACCCACACTGAAAATTTCAAGTCTCTAGGTTGTTCCGTTCGAGAGTTATCGCGCTCACGGACGGACGGACAGACTTGAATTTTCCAAAGGATTCGTCATCTGTGCGAACTCTATCGATTGAGACCATTTTCGGCTCAAAATACAGACATCGTGACGAAATGATATAGCCCTCGTGTAATTAGCACGAGCGCTCAAAAATATCTGCTTTTACACATCCATTGAAGTTTAGATATCTATAAAAGTATGAAATATTTTTGAAAGATTATCCCACCAAAATACGGATCAAAAAAAGTTTAATTTTTGAGCGCTCGTACTACTTACACGAGAGCTATATCATTTCGTCACGATGTCTGTATTTATCGAATTTTGAGCTGAAAATGTGCCGTAAGCACGATAACTCCCGAACGGAACAACCTAGAAACTTGAAATTTTCAGTGTGGGTTCAGTTACCGAATGCCTCGGTTGAGTTCGTTAATGGGCCAAATTCCAGCAGGGGTTCCGTAAATATGGCCGTTCAAAGTTTTGTTCTCCACATTACTTGGAAACTACAGATTTGATCGAGATGAAATTTTGCACTCAAATGGAGAATGAGGTGTTCAAGCTACATATGAAATTTTGTCCAGATCGCATAACCAGAACCATAGAAATCGTAGAAAATTGTAACTTTTGAACGGAAACGCCTAGGGACTTGAAATTTTCAGGATAGGTGTGAATCTCGAATGTCGTGATCACATTAATCTATCAGGAAAATTATACTAGAGGTTCCGTAAATATGGTCGTTTGAAATTTAGTTTTCTTGATCATTTCGAAACTACAGATTCCATCGTGACGAAATTTTGTATACTAATGGGAAATGATATATTCGAGCTTCATTTCTCCAGATCGCATGACCAGAACCGAAGAAACCATAGAAAATCATAACATTCGAACGGAAAGGCCTAGGGACTTGAAATTTTCAGGATAGGTGTGGATTTGAAATGTCGCGTTCACGTTCATCAATGAGCAGATTTATACTAGGGGTTCCGTAAATACGGTCGTTCGAAATTTTGTTTTCTCGATAATTTCGAAACTACGGATTCGATCGAGATAAAATTTTGTATTTTAATCGAGAATGATATATTGAAGCAACATTTTGTCCAGATCGCATGACCAGCACCATAGAAACCATAGAAAATTGTAACTTTCGAACGGAAACGCCTAGGGACTTGAAATTTTCAGGGTAGGTTTGGATCGCAAATGTCGCGGTCACGTTCATCAATGAGCAAAATTAGACTAGGGGTTACGTAAATATGGCCGTTAAAAATATTTTTTTCCTGATAATTTCGAAACTTCTGATTGGATTGGAATGAAATTTCACACCTAGCTGAAGAATAATGTATTCAAACTACGTGCGAAATATTGTCCAGATCGCATCACCAAGTCCATAAATACCGTAGAAAATTCTAGCGAATTATCGAAAGAAAATTGGTCAGCTGAAGCACTGACATGAAGTCTGGATTTTCGCCTAAGTTTGAGAATTTTTTTTGACAGCTGTCGAAAATTCCTTCAATTGATTTCTAAAACTGGAGATTGCGAATCTACCTACAAGGTGGATGTACGAGCGCTCAAACGCTCCTGACTTCACGGCAGTGCTTTTATAATTTTTTGATTTATTATTTTCATAATTGTTACAAAAGATTTTTGATGAATGAAACTAAGAGAGTAATAATGTCTTTTTTGAGCGCTCGTACTACTTACACGAGGGCTATATCATTTCGTCACGATGTCTGTATTTTTCTAATTTTTAGCCGAAAATGGTCTCAAACGACTATGTTCGACTCACAGATGACGAATCCGTCGGAAAATTCGAGTCTGTCCGTCCGGCCGGCCGTCCGGCCGTATACACGATAACTCTCGAACGGAATGTCCTAGAGACTTGAAATTTTCAGGGTAGGTTCGAATCTCGAATGCCGCGGCTAAGTTCGTTATTGGGCAAAATCCGCCTAGGGGTTCCGTAAATATGGCCGCTCGAAATTTTGTTTTTCTGATTACTTCGAAACTACAGATTCGATCGAGGTGAAATTTTGCACTCAAATGGAGAGTTACGTGTTCAAGCTACATGCAAAATTTTGTTCAGCTCGCATGACCAGAACCATAGAAACCATAGAAAATTATAACTTTGTAATGGAAAGGCCTAGGGACTTGAAATTTTCAGGATAGGTGTGGATCTCGAATGTCGCGGTCACGTTCATCAATCAGCAAAATAAGACTAGGGGTTCCGTAAATATGGCCGTTTGAAATTCAGTTTTCTTGATAATTTCAAAACTATGGATTTGATCGTGACGAAATTTTGTATTTAAATTAAGAATGATATATTCGAGCTACATTGTTTCCAGATCGCATGATCAGAACCATAGAAACCATAGAAAATCATAACTTTTGAACGGAAAGGCCTAGGGACTTGAAATTTTCAGGATAGGTTCGGATCGCGAATTTCGCGATCACTATCATCAATGAGCAAAATTAGACTAGGGGTTCCGTAAATATAGCCGTTCAAACTATATTTTTCCTGATAATTTCGAAAATACTTATTGGATTGAAATGAAATTTTGCACATATATGAAGAATAATGTATTCAAACTACGTGAGAAATTTTGTCCAGATCGCAGTACCAAGACCATAGATACCGTAGGAAATTCTAGCGAGTTATCGAAAAAAAAAAAATGGTCACCAAAGCACAGACGTGAAGTCTGGATTTTCGTGTTAGTTTGAAATTTTATTTGACATCTGTCAAAATCTTTCCAATTGGTTTTTGAAACTAGAGAATGCAAATCTACCTGCAAGGTGCATGTACGAGCGCTCAAAAGCTCCTGCCTTCACGGCAGTGCTTTTCGTAATTTTTTTGTAATTCATTGTTATGGAGTTTGTTTTAATCTATTGCCAAATGTCCATAATTATACCTACTATTAAAGGTAGTTATTTATATCTTATGAATAAAGGTTTAAGTTTTTCGTTTCAGTTCCTGTAGATACAAAATAAACTAGGTACCTAATATAATATGATCATAAAATCAACGTGAAGATCATAAGAAATTCCCCAGATGTGGCCCTGTTGACAACCTATCATAGTCGACTACAGAGTACAGACTGGCATAAACTGTCTGACTCTGACTACCGGCGAAAAAGGACCTTTTTCATTATTTCATTGCAGAAAAATCATACAGAGCTGAACAAAGTATTTGTTGTGGTTATATGTGTTGCCAAATTTTCAATACCTTACCTGGAGAAAGAATTAGTATGATGACTCTGAAACTATAGTTTCTTGACGAATTTCAATTGCATATGTGCTCAAACTGTCCGACCACTGGCGAACTTACCCTATGGGGTATTTTTCTAGAGAAGTTCGTCGAAATAAAACACTTGAAGAATAAATCTTGAAAAAGATTGACTTACCCTAAAATTCATTCGAAAAAACTCGGAAAACAGTCACTAGAATCACACAGATGCAAACACTGCTAATGCACAGCGAGGAATGAGGAGTCTGGACTCTGGACATTAACTTTAAACCGCGAAAATCTTGGAGTTCAGCATATGCACAATACGCACAGAAATCTGACCAATGAGAACAGAGCATGCTATCTGTCCCTACGTCCAGGGTTGCCAGGTCTACTGATTTTTCAGTAGATCTACTGATATGCATATTGATCTACTGATCTACTAAAATATTTCATAATCTACTGAAAAAAATTATGACACTTTTTTATCATTACAGTTACCTATTTTGACAATATCTTGCGTGATATTTCGGAACATTCTGTTTGAATAAATTTTCAGGCGCTACTGATTATGGAATAGAATGCATCTCAGCGTCTGAGCGCTTTATATATGTTGGTAAACCGTAAAGCTACATCACCACGCGGGGAATCACCGGTTATCGGTGGGTATAGATAAGATTAAGATACGTAATTCAGATTAAATTAAATTCTTCATATACCTCTCCAATAACAGTTTGTTCCGTTTCATTTTTTGGATTTGTGTTTTTTTTTGAGCGCTCGTACTACTTACACGAGGGCTATATCATTTCGTCACGATGTCTGTATTTTTCGAATTTTGAGCCGAAAATGGTCTCAATCGACTATGTTCGACTCACTGATGACGAATCCGTCGGAAAATTCGAGTCTGTCCGTCCGGCCGTCCGTCCGGCCGTCCGTCCGTCAGCACGATAACTCTCGAACGGATCAACCTAGAGACTTGAAATTTTCAGTGTAGGTTCAGATCCCGAATGCCTCGGTTAAGTTCGTTAATGGGCCAAATTCCACCAGGGGTTCCGTAAATATGGCCGTTCAAAGTTTTGTTTCCCTGATTACTTGAAAACTACAGATTCGATCGAGATGAAATTTTGCACTCAGATGGAAAATGAGGTGTTTCAGCTACATGCGAAATTTTGTCTAGATCGCATGACCAGAACCATAGAAACCATAGAAAATTGTAACTTTTGAACGGAAATGCCTAGGGACTTGAAATTTTCAGGATAGGTGTGGATCTCGAATTTCGTGATCACGTTCATCTATGAGCAACATTATACAAGGGGTTCCGTAAATACGGTCGTTTGAAATTTTGTTTTCTCGATAAATTCGAAACTTCGGATTCGATCGAGATGAAATTTTGTATTTTAATCGAGAATGATATATTGAAGCAATATTTTGTCCAGATCGCATGACCAGAACCATAGAAACCATAGAAAATTGTAACTTTTGAACGGAAAGGCCTAGGAACTTGAAATTTTCAGGGTGGGTTTGGATCGCGAATATCGCAGTCACGTTCATCAATAAGCAAAATGAGACTAGGGGTTCCGTAAATATGGCCGTTCAAAATATTTTTTTCCAGATAGTTTCGGAACTACTGATCGGATTGGAATGAAATTATGCATCTAGCTGAGGAATAATGTATTCAAAGTACGTGCAAAATGTTGTCCAGACCGCATCACCAAGACCATAGATATCGTAGAAAATTCTAGCGAATTATCGAAACAAAATTGATCAGCTGAAGCAGCGACATGAAGTCTGGAGTTTCGCCTAAGTTTCAGAATTTTTTTGACAGCTGTCAAAAATTCCTTCAATTGGTTTCTAAAACTGGAAAATGCGAATCTACCTACAAGGTGCATGTACGAGCGCTCAAAAGCTCCTGCCTTCACGGCAGTGCTTTTCGTAATTTTTCTATTTGTTCCTGTTTTTCATTTAGTAGAATCTGTTAAGTACAAGTTCCTTTTTAACTTCAATTTGAGATATTCATGAGTATTTTCAAATTGAAAATAGGTCATATGTTTATTTTTTTTATAAAAATGTTCGTTTCTATTTTGTTGAAAATGGGTTAGTTTTTTTTTTAATGGAAATACATACTTTTTTGGCGTCATAGGTTCATTTCATTCTCCATTCCTGAAATTTGTAGAGCATAAAAGGAATCTACTGAAATCTACTGAATTTTTGACAAGGTATCTACTGATGACATAAAAATCGGACTGGCAACCCTGCCTACGTCAGACTTCAACTGAGGCTGCCGTGTGGCAAAGACACTAAACGCTAAACGCTATACTACCAAAGATTATACAACAAGATGGATCACTCCGCTTTTACGCCTGTTCACTATCCTATGACCTTGAGTTCATCTGAAAATAGAGAGGGGTGAATCGGAGAGAGACAACCACTTCTAAGTTTATTATGATTTTTGAATTTTCAAATAATCTTAACCTCAACATTTCATACATTAAACGCAGCAATATGTTTATTGAAACAGAATGAGGACATTTTTAGGATTTCATTCTATTGAATCTATATCCCGAATGTATTATGTATGATACAACTTTTATGTTGGCTGCTTTTTGAGCGCTCGTACTACATACACGAGGGCTATATCATTTCGTCACGATGTCTGTATTTTTCGAATTTTGGGCCGAAAATGGTCTCAATCGACTATGTTCGACTCACTGATGACGAATCCGTCGGAAAATTCGAGTCTGTCCGTCCGGCCGGCCGTAAGCACGATAACTCTCGAACGGATCAACCTAGAGACATGAAATTTTCAGTGTAGGTTCAGATCCCAAATGCCTCGGTTGAGTTCGTTATTGGGCAAAATCCGCCTAAGGATTCCGAAAATATGGCCGCTCGTCTTTGTTTCCCTGATTACTTTGAACCTACAGATTCGATCGAAATGAAATTTTGCACTCTACTGAAAAAAGGGGTATTCAAGCTACTTTCGAAATTTTGTTCAGCTCGCATGACCAGAACCATAGAAACCATAGAAAATTGTAACTTTTGAACGGAAACGCCTAGGGACTTGAAATTTTCAGTATAGGTGTGGATCTCGATTGTCGTGATCACTTTCATCTATGAGCAAAATTATATAAGGGGATCCGTAAATATGGTCGTTTGAAATTTAGTTTTCTTGATAATTTCCAAACTACAGATTTGATCGTGACGAAATTTTGTATACTTATGGAGAATGATATATTCAAGCTACATTTCTCTAGATCGCATGACCAGAACCATAGAAACCATAGAAAATCATAACTTTCGAACGGAAAGGCCTAGGGACTTAAAATTTTCAGGATAGGTGTAGATCTGAAATGTGACGGTCACGTTTATCAATGAGCAGAATTATACTAGGGGTTCCGTAAATTTGGTTGTTTGAAATTTAGTTTTCTTGATAATTTCTAAACTACCGATTTGATTGAAATGAAATTCGCACCTAGCTGTGGAATAATGTATTAAAACTACGTGCGAAATTTTGTCCAGATCGCATCACCAAGACCATAGATACCGTAGAAAATTTTAGCGAATTATCGAAAAAAAAATTGGTCACCTAAAGCACTGACTTGAAGTCTGGATTATCGCCTCAGTTTGAAAATTTGTTTGACAGCTGTCACAAATTTCCTCAATTGGTTTCCAAAACTGGAAAATGCGAATCTATCTACAAGGTGCATGTACGAGCGCTCAAAAGCTCCTGCCTTCACGGCAGTGCTTTTCGTAATTTTTTTACATAATATTGTCATAAATATAATATGATTACTGGTAAGTGATTTGTGCCTAAATCGAGAATCTCAGACGTATTTATAGTTCGATTTACAGATTACAAAAGCTGATTCTAGAAGAAATAATTTGCCAACTTATAATGAGCCCTATATCAGTGGCTATCTTATGAGGAAATGTATCATCATGGATCAGAGGTTATTCGAGAGAAAACTTTGGGGAGACTGTTATATTGAAAACCTCATCACATGTCTGGTAGAAATTTATGAGTATCTAATATTCAAAATCATGTTTGTTCAAGAAACAGAAGACTACAAGTTGCATTTCACGTTTAAATAAACGATAAAACAAAAGAAGTTTTATTATGACTTACTTACTATTTTTAATTCCATAGATGTGAAATTGAAATAATTATTTGTATACAATTATAGATAAATGGTTGAAATACATGATTAGAGAATGAAAAGGATCTGATAAAATATAGATCTAGATAAAGTTTCTTTTCAGAGAGAAATTTGTTTCTTGTATTTTATATATTATATATTTTTGAATTGAAATAAATATTAGCTATGTAAGCAATATAGACCTGAAGTCTGCAGTAATAAAATTAATTTTCAAAATCTTATGTTTGTAGTTGCCATCAGATATCGAGGGACAAAACCAAATTCTGCATAATCAAAACTAGTTGAAATCGTGAACATACAAATTATGTTTTTTAAAAAAGTAAGATGTCATTATTGGAGGTAATGATCATGAACGCAGTTCAAAATACATACTTGCAGGTTCTCAGTTCTCAGAAAGTTGAATTTCCTAGATATTATGTTCTATATGTTTGTTCAAGGAAACCATTCTACACTAACCACCGAGAGTTATGCGATATAAACCATTCAGAAGGGGTGAAAAATGCAAATTTTAATATAAGAATTATGAAATAGGATATGAAGAAAATGCTGAGCAATTCATTCATCTAGAAAACCAGGAACCAGTGGCTAGTTGTATTCCATTTAGTTGAAATTTTCTCAAACGTATTATATTCATAGTAGGTACCTAGTTATATTGAAAAATAAAGATTGTAGATAGTTGTAAAGTGATATTGAATAAAAAACTTTAGAAAAGCACTGCCGTGAAGGCAGGAGCTTTTGAGCGCTCGTACATGCACCTTGAAGGTGGATTCGCATTTTCCAGTTTTAGAAATCAATTGAAGGAATTTTCGACAGCTGTCGAAAAAAATCTGAAACTTAGGCGAAATTCCAGACTTCATGTCAGTGCTTCAGCGGATCAATTTTTTTCGATTTCGTTCGAAAGTTATGATTTTCTATGGTTTCTATGGTTCTGGTCATGCGATCTAGAGCAATGTAGCTTGAATATAACATTCTCCATTAGTATACAGAATTTCGTCTCGATCGAATCTGTAGTTTGGAAATTATCAAGAAAACTAAATTTCAAACGACCATATTTACGGAACCCCTGGTATAATTTTGCTCATAAATGAAAGTGATCACGACATTCGAGATCCACACCTATCCTGAAAATTTCAAGTCCCTAGGCGTTTCCGTTCAAAAGTTACAATTTTCTATGGTTTCTATGGTTCTGGTGATGCTAACTGAACAAAATTCTGCATGTAGCTTGAACACCTCATTTTCCATTATAGTGCAAAATTTCATCTCGATCGAATCTGTAGTTTCAAAGTAATCAGGAAAACAAAATTTCGAGCGGCCATATTTACGGAACCCCTCGGCGAATTTTGCCCAATAACGAACTTAACCGCGGCATTCGAGATTCGAAACTACCCTGAAATTTTCAAGTTTCTAGGACATTCCGTTCGAGAGTTATCGTGCTGACGGCCGGACGGACGGACGGCCGGACGGACAGACTCGAATTTTCCGACGGATTCGTCATCAGTGAGTCGAACATAGTCGATTGAGACCATTTTCGGCTCAAAATTCGAAAAATACAGACATCGTGACGAAATGATATAGCCCTCGTGTAAGTAGTACGAGCGCTCAAAAATTGTTAATTATGTTCTAGTTATGCACCTACACTATGGAAAATTGAATTTAGAAGTTCAAATACATGATAATTATTTCTGAATATTGCTATACTTCCTCGAAGGGATTTCGATAATCTAGCATTATAGATTTTTCAAGTAGAAACTAGATTCTTTACACATTTCATTTGTGATCATACTGTGATAATGTATTGAAGAAAGTTTATATTTCGGCCTTCCAGTATTTTAGTAACAAAATCCAGTTTCCAAGATTTATATCCAAAGTAACTAGGTATATCCATCAATAACTATTGTCATCGAGTATAAAACAAATTCCATTCATTCAGCATTAGTAGTATCACCATGGTAGACAATTCAAAATTCAGTGTTTTCCCCGGATATTATCTGATCTTGGCGATATAATGAACACGAACTGAAGGAAACAATTCTATTGTTCATATAGCACGTTCACAGCAACAAAATCTAAAAATTCTAATTTTATGTTACAAGTAGCAATCCTTCAATTTTCATTATTCGTATGGAATATACATTAAATATAATTTATTTAGCAATATATTCATCATCGAATACGATACCAATTTCAGTTTTTCTCGAAAAAATTACACATTTTCATTGAATATTCATGTCAACAGCACCAGAATTTGATATTTGTATACATTGAAAACTCCCTTGTACTCAATTCACGAAGAAATTTCTAGATTTTCCGAATAGTTTTTTGCCTGTGAATTCATTTAAAGCACAAAATATTTCTACCTCCATTTTCATCATGAAAATCGACAAACGTCAGATTTCAAACCTTCAATCTTTGGCGCGGTCCACGAGATGTGATGTGATTGGCTTGCCCAACGCTTACCTAGCGCTTACCCAACTCCTCCATCAATAGCGTTCGAGCAGTTTCAAGGTCACCACCACTTTTACGGGTTATTCAGTACTAATTTGACAGAGTGGTCTCTCTTGTTGTTACTCTTTGATACTACCTGGAACGACCCCGTCCGTTCAAATTTATGACCAAAAGTGAGGCAGACAAAGATAGACTCAGTAACGGTAACCTCTCCTTGTCATACTCATTATATTTAGATGGAAATGACCAAGGGCGGATCCAGGATTTCTTTCTGGGGGGGGCACAGGATTTTTTTCTGGAGGGGCACAAGGGGTGGAAGCAAAAAAATTTTTCTAATTATGTATTGTGATGGAATCTCCACCGTACAAAAAAAAAAATCCGTGGCACGTGCCCCCCGTGCCCCCCCTTGGATCCGCTAGTGGAAATGACTGAAACGAGTTACGTTTGTTGGATTGAAATCTTCCCTGTTATTAGAAATTAAGTGTATGCAGTATGCACCGACTATTATTGTGATATTTGTGATAGTTTCAATTGAAATTAAGAAACAATGGTTTATTATTGTGTAGCGTTTGGATGCAAGAACGGAGCAAGATCATCGTCGAATATTTTTTCATGGGTAAGTTAGTAATATTTACATTTGGAACATTGATAGATTGATAGTGGATTTAATTGTTATAGTTTTCCATTCAAACGACCAGACATCCTACAGTTATGGATAAAGGCAGTTCGCAGAAAGAACTGGACTCCAACTGAATATAGCAAACTTTGTGGGGAGCATTTTCTTCCAACTGATTATGTTGTGAAACCTGGAAGTACTGCTAAATTATTGAAACCTGATGCTGTACTTTCTGTTTTTTCATACCCCAAGTATATATTACCAAAAATCGCTGAACCTCGCAGGAAGGTACGAAGATAGGTAGGTGCCTAGAATGATATAAAGATCAAATAATATAATATAATATATAATATTTGCCGCTATCTTTGATGAAAATTCAAGGAATTTTGTTATTAGAAATTGTCTATGGATGTTCATAATGAAGATTTTATTTAGGAATTGTTAATATGCACTGTAATATTTTAATAAAAAATTGTATTTATAATTCCGTTTTCATTTTATTACGCGCTTGTTCCATGAACGAGTGCTATATCATTCCGAAGGAAATGAGATATCTATGTATTATGAAATTGGCAAGGTGGATTTGGGGGCCCCGTTTGAAATTTGGTTTTCCCAATATTTTCAAAATCACGTCTGCGACCGAGTTGAATTTTGACATCCAGGTGAAAAATTACGACTCGTGACATCAGGTTAGTTCTTTTTGAGATCTTTTACCAACCCCATAAGAGTTAAAATTTCGCTTGAACGTTGTACTGCTTGCAACATTGATTCTTTCATAATTTATTCAAAGAAAAAATCACGTTTACCCCTAATTAATCTGCAAATGCAAACAAAATTGAAAAACTGTGCCAGCGTTCCATTAAATAACATGGGATAGAAAGAGACAGATATCCGTTTGCCACACAGGTTGCATAAGCAAACTTTTGCCTCACTTTTCGTTCAAGACGGGGCCGTTCCAGTTAGTATACAGGGTGTCTACTTTCAAGTGGGCCAAACTCCAGGGGGAGATCATACATGGGATTTGCAACAAAAAATGTCATATTACACATGGTCCAAATGTTGACGGTTATTCTTCAATTTAACATTTCTTGATTTCACGAAATATTTCAAGTTTTCCCATAAATCAATAATACTTCAGTAATCCCTGTAGCCTCATCAAAGTTGACCACATATCTGAAAACAGCATTAAATTTGCTACAAGATAAGAATTTCTATGTGCCAAAAAGATTCTTATTGCGGGCGTGGTAAGGGGATGAATATCTGAAGTGAACAAAACCAGTCATATTTTTCCAATGGTTTTATAGATGGAAAATCATCAATTAAGGACATGTTTTCTTTCTAGCAAAAAATACCCCATTTAGTGGGCTTTCGAATGACATATCAAATTTTGTGCTTGCTGCTTGTCTTCAGCCCTAATATCTAATATCATGGCTAACAAGAACAACAAAAAAGTCGAAATATTCCAAACCTAAATTTGCTCTATTTTGAAGCTCTTTATGATTGAATATTGAAATAATTCCCATGGAAATCATGCATTTATCTGTCGATTCAAAAGAATTTGAAGGAATGAACAGATTTTATGAAACCATGTAAAGAAGACAGACTACTACTTATAACAATTGTTTTCGCACTGAATCTACAACTCTGCGGAGTTCACAACGTTTCTGACGCATTTCTGCACAACACAAATTTTTTCTTTCGATCAGATCCTCTCGAGTCTGAACGCGAATTCGATATACTTTTTCTTTCAAGGTGTTCCAGACATAAAAATCCGAAGGCGTATGGTCGGTGCTCCTTGATGGCCATCCTACTGGACCGTACTTTCCAATCAATTGCCCCCCAAAATATTCATTCATTGTCTAAGTGCCGTACATTCCGCCTATTATGAGCAGTGTTGAATCCAGGGGGATGTCCGGGGGGGTTTTACCCCCCCGGAGCATAACCCATACCCTCCCGGAGAAAAAGACTATCGCTACCACATATTATGTTCATCTCGTGTACTTTGAAAATATCCTATTGTAGTTGTCATTTGATAATAATTGTAGAAATTAGATTCGATATGAGTAGTATAACGAACTTGTTCGTCAATATTGCTTCGGACAAATGGTAACACTGCCCTGAATTTATTTTGAACCACAGTTTACTACGAATTCGCGATCCCAATTAGTTTTGAGAGCGCTGCAAACTTACTTGTTTTCTTAGTTCTTCAGTTTTTTTTCAATCCATGCTCTTTTTCATATTTTCAAATGTTTTTTACTCATTTTGTGTTGAAATCTTCAAAAAGTTTCAATGAAATAAAATGAATTCCTCATAATCAACTTTCGTTTATGTATTCATACATTTGCTCATTTGCGCCTGATGCAAATCATTTAATCTCAGATAAAAGAAATACAGAAATACTTCTTATGTTCATAGCTACTTTTCCTTATACAGGTTGTTTCATAATATATGATGCGCACGATTTCAGGATGTGATAGCTTGTACAAAAATATGAAAAAAAGTTTCTATTAACTTACCCTCTGAAATGCACCATTTTCGAGATACAGGATGTTGAAATTGAAAAAAAAATCTTTTTTTGCGAATATCTCTGGAACCTTTTATCGTACAGAAAACAGCTGTCGTAAGCATTTCTAATCATAATAATTTTAAATTGTTAACTTGTAGTTTTTGACGTACAAAAGAAGGGTTGGCAGTTAGTAAAAACCATGTTTTTCAACATAAATGTTGATTTTTCTGGAAAACGGTCGACTTTAGAGCGTATAACCAAGGGTAACTTTTTTTGTGGAAAACACTAACTACTACCCCTTCAAAAATTCAGACTTAAAATAAAAAAATCCGCACAAAACATAGCTTATTATGATTAGAAAATGCTCACGAAAGCCGTCTTCTGTACGATAAAAGGTTCTAGAGATATTCGCAAAAAACAATTTTTTTTTCAATTTCAACACTCGAAAATGGTGCATTTTAGAGGATGAGTTAATAAAAACTTTTCTTCATATTTTTGGACGAGCTATCACTTCCTGAAATCCTGCGCATATTTCATGAAACACCCTGTACCTATGATTATGTAAATAAATAATATTGAATTGTATTCTTTACAATATTCTTTCTACACAAAAAATCAGGTGAAAAAGTGTCCGCTCCAAATTCCCTACTAGGAAGCTGTCGCCTTAATCTCTATGCACTTGAACCAACTTCCATATTGTCGCGCAAAAATCAAAACGAATTTTTGACTACCCCCCCCCGAGTAGTTGAAATACAAAAAAAATAAATAGAAAATTGTCTGGATTCAACACTGATTATGAGCTGGGCAGCTAGCCATTTGAAACCAGATATTTTGTCTGTTAGCCAGGGACTTTTCATGAAATGTGTCCGTTAAGCTGCTTTGGATTGATGTTATGAATTCTTCAGCGTTGAGGCGATCGGGAAGTATTACTGAATAGTTCACATCTCATGACTTCCAACGCCAGAATTTGCGGTACTTGACGATTGGGAGGCACGGGCCGGTAAGATGGGCATAGGGTTGCCATCTCTGTAATCTGAAAACTAGGACAAGAAGCTTAAAAACCCCGGACATTGCATCTGAAAACCCGGACATGTTGAAATATTTTTTCAACTACCTATTAAGTGTATGTACCGATTATAATGAAAACAATTTCATATTTCAGTATAGTCTCAATTTTTTTCAATTTTTGGAAATTACCAAGAATTATTACTCCCTTATACAGGGTGTCCCAGAATGACCGGATAATCCTGAGAAAATGTGAAGAAGAGCTATCGGACGCTCTGAAAAAAATACAAAAAATATCTATCCCCGATAGAAATTTTTTTTTTCTTTCAAAATAATGCTTTCTCCTACATCACGTTGCGTTTCTGTGTAACACGCTCAAAAATAAATTAAATACATCAGTTCCTTCATAATAAAATATTCTTCATCAATATACCAATAGATATACAGAAAACCGAATGAATAACTATTGTCATTTCTTTGGAAGAAAATATCCAACTTCAAATTTCATCATAAAATATCATACTTTCACATAATGAGATAGATACTGGTCATATTTTCTGATGGAATTTGAAGTTGGATATTTTTTTCCAAAAAAATGACAATAGTTATTAATACGATTTTTTGTATATCTATTGGTATTTCAATGAAGAATATATTCCTTTGAAGGAACTGATGGATTTCATTTATTTGTGAGCGTGTTACGCCGAAACGCAACGTGGTGTATTTGACATCCATATTTAAAAAGAAAAATATTTCTACCGGGGATAGATTTTGTAGTTTATTCAGAGCGACTAATAGTTCTGGGATAGTTCGGACTGCAGTTCGTACTTTTATGACATGGATAGACTGGTTTCTGACCGCGTTCGGAAACAGCTTTTTGAAGAATATTGGTTATATTTGTTGATTTCTTCATGAATTTTTTCATTCATGCGTTTTGAGAAGATTTGAGTCGTAGGACTCCACCGTTCTGAAATTATGGCATTTTAGCGATACACAAACTGGTGACGTCAACTAGGGAATGTTTTCGAAATAGTTTTGAACCGGGGTCCACTCGAAAAAAATGACTTCACTTGAAAGTTGCTATACCCGGACAACAAATAAAAACCGGCCCGGACGCTCCCCGGACGCGCTAAAAACTAGGACAAATCCGGGGAAACCCGGACGGATGGCAGCCTTAGATGGGCACCAAGGAGCCCCGACCTTACGCCTTTGGAACCCTTTAAAGAAAAAGTATATCAAATTCGCGTTCAGTCCGAGAGGATCTGATCGAAAGAATAATTGTCTTGTGTCTTGTCCAGAAATGGGTCAGAAACGCTGTGAACTTCGTAGCGTTGTAGATTCAGTGCGATACGATGTGTGAAAGGTATTGAACAAGGCGGTGGACATTTTGAACAATTGTTACAAGTAGTAGTCTGTTTTCTTCACATGTTTTCATAAAATGTGTATTATTGAAATTTGATTTATTAGTTCAAATTATTTTGAATTGACGGATAAATTCATGATTTCCATGAAAATTACTTCAATATTCAATCATAAAGAGCTTCAAAGTAGAGCAAATTTAGGTTTGTAATATTTCGACTTTTTCATTGTTATCTTGTTAGCCATGATATCAGGGCATAAGACAAGCAGCAAGCACAAAATTTGATATGTCATTCGAAAGCCCACTAAATGGGGTATTTTTTGCTGGAAAGAAAACTTGTCCATAATTAATGATTTTCCATCGATGAAACCATTGGAGAAATACGACTGCTTTTGTCCACTTCAGAATCGTGATATTCATCCCCTACCACGCCCGCAATAAGAATCTTTTTGGCACCCAGAAATTCTTATCTTTTAGCAAATTTAATGATGTTTTCAGATATGTGGTCAACTTTGATGATGCTATAAGGATAACTGAAGAATAATCGATTTCATAGAAAAACTTGAAATTTTCCTTGAAATTAAGAAATTTTGAATCGAAGAATAACCGTCAACATTTCGGCCATGTGTTATATGACATTTTTTGTGGCAAATCTCATGTATGATCTCCCACTGAATTTTGGCCCTTTTAAAGAAGACACCCTGTATATTTCACTGGGCAGAGCAAAATGTTTCGAATGTCAAGTTGAAGTTGCCTGAGTTGCCATTATTAATATTATTGTGAAAACAAGAACGAAAAGAAGTTGACATCTTTGCGTAGTGTTTTAAACAAGTTGATGAAATGGTTATTAGTTTGTTAAAAATTTGAATTAGTTTGGTGCAGTGTCCAGACAAATTATTTCACATTCCCTTCATGAAATGTTCGCATATTGCTTCTGAACTTATATCTCGGAAAATATTGTCATGTTTGAAGCGCTTTTTTAAATAGGCACATTTTATGTACATACTTCAATAAATAAGTACTAGCCATATCTTTCGCATTATACCTATATTCTCTTTAGAGTATGTTCATATTTCATATTTAATGATTAATTTCGGGTTTCTTTAACCTTGCAGAATAATGAATAAAAAATTGGTATTGTTTTCAAGTTTTACTATAAACCTCTAATAATCTCTAAAAAGAATAAAAACAATTAGATATACCAAGGCAAATTCATTCAAATTTTCAAAAAACATGATATAATGATGAAAACTTCACAAATGAAATTATCCATGAATAAGATATTTCTTATATGAGGTACTGTTCATCGACAGCAAATTTCTTGATATCTATCTTTGAATATTAAGTTTTTATCTTGACTCTTGAACAAAAACTTTAACCCATATTCTAAATAAGGTGAGATATATAACATTTCATCTGTTACTATCTGGCAGTTGAGGTTGAAGAAAATCTAATTTACTTTTTCAAATATATTTCTTTCAAGTTTAGTTTCATCGTGGCCTTGAGCTTTATGCGCATTTCGAAATTCGAAACATACAGACAGTGTGACGAAATGATATTTCCCTCGTGTAAGTGGAGCGCTCAAGAAAGATATTTCTAGCGGGCATGTATTTTTTTTGTACTTTTTTCAGAGCGCCCTATAGCTCTTCTATAAAGTATTTCAGGATTATCCAATCATTCTGGGACACCCTGTATGAAAGAGTATTAATTCATGGTATATTTCAAAAATTGAAAAAATTCAAAATTTCCTGAAACATTTTGAAAATTTTCCATTATAATAGGTAGTTAAGAAAATTGATGAAAAGCACTGCCGTCAGAGGCTTTTGAGCGCTCATTCATCAACCTTGTAGGTAGATTCGCATTTTCCAGTTTTAGAAACCAGTTGAAAAAATGTTTGACAGCTGTCGAAAAAAAATTCCAAACCGAGGCGAAATTCCAGACTTCACGCCAGTGCTTCAGGTGACCAATTTTTTTTTCTAATTTTGCCTATTAATGAACTTGACCGCAAAATTCGAGATCCACACCTATCCTGAAAATTTCAAGTTCCTGGACCTTTTCGTTCGAAAGTTATAATTTTCAATGGTTTCTATAGTTCTGGTGATGCGATCTGGACAAAAATTTGCATGTAGCTTGAACACGTCATTCAATTTCATCTCGATCGAATCTGCAGTTTCGAAGTAATCCGGAGAACGAAATTTCGAAAGGCCATATTCACGGAACCCCTGGTGGAATTCTGCCCAAACTTAACCGCGGCATTCAGGAACTGAACCCACACTAAAAATTTCATGTCTCTAGGTTGCTCTGTTCGAGAGTTATCGTGGTTACGGCAGGGCGGACGGACATCGTCATCAGTGAGTCGAACCTTGTCGATTGAGACCATTTTCGGCTCAAAATTCTAAAATACAGACATCGTGACGAATTGATGTAGCCCTCGTGTAAGTAGAACGAGCACTCCAAAATATTCAACATATCCGGGTTTTCAGATGCAAAGTCCGAGGTTTTTGAGATTCTTGTCCTAGTTTTCACATTACAGAGATGATAACCCTACCTACGTGCTACTCGTCCTCCTGGAATATTGGTTGGCATTAATAAGTTATTGAATATAATTGTAATATTTCAGATGCGAGCATGTTGCAACGTCGCCGACGTGTGAGGCCGTGAGGGCGCGTGCTCGGCCCTTGCGTCAGTCAAAGCTACGTCGAGCGCAAGGGCATATACCTGCTAGATATTCACATGCTACGCCCTACGCCGCGCGTTCTTGGCGTGAATACATACGTACTGGTTGCCGCCGTTGCCGGTTTTATTCGGACAGTTATACACAGTATGCAAACGCTCGCAATATGGATGCAATATCAACAACGCCCGATTTGTACTGCGACGTGATTATTTTGATACTGCTCTATGTGAAAACAAACCCGACGTATGCGTAGGGCGGTCAGCATACGGACCAGGCAATAGAGATTTTTTCGTGACAAAAATCGTAAAAGAAAACCGCGAGTGGGAGGGTGCTTGGAGTAGTTCGTGGTTGTTTTCGACGTTTTCGACTCGCAATGATAACTCTTCTTGTAATTTCGAAAAAACACCACAAAAGGGTTTTTTTTTAGTTTTTTGCTCGTAAAATCTGAACCAATCGAGCTTTCAACAACAGAATTGTAGACAGCGGCGTAACTGCACAGGTGCAAACCGATGCAGTGCACCGGGGCCCCCGAGCTTAGGGGGCCCTCAAGCGCTGACCAGCAAACTCCGTTTGAACTAGCTGAACGATTTTTCCTCAAGAATACTACTCACGTTCCATTGAATTATTCAAAAATTACATGAATTTTTATACGCTTCCGTAATGCGTCATCAATTATTTTGTCCCTTATATCATAACAAGTACATAGGTACTTTTTCGCCGCTCGTAGCACTGGGTGTCATAAAAAACATCTGTTCCCGCTCGCTCTTGTTGCCACCCAAATTGAGATGCACTGATGCACATCTATTTTCTATTTATCTCTTTCATCTGCGAGTACGAAATTCTCGCAATTTTGTTTTTTGTTAATTGAAAAATAAGGTTCGAAATCAGAACAGAAATATTAGGCCGCTCGTGCAATAGGTAATAAGTACTTCCCCTGCCCACATGCCTATTCATTTTCTCTTTCCTCTCTCGAGTCGTTAACAGTTCCAAAATTTATGAAAATTTTCCTGCTTGAGGCTGGGTTTTTTCTCGAAAAGGTATGTCTTATTTTTGTGTATTATTTTGTTTTTTATTCTGAATTGTTAAACCTCCTTCGAAAAAACTGTAGTATCTTATTAAAGACGAGTGAAACTGCAATTACATATATATGGTTAGATACGTGTGTGAAGTTCGCGGCCACTTTACGCCGAGTACTCAGCGGCCAGTTCGCCGATAAGCGCTCTCAGTGGCGTGCGCCCTCGTCTCATTTTAGTGCAATCGTAACTGTAAATGGTCCCCGTGCGAACGTCGGTACTCGGTACTAGTATAGGGCTGTCATACGTCCCGGTACACCGGGACATGTCCCGGTTTGAAGCATTGAATCCCGGTGTCCCGGTCAGTCATTCAGATGTCCCGCTCAGTAATTTGGTCTTTATCGAGATTAATATTTCCTTATATAGAGTAGTTTAGGGTCAAGTACCCGACGACTCCCCGTCGTCCAAGAGAATAGGCTCTACGCAGTCGCAGACCAATGTTCAAGAACGTAAGCCAACCTTCCGTTGGAGGAAAAGAAAGGCGTGAAGTGAAAGATGTTTTTTTTTTAATTAAAAGATATTTTGTCCAAAGACATCGAAGGTATAAGTTGTCCAGCACAAATACTTCAAAATACTGCTTCCACTGCCGCCGATATTATGTCCGTGTTTATGTGGAGTCCATTTTTCTCAAAATTTTCAAATATTTTGCGATATTCACTGTAAGGGTCGAACGACTGAAAGATTTTTGTGATTATGCAGAAATAACGTATAGCAATATAGTTTCTCATTCTGGAAGTCCATTGGTTTCACTACTTCATTCATCAGAACTTTATACCCTATTCTTGCACAGTCAAGCATTTCTGATTGAAAAGCAGATTAAAAAGATTGAAAAATCTGTGATTACTGTTATTGAAGTAAAAATTGTTTTTGAGGATACATACTAAGAAATAGTTGAATGAAAGATTAATGAATAAATATTCAGCGAACCAGACAAGACAAGTTCAAAACAAACTAAAGAATGATGACACGATCAATAAAACACAATCAGATAAATTTGAGAGTGAAGTCATAGATTTTTTGATGATGTCTTCGCAGTGGACGAAAAAACGGAATGCATTGAATGTAAGCACTGTGGAGAGCATCCTTCAATTATAAAATTACTTGCATAAAATTTTATAATTATGTAAGAAAAGATAAAAAAGAGTCTGGAGAAAGCTAAAACTTCTCAAAAATATCAATGGGCAAAGAAAAGTGGCACCGAAAATCAAGCCTTGGGTACCTACTTATTCATTGTTGGGACTCAATGTTGTTTTTGTTGTGAGTTATACTTTTTGAGCGCTCGTACTACTTACACGAGTGCTATATCATTTCGCAGGATGTCTGTATTTTTCGAATTTTGAGCCGAAAATGGTCTCAATCGACTAGGTTCGACTCACTGATGACGAATCCGTCGAAAAATTCGAGTCTGTCCGTCCGTCCGGCCGTATACACGATAACTCTCGAATGGAACGTCCTAGAGACTTGAAATTTTCAGTGTGGGTTCAGTTTCCAAATGCCGCGGTTAAGTTCGTTAATGTGCAAAATTATACCAGGGGTTCCGTAAATATGGCCGTTGAAAATTTTGTTCTCCTGATGACTTTGAAACAACAGATTCGATTGAGATGAAATTTTGCACTCTTGTTGATCTGGAATTTCGCAGTCACGTTTATCAATGAGCAGAACTATACTAGGGGTTCCGTGAATACGGTCGTTTGAAATTTAGTTTTCAAGGCAGGTTTGGATCGTGAATGTAGCGGTCACGTTCATCAATGAGCAAAATTAGACTAGGGGTTCCGTAAATATGGCCGTTCAAAATATTTTTTTCCTGATAATTTCGAAACTGCTGATTGGATTGAAATTAAATTCTGCACATAGCTGGAGAATAATGTATTCAAACTGCGTGCGAAATTTTGTCCAGATCGCATTACCAAGACCATAGAAACCGTAGTGAATTTTAGCGAATTATCGAAAAAAAATTGGTCAGCTGAAGCACTGACGTGAAGTCTGGAGTTCTGCCTTAGTTTGAGAATTGTGAATTTACCTACGGTGAACGAGGGCTCAAAAGCTCCTGTCTTCACGGCTTTATATTTTATTTCCAATATATAGATATAGATAGATATATCTGAATAAATTTGTCTGATTTGATCGGAAAATGTTGAATAAATCAACTATCTAGAAAATAAAACAAGACAAAAACCGGGAACGTTTCTAGAAACCCCGGATTATTATTCAATTTATTAAAATACCTATCAGAAGAGTGTTCAATTTTTGTGTTGTATTTTAACCTATTTCCCTGCCACTTGTCCCGGTCAATGTTTCAACATTTATGGCAGCCCTATACTAGTACTTCACATTGTAAACAGAATTGATACGTATGATCCATGTTATATTAAAGCACATAAAAATTAATATCTCAGAATAATCAGGGTGAATCAGTTTTGTCCCCTGCCCATCTTTCCTGGATATAATAGTAATGTAACATATTCTCTCCACTCCAAATATCGGATTAATAATTGAACATTTAATTTTGCCTCTCATTTCCAGAAAAATGAATAAAAATCATTTTTGTTTTTTGCATGATATAAGGGAATAATGGTTCTACTTCAGTGCATAGGTCTTATATTTTGTCACCATCAGGAACAATGTAAACCGAGCCGTTGAATAATGTTCTTGGAATTAATCGAATAAAAATTCAAACTTCGCGTTTTCCGTCTCATTTCCAGAAAAATGAGTGGAAATCATTTTTGTTTTCTGCATAATATGAAGGAATAATGGTTCTACCACAGTGCATAGGTCCCATATTTTGTCACCATCAGGAACAATGTCAACCGATCCGTTGAAAAATTTTTTTCGGGTTTATCGAATATAAAGTCAAACTTCGAATTTTTTCTCTCATTTCCAGAAAAATGAATGGAAATCATTTTTGTTTTTTGCATAATATAGGGGAATAATGGTTCTACAACAGTGCATAGGTCTCATATTTTGTCACCATCAGGAACAATCTCAACCGAGCCGTTGAATAATGTTCTTCGGGTTAATCGGATAAAAATTCAAACTTCGCGTTTTCCCTCTCATTTCCAGAAAAATGAGTGGAAATCATTTTTATTTTCTGCATAATATAGGGGAAATATGGTTCTACCACAGTGCATAGGTCCCATATTTCGTCACCATCAGGAACAATGTCAACCGATCCGTTGAAAAAATTTTTTCGGGTTTATCGGATATAAAGTCAAACTTCGAATTTTTTCTCTCATTTCCAGAAAAATGAATGGAAATCATTTTTGTTTTTTGCATGATATAAAGGAATAATGGTTCTACTACAGTGCATAGGTCTCATATTTTGTCACCATCAGGAACAATGTAAACCGAGCCGTTGAATAATGTTCTTGGAATTAATCGAATAAAAATTCAAACTTCGCGTTTTCCGTCTCATTTCCAGAAAAATGAGTGAAATCATTTTTGTTTTCTGCATAATATGAAGGAATAATGGTTCTACCACAGTGCATAGGTCCCATATTTTGTCACCATCAGGAACAATGTCAACCGATCCGTTGAAAAATTTTTTTCGGGTATCGGATATAAAGTCAAACTTCGAATTTTTTTTCTCATTTCTAGAAAAATGAATAGAAATCATTTTTGTTTTTTGCATAATATAGGGGAATAATGGTTCTACCACAGTGCATAGGTCTCATATTTTGTCACCATCAGGAACAATCTCAACCGAGCCGTTGAATAATGTTCTTCGGGTTAATCGGATAAAAATTCAAACTTCGCGTTTTCCCTCTCATTTCCAGAAAAATGAGTGGAAATCATTTTTATTTTCTGCATAATATAGGGGAATAATGGTTCTACCACAGTGCATAGGTCCCATATTTCGTCACCATCAGGAACAATGTCAACCGATCCGTTGAAAAAATTTTTTCGGGTTTATCGGATATAAAGTCAAACTTCGAATTTTTTCTCTCATTTCCAGAAAAATGAATGGAAATCATTTTTGTTTTTTGCATGATATAAAGGAATAATGGTTCTACTACAGTGCATAGGTCTCATATTTTGTCACCATCAGGAACAATGTAAACCGAGCCGTTGAATAATGTTCTTGGAATTAATCGAATAAAAATTCAAACTTCGCGTTTTCCCTCTCACTTCCAGAAAAATGAGTGGAAATCATTTTTGTTTTCTGCATAATATGAAGGAATAATGGTTTTACCACAGTGCATAGGTCCTATATTTTGTCACCATCAGGAACAATGTCAACCGATCCGTTGAAAAATTTTTTTCGGGTTTATCGGATATAAAGTCAAACTTCGAATTTTTTCTCTCATTTCCAGAAAAATGAATAGAAATCATTTTTGTTTCTTGCATGATATAAGGGAATAATGGTTCTACTACAGTGCATAGGTCTCATATTTTGTCACCATCAGGAACAATGTAAACCGAGCCGTTGAATAATGTTCTTGGAATTAATCGAATAAAAATTCAAACTTCGCGTTTTCCGTCTCATTTCCAGAAAAATGAGTGGAAATCATTTTTGTTTTCTGTATAATATGAAGGAATAATGGTTCTACCACAGTGCATAGGTCCCATATTTTGTCACCATCAGGAACAATGTCAACCGATCCGTTGAAAAATTTTTTTCGGGTTTATCGGATATAAAGTCAAACTTCGAATTTTTTCTCTCATTTCCAGAAAAATGAATAGAAATCATTTTTCTTTTCTGCATGATATGAGGGAATAATGGTTCTACCACAGTGCATAGGTCTCATATTTTGTCACCATCAGGAACAATGTCAACCGAGACGTTGAATAATGTTCTTCGGGTTAATCGGATAAAAATTCAAACTTCGCGTTTTCCCTCTCACTTCCAGAAAAATGAGTGAAAATAAATTCACAGGAACATAAACTAACACGAAATAATGGCACCTGAATAAGTATATTCGAAATATGTTGCGAAAAATTTGACAAAGTTCTCGAGAATAGCACTTCAAACTTATGATCTTAGCACCTTCCAGCACAAAGCACAGAAGATATAATGCCGAAAATTTGCTTGAAATTTTTAAATAAGATGTGAAGGCGGCAGTCTTGTGCATTTTGTGTTAACGAAACATTAAGCACAAACTATGCAACTAGCTTAACGTTTTATTATTTTATGGTGTACCTAATTTTGAAAGTTTTGGAATTCAAAACATATGTTCATCTTCTTTAAGAGCAATAATGAATCTTCACCACCTTGTTCTTAAGGAGGTTTGGAACGGATTCTCACGTTTTGTCTGTAAATGGGTACCTGACAATATTTTATTTGAGAGTGACAATAGAACTACATTATAATAATCCGACAATTTCTGATACCCACATTTGGCGGCTCACTGAACTTTTTTTATGGAGTCAAAATATAAGACCTGCTTATTGTGATAGAACCATTATTTCCTCATAGTATGCAAAATCCAAAAATGATTTCCACTCATTTTTCTAGAAATGAGAGGAAAATTTCGAAGTTTGAATTTTTATCCGATAAACCCGAAAAAAATTTTTCAACGGCTCGGTTGACATTGTTCCTGATGGTGACAAAATATGGGACCTATGCACTGTGGTAGAACCAATATTCCCCTATATTATGCAAAGAACAAAAATGATTTCCGTTCATTTTTCTGGAAATGAGACGGAAAACGCGAAGTTTGAATTTTTATCCGATTAACCCCTAGGACATTATTCAACGGTTCGGTTGAGATTGTTCCTGATGGTGACAAAATATGAGACCTTTGCACTGTAGTAGAACAGTGTCATTTCCCTATATTATGCAAAAAAACAAAAATGATTTCCATTCATTTTTCTGGAAATGAGAGAAAAAATTGGAAGTTTGAGTTTTTATCCGATATACCCGAAAAACATTTTTCAACGGCTCGGTTGACAATGTTCCTGATGGTGACAAAATATGAGACCTATGCACTGTGGTAGAACCAGTATTCCCCTATATTATGCAAAAAACAAAAATGATTTCCACCCATTTTTTTGGAAATGAGACGGAAAACGCGAAGTTTGAATTTTTATTCGATTGATCCCAAGAACATTATTCAACGGCTCGGTTTACATTGTTCCTGATGGTGACAAAATATGAGACCTATGCACTGTGGTAGAACCATTATTCCCCTATATTATGCAAAAATAAAAAATGATTTTCATTCATTCTTCTGAAAATGAGAGGCAAAATTAAACGTTCATTTATTAATCCGATATTTGGAGTGGAGAGAATATGTTACATTACTATTATATCCAGGAAAGATGGGCAGGGGACAAAACTGATTCACCCTGATTATTCTGAGATATTAATTTTTATGTGCTTTAATATAACATGGATCATACGTATCAATTCTGTTTACAATGTGAAATACTAGTACCGAGTACCGACGTTCGCACGGGGACCATTTACAGTTACGATTGCACTAAAATGAGACGAGGGCGCACGCCACTGAGAGCGCTTATCGGCGAACTGGCCGCTGAGTACTCGGCGTAAAGTGGCCGCCAACTTCACACACGTTGGTTAGATCCCCATTTCGTTGAAAAACACTTATTCGATGAATTAGCTTCTGATCGCAGATTTCGAAGCAGGAAAGAGATATTCAGAATAAACATTTTCTACAAAGTATTAGATACAATAATGTCACAATTAAATTAACGTTTCGATAGAATGATTGCAGTCAATAAGTTTTTCAATTTTCTATCTTCTTCATTTCTACTTGATGTAGATGAAAAAACTATAATTAAAAGGTGGGACCAATTTCGAAGTGAATATTTTGATATAATAGGCTCCAACGTTTTCCTTCAATTCCTCAATATTTACCACTTATTTCGTCCTGAATTAGATAGGGCATGGACAATTCAAGAATTTTGCATGAAAAAATCAAAAAAATTTTGCAAACTGAAAATAATAAAAAATTATTTGAGAAGTACTATAGGACAAGCTCGACTTACAATAAGTATAGAGAGATAAGAACTGAACAATTCATTAGGGGGCCCCACCTTTTTTTTTGCACCAGGGCCCCTGACTATCTTGTTACGCCACTGATTGTAGAAAATGAAAAGACGAAGAAAATGAGTGCCGATGCAACTCAATCGGGTCATTATTACCGTAGAAAGCCGGAAAACCGTAAAAAGCAGCGTTTTTCCAAAAATTAACAACTCGGCCTTAAAAGTTATAGCGCTGTTTTTCCGGACGGCAGTAGTGGTTGATGGGTACTTTGAATATGCACAATCCGGACGTTGTGGGATAAATAGTTTTTGCGTAATTGCGATTTGAATTATTTCATTTACAAAACGAATTTTGAAACTAAAAGTATAGTACTACGTTAAAATTCTGCAAAATAGGTGGATTTTGGGTAGATTCGCATTTTCAAGTTTTGGAAATCATTTGGAAAAATGTTCGACAGCTGTCAACACTGACTTCACGTCAGTGCTCCGACCAATTTTTTTTTCGATTATTCGCTAGAATTTTCTGCGGTATCTATGGTTTTGGCAATGCGATCTAGAAAAAATTTCGCACGTAGTTTGAGTACATTATTCTTCATCTATGTGCAAAATTTCATTTCAATCCAATCAGTATCAGGAAAAAAATAGTTTGATCGGCAATATTTACGGTACCCCTAGTCAGATTTTGCTCATTGATGAACGTGACGTGACCGCGACATTCGCGATCTAAACCTACCCTGAAAGTCCACAGGCCTTTCCGTTCGAATGTTATAATTTTCTATGGTTTCTATGGTTCTGGTCATGCGATCTGGACAAAATGTAGCTTTAATAAATCATTCTCCATTAAAATACAAAATTTAGTCACGATCGAGTCCGTAGTTTTGAAATTATCAAGAAAACTAAATTTCAAACGACCATATTCACGGAACCCCAAGTATAATTTTGCTCATTGATGAGAGTGACCGCGACATTTGAGATCCACACCTATCCTGAAAATTTCAAGTCTATAATTCTGGTCATGCGATCTTGAAGAAATTTTGCATGTAGCTTGAACACGTTATACTCCATTTGAGTGCAAAATTTCATCTCGATCGAATCTGTAGTTTTGGAGAAATCAAAAGAAAAAAATTTCGAACGGCCTCGTTTACGGAACCTCTGCCTATTAACGAACTCAACCGAGGCATTTGGGAACTGAACCCAAACTGAAAATTTCAAGTCTCTAGGTTGTTCTGTTCGAGAGTTATCGTGCTTACGGTAGAACGGACGGACGGACAGACTTGAATTTTGTCACGACTGAGGGTTTCTTCTACGATTTTTGTCTCAGAATGACCCTTATATGCTTCATTGCCTGGTCCAGTAGGACGTAGAGCGCGTTCTACGCCTCTTCTGAAAACGGCTCTTAATTTTTAAGCCAATTGCTCCAGCTTGGAAAATTATGTTACATATTACCGAACCAAGTATGCAAAATTAATATTTCGCCAAACTTCAACTGACTACTGAATTTATGAAGATAATCAATTGTGAATACTTGGTTCGGCAATGAGTAACAATATCTTCCAGGCTGGAGCAGTTGGCTTTGAATCAAAGGTTACAGGTTACAGAAGCGCTATTCAGGATAACATAGGAAAAATAAATATGGAAATAAGTAAAGATTTGTAGCAACAGGAGTTCAAAAATCATCACATGGTGTGCATTTTCTCGAATAAGAGAAAATCTGATATAATTTAAAATATACAAAATTTTGTTTATATTTTTCTGATTTCTTTTATGACGCAGCCTTTTACCGAAATACCTCCAAAACAAGTTGTCACTCAAGCCCTCTTCCCATTTTAGGTGCTGCTGTCATCACGCTCATCGCAAGGGCGGTCCTACGGGGGAGGGGTGGGGCTTGTAACGGGGGCAATTACCCCCCCCCCCCCCAGAGCACCGGAAAATTTTATTTAGGAAAAGAAGACCAACAAGAAAATAATATAATAATGAAATAAAATTAACCGAAAAAAAAAATTAAATCAGAAAAATCAGTAAAATAAATGAAAATTTCCGAAGTTTAACTTTCAGTCGTACGTTTCATTTTTGAAGATCATATTGCATAAAATGTATAAGTGGTAAGTCTGTTGCTTGACAAGATTGATACCTAACCTGCTCATGTTGTAGCAAAGGCCTAGATTTTTTTTTTTATATTTTGGAAGTCTTGGGGTAGTAATTAATTACGCCCTTGTGTTGTGGTATCTTTTCAGCCTAAAGAAGAGAACATTTGTTTTTCGATTAAGAAGATGTTGTATTCGTAAGAACGTGGCAATTAGAATTGCAAAGTTTGTAAAAAAATTTATAACACAACCGGTCTCCTAACTCGCACAAGCTCTGAGCTTCTGAGGGGTCTCTCAGAGACCTATAACCAAAAATAAATGAATAAAATAAAAAGCACTGCCGTGAAGTCAGGAGCTTTTTTTTTTCATCCACCTTTTAGGTAGATTCGCATTTTCAAGTTTTAGAAACCCATTGAACAATTTTTTAAAAGGTGTCAAAAAAAATAAAACTGAGCAGAACTCCAGACTTCACCTCAGTGCTTTAGGTTTCCAATTTTCCATTCGATTATGCCATAGAATTTTATACGGTATTTATGGTTTTGGTAATGCGATCTGGACAAAATTTCGCACGTAGTTAGAGTACATTATTATCTATGAGCAACATTTCATTCCAATCCATTCAGTATCAGGAAACAAATTTTTTGAATGGCCATATTTACGGAACCCCTAGTTTAATTTTGCTCATTGATAAACATGACCGCGACATTCGCGATCCAAACCTGAAAATTTCAAGTCCCTAGGCCTTTCCGTTCGAAAGTTATAATTTTCTATGGTTCTGGTCATGCGATCTGGACAGAATGTAGCTCAAATAAATCATTCTCCATTAAAATACAAAATTTGGTCACAATCGAATCCGTAGTTCTGAAATTATCAAGAAAACTAAATTTCAAACGACCATATTTACGGAACCCCTAGTCTAATTCTGCTCATTGATGAACGTGACCGCGAAATTCGAAATCCACACTTATCCTGAAAATTTCCCTAGGCGTTTCCGTTCGAAAGTTATAATTTTCTATGGTTTCTATAGTTCTGATCATGCGATCTGGAAAAATTGTAGCTTGAATATATCATTCTCCATTGAAATACAAAATTTCGTCACGATCGAATCCATATTTTCGAAATTATCAAGAAAACTGAATTTCAAACGACCATGACGAAATGATATAGCCCTCGTGTAAGTAGAACGAGCGCTCAAAAAATAACAACAATAAAAAGAACAGAAAAATCTAATATATAAAATTCTCGTGTCCACAGTGTTCGTTGCCATACTCCTCCGAAACGGCTCAACCGATTTTGATGAAATTTTTTGTGCTTATCCGGTATCTATCAGAATCGGCCAACATCTATTTTTCATTCCCCTAAATGTTAGGGGTAGTCCACCCCTAAATTTTTTTTTTTTATTTTTCAGACAAAATTTCTAATTTCTATTTTTTTATGATACAACATACAAAAATACATACAATCCCCAATTTTCACCCTTCTACGATCAACCCTTATTTTTTAATAGCCAGAACAACGAGAGGCCGAAGGCCTCGAGCAATTTTGAAATTGAGAAAAAAGGGAGAGACCGGGGGCGCGAAGCGCCCCCCGCGTTTTCGAGAGGCAGAAACGGGCTTTCCTAAGGGAGAGATATGGCAAAACAACGTTTGCCGGATCAGCTAGGTTAGGTTAGGTTTAGGTAAGGTTATTTTGAGACGAGAGGCCGAAGGCCTCGAGCAATTTTGAAATTGCGAAAAAAGGGAGAGATATGGCAGAACAACGTTTGCCGGGTCATCTAGTATTAGTATAAAGTAGTTTCGACGGTCAAAATATTCCCGCCGGGGGGGGGAGGGAGGTGTGCAATCTCCCAAAAAAAAATTGTTCACACAATTAGCCCCTCCAGAAATTCAGCCTAGGACCGCCCTTGGCTCATAGGGTTGGTACAAATTGATTGCGACCAACGAACCAACCTTTATAAAATGTCCCCTTACGAATCAAAACTTACCTCTTTTTGCATTTTGTCTGATTTTGCATGGGGACCGAGAAATTAAGGGTGGTACTTTATCAAATTGATTCACCGTATATTCACATATCGTTTATTTATTAATCAAAAGTGTCCAACCGATCTGTTAGGATAATATAAATCAAAACTTCAGATAATTTTGCTGTGAAAAACAAAACGACTGGTCTAATTGGTTATCTTCTAAATTTGAACTCCTGATAAGTTCAAAATGTTAACTGAAGATCCAATAGAACATTTTCAAAAACAAACAGAAAATATAATGAATCAACATAATAGCCTTTTTCAGAATTTCTCCAAATTTCAACTGACTCTAATGAGTCCATAAACACATGAATTTTGATTAAATGATTGAACTCCAGGGAGAGAACAACTCAATTAGATCAGTGGTTTTCGTTTTTCAAATTCTCAACTGCAAAATTATACAAAGTTTCAATTTACAGCAACAAAATTTCGATCCAAATACGAATATTGCTCAAAACTCTAGATTGATCTCTTTTGATGTGCAAAATCTATCTCCAAGTATTCCACATAGAAACTGTACAATTATTGAAAAAAATTAGATATTAATAAAAAGGAAAACGAATTGTGTTATGATTTTAGATTGTCTAGATTCTAGACAATCTAGAAATATGTCTCGAACAACATGTTCAGGTGAAGGTCTAATTATAGGGAATCCTCTTAGCCCTATTCCAGAAGAAATTTTTATGGATGATTTGAAATAAAAAACTCATTCGAAGCCTATGCACCAGAATTTTCTTCATTGGTATAGATATATCGACGAAATTATAAGAGTACCTAAGAACAAAGACAATTTTTCCGAAGGATTGAACATAATTAAACAAAAAGCTCACAATAAATGCTACATTAATAGACAAAATCGTACACAACAAATGAAATTTGCTATGAATGTTGCTTATTCTTACATAAAAGTAGAATCCACACATCACTAGATTTCTTTCACCTATATTGATTGATAAAGACATCACTCAAAGACAACTAGATTTTAAAGGCGAGTTACTTCTGGCTCCCATTCGACATATGCGAGCAATTTGAAAAATATGGTCATCATTTCAACGAAAACCACGAGTTGACCATTATACCCGATCCACACTCATGCCGCGAATAACGGCAAGAATTCTTGCCGCGAATCTTGGCGTGAACTTCACGTGTAAATAAGCCAGGAATATTCGCAGTTTGGTTCGCGCGATCCCATCCACACTCGCGTTTCGCGGGTTCGCGGACGTTCACGGCATGAGTGTGGATCGGGCTTTAGAAGAATGAAAATTCTTGAATTAGCGAACAGATGTGATCAGATAACAAATTGAACATATGTATTTACGCCGTTTCCAGCGGCAGTCTTCAATAAGCTTTCTGGTTTTATGATGTACTAATTTATCTTTAGGTCATATACCATCAAGCTTATTGGAAATGTTATTCTGACTTTAAAATACATATTCGAAATGTAATACCTGAAGAATATCGTGGTGAAACAATTGTATATCAACAAAAAATCGTTTTTCCAGAAAAAAAAATTGACATCCTGTATCTCGAAAACAAAGCAAAGTAGGGCACATGATTATGAAAACAAAAAATCTTATTTTTTCCGGAAAACCCAATGAACGTTTAACCCTAATATAAATTACAGGGTGGATCAGGAGGAATGCGACAACCAGAAACCACAAAGTGAGGTCATCTAGTTGGAATCGTATAGAGAGATTTTAATCGCCTGAGATCGCTGGTTTGGCATATACAGGGTGTTGTTCAGATATTGACTGAAATCCTGATTTCCTGATTTTTTTTCAATTCGGAAATGATAAACGAAAACGGTTGAAAAGGTTGATGTAACTGCAAACTGTGACATCTGTCTGTTGATAGGTTTAATATTTATTGAATTTCAAAATGTTCCTCAATATCTGAAAATCACCCTATACATATATCCAAAATCAGGGCCCTCAGATGGTTCACAATTGGTGAACCTAGTCAATTTTCTTATCTATATAATCTTTCTCATACTTCGAGATCGATGTTTTCTACAGAAAAACATGACAGAAAACAGAACATGGGAGTTTTCGATATATCGTTGCCATCCCTAGATGTTTTGGGTCATTTAATGGAGAAAAGTTCCACTTCCGGAAATGAATCGTTTCCAACGTTTCGAGTAGTTTCATTCCATGAAACGTTAAGTCCATATTTTGAAGTGTCATTTGTAGTTGGCCCATCTAGATTAGAATTATCAAGTAAGCTAAGTGAACAGGGCCTCAAGTTAGTTGCATGTCCATTCACAACTCAAAAACATTTAAAAAAATAAAATTTTAATTATAAATTGAATATTGGCCCCCTTCAATCACACTATATTTCACCGTATGTTTGTTGAAAATTATTTTTTGTTCTTGCACTTCCAAAAACTCACAATGAGAAAGAGAAAACAGAATATGTACTTTGATTAACTTTCTTATCGAAAAAAAATTGGGCAAAAACCTCATGAGGGTTCAAAGTTCGAAACGATCGAAACCACCAGTCGGGGGATTCCCCCAAGTGAAAACGAAAACGACTTCCGAGTAGTAAGGTATGGTTTCGCTGACGCGTCTGCCGGCGGCGACTAGTCGTCGCCGTTGTTTTCTTTCAACGCCGCGCTGCTGCAATTACTCAATACAAATGGATATTGAAGGGTTCATAAGTTTGATATTTATGAAAAATGCTTTGTGGGATTAAAGGGATGCTCAGTTCGTGATTACTCTTTTATATTGAGACTTCACTACCTAAATTCAATTTCTATAAAATGCGTTTCGAAATCCAATACTTTTCCAACCTCGTTTTGAACTCTTAATTATTGGGTTTACCTAATAACCATATCACGAGGGCCTAAAATTCAAACTTCATAAATATAATTGAGACAACGAAATGTTGAATAATCAAGAAAAATTGTATGGACATCCGTTGCTTTTCCAAAATGAGATCCTATCAAAGTATTCAAGAAAACTTCTTACGTCGAAATTATTGGCTAATTAAGGGGTTATTTTATAACTGTTGGCTAATCAAAGGGTTAATTCATATAATATTTTTGCTTTTCAGTTGTGAAAGAAATCTTGCGTAATTATATGCTAATTGAGAACCTGGGTGAATACGATTAACTACGTGCCCTTTCGAGTTTCGAAGCACAATGCTTTCCTGTTGTTTCGATAATTTTGAAGTATGTATCTGTATATCGCACCCGTCGTAGAATAAGGGTACCTACAATTCAAAAATTGATGTTTGGAAATCGTAGGTATTTGAAGTTTTGGTTCACCGAAGTTTTTGTTCTATACTTTTGTTTCTTACTCAATTTAACACGCTGAACATTCGTAATTACTGCAGCAATCCATTTGAACATTATAACTCTAGCACCCAATATTAAATTTATGCAAGTTTTCCCGTCGTGGTGGAATATTCTGCTGTTTTTCCGAAAAATTTGAAATTTTACCTTTTTTCATGAACAGTTTCTTATGTGGCGGAGAGGCCAACTAGAGTTATTCCGATATTGCACATACGAAAAAGGTTAATTCCTGATTTCAATACCGTTACTAACACAAAATAGACTCACCGAAAATTCAATGAAAAATCTCGCAACAATATACAACACTGAAACAGTAACTTTACACTCACAACAGTAACAACACGATCAGAATGACGTCGTAGGATCTACTAAATAAATTGGCGCGTTTTTCGTCAAACGTAGCCTGTAGCCTGTATGCCTGCGTTGCAGGGTTGCCACAGCCGGCCGAAAAATAGTAGTTGATTCGATATTAAAAATGGAGTAGATTGTGACCAGAGCGGAGTAGCATATTATCTAGGGGTGGGAATGACAAATCGTTTGGTAAAAGATCGAATCATCGAGTTTTTCAATCGATGTATAACCATAGATAACGAATTTTAAGCGAAAATCATCCGTATGAAAGAGCACAGAGTTTTATACAAGTAGACTTTAGGGAAAAATCACGGAGTGGGTGACATCTACTTTTAATCGTTTGAACTACCCGAGTGATGGACAACAAACTAACGTGTATGTGTTTATATGGGAAAAGTGTGAAATATTTGTATGATTTTGAGTAATTTATGTATCGAAAGTGATATATTTAGATGATAATTTATGGACAATCGTTTCAAATAAACTAAAAAAATGTGCTCTTTTCCTCAATGCTCATAACATAATTCTTCTAAAATTTCTTTGCATAAATTCCCGTTGAATCCCAAGTCAGTTAAAAAATGGCAGACAATCTTGGAGATTGGGAAACGTATCTCAAAGAATATGTTACTTTGCAGCAAGCCCTTCCTGAAAGATGATTTTTTTTATCGTGAGTTCAATAATTTTCTATTATATGGTGGTCATTTGCCATCACATTCATGTTCACCCACATAATCAAAAAAGCCCGAAGTGGTTATCTCGACTTTCACAGGCATTATTATTAATTCCGCAATCTTATAAAAAAAAATTGATTTACTTGTTATGAAAGACTGAAATGACAGAATAATTTTGACCATCATTCGGCCCGACATCTTATGATTTTTAGCGCCATCTAGCGGTTTGTGATTTTCCCTATTTAAAGAGGGAAGCAGGGAAATTGCATTGACATAGAATATTTTCATATTAATCCTCGCTTTATATTTGACCATAGACAACTGATTAATTTCCGAAATTCTTCACTTCGAACTGAAGTGAATTTGACAAATAGAACACGACATTTTCGGATGACGTTTGATTAAAGTTAGGTTAAAAACACAGAACACCGACATAAACAAAATTCATATCAAATAAAAGCATTATATGAAATAATTATGTTCTTCTAGAAGCCTGAACATATTATGTCTGTCTCAATAATCTAAGATATTATTCACCTTTATGATATAATTGTTTTCAGAATTCAATAATCATTCATATAGCATGAAATCATTATAGTAAATTATTTACTTCAGAGGAAAAGTATAACTTAAGGAGATATATACTTTATATTAACCCGACTATTAGGGAAACGAAAGGTTAAGAAAGCAAAGCTTTTGTAGGAAAAAACGTTTCAAGCTCATCAAAAATCGATTTTTATTGAATTGAACAAATTCATATTTATCATCCACCTTACATGAAAATTAAAATAAAACAATCGTTCTCTTGTTTGGGAATTTTCTTCGAGTGAATTGACTTGTGCACTGCTATCACTTGTAGATTCTATATCTTCCTCAACCTCATGAATAACCGAGTCTAAATCATCCATTATATTGTGTAGTACGCACTCTGCAATTGTTGCTTTTTTTGTTGTTGTCACACACTGCCTGAAGTATTATACTATGAATGCTTTTTCTATTACAATAGGCTTCTTGATTATTTTTTGGCTTCAAGATCGGAATGTGGGTTCTACCAAGAGCACCAACACAATTGGAAAAGTTATTTATAGCAGAAAATCCTCTGCATATATCTTCTTTTTCCACATCTGTAGGCCACGTTATGAATTTCGCCCTATTCTACCAAATATTTTATTACTAATGGAATACACCTGTGGCTAGCGCTTTGGGTCACATTGAATATTGAATCTATTTGCCACTTGTCTAAAAGTCTCTCTATTCACCAAGTACCAGATGGTTATATTATAAACTCCTTTCTCTGGCGTTATGTTTTCCCTACCTGATCAGATAATTGACACCTTAGATTAGAGAAGGGAGAGGATACCGCGCATCCTCTCAACGCATTGCTACAAAGTGAAGCTACTTCAGAGAGACGGCCATTGTTTATGTGGCAAACAAAGTGGCAGTAGAGCTAGAGTATTTTTTCGATTTTTATCATTTGAAGTTGTTTTTTCGAGTTTATTTGAACTGAATAAAATGGTTAATTGTTGTGCTTATCAGTGCCAGAGCAGGAGCGAGAAGAAGGAACCAGGAATTTCATTTCATAGGTAATAGGTATTCATTTCTGTTATTTTTACGAACCGAAGGTAAAGTGAATTTTTCATTACTAGCAGTTACCTAAAGTTCATAGCGTTTCAATAATAGACTATATTTTTAATATTGTTTTCAATTATGGCTACCTGAGATATTAAGTCTTACATTATAATATTTAAATTAATTGATTTTCAATGCAGTTCTTCTTTCGAGTCGCCATTTTACCAGTGGCGTAGGTGTAAATTATTTGAAGTAGGTATGAATTTATTCTATTAAGGTGTATCGATATGTTATAATGACTATTCGGTGTAAGGGAGATTCATTTTCATTAATTTATCATATTTAGTTAAAATTGCCAACATTAAATTAACCAAATTTTTATGAAATCGATGAAAATTCAAACAACCTAAAGGTTATTTTTTTTGTAGCTTTCCAAAAGATCCTGAAAGATCTAAGGTTTGGGTTAATAACTTGAAACTCAAAGACTGGACACCAACTAAAAACGATAGACTTTGAGCATTTTGAAGAACAATTGTTTTATAGAAGCGATAATCAAGTGAGAGTTCGTTTATTGAGTGAAGCTATTCCGACAATTTTTCCTACACTTCCAAAGTATCTTCAACCAAGAAAGGTAATTCTACTCATATTTTTTTCTGTGTTTATTTGCTCACTAATTTTATTTCAAATGAAAATCTAGTGTTGTTTTTTTTCATTAAAGGCTGAAAAGAAAACCGATATCTTGGTGAGGATCTCAATAACCTAGAACAAGGACCTTCTACTCCATTGGTTCGTGAATCTGAAACCTCAAAAAGGGAATTAAACATAAACGATCCTGATAGTCCTAGGAAACAGAAATTGAAGAAAAAGCTTTTCAAGGAAGTAAGAAAAAATGAAGATCATAGAAGGACCATAAGGAGACTGAAACAGGCTTTAAGAAGGTATAAGAAGAAAGTTTTTTCATTAAAACAAATTTTAGAAAATTTAAAGGAAAAATGCATGTTGGATGGTGAGAAAGCTATGCTTATAGAAAATATGTCAGATGTCAATAGAGAAATTCTTGAGAGAAAATTGAAAAAACACGGAAAATATACACCTGAACTGCGCAAATTCGCGATAACACTGAATTTCTTCTTGCCTAAAGCATATGATTACGTCAGGAATGTTTTCAATACGTGTTTGCCCCACAGCAGCACAATAGGAAAGTGGTTACAAAATATTGATGCTACACCAGGTTTTTCTACTGAAGCTTTTGAAGCACTTCGTAAAATTGTTAAATTTGACAAAAAACCTTGCATTTGTAGCTTAGTGATGGATGAAATGTCCATCCGTCAACATTTAGATTGGGATGGGAAAAAATTTGTAGGCTACGTGAATTTTGGTGTTGATTTTGAAGATGATTCAAATGAATTAGCTAGAGAGGCATTTGTTTTAATGGTAGTAGCTGTAAATGGTGCTTGGAACTTCCTGTAGGCTATTTTTTGTCCAATGGATTGAATGGACTACAGAAACATTCAATTATAAAACAATGCTTAACTTTGCTCCAAAATACAGGTGTCAAAATTGTTTCGTTACCATGTGATGGTGCCCCATCTAACATTTCCATGGCTAATTTATTTGGATGTTGTTTTCAGGCAGCAAATTTGAAAACTAATTTCTCAGTAGGCCTTCAGAATTATTATTTCCATATGATCAAATTAGATAGAAATGCCTTTGGGGAAAAAAAAGTTTTTCTTGATAAGGACAAAAATCCGATAAGATGGGATAACATAAATTCCTTGCAAATATTGCAAGAAAACGAGGGTGTTCGTTTAGGCAATAAACTGCGAAAAGCTCATGTGCAGTTTTTCAATCAGAAAATGAAGGTGCGATTGGCTATTCAATTGTTCAGTAAATCTGTGGCTGATTCAATTGAATACTGCGAAAAATATCTGAAGCTGAGGGAGTTTAGGGGCTGCAAAGGGACCGTTTCTTTTCTTAGAATCATGAATGATATTTTTGATCTACTCAATAGTAGGAGCTTAGTAGCACCAGGTTTTAAAAAGGCTATGTGTGAAAAAAATATTGATAGAACTATTGAATTTGTACATTTCGCTCATGAATACATATCGAAATTATCATATCCTGATGGAGAATTATTGGTTTCATCACAACGCAAAACAGGTTTCATAGGCGTTCTAATCTCTTTGAAGAGTTCCTTAGAATTGTATGATGACTGTTATATATATATATATATAGATATTAAATTTAATGGTAGGTTCAATTCAGAGAATATAGTAATAACTTCATGAGATGTCGAGATGAACTGTTTATTTCTTCTGTCGATACCACATATTGTACAATGTCAGTGAGGATGCTTTTATCATAAAGGTCATCGCACACTTGAATACATCTATACATATAACAATGACATTGTGCAAAATCGAAATTTATTGGTATATGTACCTATTTATAAGGTTTCCCAAGACCATATCGAATTATTTTTTTCTTCTGTTCGCTCTAAAGGAGGCTGGAACAACAATCCTACCGCTCGCCAATTCATGGGGGCATATAAAAGACTTATGGTGAGAGGAGAGGTGAGAGGGGGAGGAATGGGAAATTGCTTGCCTCTAGATCAGTCAAGTAGGACTCATTCCAGCCCAGAGGACATTATCAATTCAAGTTCTTTCAGTATTTCACAAGAATCTGAAAATGTTGAGGATGAAAAATTATTTTCTTCTATAAATGATCACGATTATATACTGAGTGATAGCTCATATTATTCGACACAAGTAATTATATACATTGCAGGCTTTGTTGTGCATCATTTGAGAAAAAAAATTATTTGTGAAATGTGTGTGAATGCTCTTATAGGGAATCAAAGAAATTATTTGCATTCCCTCATTCGTCAAAAATCTTTTGGTGGTTTAAAATATCCCTTCAATGACGTTGTCAAAATTTGCCAAAAATCGGAGTATATTTTAAAAATGTACAAAAATGAATTGCACAAAAAAAATATTGTAGCAATTTCAGCAAATGCGACAATAATGGATTGTCTCAACAATAATATATTTGAAACCCTCGAAGAGCATGTCTTAGAGAATCCAGTGAATCACAAATATTTTCTTATAAAATGTATTTGTTTCAAATATTTGAATGTAAGATTACATTATATCGCCAAAACAAAAACAGCGAAACCAAGTATTCGAAGTAAATTCACAAAACTGATTTTGTTCAAAGGGCAGTAATGTGCAAATTATGTTTTTTATATTAATACTAGATGACCCGGCAAACGTTGTTTTGCCATATCTCTCCCTTTTTTCGCAATTTCAAAATTGCCCCTCTCGAAAACGCGGGGGGCGCTTCGCGCCCCCGGTCTCTCCCTTTTTTCGCAATTTCAAAATTGCTCGAGGCCTTCGGCCTCTCGTCTCAAAATAACCTAACCTAAACCTAACCTAACCTAACCTAGCTGACCCGGCAAACGTTGTTTTGCCATATCTCTCCCTTAGGAAAGCCCGTTTCTCCCTCTCGAAAACGCGGGGGGCGCTTCGCGCCCCCGGTCTCTCCCTTTTTTCGCAATTTCAAAATTGCTCGAGGCCTTCGGCCTCTCGTTGTTCTGGCTATTAAAAAATAAGGGTTGATCGTAGAAGGGTGAAAATTGGGGATTGTATGTATTTTTGTATGTTGTATCATAAAAAAATAGAAATTAGAAATTTTGTCTAAAAAATAAAATAAAAAAATTTAGGGGTGGACTACCCCTAACATTTAGGGGGATGAAAAATAGATGTTGGCCGATTCTGATAGATACCGGATAAGCACAAAAAATTTCATCAAAATCGGTTAAGCCGTTTCGGAGGAGTATGGCAACGAACACTGTGGACACGAGAATTTTATATATTAGATAGTTTGGAAATAAAATTTGATATTTCATTTCGTATACCTATGCCAAATCCTTTATTGTTAAACTCCAAATATACGCACTGTGAAGCATTCTTTCAATTACGATATTTTTTGAAGCATCCCTATTCCAGACTCATTTATTCGTTACACTTTTGAATTTTTTCATTTATATAAAACCCCCTAGCCCCAACGAAGATACGCCACTGTGATATCCAATTATGTGGCAGATTGCGTCAAAGAAACGCATAGCGTTACCCGTCCTCTCTCTTCTACAGCGTTGCCAGAAGGCTAAGATTATATTCCCTAGGAAAATAACGAAAAATTCCCTAGAATTTCCCTAGATTTCTTGGCTCTTGATGTCTTGAGTTTCCTGGTTTCTTTTTAGTTTTTAACCACTACAGTAATGCATAAATTATATAATATATGTTATTTGAAAATATCAAAATTTTTTTACACTCGTTTATAATGTACACTGTACCAATAAATGGTCAAATATTTAGACAACGTGACTAGAACAAAAAGACGGTTGTCGATTTAGGACAGTGCGAAGTTTTTATATTTCATTGAGGGGAAGGGGATATCCTATCAATCATGAAGAACCTTCTTGAATCAATATCCACAGCATCTACTAATTGATGAAAACATATTACCTATGTATTTGTCATAAAATAAATCTAAAAAAATTACGGAAAGCACTGCCGTGAAGGCAGGAGCTTTTGAGCGCTCGTACATGCATCTTGTAGGTAGATTCGCATTTTCCAGTTTTAAAAACCAATTGAAGGAATTTTTGACAGCTGTCAAAAAAATTCTGAAACTTAGGCGAAACTCCAGACTTCATGTCAGTGCTTCAGTTGATCAATTTTGCTTCGATAATTCGCTAGAATTTTCTACGGTATCTATGGTCTTGGTGATGCGGTCTGGACAAAATTTTGCACGTAGTTTGAATTCATTATTACTCAGCTAGGTGCAAAATTTCATCCCAATCCGATCAGTAGGTCCGAAACTATCTGGAAAAAAAATTTTTGAACGGCCATATTTAAGGAACCCCTAGTCTCATTTTGCTCATTGATGAACGTGACCGCGATATTCGCGATCCAAACCCACCCTGAAAATTTCAAGTTCCTAGGCCTTTCCGTTCAAAAGTTACAATTTTCTATGGTTTCTATGGTTCTGGTCATGCGATCTGGACAAAATATTGCTTCAATATATCATTCTCGATTAAAATACAAAATTTCATCTCGATCGAATCCGTAGTTTCGAATTTATCGAGAAAACAAAATTTCAAACGACCGTCTTTACGGAACCCCTTGTATAATGTTGCTCATAGATGAACGTGATCACGACATTCGAGATCCACACCTATCCTGAAAATTTCAAGTCCCTAGGCATTTCCGTTCAAAAGTTACAATTTTCTATGGTTCCTATGGTTCTGGTCATGCGATCTGGACAAAATTTCGCATGTAGCTAAAACACCTCATTTTCCATTTGAGTGCAAAATTTCATCTCGATCGAATCTGTAGTTTTCAAGTAATCAGGGAAACAAAACTTTGAACGGCCATATTTACGGAACCCCTGGTGGAATTCTGCCCATTAACGAACTCAACCGAGGCATTTGGGATCTGAACCTACACTGAAAATTTCAAGTCTCTAGGTTGATCCGTTCGAGAGTTATCGTGCTTACGGACGGACAGACTCGAATTTTCCGACGGATTCGTCATCAGTGAGTCGAACATAGTCGATTGAGACCATTTTCGGCTCAAAATTCGAAAAATACAGACATCGTGACGAAATGATTAGCCCTCGTGTAAGTAGTACGAGCGCTCAATAGAAGCCGCACCGCCACTAGAATCAAAGGCAGCCGAGTCGCTGGCAAAGTACCTACAAAACAAAAAAATTTGAAATTTTTTCCATTAAATCATTATATACTCTGCAATTTCTTATCAGTTGTGTAGAACCTTCCAGAATTAGAATACATACCTATATTCATTACTATATGCTGACTACTAAAAAATTGTGCTACAAATATTCCGTTTGTTTTATTGGCGGCTTGGTCGATAGTTCCAAAGAGTAACAACTTGTCTAATCTTTGATAGTTCTTTGACGAAACTTGCCGCCGCAGCCGCCTGGTCGTACAGATTGCTTCCTACACGTGCGACTACTGCCTTCAATTTCAATAAAAGCGGCATTCGCGGTATTGTTTATTCCGTCATTCTAGCTAGAGTCAGCTAAGAATTTGTTTGAGAATTTCAATAACTTTTGCAGTTAGGAATCACTTCGAAATAAGACCTGGAAAAGACCCTAGAAAATGAAGAAATTCCCTTTATCCCTGTCTCGTGATAATCTTCCCTAGATCTAGGGAAATTTCCCTAGCAATGGCAACGCTGCTCTTCTATAGTCCCCCTATAGCCCATCGACGGATTGCTACCACAGAACAATAATTTGCGAACTTCAATTTGAAATGTCATTCGACCGGAGTAGAAATTGTATCGTTTGGAGTGGCGGAGTAGAAATTGTATCGTTTGGAGTGGCGGAGTAGAAAATTATAAAATGAATTAGATCTACTCCGATCGGAGTAGCTTCGGCAACGCTGCTGCGTTGCCGAAACTACAGTAGATCCATTTTATAGTTTTCTACTCCACTACTCCGAGCGGTACAATTTCTACTCCGGTCTAATGACTTTTCACAGTTTTCATAATTATTTAATATTCTCCTCCTCTTCCTTTTATGTGATAGTTACTGAGAATTATTTGATATTTATATATGAAATATCACAGCCGTCTTGTATGAAAACTATGTGCTCTTTTATACGGAAGATGCCTTGAGTTCGTTTTCTATTTCACTATATCTATGGTTACATATCGATAGAAAAAGTCGATGATTCGATCTTTTTGAGCGCTCGTACTACTTACACGAGAGCTATATCATTTCGTCACGATGTCTGTATTTTTCGAATTTTGAGCCGAAAATAGTCTCAATCGACATAGTTCGACTCACTGATGACGAATCCGTCGAAAAATTCGACTTTGTCCGTCCGTCCGTATACACGATATCTTTCGAACGGAACGTCCCAAAAACTTGAAATTTTCAGGGTAGTTTCGAATCTCGAATGGCGCGGTTAAGTTCGTTATTGGGCAAAATTCAACTAGGGGTTCCGTAAATATGGCCGTTCGAAATTTTGTTTCTCCTGATTACTAGCAACTGCAAATTCGATTAAGGTGAAATTTTGCACTGAGATGGCGAATGACGTGTTCAAGATGCAAAATTTTGTCCAGATCGCATGACCAGAACCATAGAAACCATAGAAAATTATAACTTTCTAATGGAAAGGCCTAGGGACTTGAAAATGGTCTCAATCGACAATAAGGTTCGACTCACTGATGACGAAACCGTCGGCCTTAAGCACGATAACTCTCAAACGGAACCACCAGGGGTTCCGTAAATATGGCCGTTCGATATTTAGTTTTCTTTTATAGTTGAAAGCTATGGATTCGATCGTCACGAAATTTTGTATTTTGATGGAGAATGATATATTTTAGCTAAATTTTTCCAGATCGCATGACCAAAACCATAGAAAGCATAGAAAATCATAACTTTCGAACGGACAGGCCTAGGGACTTGAAATTTTCAGAATAGGTGTGGATATCGACAGTCGCGGTCATGTTCATCAATGAGCACAATTGGACTAGGTGTTCCGTAAATATGGTCGTTTGATATTTAGTTTTCTTGATAATTTCAAAATTACAGATTCGATCAAGATGAAATTTGGCACTCAAATGGAGAATGAGGTGTTCAAGCTACATGTGAAATTTTGTCCAGATCGCATCACCAGAACCATAAAAACCATAGAACATTATAACTTTTGAACGGAAAGGCCTAGGGACTTGAAATTTTGAGGGTAGGTTGGGATCGCTGTCGCGGTCACGTTCATCAATTAGCAAAATTAGACCAAGGGTTCCGTAAATATGGTCGCTCAAAATTTTTTATTATTCCTGATAATTTCGAAACAACTGATTGGATTCGGATAAAATTTTGCGCATGGATTAAAAATAATGTATTCAAACTACGTGCGAAATTTTATCCAGATCGCATTACCAAGACCATAGATACCGTAAAGAATTCTAGCGAATTATCGAAAAAAAATCACCTAAAGCTTTGACGCGAAGTCTGGAGTTTTCCACTTAATCCACTTTGTAGGTAGATTCGCAATCGACGCATTCTCCAGTTTTAGGAACAAATTGAAAAATTTTTTGACAGCTGTCACACTGAGGTGTTTCAATTTGTTCCTAAAACTGGAGAATGCGTCGATTGCGAATCTTCCTACAAAGTGGATTAACGAGCGCTTAAAAACTCCTGACTTCACGCCAGTACTTCTTATAATTTTTCATTCAACTTTTGTTGATCAACTAAATTTGACTCGCGAGAACGTGCCATTAACTGAAAAGAGTGAAAAGTTATTTGTCGCGCATCCGCATCCGCCAAGCACCGGTCCCTTAATATTTATTTTGCGGGATGAAATAGAATAAATAGATCATTTGGATGAACAAAAGGCTCTTCAACTCTTTCAACTCTATAGAAATATTTCTACTTTTTAATTCTTCGACATCGCAAAAATCCAGATATTTTTGGTTACTGGTTAATCGAAATGATCACAGATTCTAGTTTATTGTTGAAAAAGAAAATTGATAACATTTCAGTGACCGTAACCTTGCCATGAATCTTGAATATTAGATCAAATGTACATTGTACATGTATGATTTGTATGAATTGTATGATTTTCAGAGAAATGATAACATTTATCCACGCTATTTAATCAAAAATTGTTCACAGGTAATCTTATTTACATAACAAGTGGAATTTAATCAAGATGCAGAACGTTTTTAACAACTCGAAGGGCACTGCTTCAGGTGTGGCAGAATATTTAACACCAGTTCTAAAAGTAAGAATTTCGAATTATTATAAGAAGTTCTGCTTATAAAATATCAAATTCCTATAATTTGTTCATATTATATAGCGAATTATTATTTGACGAGCTGTCGTAAATCGGTTCATTCGTTTATCTGCAGGAATCGAAATTGAAAGAAACTGAAGTTATTACTCCTGAAGAATTTGAAGCTGCTGGAGATCACTTAGTACATCATTGTCCTACTTGGCAGTGGTCAGGTGGAGATGAATCCAAATTTAAGCCATACTTGCCTAAAGAAAAACAATTTCTAATCACTCGGAATGTACCCTGCTCTCAAAGATATGAACATATGCAGTATTTCGATGATCTTGAAGGAGTTATAGAATCTAATGATGCCGATGATGGATGGGTTGATACGCATCATTATGATCAGAATTCTGGAATAGAAGATAAGGTTTCTGAAATGACTCTGGAAACTAAGGTAACTCATCATATAGTGGTCATGGCTCAATAACAATTGCATGAAGACATGGCATGAGATTCTATTGTAAGGTGGAATTTTGTTAAAATTCAAATCTAACAAATTGAATGTTATTTTTTTATGTTTATGTTTTAATGTATATACCGAGTCTCCCTAGGTCTCTGTGAGAACACTGAGACCCCTCATAAACTCAGAGCTTGTGCGAGTTAGGAGACCCAGTTGTGTTCTTGTAAACTTAGTCTTTATTATTATGTAGTGATCATAAAGACTGTTATTTCTTTTATGGCAGAGTTCCGAAATGACAGATTCTGTTCTGGCAAATCTTGATAAAGATGACAATGATGATAAAGAAGCTGAAGATATGGAAGCATTCGAGGAAAGCGGAATGTTAGATGACCAACAGGTAATTCAATATATTCTATGAAATCATATTTATGATCAAGCAGAAATTCATGCATCTAAATTTTCCATTTATCTATGCAATCAGTTATACACGATTCAGCTTGAGTGAAATCTTCTTTTGTTTACTATTATAAATTCTTGGTAGATATCTATTTACCATACACTCCAAAAATTTTATTATACAGGGTGTTTCATTGGTAAATGTACATACGTTAACCTGAGGTAGAGCTACCCTAGACGAGTCTAAAAAACCTATATGTGATAGGTCTAATCATCTTCATAGCCGAAATACAGGGTGATTTGTGTATTTGTCTATATTTTCAATTGTTCATAACTTATGGACCATCCAGTATAATCAATTGAAATTTGGAACGTAAAGCACACTTCCATGGTTGAATCGATTCATCTTTGAAATGATCAAAAAATCCAGGTCCGTATTAGAAAGAAATGGGACTTTTTGCAAGCTGAGATTCAACACCCTGTATGACGGAATATTGGAATTTGATTGACATATTCGGAAAAAGTAAAAAATGTTCGATGTGAATCAGTACATTACAGTGTCCCGCACGACATTTGACCTATCCAAATTTTTGTCGAAAGATTTAATTTGATAGGGAAATTCCAATTACTTCACAAAAATGTCGTAATTTTAGATTGAATCGGAAAAATTGTCTGTTGGACTGATGGAAAATTCATATTTTTCTTTCATACTCTGATAAATAATTTCAAGAATGTTTCAGAAAAATATGGATTTTGAATAATTTATTCAAAATGATCAACAGTGAGAAAATGAATAGAAAAATGAGTAAACAAGTGAAACAATTCAAAGAAATAATAAAATTTGCTCGAAAGTGCCACCGTATTTTCCGATGCATATTCTTACTCTTTTCAAATTATGTCTAATAGCCTTCTTGATAATTTCTGGATCATTACGAATCTTATTGCAGGAAACTCCGATACGTTGTAGGAGAATATGCCCATTTCAAATTTCAGACACTGACACATAAGATTTCAAATATCCTCAAACAAAATAATCGATTGGGTTGAAATCTGTTGATCTAGGGGGCCATGCATGCGGTTCACCTTTGCCCATCCACATATTTGGAAAGTTATTCTCCAAAAATTTCCTGAAAATAACTCTAAAATGAGGTGGAGCTCAATCATGCTGGAAATACATTCCAGCATAATTTATGTCATTATATTGTTGTAGCATACTTGAATAAAAACTAGTGATATTCAACACAAATTAATATTTTGATATGTTGTTCCACTGTTAGTGTTTGGTTCCTGTGACCATGAGCCATATTTCTGAGGGATGGAGTCTTTGATTTGAGGAATCTGTATTGATGGGCCAAATAAAGTCCACATGCAGTCTTTTTTACTCATTTGTTTATTTATTTTCTCAGTGTTGATCATTTTGAATGAATTATTCAAAATCCATATTTCTCTGAACAGTTCTTGAAATCATTCATAAAAATATGAAAAAAATACAAATTCGCCATGAGTCCAACAGAGAATTTTTCGGATTCAATTTCAATGAGCGACATTTTTGTGGAGTTAGTGGAATTTCACTATCGAATTAAATCTTTGGACCAAAATTTGGATGGGTCAAATGTCGTGCGGGATACTGATATGTACTGATTCACATCGAAAATTTTCTGATTTTTCCGAATATTTTAATCAAATTCCAATATTCCGTCATAAGAGGTGTTAAATCTCAGCTTGCAAAAAGTTCTATATTTTTCTATTACGGACCAGGATTTTTGGATCATTTCAAACATGAATCGATTCACCTATGGAAATGTGTTTTACGTTCCAAATATCAATTGATTATACTTGATGGTTCAAAAGTTATAAGCCATTGAAAATATTGGCGAATTCATAAGTCACCCTGTATCTCGGATATGAAGTTGATTAGACCTATCACATATAGGTTTTTTGGACTCGTCTAGGGTAGCTCTACCTCAGGTTAACGTATGTACATTTACCAATGAAACACCCTGTATACTCAAGTATCTTTTTGAGAGAAATTATCTAATATACTTGTGAAAGAGATCATACATTATTAATCAACTGAACATTATTAAGAGTATATGTGATAACCTATTAAGAATTGTTTCTAGATGAAACGCATATGGTGAAATTCTTTCTATAGTCCATTTAAGAATTATTGACATCGAAGCAGGCCATGAACGTCCAGTCGAGGCTTTATTTCTGGTTACAAAAAGTAACTGAATTTCATCATAGAAATAAAACATAAATATAACCTAGAAAAGTGTTGAGTATACGATTTATCGGAATTATCGAATAATTAAGCCGGAATATTTCGATTGCAGTTTATACATGGGAATTCAGGTTTGAAAGCGCAAAAATATCGTGGAATGCTTTCATATGAAATTATCTGAACTTATCGTTCATATAAAAGTCAACCATGGAAAATTGAAGATCATTTAAATAAATATTTATTTTCACTCAGGACCATGTAATATTTATTGGTATTGGAAATCTTGCAAAATTCTAACCATATAACTATTTACCATATGTACCATTTTTGTCAGGATTCAAGAAGGATAATTAATGGAATACTAGCAGGTAGCTAGTGGTGCAACAGAAAAAAAATTCTTGGATACTTCGCAAGCACAGGGCCAAAAGAATGTATTGGAAAAAACGTTATAATGTATTAAGAAATAAGAGAGAAACAAAAATTACTATGTAGTACATGAAGAATTTTGACATGAAATTTGTACCGAACTATCAATATATGAACCAATTTGTGAATTATTTATTGCTCAGTGTTGAATACTTTAAGAAAGTCAATTTTTATTTTCATTCATTAAAACTGTCCATGAATTATTGAAAATAGAGAGAGAGAGAGAAAATGTTCTTTATTGACTTAAAAGCCAAAAGCCATCGACCCTAGGTCCTTCAGCTCAGTACAATTAACATACATTCTGTTCCATAAAAAAAAAAAAAAAAAAAAAAAACAACAACACTAATAATAGCATTAAAATGATCATATTTTACACTCCTCTCATTTTTTGGATGAGTGTTGCTGTGGGAAATTTCCTTGCCTTCCTGGCATGCTCCTCATCATGATAGAGCTGCATTACATCTGCCATGTTTTGCAGTCTGCTGTAGAACTTCTTGTTAAGTTTTTGGAATCTGGTTGAGATAGGTTCGATGTCTGTCAATGTGTACAGCAAATGGTTGGGTGGGTTATACAGTCTATTCGTGGGGTGTCTCAAACGGCTGATACTTCTGAGGGCTGTCCTCTCTGCTACTTCCAAGTTTTTAATAGCTGGGTTTCTACAATTTATCAGAATTGGATGTGCATATTCGAGTAATGGTCTGCAAATCGACGTGTAGATTTTCTTTGCATTTTTCAGTGAAATACCTTGGTTTCTTATCACCAATTTTGAGAAGTACTTTGCACGTGATATTGATTTCTTCTTCATCAGGTTGGTATGTTGATTGAAATTTAGTTTTTGGTCTATGTGTACGCCTAAGTATTTGATGTATTGTTGAGTAGTCTTGTGTTGTTTACAAACTTTAACTGTTGGGGAACTTGGTGAAGGATTATGGCCGAATATTATGAATTGTGACTTTTGTGGGTTGGGCTTTAGTCGCCAGATGCGGAACCAGTACTCGATCTTATCCATTAGCTCTTGTAAGTTATTGATGCATTTTTTCAAATTTCCGTCATGTGACATGATCAGGGTGTCATCTGCATATTGAAGGACATACTGCTTGTTCATGATTGTTCCCGGCTCAAATATATCTCCACAGTAGATGTTGTAAAGGCTAGGTGACAACGGTGATCCTTGTGGTGTGCCCTGTTTTGGGGTGAATGCGTAAGATGTTGTATTATTTATTCTGACATGTATTCTCCTGTTTTGTAAGAAGTTTTTAATTACGAGCAAAAGGGCTCTAGGTATCTTGAGCAGGTGTAGTTTGAATAAAAGACCCTTGTGCCATACACTATCAAAGGCTTTGTTAATGTCTAGGCTAACTGCTGCTGTTTTATATTCTTTCATCATAGCATTCTGAGTGTTCGATACCATGATGCTGACTGGATGAATGGTCGATTTTCCGCTTTGAAATCCGAACTGAGTGATTGGTATTTTCTTTTCAGTGTTTTTATTCAATATTTCTCTGATGATTTTTTCATATATTTTACCCAAAACGGGGAGAAGGGTAATTGGTCTGTAATTAATGGTTCTTGAATGTTCCAAGTTAGCTTTCGGTATTGTAATAATACAGCCTTCCTTCCAAACGGAGGGGAAAACTTTCTGGTCCAGGCAGTATTGGTATATTTTTATGAGGTGTTCGTGTGTTTTCATGCTGAGTTGTTTAATGATCTTCCATGGTATGTGGTCCTTTCCCGGAGCACTATTCTTGGCGCTATTTATAATTGAAAAATATAAATCTTCCTCAATTTTCATTTCATTTTTATCTATTGGGTCTTCCTCTTCCGTCGTGGAGAAGAATTCATCATACCATTTGTTCACCTTATTCTCATGGGTTTTATCGTAATCATCATTCTTATCATAGTCAAATGCCTTCTTGTAGTGTTCTGCGAAGAGTTTTACTTTTTCCTGATCTTCGTGATATATTATTCCATTTTCTATTAGCGAGGGAATTTTGTTGTATATTTTGTATTTTGACAGTTTCTTTATTTCTGTGTAAAAGTTTTTTCCTTTAGTTGCATTTATTTTTTCGCAAGCGCTTATCCATTTGTGTTCCTTATACTGCTGGATCATCTTTTGTATATTTTTGTTGTATTGGTTCAGTTTACGTTTGTGCATAGGATCTTTATTGATGCAGTAGTCCCTATATATTTTCCTCTTGTTTTTTATTAGTTTCACGATATAAGGGGGCAGTTCCTGGTGGTAGTACTTATGAGTAATCACTGGAGTATTACATTTGATGTTTTCAGATATCGGTTCATTGAAGTTTTCTATGTGTTGGATATCTATTTCTAGATGTTCCCTTTCTCGTATAAATTCTTCCATTCTATTATTAATTTTCTTTATGTTACTTTTACCATAGTAATAACTGACATTTTTTGGTTCTTCTGTTGGTTTTGCTTCAGAATCGAAATCTACTAATATTGCGAGGTGATCTGAACCCAAGTCTGTAATTAGTTCCACCTTCTTGATATTATTTTTCAAGTTAGAGGTGTGTAGTATGATGTCAGGTGTACTGTCTTGGTTGTTGTCCATTAAGAATGTTGGAGGTGTCACTACTTTTTCGAAATGGTTGTTTTCAAGAAATTCGTTTATTTGTTTATTTTTTGTCTTGTTCACATTGAAATCTCCAATAATCAGTGCATATTTGTATTGAGCAGATTTTATAAAAATTGTCTCCTCTATTTTAGACCAAGGATGTATATAAACCAGGAAAATGTGAATTTTATCGTTTTTGAAGGGAAGTGTGAAGTGGAGGACTTCGTTTTTTTTGTTGTTAATCGAGGGAGGGTTTTCCTTGCCCATTTTGAGACTTGGGTGGCATTTTATCAGACTGCCTCCTCTAGTTCTGAGGTCTTTCTCTCCAGTGTGCTTAATTATATTTCAGTTTTTGTATTTGATTTCCTGATCATACCTAAGTTTCGTCTCCACAAACATGGCACATTGTATGTTGTTATTTTCAATGTAGTGATTAATTAGCTGTTTCTTGGGTATGTAGCTGTTTATGTTGCAGTATAATAACCTAATTTTAGACATGAATTTGCCTATTGTTTTGTGAAGCAGCTGGTTCTGTTGGTGAGTCTCCTTCAGGATCTTCCATGTCAAACATGAGGATGTAAATTCTGTTTCCTGAAAATATTGCTGTGGTATCTATATTGTATTCGTTTATGAAACGTTTTTTTCAATTTTTGTATGAGTTCTTCTCTGTTTATGTTCTTTGGTTTATTTATCTTTCTAATGTATGTGTTGATGATATCATCATGCATAGTTATTGAGGAATGGATTCTAGTTTGCTTCTTTTTAGGGTCTTCGATATCTCTCGATTTCCGGTTGAGTGTCTTGATAATAGCATTTGGTATCCCATCAATAGGTTTTTTCGGGTGTTTTGGACATTTCAAGGACCATGCCTGATGACTTTCATCCCCGCATGCTAAGCATTTTGGTGGTTCTTTGGATTTGCAGGTTATTGTTTTGTGTGTCCCTTTACATTTCGTGCATTGAGGTGTGTTATTGCATTGGATTGTTGTGTGGTCGAATCTAAGGCAGATATTACATGGTATGGGTGTTGGATCAGGGGGGTTGCTTGGGTATACTGCGTAATGTCGATTCTTGAAAAATAGACCATTGCTTAATAGTTCTTCGAATGTTTTGGTGTGATCTGTTATGATTCGAATATATCCAGTTGGTGTGTTGAAGTTGCGAGAAATGATTCTTTTACAGTATCTGAGTTCAAAGTTGTTACTCTTCAGGAATTCTTCGATTTCTTCATTGGTTATATTTTTCTCCATTGATGCAATCACTACTGAGTATGTCTGTTTTGGTTCAGTTCTTGATTTTTGGTTGTTTTCAGCTTTGGTTTCCTTGAAAGAGAGTATTTTATTTTGTTCCTTCAGTTTTGAAAATATTATAATTGATGAGCAATTTTACAATTATTCAGTATACTTTTGAATTGGGAACAATATAGCATGTGTATTAGCAGAGGGAATGTGAACAGGGTACCATACAGTATAAGTATAATAAATAAACTTAAAATATCTATGAATTATACAAGAGCAAAGATAAAAATATCATTGAAAACTTGGTTTCCACGTAGTGTAGGGATTTGGATGTGTTTATTGAATAAGCTGACATAATCCTGTTGATGGGCATCCTTTTGCAGGGAAGGTTTCAATTTTTCAATTACCCATTTATGAAATAATTCACCATTCATAGTAATCCTTATATTCCTTATCATTAATCCCACTGTCAAGAATCGGATCACATCCAGGTAAAAATCCCTTGATTGTTCCAGCATTCAAAATAGTGCACCTTCTACCTTTACCCTTGAATATACTCGGCATACCTTTTGGTTTATTTTCTAGTGTCCACTGACGAATTTGAATACCGTTTTTGAATATCCAAATTTCATCTAGATAAATGAATTTTACTTTTTGTTCCATGTATTCTCGGTATTTATCACAATATCGTACTATTTTTATTATATTTTTCTGTTTATCAGTAAGAATTTTCCTTCGATCAACTTTTTGAGCGCTCGTACTACTTACACGAGGGCTATATCATTTCGTCACAATGTCTGTATTTTTCGAATTTTGAGCCGAAAATGGTCTCAATCGACTATGTTCGACTCACTGATGACGAATCCGTCGGAAAATTCGAGTCTGTCCGTCCGGCCGGCCGGCCGTAAGCACGATTACTCTCGAACGGAAAAACCTAGAGACTTGAAATTTTCAGTTTGGGTTCAGTTCCCGAATGGCTCGGTTAAGTTCGTTAATGGGCCAAATTCCACCAGGGGTTCCGTAAATATGGCCGTTCAAAGTTTTGTTTCCCTGATTACTTGAAAACTACAGATTTGATCGAGATGAAATTTTGCACTCAAATGGAAAATGAGGTGTTCAAGCTACATGTGGAATTTTGTCCAGATCGCATGACCAGAACCATAGAAACCATAGAAAATTGTAACTTGTGAACGGAAACGCCTAGGGACTTGAAATTTTCAGGATAGGTGTGGATCCTGAATGTCGTGATCACGTTCATCTATGAGCAACATTATACAAGGGGTTCCGTAAATACGGTCGTTTGAAATTTTGTTTTCTCGATAAATTCGAAACTACGGATTCGATCGAGATGAAATTTTGTATTTTAATCGAGAATGATATATTGAAGCAATATTTTGTCCAGATCGCATGACCAGAACCATAGAAACCATAGAAAATTCTAACTTTTGAACGAAAAGGCCTAGGAACTTGAAATTTTCAGGGTGGGTTTGGATCGCAAATTTCACGGTCACGTTCATCAATGAGCAAAATTAGACTAGGGGTTCCGTAAATATGGCCGTCCAAAATATTTTTTTCCTGATAGTTTCGAAACTACTGATCGGATTGGAATGAAATTATGCACCTAGCTCAGGAATAATGTATTCAAACTACGTGCAAAATTTTGTCCAGATCGCATCACCAAGACCATAGATACCGTGGAAAATTCTAGCGAATTATCGGAAAAAAATTGATCAGCTGAAGCACCGACATGAAAGTCTGGAGTTTTGCCTAAGTTTCAGAATTTTTTTGACAGCAGTCAAAAATTCCTTCAATTGATTTCTGAAACTGGAAAATGCGAATCTACCTACAAGGTGCATGTACGAGCGCTCAAAAGCTCCTGCCTTCACGGCAGTGCTTTTCGTAATTTTTTGTATTTGTATCCAATTTTTTTTATGATATAATATAATGTTGACTTCGATCAATTGAAATCTAGGTGCTCTTTGGCCAGTTCGAAAAACTGATAAAACTGATATATTCATTGTTTTTAATTCTAGCAAAAACAAAGTCATTCAATGTCTCTTTGAAGGAATAATCGTATCGCACAGGTTTTCTTCCACTGCTAATTGCAGGCTGTAATAACAATAATAACATGCTAATATTCTACGGACAGGGCTTGGTGAAATCCGAAAATTTAAGAGACATTGATCAATCAGAATACACTTTGAGTCGGTGAATAACAGTTTACCTGAAACACTAGCGGAAATATATGCCAAATCTTTGAAAAACTCGAAGTAACACCGACAAACTGCCTGGCGTTCTCTTGTTAGGCGCGATGTATCCTGGTCAATTCCAGCCATTTTAATAGCATAAGACAAAAAATACTCAAATTCAGAGCAAATTTTTATAATTACATATTCACCAATATCTTTGATAAAATCATCAAAGCAAGATTTCTATGGGTAATGTTAGTGTTATTTCTATACCAACCTGAATTCAGCAACCCAAAATATTACTGAATAGTCTATTACCAACTTAAATTCGATTTTTCACAGCCAACCGAGATGTCAATAATTCTTAAACGGAGTATAGATGAAAACACTTCTACAGTTTCATTTATTTTTTAATAACTCAATTGTTTGACACTAGCACACTTCACACTTTTCTGAATTCAGAAGTATCATGAGAAATTCAGAACATAGATAATGTCCATAGAGATTGTCTATGATAATGACTAACATTTGATGGAACCGTCATTCAACTCAAATTTTTACATATTACTTTAACAAACATTAGTGTTTTGTGGTTGTTTTTATGGTAAGAAAGGTAATTTGAGCTTCTGTATTAAAAGAGGTTTCTTCTTCACGTATCTCATTCAGGAGATCAAAATTAGATGCTTTTCCTAACAACATTTTTGTGATATTCAATGAATTTCATTTTAGAATTTTAGAAGTTAATAACCCTGGAACTATGTACTGATACGGGGGGGTTTACCAATGAAAGGATGAATGAAATTATCCAACTTTTATTGCTAAGAATCAAAAGATGTTACATTAGGACCTCAAATTTCAGTTACATACAATATTCTCACCTAAGAATCAAAAGATGACCGATTCAAATGTCCTGAATATCATAAAATGATATTTAAACACAAAAATAATCTATATGGTTCACCACTTTTCCACTGAGCAACGTATTGTTCTCTTCAAATTTTCAATTACCAAAATGGTTGTTCTAATCTTCGAATTATCAAGATAAATCAGACGCATGAACAAAAAAAACTCAATGAAAAACTGGTACGCAAACATTGAACTAGGGCGGGACTATGGCAAATACACATACTATATTGTGTGTTGCCGAATTACATTTTAACGGTACCGTTAATTGCAGCATGAAAAGCAACAGACAATTCAATGAGTCTCAGCCAGTGAAATATATACTACAGTGACTAGATTAAACACAGTGGCGACATTCGTGGTCTCATTTTTGAGTGGCTGCCGGCTCAGCCGCCATATTCTTCCTAAATTCGTTTGTTTACTTTCCTGGCTTACCTGAATTTTAGGTTTTATTCAAAATATAAGGCCCATTTTAGTGAGAAATTAAGAAAATTTAATGGTTTAGAAATGTACCTGTTATCTGTGACTGATACTTTTTGGCCAAGAATGCCTTTACTATCAAAATTTTCTTGTTATTGTTCAGCCAAAGTGGTAAGTGTTGTCTTTTATATATGAGTATTTCTCACGTTTTCTTGTACCATTTGTTATTTAAATTATCCTTAAATATTCGGTTCTTTACCTAGTATATGATATCGCAGCCGAAACTTCGATATAAGAAGAGTATATATATTTTTTTTTAGATCAAACACATCTCTACAATGCCTGGTTGTGCTGCAATTAATTGTACTAATTCTGACAAAAAAGGTTTCATGATGAAACATTTTCCCACAGACCAATCCAGAAGAAAAGAATGGGTCATTAAAATGAAAAGAGATCATTGGAATCCCTCAAAATCTTCCTGTTTATGTGAGATATGTATTGAGTTTTATTTTAGTTAACTTTGATACTAATATTCTTACGTATTACATCATAAGGTTCACTTTGCTCCTGAAATGTTGGAGAAAACACGTGTGGATGGCAAAAGGATGTTAAAGTCAAATGCTGTTCCAACAGTATTTTCATTTACAAAGCCACAAGCCAAAAGGAAGCCACCGATTCAAAGAAAACCTCCTACTCTGATACAACCTAGTTTTGTAATTGGTATGTGTTAACAGTTTGATTTATAATAAGAATGTACCTACTTTATTTAAGAATTCTTACAAATGGCCATTGACTGAGGTTTTCTCAATATCAATATATATATGTAAAGTTATTTGAATATCTGAACACAAACTTCTCATTCACTTCAATAACTGTAGTTTTTTTTTAAGGTGAGGCAGTGGAGTTGCAAGCACCAATAGAAGAACCATCTACATCGACAGATGTTGTTCAGACTCAAGCATCATGCTCATCTTCTTCCTCAATTCAAAATACTGCAACTTCACCAATAGACGAATTAATGTCCAATAGTGAAACAGAGTTGAAGAAAAAATTGGAAAAGTGCGAAAGAATGTTCATTTTAGAGAAAAAGAGATCTAAAAGGTACAAAACCGCTTTGAGATGTACAAAAATTTAGAAAAGCACTGCCGTGAAGGCAGGAGCTTTTGAGCGCTCGTACATGCACCTTGTAGGTAGATTCGCATTTTCCAGTTTTAGAAACCAATTGAAGGAATTTTTGACAGCTGTCAAAAAAATTCTGAAACTTAGGCGAAACTCCAGACTTCAAGTCGCTGCTTCAGCTGATCAATTTTGTTTCGATAATTCGCTAGAATTTTCTACGGTATCTATGGTCTTGGTGATGCGGTCTGGACAACATTTTGCACGTACTTTGAATACATTATTCCTCAGCCAGATGCATAATTTCATTCCAATCCGATCAGTAGTTCCGAAACTATCTGGAAAAAAATATTTTGAACGGCCATATTTACGGAACCCCTAGTCTCATTTTGCTTATTGATGAACGTGACCGCGATATTCGCGATCCAAACCCACCCTGAAAATTTCAAGTTCCTAGGCCTTTCCGTTCAAAAGTTACAATTTTCTATGGTTTCTATGGTTCTGGTCATGCGATCTGGACAAAATATTGCTTCAATATATCATTCTCGATTAAAATACAAAATTTCATCTCGATCGAATCCGAAGTTTCGAATTTATCGAGAAAACAAAATTTCAAACGACCGTATTTACGGAACCCCTTGTATAATGTTGCTCATAGATGAACGTGATCACGACATTCGAGATCCACACCTATCCTGAAAATTTCAAGTCCCTAGGCATTTCCGTTCAAAAGTTACAATTTTCTATGGTTTCTATGGTTCTGGTCATGCGATCTGGACAAAATTTCGCATGTAGCTAAATCACCTCATTTTCCATCTGAGTGCAAAATTTCATCTCGATCGAATCTGTAGTTTTCAAGTAATCAGGGAAACAAAACTTTGAACGGCCATATTTACGGAACCCCTGGTGGAATTTGGCCCATTAACGAACTTAACCGAGGCATTCGGGATCTGAACCTACACTGAAAATTTCAAGTCTCTAGGTTGATCCGTTCGAGAGTTATCGTGCTTACGGACGGACGGACGGACGGCCGGACGGACAGACTCGAATTTTCCGACGGATTCGTTATCAGTGAGTCGAACAAAGTTGATTGAGACCATTTTCGGCTCAAAATTCGAAAAATACAGACATCGTGACGAAATGATATAGCCCTCGTGTAAGTAGTACGAGCGCTCAAAAAGAAAGTTGAAAGGAGTACTTGAAGAAAAAAAATCTGGTAATTATGAATTCTTGCAGCAGGTATTCAACGAAGACCAGATATCAGCTTTGATCAAAAAGAAAAATAGGAATACAGTATACACAAGATGGACAAATAGTACTATTACCAAGAGTTTAAAATTAAAATTTATTTGTGGCACCAGCGGATATTGCCAGTTGATAAAACACGGATATCCTTTGCCGTCAATTAGAACTTTGCAAAGAAGACTGCAAAATTTAAAATTTGACTCTGGAATTTTAAATGAAGTTTTCGCATTTTTGAAACTGAAAATAGATCAGTTTTCTTCATTTGAAAAGGATTGTGTCATAGTATTAGATGAAAAGGCCATCACACCAGGAAACACGTATGACACATCCTTGAACAAATATTATGGAGAAATAACACTTCCAGAACACTCAGGTATAGCCACCCATGTTTTGGTTTTTATGCTGGGAGGAGTTACCAGTCGTTGGAAGCAAGTTGTGGCTTATTATTTCACTGGTGACTCTGTGAATGGTGCTGTATTTGGCACTATCATCAACAAAATATTTGAAAAAACTGAAGAACTTGGTTTGAATATTTTGAGCATCACTTCAGATATGGGTCCATGTAATCAGGCATTATGGAGATCATGGGGGATAACAGCAGGTAGATATTCTTCTGTGAAAAATAAAATTGAGCATCCTTTGGATACAGAGAAGAATGTATATGTCTTTGCAGATGTCCCACATTTATTCAAAAATATAAAATCGATGCTCATAATGAATAAAATTATATCTTTACCCCAACATATTGTTGCACAGTACAGATTGCCAACTGCCAATATAATGTCTTCCCATATCATGGAGGTGATAACCCATCAAAAGGACCATTTTTTCAAGCTTGCCCCAAAATTGTCGGAAGAAGATTTAGTACCATCTCATTTTTCAAAAATGAAAGTCTCGACATCGAGCAATGTGATAAGTCACTCAGTGAGTAGTGCCCTTAAATTCCTCGCTGAAGAGCTGCAGAAGCCAGAATATTTGACAACAGCATGGTTTTTAGATCAGGTGGAAAAATGGTTTCACTTGATGACATCCAGGCATCCATCTGCTGCAATAAGCAGATTCAACACGGATATCTATAATGATACTATAACATTTTTAGAAGAATTCGCCAAAATATTCACGAATATGGAAGTCGGCTACAAAAAAATTTGGAAACCATCCCAAACAGGTGTTGTAATTTCGACAAGATCAATCCTGGAACTCCAAGCCGAATTGTTGGAAAAGAGAGGGTACCAATTTGTTTTAACCAGTCGATTTTCTCAAGACTGTTTGGAAAATTTATTCTGCGTATTGAGAAGCAAGCAAATTGTGCCAAATGCGGTACAAGTAAAAAACAACCTTAAATTGATCTCTGTGCCTCAATATTTGAAGAACGCAAATAACAGCAGCTACGAGGAAGATGACAGAGAGTTTCTTTCAGGATTTTTGGAGACTCTCAAAACATCGAAGCTTCATGATGAAGTTATATTGCCAGAATTGATAGAAACTCCAGTTTTTAATTTGAATCTGAGCGAGTTGAATTCTCTGTATAACATATCAGGATATATTTTAAAGAGTATTCTGAAAACTTCAAATACCTGTATCGAATGTGTGAGTTTAGCAGGTTCGAAAAGGCCGTTACACAAAAAATTCACTAAATTTACTCTAATTAAGAGGTTTAAAGAACATTCCTTATATTTCACATCAGAGGCAGTGTTTTGTTTTTTTTTAGAGATGGAAAGTATTTTCAGAAAATATTTTGAGATAATTTCATCTCAAAATATAGATCTGAAATCTTTTTACTTTAAAGAAATGTCAGATTTGAGTTTAGATTTGCCAGATTGCCATAATCTCAAAAAAAAAATTATAAGAAGATTCATTGTTTTCAGATTAAAAATTAATTCAAGAAAATTAAAAGCATCCTCAAAAAAAATGAGTAGCAAGTCAGTTGCTGGCAATTTATTGTGAATAATTTATATTTCGATTCATCATTCATTAAAAGTCTTCAATTTATTTTTTTTTATTTCGATTTGTATCCTTTCACCCAGAATAAATGACCATGAAATCCAAAAGATTCTTTTCATTATAAGACTGCAATACAGTACTTCAAGTGATAAAATGTATGATCTGGATATTCTATCACGTCCTTACAACGATTGACCAGTGAATATTAGGAAAAAAATCATTCTGTTTAATTATCATCAAGTTTTTATTACGATTTCCATTCAAATCCTATGCATTCACATTCAAATTTAGGAAGAACATGGCGGATGGGGCGGGGCTTAGCATGAATGTCGCCACTGTGTTTAATCTAGTCACTGTAATATATACTACCTGGAACGGCCCCAGTGTGACCATATTTTGAAAAGCGAATCTACTGCGAAGATGAGAGAAATCTACCACAGCAAAATGTAGATAGTAAACACCAGGTGCCGCTGGTGACTGTGTTTTGAATTTTTACAGGTTACTTGAATGATTCCATCAGATCATAGATTTTCGGGACATCGAGACATATCGAGTATATTAAAATGTTCATAGATATATAATTTTTCCAATAAATTGTACAAAAATTACATAAAGTCAATTATTAAATTATTCATCAGGATCACTAACGATATTTTCATACAGAGACATGCTGTTCATCAGTGTCAACATTTCTGGATCGGGAAGAAATTCGCAACATTCACCAGCTTCCTTTATTCCTTCTTTGGCATGTAGAATTGATGCAACATTTTTGTTCGCAAATCGGTTTCTCACTTTAGTTTTAATCCTGTTAATTTCCGAAAATATTCGCTCACATTTCACATTTGATACAGGTAAGCACAGCATGTGCTTTGCAAATTTTGAAATGTGCAAATACTTCTTGATATTGGCTGCATTTTTTGAGCGCTCGTACTACTTACACGAGGGCTATATCATTTCGTCACGATGTCTGTATTTTTCGAATTTTGAGCCGAAAATGGTCTCAATCGACTATGTTCGACTCACTGATGACGAATCCGTCGGAAAATTCGAGTCTGTCCGTCCGGTCGTCCGTCAGCACGATAACTCTCGAACGGATCCACCTAGAGACTTGAAATTTTCAGTGTAGGTTCAGATCCCGAATGCCTCGGTTAAGTTCGTTAATGGGCCAAATTCCACCAGGGGTTCCGTAAATATGACCGTTCAAAGTTTTGCTTCCCTGATTACTTGAAAACTACAGGTTCGATCGAGATGAAATTTTGCACTCAGATGGAAAATGAGGTGTTTCAGCTACATGCGAAATTTTGTCCAGATCGCATGACCAGAACCATAGAAACCATAGGAAATTGTAACTTTTGAACGGAAATGCCTAGGGACTTGAAATTTTCAGGATAGGTGTGGATCTCGAATGTCGTGATCACGTTCATCTATGAGCAACATTATACAAGGGGTTCCGTAAATACGGTCGTTTGAAATTTTGTTTTCTCGATAAATTCGAAACTTCGGATTCGATCGAGATGAAATTTTGTATTTTAAGCGAGAATGATATATTAAAGCAACATTTTGTCCAGATCGCATGACCAGAACCATAGAAACCATAGAAAATTGTAACTTTTGAACGGAAAGGCCTAGGAACTTGAAATTTTCAGGGTGGGTTTGGATCGCGAATATCGCGGTCACGTTCTTCAATAAGCAAAACGAGACTAGGGGTTCCGTAAATATGGCCGTTCAAAATATTTTTTTCCAGATAGTTTCGGAACTACTGATCGGATTGGAATGAAATTATGCATCTGGCTGAGGAATAATGTATTCAAAGTACGTGCAAAATGTTGTCCAGACCGCATCACCAAGACCATAGATATCGTAGAAAATTCTAGCGAATTATCGAAACAAAATTGATCAGCTGAAGCAGCGACATGAAGTCTGGAGTTTCGCCTAAGTTTCAGAATTTTTTTGACAGCTGTCAAAAATTCCTTCAATTGGTTTCTAAAACTGGAAAATGCGAATCTACCTACAAGGTGCATGTACGAGCGCTCAAAAGCTCCTGCCTTCACGGCAGTGCTTTTCGTAATTTTTAATTTGCTAATCTTTGTCCAAAATTTTTTTGACGTTTACTTACTACGAGGTTAAGATTAGAGAGTGAGAGAGAGAGAGGGGGGAGAGGGCACAGGCCACAGAGTTGGTATTAAATACGTGAATTACTCGCACAGAATTTCATAAATTGAAGAAGAAGATAATAGTATGCAGTTACGACAAATATGAATTGAAATTTATAATTGATATGAACTTTATGATATAAAATGACTTTGAAGTCAAAGAGGGTGAAAATCTACCAAAATCTACTCCCAAAAATTTACCTACCACAGGTTGCCTGAAATCTACCAAAAAAGTAGATTTCTACCACATATGGTCACACTGAACGGCCCCGTCTTGGACGAAAAGTGAGGCAAAAAGTTTGCTTAGGCAACGTGTGTGGCATACGGATATCTATATGTTTCTATCCCATGTTGTTTAATGGAACGCTCGCGCATTTTTTGAATTTTATTTGAATTCGCAGATTAATTAGGGGTACACCTGATTTTTTCTTTAGATAAATTATGAAAGAATTAATTTTGCAAGCAGTACAACGTTTAAGCTGAATTTTAATTCTTATGGGTTTGGTAAAAAACCTCAAAAAGAACTAACCTGATGTAACGAGTCGTAATTTTTCATCTGGATCAAATTCAAATCGATCGTATACGTGATTCTGAAAATATTGGAAAAACAAAATATCAAACGGGGGTAAGTGGCCCCCAAATCTACCTTGCAATTTCATCGTTTTCCTTCGAAATGACGTTCATGGAACAAGCGCGTAATTAAATAAAAACGAAATTAGAAATACAATTTTCATTGAAATATTAGTGTATATACAAAATTATGTTCAACAATTTTTAAATAAAACCAATTTTGTGAATTTTTGCCTTATGGTGGCACTTTTTCCATGCAATTCTAAATTTAATAGTCTTCTATGGTAATAAATATTTTGGGTGTGAAAAACCAGAAGGTACAGCATCAGATTTCAACAATTTAGCAGTACTTCCAGGTTTCACAACATAATCAGTTGGAAGAAAATGCTCCCCACAAAGTTTGCTGTATTATATTTGGTTGGAGTCCAGTTCATTCTGCGAACTGCCTTTATCCATAACTGCAGGATTTCTGGTCGTTTGAATGGAAAACTATAAAAATTTAATCCACTATCGATCTATCAATGTTCCAAATGTAAATATTACACCAACTTACCCATGAAAAGATATTCGCCGATGATCTTGCTCGTTCTTGCATCCAAACGCTGCACAATAATACACCATTGTTTCTTAATTTCAATTGAAACTATCACAAATATCACAATAATAGTCAGTCCACACACCTAATTTCGAATAACAGGCAAACAAAAAAGATTTTCAAACAAACATAACTCGTTTCAGTCAGCATTCCATTTGAATTCAATGAGCATGACAAGGAGAGGTTACCGTAACTAAGTCTGTCTTTGTCTTGGCTGCCCCTGGCCTCACTTTTGATGATAAATTTGAAGGGACGGGTCCGTTCCAGGTAGTTTAGAGTTCAGTGGTCTCAGCACACCTTCTTCAAGTGAAAGTGAGAGCTTCACCCCTTCTATAATTCCGCCATGGTTTTTTAAATGACAGTCTGCAATTTGATTCTTTTATAGAAGAAATTATGCGAATAATTCGTGAAATTTCTATTTTTTGGGCATTTCGTTATAATAATTTGCCATCTTCAAGTGAAGATTCCCCCCTTCTCTAATTCCGCCATGGTTTCATAGAGGAGGATTCTGTTTTTGAAATGACAGTCTGCAATTTGATTCGTTTATAGAAGGAATTATAGGAATATGTCGTGAAATTTCTTTTTTTTGGGCATTTCATCATAATAATTTGCCTTTTTCAAGTGTAAGTGAAAGCTTCACCCCATCTCTAATTCCGCAATGGTTTATAAGGGAGGATTTTGTTTTTGAGCGCTCGCACTACTTACATTTCGTCACGATGTCTGTATTTTTCGAATTTTGAGCCGAAAATGGTCTCAATCGACTATGTTCGACTCACTGTTGACGAATATGTCGGAAAATTCGAGTCTGTCCGTCCGGCCGTCCGTAAGCACGATAACTCTCCAACGGATCAACCTGGAGACTTGAAATTTTCAGTGTAGGTTCAGATCCCAAATGCCTCGGTTAAGTTCGTTAATGGGCCAAATTCCACTAGGGGTTCCGTAAATATGGCCGTTCAAAGTTTTGTTCTCCTGATTACTTGGAAACTACAGATTTTATCGAGATGAAATTTTGCACTCAAATGGAGAATGAGGTGTTCAAGCTACATGCGAAATTTTGTCCAGATCGCATGACCAGAACCATAGAAACCATAGGAAATTGTAACTTTTGAACGGAAAAGCCTACGGTCTCGAAATTTTCAGGATAGGTGTGGATATCGAAGTCGTGATCACGTTCATCTATGAGCAAAATTATACTAGGGGTTCCGTAAATATGGTCGTTTGAAATTTTGTTTTCTCGATAATTTCGAAACTACAGATTCGATCGAGATGAAATTTTGTATTTTAATCGAGAACGATATATTAAAGCAATATTTTGTCCAGATCGCATGACCAGAACCATAGAAACCATAGAAAATTTTAACTTTTGAACGGAAAGGCCTAGGAACTTGAAATTTTCAGGGTAGATTTGGATCGCGAATGTCGCGGTCACGTTCTTTCTTCTTCTTCTTCTTCATTCTTCAGTCTAGGCGAATCGCCTGTTTCTTCTCGTCGAATCTCTGCCTACACTGATAAATTGTCGCTCCATCGCTTCCGAGGGCGTCCTAAACGTCTGCGACCTAGTGGAGATTTGTCGCGTGCAATTCTGACCATTCTTTCCTCGTCCATTCTTCATTTATGTGGTCGTTCCATTCCCTCTTTCGACCCAGTACCCACTCATTGACGTTTTCCACTCTACATGATCTTCTCACACTTTCACTTCTCTCCCGGTCCAACAGTGTCTTTTCAGCTATTCTGCGAAGTACCCTCATTTAGGTTGTCTCCAGTAACTGTCTGGTCCTCGCTGTGTCGGGTCGAGTTTCAGCGGTGTATGTCATAGTTGGTCTTACAACTGCCTCATAAATTCTGGACTTTGTTTCCACTTTGATGTTTTTGTTTCGCCATACCGTGTCACTCAAACATCCCGCCACTCTTGTTGCCCTCATGGTTTGCTCCCTCGCTTCCTCCTTAACATCGCAACAGCCTGAGATTTCTATGTATTTGAACTTCATTTCTTGTTGGATAATTTCACCGTCGACTTCCAGTTTGCATCTTAATGGCGTTTTTGATGTTGTCATGCATTTGGTTTTCTGGGTCGATATTGTCATATTGAGTGATTTAGCAATGCAGTTGAACCGATGCAACAACCGCTGGAGGTCTTCCTCACTCTCAGCCACCACTAAGGCGTCATCGGCATAGCAGAGAATTGTTATTTCACGGTCGCCCATTATGTATCCCGTCAGTGCACGTACATTCCTTATCACCTCGTCCATAATGATATTAAAGAGGAGAGGGCTCAAGGAATCTCCCTGTCGAATGCCACGGCCCACAGCTATTGGTTCTGTCATGACACCGTTTATTTTCGTCTGAATCCAATTTGCCTCGTATATGTTCTGAATGGTCTGAAAGAGGTTCTACGGAATCTGCCTGTTAAAGCAGGTGCAGGACGTCCTTCAACGATCGAACGCCTTCTCCAAATCAACAAAACACATATATGCTGGTCTGTTGTATTCTATCGATTTTTCCCTTATTTGTCTCACAACAAACACCGCATCCGTGCATGACCTGCCTGATCTAAATCCCTGCTGTTCGTCTGTTAGGGATGTTAAGTTGTTAATTTTGTTTGCCATGATTTTAGTGGTAAGTTTTAGTGAGCTGCTGAGGAGGTTGATACCTCTGTAATTCGAGGGCACTTTTTTGTCTCCCCTTTTAAACTTCAGGATGGTGTTGCTTGTTCGCCATTCATCACGTTCATCAATGAGCAAAATTAGACTAGGGGTTCCGTAAATATGGCCGTTCAAAATATTTTTTTCCTGGTAGTTTCGAAACTACTAATTTGATTGGAATGAAATTTTGCACCTAGCTGAGAAATAATGTATTCAAACAACGTGCGAAATTTTGTCCAGATCGCATTACCAAGACCATAGATAACGTAAAAAATTCTAGCAAATTATCAAAAAAAAATTGGTCAGCTGAAGCACTGACATGAAGGCTGGAGTTTCGCCTAAGTTTCAGAATTTTTTTGACAGCTGTCTGAAATTCCTTCAATTTATTTCTAAAACTGGAATATGCGAATCTACCTACAAGGTGGATGTACGAGCGGTCAAAAGCTCCTGACTTCACGGCAGTGCTTTTCGTAATTTTTGTCGAGTGTTTTCGACCAACGATTGACGCACTCCAGCAGGTTTGTTATTACCGAACGACCAGGAAGAAAACCGTGTTGGCAGTCGGGGATGATTTCATTTTCCAGAGCAAACATCAGAGTGCAGTCGAGTATAATACTCTCACAAATTTTAGCCACGATGGGAACCAAGTTGATAGGGCGATAATTTGATGCATCCAGCTTGTCACCCTTTTTGAAGATAGGAGTAACCAAGGCACTCCGCCAGGATATAGGTAGCGAAGATGTCTCAAAAGATTTGGAAAAAATTCTTGAAAGCGGAAAAGCCAGGAAATGAGCACATTCCTTAAGGAGTTTTGATGAAATTCCGTCACCACCAGGCGCAGAAGAGGTGTCGACAGCTGAAAGATGCTTTTCGACCAGGGAAGGGAGAAAATCAATACTTGACACGATTCACTGTAATTTTAGGGGGTAAACCAGTCTCTAAAGTCAAATCTGCAGCAAAGGTATCAGCCAGGACATTTGCGGCCTTCTCGGGGTTTTCGCATGGTCGCTTATTTGAGTTACGGACCAGCGGGATATCGACCTTGGAATTCAACGACGATCTGACATACTTGAAAAAGCGCTTCCTATCTCCAGATTGTACCAACTTCGTCTCAAATTTCCTCTTGGCTGCAGATTTTATATTTTTATATAGTAGAGGAAAGAAAACTTGAATGTCACACACCCAATAGTGAAACAGGGAGACTGCCCGTTGAGGAGGCCGATGAAAAGACTGTCAACACCAGGTAAGCTCGGACTAAAGGGACGAACAAAGAAGGAGTCAGAAACATCATCCACGACATAAATACATACTCCCCCATAACCAATCGTTGTCTCACTATCGCATCTGAAAATGGAGTCGCCAGGTATAGAGACTAAATTATCTGGGATCCCAGAGAGTAACCAGGATTCGTCAACAAGAATAAATGAAGGGTGGTAAGTTTTAGCGAACGCAAGTAGTTCTAAATATTTTGAGCAGAGAGACTGGGAGTTGGTGTAAGCAGCCGACCACTCGTGAAGACCGCCTAGGCTTTTGGGTACTCTGGAGCTCAAATCTTTATTATTGTAGGAACACCAGAAACAAACTTAATGTCGATGTTGCGACTCCCCTGCGCTTTTTCTACGTTTCAGTTCTTCACGCAATTGGCTTAGTTCCTCAATTTGAGAAGGTGTTTCGTCATTCGAAATACCGAGTTCTTTCCAAGCTGGTACATTATTCATGACTTTTTTATTCCGCAGTAACTTGGTGACAATCATTGGGTTATTGAAAGTGAACCTCAGCATCCTAGGGCGACCATCTCTGACACGACCAATTCTCTCAAGAGAGACACGATGTGCATTAGCTGTTGGAGTAACATAATCAATAATTTGTGAAACGAGTGCGGTGTCACTTTGCAAATCTGACTCAGGAATACTACGGACTAGAATGTTATGATATCTCCTCAAACGATCGCGTATCTCGGCAGGTTTAGTTGCAGAGCCTGTCGGAGCTGAGTCCCGAATAGCTGCACTGGAGGCCCCCTCGACAATAGACAATCTTGTGCAGGTGATCTCCAGGTTTGCTTTGAGCATATCATGATCAGCAGATCGACTACAAAGTTTATTGCTGGAGGACAGAATTTCACCGTTATGTCTAGAAAGGGCCGAGTGATCGTCATTAACCCTGCCGCGACTTCCAATCTCCGCCGAATGCGTCTGCAAAATAGACTTGCACTCGGATATTTATGATTGCAATGTCAACTGAGTGGCCCTGATGAAGGAAATGTCAGATATTCTCCTTTTCGGGACGGAGACGAATACAACAAATCAAAAACCATGAACATCGGTCCATCCGTTCTCGAGTTAAAATTGCTGGAACAAACCCGGCTTTATTCTATATAGTAAGATGTGAAATCAGGAAATGTTAAATTGAAGAATAACAGTCAACATTCCGACCATGTGTTATATGACATTTTTGGTTGCAAATCACATGTATGAACTCCCCTTGAAGTTTGGCCTTTTTAAAAGTAGACATCCTGTATAATTAGATGTATACCTCAGCCACAGCAACGCGTGGCCGGGTCTGCTAGTCTAGTGTAAAATTTGCGAACTACATCTACATACTTAGTTTAAATAAGTTAATCATTTTCCCATTAAATTCATAGGGTTGTGGGAATCTGAGAAGATTATGAATTTTTTATCAACAATACTTCCTCCATATCTGAAGAAATTATCATTGTTTTTTGTTTTCAGGAAGACATATGTGATGAACAACTCCACGCACTCTGGTATATGGCTGATTGGCGAGTACTTACATATGTAATTAGGTTAAAGAAAGATTATTTGGAACGACTGATTTTGTGTGAAAATCAAGTTCTAGGACGTGTGTTGCACGATCAGTTTGACATCAGTTCAGTCCGTCAGTCTGATAAGAATAATTTGAAACTGAATATCCATTTTCAGTGGAAAACGTTTTATTCCAAGTTTTTCTGAAGCTGATGTCAGTTTGAATTATCGTGTAATATCGACATTCAGTCCATCAGTTTGCCATCATTCAATTTATGATCAGACTAACGGAATGAACGTATGTCAAACTGATCGTGTAACACACATCTAATATCATTGATCAAAAAATTTTTATATGTATTGAGCTCATGCATTCTTGTTGTATGGATATATATTTCGTTTTATGATTGGAACTTTCATGAAATTGAACGAAAACTCTGCCTCGGACAATTGAGGACAATATTACTCTCAATATTGATATGCTTTTCGAAACATCAATGTTCCCCAGACTTCGGATTCGGATTCAGAATCGAAAAGGTTCAATGCTTCACATATTCGACATAATATTTTCCTCGAGAACCTTCGAACCGCGTGAAGAAAATATGTCAATTTTCAACATGTTTTCTCCTAAAGTTAAATTATCAGGATAGATACATTTTTTGTGGATCAACAAAATTGTTCGCCTACATCAGAATATTCACTTGTTATATCAACTTGAAGAATTAAACAGAAGAGAAGTTTTCAATTTTCATGTGATGTTACATTTTATACGGAGCATCACACATGTACGTCAAATCAGATTTTAAGCTGATGACTTGGTTATAATAAGAGCGCCTATCTATACATACCTTCAGTTTATATGCGTAGCATTCGTAATAAATTCGCTGGCCGAGTGGCAATTCGGCACGAAAGTTGGCATACGCTTCGAAGTTTGGGTTGTGGACGTAAACAAAGGAAATGAAGATGAATTATCTGTGCCCCCAAACAACATACTAATAATGTTTGATTTTTCGTTCCTTCTGTTCGTTGTGTTTGTCAGTTTTCGCGTGTTATAATAATGGGTGCAACACGAAGTGAGATAGACGATGAAACAGTGCTACAATTTCAAATTCAAGCCAAAACTTGAATCGAATCTACATATCGCTTCTCCGGAAGAACAAAGACGCAAATGCCTATTAATCAACTTTTGAGGAAACGAGTTTTAAGGAATGGATCTTACGGTACGCTGAATTGACGCGATGGGAATCATCTTTACTATTATAATGGATGGTACTTTCCATGCAGTGAATTTCGTCTATTTGAAGTGCTACTATTTTCTTATTTAAAACAGTAATAATAATTCATAACTCAAAATTTAGCCGATTTGCACTTACGTCAAAACACTAAACCTACGGCCACAAAATACAATTGACCCAAACGAAAGCACTACTCATAAAGTGAAAGTTTGCAGCTTGCAAGAAAGTTTGCCGATTTCGACTTCCATGCTAGACTTGAATTTCATTACGAATGATAACAGTGAACACTATATGCTTGTTTTGCATGTCGAAGTGCCACTAGGACAGCGAATTGATTACGAATGCACCTTTATTGTATTCGTAGTATTCGAAGGCTATCGGTGCCTTTCCGCACTTTGGAGAGCCGCGTCCTTCTTGCAACAGTAATAAAAGAGTGACATCCTCATATATTTCAATAGAAACTTCATGAAGATCTAGAGGCTAGCGCATTCTGAACTGAACCTGTCGAACTTGAAGGGAGAACTGAAAAAAAATCGGTAGGAATTGAGTGGAAACTGAAGGCATGCACCTTGTGTTCATATAATAGTATGAATAATTACACATATGCATATTAAGGAAAGATAACTGCGCAGGTAAATTGAAGATGTGTAGGCTTCGTCATCATTTCCATTTTGGTTTGAACTTAGTGCCTCACTGATGTCCTACTGTTCTTATTTCTGTCCACTTTTCTACCGGTTGTCATTTGGAATCAAATAACATTAAATCAAATCAAATTTATTCCAACATAAATTCATAATTCGCTTTCAACTACTAATAGTTCAATAAGGCACATGCCTTCCTTACTATGGTGAACACACAGAAATTTCTGAAATAAGCATTTTATTTTGTGCAGTGTTTCATTTTCACGTTGGCTTCATGAAAGAGTTATCAAACTTTTCATTTGCGGTCGCCAGGGATGCCCAATGGATACTTTCGAAAATCATCTTCCAGATAACGGTCGCAAACGTACTTATCAGTTTCTGCAGGACTTCGATAATATTCGCAATACACGTAGACTTGGGGCACAAATATTTGGTTCAAGTTACACACTTGAATGATTGAAATACATTGCAGAGAGGGCGAAGAAACACGAAATTTTCGTTGCTCATATGAATGTTTGCATGGATTTTATTGTTCTTGGCAAAGGGGACTTAGGTGTGATCAAACAGTGCATATAAAATGCAGTACGACGAAGATCGTTGATATAAATCGTTTTATTTTACGCTGATTAATAATGTAAATTCAATTTTGTGGAGTCTTCGAACTGGCCTTACGACCTGAACGTCTGAAAATACAGGTGTCCCAGAAGACGACGTCAAGCCTGAATCGGGTAACAGGCAGCGGCGGCTCGTGAGATTCTTGAATGAAAAATTGTTTGATAACATATTATAACTGAAAATTGTAATTAATCATTTCTTCATTTCAATAAGTGGATACATACACTAAAAATAGATTTTCCAATGACGGCGCCGCCTACCTTGCCTACCTTGACGAGCCGCCATTGGTAACAGGCTGAATAATAATAGAGTAATAGTCTTCAGAAAAATATTTAGAAAAATCTAAGTCGTGTATTTTTCGAATTATATCGCATTTTCTTTTATTCGAGAAAATGCATACTTATGTTTGAATATAAAAAAGAGGAATGTTCTTTAATATTTAGAATATTTTGTCAGATCCATTTTTACCTCTCCGATCTTCAAATATTCAAGGGTCTAAACCTTATCCGAAAATAGTGAAGTAGTGGCTAGGCCCTACCTTTCTCAAACTTCCGATGAATATATTCGAGGAGCTACAATTCGTATTCAGGAATTTTTGAGTCGGTTTTTCGACTTCTCCGACCTTCGAGAGGCTAGAAATCCTGCACGAAATTGGGTATATCGTGGCTGCGAGATGATTTCATTGAAAATTTTAAAAATTACCATTTGCTCCATGAATCCATTCAAAGAAGAATGTAGTGAAATACCTCGTTTTCAAATTATTTTTGAGCGCTCGTACTACTTACACGAGGGCTATATCATTTCGTCACGATGTCTGTATTTTTCGAGTTTTGAGCCAAAAATGGTCTCAATCGACAGAGTTCGACTCACTCATGACGAATCCGTCGAAAAATTTGAGTCTGTCTGTCCGTCCTTATATACGATAACTTCCGAACGGAACGACCTAGAAACTTGGAATTTTCAGGGTAGGTTTGAATCTCGAATGCCACGGTTAAGTTCGTTATTAGGCAAAATTCGACCAGCGGTTCCGTCAATATGGCAGTTCGATCGAGGTGAAATTTTGCATTCAGATGGAGCATGACGTGTTCAAGCTACATGCAAAATTTTGTCTGGATCGCATGACCAGAACCATAGAGACCATAGAAAACTATAACTTTGTAATGGAAAGGCCTAGGGACATGAAATTTTCAAGATAGGTGTGGATCTCGAATGTCGTGGTCACGTTCATGAACAGGCAAAATAAGACCCCACTACGCTCGGCGGGTAAACACAGGCTCGCCATGAAAAGTGATACTTCGGCTCCTTCTGAAATAATATACTATTTTTATGTATCGTTATGTAAACGATGAGGTACAACAATTATTATACTTCATGTCCGTCTGAATCAAATTAATTTTGCATGATAACCGTAACTAGACAAATTTTGTATTGATCGCTCAATTATAAAGATCGTCAATATAAGTCTAATCTAACGGCTCGCTCACACCAAAACCGTCATCGGCCGAATTTTGCTCGGGCGACGACGGCCGAACTCGGACGATCGAATCAAACACTTGTGAATGAAAGAGAGCGCGCACACCAACCCGACCGTCATCGTCCGATGACGCCCGACAACGGCCGATTGACTGTCGAATCCGAATTTGTTGGGATTTCTCGCCCGATATCGGCCGACGTCTACAGTGCAAATTGAGTAAATAATTCATATTGTAATTCAATCGTGTTGTTATCTTTTCAAACGAGTATGGATATTGAAAAAATAATTAGTTGTGTTCATAATAGACCAACCCTGTGGGATAAACATTCAAGAAATTAAAATAATCTAGATGTTTCGAAACGGTATGGGCTGAAGTTGCATCGGCAACGCACGATGTCGGCACAAGTACACGGTTGCAGTGTGAGCACATACATATTCGAGTTACTCGTCCGGGCAGCTCTGTCCGCCATCGGCCGACAAAATCGGTTTTGGTGTGAGCGAGCCGTAACGGCTCGCTCACACCAAACCCGTCATCGGCCGAAATTTGCTCGGGCGACGACGGCCGAACTCGGCCGATCGAATCAAACACTTATGAAAGAAAGAGAGCGCTCACACCAACCCGACCGTCATCGTCCGATGACGCCCGAAAACGGCCGATTGACTGTCGAATCCGAATTTTTTGGGATTTCTCGCCGATATCGGCCGACGTCGACAGTGCAAATTGAGTAAATAATTCATATTTTGCTTCAATCGTGTTGTTATCTTTTCAAACGAGTATGGATATTGAAAAAATAATAAGTTGTGCTCATAATAGACCAACCCTGTGGGATAAACATCCAAGAAATTATAATAATTTAGATGTTTCGAATCGATTATGAGCTGAAGTTGCATCGGCAACGCACGATGTCGGCACAAGTACGCGGTTGCAGTGTGAGCACATACATATCCGAGTTACTCGTCCGGACAAATTCAAACATTTTTTGACAACTGTAAAAATAATTCTCAAACTTTCGCGAAACTCCAGACTTCACGTCAGTGCTTTGGGCGATTTTTTTTCGATAATTCGCTAGAATTTTCTACGGTATCTATGGCCTTGGTAATGCGACCTTGACGAAATTTTCCATGTAGTTTGAATACATTATTCTTCATCTATGTGGAAAATTTCATTCCAATCCAATGAGTAGTTTCAAAATTATCAGAAAAAAAAAATTTTGAACGGCCATATGTACGGAACCCCTGGTCTAATTTTGATCATTGATGAACGTGACCGTGAAATTCGCGATGCAAACCTACCCTGAAAATTTCAAGTCCCTAGGCTTTTCCATTACAAAGTTATAATTTTCTATGTTTTATATGGTTCTGGTTATGCGATTTTGACAAAATTGCATGTAGCTTGAACACGTCATTTTCCGTCTGAGTGCAAAATTTCGCCTCGATCGAATCAGTAGTTTCGAAGTAATAAGGAAAACAAAATTTCGAACGCCCATATTTACGGAACCCCTGGTCGAATTTTGCCCAATAACGAACTCAACCGCGGCATTTGAGATTCGAACCTACCCTGAAAATTTCAAGTTTCTAAGTCGTTCAGTTCCATAGTTATCGTGTATACGGCCGGCCGGACGGACGGACAGACTCGAATTTTCCGACGGATTCGTCATCAGTGAGTCGAACCATGTCGATTGAGACCATTTTCGACTCAAAGTTCGAAAAATACAGACATCGTGACGAAATGATATCTCTCGTGTAAGTACGTAGGTTGCCTTTTATATATCGGGATTAGAGAACAAAAATGACGAAAAGCACTGCCGTGAAGGCAGGAGCTTTTGAGCGCTCGTACATGCACCTTGTAGGTAGATTCGCATTTTCCAGTTTCAGAAATCAATTGAAGGAATTTTCGACAGCTGTCAAAAAAATTCTGAAACTTGGGCGAAACTCCAGAATTCATGTCAGTGCTTCAGCTGATCAATTTTTTTTCGATAATTCGCTAGAATTTTCTACCGTATCTATGGTCTTGGTGGTGCGATCTGGACAAAATTTTGCACGTAGTTTGAATACATTATTACTCAGCAAGGTGCAAAATTTCATCCCAATCCGCTCAGTATTCTCGGAACTATCAGCAAAAAAATATTTTGAACGGCCATATTTACTGAACCCCTAGTCTAATTTTGCTCATTGATGAACATGACCGCGATATTCGCAATCCAAACCCACCCTGAGAATTTCAAGTTCCTAGGCCTTTCCGTTCGAAAGTTACAATTTTCTATGGTTTCTATGGTTCTGGTGATGCGATCTGGACAAAATTTCACATGTAGCTTAAACACCTCATTCTCCATTTGAGTGCAAAGTTTCATCTCGATCGAATCTGTAGTTTCGAAGTAATCAGGAGAACAAAATTTTGAACGGCCATATTTACGGAACCCCTGGTGAAATTTTGCCCATTAACAAACTTGACTGAGGCATTTGGGATCTGAACCTACACTGAAAATTTCAAGTCTCTAGGTTGATCCGTTAGAGAGTTATCGTGCTGACGGCCGGACGGCCGGCCGGACGGCCGGCCGGACGGCCGGACGGACAGACTCGAATTTTTTGACGGATTCGTCATCAGTGAGTCGAACATAGTCGATTGAGACCATTTTCGGCTCAAAATTCGAAAAATACAGACATCGTGACGAAATGATATAGCCCTCGTGTAAGTTGTACGAGCGCTCAAAAAGGCAGACAATTTTGAAGATTGGGAAACGTATATCAAAGATGTTGTTACTTTGCAGCAAGCACTTCCTGCATGATGATTTTTTTATCGTAAGTTCAATAATTTTCAATTATATAGTGGTCATTTGCTATCACATTCACGTTCACCCACATAATCAAAAATGTCCGAAGTGGTTATCTCGTCTTTCACAGGCATTATTATCCATTCCGCAATCTTATAAAAAAATATTTGATTTACTTGTTATGAAAGACAGAAATGACAGAATAATTATGACCATCATTCGGCCCGACATCTTCTGATTTTCAGCGCCAAATATTGTATATATATTGTTAATTTTTTTTCAGCGGTACATGATTTTTCCCTATAGTTTTAGCTTTGTGAGAAACCTTCTTTGTGACTTTTCTCCCCTCAACCTTTTTTTTTTTCATATCACTCCTTTAGAGATTGGATATGGAATGAACAATATTTCTTTGGATGGCATTTACTTAGATGTCATTGTTATCGGTTACATACGATCGGTTAGATCCTATCTAAATTGTCACCTCATTATTTTGCGTATACAAATTGAATTTCATCCCGATCGTATCTGTTGTAACAGAAATATTGGGAATTTTTTATTCTATAATTCGTTGGAATTTAAAACGGTTCTGGTTATGCGATCTGAATTTTTTTTTACATGTAGCTTGAATGTATCATTCTCCATTAAAATACAGTATTTCGTCACGATCGAATCCGTAATTTTAAAGTTATCCAAAAAACAAAATTTCAAACGACCATATTTCTGGAACTCCTGGTCGAATTTTGCCCAATAACGAACCTACTCTGAAAATTTCAGGTCCTTCGGCGTTTCCATTCGAAAGTTATAATTTTCTAAGATTCTGGTCATGCGATCTGAACAAAATTTTGCATGTAACTTGAAAATTTCATTCTCCATCTGAATGCAAAATTTCATTTGCATCGAATCATATATATATTTCGAACGGCCATATTTACGGAACCCCTGGTCGAATTTTGCCCAATAACGAAATCAACCGCAGCATTCGAGATTCGAACCTACTCTGAAAATTTCAGGTCCCTAGGCGTTTCTGTTCGGAAGTTATGATTTTCTATGGTTCTGGAAATGCGATCTGGACAAAACTTTGCATGTTACCTGAAATTTTCATTCTCCATCTGAATGCAAAATTTCATTTCGATCAACTTTGTAGTTTCGGAGTAATCAGGAAAACAAAATTTCGAACGGCCATATTTACGGAACCCCTTGTCGAATTTTGCCCAATTACGAACTCAACCGCAGCATTCGAGATTCAAACCTACTCTGGAAATTTCAAGTCGCTAGGCCTCTCCATTCGAAAGTTATAATTTTTTATTGTTCTGGTCATGCGATCTGGATAAAATTTTGCGTGTAACTTGAAAATTTCATTCTTCATCTGAATGTGAAATTTCATTCTGATCGAATCAGTAGTTTCAAAGTAATGAGGAAGACAACATTTCGAACGGCCATATTTACGGAACCCTTGGGCGAATATTGCCCGATAACGAATTTAACCGCGGCATTAGAAATTCAAACCTATTCTGAAAGTTTCAAGTCCCTAGGCCTTTCCGTTCGAAAGTTATAATTTTCTATGGTTTCTACGCTTTTGGTCATGCGATCTGGACAAAATTTTGCATGTTACTTTAAAATTTCATTCTCAATCTGAATGCAACATTTCATTCCGGTCGAATGAGTAGTTCCGAAGTAATCAGAAAAACAAAATTTCGAACGGCCATATTGACGGAACCCCTGGTCGAATTTTGCCAAATAACGAACTTAACCACGGTATTCGAGATTCGAACCTACTCTGAAAATTTCAAGTTTCTAGGTCATTCCGTTCGAGAGTTATCGTGTATACGGCCGGCCGGCCGGACGGACAGACTCGAATTTTTCGACGAATTTGTCATCAGTCAGTCGAACCTTGTCGTTTGAGACCATTTTCGGCTCAAAATTCGAAAAATACAGACATCGTGACGAAATGATATAGCCCTCGTGTAAGTAGTACGAGCGCTCAAAAATATAGTGTGAACGGCAATATTTACGGAACCCCTAGTCTAATTTGGCTCATTGATAAAAAGGATCGCGAAATTCGCGATCCGAACCTATCCTGAAAATTTCAAGTCACTAGGCCTTTTTGTTCGAAAGTTATGATTTTCTATGGTTTCTATGATTCTGATCATACGATCTGGAAGAAATGTAGCTCGAATATATAATTCTCAATTTAAATTCAAAATTTCGTCGAGATCGAATCCATAATTTTGAAATGATCAAGAAAACTGAATTTCAAACGGCCATATTTATGGAACCCCTAGTCTTATTTTGCTCATTGATACACGCGAACGCTACATTTACGATCCACACCTATCCTGAAAATTTCAAGTCTCTAGGCCTTTCCATTACAAAGTTATAATTTCATATGGTTTCTATGGTTCTGGTCATGCGAGCTGAACAAAATTCTGCATGTAGCTTGAGTACGTAATTATCCATCTGAGTGCAAAATTTCACCTCGATCGAATCAGTAGTTTCGGAGTAATCAGAAAAACAAAATTTCGAGCGGCCATATTTACGGAACCCCTTGACGAATTTTGCCCAATAACGAACTTGACCGCAGCATTTGAGATTCGAACCTACCCTGAAAATTTCAAGTTTCTAGGACATTCCGTTCGATAGTTATCGTGTATACGGCCGGACGGCCGGCCGGACGGCCGGACGGACAGACTCGAATTTTTCGACGGATTCGTCATCAGTGAGTCGAACATAGTCGATTGAGACCATTTTCGGCTCAAAATTCGAAAAATACAGATATCGTGACGAAATGATATAGCCCTCGTGTAAGTTGTACGAGCGCTCAAAAACGAATACTAATTATTGAAAATCGCTTAATTGTTTTTCAAAATATCCCCCATGAAGATCTATATATATACTTCTGCATGCGTTTGAACCAAATGTTGAAGAACGTTTACCACCTTATTGAGGTATCTCCTAAACATGCATTCTGAACGGATGAACCGCTTCTGCAGGTGTCGAAAAACGTTGACCTCTCAGTTTATTTTTTACGTACGGGAATAAAAAGGAGTCATTCGGTGCCAAGTCAGGACTATACGGCGGATGACCCATCAAATCGACATTTTGAGTGCTCGAAAATGCAGTTGTTTGAGCCGATGTGTGGAAGCTCGAATTGTCGTGGCGGAGAGTGATCCGTCTTCGGCGCTTAGTTTTCCTAATTTCTTGAAAGACAACTGGCGAACAAATGGTTGTGTACCACTCATAATTGACTGTTCTGCGTTGTTCTAGTGGAACGGTTTCGACATGACCGGTTTTTCCTAAAAAACAGGTGACCATTTGCTTGGAAGTGCTTCGCGCCCGAACAAGTTTTGTGAGCGATGGCTCATCTTGAAACACCCATACAGTCGACTGCTATTTACCTTCGGGCTCATAGGCGTTAATCCACGATATGTCTCCGGTCACTATCTCATAGACGTTTTTTGAAGCATCGCGATCGTATTTTTCGAGCATTTCTTTCGACCAATCGACACGAGCCTTTTTTTGAACGATTGGAAAATTTTGTGAGATCCAACGCGAACAAATTTTTCCGACAGTCAAATGTTCATGCAATATTGAATGTATTCTGATCTCTCTTATGCCTAAGGTTGTCTCAATCTCACGATAGGTCACATGACGATCTTTCAATATCAGATCGCGCACAATATCAATGGTTTCCGGAACAACAACTGATTTCGGAAGACCTTCACGAAATTCGTCTTGGTAAAAAAATAGCACGAAAATGTTCACGATTTAATTTCATTTCGGCCCTGTTCGGAGGAAAAGTGACTTTTCATGGCTCGCCTTCAATTACCTAGGCTCGCCATGAAAAGTGACACTTCTCCTTATGAAATAATATACTATTTTCTGCAAATCGCTAGGAAATTTTGACATTCCAGACAAAATTTCTTGAAGAAAAAGTTCATTTCCTTACTGAGGGGAAATAATATTTCCTAACAGTTGTTAGTGCTCTACATAAAAACGTTTATGTGCATATTCGTACTTTTCTCTCAATTTCTTTGGCAATAATTCTAATGCTCTGGAGGAGTCCCAGAAATGGAAAATTCATCATCACTTATCATTTTACACTGTTTTGTTTTCGAAAAAACCAACAATTGAATTTATATGCGTCAAGTTTGACAATTCAACATTAATACGTTTCCATAGTAACGCAACCAATTCAACCCTGGAACTGCATACTTGGGTCTCAGAGACCCAGAGCGTTACTATTCACGTTGCCACATGCCCAATTTTGAAGTTCAAAGGAATTTATTTTCTTGTAGAGTGAAATATCATGACTGATTTTTTTTTGTATACTTTCCTTCAACCTCTAATAATATTTCTGTACCAAAAAATATTTAAATTTTTCATCCTTTCGACAAGAAAAAGCTACGGGTTTCTGAGACCCAAGTGTGCAGATAATGTTGCAAAAAATAAATGTGCAGTTCCAGGGTTAATAACGAATTTCGAAGCACCATTTATTCATGAATAAAATTATTCGCGATTTTTTCCAAAATTAGATGATAACTGTTGAATTTTAAACGATCAGCGGAAAAATAGTATGTTTACCTCGTAGGAAAAGCCACATTCCTGGACTCCGTGTTGGATTGTAGCAATCTTCACGGTCGTCCAGGAATGTTAGGCTTTTCCTATCTGGTAAACAATGTACTATTTCTTCTTTCCTGTGTGTCATATTCACAGGGAACGAAACATAGTACAGGCTCAAGTGTTAAACGAAATATGTTTTTATATAAGGCAACATTTTGTTTGAAACTTGAAAAGTTTTCAGTGCGATCCTTGTCCTTGTTTTTCTCGCGAAAGCTTTTTTATTTCTGGTTCATGTCTTGTTACTTTTAATATCACACACGCCTCTGAATTTTCTGTTGTTAGCTGGCTTCGATAAGGATTCAAAATGATTTTTATATGGGAAAAAACCTGCTCAGACATAAAGGACGATCCACCACTTTTTTTACGCAAATAGAGTTATCTGGTAAACTAGCCCAACAAATCATTATTTCGTTTGATTCATCCTGCCCTCGGTCGAGCTACGTTGCCAGCTTGTGTGCAGTTTCTTAGATACAATAAGTAACCTTTGAATTAAATCTTTATTTTTTTGCTTTATATTGAAATATTATACACCAAACTTGACAAAGTTATGTGTGCCATTTCAAACTGTCCAGTGATTCTGGAACGCCGACCCGTGCACTACAGGAACCACCACAATCAACCATCCTATTCTTCTGCGCGTCCTCGCGAATCGATGGGCAGGTAGTTTTGTTTTCTTTGTCCTGAAATCAGGAAGCTTTGTATAAATGTTCATATATTTTCAATACATATTCAATTTTTTTATTTTATTAATTATTTATTATTATTTTTTATTTGAAAACTTTCGAAATTGTTTTGAATTGATTGTCCCTGATGACTAGCATATTCACTTATTCTCATTTTTAGGGGCCCTATATGATTCAAAAACTCTCTATCCATAGGCTTATAGCAAGGAGTTCTCGCAATATAGAAACACTCGTCCTGACACAGTTGCTGGTGGACTCATCAGTAGGACTGATACAGCAACTGTTGTCCCGAAAATTCTCCAAGAAATTCTTTTTTGAAACTCCGCTATCTCCATTGTAACTATTTTGAGGTAATCCGCTTATACACACGTACGGCATGGTGTTATATAGAAACTCAGCTTTTGAGCTGCTTATTCTGTGGTTCCTTCTTTCGAACGTCATGGAAATGAAATGACAGTATTTATCACACTGACAAGGACTGAAGGCCAGTTTAGTACACAAGTTTTTCAATATACCAAAGTTATGAGGACCTGGCAACACCACATCCCCTTTAACCCTTTAATGCATGATTTTTTATTTTCTCATTAAATAATTATTTATAAAATATTATCAGGTACATGGGAAAAATATCCAAAAAAATCGATTGTGGAAAACGAAATTTTATTTCAAAAAATTTGGGATGTTGCAAACATGCAACACTATGCATTTCTAGATCTATCAATTTAATTGGTGGGATAACTTAAAACATTTTTTTTTTATTGAAACATAACTTTACACCACATTTTTCATATTTGTTGTCTGTTATGCCTGAACATGGGTTCATTTTTCTTTTTTTTGATTTTACCATTCTAGATGGTTTTTCTTCTCCTTCTTTACTCAGAAAAGTGCAAGGGCTTTGTTCGATAATTTCTTCATTAAGAACCGAACAAAAATTGTTAGCTCTAGAAATGAACTTTTGGCGTCGAGCGGCCAGAGTTTCTAAACTCCAGCATATACCCAACACCACAATACGGGAAATAATGAATGTGAAAAACACCATTATAGAATGCATTCAGGAGAAGCAACTAATCTGGTATGGCCATGTACAGAGGATGGGTGACCAAAGGATACCAAAACAAATAATGAATTGGTGTCCAGTAGAACGGCGTAAACGAGGAAGACCGAAAATGACATGGATGAAGGGAGTGAACAAAGCAATGTTGGAAAGAGACCTTCAGCCAGGAGACTGGCATAATCGCCGGGGGTGGAGATTGGGCAGCGCAAGGCGTAGAACGCTATAGAGCGTGTATATATATATATATATGTTCATTATAATCGTCAATTCTATTATCCGTATTAGGTCTTTCTTTATCAATCTTGAATTTCTTCATGAACTTCAGAAATTTCAATCCCTTCTTCCATATCATCAACACTCGATACAAAATTTTGATCGCCAATAATCTCAATATCTGAAAAGTCTAGCCCATCTTCACTTTCCAACGAATTTCCGGCTATTTCCAGCAATTTTCTCGCTGAAAGAGCGCGTCGACGTTCTCTTTTGGAAGAATGATGGATCTTCAAGAGAAGCAGTTCTGCATGATGTTGCAGATCTGCAACAACCAATAATTCATTCATTTTGGCCCCATTTTCGAATTATCCACGTATTTTTCGTAATAAATCCAAAATTGCTGAACTTATCAAAGTAATTTAATTTTTTTCCAATAGTTTGACCAATAAATGCACAAATATTGAGGTATTATATTTTGCGACAATGCGGAGCGCGCCAGAATCAGTGTTTCACTTCGATATGTCAACAACTGTGATGAACTATTCCCGAGCAGAATGTTTTTATCAAATATAATAGGTTGCTAAAGAATCGAACTTTATGTTGTATATCTGCAACATGATTCAAATCCGCCTATATCGAAGAAAGGAGCCATAAAAATGTATTGTTGCGAATTTGCAACACCATACATTAAAGGGTTAAGTAGTTGTATGCCTGCTGTCGAACGTCGTTAATGGCGCCATATATGTCGTGCCTATCGAACGATGTTAAATTTCATCAATTTCGATTCAATTCTACTTCTGTATAGTAAAAGTGGAATCGTAATAATACAGTGCATTTAAATTAGTATATCAATCTATTGAGGTTCTTTCCACTTCAAGTTCCAAGTCTGCAGTGTCATATATTTTTTCATGAGAATACTTGGGAAAAGGTGTTTTCGCATGATTGCTTCGGTGTTTTTATACTGTTCTGTCTGTGGGAATTCAATCAAAATTTGAGTGGTGACCATATCCTACACTTATTTTCATCACAAGAGAAGGTTTGCAAAATATTATAGTTTGTCTTCATACTCTTCCCGATTAACCGAATACTTAAAAACTTTCGAAATTATTTTGAATTGATTGTCTCCGATGACTAGCATATTTACTCATCAGATTTTTTTTTGGGGCCCTACATAATTCAAAAACTCTCTATCCATAGGCTTTTAGCAAGGTGTTTTCGCAATATTGAAACACTCGTCCTGACACAGTTGCTGGTGGACTCATTAGGGCGTAGACGCTGTACAACGGCAAGTCAGGGTAGATTTTTACTGCCAAGTGTTAGAAGATTACAGCACCTGAATTGGTTATGGAATTGCAGCGAGCGCATAACATAACCATCTTCATATTCGAAGACCAATTTGATGTCCATCTCTCTCTAGAGGCAATCGCGCTGCCAGAGTAGACTGGTGCAAAGAATATCAAAATTGGGATGCAGATGATTGGCCAAAAGTTTTGTTCACTGATGAATCCAGATTTGGATTTCATCCAGATTATCGTCAGACACGAGTGCGGAGGCGATCCGGGAAAGTGGAACGTTTAAGAAATGTTCAGGAAGTTCACGAATACAGAGGCGGTACAATAATGGTATGGGGCGAAATAATTATAGGCAGCAGAACCGACCTCGTTTTTTCAAATGGTTTCCTGACAGGTCAGCAGTAAGTGGATAATATTCTTCAACCCATTGTGTCTTTATTTACTGGTGCTGTTGGTGCAAACTTTCGCCTAATACTTGATAATGCTCGTCCTCATACCGCTGCGATTGTGACGAACGGTTTGGAAAACGAGGGAATTGAAGTATTGCCATTGCCCGCACAAGTATTAATTGTACGTTCCTCGATCGATGTAGGAGGAGTACTGGCGGTTCCAGCTTTCCTCGTCGGGACTCGGGATATTCCACTTCGGTTCGAGGTGGGGTTCTTCCTTCCTTTCGGGAATCGTCGTGCTGAACATGCCCCCGGCCTTGAAAGAGTTTACTTTCAATGACAATCTGACGGTTCGATGGGTAAAGGGCATATTTCGGGGAACGTCCTCTTGACCATTCCGTTCTGTGTTCTGATGGACGCCACTCTTGCAACTCCATCAGCTCCGGTGTGGATGGATTCTACTCTTCCCAGCTTCCACTGCAGAACTGGAGTATTATCTTCCTTCAACAAGACTAGGGAATTGTTTTTCAGGGACCCATGGTTGGTTTTCCACTTCGTACGATGTTGAAGTTCGCTGATGTACTCTTTGCACCATATCTTCCAAATATGCTGTTTCACTTGGGTGAGGTGTTGGTGAAGTTACATTCTGTTGACTGATAGGTGTAATAAATCTGGCTCTTGAAAATAGGCTGAGGATCGCCCAATTAAGAAGGGCGCAGGTGTCAAAGGAAGAAGGTCATGGGGTGAGTCAGAAAGGGGGGGATAAAGGTCTGGAGTTTAAGATGGCTTCTACTTCTATGAGTAAAGTAGTCAATTCTTCAAAGGTCAATACCAAATCTTTGGTTACGCGGCGCAAGTGATGTTTCATTCTTTTGACCTCTGCTCCCCACAGGCCACCAAAATGTGGAGAATATGGAGGTATGAACTTCCAATTAAAATCATTACGATTGAAGGTTTCCTCTAATTCTTCTTTATGAGTTGAAACAAACTTGCCTAATTCGATAAGTTCGTGGCTTGCTGCCTTAAAGTTAGAGACATTATCGCTGTATATTACAGAAGGTCTACCCCTTCGTGACACAAATCGCTTGAAAGCTAAAAGGAAAGTCTCCTTCGATAAATCAGAAACGAGCTCTATGTGGACTGCTTTGGTTACTGTACAAATAAATAGACGAACGTACGCCTTACTCATTTTGAAACCGCGACCGGACCTACTTTTAATATTCATAGGACCCGCGTATTCAACGCCAGTCACCTGAAAAGGTAGTCTAGGCTCTAAACGCATTTCCGGTAAAAGCGCCATTATAGGATTGGTCGACTTCGGGTTATATCTGAAACATGGAATACGTTTATGGACGACACGTTTGACCAAAGTTCGACCGGCTACGATCCAAAAACTCTCTCGTATAGCCGCTAACGTATGTTGTGGGCCAGCGTGTAATAACCGCAAATGTGTTTCTTCTGCAATAAGTTTAGCCAAGTGACTGTGAGGACTCAATATAGCAGGGTGCTTCTTCTCAAATTTGAACTTAGAATTGTTCAAATGACCACCAAGTCTCACAATACCTCGATCATCTATAAAAAGATTTAGATTGGCAAGTCTTCCCTTTGAGACTGGCTTATGTGCCCTGATTTTAGTAATTTCATCATTATAAAATTGAGACTGTGATATTGCAATCAACTTCATCAACGCAAGATCAATTTCTTCGGTTGACAGGTTTCCCGCTAGAAGCCTCGCATTATTCTTTCTGGACCTACAGTTCGCTTGAAACCTCATGATGTACGCTACAACTCTTTTCAACTTAGATAATTCTGAATAATTTTTTATTAAGTATTCCTCTGATGTTTCGATTAAGAAGGCTTGGACCCTTTTGATCCGCATATCAGGAAGGTTCTCCACTAATACGTCATTTTTTCGCCATGATTTTGAATTTTGTCTTAACAATGATGGACCCTTCCACCACAATTCATTATCTATGAGTAATTTTGGTTTCACTCCCCGAGATAAAAGGTCGGCAGGATTTTCTTTCGTCGATATATGATTCCATTTATCGTCTACGGTCAATTCCTGTATTTCGGCTATGCGATTACTAACAAAGGTTTTAAGTTTATTCGGAGGTTGTTTTATCCAACCCAAAACTATCGTTGAATCTGACCAGAGAAAGCATTCATCGAAATTTACATAATGAAGTGCATCTCTCGTTTTTTTCAAAAGTTTGGCAAGAATCCAAGCTGCCATTAATTATAAGCGGGAAAGAGATATGGTTATCATGGGACCTACCTTGGATTTCGCGCATAGCAATTCCGTATGTATGATGTTAACTATATGACAACTGGTTGTATTCGTATCTAAACTAATGGGACCAGAGATGATCCAACCTAGTTTCGTTTTCTGCAATATTAGGCGATTTTTTCCTACTGATATTCGACCTATGCTGAGCAAATTCCAAAAAACATCAGATCCCAACAACATATCTATTCTTCCCGGTTTGTAATAACTCGGATCCACTAAGCTGATTTGTTCTGGAACTTTAAAGTCCGACACGTCTATTGGTGCTGCGGGTATATTACCGGCGAAAAAACATTTTTCAATGCTGAAGTCGTTGTGGATGCTGTCGATTCGTAATACGCATTTCGAAGTTATATTGGAAGACAAATTGTTCAAACCAAGTACCGAGATATTCACAGGCTCCGTTCTGAGGTTAAGTTTTTCGCAAAGCTTTCTCGTTATGAAACTAGATTGTGCGCCAGAATCTAGTAACGCTCTGACAATATGAGTATTTACTTCGTTGTGTTCTACTTGTACGAATGCTGTTGAAAGTATAACTTGGGAAATTGAACTACATGCCGAAAGATTGATGGTTGGTTTGGTTTCTGTAGGATTTGCTTCGACAGAGTTTTCTTTGTCATTCGAAACATTTCTTGCAGTTTCCGTGCCTTTATGCAAAAGAGTGTTGTGTTTCGACCCACACTTTCTGCAATTTCCGCGGCGACAATCTTTGTTGAAATGTCCCTTCTTCAAGCAATTAGTACACAATTTCAAAGATCGTATTTTCCTTTCACGTTCGTTAGGAGCTAAGTCTAAGAAATTTCTGCAATTTTGTATGTAATGACTATCATTGCATACTACACAATTGACTGAGTTGATTCCTGAATCGGTACTGAAAAATCCTCTCGTCTGAGAATTTCGACCTGAATTGAAAGTTTTACGTTCGTCGGCTTGATTGTGCGCAACCATCTCTAGCATGTCGGCTCTATTTTTCACAAATTGTTTAAAATCGTTAAAATTAGGATCGTCAAGATCTCCCTTGTAGATCTCCCATTCACGAAGAGTTGGAGTATCTAATTTAGTTGTGACCAGATATACTAAAAGAGTATCCCAATGCGACACGGGTTGATTAAGTTGTTTTTAGAGAACACATCGATCAAGTTCCTCAGGGAATTAGCAGACTCCCTTTGGATGGATTCGAATGAGAAAAAATTACGAAAAGCACTGCCGTGAAGGCAGGAGCTTTTGAGCGCTCGTACATGCACCTTGTAGGTAGATTCGCATTCTCCAGATTTACAAACCAATTGGAAAGATTTAGAGAGCTGTCAAAGAAAATTTCAAACCAACGCGAAAATCCAGACTTCACGTCAGTGCTTTGGGTCCATTTTTTCGATAATTCGCTAGAATTTTCTACGGTATCTATGGTCTTGGTAATGCAATCTGGACAAAATTATACATTATTCTTCATATATGTGCGAAATTTCATTTCAATCCAATAAGTATTTTCGGAATTATCAGAAAAAATATAGTTTGAACGGCAATATTTACGGAACCCCTAGTCTAATTTGGCTCATTGATGAAAAGGATCGCGAAATTCGCGATCCGAACCTATCCTGAAAATTTCAAGTCACTAGGCCTTTTTGTTCGAAAGTTATGATTTTCTATGGTTTCTATGATTCTGATCATACGATCTGGAAGAAATGTAGCTCGAATATATAATTCTCAATTTAAATTCAAAATTTCGTCGAGATCGAATCCATAATTTTGAAATGATCAAGAAAACTGAATTTCAAACGGCCATATTTACGGAACCCCTAGTCTTATTTTGCTCATTGATACACGTGAACGCTACATTCACGATCCACACCTATCCTGAAAATTTCAAGTCTCTAGGCCTTTCCATTACAAAGTTATAATTTTCTATGGTTTCTATGGTTCTGGTCATGCGAGCTGGACAAAATTCTGCATGTAGCTTGAGTACGTAATTATCCATCTGAGTGCAAAATTTCACCTCGATCGAATCAGTAGTTTCGGAGTAATCAGAAAAACAAAATTTCGAGCGGCCATATTTACGGAACCCCTTGGCGAATTTTGCCCAATAACGAACTTAACCGCGGCATTTGAGATTCGAACCTACCCTGAAAATTTCAAGTTTCTAGGACATTCCGTTCGAGAGTTATCGTGTATACGGCCGGCCGGACGGACGGACGGACAGACTCGAATTTTTCGACGGATTCGTCATCAGTGAGTCGAACATAGTCGATTGAGACCATTTTCGGCTCAAAATTCGAAAAATACAGACATCGTGACGAAATGATATAGCCCTCGTGTAAGTTGTACGAGCGCTCAAATAGACTTTGCATGAATATAGATTGAAAGTTTATTGTTGTCATATCGTTCTTTCAATGCATTCCAAGCCAACCAAGTTTTGTGAAGAGATTTCCAACGATTTAATAACAAGGGCTGCTTCGGCTTCGAGCGAAGCTCTCAAATAGTGAAATTTCTGAATTTCACCAATTGATGAGTTTTCATGGATTAAGGAGCGAAATGTGTCTCGAAATTCTAACCAATTCTGAAAGGAACCATCGAATTGAGGCAAGTTTATAGTTGGCAATCTGACAATGTGATTTTGAGTGGAATTTCCATTTAACACTCCAGCGGATGCGCGCGTACCACAAGATTGAGATGAATCATGTTTTTCATTGTCCTTCAGAATCTTTTTAGCAATTGACAATTGATTGAAGTAATTTGACTCGAAATTTTCTCTTTCCTCGTATTGATCTTCAAGTAGGTCATCCTCAATTGATGCCCCTATTAAATTTTGCAATTCATCAAACTCATATTTTACTAAATGTAATGCTTCTAGTCTTTCTCCGATTTGAATGAACTCGGCACTAAAGATTGAATTATCACAAACTGTTTTCAAGAATTTGGTAAAGTTAGTTAACCTAGCCTTTATTGAACCGCGAATTATACTGGAAATTTTTTTGACGTTTATAATGACAGAATATTATACTTGATGAAGACGAAAATTGATGTTGTTGGAAATAAACGCATTTGGTGTGGAATTTTCTTACCGAATACCACACGAGGTCAAATTAAATCCGGAAATTTTTTCTCACTCATGAATATTTTTAGAAAATTATCCCTCGTCTTCGACTCGGGATAATTTTCAAAATATTCATGAGCTCGAAAAATTTTCCGGCAATAATTTGACCTCTAGTGGTATTACTAGTGAAAATTCCACACATGTGATTTTTAACCAATCAGAACGTGTATTTCTGACAGATCACCATCGCAACGGATGAATTTTAGTGGAAATTTTTTCACGGTACCCAACAGCGAATTATACTGGAAATTTTTTTGAGGTTTATAATGACAGAATATTATACTTGATGAAGACGAAAATTGATGTTGTTGGAAATAAACGCATTTGATGTGGAATTTTCTTACCGAATACCACACGAGGTCAAATTAAATCCGTCTTCGACTCGGGATAATTTTCAAAATATTCATGAGCTCGAAAAAATTTCCGGCAATAATTTGACCTCTAGTGGTATTACTAGTGAAAATTTGTTTGAATATAAGTCACTGGATGTAGATAATTATAAAGGAAAAAAACCACCACTTCCTGCACAGGACGATTTTTTGACGACCAAGTGATTTTGAATTGTTATGATGTAGGGAATGATACTAAGAGGTCCATACATTTTAGCAATGAAGTTCACACGAAAATCTGTTTTAGAGCTCTTTTCATGCCTCGCGAACTCTACTAACAAGCTCGCCATGAAAAGTGACACTTCTCCCCTTTATACTATTATTTGATATATTATCAATTTCTCTCGGCAAGCTGATGGGTGCAGATCGACATAAATTAGGATTCTATAGGTATACTATATCAACTCGTCGGCCCAATTCGTTAACCTGCTGAGTCCATTTTTTGGTCAATTTTACTTTTTGAGCTGATCATAAAGTTTAGACGATTACCTACCCTATGGCATAGGAAATAAGGTCGATATCAATACTCAATGTGGTAGAATAGCCGTGCACGAAAAACTGCTTTGTACTCAATAGCAAATCTACACATGGAAAACCTGCTAAATCCCATTGGGGCCTCAGTTTTGTACGCTCGAACGCTCGAAGTTAGACAATGTTTTGTTCGAGTTTTCAATTGCATAGTGTTAGTAAAGGTCAAACAAGTTAAGTCAAACCTTATTATTACCAAATTTTATACTATAGATGAAGCAACGGCAAGAACTTGTTCTGGTGATCAAAAATAGTATATTATTTCATATAAAGGAGAAGTGTCACTTTTCATGGCGAGCTTGTGTTTGCGTTGTGTTGGGTAATTGAAAGCTAGCCATGAAAAGTCACTTCTCCTCCGAATGGAACATGTTATTTTTTTTGAACGCTTTAAAATTCATTAAAGTCTGGAGATTAGATTTATATTTACGATCGTTATAATTGAGTGATCAATAGAAAGTTTGCCTAGTTACGGTTGTCTCGCAAAATGAATTTTGATAGTTTATTACATTTTTCCCTACGGCCTACGGAAATGTAATTCATCGTTGACATAGCAACACATTTCCCTACGGCGGAGGAGAAGTAGAACTTTTCGATGATCCTGTCAGTCAAAATATGACGTTCTTTCTGTAAGTTTGAAAAAAAAATTATTTTTCGAGCAAAACTGAACTATGTTACTGAGACTCAATAATTATAAACGAATATAAAATATAGAAATTGAATATGATTAGATCTCAAATGCCCTGACTTCATTCATTCTACATTATACCTAGAGGGGTGAAAAAGTAAAAATGACAATTTTTCGAACAGATTATATTCGTATAAGTTTATAAAATAACTGAATTCTTTAACGAACTTTATATAGAATAGTTTTCTTTTTTGGTTAAAAATATGATACCTTAATTCTTGTAAAAAATAAAATAGAAATAAATTTAGGTTTTCAATTATATTAGGGATAGTTAACCCTTTAGTGCCCGACGGTACTCCTGAGTACCAGTAACTTCGACGCGTCGTAAAATTTAATTTTCTATATTCTGCTATTTTTATTTAACATATATTGTTGCTGGTGGCTATACTCAGTAGGTTTATGTTTCAATAATAAACATTCGAACATCTTTTCTTGAGAAATTTCCCATTTTTCATCAGGACGCAGAAGTACCGTCAGGAAATATAGCGAGCAGAAAAATTCAACAGTGGTATGTAAGAGACCACTTTATTCGAAAGAAATAGAGGTCATTGCAAATAAGATCCTCAACGAAGATTTATCGTTAGATAATAATATTTTAACAGATGAAGTGACTCTGAAAATGCGGATACTGATTTGGAATAACGATTCTATAGATATTTTTCAATTTTTTTGGTTGATACCTAGTAATATCAGTAGTTATTCTTAATTTTGTGGAAAAATTCAATGAAAATGAGGAATAAAGTATTTCAGTTACAGAGCATTTCATTAGCACTATAAATGACATCATTCCTGACGGTAGGTACTTAAAAGTCCATATTTTGGATTTTTTTTCAAAAATGAAAATAAAATTCTGAAAAAAATTGAATTGTATTTAAAACCCTTCAAAAAACAAAAAACAAGAAAAAAAATTTGTGAATTCAAGTTTTTTCTGTATTCGGGCACTAAAGGGTTAAAGTCCTAATTATTCGAGTCTCCATACTTTTTGAACAGATAACATGTGTAAACTTTCACTACTGGCCAATTTCTGCTACTGAAAATTTCTGGGTGTTTATTCATAAGATCTATAACTTCCAACTTCTTGGGGGCGATTCGCCTTTTTATGTGCGATTTGAAAAATTTCTCTGTGAGAACCTTTCCTTTTTCATTTGTTCGGTATTGCCTTGACTGTTTTTTCTGCATGTCTCTTGTTCGGTTTCCTTCTCATCTTCTGAAGGTTCTTGCTCCCATGCATTCGCGCCTTGTCCTGTCACATCCATGTCAGAGAATTGTCATCTTCATTCTTCATTATCCATTTCAAGTGACTCTGTGTCTATTTCGATATCTTTCAGACTTTGGTCTTAATGATTAATAGATATGTTTCTTTTGGAGAGCAGTAATAATTTGCTGACTTTGGCCGTCTGATAAATGAAGGGACAAGTGGAAGAAGGGGTTAAGTGACATTTTCTGAAAATATTCGGTTATGCCATGGAACAAGGTGTTACGTGCATATGTAACTTGCCCTGTCAGGATTTGCTTCTATACTTCATTTCTGAGCAAATACAAGTGGTAGAAGGGGCTATGTTGAATCCAAAATCAAGAACGCTATGGAAGAAGGAGCTATGTGCCCATAACCCCTTGATGGCAAAATGCTGTAAAACATAAAAAATCATCCAAAAATTATTTCTCTCAATTGAACACATCGAATTATTTAACTAGCTTCCATTGAAAAATGCCAGCTATATATATATATTGTTATGGTTCAATTGTTTAATTAATGAATTTATTCAAATTTTGAAAATAATTGAAAACCAAATAACAATTTTAGAAGAATTTCATCCAATTTCCAATTAATCTGCCCAAGATTCTTTCTCAAAGAGGGTTCTTAAGTGAACAATTAAAAAAAATTTTACACAATTTATATTTAACAACAACCAAACTCAAAACAAACTAATCCTATCAAAATGGAAAATTATTAATTAACAAATCGTTCCAAACCAATTGAGTGCACTCACAGAACTTGTCCAAATATACTTCTTCAAATCCAATCGCTGGTCCACCTGTCCTGACTCCTCCAAAACTTTTATCTTTCCTTGTTCAACCAACTCCACTTTCAATTGTCCCTCCTACATCCAGCACGCCGTTCTGATATCTCGTTCACTCGCCAAATCAACTTCAACAATTCAATATCCTCTCGACAAAATTCTGAATACTATTAACTATTCTTATCTTCTCTGAAACCAATTTTTCAGCAAAACTTTCTGAAAGATGCAACTCATCCACTCTGACGTTTCTATCAATTTTTTTCAACCCGCTAGCTTAATTCTAATTTTATAATTTCCATGGTTACAAATAAAATGACCCCTCTTTGAAAATATCATATCACAAAAATTTATACTTTAATCGAATTTACTGAATTTACTATATTTGAAAGTTATTTGGTGATATTTGAATTTATTTTTCATTTTTGATTTCCAGGACAATATATATATATATATATATATATATTCCAAAAAATATATATATATATATTCGGGTTCATAGCGTACTACGCCTTCCGGTTCCCAATCTCCAGCCCCTCCTATCTTCCCAGTCCCCTGGATGTAGATTCCGTTCCGACATCGCCTTCCTTATTCCATCGATCCATGTTCTTTTAGGTCTTCCTCTCTTCCTTCTTTCTGGTGGCATCCATTCGAGCAACATCTCGATGATGCCAGCTAATTTTACTAAAATCGATTTTTCTCACAAACTTATATTTGTAACATAACTCCTTTTCCACTTGCCCCTTCAAATGTCATCGAGTAATCTGTAAAAACCAGCGTGCGTTTTTTCTGTATGATCCAGCAGTAGTAGTTGTAGCAGTAGCGAGTTGTTGCAAATCAACTTTTTCCATCCTGAGTATCTGCGCCATTGTTGCCAAATGCTTCCTTAACTTTGTGGATGTTGAAAGGGAAGCTTTCGTTTGATCATTAAGGGCTGATTCAGCATGTTTTTCTTTATTTTATATCCTGCAATTGTACTTTTTGAACCCAGTATTCCAAAAAAGTAGACATTTTCATTGAGATCAAAGTTGGTTCTACATTTAAAAAAAAAATTATATGTTCCACCATTCACACACAGGTACCTCTACCTCTTTTACCCCGTATAATTACTCTTTTTAGAGATTTATAAAATATTCTTCTGTATCTGTTAATGAATGCCTATTTGCATATTTTATTAATGTACCCATTTGTAGAGCTAGAGATGGCGAATGGAAACATTTTGTTTTAACATCATATTCAGAAATTTCTGTCAAGAATTAAAACTTGGAATTTACTGGGATAAAATGCATCTTCCAATCTCAATTTCTGATTATTCTCCAATTTTCTGACCGCAATCAATAATCTGGCCAGTCTCCGCATATTTCTTTCAGCTACAACTAATGAATGTTTTTCTTTGTGGCTTTTTATATAACGCCGACCCACTTCACAAATCACGAAGTCTTTCTTCATGCCCATAGAAACATTATCTGCTCTCATCATATCCAAAATACCACTTGTCCTTAAAGGATCATGCAGTCCAAACGGTCCCGCCATGAAAGTTTGGCCAAGGCTCTCTGTGCTCTACAACGTTCCGATGGGTGGGCATTGAATTTACATTTTTTCACATGTCGTCTCAAACTCTTTCGACTGTAAAAAATACAAGGTATGTATTCGGAATCCTCCTTATCCCCCTTGTTCAAAACAGGACCTATTTTCGAAGAACAAAAGTCCCTTTCATGACGAAGTTTATCTAATAAATTTTTTCTCTTCTGGCTTTTTTTGTCCAACGACATGAGTTCCTGGACCTCAATTTCATCGTTGTGATGTCTCTCCAAATGTCTTGCAAAATTTAAAACTAATATATTGCAATAAAAACAATAATGCTTCCGCCTAATTCTCTTGGGCTTATACGTCTCAGTAGATTCTTCTTTGCCTCTACCTGAATTTTCATTGTGAACTATAATTACTGGCAACCGATAAAGGTCTAGTTGGGGAGAAATTATCCCAGTCAAATTCCCATTCTGGGCTGGAAGGAAGATATTCGGAACCCGAAGGAATATAATCGGGGTATAGATCTGATGAAGAATCATTCTCTTCTTCACGATGATTCAATTCAATGTCTGAAATAAATCAGTAAGTTATGCACAATAACATTTGAAGTTATACTGCGTGCTTCTGAATCGGGGGTACAAACGAAAATGTATATTACACCGTGAAAATCTTGCCATGAGGAAAACAGCGAGATCTTCACGATTTCCCAATACGAAAATAGTGGTTGCCAATTTTAAAATATTCGATCGGTTCATATCTCTTTTTGGGCGCATGTTTCGTTATAAATGACTCCAATTTAGAATTTTTTCCCGACAGTGGCCTCAAACGATTAGGTTGGACTCACTGATGACGAATCCGATGTCAAAAATCGATTCTGTCCGAATTTCGTGTCATTTCCTAGTCATTTAAAAAAAAAATTTTTTTTTTTAATATTCTATGTCCTGCGATATTCTAATCATATCAACCTCAATAATTCTGCATGAACCTCCAAGCTGTCATTTTTAGCGCTCGTTCTAATTACACGAGGGCTATACCATTTCGTCACGTATTTTTGTCTGTATTTTTCGAATTTTGAGCCAAAAATAGTCTCAATCGACAAGGTTCGACTCACTGATGACGAATCCGTCGGAAAATTCAAGTGTGTTCGTCCGTCCGGCCAGCCGTAAGGACGATAAATCTCGAACGGAACCACCTAGAGACTCGAAATCTTCAGTGTGGGTTCAGTTCTCAAATGCCGCGTTTGAGTTCGTTAATGATGAGTGAATTCCACCAGGGGTTCCGCGAATATGGCCAATCGGAATTTTGTTCTTCTAATGAAATTTCGCACTCAAATGGAGAATGACCTGTTCAAGCTACTTGTCCAGATTGCAAGACTACAACCATAAAAAGCGAAGGATGATCGCGCGCGGCCGGGTTTCAGCGCTAGCGGAAGGGTGTAATATCACAATCGCGTGCGAGATTTTTAAATGAAAAATTCTTTGATAATATATTATAATTGGATATTGTAATGAAAAAGAGGGATCTGATACGTAAAAAATATGAATCATTTTATAATTTAGATAAGTAGATAAACTTAAGGTAGATTTTCAAAGGTAGGCGCCACCTACCTTGCCTACCCCGACGAGCCGCCACATTGCAAGGCCCATATTTGCGACATGAAATTGCGGTTTCGACCGATCAATAGCTGGTATTTGTTTGTGTCAAAGCATTGCATTCAAAGCTACCAGAAAAAATTACGAAAAGCACTGCCGTGAAGTCAGGAGCTTTTGAACGCTCGTACATCCACCTTGTAGGTAGATTCGCATTTTCCAGTTTCAGAAATCAATTGAAGGAATTTTCGACAGCTGTCAAAAAAAATTCTCAAAATTAGGCGAACTCCAAGTTCATGTCAGTGCTTCAGCTGACCAATTTTTTCTCGATAATTCGCTAGAATTTTCTACATTATCTATGGTCTTGGTTATGCGTTCTGGACAAAATTTCGCACGTAGTTTGAATAAATTAGTCTTCAGCTAGTTGTGAAATTTCATTCCAATCCAATCAGTAAATTCGAAATTATCAGGAAAAACATATTTTGAACGGCCATATTTACGGAACCCCTAGTCTAATTTTACTCATTGATGAACGTGACCGCGACATTCGCGATCCAAATCTACTCTGAAAATTTCAAGTTCCTAGGCCTTTCCCTACGGAAGTTATAATTCTCTATGGTTTCTATGGTTCTGGTCATGCGATCTGGACAAAATGTTGCTTTAATATATAATTCTCGAATAAAATACAAAATTTTATCTCGATCGAATCCGTAGTTTCGAAATTATCGAGGAAATAAAATTTCAAACGACCGTATTTACGGAACCCCTAGTATATTTCTGCTCATTGATAAACGCGAACGCGACATTTCAGATCCACACCTATCCTGAAAATTTCAAGTCCCTAGGCCTTTCCGTTCGAAAGTTATGATTTTCTATGGTTCTAGTTAAGCGATCTGTAAAAAATGTAGCTTGAATATATCATTCTCCATTAGTATACAAAATTTCGTCACGATCGAATCTGTAGTTTTGAAATTATCAAGAAAACTAAATTTCAAACGACCATATTTACGGAACCCCTAGGATAATTTTGCTCATATATAAACGTCATCACGACATTCGAGATTCACACTTATCCTGAAATTTTCAAGTCCCTAGGCGATTCCGTTCAAAAGTTACAATTTTCTACGGTTTCTATGGTTCTGGTCATGCGATCTGGACAAAATTCCACATGTAGCTTGAATACCTCATTCTACATTTGAGTGCAAAATTTCATCTCGATCGAATCTGTAGTTTTCAAGTAATCAGGGAAACAAAACTTTGAACGGCCATATTTACGGAACCCCTGGTGGAATTTGGCCCATTAACGAACTTAACCGAGCCATTCGGGAACTGAACCCAAACTGAAAATTTCAAGTCTCTAGGTTTTTCCGTTCGAGAGTTATCGTGCTTACGGCCGGCCGGCCGGCCGGACGGACAGACTCGAATTTTCCGACGGATTCGTCATCAGTGAGTCGAACATAGTCGATTGAGACCATTTTCGGCTCAAAATTCGAAAAATACAGACATCTTGACGAAATTATATAGCTCTCGTGTAAGTAGTACGAGCGCTCAAAAATTATAAATAGAGTCAGGTGCTACAAAATACATTCTAGTTTCCAGTTTCAAACATTCGATATGTTTTTGTTATCTCTGTTTGAAATTTAATGCCCTTCAAATAGAGCCTGAGTTTATGAATCACGGGTTACGATTACGGAAGTAACACTATTTTATTTCAAAGAAAATTTACCTCACCACTTGAAAAAATGGAAAAAGTGTTGCGAAATAGCAATCTTGATTAAAAAATGCAATTATATTTTGTGAGTGATAGTTTGTGCCATCTAGAGGAAAACTACATATCGTCGGCCTAATTCGTTAACCTGCTAAGTCCATTTTTGCATAGTTCACAGGAGAGAGAAAAAACTGAAAGATATCTTTTCTATTTTACATATTGAGATTCTGAATATACATTTGGTTGCTATAATGATTCTACATATGTTGTGAGTTTCAAAAATAGAATATCTTAAGCACAGTTCGAAAAAATTTGGAAAATAATCACTTAGCAGCTTTTCGTTATGAAGTTTAAATTTGATTGAGGACATAGCAGTTTTTCCATTTAAATGAGCATGCAGTAACATTATTTGCTTGTAATTCTCAATCGAGGATTATATTATAATAAAATCAATTCAATCAGTTTCAATCGAAATATTTATTATCAAAATTTCAACAATACAATCAGTATTCAAACAAGGAACCGTATTAACTATTTAAGTATTTTATAAACAATATGTAATTAATCAACATAATTTCAAATGTTCTCAGTGTTCTTTACTAGTTACACTTCCATATAAGTCAAGTCGTATGAGTTAATCAGAGATAAAACTTGAGAGCCAAGTAAATTAAGAAAATTCTGGAAAAACAATCATATTTTTCAAACAAAAACTGAAATTCTGAAGAAAATTGAATTCTGAACCAAAAACAATCCTCTAGCGACCCTTAATTCGAAATCACAAAAATAACCTATTCATGAGGTAAATCATCGTAATATTAATGATAGTCGGGTGAAAGAGTCCTTCTGATTTGCTACAAGTCCTCAAACTTCCAATGAATTGCGTAAGATTACATACTAATCTCACAAGGATGAAATCGTGAAGACCTTTTCTGCGGTAAAAGTTGCTAGTTATCCTTATAAATAGTTTTATAGAGACTGTATCTATTGCTTCCATAACGTAACACTGAATGAAAATACACTCACGTGCAAAAAAAAACGCAACAAGCTAATATTTGGTAAAATTTGAGGTCTCGTAGTTTCTTTATTTTTAATTCCATTTTTTACATTTTTGCAGTAAACCGTAGGTAAAATTACTAATTTTAACTTGCTCATTCGTTTTTTCGTCAAATGCTGGCTTATTAGTCTTTATACAGGGTTAATAAAAAGTTTGTGCCAAACCCTAATTTCAAAACATCCTGTGGTATAATTTCGTGGTAGATTTCTTTCAAAATACCATTTTAGGTTAAGAACCATTCGTTCTCAACATTTTGTTTTTGGTCATTTTGCACCAGTTAATTCAACTTATATATATTTGTATCTACTCCTATTGAATTATATATTCATTATTCGAGTATTTTTGGGCAATTAATAGTATATGTGAACAAACACCGTGAGTTATAATAACTCACTTCTATAACTCCCTGATTGGCCGAAAGGGAACAGTCCATTATTGGTATATTGAGGGGAGTAATGTCAATTGAATAATTTTGACGTTTTCTCAAATTAAGTTGATACCTAATTATTATTGTGCATGTTTTGCTAAAAAAGATGAATTCAGATAGTGAAGATGAATTAACACCTTCAGAAATAAGACAATCAGCCAATGTTACCATACATAATTTATTGCCCGAAAAATCCCAAAACGAATATAAGGTGTATACAACGATTCAAGATTGGTGTAGCAATAAGAATATTAAGTCATTGTTTACAGAGAATTCTCTTTCGGTATATTTCAGTGAACTTAGCACTAAATATAAAGCATCGCCCCTATGGACTTTCTACTCCATGCTAAGAAGCAAAAGCAACATAAATAATGCATTGTTATAGGTAACTTTTTAGATTTGTCAATAAAGTTCTTTCTGGAGAATGAACTCTAAAGAAAAAAAAATTTCTTTGTTCCTTCTCCATACTCTTTTCCATCCGTCTGGAGAATGTGGGGAGAATCTGGATTCGTCAGTGAAAAGAACATTGTTTCATTTCTCTTAGTTAAAATGTTAATGTTCAGTAGCAAATTGCAGTTTAGCTACTCGGTGACGCCGAAGTAAGTTTGGTCCAGCTACTGGTCTGCAAGCTTCGACCACTCTTTTGACGGTAGAGCGATAAACATGAAGAATTCTTGCAACATATTCATAATTACGTTCATCTTTAACAAGAGCAACAGCTATTGTGCAAATTTCCTTCCCCAATTCACCTGTTTTGTTTATGTAACTAAACTGAATATTTCTGATTTTTGATTCACACGAAATTAAACACAGTTTTACTAAATAATATTTAATCCGTTAATGCGATACATGTGAATCTGTAATGCCCATACGTATGTTGACGTGTTGCCGTTCTAGCTCGTAATGTCGTAATGGCGTCGGCCAACCTCGTCGTGCCCACGTCACTGCTTGGTACCTACAGTAGAGGGATCGGGCGAATCCAATATGAGTTCGTAGGGGTGGACGGCGGAACAAATGAACATTATTTTGCATTCCGTGATTTCTGCACGGAACATGCCGCCCCCCTTGAAAGAATCTATCTTTCAACATTAATATACATTTAAAAATTATAAGTATACAAAACCATATGAATATACAAAAATAGAAAAAATAAAAATAACTAAATCAATGTACAAGAATAATTTGAATGAGATAAGAATAAACATAATACAATACAAAAAAATATTTTTGGAAATAGATTCCTCGTGCCTTTCAATAAGTCTCTTGTGTCGTCTCAAATGGCAAAGGACAAACTGTAGCTACTGCTCTTTAGGCGATAACACTGACACTACCCGTACAATTTCGTCAGCACCAGGATGCACCTTTACTACTCTACCCAATTGCAGCTTGAGGGGGGGCAGATTGTCTTCTCGTATAACCACCATTGTCCCTGGTTGAATATATTTATTGGTTGGAGATTTTTTCCATTTGCCCCTCTGCTGAAGTTGGGAGAGATAATCCTTGGACCATTTGGACCAAAAATGTTGTACCATTTGAGTCAACTGATGATATCTTTTTAATCGACTCGTTTTTTGTGAAGTTAGATCTTCCTGAGGTAAAGCCACTAATGGGGCGCCAATCAGAAAGTGTCCAGGAGTGAGAACATCTAAATCTTCTGGGTTCTCAGACAGGGGGGTGAGTGGACGGGAATTCAAGCATGATTCTATCTGTGTAACTATAGTATGTAAATCATCGAATGACAGATTATTATTTCCCACTACTCTTTTTAAATGATACTTAGCAGATCGCACCGCGGCTTCCCATAATCCACCAAAATGCGGAGAGTAGGCTGGTATGAAATGCCATTTAATTGACATTTTCGCAAAACTGGCATAAAAATTTGAATCTTCTGATTGTTTTTCTATGAATTTGAAAAGTTCATGTAATTCATTGCGAGCATCTACAAAATTGGTTCGGAGTATATGTTTGAACAAACCCCTCGGCGTGCAACAAATCGTTTGAAACAATTCATGAAGGCTACTGTGGTTAACTCATTTACTAATTCTAAATGAACCGCCTTGGTTGTGAAACAGACAAAAACATAGAGGTAGCCCTTAACTAATTTATGCCCTCTCAATTTATTGGCCCTTATATTAAAAGGTCCCGCGTAATCAACACCACAATTTGTGAACGCTCTGCTCGGAGTGATTCGTGACCGTGGCAGGTCACCCATTAAATACTTGTGAAGAGTTGGTTTAACGCGGAAACATATGATACATTCGCGCAAAAACTTTCGGATTGTTCTACGACCTCCGATTGGCCAATATTTCAATCTTATCACCGCTAACAAGGCTTGAGGCCCCGCGTGCAAATTTTTGTAATGCTCGTGCAAAGTGATTTGTCTTGTTAGCACATGATTACTAGGTAACAATATTGGATGTTTTTGGTCGAATGGAAGATCCGATTCACCTAAACGACCACCTACCCTCAAGATTCCCTGGTCATCTAAAAACGGATTGAGACTCAGAAGGGCACTTGATTTGGCTAGGCGTTTTGCTGCCAGGAGATGAATTTCTTCAGTGAACTCCTGGTTTTGAGCAGCTCTCACCAAGACCTTTATGGATCCTTCCAATTCCTCGATGGTCAAATTTCCCAATTGTCTCTGTGTCCTATTAACACTACAATTTCTTACAAATCGGAGGCAAAAGGCTGTGACCCTTTGCAATTTCATCAGATTGGAAAATCGTTGAAAGATATCCGTACCCACGCAAGACTGGAATATTTGACGTGGCGCTTTAACTTCAGGAACAATTTCCGGAATGCAATATCGATCATCTGGCCAAACGCTTTCCTCGCAGCTAAGCCACTCAGGTCCATGCCACCAAAGCTTACAAGCATGCAACATATCTGCATCCATACCCCTAGATATTATATCGGCTGGATTGTCTCTGGATGATACATGCTTCCACTGATACTCTTTCGTTAACCGATGAATTTCCGATGTTCTATTCGCTACGAATGTTTTCCATTCGCAGGGCTCTCGACTAAGCCAAGATAGAACGATGGTAGAATCAGTCCAAAATTGAACAGACTCAAAATTGACCTGAAGGGTGTCCAATACTTCCCGTGCTAACCTTGCAGTTAGTACTGCTGCACATAATTCAAGCCGTGGCAGATTCACAGTTTGCACTGGAGCCACTCTTGATTTCGCACAGATCAGTTCGACATGGTGCTGCTGATTGTGATCTGTCGATCTTATGTAAATCGCCGATCCATATGCAATTTCCGAGGCATCGGAAAAGCAATGCAATTGAACTCCCTTTGATTCTCTGCAAATTGTTTGTCTCGGTATTTCGAGATCATCTAACGACTTAATTTGACCTTTGAAATTGAGCCAAGAAGTATGGAGTGAAAGCGGCAATGATTCGTCCCAACTCACCTTCAATTTCCATAGCTCCTGCATAATCAATTTTGCTCTTATAATGACCGGACCGACCAATCCCAAAGGATCAAATATTTGCGATGTTATCGACAAAATTGTTCTTTTGGTCACCCTGCTTTGGTTTTTGTCGATTCTTAATTTATATTGCAGCATATCCTGTTTCGAATTCCACAATAAGCCAAGCGCTCGTGTTGTCGGTTCGTCTGAGAGGTAATGTTCAATTTCCCTAGGCATTTCATTCGACAGTACCTCCGTACTGTTCGACGCCCACTTTCTCAACACGAACCCAGCACCTTCCAAGATTTTGCTTATTTGTTCCTTCAAAAGCTTAGCTTCCTGAACCGATCTAGTGCTCCATAAGAGATCGTCCATATAAAAGTCTTGACATATTACTTCGCTAGCTTCAGGATACAATTCTTCATTGTCTGCTCCCAATTTCTGCAGACACCTCACTGCCAAGAAGGAAGCTGGCGCAGTTCAGTATGTAACCGTGTTCAATTGGTACACGTCAATTGGTTCATTTGCAGAAAACCTCCAAAGAATTCTCTGCAAATTCCGGTGCTTTGGAGCAATGTATACTTGACGGTACATTTTCTCCACATCCCCCGCTATGACGATGTCGTATCTGCGGAATCGTATTAAAATATTGAAAAGGTTTTGCTGTAATTTTGGTCCAACCATCAAAACATCATTCAGGGACAACCCTGTGTCAGTTTTAGCTGATCCGTCAAATACCACTCGGCATTTGGTAGTTAAAGATGTTTCTTTGAAGACAGCGTGATGTGGTAAATAATAAACATATTCACCATCACAACGTCGCCTTGTAGTTTCCTCCAATGTTCCTAACTTTGTGGCATGTCCCAAATCAATTTATTCCCTAATGAAGTCTTGATATTGTTGTTTAGTTAGAGTATTCCTCTCTAAACGTCTTTCAAGTTGCTGAAATCTCTTCTGAGCCGTGCTCAAGGAGTCGCCCAAATTTGAAATATTTTCCCGCATAGGAAGGTTGACTACGAAATGACCTTCGTCATCTCGTATTGTTGTATCGAGGTAAACACGCTCACAATGTCTTTCTTCCTTGGAAAGTGGTTTCTCCTGTTCGAGTTCGTCAATAGTCCAAAACTTTTCCAACTGTTTTTGTACCTGATCGTTAGAAGAAAAGTGACACAATGAGACATTTCCTTGGACGTGTTTACCAACTATAGGTCCAGAAATAACCCACCCTAATTTAGTCTTTTGGAAAATAGGTTTGTTTCTGCCTAATCTAATTTGCCCCACACATATCAGTTCCCAAAAAACAGAAGCGCCTAGAATCATGTCAACTTTTTTGGGTTGATTGAATGTGGCATCAGCCAAATATATATTTTCAGGAATGTCTATCTATGGACGCTGAGTCGACCTTTACTGCAGGCAATTTGTCCGAAATGCCATCAATTACTAGAAAAACTGTTTCTAGATCGAAGTCCTTATATTGGGATAGAATCTTAGCCTTCCCGGAATGAGAAATTCTCGTGGTTCCCTGCCCTATACCAACCACAGGAATATGAACCTTTTGTGAAGGTAGTCTGAGTTTCTTCCATAGGTCTCTTGCAATGAAATTAGATTGGGATCCTGAATCCAACAAAGCTCGACATTCTTGTTGGTTACCGGCACGGTCAAGAATATAAACTATTGCTGTGGATAGCAGTGTTTCTGTCGATCCCGAACCAAGATTGCATTTGTATGCTTGGTTCTCCGTGGTGTTCATCTCTTCTTTGTCCGTCGAAGTGTTTTCAGTAAAATGCAGCAAAGTGTTGTGTCTTTTCCGCATTGTTTACAGCTGCCATAGGTACAGCTGTCTGCTCGATGACCTTGTTTCAAGCAATTCCAACAAACCCCTGACTTTTTAACTTCCTGCCTCCTCTCTGCGACCGATAATGTCCGAAATTTGTTGCATGCATATAAAAGGTGATTTTCTTTACATAACGAGCAAGTTTTTGTCATTGTTACATAAGATCTTGAATTTTTATGTGTTTCTGTTTTACCCTTCCCTTCTTGTGATTTAGATATCGTTTTATTAGAGTCTAAAGTTTCTAAAAGTTGACATTTTTGTTCTAAAAATTCTTGGAACTCGCTTAATTCGGGAAAACGATTATTCGACACGCCTTTTTGCCACTCGCTTTTCGTAATTGAATCCAACTTTTGTTCTAAGATATAAATGAGAAGCGTATCCCACGATTCTACAGGTTGATCCAAAGATTTAAGCTATCTTACATCTCTATTAATGGTATCTAGAAATTTCCGTAAATGTGTGAATGATTCTTTATTCATTGGTGTGAAATTGTACATAGAATCGATGTGAGTCAAGGCAATTAATTTCTTATTCTCAAAACGCTTTCTTAGCAATTTCCATGCTTCAATGTAATTTGTCTCCGATACTTCCAACGCCCGAATAACCTCAGCGGCATCACCCTTCAATGAATTTTTCAAATAATAAAATCTTTGTATATCCGTTAACTTCTTATTCGTGTGTATTAGCGCATGAAATGTATCATGAAACTCTAACCATGTTTTATAAGACCCATGAAAATATGGTATTTCCATTGAAGGAAGTTTCACGTTTTTGTCGATGTGTTGTCCTGGAAAGGTTTCATTACTATTGTTGATACTTTTGATATTGCAGGTGCTTGCATTTGAATAACCCTCAGCAATACTGATAAGTTTGAAATAATTGTTTTCGAAATTTTCCCTTTCTTCAGCTTGCTGATCTGATAAATCAAGTGCTTCTATTTCAGCTTGTAATTCATCAAACTGATCCCAAATTTTTCTAATCGCGAAGGTACTTGAATCAATTTATCACTAGTGTCTGATAAAGAATTGATAAATGCTTCAAATCTGGTTATTTGCGCTTTCAAAAACCCCCTTTTGCGAATTAATTCATCTAAGTTATTTGCCATTTTTCTTGAATTCGAGAAAGAAGTTCGTAATAATTCAAATGAAAATGATACAGATAGAATCAGTTGAATAATATCACTACTCACTTATCTTCCCCTTGCCCTGTGTCAACTGCTGTCTGTCCTCTGATCAAGCAGCGATTTTTTGCCGAAAGCTGTAGTAGGTACCTCTTCTTGAATTCCTAATCCAAAACTCCCAAAAGTCCCATGTGACTAATCCACAAATGTGTGTTTGTTCGAGATTGAAGTTCTGCCTGTTCCAATGGATCACGTAGTTGTTTGCAGCTTCTACTTCTTCGATCCAATCCGTTATCCAGTTCGAAGGACCATGTTTTGTTTATGTAACTAAACTGAATTTTTCTGATTTTTGATTCACACGAAATTAAACACAGTTTTACTAAATAATATTTAATCCCTTAATGCGATACATGTGAATATGTAATGCCCATACGTATGTTGACGTGTTGCCGTTCTAGCTCGTAATGTCGTAATGGCGTCGGCCAACCTCGTCGTGCCCACGAAGTGTGACCATATGTGGTAGAAATCTACTTTTTTGGTAGATTTCAGTGTAGGGTAAATTTTTGGGAGTAGATTTTGGTAGATTTTCACCCTCTTTGACTTCAAAGTCATTTTATATCATAAAGTTCATATCAATTATAAATTTCAATTTATATTTGTCGTAACTGCATACTATTATCTTCTTCTTCAATTTATGAAATTCTGTGTGAGTAATTCACGTACTTAATACCAACTCTGTGGCCTGTGCCCTCTCCCCCCTCTCTCGCACTTACTCTCTAATCTTAACCTCGTAGTAAGTAAACGTCAAAAAAACATAACCTCATTTGTCTGTGTTGGATTTTGCGAATAAATTGTTATAGTTGACCAAGTGTTTGTGACATTTTTACAAAATGAAAAGAAGATGTGTTCAACGAAACTATAGGTCAGAGTGGGAGCAGAATGAATTATTTTCTTCTTGGTTGTGTAAATCCAAGAAGACAATGAAAGCGCTCACTGCAAAGCTTGTAATTGCAAGCTTTTACCTCGTATTGCCTCTTTGAAAGAACACCTTGCTTCTGCTAAACATAAAAAAATCTATGGAGGGGATGTCCGGATGAAGAGATGAAGAGAAATAATTTCTGTAGAAAAAGTCAACGATTTTTTAACAACTTGTCAATCTTTTTTGATAGAATTATCTGTAGAATTAAGGCAGCGGTTGCCCTTGGATATTATGTTCAAGGAGTTAGAGTTTTTAGATCCACAAACAGCTGTTTATAATGAATTTCAATCACTTGGTGCTCTCCTATCGAACTTCCCCAATTTAGTAGAAGAAAACGAAATTCAGATTATAGATAACGAATATAGAGAAATGAAGTTGGATCGAGAAGTAAGTAATCTTATGTGCAGCAGTAGCTCTAGTGATTCAAACGATCCTGTTAATGTAGAAAAATTTTGGACAAAGATCAGCAAATTAAAAAATGCAGCCAATATCGAGAAGTATTTGCACATTTCAAAATTTGCAAAGCACATGCTGTGCTTACCTGTATCAAATGTGAAATGTGAGCGAATATTTTCGGAAATTAATAGGATTAAAACTAAAGTGAGAAACCGATTTGCGAACAAAAATGTTGCGTCAATTCTACATGCCAAAGAAGGAATAAAGAAAGCTGGTGAATGTTGCGAATATCTTCCCGATCCAGAAATGTTGACACTGATGAACAGCATGTCTCTGTATGAAAATATCGTTAGTGATCCTGATGAATAATTTAATAATTGACTTTATGTAATTTTTGTACAATTTTATGGAAAAATTATATATCTATGAACATTTTAATATACTTTATTGTCTCGATGTCCCGAAAATCAATGATCTGATGGAATCATTCAAGTAACCTGTAAAAATTCAAAACACAGTCACCAGCGCCACCTGGTGTTTACTATCTACATTTTGCTGTGGTAGATTTTGGTAGATTTCTCTCATCTTCGCAGTAGATTCGCTTTTCAAAGTATGGTCACACTGTGCCCACGTCACTGCTTGGTACCTACAGTAGAGGGATCGGGCGAATCCAATATGAGTTCGTAGGGGTGGACGGCGGAACAAATGAACATTATTTTGCATTCCGTGATTTCTGCACGGAACATCACCTCTTCACAAAATTACAATTCTTACAGTAAACCGTTGTTGACTAAGTTCATTTCGTTGAAAAAATGAAATGAAATACCTTGTTTATAATTTTGGCCTTCACTAACACTATGCAATTAAAAACTCCATCAAAACATTGCCTACAACTTCGTGCGACCAAAAAATCACGTACAGAACTGAGGCCCCATGGGATTTAGCAGGTTTTCATTGTGTAGATTTGCTATTGGGTACAAAGCAGTTTTTCGTGCACGGCTTTTCTACCACATTAAATATCGATATCGACCTTTTACCTTATCCCATAAGGTAGGTAATCGTCTAAACTTAATGACTAGCTCAAAAAGTAAAATTGACCAAAAAATGGACGAATTAGGCCGACGATATGCGGTTTGCGAGATCAGGCCTGTCGACGCTCTTAATGAATGACCCTGTATATCGATCGCCCATACTGAAAGCCTTATGTTTTGTCGAGATAATTGTAATTAATGGAAGGTACAAACAATTTTTTTCCTCAGATTGAGGTGAATCACGGAAGGTCATATTTTCAATATAATTTTTTGACAAATCTAAAACTGAAATTTTCTCTGTTTTATGCTATATTTATATTAACTCGTTGAGTTCCATTACGAATTCACAGTATTCTTCACCTACTTGGAATCGTTGACACTGAATAAATAGCTTTCGAGAAAATAGAATACTCACTCCTGTATTTGTTTATCGTTGCGATGCGGTTGAAAATTTGTTTCGCTCAAACTAGATTGAAATATGAATTTCAATGGGCTTCATCATTTATTATTCAGAAAAGAAACGAGATTAAAAAAAAAACAGAAAATATATTTCTCCAACAAAAAACCATGACATAATGCTCAAACTCATGTGTAAAATTTATACCTTAAACTTATGCAAACAAAAACTTTGATGACTGGCCATGTTTTGTTATCAAAAACACCTGGATTGTTTCCGATTAATTTCATGATCTCTTCTTTTTTTGTGGGAATTTTGGATTTAATGTGTTTAGCGAAAAATATTTCGGTCAGTTTCTTCTGCTCGCTGGTCCAAGAAACTAATTTCCTCTTTTTCGAACCCAAAACTACTTTTCCTCTTGTATCAGGAGTAAAATTGTTCTCTGGGGAATTAATTCTAGTGTTCTCTATCACACCATTACCTTCTTCGTCTGAAAAATCAGACAAATCTAAATTAACCTCTTCATTGCCTTCCTCTTCATCCTTTAAATTCAATTCAAGATCTTGCAGTTTCTTTCCTTTATGTTCATCAGAAAATCCACCTTTAGATAGCAGATGTAATACGCAGACGCGATATCTCGTTACTTCTAAACAAAAAAATAATCTTCCATAAACTTTTTGTGTGGGATACTAACCCCAATCCAATCGAGCGGTTAATTGGATAGGGCCTTGGATTCGAGCCTAGAGCAAAGTAAGGACTTCGAGTTTACTGCATTTTCCCTGAAAACCCCAACTGGTGAATATAAATGAAACAGTGATGTGTTTTCATTAAATATATATTAAAAAAAAATAAATGATTCTTCACAAATTATATCAACACACGCATTCAACCTTCACCAGAATGAATAAATCTCGACAGATTTATCACAAAAACTGTCAAATCAAGGTTTGATTGATTATCTCAGAATAAAAATTATCTAAAAAAACTGAATTTCAACAGTACCTAATTCAATATTGTGTGGGAGATTTCAAGACTCGGGACTAGTAAGAACTCAATTAAAACCACAAAACCATGCATTATTTTAGAATTACCTTTTCTCGTGCTCCGCCACTGGAGGGTTTAATCCTGTCACTGTATTGTTCGCACTTAATAAAGCCGAGAATTCACTGCGCTACAAAACACATCATCTTCGACACTACTTACTTCCACAAGCTATCACAGATTTTTCCCTAATCCGGACTCTAAAAAAACTCCCGACTGAAAATACTAAAGCTATTTCCCTACAACGGACTACTACCTCAATTTAGTCCCTACACCGGCCTCTAACCGGAAAACCGACCCCGTACGACTAATTCTTAATGAGTTCTCTACCTGCGAGCACTGCCTCTAAATCGAAAAGTGAACCTAAAATTCTGTACCTATCGTGGCACCTTCCCGACTTTCAATTACTGCCCTAATGCGAGTCACCGACTCAAAACAACGAAATCTCCAAAGTTCTCTACTCCCGCACAATTCCCCTTCGGTCCCAGACCGGTAACAACTGACTCTTTCCGAGCCCCTCCAACTCGCGAACAACCGACCCTCGATCGGCAACCACTCTTTCTACCCCGAACCAACTGACTTACTCCGATCTTTTTTCGTCTCAAGAAAATTTTCAACCCTACCATTCTAGGTGGTTCCAAATGATTTTTTCGTTTTCGTTAAACCAATCACCCCCTTCAATCATCTTTTTTAAGGTGGTTCGTAAACCAACCATCGGCAATTATTGGTCTGAAAATTCTGAACCAATCACCTATCGCATTTCCGACAGTGGTGGTATGGTGTGAAATTTTTCCATCTAAACCCTAATCAAGTGTTTCGTGGAATCGATGAGGGAGAATTATAAATCTCCCAACGCTTCATTTTTTTGGTCAATATATGCGCGATAAGGCATTTATAATAATAATAATAACAGATCTTTATTTCAAAACAATTCCAGTCAACAACATAGAAGAGAAATGAAACAGTGTCAAAAACAACAAAAAAACCATACTATGCCTCAAATTCACCCATACTATATGGTTCCATATCTAATAAAAAACTGAATATTTTTTTCTTGAAAAATTTAAGATTATCAATTTTCTGAATTTCTTGTGGCAACTTATTGAAAAATTTCAAACACCTATATTCTACTTGCTTTTGAGTAGTTGCAAGATTATTTTCAGGCAAATTATATGATGAAGTTCTAGTATCGTAATGTGTTTTAAGATTAAGATATTCTGAAAATAAATCCTGGTGTTTGAACAAAAATATTAAACATTCTTGAACATACAGTGCACATATAGTCAAAATCCCATTCTTTTTGAAATATCCCCTACATGAATCCCTAAACTTTAAATTGTTCATGATTCTAACTGCATTTTTCTGCAAAATAAACAATGTTGAAAGATTTCCTGTCCCATAGAATACTATACCAAATCTCATTTTAGCCTCTATGGTTGCGTGGTCAATTGTCTTCAATACTTTGGAATCAAGATACTTAGCCACCACTCTGAAAGCATAGATGGATGTAGCTATTTTATTACGTAGATGTTTTATGTGCTCTTTCCAGTTTAATTCTTCATCTATGTGAACTCCTAAAAATTTCGTACTGCTGGAGATCTTATATATAGTAGTGTCCAGGTTTACATTTTCAGGGATCTCCCATCTAGAGTTTGGAGGATGGAAGGCAACCAATTTTGTTTTGTTTTTGTTCGGTACCATGTTGTTTTGAATGAACCAATTATCTGCATCTTCGAGCACTTCCCCAATTAGTTTTTCCAGATCCGACCACAGGGAATCTATAACAAGGAGATTTTTATCATCCACATAGCCCTCAAACGCCACTTTGCCTCCATGGCTTTGTACTGCAAATCCAAAATCATTCAAATATATTATGAAAAATAAAGGTCCTGCAATGCTTCCCTGTGGTATACCTAATTTGTGCTCCTCTGTATTTGATCTTATTTTAATATCTCCTGAAATGATTTCCACCAATTGACTGCGCCCTTTGAAGTAAGATTTAACCCACTCAAGTGCCGGCCCTCTGATTCCATACTTTACCAATTTTTGCAGCAACCTCTCCACGTTCAGGCAGTCATAAGCCTTGGATAAGTCTAGGAAAAGTCCCATAGAAAGATCTCCATCCTCGAACGCAGAAGTTATTCTTTTGATGAAATTGAAAATGGCTGTATGTATCGATTTTCCTTTGATGTAACCATGCTGGCTCTTTGAAAATATATTGTTCTTCAGGAAGAATTTCATTACCTGATTGCAAAAAGCTAACTCGAAAATCTTCGAAAAACATGGCAATATGCTTATTGGCCTATAGTATTCAAAATCATTCATATCCCCTTTCTTCTTATATATTGGTCTAATAATCGCTCTCTTTAGTCTATCTGGGAAAATTCCTTTCTTCATAGAGTTGTTCAACACTGTAAGTATTGGTTCCAAAATTTCTTTTGATGTTTGTTTTATTATGCTATTTGATATATCATCTATGCCACCTGTATGTTTGTTTTTTAACGATTTTATTATGTTTTCTAATTCTTCAACGCTTATTGTTCTCAAATAAATGGATTCATCAACTTTCATATCATTACTCTCTATTTCATTTCTTTTTGGGATATTATTTGTTAGGTTGAGACCCTGATTGACAAAGAACTTATTCATTTCATTTGATATATTTTGCATATATTTATGGGTCCCTAAAACACTTGAGTTTGGGTTATCAACATATTAATACTCTCGAATAAAACAAAACAGATGGAAAAATATATGCGCGATAAGGCATTTATATTTATGGGTCCCTAAAACATTTGAGTTTGCTTATCGACATTTTAACACTCTCGAATAAACTAAACAGATGGCTTGCCAGGCGTTCCCACGATATTGATTTTTTCTTGTATTGACTAGGCCAAAAGAAATAATTCTCTATTTCCGTCTATTTAAATTAATTCTGCATTTACCGAAATGTTATCAAGTCTTTCAATTCATTACACAGAAGAAGTTTTCTCACTCTAGCCGTCTGATAGACATCATCTGGCAGTCTATAAAATTCCGAATGTGTTTTCCCAGTATGGCCCCCCAAGTTTGCCAATTGTTCAAGGTCATTCTTTTCCATGCGAAAAATTTGGGACATCATCGCCAAATGTTTTCTCAATTTAGTTGATGTGAGAAGCCTCACTTTTTCTGGACCCTTCAAGGCAATCTTCACATGAGAACGCATCACTTTGTATCCATAGATGCAATTTTTTCCTCCTGGTGACCCAAACAGGTAAGTGTTCTCAGAAAGATCAAAGTCATATATCAAAAGAACCTCGATATATCCCAGAGTTTTTTTTTCAAATAGTACTGTTACTCCTCTTCCTCTTTTGACTCTAATCACCACTCCCTTCAAGGAGTCATAGAGAATTTTTTCAGTTGGTGTGAGTGCTCTTTCCAGCTCACTGCAAGATGTATTTCCACTGTGGTTCAAAAATCCGCTTGAACTTAAACGTTGCAGTTCTCCTACCCTCCTTTTATTGAACAATAGCAGACTGCAGAAAACGACCTCCTGGTAAAGTTTTGTGATCCTTCAGTGTAGGATTGAGAAGGAGTTTGTTTTTACATTCGTGCATTTTCTCATCCAAATAATTTTCTAACTTCTGAAAGAATAAAAAGAACAATAAGATGAATTTCAAAAAACGGAATAAAATACGGATAAATTAAGATTAAAGTAGGTACATTCAGTATAGTGGGTAGAATAATCTCAATATATCTGAACCAAGAGAACCAAATATTTATATTAGAGCGCATTTTCATTACTCGTTAACTCAGTCTTGATACCGAATACAGTAGAAATATCAACCAATTACGAAAACTGTGACATCATTCATGTCCAATAGAACGCGTGATTAGGAGTCAAACAATTCTCTATCCATCCATCGTTTCGGTAACATACAAAAGAGAAAACCATTCTAAAACCTATCTACAATAGATCATAGGAATGAAATTAGATGGTTTTTCTATCTTCAGGGACGTAGCTACAGGGGGTGCAAGGGTTACAGCGAACCAGGGCCCGGGCCCTTCTGGGGCCCGGCTCGACTTTTTCAGCATGGGAGAATTAACATTCATTTAATTCATGCATACGAAAGATTTATAAATATGAAAAATATAAGAGCGATCATAATTAATTATCCGTAGGTACCTATTTCTCGCCAAGACGAAGAACGAAAGTTTTTCCATAAAAATGAAACAATAATCTCATTTTATTTTTCTTTGAAATCGGCACGCAGTAAAAATCGAAGCCTTTTATGGTTTATGAGTTCATATAAATGCCGCCTGTCCGATTCTGTTTATTCAGTATTTTCCTTTATCTATCCGCTTTGCTGCCCTGGGTTTTTCCATCTGTGATTTTGGTATTCGTCATAGATTGTTTTCGGGTTTTTGTTTCATTCTCGTCACGCAATTTGCGTGACGAATTTCAATTTGGAGTTCCAGTTACTGTCGAAGAACTCTGACTCTCAGTTATTCGCATCGAAAAATAGTCTGTGATGTGTTGTATAATTTAATGGGTACGTTCCACTTAACGCCCGCAACGCCATCGACCACGACCGCTGAAACTTCCGTTCCACTAACGTAAAAAGGCCGCGGGCGTTGTAGGCGAATGTTATAGGTGGAACGCATATCTTGAGTGCTGTGTGCTTGCAATATGGCGGCATGGTGAAAACCTGCAGCTGTGGGGGTAGTGAGTAAATATTTCGCATGGATTGGAGTAAAATTCAATTCAACATGGATTCCCGTGAATTTATGGTTGCGTTTTTGATAACTCGGAAAGTTCATCAAGTTCTTATGACATGTGGGAAGCTGCTTTGAAAATTTCAAACTTCCCGCTACGTTTTGGTGAAAGCCCACTCTGACCCACCAATATTTTGTGGGCGAAGTCGCGAACAGTGACGTCGAGCGATCGCTCGCGACGACCACGGGCGGGTGGAACGATACAGAGGGTGTTACAATCGTTGCGGGCGTTTAGTTGAACGTACCCAATGTGTTCCATATAAACTGCAATTCAATTGTGAGGACATCAGTTATGAATTGAATATATAAGTTAAGAACTATTGTGTGGATTGATTATTGGGTGGAAAAAAACTTTGAGTGGTGAATAATTCACTGTAGACGAAGATTCAGAAAATATACACGTATTACTTTTTAATACGATATTTTCGTTAACAACCTTGTCGCCATTATTTTCAATACAACTGACTTGACATATATGAAATTTGACATTCCTAACCATAGAAAAATAAAATACGAAAAAGAATAATATAATTCTGACACCCCCACTTTTTGAGTATTTTCAAAATAAACATAACCTTATACAGTCTTAATTACATTTGATTAAACTTTGTAAATCAAAACACATTATTCAATAAATGTTTTCATACCCAACAAGGATCTGAGTCTATGGAAGATTTCTTTACACAATGCTTTTGTAAAAATATCAGCCTCTTGTTATTTCGTTGGGACGTACTTTAGAGATATTTCACCATTTTTGTATTTCTCACGAACAAAATAAAACTGTATGTCCACATGCTTTGTTCGTCTGTGGAATTCCGGCTTATGTATCAACTTGATAGCCCCTTGGTTATCTATATGCGTAGAAGTTGCATCATTTAAGGGTCGAAAACATGGAGCGAGTTTACAATCTGCTAGTGAGCGAATTTAGAAGCGAGCTAGTCGGCTTGTGCGATAGTCATGATTACACGTAAAACATTCCACTCGCTAACAAGCCAATAAGCTCGCAAATAAAAACACGCGTTTTTGACGCTGCCGGAACCAGCGAGTAGATAGTTTACTAGAAACTATGATTACACGCGGCTAGTTTACTAGCTTACAATCCAAAACGCCAGCGATTAGCGAGTAAATTAGCCCAGCTTTCAACTTTACTCGCAGATTGTTTACAATCTGCTAGTTGCCTAGTGAACATGATTACACCGGGCGAGTTCACTAGCAGCTCCTAAATTCGCTCACTAGCAGCTTGTAAACTCGCTCCGTGTACGGTTTAATCGACCTTTTAGTGTAACACCAATATCACTTAAGGGTCGATTACATGGAGCGAGTTTACAAGCTGCTAGTGAGCGAATTTAGAAGCGAGCGAGTCGGTTTGAGCGATATTCATGATTACACGCAAAACATTCCACTCGCTAACAAGCCAACCAGCTCGCGAATAAAAAGAGGCGAGTTTACTAGCTTACAATCCGAAACGCCAGCGATTAGCGAGTAAAGTAGCCCAGCTTTCAACTTTACTCGCAGATTGTTTACAATCTGCTAGTTGGCTAGTGAACATGATAAAAGGTCGATTACATGGAGCTAGTTCACAAGCTGATAGTGAGCGAATTTAGAAGCTACTAGTGAACTCGCCCGGTGTAATCATGTTCACTAGCCAACTAGCAGAGGGGAGATTCGCACTAGACGACTCGCTCGCTTCTAAATTCGCTCACTAGCAGCTTGTAAACTCGCTCCATGTAATCGACCCTTTACACCGGGCGAGTTCACTAGCAGCTTCTAAATTCGCTCACTAGCAGCTTGTAAACTCGCTCCATGTAATCGACCTTTTAGTAACCGCAACCATATAGCTTCCTTCGTCGCTTGACAAGCTGCCACATATTCTGCTTCGGTTGTCGATAAAGTAATACCGGATTTTCCTTTACTCGACCATGTTATCGGACCTCCTGAAGCTTTGAAGATATAGCCCGTTATGGATCTTCTGGTTTCTTTATCAGATGCGTAGTCAGCATCACAAAAACCGCTCATATTATACTCCGACCTTCTTGAATATTCTATTCCATAATTAGTGGTATTTTTTAAATATCGAATAATTCGCTTGACAGCATTCCACTGCGACACACTGGGACTATTCAAGAATCTACTAACCAGTCCCACTGAATATGCAATATCTGGTCTCGAGACTGTTGCTGCAAATATCAATGAACTAACACTTTTTCATAGGGACCATTAAAGTTGATATCGGTATCTCCTCTCACCAAATCAGCATGAGGATCAGCTGGTATCTCTAAAATAAAGGGTTACTTTGATCCATTCTGAATCTGTCTATAATTTTGTTTATATAGTTTGTCTGGTGAATAAAGATAGAATTTTTCTCTTTGTTTTCTACGATTTCTAGTCCAACAAAATAACTGACATCATCTACTTTAATTTCAAAACATTTACTCAGCTCGGAAAGAACAATGATAATAATAATAATATCTAGTACACTTTCACTAGGTGACATTATTAAACCATCATCAACATAAATAATGAGTAGTACCTTTTGCTCCTGCACATTTCCTCGATGAACACATGTATCAGCTTGGCTTTGTTCGAATCCAAATCTTTTCAATACACTGTCGAATTTCTGGTTCCAGCACCTTGGTGATTGTTTTAATCCATACAGAGATTTGACAAGTTTGCATACTTTATTGTTATGCTTTTGAAAACCGTCAGGTATCTGCAAATAAATTTCTTCTGACAGTTCTCCATATAAAAAGGCTGTTTCGATATCAAATTGCTTGATTTCATATCCTTCTTGAGCTGCAACAGATAGAATTACTCTGATTGTGTCAAATCTTGTTGTAGGGGAAAAGATTTCTTGATAATCAACTCATTCTTTTTGAGCGAAGCCCTCAGCACATAATTTTGCTTTTTACCTTTCAATTTCACCTTGTTTATTCTATTTTAACCTGAAAACCCACTTCGATCCGATTGCTCTTCTTCCTTTGGGAAGTTCTTGCAAAATCCATGTATATATTATTTTGTTCCAGAGCATTTATTTCTTCCTGTATAGCCTCTTTCCACTTTTTCGCATTTATGCAATTCACTACTTCGTCATAAGTTTCTGGAATTCCCTGCTCTACAAGGTTTACTTCAAGATCAAAATCTTTGTATTTTTCAGGCATTTTGACATTTTCCATAATTTGTTTTCCTAGCGGCCCTCCCTACGGAGATACGGCCTCCTAAATGACGCCACTGGAAATTCATTTTACTGGAATAAATTTTAAACTACTCAATATAATTTAATGAAAATTTGATATGATAAACAGTAGAAAGGGCCTCTTGAAATACTGCCCTTAAATTTAAATTATCTCATCAAGTTTACCAGGGACGGACTAGGTTGTACATCTTAATGCTCACATTTTTAACACCCTGTATGATACGGAGTTAAAAAACAAATTTGGATACCTTGAACATTAAGCTAAAGAAAAGGTACTCTTGTTCATTATCGATAAAACGAGCCGTTTCCGAAAAACAAAATAATAAAAGAAATAACTTTTCTATTTCTATCAAAAAGAACCATGAATTCTAATTTTTTTTTGTCTGCAACAAAGTGTGATACGAAAGTTATTTAAGGAAAAAAAAAGTTTCAGTTTATGTTATTGAATCCGACAAAATTTGTTTCACATCACAATGAAATGTATGTTTTTTTGTTGAGGTCTGGACCAAAACTGCATTGTTAAGAATCTTTGTAATTTTGTCGGACTCAATAACGTAAACTAAAACTTTTTTGTTTCTTGAATAATTTTTGTATCACACTTTGTTGCAGACAAAAAAAATGAATTCATGGTTCTTTTTAATAGAAATAAAAAAGTTACTTCTTTTATTATTTAGTTTTTCGAAAACGGTACATTTTATCGACAATGAAAAAGAGTACCTTTTCTTCAGATTAATGTTCAAGGTATCCAAATTTGTTTTTTTTAACTCCTTATCATACAGAGTGTTTAAAATGTGAACATTAAAACGTACAACCTAGTCCGTCCCTGGTAAACTAAACAAGCTGATTTAAATTTAAGGGCAGTATTTTAAGAGGTCCTTACTATTAGTCCAGGATCCCTGGTACATTTTTGCACTTGATTACTATCAAGCTAATTTTCCGTGAGTAGCTTCATTTTGATGAGACGCCCAACAATTTCTTGTACGAAACTCTCGAGTGTGGTAGCTAACAGAGGTAGCAAGGATAAAATATGTCAATTTGATGATTCTCAAAAATTTAGTACTAACTGATTTTTTTTTTGTTAAATCTCAAGATAATTATCTGAATTATTCGAAAAAATTACGAAAAGCACTGCCGTGAAGGCAGGAGCTTTTGAGCGCTCGTACATGCACCTCGTAGGTAGATTCGCATTTTCCAGTTTTAGAAATCAATTGAACCAAGTGTTAACTGTAAGTTCGAAAATTGTACATAAATATTATTAAAATATGAAGTTCTGATTCAATTTTTACTTACATCCTTAGTAAGTTTAGTAAGTAAGTTTTTACTTACTCCCCGTTGTCAATAGTAACCCAAGCTACCTCGGTAAATAGTACTTACTTCAATCAAATTCATGTCGTAACAGACAACTTACTAAGTCAGTAGTCGATAAAATTAATTATCTATCATGTGAGTTATTGGATGTTAACAACCTCGGGCAACCTAACAATACTGTTGCCCTCTGGAATTAACATCATTACTAGGGAATGCAATCTCGCGAGATTGGGGCTGAGACGAGATCTCGCGAGTTTATGAATAACAATACCGCGAGATCTCGCCAATTTCGAGATCTCGCGAGATTGGCAGTTTTGTGTGTTTATTCTTGCAAATAATCAAAATATTTGAATGAATTAGGAAAATCATAATAGGTATTATAGAATAAACATTTATTTGCACGCATTTTTTCAATTAATTTTTCAGTAGAAAAAATTTGACGTATCTGATCAAATAAGAAATGAAATAATTAACCAGTCTTTTCCCGTAATATCAAACAAAAGTCTTTTAATAATAGTTAGTTATTTTATAACAAAACGACAAGAAATCAAAGACTCAAATAAAACTGATTAACTAACTCGACTATTAAACTGAGATATTATTATCAATTGAAGAAAATTATGAAAAGCACTGCCGTGAAGTCAGGAGCTTTTAAGCGCTCGTTCATCCACGTTGTAGGTAGATTCGCATTTCCCAGTTTTAGACATCAATTGAAGGAATTTTCGACAGCTGTCAAAAAAGTTCTCGAGACTTCATGTCAGTGCTTCAGCTGATCAATTTTTTTCGATAATTCGCTAGAATTTTCTACGGTATCTATGGTCTTGGTGATGCTATCTGAACGAAATTCCCCACGTAGTTTGAATACATTATTCTTCATCTCTTTGCGAAATTTCATTCCAATCCAATGAGTAGTTTCGAAATTATCAGGAAAAAAATTTTGAACGGCCATATTTACAGAACCCCTAGTCGAATTTTGCTCATTGATGAACCGCGACATTCGCGATACGAACCTACCCTGAAAATCTCGAGTTTCTAGGACTCTCCCTTCGGAAGTTATAATTTTCTATGGTTTCTATGGTTCTGGTCATGCGATCTGGACAAAATGTTGCTTTAATATATCATTCTCGATTCAAATACAAAATTTTATCTCGATCGAATGCGTAGTTTCGAAATTATCGGGAAAACAAAATTTCAAACGACCGTGTTTACGGAACTCCTAGTATAATTCTGCTCATTGATGAACGCGACATTTCAGATCCACACCTATCTTGAAAATTTCAAGTCCCTAGGCGTTTCCGTTCGACAGTTATAATTTTCTATGGTTTCTATGGTTCTGGTCATGCGATCTGGAGAAATATAGCTTGAATATATCTTTCTCCATTAGTATACAAAATTTCGTCACGATCGAAACTGTAGTTTTGAAATATTGAAATTATCAAGAAAACTAAATTTCAAACTACCATGTTTACGGAAACCTTAGTATAATTTTGCTCATAGATGAACGTCATCACGACATTCGAGATCCACACCTATCCTGAAAATTTCAAGTCCCTAGGCGTTTCTGTTCGAAAGTTACAATTTTCTATAGTTTCTATGGTTCTGGTCATGCGATCTGGACAAAATTTCACATGTAGCTTGAACACCTCATTTTCCATTTGAGTGCAAAATTTCATCTCGATCGAATCTTTAGTTTCAAAGTCATCAGGAGAACAAAAGTTTGAACGGCCATATTCACGCAACCCTTGGTGGAATTCTGCCCATTAACGAACCTAACCGAGACGTTTGGGATCTGAATCTACACCGAAAATTTCAAGTCTCTAGGTTGTTCCTTTCGGGAGTTATTGTGCTTACGAACGGCCGGACGGACAGATTCGAATTTTCCGACGGATTCGTCATCAGTGAGTCAAACATAGTCGATTGAGACCATTTTCGGCTCAAAATTCGAAAAATCCAGACATCGTGACGAAATGATATAGCCCTCGTGTAAGTAGTACGAGCGGTCAAAAACTATATCTGCTCAGAGATCTATTAAAAATTAGAGATAAATCAACAAAATATTTCAATCAAAAGAAAGGCTCTTGTTCAGTTCACAAGCCAAGCCATTATTACGAATTATTTTGAAAGTAGCTTCTTGAGAAGCACTTAATGTGAAAAGAATCGTCTGCTAAAAAGCTTCTTATTATGCTGGCCAGATAACCAGCCACTGAGAAGGCCCTTTCGGATTCAATGCTAGTTGGAACCACACATTTCCACAGATCATCCGCGAACGGTAAAAGTTCGCCTTTTGAGCCCCGGACTCGCACGCACACAGCGCAACCGGAATCTCGTTAAACTCGCGAGATCTCGCCCATTATTCGACCGAGATCAATCTCGCTGAAAAAGGCCGAGATCTCGCGAGAACGAGATTGCATTCCCTAATCATAAATCTCTTGATACATGAATAACTATAACGAAAATGATCCAAATTTAGCAGATTTCATTTTCAGAAGACTTTTCAACTTCTTTTCTGATTCAAAAATCTGACATGATAATTTGAGCCGCTATATTGCCTTTAAGTACCAAAACATTCCTCAAGTTTGTCAGTTTAAAATTCTCCCAATAAAATGTATTTCATATCGGCAAATTTTGAAAACATAATATTCAGCCAGAAGGACGGTTCCTCTGCTGGTATGATTCAAAGCGAAAAATGTATCTGATGAGAGCTTTCAGGTGTGTACTTTTCGAGTAAAATTTTTGTAGTCATTCTTTTGCCAATCATCGAACAAATCCGTTATTTCGATCAAATTGAAAGCTGTCATGTCAAGGACTATCGATCGGATTTCTAAGAGGATCTTTCAAAAAATAACCTTTTTTCGCCTAGCGGACATTAACGATTTTCCACCAAAAGAGAAGAAATTTTATGAATTCTGCAATTCCAACAATATCATTTTGGCAGGAGTTTTCTCCATTGCTCATCTGGAGGGCCGCAATATTTCTTTCATCGAACAATTTAACTACAATAAAAAATTTTTGACGTTCTAACGAAGATAGATAAAAAACTTTCTTCGATAGACCAGGCGCTTGGCGGCAAATATTATAAGATTCTTCAGAATAATTTTATCTTAAATCTGTTTAATCAGCATACAAAAGTAAATTGAAATCGTGAAAATGTGGGAAAATAAGAGATTCTTCAGCATTCGTTTGATTGAGCCAGTTGTTTCTTATTGACTCGAATAGGTGAACCGGGTCAAACAAAATTTTCATCTTCATAGGATTAATTATAAATGGGTTCGAAGTTTTTTGAGATATAGGTATTTGTGGTAACTGGATCGTTGGGCCAGAATTCTTCACCGAGTAAAAAATACATGGATCTATTCATCCGGTCGTTATCACAAATAAGAGAAACAAATGATTTTCGCGACAGTTTCCAAATAAAATGTAACGGAACATAATGATGAATATGCCTTTGCAGGGCAAGCGATTATATCTTAAGGAACTTCATATAAGCGCATTGTATCCGACTTCTTTGATAATTAAAATAATTAAAATTTCTGAATCGTATATTTCGATGAAAATTCTACACATGTGATTTTTAACCAATCAGAACGTGTATTTCTGACAGATCACCATCGCAACGGATGAATTTTAGTCGAAATTTTTTCACGGTACCCAACAGCGAATTATACTGGAAATTTTTTTGACGTTTATAATGACAGAATATTATACTTGATGAAGACGAAAATTGATGTTGGAAATAAACGCATTCGGTGTGGAATTTTCTTACCGAATACCACACGAGGTCAAATTAAATCCGGAAATTTTTTCTCACTCATGAATATTTTTAGAAAATTATCCCTCGTCTTCGACTCGGGATAATTTTCAAAATATTCATGAGCTCGAAAAAATTTCCGGCAATAATTTGACCTCTAGTGGTATTACTAGTGAAAATTTGTTTGAATATAAGTCACTCGATGTAGATAATGTAACGGCGTTTTTCTCCGGTTGAGAAAAATCGCCTTCAACTTGATTTAAGAATGAACTCGGGCGCCAATTGCGATGGGTTTTATAAGGTCGCAATGCCTTATGACACTTACTGAGTCCAAACTCGGGTAGCTTTTACACAGTTGGAGACAGAGTTCGATCCAATCTGAGGTGGTAGCGATTGACAAGTATCGATTTCTTTTGCCGGCGAGAAGGAGGAGGCTATGGAGGTAGTAAATGAAATTCACCCTGATGATATGTCCAATTATGTATACTATAATGTCTAGTTGGTCAAATTGTTACACCTAAATGTCGCAAACAGTACGCAAGTCGTATGATCAACAAAACAAATAATTCTCAGTCTTAAGATCGACAAAAAAAAAAATAACTCTCAATATCAAAATATGAACAATGGGTTGGCGGCAAGCGGACGAGGTACGAGTGAGGCGAGCAATCAGCAGGTATTATATTAGAAAGCAATAAGCAGAGCAAATGTAGAAAGCGATGATAAGCGTGGTCAAAATGCGAACAAGTGTGAAAGCATACAAAATGGTAATCAAACAACAGTTTACAGTCCAGAGTTTCGGCGAGGTGACACCCTAACCTGTGTTCCGCGAAATCGGGATTACTGATGTTCAGCGACAGCACGGCGCTGTCCAAACAGTATCCAAACAAACCGGTGATGAAGTAAGTTAAGACTGAAACCAAGTCAAGACGAAGTATAATGCCGTGTAATCAATAAGTAAACTCGGAGTTTAAGTGGCGCATCCACCAAAACAATTTTTGGTCGGGGGAATTTGCACAAAGGGGTCTATGGTGTAGAAGCTGAAATAAGCAAGGAGAGCATCCACCAAAATTTTAATGTGGGGGGATATTGACAAAACTGAAACCTTGATCGGGGGAACATAGGCACGGCCACCAAAGGTGGAAAAAAAAACTTGAAATATGGTCCACTGCACTGAGACTCGGAGTTGCGACAACTCAATAAAGGATATTGACCCCTTTCCTCGAAGTATAAAGTTCAGTTGGCATCCCTCATAAGACTAGGCCACAATGAACGACAGCGTCCAAACTTCACTCGAGGGGCATTGAAGTACCGACGTGATACTCCATACTGCCAGGGTATGCTAACTATTCGGGGGGGTTAATGTTTACAACTATTGGACGGATGCCACCTATCGTGGATCGGTCAGGACGTGTGGTGAGAAATTCACCAAAAAAAAAGACGTTAATCTGAGAGAACTAGGCAAGACCACTAATTGTGGAACAATCAAGATTTGGAATAGGGTTGCCACCGAACTGAGTCTCGGATTTGTGGCAACTTGCTAAAGGATTTTGACCCCTTTCCTCGAAGTATAAAGTCCAGTTGGCATCCCTCATAAGACTAGGCCACAATGAACGACAGCGTCCGAACTTCACTCGAGGGGCATTGAAGTGCCGACACGACACTTCATACTGCCAGGGTATACTAATTATTCGGTGAAAAGAATGGTTTCAGTTATTCAGATCAAGGCTAGAATGAATATGAACAAATTCGACCAAGGGGCTTAACCGACTGCAAAGATTGCAAAAGCTTCGAATTGCAAGTCGGACTAAATCTCGGATAATCTAAGGTGATACTGACTTAGCTAAATTGTCTCTTGGGACTGATGATATAAAAAAAATAGAAGCTACAGAATTTACAAGTAACGATCACGGAACACAGGAAGAATAATCTACGGTCATAAATGAACTCAGGTAAATACGGAAATACAGCTCACCAGCTCTAGGACTTTCCTGTACGGGCAGCACACACTGCACAAGCGTTGAAACACTTCGAACAGCACAAAACGGCTTAGAGTCAATTTCTCGATTTTACGATAACCCCGAACGAAAGTCGGTAATTATCACAAGCGCGACACGATCTCGAGCGGCTTGTCAGTCGGGAAAATTATTCTCTCGTTCGATCAGTAATTTATAACGACGTTTTTCACGAAGAATAATTCTGAATGTTCTAACAACGCTTTTACCAATCTTAGACACACCGGCTAAATTGGAATCTTCTACTACGACTTTCTAACAGTCTCAAACACGGCGACTTAATCGGAATTTTCTAACACAACTTTTTAACAGTGTTAAACACGGCGGATAAATCGGCATTTCAATACAAATCTCTAATAGTCAAACACGGCGGCTAATTCGGAATTGCCTAAATTCCATCCCATTCCCCCTTTTATAAGGTCGGTTTGATGGGGGTAATTCGGACATTCGAAAACGGCGTCGTTTTCCAAAAAACTCCCAGCCAACATACAAGAACTCACATCTGCAAGCGTTATCGCTTCGACGACGAATTCTTAGAGTTTTTCTACATAGGCTCGGATTTTAAATGATCGCGTTAAATTCGCTTCATATGCGATATGAAAATTATTCCGCAAATTTTCTCAAAATCCAGGCCGATTATACCGGGTGACTTATGATATCTCCCGACGGGGAATGAGGATTTATCCGAGTAAAATCTCCAAAAATCGACGAAAAACATACAGGGTGGCCCATATGTCTTCGTGGTCAGAAATATTGAACAATTTCCACAAATTCTTGCAAAAATTTACGTGAATGATACCGGATGACCTAGTAACGAAATTCACTTCGTTACAATAATTATAAACGAAAAAAAAAATTAGTCTATTTTTGGAAAAATCCCCCCCAGCAATTCCTGCACAGGGCAATTTTTTGACGACGAAGTGATTTTGCATTGTTATGATGTAGGGAATGATACTATGTAGTTCATACATTTTAGCAATGAAGTTCACTCGGGGTGACACGATAGAGCTCCGTTGGAACCCTACTATATGCCCTTAGCCCTAAGTCCTTATGCAGGATTGGCCAAGTTATCGTCGAAGACAGGCCAAGTTCTTGAGCCCGACGCGGAATAGACTGTTGCGGATTTTCATGCACACTTGCCCGAACTACAGCAATATTTTCGTCGTGTTTCGCCGACGTACAGGCACTTTATGATTTTCCACAGACCCAGTTTATTAAACGACGAATTGTGGATTCTGCAGGACGATCGTCGACATCTTAAATTGCACAGAGTGTATGAAATGTCTGTCCAATGGAACATTGATTTTGATAATAATTTTCAACAATTTCAACGCTTTTTTCATTCGTGTAACGCTCCATAATAAAATATAGAGACTAACTGAATACTGATGTCAAAGATAGCACCTGTGTGACCATCGAGTTCGTCATACGCTGTTGTAGAACAACGAGTAATTTCGTATTTTCCGCTTTATTTCAATGCTCTATGAAACGTCGAATTCAAGTCAAATATGCACTGTTCTGTTAGATAAATTGTTGCCAACGAGAATTCAACTTCATAATGCCCCTCCCGTAGCAGCCCTTGTCCCTATTGGCGAAAAACTCAGACAACCAGTTTTGACAGGCCTCTATAGAGGTTAAATCTTTACTTCCAAGCGCGTTGGCCATGGACAGGTTGACGTGGTAGTCGCTCGGTGCCAGGTCCGGACTATAGGGTGGATGCATAGAACTTATAAACCTAGCTCCCGAAGTTTCTGGCGCGTCATCAAAGATGTGTGGGGCCTGGCGTTGTCCTGATTAAACACGATTCTGTTCCTATTCACCAATGCTGGCCGTTTCTGTTCGATCTCCAGCTCCAAACGGTTGAGTTTTTCATAGAAGAGGGCAGAATTGAGCGTTTGACCATGGGGGAGTCGCTCATAGTAGAGTACGGCCTATTCCACCAAACACACAATAACACCTTCCTGGCCGTCAATCCTCGCTTGGTCACGGTTCGGGGCCACTTCGTTGGATTTCGACCACGATCTCTGTCGCTTGACATTGTCATGAGTAACACATTTTTCATCACCAGTCACCATCCGATTCAGAAAGGGGTCGATTTTGTTGCGGTTCAGCAGCGATTCGTAGATGGATATTCGGTCTATGAGGTTTTTTTGCGTCATCTCGTGTAGCTTCCAAACATCGAGCTTTTTTTCAATACAGCCTTCTGCAAATGGTTCAAAACAATTTTATTATCGATGTTAAGCTCCCGGCAATGCTACGACAATTAACATGACGGTCGATCTCGATATTTGCCATGATTTTATCCACATTTTCGACGACAGGCCTGCCAGTGCAATGTGCATCATTCACCTCCACTACACCAGAACGGAATCGCTCGAATTCAACACGAACCGAAAGAGTATCGGCCGTATACATCGCAAAGTTTGTTGGTTTCCTTCGTCATGTTTTTCCCTTTCAGATAGTGAAAATGTAAAATATGGCGAATTTCTTCTTTTGAAACCTCCATACTCGACTCACGATTGAACCGTTCAAGCGCGAAACTTTCAAAGAAGCGTTTGTAGTATACAACCACACCTTTATAACGCCGTAGACGTGATGAGACCAATAACGAAGGAGATATACTTAGTTGGCAAAAAAAAGCAAAATACGAAATTACTTTTCCCCAACCTAATATTACGGATGAGGAAGGGTTAAAAAAAGAGGGTCTCTAATCAAGCTGTAGGAACCTGGAAATGTAAGATGAATCAAAGATGTCCACAAAAACAAGTCTGTGGAATAAATGGGCTTCGGAGAAACTGCTAATTTTAGTTGTGGTCTGTATGAATGTTTCCTAGATTTTGGATCTTCTGAGTGTGCTATGAATTTTCTTGATTTCTTCTTCAACTTAATCGAAAACGACTGAAACACATTGACCTTAAGAACTGCTGGCATTAGGTGCCAAATCTAAATCGGTCCTATTCAATTGCGCAATCAAGATTTCGAATGTCGACCACCTATCTTTATATAATATATAAAAATTTCGGGTCACGTTGTTTGTCCGGGATGAACTCCTAAAATACTGAACCGATTTCAATCGAATTTTGCACACCGTGTGCTGTTTGATCCAACTTGAAAGATAGGATAGTTTATATCTCGATTTGTGGTTGCAATATTTTTTTAGTGCAAATTATTCTTCCATCACATATGACAAAGTGATAATTATCTACGCGACAACGCGGGTCTAAAATCGACGGCAAGACAGCTCGTTCCCACTACATCCGATCACTCGACAAGAGCGATAACGTGTGAGTAGTGATGCCAAGTTTCTGGGTATTTCCCAAAACTAAGGAAATTCGGAACTTTTTGAGAACTGGGTGATAACTTTTAAAAAATCAAGGTTAGGGTAAAGGTTAGGTTAGGGTTAGGTTGGGTTAGGGTTAATAATAATTATGATTCCACTGGTTCGAATACTTTACTACAATATAATTAGACGTATACCTTAGCCACAGCAACGCGTGGCCGGGTCTGCTAGTCACATATCTATCACCTAATAACCACTTGAATTTAGAAATGGGTACATTGATTTCGTCCCTGAATACTTCAACACTCAGATCACTGAATGTTTTGAATCCCGACGTTATTTCCGGAAACTCTTTCTCGAAATTTACCTTATATGCCGCGGTTGAGTTCGACCAGGGGTTCCGTAAATATGGCCGTTCCAAATTTTGTTCTCCCGATTACTCCGAAACTACTTATTCGATCGAGATGAGATTTTGCACTCAGATGGAGAATGACGTCCAGATCGCAATGACTAGAACCATAGAAACCATAGAAAATTATAACTTTCGAACAGAAAGGCCTAGGGACTTGAAATTTTAGAGGTAGGTTTTGATTTCGAATGTCGCGTTTATGAATGAGCAAAAACCAATGATTGGATTGGAATGAAATTTTGCACATAGATACCGTAGAAAATTCTGGCGAATTATCGAAAAAAAAATTGGTCACCTAAAGCAATGACGTGAAGTCTGGAGTTTCGCCTTAGTTTGCAATTTTGTCCAGATCACATTACCAAGACCAAATATCTGCTGATATTTTATTGACAGCTGTCAATAAGTCTTTAATTGGTTTCTAAAACTGGAAAATTCGAATCTACCTTCAAGGTGGATGAACGAGCGCTCGAAACCTCCTGACTTCAATGCAGTTCTCTTTATATTCCTTTCATACTGAATGAATATAAAATTTCTCATTAATTTTCAGACTTTATCTTACACCTACCATTGATACTGCTACCGATACTGATACCGCTACTATATATTGTTGATACTATTTAGAAATGTGGGCATTATAGTGTGTGCCGAGTGTACATTATATCTTGACCATCTTCAGGAGAAGGAAGGAATTTCGATATTGATATTTCACAGACAAGTTTTCCAAAAACTTAAGTGAATCGTCGATACCTGTTTCTGCAGACAAACCTTTCCTTCTACCTATATTGATCGTTCATTTTTTTCTATTGAATGCTCCATAAATTCATGTAATTTGGTGATTAATATAATAATAATAATAATAATAATACTACTACTACTACTACTACACTACCGGACTACCATCAATGAGTCGCAAAAATCAGATTAAAAAGAATCGATATGTGATTTGTCATATCCTTCATTGATTCTTTCAACATCTTCTTCGAATCCATCATGTGTTTCGGCATGGCGTCACTATAAGTTGTGCATTGTTTCCAATACTGTATAGCTCACTCTTTATAGAACAATTCAAAAAATGTGTCTATGCTCATAATAGATATTCTGAAACGATTGTTCTTCAGATAATCATAAGAAGTATTTGAAAACTTCGAAGTCTCAATCATACTCAACTTGAACATATGAAAATTGAGTAATCATATGCGAAAGGGTCTATCTGTAGGAATGCTCAAATTAGTTTGGTTAGTGCAAAATCTTTCAAATTATTGCGAATGATTTGGTAACCAAGACGTAAGTGATCCTTCAAGAAATAAAGTGAATATTTTTCACTTGTTTCGTCCAAAATTGAGCGTCCTTATTGTAATCCCTTTCAGATAATTATATGATCACCACATTTTTTCGGGGAACATTGAAATAGCTTTTTTTATCAAATAAAATCGAAAATCACTATCCCGAATGTAAGAATTCTCGAAATATATTGAATAGTACCGGAGTACATATTTCGAATATTTGGTAATCCAATATTACTGAATCATTCGATTGTTCATATTTTGCATATACATAAGTACCTAACAACAGTATGTACCACCATTAAGATGTTCATTAATTTTTTCTCATGAAGTAGGGTACAATCTTTTTCAGTCATAATAAGAAAGAACGTGAAGTTAATTTTTGATCTCATTTTTCAACACTTGTAAGCGAAACTGTGATATGTTTACCAAACAGTGGTAATGTGCTTTTTTCATGTACAACCGTTCAGAATTTTTTTTAATCTATATTTTAAATCCAGAATGTTGTTGATATTTGTCTTATTGACGATTTGTTGTCTTTTTTTAGAATATTTATTTTGTTTATACTATTGTTTCAAATATTTATATTATTCTATTTTTGTTCAGAATCGTTTGTTTATGTTTTAGAGTTTTACTTGAATTTTTCCAATTTTTATGTATCCACTCAGTTATTTATTTTTTACTGTATATTCAATAAAGAATATATACATTTCAATTTTTTTCATAATAATTATTTTGTTGGCATTATTATATGATTATTATTACTCGATTCTTGAGGATAATCATACATATGACATAAACCTTGTGATCCAACTGAAAAAATACGAAACTGCCTCAACAATATAATAAACACTTACTCCAAAAGCAAAATCGTATTGATCTATCGGCATATACTTTTTTCAGAATCGCGGGTAACTTAAATTTCGAAATACTTGGCACCGGTGAATATTTTATATAAACGATTGTTGGTATATGATTACATAATCCAAACCCCATATTCCTCAGATGAACTATTCATCTCAGATCCATTTAAAATGTATATAACGATGTAACATTTTGCAAGACTGCAATGAGCGTCTATGTACAGATTTAGCAAGTGTTCAACCTTCAGATTATTTGTTTGTTATTTTCCTTCTAGATAAGGCTTGGTTATAAATACCTATTTGAATTATTGTGTATCAATAAAAATTGTAGATTGATTTTAAGTGTGTCATAGGTAGGTCGGATAATCATCCGTTGCAAATAAAAGTGAAAGCGAATTATCGCCCGCGGAAAATCTCTCATAGACTAATAGTTCCAACTGTTGAGGTGCATCCGAACAACTACAGGAGAGAAAGTCAGAAGCCCTGATCGATTGAGTAGCGCCCTTCGACGACTTCAGATCAACGTGGTGGGAATATCCTTCCTATACTCTTTTACTATTCCAAGTCAATAAACTTGCCCGAAGTTGATCGAATCTTTTCCCAAGGTTTTGAGCGTAAAAGTTGTTTAAGTTTTTTCTAGATTTTTCTTACCAAAAACTGATTACCAGAGTTTTTCCTAGGTTTCTTAAAAAATGAAAAACCGAATGACGTTATTTTTAAGTGTTATTAGAGTTAATAATAATTTTTTAAGATTACTACCATTAGACCAAAAAGGTCGTCAAGGTAAAAATATAAAAATGGCCGTTGCACAAAAAGCAAATATTTTTGATAGAATTGAATTAATGGATATATTCTCGAAGTGAAAAAATGTGTCTATGCTCATAATGTAATAAGTTCTATTTTATTTAAGTTGAGTTGAAGGATTAAATAAAAACTTAGCTGCGTTTCATCTGTAGAAACAAAAGTTTTATTTACATTATGTACAACAATATTATAATCTAATCATACCTGTAGAAACAAAAGAAACAACATTTAAAGCTTCTATTTAGGTATGATCTTTCATTCAAATCAATTTCAATAATTAAATCACAGTTTAATTTTATGGAGCTATCTTTTCTATTCTGACAGTCACTCAACGTCACGGTAACTTCAAAATTAAAGAAAAACAACGACATAGTAATATGTCTTATTCTTCTTTACATCTCCATTCCTGCAAGTGAACAATTACAATACATTGTGATTAGTTACGAGTCCCCCAGCACTGGTGTTAGTTTTGTGACATGGAATAAGTTAGATTCTTTCTTTTTGTGGCCTGTATCTATCTCGTAAATTGAATTCGAAATCTTCTTAATTATTTGGTATGGCCCGCTTCTAATTTCATCTAGTTTCTTCCTATTTAGCTTATTTCCATTCTCCACATAAACTTTGTCTCCAACTTCAAAGTCTGGTTCTTTTCGTCTTAAATCAAATTTTGTTTTGTTGTAATTGTGTGATTTGATGGTGTTTTCCAAAGCGATTTTTCTATCATTTTCAATATCATCAGATGTGTGTTCAACCCTGAATTCTTGAGGTAAAATGTTTTCATTTTTTCCATCTAGTAAGTATATTGGAGCAAATCCAGTAACCGTATGTTCCGTTTTGTTGTATGCATCAACACATCTTTGAGCGATGGTCGTCCAAGCTGATTTTTTTTCATTTTTATTGGTCTCACAGCGAATCTTGTTAACTAAGGTCTGGTTTAGTCTTTCGTTAAGACCATTCGAAAATGCGGCGTCAACAGCTGTAAACACCATTTTTATGTTCTTTTCTTTTAAAAATTTATTATACTCATTTGAGTTGATTCCAGGATATTGATCTGTTAGTACCAACTCCACTTCGTGATGCCGTGTGACGCACTCTGTTAGTTTTATAAAGTCCTTATAGTTTTGGTTCTTCGAAGTTAAGATGTAAGCATACCTGGTAAAATGATCAACCAGCAAGTGTAGGTATTTTTTTGTAGAGCGAGATCCCCCAAATCCACCGATAGTATCAACAGAAACAATTTCAAAGGGGTATGTTGCTGGACCCAAATGCGACATCAATCCATATTTTGGTTTTCTCCGTGACTTATTTTTAATGCAGACTTCACAATTTTCACAAGTCTTTTTTATGTTTGTCACAAGGTTTTTAGCTGTATAGAAAGGTGTAATTTTCCTAATCATCTGAGTTTGCCCAATATGACAGTACAAGTTGTGTACATCTTCGATTAATTTTTTGCTTAGATCTTCTGTTAGAATGATTTTATCTCTTTTATTTATCTTTTTCAGGTAGATTTCATCCCTTTTGACTAATTTATCGGCTCTTTTAGTAACTTCTAGGTTTCTCTTTTGATCATTCTTTATATCTTGAAGGCTTATTAAATTAACTGTCTTAAGGAAATCATCAGTATTTTCATGTGGTTCTAAGACCGGGTTTCTGCTCAGGCAGTCTGCTTCCTGGTTTGATTTTCCAGGGTAGTATTTTATTTTTAAGTTATACTGTGATAAATAAAGTGTTAAATCACCAAGCTCTTCATCAGGTCTAGCTTTAATGTTTAGATCCGCTAGAGGTTTATGGTCCGAAAATACCAAAAATTCTTTTCCCATTAGCCAATGTTGCCAGTATTTTACGGCTTCTTTGACTGCTAAACATTCTAGATATATTGGTTTTTTTTTCTTTTGTGCATCTGTCAATTTTTTTGAAAAATATGCTACTGGTTTCTTGTGACCATTTTCATCTTTTTGTTTCAGCACGGCTCCAACACCTTTGATGCTTGCGTCTGTATAAATCTCTATTGGTATATCAGGATCAAAAATTTTTAGCACTGGCTCCGAGCACATTAATCTTTTTACCTTTTCAAAGGAATCTTGACACACTTTGGACCAACAAAATTTCACGTCTTTCCTCAAGAGGTTATGTAAAGGATCTAAAATAGTTGCACTGTTGGGTATAAAATTATGATGGAAATTTAGTTTTCCCAGAAACTGTCTAACATTTTTCCTGGTTTCCGGCGCTGGAAATTTTTTTACTGCAATTAAGTAGTCTTTAAGAGGTTTTACGGAATTGTTTTCTATTCTGTGACCCAAATATTCTGCATAACTATTAGCGAAGCTGCACTTTGAAAACTTAAGTCTGAATCCTTCTTTAGTAATTGCTTCTAGCAATTCTGATACATGTGTTATATGTTCTTCGAAAGTTTTTGAAAAAATAAGGATATCATCTATAAAGTTTACAGCAAAATTCGTTAAATTATGTTTTCTTATAATATTGCTCAGTATTCTCTGAAAAATTGCTGGAGCAGTTTTTAGTCCAAATGGGAGACAAGTCCATTGGAAGTGTCCTTCTTGTGTTATGAATCCAGTCTTATATCGGTCTTGGACTTTTAGAGGGATTGACCAAAATGCAGAATTTATATCCAATGTTGTAAAATATCTACTGTTTACTGTCTTTACCATTAGATCCTCTATTAGTGGGAATGGTTGAGATTGAGGTACAATTAATTTGTTCAAATCCCTAAAGTCTATACACAGTCTTGACTTTTTTTTTTCTTCTTTCTTGTAAGCCAAAGTAACAGGGGCTGCGAATGGACTGTAGGATTCTTCAATTAGCTTTTTGTTCAACAGTTTTCTTATTTGGTCTTCTATTTCTCTTCGATCTTCCACAGTACATCTGTATGGACGTTTATAACAATATTTGTCCTCTATCAGGTCAATGTGTGCCTCATAATCTTTCACAGTCCCAACATCATACTGTGTTATATTTTTTTATTAATTTATCAATTTCCAGTTTTTGATTTACTTGCAAGTGATTTGTGAGACATGTGAAATTTTTTGTATTTAAATATTCGTTGAAATTAATTTCTCTCCACGAGTTTATTTTTTCTACTCTAGGAGTATTTTTCAAGTTTTCTATTTTGTCACCTAATACATCAGGAATTTCGACATTTTTTGTTTTATTTTTTTCACTTTGAGTGATTTCTAAATTCTCGTTCTGAATTAATTGAAAATTCTTTATACAATCTAATCCAATTAAAAAATTATATCTAAAATTCTCATTGTTCACAATGAAAACATCCATATATTTTTCAATATCAAAAATCCTAATTTTCATTTTTAGTGCTCCTTGTGCTTTATTCACACCATTAATAGTTTTTAAGTTTACTGTTGGATTATTATTTTCTACTTTTTGTTTTATTTTAAGTAGTTTTGAATTTATCAATGTCACATTTGATCCTGAGTCATAAACCCCAGAAACTTCTAACTGATCATTCAACAGCACTTTGATTGTTATCAATGGTGTGATTTCTAGTTTTTTTTGAAAATCATTATTTAACTCAACTTCTAGTTCCGAATTATTAATATTTTGGATAATATTATTTTCTAATTTTTGAGTTGAAAATTTACTATTTCTCTCCTTATACCAACAAGCTGATTCAAGGTGGTAACGCTTACCTTTGTTTTCTTTTTCACAAATTGCGCATGGAGTTTTATCTTGAGTTTTGCTGGTTTTTCTTCCAAAGTCTTGTTTAAATTTTTTATCTGTTTTATTTTGAACAAGATGTTCTAACCGGCCAATTTCATTATATAAATCTTCAATGTTATTCAATGTTTCTCTGTCTATTTTGTCAGAGACAGAGTTGGGCAGACCCATTGCTATCATATCTATTAGAGTATCAGAATCTATTGATTTTCTGACCTCTAGTAACAATTTTTCTTTTTTCAGGGCATATTCAAGCAAAGATCCTGCTTGATACTTAAAAGCAAATGCATATCTTATTGGCGACCAACCTTTATTACCAAAAGTTTCAGAAAAACTTTTTTTCCATCTATTCCATTCTGATTCAACTGAAAATTTTAAAATCATACTGCTATACCAGTCTGCACTAGCTTTCTCCAAAAAATATTTTAAAATTTCAATTTTCTTCCTGTCTTCTGATACTAGGCATCTTTCACACTCTTTTTCAAATTCTTGGATCCATTGGTGTGCATTTAAACTTCTTCCATCAAATTTTTCTATCATAAAATCTTTGGCTATTTTCCCTAAGTTTTGAACTTCAGATTTTTTTTCTTTTTCAATTACCAACATTTCTAACAACTTTTTTAATGAATCATCTGGTTCATTTTTTGTGATTTGAATATTATCATCAATTTCCTCTAAAATATAATCTTGAAATTGCAAGTTTTCTTCTTCATCTAGATACACCTTAGCAATATTGGCAGATACATTAATCCAAACTTTCCTGTATTGACCTTTTTTTGTTATTGATCTTTTTATTTTAGGAAAAATGTTTGTTGTTATCAATTCTGTATGCAGTGTTGTTGGCTGGTACTCATCTGGGAGGCTAAATGTACGCCCCTCTGGCGTGCCAATTGAGAATACGCATAGGATATTTGTTTTTCCGTCCGCCTTGCACTTCATCATAAAGTCAAATCTTAATTTTTCCATTTTAAGATTCGAGCAAAAATGTTGTTTTGTAATAAGTTCTATTTTATTTAAGTTGAGTTGAAGGATTAAATAAAAACTTAGCTGCGTTTCATCTGTAGAAACAAAAGTTTTATTTACATTATGTACAACAATATTATAATCTAATCATACCTGTAGAAACAAAAGAAACAACATTTAAAGCTTCTATTTAGGTATGATCTTTCATTCAAATCAATTTCAATAATTAAATCACAGTTTAATTTTATGGAGCTATCTTTTCTATTCTGACAGTCACTCAACGTCACGGTAACTTCAAAATTAAAGAAAAACAACGACATAGTAATATGTCTTATTCTTCTTTACATACATATTCTGAAACGATTGTTCTTCAGATAATCATAAGAAGTATATGAAAACTTCGAAGTCTCAATCATACTCAACTTGAACATAAGAAAATTGAGTTATCATATGCGAAGGGGTCTATCTGTAGGGATGCTCAAATTAGTTTGGTTAGTGCGGTTAGTGCAAAATCTTTCAAATTATTGCGAATGATTTGGTAACCAAGACGTAAGTAATCCTTCAAGAAATAAAGTGGATATTTCTCACTTGTTTTTGTCCAAAATTGAGCGTCCTTATTGAAATCCCTTTCAGATAATTATATGATCACCATATTTTTTCGGGGAACATTGAAATAGCTTTTTATATCAAATAAAATCGAAAATCACTTCCCGAATGTAAGAATTCTCGAAATATATTGAATAGTACCGGAGTACATATTTCGAATATTTGTTAATCCAATATTACTGAATCATTCGATTGTACATATTTTGCATATACATAAGTAGGTACCTAACAACAGTATGTACCACGATTAAGATGTTCATTAATTTTTTCTCATGAAGTAGGGTACAATCTTTTTCAGTCATAATGAGAAAGAACGTGAAGTTAATTTTTGATCTATAATAATAATAATAATGATAATTTATTCGCATATGATGATTTTATCTCATTTTTCAACACTTGTAAGCGAAACTGTGATATGTTTACCAAACAGTGGTAATGTGCTTTTTTCATGTTCAACCGTTCAGATTTTTTTTTAATATATATTTTGAATCCAGAATGTTGTTAATATTTGTCTCATTGACGATTTGTTGTTTTTTTTAGAATATTTATTTTGTTTATAGTATTGTTTCAAATATTTATATTATTCTATTTTTGTTCAGAATCGTTTGTTTATGTTTTAGAGTTTTACTTGAATTTTTCCAATTTTTATGTAAATACTCAGTTATTCATTTTTTACTGTATTCAGTAAAGAATATATACATTTTAATTTTTTTCATAATATTTATTTTGTTGGCATTATTATTACTCGATTCTCGAGGATAATTATACATATGACATAAACCTTGTGATCCAACTGAAAAAATACGAAACTGCCTCAACAAAATAATAAACACTTACTCTAAAAGCAAAATTTTATTGATCTATCGGCATATACTTTTTTTCAGATTCGCGGGTAACTTTAATTTCGAAATACTTGGCACTGGTGAATATTTTATATAAACGATTGTTGGTATATGATTACATAAACCAAACCTCATATTCCTCAGATGAACTATTCATCTCAGATCCATTTAAAACGTATATAACAATGTAACATTTTGCAAGATTGCAATGAGCATCTATGTACAGATTTAGCAAGTGTTCAACCTTCAGATTATTTGTTTGTTATTTTCCTTCTAGATAAGGCTAGGTTATAAATACCTATTTGAATTATTGTGTATCAATAAAAATTGTAGATTGATTTTAAGTGTATCATAGGTAGGTCGGATAATCATCCGTTGCAAATAAAAGTGAAAGCGAATTATCGCCCGCGGAAAATCTCTCATAGACTAACAGTTCCAACTGTTGAGGTGCATCCGAACAACTACAGGAGAGAAAGCCAGAAGCCCTGATCGATTGAGTAGCGCCCTTCGACGACTTCAGATCAACGTGGTGGGAATATCCTTCCTATACTCTTTTACTATTCCAAGTCATTAAACTTGCCCAAAGTTGATCCAATCTTTTCCCAAGGTTTTGAGCGTAAAAGTTGTTTGAGTTTTTTCTAGGTTTTTCTTACCAAAAACCGATTACCAGAGTTTTTCCTAGGATTCTTAAAAAATGAAAAACCGAATAACATTATTTTTAAGTGTTATTAGAGTTAATAATAATTTTTTAAGATTACTCGATTAGACATTTTAAAGGTCGTCAAGGTAAAAATATAAAAATGGCCGTTGCACGAAAAGCAAATATTTTTGATAGAATTGAATTAATGGATTTATTCTCGAAGTGAATTGTACCCTTCGATGGCAATTCTCGCACGATTCATAAATCATTGCATTTTATGATAGATTCAGATCAAATGAATTACAGAAAACTGGAATAATTTTTGAAATTGAGATTTCAAGAAAAAATTAGCATAACACTTTTGTTTTGGTATCTTCAGAATGCTCGAAGAATTAGAAATGAAAATTATTTAGATTTCTCAGAAAGAATAGTAGCAGGGCCGTATCTAGGGCGTGGCAAGGGTGGCACTTGCCACGGGCGCCAAAAAATATCGAAAATAAAAAAATTACGAAAAGCACTGCCGTGAAGGCAGGAGCTTTTGAGCGCTCGTACATGCACCTTGTAGGTAGATTCGCATTTTCCAGTTTCAGAAATCAATTGAAGGAATTTTCGACAGCTGTCAAAAAAATTCTGAAACTTAGGCGAAACTCCAGACTTCATGTCAGTGCTTCAGCTGACCAATTTTTTTTCGATAATTCGCTAGAATTTTCTACGGTATCTATGGTCTGGGTGGTGCGATCTGGACAAAATTTTGCACGTAGTTTGAATACATTATTTCTCAGCTAGGTGCAAAATTGCATACCAATCCGCTCAGTATTTTCGGAACTATCAGCAAAAAAATATTTTGATCGGCCATATTCACGGAACCCCTAGTCTAATTTTGCTCATTGTTGAACGTGACCGCGATATTCGCGATCCAAACCCACCCTGAAAATTTCAAGTTCCTAGGCCTTTCCGTTCAAAAGTTACGATTTTCTATGGTTTCTATGGTTCTGGTCATGCGATCTGGACAAAATATTGTTTTCATATATTATTATTCTCGATTAAAATACAAAATTTCATCTCGATCGAATCCGCAGTTTGGAAATTATCGAGAAACCAAAATTTCAAACGACCGTATTTACGGAACCCCTAGTATAATTCTGTTCATTGATAAACGTGAACGCGACATTTCAGATCCACACCTATCCTGAAAATTTCAAGTCCCTAGGCCTTTCCGTTCGAAAGTTATGATTTTCTATGGTTTCTATGGTTCTGGTCATGTGATCTGGAGAAATGTAGCTTGAATATATCATTCTCCATTAGTATACAAAATTTCGTCACGATCGAATCTGTAGTTTTGAAATTATCAAGAAAACTAAATTTCAAACGACCATGTTTACGGAAGCCCTAGTATAATTTTGCTCATAGATAAACGTGATCACGACATTTGAGATCCACACCTATCCTGAAAATTTCAAGTCCCTAGGCGTTTCCGTTCAAAAGTTACAATTTTCTATGGTTTCTATGGTTCTGGTCGTGCGATCTGGACAAAATTCCACATGTAGCTTGAACACCTCATTTTCCATTTGAGTGCAAAATTTTATCTCGATCAAATCTGTAGTTTTCAAGTAATCAGGGAAACAAAACTTTGAACGGCCATATTTACGGAACCCCTAGTGGAATTTCGCCCATTAACGAACTTAACCGAGGCATTCGGGAACTGAACCCACACTGAAAATTTCAAGTCTCTAGGTTGTTCCGTTCGAGAGTTATCGTGCTTACGGACGGACGGACAGACTCAAATTTTCCGACGGATTCGTCATCAGTGAGTCGAACATAGTCGATTGAGACCATTTTCGGCTCAAAATTCGAAAAATACAGACATCGTGACGAAATGATATAGCCCTCGTGTAAGTAGTACGAGCGCTCAAAAATAGAAGCGCCAAGCAAAAAAAAATAATTCGAAAAATGACAACGCGTTTACGTAAGTAAGTAATTCGATCACAACATTTCGAAACATTTATATTCAAAGTATAGAATTAAAATGCAATAAGGTCAGAATTACGAGAAATATGGTCCAATTGTTATAAAAAATTTTCAAAGATGCCGCACTCTGATCATAAATATTAAAACCGGCAATATCGTCATGCGATTCCAAGCACAGCCCTTTTATGAGTTGTTTACACTACATCCCTTATCGCATCCAGCTTGTTTTGAAGTGCGGCTTCTTTGATGATGATGATGATGATGATGGTTCATAATGATCGATTTACCACATCTGTGGTATTTTGAAAACAATTTGTATTGCCAAAAATTCACCAATCAGGTGAAATTATCAAAGTTCTTCGCGAGCTAAAAGAATCGTCCTTGGTAAATTCGATAACAGATTATGAATTTATCATATATCTCAATTTCTGAGAAATTCTGTTAAGTAAAATAAACCGAATTAATCAATCTTTGCAAGAAAAGCAACTAGATATATCTAAAGGCTCACGAATGATACTTGGACTATTGAACGAACTGAAAGCTTACAGAGAAAACTTTTTTATGCCATTGATGGAACTTTCGAAAAATGAAGCTGATGGAATTGGAATCGAAGCAAAGTAACATCAATCGAGAAAACGAAAAGAACCCGAAATGCCAGGAGAACTAGCCAGTGATAAAGCTCATCTTTTTGATGCAAACGCAAAACTGAGAATTGGACTGTTGCAAGTGCTTGATAAAATAATTATTCAAATGGAAGAAAGATTTGTTGCTTTGAACTTCAGTTTTTTGAATGGTAGTGTCATTCAAACTATGAATATTGACGATTTGAAGAAAAGTGCAGCAGATCTTGCAATAAAATATCCTTGTGATTAAAATGCATATTAATTTTCAATGGAAATTGAAAGTTTTAAATTTCAGAGTATGTCAATTTTAGACAACTTTATTGGAATGGGTCCATTACAAATATTGAAAGGTATGTACGATCTGACTCTTGAAAATATTTACCCAAATTTACAAACGGAGTTTGCCAGTGACAACTGCTACATGTGAACGTTCGTTTAGCAAACTTAAACTTATAAAATCGTATCTTCGTTCCTCCTTGGGACAAGAGCGATTATCGAATATGGCATTCCTCGCCATCGAAAAAGAAGTTACATGCACGATAGATTACTCTGCATTAATTGACATGTTTGCCGAAGTAAAACCAAGAAAAGTGAGATTATGATTATCGATTATTGTTTCCTTGTCAACTTACCAAAAAACTTTTATTTTACGTTTCCAGTATGTATTTTTAAATTTTATGTTGAAGAATTTATGTTTTTCAAGATAAATGTTCGTATTTATTACATAAATATGAAATTTCCCTCAGAATATTCGAACAAATTTCCCAACGAATAATCACAAGTTTCCAAAATAATTATCAGAGAAATTTTGTTCAGAATAACTGAAGAAATTTTCCTCAATATAACAATAATAATCAAAGAAATTTCCCCCAATCTAGCCAACATAATCAAGGCAATTTTCATTCAAATAATACCCAACAGAGATTTCCATCTCAACCTATTTACTTCCAACAAAGATAAATAAATACTTATGATCTGACAAATCGTCAGGTTTTTTTCATAATCCAAATTCACTTTGTCAACTTCAAATAATAGTTACTTCGAAAATATGATTCTAATAAACGTTCATATCCAGAACATGATTCTAGTAAATATTTAGACGAAGAATTTCGAGAACTAGCCTCGGACAATTCATTGACTTAAGCAATACGTTAGATAACACAAACCAGTTCCCTTATATAGAATTCCAAAATCCCAAATGTAAACTTTCAATTGGTAGTGGATGTTCAGTTTGTCTTATAGATCTGAAATTTGCATATAATAATTTTCCCCAGAATATTTTCAACGAAGCTATGGCATTAACTGCTTGTTTTAAAAAACAAACTTCCAATGAGAAAATTTCAATACCTTTATTCCCGGAATTTCAAATGAATGATTTTCATCCTTTCAATTATTATGGTTTGATAGAGGCAGATTTTTTGAATGAATACGTACTAACCTTGATTTCAAAAACCAAATATTAACTAACGAGTATTGTCAAATTCCTTTTCATTACCAACAAGTTTGTCGAAAGCCCGCAAATATTCCAATTGACCTAAGTCATTTAGAACCAGAAATTAGTAGTCAATTAATGACCCTCCAAACTAATGAAGATGTTCTGCAACTAACAGGTCAACCACTTAAGTTTCCAAGCGAAATCTTTATATATAAAAATTACGTGTCACGTTGTTTGTCCGGAATGGTCTCCTAAAATACTGAACCGATTTCAATCAAATTTTTGCATACTGTGTGCAGTTTGATCCAACTTACAAGATAGGATAGTTTATATCTCAATTCATAGTTGCAATATTTTTTTATTGCAAATTATTTGCTTATTATTCATGACAAAGACTGATAATTATCCACGTGGCAGAATGGGGCTCAAATCGACGACAGGAGATCGCGTCCCCACTACACCGATCTGTGGACCATAGCGATATCGTGCGAGGATTGATGCAGAGTTTCTGGGTCTTTCCTAAAACTGAAGAAATTTGGAACTGCTTGAGAACTGGGGAATAATACAGAATGTTCATAGAATTTGTAACTGTCAAGAATGTAGAATAATGTCAGTGATAAAAAATGATTGACATATATATGGTTGTCAAATATTTATGCAATTGATTTTATTTTGCCAACTGAGTGCAGTTTGATCCAACTTGAGAGATAAGGCTAGCTTCGGCATACAGAACTGTGTCGGCGTAAGCTGTCCAAGTGATTGCTGGCTTCCCACCAATTGACCTAATGGTGCTTCCTTTATACCATAGGAGGAGCACTACCGGGCAATCTACGTATGGCAGGAAGGAAGACACTGAGTAAATTACAGGAAAGATGGAATGGTGGAGGGCAAAATTCCGCAGTATGATCAGGAATTTGGAGCAGTGGATCCAATGTGAGCATAAACCGACCGGGTACTATTTTACTCAATGACAGGGCATGGATCTTTTGGTACCTTTTCTAAGAGGATAGGACGGGATGATCTGTCATGCATGCCACATTGTAGACGACCCGAAGCACTGCCTCGGATCAGATGGACGGAGTAAAGGAACGCACTGGTTGGAAAGATAGGCCGCTTACCACCAGTTGAGTATATAATAGAGAAAATGATACAGCATGAAGGATACTGGAAGGCGTTTACGGCTTTGTGGCAGGAGACATGAAGAGAAATCAGACAGGACCGCTATTCATCGGGTATCATCGAAGTATGGACAAGGATGTATTTTCCGGTGGTCCCCGCATTTCCCCAAGTTGTTTTTTTTTTGGTCGGCCGGCAACAACATCCAGCCAAGCCGACATATACCACGACACGGGTCGTGGTTGAATCTGGCAACAGATCTCTTTTCACAACCCGAAAAAAAAGGTTAGGATAGGGTTAGGTTAGGCTTAAGTCAGGAGTAGGTTAGGGTTGATAATAATTATAATTCCACTTTATTGAATATTTCACTACAATTTAATTCAACGTATACTTCTGCCACAGCAAGGCGTGGCCGGGTCTACTAGTTAAACATAAAATAAGAACAGTATAATTTATATACAGGGGGCCCGGTAACATGCCAAGACTAGGCATGTTATTGAAAGAGCCTTTGCATTGTTGGTCGGCAGATTCCTGAGGTTGAAGTATTTGGATATGAATCGAACAGATCTCATTGCTCCAACTATAGTATCTTGTTGTGTGTTACACAAACTTCATATATAAAAATTACACGTCACGTTGTTTGTCCGGGATGAACTCCTATAATACTGAACCGATTTTAATCAAATTTCGCACACAGTGTCCAGTTTGATCCAACTCAAAAAATAGGATAGTTTAGATCTCGATTTATAGTTGCAATATTTTTTTTATTGCAAATTATTTGTTCATTATTTATGACAAAGGCTGATAATTATCCACGCGGCAACTCGCGTCTCAAATCGACGACAGAAGATCGCGTCCCCACTACACCTATCTTTCGACCATAGCGATAACGTGCGAGGGGTGATGCCAAGTTTCTGAGTCTTTCCCAAAAGTGAGGAAATTTGGAACCGTTTGAGAACTGGGGAATAACTTTTAAAAAATCAAGGTTAGGGTAGGGTAAGGTTAAGGTTAATAATAAACACTGGCTTGAATAGTTCACTACAAAATAATGAGAGGTAGACCTTAGCTACAGCAACAAGTGGCCGAGTCTTCTAGTACATATAATATATGTATTTTGAATTTGTAGATGTAGATGAAAATTTCATTTCAGATGGCAGTCTTTTCTTAAATGATCAAAATGATGGATTGATTCAACATATAGCTGTTGATGACTCTTGAGGTTCAGAAAGTAGACGATTGAATAGAAGAGAATGGCACAAAGTCCTTCACGATAATGTATGTTCGTCAACCTGGTCAGCAAGACATGATTTTTTTCCCAATTCCCAAATCAAGTAGAGATTGTATTTTATTTTCATATTCGGTTTTTTCCATTATGACCGTCACTCCTCCTTTATCACTATCTAATACTATAATATCATCGTTATCTTTCAAAAATTTTTTTGTGTCCTTGTACCATTTTTGAATGAATGTATCCGATTTGTTGTTTTCGTGGGTGAAATTGGTAATCATATTTGTCGCTCTTGCTCTGAGTACATCTCTTCTGTTTTCAGGTATTGCTAGTAGGGCATATTCTAAGTCCGCAATAAAGTTATCTACTTTGATATCTTTTTTCGTTGTTGGTAGACTGAATTTAGAGCCAAGTGATAAAATATTTTTTACCGTTATTGGAAGGGGTTTGTTTGTAAGATTTTTTATCCATCTCTCTTGTATTTCTACTGGATTTTGCTTTTTCATACACAGATCATTCAGCTTTTTCAAATTTGTTGTTTAAATATTATGAAAATTTTTATTATATGCATTCTACGACTATATTCCATAATTATACTATTTGGTACGTGTTTTAAATCAGCTAGGATGTTTTCTTTATTGACTTCTAGTTTGGTTATCTTATGATTTACCTGACTTATTTCCAAATTCAGTATTTTTCTAATTGTTCTGTCATTGAATTCTCTTAATCTTCAACGCCTACAACAAAAATTTACAGTTCACAATCGAGAAGGAAGACAATGATCAAGGAGTCCCATTCCTAGATACCAAGGTACACAGACATGAGAATATTGTAAAATTAAATTGGTACAGAAAAACCACCTCATCGAATAAATTCATAAATTACCTATCAAATCAGAATATAAATATCAAAATAAATTTCATAAAAGAGATGAAAGAGAGAATAAACAAAATATGTCATGAAAGCTACAGACAAGATGGACTAAAGAGATTATTCGAGATTTTAAAACAAAATGGATATCCAACATCAATGATCAATAAATTGATTTATGCGTCAAACAGGGGCGGATCGACGATTTTCGGGGCCCTACGCTTGAAAACTTTCGGGGCCCCCACTCTACTTTTTCTTTAAAAAAATTTTTTCAATCCGAATTCGGTTTTTTCAATACAAACATAAATTTTATTGATAAAATATAAGAAACATCAATTCAAATAAAAAAAATTAATTTAAATCAACACAATGTAAACAACTCAAAAAAGTATATGTATCAGGTACAAAATAGAAATCAATGTCTCTTTTTACAAAAAAAACAAATGAACATGAACATGAAAAATTATTGGAAAATGAAAAATAATATGAAATGCCGAAAAGCTAATCAAGTAAACTTTTTTCCTTATTTTCATGTCTGCAAATTCTTTTATTGCAGCATCGTAATCCAGACTCTTCGTTATATCACTTTCAATCGAGAGTATTCCTAAGAACTGCAGTCTGTTTTCTTTCATAACTGTTCTATATTTATAAAATTACGAAAAGCACTGCCGTGAAGTCAGGAACTTTTGAGCGCTCGTACATCCACAATATGTAGGTAGATTCGCATTTTTCAGTTTTAGAAATCAATTGAAGGAATTTTCGACAGCTGTCAAAAAAATTCTCAAACTTCAAAACTCCAGACTTTGTCAGACCAATTTTTTTTTGATAATTCGCTAGAATTTTCAGGAAATCAGGAAAAAATATTTTGAACGGCCATATTCACGGAAAACATAGTATAATTTTGATAACGTGACCGTGAAATTCGCGATCCAAACCCACCCTGAAAATTTCAAGTTCCTAGGCCTTTCCCTTCGGAAGTTATGATTTTCTATGGTTTCTATGGTTCTGGTCATGCGATATGGACAAAATGTTGCTTTAATATAACATTCTAGTTTAAAATACAAAATTTTATCTCGATCGAATCCGAAGTTCCGAAATTATCGAGAAAACAGAATTTCAAACGACCGTATTTACGGAACCCCTAGTGTATAATTCTGCTCATTGATAAACGTGAACGCCACATTTCAGATCTACACCTGTTCTGAAAATTTCAAGTCCCTAGGCCTTTCCGTTCGAAAGTTATGTGTTTCTAAGGTTTCTATAGTTCTGGTCATGCTATCTAGAGAAATGTAGCTTGAATATATCATTCTCCATTAGTATACAAAATTTCGTAACGATCGAGTCTGTAGTTTTGAAATTATCGAGAAAACTAAATTTCAAACGACCATATTTACGGAACCCCTTGTATACTTTTGCTCATAGATGAAAGTGATCACGACAATCGAGATCCACGCCTATCCTGAAAATTTCAAGTCCCTAGGCGTTTCCGTTCAAATGTTACAATTTTCTATGGTTTCTATGGTTCTGATGATGCGAGCTGGACAAAATTTTGCATGTAGCTTGAACACCTCATTTTCCATTAGAGTGCAAAATTCATCTCCATCGAATCTGTAGTTTCGAAGTAATCAGGAAAACAAAATTTCGAGCGGCCATATTTACGGAACCCCTCGGCGAATTTTGCCCAATAACGAACTTAACCGCGGCATTCGAGATTCGAACCTACCCTGAAAATTTCAAGTTTCTAGGACATTCTGTTCGAGAGTTATCGTGTATACGGACGGCCGGCCGGACGGACAGACTCGAATTTTTCGACGGATTCGTCATCAGTGAGTCGAACATAGTCGTTTGAGACCATTTTCGGCTCAAAATTCGCAAAATACAGACATTGACATGACGAAATGATACAGCCCTCGTGTAAGTAGTACGAGCGCTCAAAAATGAAAATGAACGCTCTGCTTCGCAACTCGTTATTATTGGCAATATCAAAAATAACTAATAACTATAAGTTCGAAAAAACTCTTACCATTCCCTTATCGAAGATTATTTTTAACATCTGCGAACAACTCTTCTTTTTTCATGTTTTAAGAGTTTCAGATATTCTTTGAACTGAGATGCTTCACTCTTCACTGATAATTCCTTCATCAAGATCGTCTTCATAATTCTCCAAGAGCGCTTTGAAACTGTCCGTTTCAATGTCTTGCGAAAGATCCCCTATATCGAATATACATATAACGCTGAAAACACTCCAGAACTCGGCTCCGAATACTTGTTTCTTCAGAATAGAAAATATCTAGTAGAAAGAAACCCTCTTAGAAAACAATTCCTTCATTGGAGAATGAACAATTATTTTTGAAATCGGAGAAACCGAGAACAATATGGAAGAATGGGATTTCAAAAACATGAAACTGAAACAATAAAGCTTCCTTTTTATAGTCCAGAAAGAATATGTTATCACTCGAATTAGAAGTCCAAAGATGAAAAGAAATTGTTCATCAATACTTTCTTCTATGAAAGCAAGTAAAACGAAGAATAAAACTCGTTCATCACCATTCCTATCTTCCTTAGGGTTATAAAATGAATATGACAAATATTTAAAACTAAGAAATGCAAAACAAGTGTCTTGCATCCCTCTAATGTCGACGGTGGCATGTACCTATATTTCAAAGGGATGCCGACAACTTTACTGCCACCGTTGCGGGAATTTATTGCAGGCCGATAAGAATAATTGGAGAAAACATGCGGATGCTGAACCTTTGATTTGATGTTATTTTTTTACTGGCAGCTGAATTTTGCTCTACACGTTATTCTTCATCATTATTTATATTCACTTGCAAGACGAATTTTTATTCTGAAGAAATTTTGATTCCGATCGGGGGCCCTGTGGACCTCTGGGCCCTACGCTTAAGCGTACTAAGCGTACCGGTTAATCCGCCACTGGCGTCAAATGAAACACCTAAATCAAACGAACAAAATCAAGTAAGAAATGAACCAACAGACAAACGTTATGCCTCCTTTCCAGATATCAAGGGGCTGACATCAAAGATCAAATCCATTTTTAGAGATGAGGAAGTGTTAATAACAACTTATAACCAAAAAACTGTTAAATCATTATACAGCGTACTCAAGGACCCTATACAGAAGACATTGAAAAGTAATGTTGTGTATCAACTAAGTTGTCAAGATTGTCACGGTATTTATGTTGGCCAAACTTCCCAATGGGTGAAAAACAGAATAAGTCTACACAGATCAGACATTAGAAACTATAAAGATAGATGTGCATTGGCGACACATACGCATAACCTGGACCATCAAATTGACTTTGAAAACGTAGAAATTTTAAAAACTGAAAACAATTACCACAAGAGACTTATCCACGAGATGATCCAAATAAATAAAAGAGAAAACTCAATAAATAAAAAATCTGACACCAATAAGTTAAGTAATATATACAGCTATCTGTTAGAAAAAGAAACTGAATTCTATGACGGCCCACTCGATGAGTGATTGGACAGAAGGATGGATGACATTACTAAATGTCATGCTAAATTGTATTTTAAAAGAAAAAATTTTCCATATAATATTACACCAGATTCAATTGTCATTATATAACCTCAATTTCGGTAATTTTACGAGATGATTTTAAATTACGTAAATGTGTTAATGTCCTGTATCTGTTTATTTTAGACACCCTGAAGAAGCAATAAAGTATTGCGAAAGCTTGGTTTAGAAAAAAGAGTACCACTTTTTTTTCCTATCAAAAGTGAGCCCCTATTCCCTGAAACATTGTATTTATAGTTCAAAAGGCTCTTATCTCAGCCTACTATATATATATATAATTACATAATGCCAACCCTGTATATTGCAGATGAACTCCTTATCTATTCTTATTCGAATATTCATATTACTTTGTTACATTTTGATGACACATCATTTTGAACACGCCACGTGTGTGGGTGTATATTTGTCCCATTGTTCGATACTGATTGTCGTAATTAATTTGAGATAAGGAATGTTATAAATACGTCTCAAGACGAATGTATCCTCAATTAATTGAGTGCATTTCTTCCTACCTAATTGTTAGAATAGGATAATCTTCCGTTGTAAATAAATCTTTTTTTTAAAAGATCGGCTTTCGCTCCACAAATATAATTGGCGACGAGATAATGGGATTGTGCCGGTTTTCGTGAAGAACTGTGTTTCGAAACTTCGAGCGTGAAATCGTAGTTATCGCCGCGCTAAGAACTTCCAAAAACTTTCAGTTTCAACTGTTAAGGTGCCAAATCCAGCAACAACGAGGAGAAAAGCCGTTTGGAGCCCTGATTGTGTGGGTAGCGTCTACAACGACTCCAGAAAAACAACGTGGTGAGAATCCTATCTAGAAACACTTTTTTAATTCCCAGTCACTGACCCTGGTCCAAAGTCTTCAATCTTTTCCCACGGTTTTGAGCGTAAAACTTGTGTGAGTTTTCTCTAGGTTTCTTATGAAAAAACCGATTGCCAGAGTTTTTCCTAGGTTTCTTAATACAAAAAACCGATTACCAGAGTTTTTCCTAGGTTTCTTATAAAATAAAAAAACCGAATATAATTATTTTCTAAGTACAATACAATTTTTCAAGATTACTTCCGTAAAGCATTTTAAAGGCCGGAAGAATACGAATAAAATGGCAGTCGCACCAGAACCAAATATGTTTGATAGATTAAAATTAATTGATTTATTTTCAAAGTCAATTGTACCATTTGATGGTAATCCTGCAAATCTCGCACGATTTTTAAATCACTGCGAAAGATTTTATAATAGGTTCCAATCTGCCGACGCGTTAATAAATGAAGCGATAATCGATATAATAAAGAGTAAATTGGTAGGAAATGCCAGTGAAATCGTAAGTTCCAATGAGAGAATTACAGATAACTGGATTAACTTGAAGGAATTTTTAAAGTTAAGATTTGAGGAAAAAATAAGCCTCACAGTTTTGTTTTGGGATCTCCAAAATGCCCAAAGAATTCGTAACGAAAACGATTTAGATTTTCTAGAAAGAATAGTAGATTTAAAAAATAAATACGATTCGCAAGTCGAATTGTCTAATTTACCGATTCTTGAAAAGGATCAAGAAAAAAATATTGCGTCACGAGTAGCAACTAGAGTTCTGCTCTATAATATTAACCCAGAATTGAGAACAGCCCTTAGAGGACACGGAATTATGAACTATGACGATATAGTAAATTTTATTCGTCAAGATTATTATTTTTATCAACAACCCTATATGCACTATAAAAATCAGAATAATCAGAGGAATTTTCCTCAGCAAAATCAAAGAAATGTCTCTCAAACTAATAAAAATAATTTTCCAAATAATAATCGAACAAACTTCCCAAATAATAATTATGGAAGTTTTACTCAAAATAATCAACATTGGGGAAAATGCCAATCTAGTCAAAATAATCAAAGAAATTTTTATCCAAATAATTCCCAACCGAGATTCCCATCTCAACCAATTAATTTCCAACAAAAACAAGTAAAAACTTATTTCCCGACAAATCGTCAAGTTTTTGGAAATAATCCAAATACCTCTAATAATGAACGTAAAAACGAGAATGTTTTCAAACCTCATCCAAATCAAAGGATACAATCTCCCCCTGAAAAAATGTCGATTCAGACAAGGAATTATCCCCAAAAGAGATCAAATTATTCTACTCAATATCAACAAAGTCCGCAGAGACAATTCTTCAATCATTATGAATTAACTAATATGGCGTCTACTTCGAAAGACCCGAGATTCAAAAAACGTGATTTTAACGAACGTTCATATCCAGAACGTAATAATTCCAGTAAATCTAATATATAAAATTCTCGTGTCCACAGTGTTCGTTGCCATACTCCTCCGAAACGGCTTGACCGATTTTGATGAAATTTTTTGTGCTTATCCGGTATCTATCAGAATCGGCCAACATCTATTTTTCATCCCCCTAAATGTTAGGGGTAGTCCACCCCTAAATTTTTTTTTTTTATTTTTTAGACAAAATTTCTAATTTCTATTTTTTCTAGATACAACATACAAAAATACATACAATCCCCAATTTTCACCCTTCTATGATCAACCCTTATTTTTTAATAGCCAGAACAACGAGAGGCCGAAGGCCTCGAGCAATTTTGAAATTGCGAAAAAAGGGAGAGACCGGGGACGCGAAGCGCCCCCCGCGTTTTCGAGAGGGAGAAACGGGCTTTCCTAAGGTAAGAGAGGCCGAAGGCCTCGAGCAATTTTGAAATTGCGAAAAAAGGGAGAGATATGGCAAAACAACGTTTGCCGGGTCATCTAGTATTTAAATGAAAATTTTCGAGATCGTGCCATGAACGACTCATTGACTTAAATAATACGTTAGATAACACAAACCAACTCCCCTATATTCAATTCCAAAATCCTAAATGTAAACTTTTAATTGATAGTGGATGCTCTGTTTGTCTTATTGATCCAAAATTCGCGTATAATAATTTTCCTAAAAATATTTTTAATGAATCTACGACACTAACTGCATGTTTCGAAAAACAAACTGCAAATGAAAAAGTTTTAATACCTTTATTCCCTGAATTTCAAATAGATGATTTTCATCCCTTTGTCGTATACAAGTTCCATAAGAATTATGATGGTCTTATAGGAGCAGATTTTTTGAATAAATATGGACTTAATTTAGATTTTAAAAATCAATTATTAACTAACGAATATTCTCAAATCCCCTTTTATTACCAACAAGTATGTCAGAAACCCCAAAATATTCCAATTGACCTTAGTCATTTAGAACCAGAAATTAGTACCCAACTAATGAAAATCCTTCAAACTAATGAAGATGTTTTACAATTACCGGGTCAAGCCCTTAATTTTTCAAGCAAAATAAAACATAAAATTCGAACAAGTGACGAAGTTCCTGTTCATTGTAAAATTTATAGATACCCTGAAGTTCATAGAGAAGAAGTTCAGACTCAAATCAAAGACATGTTAGACAAGAAGATTATTAGACCGAGTATATCTCCATGGTCATTTCCAGTTGTAATTGTTCCTGAAAAAGAAGATTTATCCGGAAAAAAGAAATGGCGTATAGCAATTGACTATCGTAAATTAAATGATAAAACTATTGATGATAGGTATCCCCTTCCTCAGATTGAAAGTATCCTAGATAAATTAGGAAATAAAAAATACTTTACTACCCTTGACTTAGCATCCGGATTTCATCAAATCGAATTAGATGAAGAATCAATTGAAAAGACAGCTTTTACTGTAGAAAATGGTCATTATGAATTTTTGAGAATGCCATTTGGACTTAAAAATGCTCCGGCAACTTTCCAAAGATTAATGAATAATGTTTTGAAAGATCACATAGGAAAGATCTGTTACGTTTACATGGATGATATAGTTGTATTTTCCGATACGATCGAACAACACTTAGCAGATATCCATAATATTCTAGAAGCATTTAAAGCAGATAATTTGAAAATTCAATTAGATAAATGTCACTTCTTCAAAACTGAAATTGAATTCTTAGGACATATTATTACCCCTGAAGGAATCGAACCGAATCCGAACAAATTAAGAGCAGTCAGCAAATTTCCAATTCCTAAAACTCCTAAAGAAATAAAATCATTTCTTGGACTCGTAGGATATTATAGAAAGTTTATCCCTAATTTCGCAAAGATAACGAAACCATTAACTTCATGTTTGAAGAAAGATTCCAAAATTAATATTGATGATCCGAAATATATCGAAGCGTTCGAAATATGTAAAAGAAATTTATTGAATCACCCTGTATTGAGATACCCCGATTTCGATAAGCCATTCGTTCTTACAACTGATGCGTCAGGTTTCGCGATAGGCTCTGTTTTATCTCAAGGTGAAGTTCCGAACGACCTTCCTATAGCATTTGCGAGTAGAACCCTTAACCCAGCTGAGACTCGTTATTCCACAATAGAGAAGGAGTTACTGGCTGTGATCTGGTCGTGCAAAAATTTCCGCCCCTATCTCTATGGGAAGAGATTTACTATTTATACGGATCACAAACCCTTAATATGGTTATTTTCATTAAAAGAACCGAATTCCCGCCTTATGCGCTGGCGGATAAAACTAGAAGAATTTGATTATGAAATTCGTTATAAAAAAGGTTCAACTAATAATGCTGATGCTCTCAGTCGAATTATAATAGAGTCAGATAATAAATTGACTTATAAAGATTTTGAAAAAAATTATGAATTGAAAAATATTAAAGATTCCCCTAAGATAATTGAAGAAACAGGTGATTTATTTAAAGCGCCAAAGAATTATGCGTTAGCACATTGCGTTTCCCGTGATTTTCACATGGACCGAGGTGTAGCCCTCCAATTTAAAAATAAATTTGGTCAAATAGATAATTTAAAATCTCAAAATAAGCTACTAGGAGAAGTAGCAACGATCCAAATAGATGATCGAAATATTTATTATTTAATTACTAAAGATTTATACTATGATAAACCGGAATATGAAACCGTTTTCCAATCAATATTATATCTTAAAGAATTGTGTCAATATAATAATGACAAATACTTAGCTTTACCCAGAATTGCATGCGGTCTAGATAAATTAGACTGGCATATTATTTTAAATATGATAAAATATATTTTTGCGGAATCTAATATAAAGATAATTGTATATTCCTCGCCGAATCGGAATATCGGAGGAAATACTAATGAATTAAAAAATGATCGAATGTTAAAAATGAATAAATTCGATACGAACAGGATCGATAATGATCCGATGTTAAAAATGAATAAATTCGCAATGACGAATAGGATCGATAATGATCCAATGTTAAAAATAAATAAATTCGCAATGACGAATAGGATCGATAATGATCAGATGTTAAAAATAAATAAATTCGCAAATACGAATAGAATCAAAAATGATTCAATGGCGACAAATGCCAGTAATGCCACAGGTGCATACTTTTACGAAAATACGGAAATGAATAGAATCGATAATGACTCAAATATAAATAATCATAAAAATGTTGAAATAAATAGAATCGAAAAAGATTCATCGTCGATTAGAAATCGAATAAGTAAAGAAAAATACGAAGCATGTTTGAAATGGTTAAATTCAAACGATGGAATAAAAATAAATTCAAATGAAACAGAATGTTTCACTGTCCAGCGTAATATTAAGAATCCTATAATACAAATCCCATATACGAAGAAAAGGTTAATGTCACCATCTTCGAAAACAATTTCCAAAATTATTCCTTATTATAAAGTACGGAAAAAGTTATAAATATTTAATTACGCAATATATTCAAAGATGAATTCTTTATATCACTCCTAGTTACATAGATAATTTTTATTCAGACAATATCAGTCTTATGAAATACATTTTCGATTTACTTAATAGGATTGCACAAAAGCGATATTTCTTAAAAATATTATTTGAGATAAATCTCATTTTCATTTGCTTGTTAGCAACATAAAACATTGGAAGGATTAATGTATTCTCCTTCAGACATTCTTTGAACAACGGTATTTACAAACCCTTGTTTCATATTATTGATAATCATCATTTTTATTCGCTTCGCAATTATATGAAGAATTAGAAAAAAAATTATAGTATTTTCTTTGAGACATGTTTTAAACAATGTTACTTCATACACTATATTCCTTAAATATGGAAAATGAATTTAAAATCCCCTGATTTAAATATTATAAATTATTCGAATTCAAAAATGGCGTTGTATAAGACTTTTATAAAATTCACATTTCAAGTATTGATTGAAATGATACGAGATGAACTCAATTGATTACGAGAGAATTCTAATTAATTTGCAACGAAAATATTATCGTCGGAACTCCGAAATTTCCAAGTTTTGTAATATTCATATTTCAAGAATTGACTTTTCAATTCTCAATTTCAATCCCATGATTATAATGTCACTAGAGCCAGCCCTGCTCAATAACGCGATTATTTAAGAATGTATTACGAATCAAGTAAGGAAAAGCTTACGTCTCAAATAACAATCGAAAGTAATGTATTATGAATTACGATAGGAAAACCTACGTCACACATATTACTCTTCAAATTGAAAATGTAGATAAATTATTGATGTATTTTAGCCATTACGGCATTCCCAATAAAATAACGTGTGACAATGGATTAGAATTTAAAAAAGGCATAGTCCAAGATTTTTGTAAAATCCATAAAATTGAAATTCATTATTTTACGAATTATAATCCCATCTCAAATGCAAAGAACCCTTAGAAATAATTATCATGTTATGATTGGATGTCATTCCAATAAAGGACGATATGTACCAATATGTACCTACCAGTTGAATTGAATAAAATATGAGAATTAATTTCGAATTATCGAAAAGAAATAAATGAAGTCAAAATCTAATTTTGCTCGCACATTAAATTTTAAATAGCACACAAATGATATAAAAAAATGGGAGAAGTTTTAAATGAACAATCATTCAATTAATATTATTAAAAGAGGATTAATTAACTTTTATTCAGAATAGTTCTTCATCATCGGAATAGAGAAGAATTATATAAAAACTATTTTGATAGTATTCAGAAAAATGAAAGAGTTTTGATAAAAAATCAAAAACAGATCGCAACAGTCGTAAATGACCTTAAAAATAAGTATATTGAAAAATTTCAGAAAATGTCAGAAAACCTTAAATTGCTTCAAGTTATACCAGCAATACAAGAGATTCAACACATGCATCTCCTGACATTTGAACTCAAAGATATAAAAAATATTCTAGATGAAATTGCAACCGCAGTGAGTTTTGCAAGATTACATCTTTTACATGAATCCATTTTACCTTATTCAAAATTCCTTGAATTAATAAAAAATGTGACGATAATACCTTTACATCATCTGAAAGATTATTATCAGATATGTCATACGAAAGTAATTTTCAAAAAGAAAGCATTACTATTTTTAATATCAATCCCAACGGTATACGAAGAAAGTTATGATTTATACAAGTTTTACTATCTACCGCAAAACAATTTATCCCTTCCATATACCGATCCTTATTTACTCTCACAAGAAGAAACCCTGAAATGGTCAACGAAATTTTGCCATCATATCTCTGCGATCAAGACACCTTAGCTGAATCACCAGCATGCCTTCGAAATATTTTGAAAAACCACACCGAAAATTGTCCAAGAACGACAACGGTACTTTCCCAGATTTAAAATTATTAGAAGATGGAAATATCTTATCCATCGAAAACAAAAATGTTTTAGAAAAATGTCTTCAGCAAACAAGACATTATTTTGTGCCTCCTATGACAATTCTACGAACCAAATGTGCTGTGAGCAACACGAGAAAAGAAATTGTCCCAACTACTACGTTTAATGAAGAAAAATACGTGATTTTACCCAAGATAACTTTATTCAACCCAAATGCCACAAATGAAGAATCCCGGAAAGATGAAGACATCCCGGATATCAAGATAGAAGACCTGGACCAATGGAATCTCCAGCCTTCAAGATTTTTATTTTTGCTTATTGTTATAATAATCATTTTATTGATAATTACTTATTTTATTTTGAAATACTTAAGAAAAGATATTTTTTGTAAAGCTACACCTACTACAGGTGATACCTTTATTCAAGGTGGGGAGGAATTACATAATGCCAACCCTGTATATTGCAGATGAACTCCTTATCTATTCTTATTCGAATATTCATATTACTTTGTTACATTTTGATGACACATCATTTTGAACACGCCACGTGTGTGGGTGTATATTTGTCCCATTGTTCGATACTGTCGTAATTAATTTGAGATAAGGAATGTTATAAATACGTCTCAAGACGAATGTATCCTCAATTAATTAAGTGCATTTCTTCCTAGCTAATTGTTAGAATAGGATAATCTTCCGTTGTAAATAAATCTTTTTTTTAAAAGATCGGCTTTCGCTGCACAAATATAATTATATATATATTGTAACGACGTTTTTTTCTCCGGTTGAGAATAATGCCTTTAACCAGATTTACTAAAGAACTCGGGCGCCAATTGCGATGGGTTTTATAAGGTCGCAATACCTTAGGACACTTACTGAGTTCAAACTCGGGTAGCTTTTACACAGTTGGAGACAGAGTTCGATCCAATCTGAGGCGGTAGCGATTGGCAAGTATCGATTTCTTCTGCCGGCGAGAAGGAGGAGGCTATGGAGGTAGTAAATAAAATTTACCTTGACGATATGTCCAATTTTGAACACTATAATGGAGAGCTGGTCTAATTTTCTACAACTATCGGTATTATACAGTATGAACGATAACGATAATGATCTGTCTGACACAGTCTTATGATCAAAAAAAAATAATTCTCAGTCTTAAGATCGACAAAAAAACCAATTCTCAATATCAAAATATATATACAATGTGTTGGCGGCAAGCGGACGCGGAACGAGTGAGGCGAGCAATCAGCGTGCACTATATTACAAAGCAATAAGCAGGAAAAATGTCGAAAGCGATGATAAGCGTGATAAAAATGCGGACAATGTTAAAGCATACAAAATGGTAATCAAACAACAGTTGATGTCCAGAGTTTTGGTGAGGTGACACACTAACCTGTGTTCCGCGTTATCGAAATTCGTGATGTTCTGGTTGTAATACGGCGCTGTCTAGACAGTGTCCAAACACCCCTGTCGACACTTAATTCAAGACCGAATTCAAGTTCGAGTACTGACTTAACTAAATTATTTCTTCGGATTAATGGTTATGAAATCAAAGAAACGGAATTTACAAGTAGCGATTATGGAACACAGGTAGAATAATCAACAGTCATAAATGAATTTATATATACAGACTCACGGTTCACCAACTCTGGTGGATTTCTGGACGACACAGTATACACTGCACGGGCTTTGGTGCACTTCGAAGACCACGAAAACGGCTTAGAGTCAATTTCTCAGTTTAAAGTTCGTCACGAACAAATGTCGGTAATTAACACACGCTCGAAGCCATATCCGATGGTTTATTCTCCGAACTATAACTTTCTCGCTCGGTTGGAATTTGGAAAAAACTTTCCAACAGCATTAATCGCAACGGCTTAATCGGAATTTCTCATACCTATTTTCTAACAGTATTAAACTCGGCGGATAAATCGGAATTTTCTAACACGACTCCCTAACAGTGTTAAAACACGGCCGCTCCATGCGAATTCTTCCTACTTCGTCCGCATACCTCCCTAAACATCTGCCAGCGTTATCTCTCCGACGAAGAATTCTTAGAGTTTTTCTACATAGGCTCGGATTTTAAATGATCGCGTTAAATTCGCTTCATATGCGATATGAAAATTATTCCGCAAATTTCCTCAACATCCAGGCCGATTATACCGGGTGACTTATGAAATTTCCCGACGGGGAATAAGGATTTATCCGAGTAAAATCTCCCAAAAATCGACGTAAAACATATAGGGTGGCCCATATGTCCTCGTGGTCAGAAATATTGAATAATTTCCACAAATTCTTGCAAAAATTTACGCGAATGATACCGGATGACCTAGTAACGAAATTCACTTCGTTACACACCCCCTCTACTTCCGCCAAAAAAAAAACGACAGTTTTTTTTTCTCCCGCCTCCGCCTGCCGCCGCGTGATCTACAACATTTCTATGGGCAAACAGCCAGGATCATTCCCTGACGAAGTTCGAATGGCCAGGGTTGGACGTTCGCCATCGGCCGCAGAAGCTCGCATTGGATACCAAGTGATCTGACCTTGGGTCGGTTGCTCCTGGTTTCCTGGACGGTGGCTATCCCGTCTGCTGGGGCTTCTTGCGATAACTTGGTTCCAATTCTGGTCTCCTGGGGGGCCATTTTCGGACGTGGGGATTCCCTGGACATGACGCCCAAGCGACCGCAACGTGAACAGAACAAGCGGGCGACGTTCTTGCAGTCTTTTCTGGGGTGGCCTGACAGGCCACATCTCCAGCAGGCCCATTCTTTTACAGACATTCCTACTCTGAAATCAACCGAATTAGTAATCGTTCGCATTGACTTTTCTGAGACCAACGATGACCTGCTCCGGGAGCAAACTGGCGGACGGACGGCCTAATTCACGGGGTAACACGGACGGTTGATACGGATATACCATTAGGATTATGTATACTTTCCACCTGACCCTCGCGAATTTTCCGCGACTATGGGCTGCTCATTGCTCGATTCACTCTCGTGAAATGGTTTTAAATCTTTCACGTGGATATGGCGAAGGTATTTACCCGACGCGTCTCGCAAATCATATACTACGGGAGATATTACCTTGGTAATGGTATAAGGTCCTGAATATTTGGGCGCTAACTTAGACGCAAAACTGTCTGCCGCCGATGATAGCGGATGTTCCCGGCGCAAGACTTTATCCCCTATCCGGCATGACCATGCTCTCCTACGTAGGTTATAATACCGACTCTGTTGGTTGAAAGCTCGGGCCAACTGGAGTCTTACAAACTCCCGCGTCTCCTTGGGTACGTTCCACTTAACGCTCGCAACGCCATCGACCACGGCCGCTGAAACTGCCGTTCCACTAACGAAAAAAGGCCGCGGGCGTTATAGGCGAATGTTATAGGTGGAACGCAAATCTTGAGCGTTGTGAGCTCGCTACGTTTGGATGAAAGCTCGCTCTGACCCACCAATATTTTGTGGGCGAAGTGGGCACGATGCGGTCGCGAACAGTGACGTCATCTATGACGTCGAGTGATCGCTCGCGACGACCTCGGGCCTTAGGTGGAACGATACAGAGGGTGTTACAATCGTTGCGAGCGTTAAGTGGAACGCACCCCTTGAGTCGCTGAATACGGTGTGCGTAGTGGTCTACCTCTTGGACGGGCGGTTCTTCGGTTTGCTCTTCTGAGCCCTCTTCGGTGCCTGTCAGCCGACTGCTAGTTTCTGGGGAGTGGACCTCCCGGCCGAAATTCAGGAATGTATTACCTTTCTTCGAACGTGGTAACGGGACGATTAGGTCTGTGCTGACGGTATTCCACGGTTCATTGATCTGGTACGGTTGCATCTTCCCCGGGGGCTTCTGATGGGAAACTTTATACCTCTGACATCGCGGGCACCTGCGTACATATTGAGCCGCTTCACGAAACATCCCTGGCCAGTAGTAGCTTTGGGCCACTCGGGATATGGTCTTTGCGACTCCTAAGTGACCAGCCCACGGCTCGTCGTGGTTTTCTCGCAGAATTGACTGTCGATCCTCGGCTGGAACGCACAATTTCCACGGTGTTCCCATCTGGGGTTCGGTGAAGTCGTTAGCGCTCCAGAAATGCCTGTACAGCCTTCCCTCCCGTATCCGGTAATCTGGGAAGTCAACGGGTTCCTTCGAGACTTCCTGGTATTTCTTAACGTACCACGGGCATCGGATCGGGTTTTCGGTTACACAGACCTGTTCTTCGGACGGTAGCGGATCTCGAGACAAGGCTTTGGCTACTCGGTTCAAGGCGCCTTTCCTATACCTGATTTCGTAAGTTCCACCTTCTGGAACCCTTGAAGTCCTCGTCTTTTCTGTCGGTTCAGAGAACTGATCGATGTGTTGTGCGGCGTAACGGTCGGTGAAACGGTTCTTTCCAGCAACTCGCCTTCAAGAAAGCATTGCGAGGTACGGAAATCGATCCTGAAGTCATGCGAAGCTAGTAGGTCCATTCCCAGGATCAGATCTATCGGTAAACGGGGCACCAAATAAAGTCGAGGTTTGAGCGTTTCTTTCCCAACCTGTATTATCGGCTCATACACTTCTTCCACGGCGACTGAACTTCCATCGGCCACGGTGGCTGTCATTTCAGGGATTTCTGCCGAACAAACCCCTATTCTCCGGCATACCTCTGCTACCTTCTTGCTCAGAAATGACTTCGACGCTCCGGTATCCAGCAGGGCTTTTATGGGTTGTTCTCCAATACGGACGGTGATGATTGGTCTGTTATCTCGCAGGTGTGTGGGTTGCTTGTTTGGGGACGCTTGCGAATAACAGCAATCCCGGGACATCACGCCTTGCTTCCCACATCGTGAGCAAAACAACCTCGGCGCTGATTGGCACTCTCCCCTGAAGTGTCCGGTCTTTCCACAACGCCAGCATTGGACACTGCTAAGCCTCGTATCCGCGAAACGAACAGCTTTCGTATCGCGCGGTTGTGAGTCGTCAACCTTGTCTCGTGCTGGGTTAGGTTTCCCGTTTGTAATTTCATTCTGGACCTTGGGCTCCAACCTCGGTGAATTCGACGACGGTTTGGTATCTTCTGGCATCTTCTGCAGTGCCGGTAATAGACGCTTTCTGATTATGTATACCTGCTCTTCTTCGGGAGGTCGTTTGGTGGTCAACTTCAGGAAGAGGTTTTGCATCCGGGTGACGAATAGTAACAGCTTTTCGCCTTCTCCTTGGGAACGTTTCCTTATTTCCTCCTAGAGGGTTTCCTCGTAATCAAGCGGAAGGAAAGCTTCACGAAGCTGTTCTTTGAAGTCTTCCCAATCTCTGAACGAGCCTCTTCTAGGGATGTACCAATCCCTAGCGTCATTTCGTAGCAGCTCGAAGATGGAATCTAAGAGGTACTGATGAGTAACCCTGCGAGTCTCAGCTAGTTGGTCTACCTCTTGCAGGAAAGCATTCACGCTGGTCGCTCCGTCGAAATACTCGTTCCATTTGTATGCTGGTACGGACGGCGGATGGTTGAACGACATATCGGTACCGGTCCGGTTGACCGGTCCAGTTTGACCCTGATCAACCTCACTCAATCCACTTGAGCCAGCTTGGTCACCCGTAAAAATCGTATTCTGCCTGGTCGCTCTTGACTCCTCCGGTTCTAAAAATGGGAACGAGATTCTTCGAGTGGACTCTGCCACTGCCGGACGACTTCTTGGTGTAGGAGACTCGTACGTTCCATTTCCACCTGTACCCCACGGAACTGTGAAGTTCAATCGTTGGCGGACGGCTTCACAGACCCGGTTATGCAACCTCTGGAAGAAACTTAACGTAAAACCTCCTGCAGGGATCTCAGGTTGCAGAACCCGGGTTTGGTTCAGCTGGGTTCGGTTCAGATGCGTTCGGTTCAGTAGTGTGCGGCTCCTGGAAATTACTGGCTCCCTGGAGACGTTAGGAGTTCCTCCCGTATCGCCTGCGACGGTGTGGGTCCCTTCGGGGCGCGAGGCTTGTTGGCTCCCCGGTGAGGAATCCTCGAAAGAGATCAATGGCCAATCTCCCTCGGGTTGGGAGGTTTCCCTCCTCTGAAGGCGTCCTGCGTCTTCAGCAACATCTTATAACGGAGTGTTCAACTCTGACTTCGCTCCGGCCAGGATCACGGCGTCCTTCAGCATCTCTTCTGCTTGCTTCCACAATTCGGACAGTTCGTCGGTCTTATCCTGTTCTTCCACGGTGGTTGGCCGCATTTGACCGAGACGGTGCCGGAGGTGGGTGAGTCTGCTTCTGATACGCGATTCTTCATTGATGGCGTTATCCTCATCGAAATCCTCAACCTGTTCCACCAGACTCCTCAAGATTCGACCAGCCTCACCTAACTCCTCTTCCATGTCCCTCTCTCTCGGACAGAATCGCACGTTCTGCGCTAACACCTTCCGCAGCTCCATACGGTTCTCCTGGACGGTTCTGCCGGCCGTACGGCCGCGAGCTTCCAACTCCCATATCAGCTCGTCTGCTCGCAATCGGTTAACCTCCATCCCTCTTTATCTCAAAATCCTACCACACCGGAAAGGCCTCTTTGACCTGTATTCTTTACGAGATAATCGGGTCCCTGCTCGGGCGCCAATTTGTAACGACGTTTTTTTTCTCCGGTTGAGAATAATGCCTTTAACCAGATTTACTGAAGAACTCGGGCGCCAATTGCGATGGGTTTTATAAGGTCGCAATACCTTAGGACACTTACTGAGTTCAAACTCGGGTAGCTTTTACACAGTTGGAGACAGAGTTCGATCCAATCTGAGGCGGTAGCGATTGGCAAGTATCGATTTCTTCTGCCGGCGAGAAGGAGGAGGCTATGGAGGTAGTAAATAAAATTTACCTTGACGATATGTCCAATTTTGAACACTATAATGGAGAGCTGGTCTAATTTTCTACAACTATCGGTATTATACATTATGAACGATAACGATAATGATCTGTCTGACACAGTCTTATGATCAGAAAAAAATAATTCTCAGTCTTAAGATCGACAAAAAGAACAATTCTCAATATCAAAATATATATACAATGTGTTGGCGGCAAGCGGACGCGGAACGAGTGAGGCGAGCAATCAGCGTGCACTATATTACAAAGCAATAAGCAGGAAAAAGTCGAAAGCGATGATAAGCGTGATAAAAATGCGGACAATGTGAAAGCATACAAAATGGTAATCAAACAACAGTTGATGTCCAGAGTTTTGGTGAGGTGACACCCTAACCTGTGTTCCGCGTTATCGAAATTGGTGATGTTCTGGTTGTAATACGGCGCTGTCTAGACAGTGTCCAAACACCCCTGTCGACACTTAATTCAAGACCGAATTCAAGTTCGAGTACTGACTTAACTAAATTATTTCTTCGGATTAATGGTTACGAAATCAAAGAAACGGAATTTACAAGTAGCGATTATGGAACACAGGTAGAATAATCAACAGTCATAAATGAATTTATATATACAGACTCACGGTTCACCAACTCTGGTGATTTTCTGGACGACACAGTATACACTGCACGGGCTTTGGTGCACTTCGAAAACCACGAAAACGGCTTAGAGTCAATTTCTCAGTTTAAAGTTCGTCACGAACAAATGTCGGTAATTAACACACGCTCGAAGCCATATCCGATGGTTTATTCTCCGAACTATAACTTTCTCGCTCGGTCGGAATTTGGAAAAAACTTTCCAACAGCATTAATCGCAACGGCTTAATCGGAATTTCTCATACCCATTTTCTAACAGTATTAAACTCGGCGGATAAATCGGAATTTTCTAACACGACCCCCAAACAGTGTTAAAACACGGCCGCTCCATGCGAATTCTTCCTACTTCGTCCGCATACCTCCTAGTAGAGTTCGCGAGGCATGAAAAGAGCTCTAAAACAGATTTTCGTGTGAACTTCATTGCTAAAATGTATGGACCTCTTGGTATCATTCCCTACATAATAACAATGCAAAATCACTTGGTCGTCAAAAAATCGTCCTGTGCAGGAAGTGGTGGGGGGCATTTTTCCAAAAATTGACAAAATTTTTTTTTTCGTTTATAATTATCTACATCCAGTGACTTATATTCAAACAAATTTTCATCGAAATATACGATTCAGAAATATTTTATTTTAATTATCAAAGAAGTCGGATACAATGCGCTTATATGGAGTTCCTTAAGATAAAATCGCTTGCCCTGCAAAGGCATATTCACCATTATGTTCCGTTCCATTTTACTCGGAAACTGTCGCGAAAATCAAAAAAATGCTTCATATAGGGGGTCTTTCTCATAAACCGACGATTCAGATGGTTTTTTCCAAATTTAAATTGGCCTGATAATTTCCTCAAAAAATAGGAAAATCTGCTATTACATCCGGTTAGCCGCGACTGACCGTGGAGACGCGAGGAAGGCTCACTTTGATGAATAAACGCTTGTCGGGGCAGAAATAAACGACCTTATGGATCGAGCGTTCATAGGGTCGTTTTTCGGTTGGACCAGGCCATATTTTCATTGTTCGTGCATTCTGATGATGAATTAGAATGTTTGATTTGATTTCTTTCAACTTGTGGATTAAAAAACAAATAGGGACAAACATCTATTTGTTAATTTACAATTACTTATTGAGTTCAGTTTGGTATTTACATTCGTCCTGAAATTATCGCTCATTTGCATTTGTACTTGAAAGATTTACGCAACTCCGGAATCTGCAAAGGGGCACAGTTGTTATCTATGCTATCTAGTTTCAAAATATATCTTACATTCCATTATAAATCCGATTAAAATCCGATTATCAAATCCGATCACTGTCAGATGAAGAATATTCAACAGGATGGAATTTGGAAAATTTTGTGTTACTTTTATTGCCACATGCTTTATGGGCCATACATTTTCGAGAGCCAAAACAAGGAATTTTTTTTTCTCACAGGAACACATAGGTCCCGGTGCAATCTGGAATAAAAATGCCCATGTTATAAATAATAGATATTTATCAGATATTCGATATACAGGATGTTTCATGAGTGGTTGGCCGTAGCCTAGTGGTCAATGCAGGTCATCCAGACCTTTCAGAAAAGTTGCTTGTTTTGTATCCCAAGGCTCTTAGTTTAGGAGATACAGGGTGATTTATGGATTTTGGCCTGAATTTACGATAGGCATAATTCTGGAATCTGAGGTCCGTTTTTTTTAAATTTCAAGTATTGTTCATTTCAGAAAGTCCTTTCGAGTGGCTCACGCAATATCAATATTTTCAGGACATTACTCAGAATATCGTGGTTTATCTTTCAAGCCTCAAAATCTATATTTTCTACATCACTTAGAGAAATTTCGTTATTGCCATGAAAAAATACATAACTCAATCTAAGGAGTTAAATTTTCACTTTGAATAGCCCACTTGTTACAAGCGAGTAGCGAATAAACGAATTCATGTTTTATGTAGTTTTTTTGAAATATTTCTTGTATTTTGCTGATATTTTGAACCTCAAAGCTTAAGAGCGTTATAACTCATGAAGTGAACGATTTTTGAAATGTAATCCGTGAATGTATTCGTTCCACAACACAAATAACTAGATATTAATATTTTTTCTATAACTTTTTGTTCAAATCCCTTGTATTCTAAACCCTAAGCACCCACTGAGTGTTTCAACACGCTACTTATAGAAGTAATTACATAATTACAAGTATGCATAATCAAGCTTTGAATTCTTTCGAAACTAAATATAAAATTTAGGGACAAATGGCGTAAACCCACTAGAAACATAATCAAGGATTGCATTTGCTTTAAAAAAAAAAGATATTGACTTGTATTCCTCATGAAATTCGCCAAATATCGCTTTCTTTACACATTCTCTGAACATAGCTGTCAAATTTGAAGTTACTCCAATTTTAATTCAAAATTCTAACTTTGTAAAAATAAAAAATATTAATATCTAGTAATTTGTGTTGTCGAACGAATACATTTCAAAAATCGTTCACTTCATGAGTTATAACGCTCCTAAGCTTTGAGGTTCAAAATCTCAGCAAAATACAAGAAATATTTCAAAAAAATTACATAAAACATGAATTCGTTTATTCACTACTCGCTTGTAACAAGTGGGCTATTCAAAGTGAAAATTTTATTCCTTAGATTGAGTTATGGATTTTTTCATGGCAATAACGAAATTTCTCTAAGTGATGTAGAAAATATAGATTTTGAGGCTTGAAAGATGAACCACGATATTCTGAGTAATGTCCTGAAAATATGTATATTGCGTGAGCCACTCGAAAGGACTTTCTGAAATGAACAACCCCTTGAAATTTAAAAAAAACGGACCTCAAATTCCAGAATTATGCCTATCGTAAATTCAGGCCAAAATCCATAAATCACCCTGTATCTCCTAAACTAAGAGCCTTGGGATACAAAACAAGCAACTTTTCTGAAAGGTCTGGATGACATGCATTGACCACTAGGCTACGGCCTACCACTCATGAAACATCCTTATATCGAATATCTGATAAATATCTATTATTTATAACATGGGCATTTTTATTCCAGATTGCACCGGGACCTATGTGTTCCTGTGAGAAAAAACAATTCCTTGTATTGGCTCTCGAAAATGTATGGCCCATAAAGCATGTGGCAATAAAAGTAACTCAAAATTTTCCAAATTCCATCCTGTTGAATATTCTTCATCTGACAGTGATCGGATTTGAATCGGATTTATAATGGAATGTAAGATATATTTTGAAACTAGAAAGCATAGATAACAACTGTGCCCCTTTGCAGATTCCGAAGTTGCGTAAATCTTTTAAGTACAAATGCAAATGAGCGATAATTTCAGGACGAATGTAAATACCAAACTGAACTCAATAAGTTATTGTAAATTAACAAATATATGTTTGTCCCTATTTGTTTTTTAATCCACAAGTTGAAAGAAATCAAATCAAACATTATAATTCATCATCAGAATGCACGAACAATGAAAATATGGCCTGGTCCAACCGAAAAACGACCCTATGAACGCTCGATCCATAAGGTCGTTTATTTCTGCCCCGACAAGCGTTTATTCATCAAAGTGAGCCTTCCTCGCGTCTCCACGGTCAGTCGCGGCTAACCGGATGTAATAGCAGATTTTCCTATTTTTTGAGGAAATTATCAGGCCAATTGAAATTTGGAAAAAACCATCTGAATCGTCGGTTTATGAAGAAGACCCCTTATATGAAGCATTTTTTTGATTTTTGCGACAGTTTCCGAGTAAAATGGAACGGAACATAATGGTGAATATGCCTTTGCAGGACAAGCGATTTTATCTTAAGGAACTCCATATAAGAGCATTGTATCCGACTTCTTTGATAATTAAAATAAAATATTCCTGAATCGTATATTTCGATGAAAATTTGTTTGAATATAAGTCACTGGATGTAGATAATTATAAACGAAAAAAAAAATTTTGTCAATTTTTGGAAAAATGACCCCCACCACTTCCTGCACAGGACGATTTTTTGACGACCAAGTGATTTTGCATTGTTATGATGTAGGGAATGATACTAAGAGGTCCATACATTTTAGCAATAAAGTTCACACGGGGTGACACGATAGAGCTCCGTTTGAACCCTACTATCCCTAAACATCTGCCAGCGTTATCTCTTCGACGAAGAATTCTTAGAGTTTTTTTACATAGGCTCGGATTTTAAATGATCGCGTTAAATTCGCTTCATATGCGATATGAAAATTATTCCGCAAATTTCCTCAACATCCAGGCCGATTATACCGGGTGACTTATGAAATTTCCCGACGGGGAATAAGGATTTATTCGAGTAGAATCTCCCAAAAATCGACGTAAAACATATAAGGTGGCCCATATGTCCTCGTGGTCAGAAATATTGAATAATTTCCACAAATTCTTGCAAATTGATATTTGGAACGTGAAACAAAATTCCGTGGGTGAATCGATTAATCTTTGAATTGATCAAAGAATCCAGGTCCGTATTAGAAAAATATGGTAGTTCTCGCAAGCTGAAATTAAACACCCTGTATGGAGGAATATTGGAATTTGATCACAAAATTCGGAAAGAGCAGAACATTTTCGATGGGGATCAGTAGATTTCAGTGCCCCGCTCGACATTTGACCCATCAAAATTTTTGTCGAAAGATTTGATTCGATTGTGAAATTCCACTTACTGCGCAATAATGTCGTAGATTGAGATTGAATTCGAAAAATTGTCTGTTGGACTGATGAAATATTTATATTTTTTCCATATCCTAATAATTGATTTCAAAAATTCTCCAGAAAAATATGAATTTCAAATAATTTATTCGAAATGATCAATGCATGTGGATTTTATTTAGCCCATCGATGCAAATTCCTCAATTGAAGACCTCAGAAGGAACCATACACGAACAGTCGAACAACATAACAGCATATTCATTTGTGTTGAAATACCACTAGTTTTCATTCGATTCTCGAATCAAGAATATGCTGATATGTTGTTCGTGTTTGGTTTTTGTGACGGTAATGGTAGAGCGGCTGTACGGGAATATCAATCAAGATTCCCTAATACAAGATTACCATCATGAAACTTTCTCTTCAGTCTTTGATTATATTCGTGAAAATGGCCGCTTTCCTACATCAAAATTGAATAGTACCCAAGAAAGAAGACACCAAGAAACTGAAGAACCAATTTTTGTAATGATAGAGGCACATCCAGAATACAGCACTAGAAGAATTTTCCATACTCTGAATTTGTCGCATGTAACTGTATGGCGCAGATTGAAGAAAAACAATCTCTACCCTTTTCACCTCCAAAAGATTCAAAGATTAGAGCTAGGTGATGAAATTCGTAGAATTCGTTTCAGTCGTTGGATTTTACGAAATGAAAGAATTGTGAACAAAATTTTATTTACGAGGGATGAAGTCTACAGTTTGAAGAATTCACTTGAGTGGGCTGAAGAAAATCCACACGCAGTCATATACATGAAATCCCAGTAGAAATTTTCAATTAATGTATGGTGTGGGGTTTATAATGATCGATTGATTGGGCCTCACATTCTGCCAAGACGGCTTACGGGTGGCATTTATTTGGATTTCCTTCAAAATCATCTGCCTGTACTACTCGACGTTACGAACATTGCAGGAATGTATTTCCAGCATGATGGGGCTCCACCTCATTTTTGAGCTTTTGATAAGGAACTTTCTGGATCATAAGTTTCCAAATAAATGGATAGGCAGAGGTGGACCGCATGTATGGCCCCCTAGATCGCCAGATCTCAATCCTATCGGTTATTCCGTTTGGAGATATTTGAAATCTCTAGTATATGCGTCTGAGATTGGAAGTGAGGATATTCTCCTACAACGAATCGAAGTTGTCTGCAATAAGATCCGTAATGATCCATAAATGATCAAATAGGCTGTGAGACATAATTTGAAAAACATAATTTGCAAAACGGTGGCACTTTTTAGAAACTTTTATGATTTCTTTCGAATGTTTTTCTTGTTTACCCATTTGCTTATTTATTTTCTGACTGTTGATCATTTTGGAGGAATTATTACCCATATTTTCCTGAAAAATTCTTGAAATTATTCATTAGAATATGAAAAAAATACAAATATGCCATCAGACCAACAGACAATTTTTCGAATTCAATCTCAATGTACGACATTATTGTGAAGTAAGTGGAATTTTACAATCGAATCAAATCTTTCGACAAAAATTTTGATGGGTAAACCGTCGTGCGGGACACTGAAAGCTACTGATCCCCTCCGAAAATTTTCTGGTCTTTCCGAATATTCTGATCAAATTCAAATATTCCGTCATACAGGATGTTGAATCTGAGGTCGCTAAAGGTCCAATATTTTTCTAATACGGACCTGGATTTTTGGTCGGTTAAAAAATAAATCGATTTTTCCATGGAAGTATGTTTTACGTTCCAAATATAAATTGATTATACTGGATGGTTCAAAAGTAATAAGCAATTGAAAATATTCGCATACATACTCTATATCAAGGGCGCACCCAGGATTAAATTTCGGGGGGGGGGGGCTGAATCGGAATGCATAAGATATGAAATATTTTATTCTTTCAATATAAAAATAATATGTATAAAAAACCTTATTCAAAATATGATCAAACGAAACTAATAAACAATCTATTAATAATAACAGTAACAATAAAGAACAATCTATTAAATTTCAAAATCTATACGACGTTTCTCTAGTAGTATTTAAGATAGTCAACTCGGCTCAACACGGTTTTCGTGCTGGTCGGTCAACCCAGACTGCTGCACTTTCGTTTGTGGAATCTGTTTACGAGTGTCTGGATTGCAACTTTTGTGTGGCTGGATTGTTTTTTGATCTCTCCTGTGCCTTCGACACACTTTCCTTTCAGTTCATTCTGGACAAATGTTATAGTTTGGGATTTAGAAGGATATTTTTGGAATGGATGAGAAGTTTTCTCGGCGAGAGAACCATGTCGGTTAGAGTGAATGATACTTTGTCTGGAGAGTTTGGTGTGGATCTTGGCGTTCCCCAAGGCTCCGTGCTGGGACCATTGTTGTTCCTGTTATTTATTAATGATTTGCCTCATCATTTAACTGCCCTGTTGTTGACATTGTTTGCAGATGACACTTCGGTTGTTATCTCGGCCCGGAGCTGTGGGGAGCTACTAGTAGCTTGTGAAGCCCTTGTGGCAGAATTTGTGAATTGGTGTCGCTCAAATAGATTGATGTTGAATGTGGATAAGACGGTGTGCATTTACTTTGACCTAAAGAACTTCGAAAGGGGTACTTTGAGAGTTCGTTATATGGAGGACATCATTGTTCCAAGTGAATGTACCAAATTCTTGGGTGTCTATATAGACAGAAATCTAAGTTGGACTACACATGTTGATGTCCTCTGCAAAAAACTTAACACTTCTTTTTTTGCAAACTAAGAGTTAAAAATGTACTTCCTGTTAGTTCACTTATGGATATTTACTAGTAATGTTCTTTCGTACTGAGCGAAGTGATTTATGTAAGTTAAATCACATAGATCAGTTTGAGCGATCATTCTTTCGTTTTCAATCAGTTCCCCCTTCCACAACTCCAAAGTGATTGTAAGTGATTATTCTGATCGCGAAATTTCTTATTTCGATTAGATGACATTGGTAAAGTCAAAATTTGAAGCTAGTCGTTTTAGAATTTTATAAACATAGAAGTGAGCGCATTCTTCTCAAGCAGTATGCTTAGAAACAATGGGCCACAAGGCCTCAGTTCAGCCCGGAGTGGGCACCGCACAGAGAAGAAGAAGAAGAAGAGCGCATTCTTTCGGGCTTTAAGTGAATGAATATGTTCTGATTGCAAAATCACTTTCACTTAAATCACATAAGTTCCATCAGTTGAATCAGTACGAAAGAACACCACCATTATAGCCTGGTTTACTGTCATTTGACTTATAATGTTATTCTGTGGGGGAGCTGTTCGGATATCCCTAGAGTCTAGACTATTCATAGCACAGAAAAGAATAATGACGATATTTATACTGAGTCCTCGCTCAAGTTGTCGGCCAGTGTTTATTGCAAATGGTTTATTGCCCTCACCTTGCATTTATATTTTAAAATGTCTCGTGTATGCTAAAGAAAATGAAAAAAACTGGACAAAACTATCCAGCAAACATAATTATAAGACCAGAAATCCACAGATTCTCTTAGTGCCTAAGCACAGAACTCATAAATTTGAATGCTCCCCTCTTTATCAGAGCATCAAGTTATATAATCACTTACCATCTACTGTGAAATCTCTTCTTCGAAGTAGCAGCCGCTATTGCTATTGCTATTTTCAAATAGCAGTTGAAAATAGCAGGTTGAAATTACAGCTGCGCGATAGGAAAAGTTCAGCAAGTTATGTTTGTGATTTTGTGAATGGAAATCAAAACATCTGAACGTATCTTTGGAGTTTACAAGTTTTATTTCAACATATTACATGTTATGTTTTGAAGTAAAGAAGGTTTATTTTATGTTATTTTTAAATTTGAATCTTTTTGAGCGCTCGTACTACTCACACGAGGGCTATATCATTTCGTCACGATGTCTGTATTTTTCGAATTTTGAGCCGAAAATGGTCTCAATCGACTATGTTCGACGCACAGATGACGAATCCGTCGGAAAATTCGAGTCTGTCCGTCCGGCCGTCCGTCCGTAAGCACGATAACTCTCGAACGGAACAACCTAAAGACTTGAAATTTTCAGTGTGGGTTCAGTGCCCGAATGCCTCGGTTGAGTTCGTTAATGGGCCAAATTCCACCAGGGGTTCCGTAAATATGGCCGTTCAAAGTTTTGTTTCCCTGATTACTTGAAAACTACAGATTTGATCGAGATGAAATTTTGCACTCAAATGGAAAATGAGGTGTTCTAGCTACATGGAAAATTTTGTCCAGATCGCATAACCAGAACCATAGAAACCATAGAAAATTGTAACTTTTGAACAGAAACGCCTAGGGACTTGAAATTTTCAGGATAGGTGTGGATCTCAAATGTCGTGATCACGTTTATCTATGAGCAACATTATACAAGGGGTTCCGTAAATACGGTGGTTTGAAATTTTGTTTTCTCGATAAATTCGAAACTACGGATTCGATCGAGATGAAATTTTGTATTTTAATCGAGAATGATATATTGAAGCAATATTTTGTCCAGATCGCATGACCAGAACCATAGAAACCATAGAAAATTGTAACTTTTGAACGGAAAGGCCTAGGAACTTGAAATTTTCAGGGTGGGTTTGGATCGCGAATATCGCGGTCACGTTCATCAATGAGCAAAATAAGACTAGGGGTTCCGTAAATATGGCCATTCAAAATATTATTTTCCTGATATTTTCGAAACTACTGATCGGATTGGAATGAAATTATGCACCTAGCTGAGGAATAATGTATTCAAACTACGTGCAAAATTGTGTCCAGATCGCATCACCAAGACCATAGATACCGTAGAAAATTCTAGCGAATTATCGAAAAAAAATTGATCAGCTGAAGCACTGACATGAAGTCTGGAGTTTCGCCTAAGTTTTAGAATTTTTTTGACAGATGTCAAAAATTCCTTCAATTGATTTCTAAAACTGGAAAATGCGAATCTACCTACAAGGTGCATGTACGAGCGCTCAAAAGCTCCTGCCTTCACGGCAGTGCTTTTCGTAATTTTTTATTTTCTATTCTCGAGTACCTGCTGATTTTCATTTCCCTGAAATTGTGAATAATTGTGATATTTTGTTTACAATTCACTTTGAGGGTTTTGATATTTGTTTGATTGGAAGAATATATTTATCTTGTTTATCCTAACTCGAGAACGGATAGACCGATGTTCATGGTTTTTGATTTGTTGTATTCGTCTCTATCCCGAATAGGAGAATAACTATTGAAAACATTGGAATATTGTTGGAAAAATACGTTAAAGAAAGAAAATTTTCCAATACAACATGTTCATAGATTTCATAACTGTCAGGAATGTAAAATAATGGCAGTAAAGCAAAATGATTGACATGAATATATTGGTTGTCAAATATTTGTGCGATTGATTTCACTAAATAATCCCAGATAATTCCGCAAATCCATTCAGAGTCAGTAGGATATTATAAAAATATTCACTTCGTAAAATTGTTCGATTAATGTTGTCTGTGATTTGTTTCGAAGTGTGAGTATTTTTATTAAAATAATGCCGTGACCAAGAAGATCTAATATGCGACGCCAGTATGGAGGGAATATTGCAATGTAATGACTCTCGGATGAATTCAGCATAGGGACTTGTTGACTGGGACTCTTAAGGGTAGCATCGGCAGAGGTTGTGTCGGCGGAGGCTGTCAAAGTGATTGCTGGCTTCTTACCGATTGACCTAATGGTAGCGGAAAGATGCTTTCTTCAAATCATAGGAGGAGCACTACTGGGCAATCGACGAATGGCAGGAAGGATGACACTGAGAAAATGGCAGGAGAGATGGGATGATGGAGGGTAAAATGCCGCTTGGACGCGGAGGAATTTGAAGTAGTGGATCCAATGTGAGCATAAAACGACTATTTTACTCAATTTTTGACAGGGCATGGATCTTATGGTACCTTCACTAAGAGGATAGGACGGACACGGGATGATCTGTATCATGCCTTATCGTGACCCGAAGCACATATTCTGTACTCCCACAGATTGACGGAGGAAAGGAACGCACTGGTTGGAAAGAAAGTCCGCTTACCGCCAGTTGAGAACATAATAGAGAAAATTATACAGCATGAAAGATACTGGAAGGCGTTTACGGCTTTGTGACAGGAGTCATGAGGAGAAAGGAGAGAAAGGATCACTATGCATGGGGTATCTTCGAAGTACGAACCGGGATGTCTTTTCCGGTGGTCCTCGTATTTCCCAAGTTGTGTTTTTTTTTAGTCGGGTGGCAACAACATCAAGTCGAACCGACATATCTCACGACACGGGTCGTGGTTGAATCTAGCAGCAGATTCTTCTCCGAAACCCGAAAAATGAAAAGGTTTGTGTTAGGGAATGCGTTGGGTTGGGTTAGAATTGGGTCACAAATGTCACGATAGGGTTAGTCTAGGGTTAATTTAGGGATTGGTAAGGGTTAATAATAATAATAATAATAATTCCACTGTATTGAATATTTCACTACAATTTAATTCAACGTATACCTTAGCCACAGCAACGCGTGGCCGGGTCTGCTAGTTTTCAATAAAACAAATTAAATTTAAGCCGGTTCATTAATTTTGTTTCTGCCATTGGGATTTCGAAGAGCTAGAGTAAAAATAGATTCAAACAAGAACGAGCAAATAAATGATGTTTCTTCAAACCACATATGTAGCTACTTTTATTTTCATATCGATGTTCTTAAACTTAAATATTCAGTGAGATACAACAATCGAATGCCGTCCTTGTCGAGTTACCAGCAAAATTCCTGCTATCAATTTTTTCAAATAAACTGTATACGAGCTGAAAATGCAGCGGATTGTAAGAGGTAATGTGGCTAGTAGGAGAATGCAGGGAAGCTCTGCGCGAGCTTGGCTCAGACAATTTCGTGAAAGTTGTTTGGTGTCCGGCTCATGCACGGATACCTGGAAATGAGAAGGCAGATACACTGGCGAAGCAGGGGGCCCGATCAGAGTTTGTTGGTCCGGAACCCGCACTGCCAGTCTGTCGGAAATCTGTCAGGAACTTCTTCAGAAGTTGGCTGGACAGGAAGTTTTCCTCGGAATGGAGCACAGGAGTTGGCCTCAGGCAGTCGAAGCTTCTCATTGAGAGACCTTCATCTGGACATGAGGTCAGGAGACTCCTGGCACTAGAGAGAAGACAGCTCAGTCTGGTGATCGGTACTTTGACTGGCCACCTACTGAACAAACATTTGAAGAGAATGGGACTGACAAGCTGCTCTTTGTGCCGGTGGTGCAGGAGCACAGATGAAACTGCTGAACACATTTTGTTCAGTTGTAGAGACCTCACTAATCTGAGAACAACACACCTAGGAAACCCAACACCCACTATTCCTATGGGGAAATGGACTCCTCCTGGTCGACTTGCGGCATTTATGTCTGCTTGTCTGCGGGACTGAGTCTCTCAAGCAGTATGCGGAGGAACAATGGGCCACAAGGCCTCAGTTCAGCCCGGAGTGGGCACCGCACAGAGAAGAAGAAGAATAAGAAGAAGAGGTAATGTGGGAATAAGATCACGAGAAATGTGCTCTGTTCCTCAATGCTCATCACAGAAGTTCTTCTGAAATTTCTTTGCATAAATTCCCGTTGAATCCCAAGTCAGTTAAAAAATGGCAGACAATCTTGAAGATTGGGAAACGTATCTCAAAGAAGTTGTTACTTCGCAGCAAAACTTCCTGAGACATGATTTTTTTTATAGAAAGTTCGATAATTTTCTATTATATAGTGGTCATTTGCTATCACATTCACGTTCACCCACAAAATCAAAAATTCCGACGTGGTTATCTCGACTTTCACAGGCATTATTATTAATTCCGCAATCATATAAAAATATTTGATTTACTTGTTATGAAAGACAGAAATGACAGAATAATTTTGAAATTTCAAAATGAGACAAGAAAATATGTATTAGATAGACTAATAAAAGCAAGCCAACAAATCAATACATGTAACCACTTCCGGGTACGGAGTGAAGTGCCAACCCGGCGCGTCTCCAGGTGGCGGATAGGAGGGGGCCTCTGACTATGATCTCTGGTGAGGAGGAGGTCAGCAGGGAAATAGGAGGGCTCGTTGTGCCTAGAAACTCAACTGGAAGCCCTCAATACCTTGCCGCGGACCAACTTCACCTGTCCCAGCTGTAGTGTCGTGGCTAAGGAATTGCACCAGGTTAAACGATGCCAGATAGGGCATCGAGCATACCTCGAGACCATTCTGTTATACCAACGCCTCCTGGCTGTCCGTGGTCATGTCTCGCGGGCCAGTGAGGTGGGGGGGGGGTTCCTGGCCTGACCGCCCAGACCAAGAGTAAACAACCTCATCAAAAATTCTAAATCCAAGGCGGGAAATAGGCCGAAGGATGCGTGGTCAGATAGAAGACTGGCCTCTACTGGTCTCAACCTTGGAGCACCGGGGGGAACTCCATTGTATAAACCCCTTTCCTATGCATGCGGGGCTCTGCAGAGGTGGACTGATATGACCCTAGCTTCTCGTGGGACCAATTATGGATAAGAAACCGATGAAGCAAAACACCACTGGGACAGGGGCGGAGTTAACCTCCGCCTCCTCATCCGGGCACCTCGCAAGAGGGAAGGTCAATCGACCAAAGAATCGGCTGCCGTTCGAGCTGCCCAAACTTGGACAACCGGGCGGCAGAGATGATCAACTGAGGAAAGGTCTCAGTGGAGCAGGAGTGCGGAAGTACCTGCGACTCCTCCATCAGGGGCTACAACCTGAGGAGGCGAGGAAGCAGGTTCTTCAACGCACAGACCCGAAGGTCACCCCAAAGGGTAAAGACCACGGCAAAAGAGGTCCGGAGCAGATCACACCTCCGACGTTGCCTCTGCCGAAAAAGCAGAAGACGGCCGCAGCTAAAACCGGGCAAGCCACTGGTTATGCAGCTGCCGTCAAAGCAAAAAAGGCTGCAATCAGCATTGGGATAGTCCCCAAAGAATACCCCAGGACCATTCTGGAAGTCGAGCAACTATCGACTCTTGAAGACGTCCTGGTGGAAGAGATGTGTAAGTACACAGAAAGAGGGATCCACTTCACTGGCGTTCATTTCCGTAATGGAATGATGCTGGTGGATTGTGGATCCAAGAAGGCGGCGGACTGGCTCACAAGTTCAGTACCGCAATTGAAATCTTGGGAAGGACCCGAGTTGGTAGCACTGAGCGGAGAAGACATCCCAAGTCCTACTGTTATAACGGTCTTCTTCCCAAGAAGTCTCGACATGGAACAGGAGAAGATCCTCCGACTTGTCGAGATTCAGAATCCCGACCTCAATGTTAGGGCTTGGAAGGTGCTGCACTTCAAAAAAGAAGGCAGAGGAAGTATCCTCACGATTGGGGTTGATCCCCAATCCGAGGAAGACATAAGGACAGAGGGAGGCCAACTGAATTTCCGGTTCGGGAGCGTCCCAGTCTCAGGGCTAGGAAAAAAAGGTGGCCCTGAAGAAGGGTCGAAGGATGTGGAGAAGCTCTCCACGTCCCAGGAACCCAGCTGCGACACCGCCAGTACTCCTGAAGATGCAGAGGCTCACTCTGCGTCACAGGGTGCTGGGCAAAGCTGTGTGGTGGCTGGGGGTCCGACTACGGACAAGGAGACCTCCTCGTGTCCCGGAGAGGAAACCTCTCAGATGGAAGTCGAGGAGGTGAAGGTGGAGGCGAAGGAGGGGACAAGCACCCCATAAAACGAACCTTCGCCTTCATTAGAATTGCGCAGGTAAACCTGCATCACGCGAGGGGTTCCTCAGCCGTGATTGCAAGGTTGTTTGCGAGGCTGCAATTAGGCATTGTTCTGATCCAGGAACCCTGGATCAACAAAGAAGGCCAAATCAAAGGTTTGGCATGTAAGGAATCAAATTTGATTTATGATCAGAGGCAAGTAACTCCACGTGCCTGTGTTCTTGTAAAGAAAAACATCAAATATATTTGTGTTTCAGAATACATGTCTCGGGACTTAACTCCAATTATGGTGCACCTCAACTTGGGGGGCGTTGACCGAGACATTGTCATTGCATCCGCATACTTCGCTGGAGACGGGCCAATAACACCGCCAGAGGAGGTACAGAAACTAGTACGTTACTGCAACAGTAAACGCCTTCCATTAATAATTGGCTGTGATGCGAATGCGCATAACACTGTCTGAGGAAGCACCAACAACAACCCAAGAGGTGAGTACCTACTTGAATATCTCTTAGCTAACAACCTCGAGACCACTAACATTGGGACAACACCAACATTCGTCACGAGAGCGAGGGAAGAAGTCCTTGACGTAACAATTGCTAATCCTGTGGCCAGGAAGTACATTACGTCTTGGAGGGTGATGGGTGATCATAGGATTATCGAGTTTAGGATGGAGGGAGATACCACTTCTTTCCCCGAGACTCGAAACCCTAGAAAAACAGACTGGCTCCTTTACAGGAACCACCTTAAGACAAACCTAGAGGAAATCGAAAATATCGGGTCAGAACACCGATATTTCGAGCTGAATTCAAGGGTAGGGCAATAATGGAGGCGTTTTACTCCAGCTGTCCACTCACCAAAACGCGACCAAGTAAGGATGCTCCTTGGTGGAATGAGAACCTGTCAAACCTCCGAAAGGAGGTCCGTCGGCTCTTTAATAGGGCAAGACGGGATAACAATTGGCAGGGGTACAACGAGAAACTTACTCAGTATAATAAAGAGATCAGGAAGGCCAAAAGGCTTAATTTTCAAGCTTTTTGTGAAAATATTACTTCCACTCCCACTGCAGCCAGACTTCAGAAAGTCAAGGCAAAAGGGGGTACCAACCCCACAATGTCGCTCAAAAAGCCGGACGGGTCATACACTGAGGTAGATGAGGAACGATCAACTCTTCTTCTTAAAACACACTTTCCAGGTAGCAAACCCATAAGTAGTTTCGAAACAGCAATAGAATACACCAAGAAATCCCGTAAGGACGATTGGGATATTGCCAGGAAAATATTTTCAAGACAACGACTCGAATGGGCAATTAGTACCTTTCAGCCGTATAAATCACCAGGAGTGGATGGGGTGTTCCCTGTACTCCTGCAGAGGGGAGCGGAAGAGATTCTTCCCCATCTGATGAAGATCACAAGAAGCAGCTTAGCACTGGGTCAAATACCTGACATATGGAGAAGGGCAAAAGTAATCTTCATTCCAAAAACAGGGAAGAAAGACGGGACTGATCCCCGAACTTTTAGACCCATTTGTCTTACCTCGTTTTTGCTTAAAACGATGGAGAAGGTAGTAGATAACTACATAAGAACGGAGAACTTGGAGAAAACACCACTTCACAAATGTCAGCATGCGTACAGGGCAGGACGCTCCACGGAGACTGCTCTGTATCAGCTGACTGAAGGCATCCAGAAGACGCTGAACAACAAAGAAATTGCACTGTGCGCTTTCCTAGACATATCTGGGGCCTTTGACAACACGACACACGTGTCTGTCAGAGAGGCACTTGTAAAGCGAGGAGTGAACTGTACCATCATAAAATGGATGTATGAGGTGTTGACGACGAGGACAGCTGAGACACTGGGTGTCGATCAGACCATCTCTGTCAAAACCACTCGCGGTACACCTCAAGGAGGAGTACTATCTCCCCTCCTCTGGAGTCTGGTAGTGGACGAACTACTGCACAGGCTAACGGAGCTTGGCTTCGAATGTATAGGCTATGCCGACGACATAGTCCTAATAGTAAGAGGTAAATTTGAGGGTTCCATCTGTGATTTGCTGCAGAGGGGCCTCAAAATTATCGAGCAGTGGTGCTTGTCAGTGGGGCTCAACATCAACCCAGCCAAGACCACAGTGGTTCCCTTTACCCGGAAAAGAAACCTTCCATCCATGAAGCCTATCTCGGTGAACGGAGATAACGTAGAATGGACTTATGAAGTCAAATATCTGGGAATTACCCTAGACAATAAGCTTCTATGGAATAAGCATGTTAAAAACACTGCTAGTAAAGCGACAAGAGCTCTAATGGCGTGCAGAAACCTATCCGGTAAAACCTGGGGCTGTAACCCTAAAATACTGCGATGGATGTATGTCATGATTGTGAGACCAATAATAACTTATGGGGCAGTAGTCTGGTCTGCTAAGACAGGGCAGACAAGCACGAGGAAAATACTCGACAAGATACAAAGGCTTGCCTGCGTTTGCATCACTGGAGCTATGAGAACGTGCCCGACAAGAGCACTTGAGGTCATCACTGATCTCACTCCACTACATCTAGTGATCAACAGAGTAGCCCATGAGGCTATCCTTAGAATATCTAGGGAAGGTACAGGGAATGAGAGAATTATAAGTCCTCTCTGAACAAGTACATCTCATCAGCGAACCTGCCTAGTGATGTTATGATTAAAAAAGCATTGAGTAGAACTTCAACACTATGCTATGTAAAAAGGAAGAATGGGAAAAGGAATACACTACCCAAAACTTCAAAGTGAATACCATTAAATGGTATACAGATGGTTCTAAAACCACGATGGGGGCCGGCGCTGGAGTATACGGGGCAAGAACCAAGTGTACACTATCGCTAGGCTCCTACTCGAGTGCCTTTCAGGCAGAAATACTTGCAATCGAAAGATGCATAGATATAAACCTGGAAAGAAACTATCAAGGGTGTGACATTGTGATCCACTCGGATAGTCAAGCTGCTATCAAAGCACTGAACTCCTATATCATCGACTCAAAGCTGATATGGGAGTGCCGGAGGAAACTTAATGAAGTAGGCATGAAAAATAAGGTGGCCAATACACTTGCCAGAAAGGGAGCACAAACGCCACTTACTGGCCCAGAACCCTTCTGTGGCATAGGTAAACACACCTATAAGAAAGAGTTTCTGGAGAAGGAAGAGACCGAAAGAGAAGCACTCTGGAGGAACCTTCCAGGAATGGACCACTCTAAAAGGTTCATTCGGAACTTTGAAAGTTCAAGATCCAAAAAGTATTTGGATCTCAGTAAGAACAAGTTACGTCTACTCACTGGCTTCCTCACAGGACATTGTCGCCTTAGGAAGCATATGATGAGAATGAGCTTGACAGAAACAGACGAGTGTAGATTCTGTGGTGAAGAGGAGCAGACTCCTGTTCACCTGGTTACAGAATGCCTCGCCATTGCAAACCAGCGCAAAGAATGTCTTGGACAAGAGAATTACAGGAGGAATGAGGATCTATCCTCCTTGAAGTCCTCTCAGATACTGGATTTCATTGGAGCTCTGGAGCTGGAGGGCGAGCTGTAGGTAGCGCATTTGCGATTACGGCTCTGATGGGGGGCACAATAGACCTTAAGGTCGCAGTGGAACGTAGCCCCTTCCTAACTATAACTATAACTATAACCCCATGAAACATCGAAATTTATCCTTTGCATCTGCAGACCGGTTTCGCCGTATTAAGGCTAATACATATTTTCTTGTCTCATTTTGAAATTTGAAAACTTCAGATAAACGACCAATATTCATTCATGTCAATTATTCTGGCGAATAAGGTTTTAGCTTAAACCCTTATTACCACTTGTGACTACTAGGCCGTAATGTTTACGGTCTTGTTGCTTGTTTTGGTTTTGTCAGGGGAGCCAAGGAATCTTTACATGGACCATCATGGACTGCATTCAGTTGCTCCTTCGGCCGACAGGTGGCGTGAGCAGAGAAATAAACTCTGACCGTCATCGCTTTAGGTTGTTTGGGTAGATGTCTGCTACGTCGAGTTTATCCTGAGCGGATCTGTAATCATGAGCCGTAATACGGCGAAACCGGTCTGCAGATGCAAAGGATAAATTTCGATGTTTCATGGGGTTACATGTATTGATTTGTTGGCTTGCTTTTATTAGTCTATCTAATACATATTTTCTTTTCTCATTTTGAAATTTGAAAACTTCAGATAGACGACCAATATTCATTCATGAATAATTTTGATCATCATTCGGCCCGACATCTTGTGATTTTCAGCGCCATCTAGCGGTTCGTGATTTTTTCATATTCTAAATTACTGGTATAACCAATATCTGTTATTTTCGTTTCGATGTAACAGATTGCTATTGTTATTATAAAATAACAGTTGAAAAATAACAGACTGTTAAATAACAACCCATCTTTAGAATTAGAGGACATGAGAAATGAGGATTTCTCAATGAGAGACTTGAGAGAGGGATGTCAACGTAATAGCTTTCGGATACAAAATTCAAACCCCGAAATGTACTCACTTCCACAGTCAACTTATGACTCTCGTAAGTTATGAAATTAAATTATGAACCTTCGCCATTTCAAATTGAGTTCAGTGAAATAGAGAAAGGTTATAGAACAAAGGGCTAGCGAGTTGCAGTAGCTGCCTGAATCCTTTTGCATTGATTTTTCCACAACGGAAGTAGATGTAGATGACAATGACATTGACCTATTTCTGTTTCCCTCTTCCCCAATTTTTGCCAACTTTCCCATATTAAATAAGTGGAATTGCGAAATTTTCATCATTGCGAACTGCAACCAGGAATTTCTACCAGAACATTGTTAGCGAATGATTGGTTGCAGTTTGCACTGTTTGCAGTACCTGTGTTGTAATTTGTAATGCATCTTAATGAAAACTGAAAACCAAAAGTAGTCGATTCAATGATATTATTGGTATTGGACTGATGAAAGTGTAGGTTAGCAATAAACGAAATTCATCCTTATAATAAAGGAAAAAAGAAGGAAAATCACTTACACTAACGAAGTACATAATCTACATTACCTAAGCAATAACTTTTTTCATTAAGTGAGGTAGATTTGAAATGGTGAGTGGATTCCAAATTATTTTCAAATCAACGAATTCACGGAACAAACTTCTAACATAATAATCAGACAGGTACTTGAGAAAATAAAACATTTCAGTGCAAATCTCATAGAGTTTGGCATAATTTCTTGGATAACTCATAAGTTTTTAAACTATGAACTATGAATTATTTGGTATGTGCAAGGAAAACTTATTTTTTGCTATAAACTACTTTAATGTTGATAATGGGTACATAATTATAATATGTATTCCTTTAATAAAAAGTCTTGCTTTAAGTGAAGTCTAAAAAATATTCATGAACTTTAAAACTAGTTTCTATCTCCTGATGAATTATTTTTCAAGCATATTATTTGTCATCCATAATTGATTCAAGTATGTAAGTGAAGATGGAAAGAATTCAACATTCACTTACTTGTTATGGGGAAATAATTCAATTTTCGCCAAATTTCCATCTATCGTTTTGTTTTGTTAGGCGAATTATTACGATTTCTTTACTACGGAAATAGGGCTTGAGGCTTATAGAAGGGAAATGGTTTGAACAGAATTTTTTCATATATCTGACCATTATATACATACATTCCTCTCCTATATCTGTCATGTTGAAGGTTATATTCAAATCAATAATAAAATAATTGTATGCATATGCCTATGTGGTATCAAATGATTTTTACTGCATTTTGTATTCTTCTTGGAATGATTTCTCTCCGTATAGTCTATGTGTTGTTACAATTGAGCTCATCAAATTTTGCAGACAATGACTGCTTCCGCTAAAGGATTCAAGGTAACAGATGCTCATCGAAAGACAAGAATAGGTGTAGCTGCCAAAGACTTGGGAGAACTCAAGGCCAAAACTATACTGAAATTTAAATTGAAGCTAACCCCCTCTGAAATGGAATTTCAGCTTCCAGATGGAACGTTTGTAGAAACAGATGATTACTTGAAGACTCTCAATCCGCAGACTCTGCTCATTTGGGTGAAGCATGGGGAAATTGCTCAAACTGATGCGGAAATTTTGTATAAAACCATCAGAGAAGTGAATCACGAATACCTCACAGCAGGAGAGAAAGTACAGGAATTTTTCAGTGAAAATATGAAGAGCAAAGTTTACAAATTGGCAGAGTTGTTGCGAGGCATTGATGATGACAAGTCCAAAATCTCATTGAAGAGCGAACACCCAGAATGGTTTGAGGGTAAATATTCAATAAATTGGAATTTCGCTAAAGAATCTGAATTTCTAAAAACTTATTTTATTCATTTATTAATGCTCTGGAAATTATAATTGGAGAAGAAAATTGATATCATATCAATCATATAATAGAAATGAAAACGTCGAGTTATATTAGAAAATTGAATTTTCAATAGTTTCAGTGATATAATTAAGATAATATTGCTGCTTTACTTGGGTTTCTGAGGAAAATATCAGCAGATCCTTTGGCTTATCCTCAAGAAGGTTAGGTCTGGTAATTGTGTTTTCTGCCCCCTTTCGACTAGCAATGTTAATTAACAAACCATCTTTAGTAAATGGTATACATTGGACATCACTTTCAGGACAGACAATTTATAATTTAGTTGGATGTGAGTGAATAATTGAAATTTGAAGAGAATGGAACAATTCCAGTCTACCTTCTGTTGAGCGATCATAATTTCAATCAGATAATCTTTTCTTCCTAAAATGATACCCGTTTATTTTTCTTGGAGTATTCCAGACATCCTCAGTTTGTTCATAGGAGATGCTGATATCCAACAAAGCTAATGAACCTTATCATGCTTAAAGCAGTATTAATGAGAATGACTTATTTTTTTCTCTAGCTGAGAAATTGCAATATAATACTATATCAGTATTAAACCAGGCAAAAGAGCAGATAAAGCGTCATTCTGTGAAAAAAATCATAGAAGAAAACAGCGAGTGGGGGGGTCCGGGGGTAGTTTGTGGATGTTGAGTGATATGTTTTCGACTCGCAAATCAGATAAGGTGACCATTTGACTGATTTTACCAGTACAGTACTGCTTTTCAGACATTAGTCCTGGTTATTCATGAAACAAAACCTGTACACGAATGGGTGAATTTCTGATGAAGATTTGTAAAATTTGGGCCTGACTGGTCGAAATTCATATTGTCCTGGTTTCAGGTAAGAAAAAATGGTCACCTTATAATATGATTACTTTTCTTGTAATTGCGAAGAAACGGTGTTTTTTTAGTATTTTGCTTGTACAATCTGAACCAATGGAGCGGTGCTGATACTCTCAACAGACGAATTGTAGAGAATTAAAAGACGAAGAAAATGAGTGCTAGTGCAACTCAATCGGGTTATCACATCCGGAGGAAAGCCGGAAAAACCGTAAAAATCAGCGTTTTTTCAAAACCTCATAACTCGTCCAATTATAAAGTTGTTGCTCTGGCTTTCCGAAGGAAAGTAGTGGTTAATAGGTACTTTGAGTGTGCACAACCCGGACGTTGTCGAATAGTTTTTGCGTAATTGCGATTTGAATTATTTTAGGCACTATTTTCCGAAAGAGCTGGATGCGTCAGAAGTTGTCCGATTTTAATTTACAAAACGGATTTTGAAAGAAGAAGTATAATACAGTAAAAGCTCCTTATTCGCGGGGGATAGGTTCCGCAAATATGCCGCGAATACAGAAATCGCAAATATGGAATGCTAATTTTCATGGGATTATAGGGGATACGTTCTTAGGTGACAAATAAAAAACAAATATATAAAAAAAATCAATTTAATTCAAGTTTTTGACCATATTAATTAATAATTATCTGCAGGCTTAGGCAATGGTTTGAAGAATTTCGTAATTTTTTCTTGCTTGGCAGGTTTTGGAGGCTCCTTCAATTCTGACTGATATTCAGCAGAGTCGTTAGCAATTTGTCTCTTAAAAATGTGGCTTAGTTCATTAGACGGATCAAATTGTGAAGATATCACACAGCTAATTTGCCATTCTTAAACCTTCACTAACATTTTTCGAATTGAATGTGACGTTTCCAGTGCTTGTTGAAGAAGGAATGAATGGAAGGAAGGATTAGATCCGCGAATAAAGAAATCTTTAACTGCGAATATAGGAATTTGGACACATTTTTTTGATCCCCGAATAGTGAAACCGCGAATGAAGGAAGCGCGAATAAGGAGCTTCTACTCTATTACAAAACGGCAATCTTGATTTTTCGTTAAAATGTTGCAAAACAGGTGAAAAATACGTGGAAACATCACCAAAACCGGCCGAGTGCACTTCCGCGGACGAATAGTAGGGAAAGCCGGCCGACGCGGGAACACGAAAAATGCGCTGCGGCCGGGCGCGAATATTTACATTTATACCCCCACTACTTGACTGCAATCGAGCGTTCGGCTGGTTTTGGTCATGTTTGCACGTTTTTTCACCTATTTTGCAACGTTTTAACGAAAAATCAAGATTGTGGTTTTGTAGTACTTTACCTTTACTATCGAAATTCGTTTTGTAAATGAAAATCGGACAACTTCCGACGCATTCAGCTCTTCCGGAAAATAGTGCCTTAAATAATTCGAATAGAAATTACGCAAAAACTATCTATCCAACAACGTCCGGATTGTGCACACGCAAAGTACCTATTAGCCACTACTTTCATCCGGAAAACCAGCGCTACAACTTTGAAATTGGCCGAGTTATGGAGTTTTGAAAAAACGCTGATTTTTACGATTTTTCCGGCTTTTCTCCGGTAATGATGAACCAATTGCATTGCATTAGCAATCATTTTATTCGTCTTTTCATTCTCTACAATTCGTCTGTTGAAAGTGTCAGCACCGCTACCTTGGTTTAGATTTTACAAGCAAAAAAACTAAAAAACCACCGTTTTGGTAATGCAATCAGGACAAAATTTTGCAGGTAGTTTCAATACATTATTCTTCATTTGTGCAAAATTTCATTTCAATCCAATCGGTAGTTTTGAAATTATCAGGAAAAAAATATTTTTAACGGAACCCATTTTATAGTTCCCATTGATCGGTTTGATTTTCTTGAATATATTTACTTATTCATTTATTCCTATTTTTTAGGTCATTATTCTAAATGAGGAATTCAGTCTGTTAGGTTATTATTATGATATCTTTTGAGCTATGTTTTCTGTATAATAATCATAATAGTTCATGAGTTATGAAAAATCGAATCAGTTCGGAAGTACTGAAATAAATATTCTGCTTTAGTTTACACGGAACAGGCATTTCTAATACTGCCTGAGTGTAGCAGGTTGGATCACTGAAAAAAAAAACGAAATTTTGTGGAAATAATAAACCATTATGTGCGATAAAATTCACAGCGTTTTCATATCAAATTTCATACGATTAGCTCATATAGTTTTTGAGATGGTAGACGTGCGGTATTTTCATTAGATTCTTCGATTCTGAGCTATCTGGAACTCAAACTGCCAAAATTTACAGTGCGGTCGATATTTTCCCCCCTGATCGATTTCAGAGGTTAATTATTGACAAAAATAAACTGAGATTCAACAAATCATCCTCGAGATATATCTAATTGACTACTATATTCCACAAGAACTCCGAAGGTAATCAGCTTATGAAAAGATACATAAGAAAACATTTGAGGAAAAAAATTAAAGTTTCGAAATGTTTTTTCTCTCTGCTATTGAACTGACCTTTTTGAGTTACTTGTAGTCGCCTCTTTAAAACACCGACAACTCAGTTTATAGGTATAGCGGGTGTTGGTCTAGACAGGACGAAAGGGCCTCCTGATTTTTCACCAATAGAGCATGAATGGGGATACTCTACGATTGCCGCAGCCTCCAGTAAAAGGCTGGACGATCAGAAAACCTTGTTCAAGGAAGCTGGAATAGCTCAACACAAGAAGGCATACCTGTATTATCTCTTATTGGCTATATGCCACTGCTAGACAGAATGCATTTTAATTTGCTCTTGAATTTTATCTTGATATCTCATCAATTTCGAAGAGAATAAAAATTCGCCTATTTCACCTATGCGTTGCGTTTTTTCTCAGCTCGATTATATTATGGCCAAAAAGGTTCTTTTTTTCTTTATTTTTAATTGAATCATATCACAGTGAAATACTTACAATTAGAATATTTACATCATCAGGGTTAGACACAAGCGCAAAAACAAAAGAGGACTATATGTTTCGAAAGGCTCAGGATAGGATCAGAACTTTCTTCTACCGCACAAAAGAGGAGCTGAGAAAACGAACCGAATTACCTCAAGATAGACTTCAGTTTTTATTGTTAGAATTGAATAATAACCTGAAAAGTTCGAAGTACAATGGACATTATTTCGACAGGAGGAAATGGAATGGAGATGATATCTTAAAATGTATGTGCAACAAAAATGGTACTTTTCCCTGTCAAGGAAGATGGGATAAAGAAAAATGTTTATACGAAACGTCTCATCAAATTAATCCTTACAAAAGTAGAGAGGACAGGATAATTTTTCAATGTTGGAATTTGGACCACGTCAAGGAAAGATCTAGAAGCATCTTACCCGCTATTTGTGAAGCATTGAAACAAAAAACTGCCCTGGAGGACGGTAAAAATGTTGTACTGTTCAATGATGAAATAATCTTAGACGTTAAGAGTATTTATAATGATTTATTCACCTCGAAAAATCTTAAACTTGTTCATATCGTGTGCCATGATAAAGGAGCACATACTAAAAATGCTGGTCCATACATTTTGATCTGAATGAGATTTTTTCAGGATGAGTATTTTCATCAATTTGTTTGAAATTCAACTTGACAATTAATTTTCTGAGAAATATAGAAATATTAGCGGACTCGGCAAGCGTTGCTGTGGCTAAAGGATACGTCTTATTATATTGTAGTAAAGTATTCGAACCAGTGGAATTATTTTTATTATTATTAACCCTATCCTTGGTTTTTTAAAATTCATAACCCAGTTCTCAAACAGTTCTCCCGTTTTGAGAAAGACCCAGTAACTTGGCATTACTCCTCGCACGTTATCGCTCTTGTCGAGTGATCGGGCGTAGTGGGGACGCGATGACCTGCCGTCTATTTGAGACCTGCGATGCCTTGTAGATAATTATCACTCTTCGGCATATATAATGAGTTGCAATAAAAAAATATTGCAAATGTCAATTGAGATATAAACTGTCCTATCTTTCAAGTTGGATCAGAATGAACACAGTATGGAAAATTTGATTGAAATCGACTCAGTATTATAGGAGTTTATCCAGGGCAAACAACGTGACGCGTAATTTTTATATGAAAGAGATATTGCATAGTTTGCAATCGAATCATTTAAAAATTATCGAAATGAAATTAATCTCTATCGGTACATTATATTATAAGATGTTTAAATGTATCATCATATTCAAAAGTCCTTCATTTTTCAATTAAGTAATGAGAATAATTTTATGATCCCAACATAGATTACCGTAAGTATTGGAATCGTAAAATTTATTATGTTTGACGAGAACTACCATTCAGATGAAGGTATTATAAGTGGACTGTTTCATTTCCGCCTGAGTAAAACACAGTTAGTTCACAGAAAACACTCATTTATTATTTTTCAAGTATTCTCCTCCACATATAATGCATTTTTGCTTTCGTGAAAACCATTTTTCAAAGCATTTTCTCAGATTTTCCAGCTGTAGTTTGCTTATACCATTTTTGAAGGCATCAACCTCTACTTCGGCTGATATGAAACGTAAACTTGGTAATTTAGCCTTTACCCTCGGAAATAAGAAATCATTAGGCGCTAGTACTGGGCTATATGTCGATTCATTGTTTCTATATTGAAGGCATTCAAATACTCATTTGTTCAAGCAGCAGTGTGATTCCGAAAGTCGTCTTCATGCAAGTGTAGATCTACTGACACCTTCTCATGCTGTCTTCTTTTTGAGCTAACGTCAAATTCTGGGAAATCCACAGAGAGCAAAGCTCCACTAATGCTTCCAAACCAATCTTCAAAGTTGCTTGTATGTTTTTAACAGTAATTTGCCTCTCTTCTTCGATCATGTTCTGAATAAGATCAATATTTTTTTCTGAAACTGCCGTTATTGGCTTAAGTCCTTTAAGGAAAGCTGACTAATGTTGAAATTCATTGTACCACCTCTTTGCGATAACGAAGGAACACGACATGTTGCCAATAACTCATTTTTACGGTTTAAGCCTCGCTTGAAATTTGTAGTATGTAGGTCACGATCTTGAGTTGCAATATCTGTTACCTCGTTTTGTGTAGGCAAGCGTGACCAAATAGTAAATAGATGTGTTTACGATAACATGAAATGTTATCAATCATGTTATCGATTCTCGAAGGTGTTTTGATACATTCGATTAAACACATAACATCTTATTAATATATATAAACATTTTAACATCAAGTCTTCAGATAGAAGTCTTCAGATGAGAGTCCCGAGATGTTACCAATAAACCTTTAACGAGTGTTAGTGTATTATTCACCATCCCTCGACTGCATAACGATTGAGCGAACCTACCCTAGCTGGGTACGTTACATGGCGATCCTGCCAGTCCTATGCAGTTAGAGGATTAATGGTTTTCACCACCAAGGCAAAATGGGTTCAGGACAGTCCAAGGAAGAAGAAGTCATCATTGCCCAGACAGGGAATAGTGCAGCTTATCACCACGAAACACTAGGTGCGCTTGAAAATTCGCATAAACACTTAGGAGCATTCCTTCGTATGTACGCAGCTAAGGAAAGTAACAACTGGAGTAATTGGGTTCCATATTGGTGCTTTGCATACAACAATACCGTGAACTCTTCAACTCGCTATACTCCTCACGAACTTGTTTTCGGAAAACCTAGTAGATTTCCACAAAATTTAAAAAGCCAAGTAGATCCAATCTACAATTTTGACAACTATCCTCTAGAACTAAAATATAGGTTGCAAACGGCATGGAAAGATGCTAGAGAAAACTTGGTGATGACAAAAGTAAAAAGAAAAGAGAATTTCGACAAAAATTGTAATAAAATGAACTATAAAGTAGGAGATAAGGTGCTCATGAATAATAAGAACAGTGACAATAAACTTGACCCCTTATTTAACGGTCCCTACGAAATAGTGAAAGTGCGAAACCCGAACATTATTGTGAAAACGGACAGGAACAAACTCAAAGAAGTTCACAAGAACAGAGTGAAACCGTATTTTTCATAATGAGTAACGATTACTAACCAGTGATAGAATTAAAAGACTGATGTAAATTTTAGATTAGGTATTAAAACTTTGTATATGTAAGTCCATTAAAATTATGTATAACGTATATATAGATATTAAGCTATAGATAAGTCAAAAAAAAAAAAAAAATTGTTATACTTGTATAGAAAAATTTTTTTTTCTCTCAAAGGGGGAAGGTGTAGTATGTAGGTCACGATCTTGAGTTGCAATATCTGTTACCTCGTTTTGTGTAGGCAAGCGTGACCAAATAGTAAATAGATGTGTTTACGATAACATGAAATGTTATCAATCATGTTATCGATTCTCGAAGGTGTTTTGATACATTCGATTAAACACATAACATCTTATTAATATATATAAACATTTTAACATCAAGTCTTCAGATAGAAGTCTTCAGATGAGAGTCCCGAGATGTTACCAATAAACCTTTAACGAGTGTTAGTGTATTATTCACCATCCCTCGACTGCATAACGATTGAGCGAACCTACCCTAGCTGGGTACGTTACAAATTGTTAAAATCACAGCCCGATTATGCTGCTTGTTCATTCCTATCACTTATTGGCGAACAAATAAATTTCAACTTATTTAACTCGTGAACAATCAGCTATATCATATATCGTATAATCACTAACTCAACTTGTAAACTTCTTATGAAGTGAAAGACAAATTTGTTACAAAAATATCATCGCCTACTAGATAGGCTCAGCAGAAAGATAACAGTCTTCTTATACTAAATTACATGAATATTGAGTGAGCGAGTCAACAATTATAGCAGTTATACTAACTACAAAGATAAAAAAAGTCAAACTCAATATACTACAAGAATCGATCAAGATCATAAGATTCTCACTCTATCATGAATTTTTGTACTTCTTTTTGAAACACTTTCTCACATTCTTGAATATTTCGGAGCTTTCTAAGAAAAACATTGACCACCTCAATTGTAACAGAGGATGCTTTTCGTAACTTGCAAGAGAATAGCCAGGGAAAAATGGAAATATACGTCTTGTATTATTCTGATTTTTATAATACACAAACAAGTTGTTTAATTTTTGAAAGAATAACAATAATTATGAATACATACGCCACGAATGATAAGAGTCCTATGTTTCTTAAACATAGTTCGACAAGTTTCTCTATATTTCAGATTTTAGACCAAATATCACTAGTATAGGCACATTTCTGAGTGACAAAAATCCTATCAACAACCCTAAAAAATTATGGCACCGGAATCAGGATATTAAAGACTGAAAATTCATTAATAAAATCGTCCTCGATATATCTGCATCACTTGTTTTTTATCATATTCAAACTATAGACTTCAATTTTTTCCTTTGTTGTTGCACATGATGAAGGATACAATGTTCCTTGCGACAATTCCATGATCTTCCTAGTCCTCACTTAAAAGAAAATCTTGCTTTGATGAGAGGAGTTAGTACAGACAGTCAGTCAAGCACAAGCCTGTTATCACAGCACCAGTTGTATATGTCTTTAAGCTCTAATTTAAGGTTCTCAATCGACTATGGGATGTCATCACATTCAAAGAAGGCGTTAGTGTCATCAGCAATATTGAAAAATTCACAATTAATGATAATAAACTTCATTGATCCTGTGAGACATCAAAAACAATGTGTAGGACAAGTAAATACAGCAGGGAGGTATTCTCATTCACATTCGACACTGTGATAGGAACCCTCCATCAACAAATACTTGACCACATTCTTGAATTTATTGAAATTCATCGATTCGAGAATAGGTACTGTCCAAATGGTTGTAAAGCTTGATTCCGATAAAGCTCGTACTTAGCAGTGTCGTGTCTAGATATGCATAAGTTACTACCATGTCTTGTCTCGTAATTGTGATAGTCAGAACATTTCTCCAAAAGATGCCTATTCTGATGAATGTATGATAAGCAGTTGAAAATCAAAATGCGAGGAAATGTCAAGATCTTGAATCCATGAAGGAATGGACGACAGGAACCAAGCGGTCTCAAAATCCTTTTCTGACAAACAAAAACCCGGCCCGAATCAACCGAAGACCCCCACAAAACCACATTATAACATAGGTGACAGTACACCATACCATAATATACCCCAATTAAGGCATCTGTTGGAAGTGCCTTTTTCGGCAAGTACTCACTTCCCAGACGCTTTTCACGCTTCACCTACATTTCTGCTGCCGACAAACGTCGATCGCGTATTAATTATTCTTTTTAATGTGAACGACATAGATTTTCATGTCCCCCTGAAGAAGGGAACAATGGTGGCGGCCATGTTTTTCATTTATTTTTTCGAAAAACCACGCCACTGCAAAAGTGTTTTAGTTTTAATTCAACTGTCAAATATCCAAAACAAAACATAGTTAGCCTGTTCGCATTGGCCCATCGATGCTTTTCATATATCTGAGGGTCAATGAAAGATTATTATTATAAAATCAGGATGTAATTGGAGAAATTATACTTGATATTTCCACATCCAAGACCAATTACAATTCAGTATTTTGTTTTTGCTTCTCACTCCTTTTTTCAATTCCTTCGTCACCTTTCAGCTTCTCATATAAACATTTTGCGTTTTTATGATTGAGTACCTTTTCTTCACACAAATATTTTCTCAGTGAAACTTTTCCTTGATGATTGAAATACCAGTCTTCGATACTGCCTTCGTGTTGTTCCAGCAATGATTCACACTGAAATTCGAATACTTATTTCGTTAGGAAAAATTCTTCAATTATCAAGATTCTTACATACATCTTGTTATTATTCAATACACTGGGTGTCCAAATATGGATACGGAACGGCTGTATCTCGGAATAGTAGGGCCTTTCTTTAGATTGGGGAAAATCCTTATCACTAAAATGAACACGAGAAATGCTAGGAGTAGTTATTTTGATAATAAGTGCCTCCCTTGACTGATGTAGGCCATACCATTGCCGAGATGCAGGTTGGTTCTATAAATCTTATTGAAAAATCCGAAGGATTTTCTAAGGGGTGTTTTAATAAGAGCGTAAGATTTCAGTGTTCGATAAAACATGGTTTTCTGTAGCAAAGTATTGAAATATTTCTTGATTTAAAAAAAATACATTTGGGAATTATGTATGAAACAAAATATATTGTAAATGGCCGCCACGGCTTTGCTTGAATATGCGTTCCCTTTTCCCTTTCGACGAAATTTTCCATAACGCTATTGAATATACTCCATTTAAGAATTATTGACATCTCGGTTGGATGTGAAAAATCGAATTTAAGTTGGTAATAGACTATTCAGTAATATTTTGTGTTGCTGAATTCAGGTTGGTATAGGAATAACACTAACATTACCCATAGAAATCTTGCTTTGATGATTTTATCGAAGATATTGGTGAATATGTAATTATAAAAATTTGCTCTGAATTTGAGTATTTTTTGTCTTATGCTATTAAAATGGCTGGAATTGACCAGGATACATCGCGCCTAACAAGAGAACGCCAGGAAGTTTGTCGGTGTTACTTCGAGTTTTTCAAAGATTTGGCATATATTTCCGCTAGTGTTTCAGGTAAACTGTTATTCACCGACTCAAAGTGTATTCTGATTGATCAATGTCTCTTAAATTTTCAGATTTCACCAAGCCCTGTCCGTAGAATATTAGCATGTTATTATAGCCTGGAATTAGCAGTAGAAGAAAACCTGTGCGATATGATTATTCCTTCAAAGAGACATTGAATGACTTTGTTTTTGCTAGAATTAAAAACAATGAATATATCAGTTTAGATATCCTTTTCGAACTGGCCAAAGAGCACCTAGATTTCAATTGATCGAAGTCAACATTATATTATGTATATCATAAAAAAAATTGGATACAAATACAAAAAATTACGAAAAGCACTGCCGTGAAGGCAGGAGCTTTTGAGCGCTCGTACATGCACCTTGTAGGTAGATTCGCATTTTCCAGTTTTAGAAATCAATTGAAGGAATTTTTGACTGCTGTCAAAAAAATTTTTAAACTTAGGCGAAACTCCCGACTTCATGTCAGTGCTTCAGCTGATCAATTTTTTTTCGATAATTCGCTAGAATTTTCTACGGTATCTATGGTCTTGGTAATGCGATCTGGACAAAATTTTGCACGTAGTTTGAATACATTATTCCTCAGCTAGGTGCATGATTTCATTCCGATCCGATCAGTAGTTTCGAAACTATCAGAAAAAAAATATTTTGAACGGCCATATTTACGGAACCCCTAGTCTTATTTTGCTCACTGATGAACGTGACCGCGATATTCGCGATCCAAATCCACCCTGAAAATTTCAAGTTCCTAGGCCTTTCTGTTCAAAAGTTACAATTTTCTATGGTTTCTATGGTTCTGGTTATGCGATCTGGACAAAATATTGCTTCAATATTCTCGATTAAAATACAAAATTTCATCTCGATCGAATCCGTAGTTCCGAATTTATCGAGAAAACGAAATTTCAAACGACCGTATTTACGGAACCCCTTGTATAATGTTGCTCATAGATGAACGTGATCACGACATTCGAGATCCACACCTATCCTGAAAATTTCAAGTCCCTAGGCGTTTCCATTCAAAAGTTACAATTTTCTATGGTTTCTATGGTTCTGGTCATGCGATCTGGACGAAATTTCACATGTAGCTTGAACATCTCATTTTCCATTTGAGTGCAAAATTTCATCTCGATCAAATCTGTAGTTTTCAAGTAATCAGGACAACAAAATTTCAAACGGCCATATTTACGGAACCCCTGGTGGAATTTGGCCAATTAACGAACTCAACCGAGGCATTCGGGAACTGAACCCACACTGAAAATTTCAAGTCTCTAGGTTGTTCCGTTCGAGAGTTATCGTGCTTACGGCCGGCCGGACAGACGCAAATTTTCCGACGGATTCGTCATTAGTGCGTCGAACATAGTCGATTGAGACCATTTTCGGCTCAAAATGCAGACATCGTGACGAAATAATATAGCCCTCGTGTAAGTTGTACTAGCGCTCAAAAAGTTGATCGAAGGTAAATTCTTACTGATAAACAGAAAAATATAATAAAAATAGTACAATATTGTGATAAATACCGAGAATACATGGAACGTAAAATTCATTTATCTAGATGAAACTTGGATATTCAAAAACGGTATTCAAATTTGTCAGTGGACACTAGAAAATAATTCAAAAGGTATGCCGAGTATATTCAAGGGTAAAGGCAGAAGGTGCACTATTTTGAATGCTGGAACAAATGGATTTTTACCTGGATGTGATCCGATTGTTGACAGTAGTATTAATGATAAGGATTACTATGAATGGTGAATTATTTCATAAATGGGTTATTGAGATATTGAAACCTTCCCTGCAAAAGGATGCCCATCAATAGGATTATGTCAGCTTATTCAATAAACACATCCAAATCACTACACTTATACGTGGAAACAAAGTTTTCAATGATATTTTTATCTTTGCTCTTGTATCATTCATAGATATTTTAAGTTTATTTATTATACTTATACTGTATAGTACCCTGTTCACATTCCCTCTGCTAATACACATGCTATATTGTTCCCAATTCAAAAGTATACTGAATAATTGTAAAATTTCATGTCAAAATTCTTCATGTACTACATAGATTCTTAATTTTTGTTTCTCTCTTATTTTAATAATAATATATGTCGCACCCGTCGTAGACTAAGGAGACAACTCAAAAAAGGTCCATTTTGTGTTGGTGACGGTATTGAACTCGGGAAGTATCCCTTTTCTTATGTGCAATATCAGAATAACTCTAGTTGGCCTCTCCGCCACATAAGAGACTGTTCGTGAAAAAAGGTAACATTTCAAATTTTTTCGAAAAACAGTGGAATATTCCACCACAATGGGAAAAATTGCATTAATTGAATATTGGGTGCTAGAGTTATAATGTTCAAATGGATTGCTGCAGTTTTTACGAATGTTCAGCGTGTTAAATTGAGTAAGTACACAAAAGTATAGAACGAAAACTTCGGTAAACCAAAACTTCAAATACGATTTCCCAACATAATCAATTTTTGAGTTGTCTCCTTATTCTACGACGGATGCGATATTATATCGAATGAAACTGTTTGGGTAACGCATCGTAGATCTTCATGCACATGTATTTCCCATTATTCTGTGCTAGTGTCAATTGTTGCCTCGGGTATATATAAGGATCAATTTTCCAAGTTGGGTTGTTGTTCAGTCACGATGTCTGTATTTTTCGAATTTTGAGCCGAAAATGGTCTCAATCGACAGAGGTCGACACACTGATGACGTATCCTTCGAAAAATTCGAGTCTGTTCGTCCTTATACACGATAACTCTTGAAGTAAACGACCAAGAAACTTGAAATTTTCAGGGTAGGCCCGAATCTCGAATGCCGCGGTCGAGTTCGTTATTGGGCAAAATTCGATCAGGGGTTCCGTAAATATGGCCGTTCGAAATTTTGTTCTCCTGATTACTTCGAAACAACTAATTCGATCGAAGTGAAATTTTGCACTCAGATGGAGAATGACGTGTTCAAGCTACATAGAAAATTATAACTTTATAATGGAAAAGCCTAGAGACTTGAAATTTTCAGGATAGGTGTCGAACTCGAATGTCGCGGTCACGTTTATCAATGAGCAAAATTAGACTAGGGGTTCCGTAAATATGGTCGTTTGAAATTTAGTTTTCTTTATCATTTCAAAACTATGGATTTGATCGTGACGAAATTTTGTATTTGAATGGAGAATGATAAATCCAAGCTACATTTTTTCCAGATCGCATGACGAGAACCATTTTCAGGGTAGGTTTGGATCGCGAATTTCGCGGTCATGTTCATCAATGATCAAAATTAGACCAGGGGTTCCGTGAATATGGCCGTTCGAAATTTTGTTCCCCTGATTACTTTGAAACTACAGATTCGATTGAGGTGAAATTTTGCACTCAGATGAAGAATGACGTGTTCAAGAATTTTGTCCAGATCGCATGACCAGAACCATAGAAAATTATAACTTTGTAATGGAAAGGCTTAGGGACTTGAAATTTCCAGGATAGGTGTGGATCTCGAATGTCGTAGTCACGTTCATCAATGAGCAAAATTAGACAAGGGGTTCCGTAAATATGGTCGTTTGGAATTTAGTTTCCTTAATAATTTACAAACTACGGATTCGTCTTGACAAAATTTTGTATTTTAATGGAGAATGATATATTCAAGCTACATTTTGTCCAGATCGCATGACCAGAACCATAGAAACCATAGAAAATTATAACTTTCGAACGAAAATGCCTGGGGACTTGAAATTTTCAGGATAGGTTCGGATCGCGAATTTCGCGGTCACGTTCATCAATGAGAAAAATTAGACTAGGGGAACCGTAAATATGGCCGTTCAAAATATTTTTTTCCTTATAATTTCGAAATTACTTATTGGATTGGAATGAAATTTTGCACATAGATGAAGAATAATGTATTCAAACTACGTGGAAAGTTTTGTCCAGATTGCATTACCAAGACCATAGATACCGTAGAAAATTCTAGCGAATTATCGAAAAAAAATCGCCTAAAGCACTGACGTGAACTGACTGGAGTTTCGCCTTAGTTTGAAAATGTGTTTGACAGCTGTCAAAAATTTCTTGAATTTGTTTTTAAAACTGGAAAATGCGAATCTACCTACAAGGTGGATGAACGAGCGCTTAAAAGCTCCTGACTTCACGGCAGTGCTTTTCGTAACTTTTTTCTGGGTTAAAGTCTATAAATATAAAATTTGCATGCACTGCAAAAAACTGTATAATTTAAGGGAGCAAACCCAGTAATGATATGTCATAATTGAAAAAAGGGATGTCTGCAATCATCTGAAAATGGTATTGTTTTGGACAGGTGGTCAGGTCTAGGATGTTATATATCCATTGTTATATAAACCTGCAGGTTAATGTCCAAGTAGACAAGTCCATGAGGCCTTATGCCTGGTGGGTTGTCTACCCACTCCACCAACATTTAACAGGTCCTCATTTTAACTATCTTGATAAAAACATCAGCATGAAAGGATGGCTGATTCCAAGAATTTTACTATCTCTGGATTGAAAATTTTGATTTCCTTTGTGTGTTGATTTTTTTGACCATTTCCTTCGGAATATTGTTGATTTGTAAAAAGCTTAAGGTGTTTGACATTTGTATGGTTCCAATTAGTTATCCGGTATGAAATATCGAGAATGAATTGTTGTTGAGTTTAGTATTTTTAGCTTATTGAACCCTAAACCTTAGTAATAAAAATTCTAATTGAAGTTCTACCTGGGTTTTCATATTGGTTACTTCTGCGGAAGGTTTATCCCAGAGCTCAAAAGGAATACCAAGATCGACTTTCACTCCTTTATCTACCAATCCATGTAAAGTTCGAAAAGTTTCACTCATTCCTTTGGCAAATCTGGTACTGTCCTTACGTTCCTTGTGGATATTGTATTTTAATATATGGTCACATATTCCATCCAAAGTCTCTATAAGTCTCAACTCTGATTTTTTGTATTCTTTTTTGTTCTTTGGCTTAACATCATCCACAGCATATCCTGTTTCAATCACATCATTAATTTTTCCTGTTTCATCCAGCTTTGATTCCAATTCTATCGATAATATCTTACAAACTGAAAAAAAAATAATTTTTCAATATAGTTATCACTTTTAAGGATTTGGTAGCTAAAATGGAAACCTTATAATTTCGTCTTGTCTGTTGGTCTATCACAGCCATTTTACTAGGAGACTAATGATAGAAAATTTTTCCATGAACATAGGTCCGCGAACGCTTTATACCAACCTGTAGGGCGTTTATGTTTCCAGCTCCTTCTTAATTTCAAGCTATTCGGATCAACTCGGAAAATGACATACTTTTTGGGGTTAGAACTATTCCAACCTGAGGAATTATAATTATTACAACAACCTAGAGACTTGAAATTTTCAGTGTGGGTTCAGTTCCCGAATGCCTCGGTTAAGTTCGTTAATGGGCCAAATTCCACGAGGGGTTCCGTAAATATGGCCGTTCAAAGTTTTGTTTCCCTGATTACTTGAAAACTACCGATTTGATCGAGATGAAATTTTGCACTCAAAGGGAAAATGAGGTGTTCAAGCTACATGTAGAATTTTGTCCTGATCGCATAACCAGAACCATAAAAAATTGTAACTTTTGAAAGGAAACGCCTTGGGACTTGAAATTTTCAGGATAGGTGTGGATCTCGAATGTCGTGATCACGTTCATCAATGAGCAGAATTATACTAGGGGTTCCGTAAATACGGTCGTTTGAAATGTTGTTTTCTTGATAATTTCGAAACTACGGATTCGATCGAGATGACATTTTGTATTTTAATCGAGAATGATATATTAAAGCAATATTTTGTCCAGATCGCATGACCAGAACCATAGAAACCATAGAAAATTGTAACTTCTGAACGGAAAGGTTCTATGGTTCTGGTCATGCGATCCAGACAAAATTCCACATGTAGCTTGAACACCTCATTTTCCATTTGAGTGCAAAATTTTATCTCGATCAAATCTGTAGTTTTCACGTAATCAGGGAAACAAAACTTTGAACGGCCATATTTACGGAACCCCTGGTGGAATTTGGCCCATTAACGAACTTAACCGAGGCATTCGGGATATAGCCCTCGTGTAAGTAGTACGAGCGCTCAAAAATTGATGAGCTGAAGCACTGACATGAAGTCTGAAATTTCGCCTAAGTTTCAGAATTTTTTTGAAAGCTGTCGAAAATTCCTTCAATTGATTTCTAAAACTGGGAAAATGCGAATTTACCTACAAGGTGCATGTACGAGCGCTCGAAAGTTCCTGCCTTCACGGCAGTGCTTTTCGTAATCTTTTTTTCAAGCCAGTTTGACTATTTAGATCAGGCAATAGAGCAGATAAAGGGTCATTCTGTGACAAAAAGCGTAGAAGAAAACCGCGAGTGTGGGGGTACGTGGGGTGGTCCGTGGATGTTCAGTAATATGTCTTCGACTGGCAAATATGATTACTTTTCTTGTACTTTCGAAAAAACACCACAGAAACGGTGTTTTTTTTTAGTTTTTTGCTTGTTAAATTTGAACCAATGGAGCGATGCTGACACTTTCTATAACGGAATTGTTGAAAATGAAAAGACGATGAGAAAATGAGTGCTAGTACAACTCAACCCTGAAATTCAGAGTTTTTTAAAAAATTCATAACTCGGTCATTTCAGAATTGGTAGCGCTGGTTTTCCGGGTGAAAGTAGTGGTTGATAGGTACTTTGAGTGTGCACAACCAGGACGTTGTTGGATAAATAGTTTTTGCGAAATTGTGTTTCCAAATATTTCAGGTACTATTTTCCGGAAGGACTGGATGCGTCGTTTTTTCACCTATTCTGCAACATCTAAACGAAAAATCAAGATGGACGTTTTGTAGTACTATACTTCTACTTTCAAAATCCGTTTCATAAATAAAAATCAGACAACTTCCGACGCATCCAGCCCTTCCGGAAAATAGTGCCTAAAATAATTCAAATCGCAATTACGCAAAAACTATTTATCCGACAACGTCCGGATTGTGCACAATTAAAGTACCTATTAACCACTACTTTCATTCGGAAAGCCAGAGCTACTACTTTATAATTGGCCGAGTTATGAAGTTTTGAAAAAACGCTGATTTTCAGGGTTTTTCCGACTTTTCTAATGTAATAATGACCCGATTGAGTTGCACTAGCACTCATTTTCTTCGTCTTTTCATTCTCCACAATTCCGTTGTTGAAAGTGTCAGCATCGCTCCATTGGTTCAGATTTTACAAGCAAAAGACAAAAAAATGATGAAAAGCACTGCCGTGAAGTCAGGAGCTTTTGAGCGCTCGTTTACCCACCTTGTGATTCGCATTCTCCAGTTTCAGAAACCAATTGAAAAATTTTGACAGCTCTCAAAAAAAATTTCAAACTGAGGCGAAAAGCCAGACTTCTCGTCAGTGCTTCAGGTGAACAATTTTTTTTCGATAATTCGCTAGAATTTTTTACGGTATCTATGGTCTTGGTAATTCGATCTGGACAAAAATCCCACGTTGTGAAATATCATTTCCATCCAATGAATAGTTTAGAAATTATCAGGATAAAAATATTTTGAACGGCCATTTTTACTTCACTCTAATTTTGCTCATTGATGAACGTGACCGCGAAATTTGCAATCCGAACCTAACCTGAAAATTTAAAGTCCGTAGGCTTTTCCATTCGTAAGTTATGATTTTCTATGGTTTCTATGGTTCCGGTCATGCGATCTGGATAAAATGTAGCTTGAATATATCATTCTCCATTGAAATACAAAATTTCGCCACGATCAAATCCGTTGTTTTGAAATTATCAAGAAAACTGAATTTCAAACGACCATGCTTACGGAACCCCAAGTCTTATTCAACTCATTGATGAACGTGACCGCGAGATTCGAGATCCACACCTATCCTGAAAATTTCAAGTCTTTTCATTCCATTACAAAGTTATAATTTTCTATGGTTTCTATGGTTCTGGTCATGCGATCTGAACACAATTTTGCAAGTAGCTTAAACACGTCATTCTCTACCTGAGTGCGAAATTTCATCTCGATCGAATGTGTAGTTTCGGAGTAATCAGAAAAACAAAATTTCGAACGGCCATATTTACGGAACCCCTGGTGGAATTCTGCCCATTAACGAACTAAACCTCGGCATTTGGGAACTAAACCCACACTGAAAATTTCAAGTCTCTAGGACATTTCGTTCGAGAGTTATCGTGTATACGGACGGACTGCATCGTGACGAAATGATATAGCCCTCGGGTAATTAGTACGAGTGCTCGAAAACACCGTTTTTGTGGTGTTTTTTCGAAATTACAAGAAAAGTAATAATATTTGTGAGTCGAAACCTATCACAAAACATTCGCGGACCACTCCACGCATCACCCCACTCGCGGTTATCTTCTACGATTTTTGTCACGAAAAAATCTCTATTGCCTGGTCTAATTCTGTGGGTCTCGTGGAGTATGAACATCTTTTGACAAAGACTAAGTTGCTAATCTGGAAGTAGTTTTGTTGTTTCGTGATCTTCCCATTTTTTTTCGAAAGTATTCTTTCTTAGATTTTCCTGGGAGAGGATTTATTGGTCTATATGATGCTGGCTCATGTGGAGGTTTGCTGCTTTTATGTTTCATGATTACATGGGCATATTTCTATAGGACCGGAAGTAGCCCAAATGCAGCATGCTTTCCTGGGTAGATTTTTGAGGATTGAACAGTTATTAAACAATGTCCAGATGCTGTGTTATTTTTAAGTCTGCTTATTTCTCCTTTTACTTCCTTCGGACTTATTGCTTGGATAGGTAGTGACCTTCGATAAATGTCATGCAAAGGCTTTTGCTTTTTCTTTATTTGAACATGTCCAACCACTAGCTGTTCTTATGGGAGTAACTGATGGTGTTGGCCTTTTGAGGTTAGTTCTTCAGTTTACTGTTCAAAGGAAGTGTTTTTTCATCTTTTGAAGCCTTTGATAAGTTGTGTGACACTCTTCTGTGGATGTGAAGTACGCAATCGTTGTCACAAGCCTGTCAAGTTAGATACTTGGCTCTATACAGGGTGTTTCATTGGGAAACGAAAATACTCAAAAGGTGGATAGAGGGTACCAAGGTGGTTCTATATATACCACATTTTTTGGCTCTGACTGTCTTTGTAACCGAGATACAGGATGTTTTATGAATTTTGCTCATTTCTTCCTGAGGTCATAACAAACGAACCACCCGAAATATTTTCTTGATATTTGGCACACATGTTCCTTATTCGAAGCTCAAATGAATCATTCAATAATAACAAGGAAAATTCAGGTCTGGGTTAACAAAAAATTATGAAGCAATTGTATCCTTGAAACAACACCCTGTATATCGAGATTTTGAAAATTCGTTCACACATTCGAGAAGAGCATAAAAAACTAAACTGTAACGTCAGCTTCACATTTTTGCGCAGAAAGTTTTAGTCCACAAATATTGTACTCAAAAGTCTAGTTTTGAAGAACATGGATACCAACGAGTGGTTTTAAGTGACTCACAATAACATATTATCAAAAGTTTAATCCATAATTATTTTAAATTTACTAAATTATCATTGAATATATTAGTTATTCTTTTTGAAGAGACTTAACAACCATTTGTGTATTTTCCAGGTAGGTAAAAGTAACGCCCTGTATGTACATACATATATAATTATCAGAATTCATATTGCTTGAATATTTTTATTGAATGTTTTTTTTTGTCTATACATTTCCGTGCTCGTTTGAGAATATCCTGAACTGATTTGCGACTTATTTTCGGATTGTTCTTAATTTTCCTGCTAGCTTCTTGTATTTTGGTAATAAGCTGATCCCGAGTATTAATCTCAGAAGAATATATTAGAGATTTTAGGTGCCCCCAAACCTCGCCCCAGACATAATAATCTACGGGATTCGAATCAGCGGATCTTGATGGCCAGTTTTGAGGGCCTCTACGACCAATCCATTAGTTATAAAATTCCGATAAACAGGGTGTTGTTTATTGTTTATTGTATTGTATAGTGTATATTGTTTATATCCCGACTCTCCTAGGTCTCTGTGGGACCCCTCAGAAGCTCAGAGATTGTTGTTTCAAGGATACAATCGTTTCATAATTTTTTGTTAACCAGGACCTGGATTTTCCTTGTGATTATTGAGTGATTCATTTAAGCTTCAAATAAAGAACATGTGTACCAAATATAAAGAAAATATACTGGGTGTTTCGTTTGTTATGACCTCAAGAAGAAATGAGCAAAATTTATAAAACATCCTGTATTTCGATTACAAAGACAGTCAGAGCCAATAAATGTGGTATATTTAGAACCACTTCGGTGCCATCTATCCGCCTTTTTAAGTATTTCGGTTTCCCAATAAAACACCCTGTATAAACGCAATTTATATAAAAACGTTGAGATGTCATATCTAATCTGCACAGATGTCGACATAAATCTAATCATTCCATTCCAACTTCAAAAAGTACATCATCCTCCTAGTTTGACCTGAATATCTCGGAACTACAAGTGTTTGAAGAAAAACAAAAAAAATATGGAAACTTGAACACCCTGTAGCTTAGTATGAAGTCTTCGTTGACATATGTTTATAAGATATTCTTGTCTTCGAATTGAACATGCAATCGATTGTTGAAGTTATTCTACAAAAAAATGGACCACCCTGTATAGAAGAAATTCGAAAAGTAGGTCAAACCGCTATGGAATGTTGCAATAAGATTTAGAAATAAAATATTTTGGGAGTCACCCGCCAGTCAAGTAACTAAGGGATGAAGAAAAAGGTCCAGTGCACATAAGATTGTGGGGTATTATTAAATGGGTTTCCATAAATGATATCGAACTTTCAGAATTACTTTTTCAGTGAAGTCAATAGTTTCAGAGATTTAAGCTTCTACAGTTTGTCCAAAAAACATTCAGCTGGTCAGAATGGGATCAATAGGCTTATGATGTTATGTGAGAAAATCCAATGTCTAACATTGAATAAATGGTCTGCAGAGGAAGATTATACCTCCAAAAAAAATATGATTCACTCTGCCCTTAGAGCAGATCAGCAAAACCATATTAAGAGGGAAAAAATGAATCGCAGAATGCTAAAGAAAGTGAGTAGGTTCAAAGTGAAAAAACATCTTTAATTGGGGTTTATCGAAAAATCAATATTAATTTAAGTGAATAGCACTTGTAGATAAAATTTCTTCAGAATGAAAAATCGAGTTACATTTATCAACTAATTCAAGTGAATAGCACTTGTAGATAAAATTTCTTCAGAATGAAAAATCGAGTTACATTTATATGCGATTTATGTTGATAACCTTTCAATATACAAAGCGATAGATCAAATGATAAATGTGTTTTATTTTTACCTTCACATCTATTTGCATAAACGACTCCTTCATCCTCCTCGGATAATGCTGCTAAAAATCCCAATATAGTACACACAATAAATGCCGATAGGAAGTTCTGGTGATTCATTTTAGTTCGTTTACTCAAGTTTATCCATAACTCTTGAACAATTTAGGTTAAAAGTAGCATTCCCACTATTTTTGTTTCATTTCGTATTGCTTAAACGATAAGATGATGGTTATTAACAACATACATCTAAAAATTCATGAAATAGTAAATGATAATAGAAGAACTCTGATCTCGAAAACTGAATTATCAGAATTATCTCAATTGTTTTGATCACAGAAGAACATAATTAGAGTTGAGACTAGTTTTTGGTTATATTTTTCATCTGACTCATATTCTTCTTCTTCCCCTTTGTTGGTAAACCTTGGGCTCGTCTCTTTGACATGTACCCAGTATCAAATGTCCAAACCAAATAAAATGTTCAGTTTTACACAAGGTTTGTTCGCTTAGTTGTTCGGAACTGTACTCTGGTAATTTTTTAACCTCACCCGGGGGTCGATTCTCGAGATCACTCGTTCGATGAACGTATACGTTCGTGACGTCATGAGCGTAGATTTCTGGAAATTGCAATTCTCGGGGAACGACTCTATGAACTATTCGTTCAAAATAATAGTTCAAACGTTCGTTCGACAACGAGTGATCTGTTTCATACGTTCGTTGTGAACGATTCGTTAGCTGCTTTCCAGCCAGGTGCGTGTTACTACGGGGCTTGACGCAAAAAGGCGTCACGCCCTAACTGTCGCGGGAACATGCCAAAACCACAGGATTGTGTGGAAACTGAAATGTCAAATAGAACTAACCTTACATTTAATTTGTTGTTAAATCTCGGAACCCAACGTAGGTACTGCAGGTAGACGATTCTGGGAATTTCCAAAACTAGTTGGGTTTTATGATAAGAATAGAAAGAGAAAGGTGTTTGTATAGAAGGTGCAGTATTCAGTACAAATTCAGATTCTTTTGAGCGTTGGCGTGGTCCAAGACGGTAAATTTTAGAGTTGTTCGAGAAAAGCAATTATTATGAATCCTATTATGAAGGCATTTGTTTTGGTGAGTAAAGAAAGTGAATTATCTGTGTTTTTCTCAGCCCAAATCAGAAAATACGAAGCTAGAAGAATTATGAGATAAATATTGTGTATACTTTCTTTTTGAGACATATTTTTGGAAAGGCCAGCTGATCTTTATACAATTTCGTACGCTGTATATTTCCCCATGGATGTCATATATGGATATAAAAATTCATTTTCTGATATTACAGGCAGAATTATTGAGGACGCAAGGAGATATTTCATCTTCCAGTAGCAGTGCCAGTAGTAGCTCTAGTTCCAGTAGTGAGGAGAAAGGTCCCAGCTCTAGAAAGAGGAGGAAAATGGAAAACTTCATCGAAGAAGTGGTACCAAGATATAATGAGGAATTATTCAAAGAACATTTTCGAATGTCAAGAAAGACTGTTCAAGTATTGATTGGTATGCTCACATTAATGAAATCATCTTAGTTCAACTGATTGTTTCTTCAATTACAGAGAGATTCCAAAGAAGCCCCTGTTTGGCCCAACCCACAAACCATGGTGAAATTCCTCCTGACAAGGCTGTTATGTTGACCTTGTGGTACTTGTCAAATACTGAGACTTTTCGTCAAATCTCAGATAGATTTAATGTGTCACTTAGTTCAGCTCATCGAACTCTCGTTAGAGTTGTTGATTTCATCTCGAGTATAAGATCAGAATTTATAAAGTGGCCATCAAATGAGAAAAAAAATCAGATTAGCTCTGAATTTAGGAAAAAACGAGGCTTGGCTGTATAGATGGAAGCCACATAAAAATCAACAGGCCTGCCAATGACCAGGATTCCTATATAAATAGGAAAGGATATCATAGCATCCTAATTCAAGGAATCGTGGATCATAAAAAGCAATTCATAGATGTGTATTGTGGAGAAGCAGGGTCCTTGCACGACGCTAGATCACTCCGAAAATCGAATATTTTTAGGAAAGCAGAAGAAAATCCCGCATTTTTTGGAGAATATTATTTGTTGGGAGACTCGACCTATCCATCGCTGCGCTGGCTTATACCTCCCTTCAGGGACAATGGCTCCTTGTCTGATCAACAAAAACAGTTCAACTACAGATTATCATCCACAAGAATTGTAGTTGAGAATGCTTTCGGTCTCTTGAAAAATAGATTCAGAAGATTGAAATTTTTTGAAAATTTAGAAATTAAATTGATAGTAAAATGTGTGATGGCAGCCTGTGTTCTACACAACATTTGTCTCAGGGATAATGACTTCATTGAATGTGAATTTTCGACAGATGAATGAAGCAGATCCCTTGGAGCCTGAAAATAGGAGCAGTTCAAATGTTACCAGGGATAGAAGAACTATCATATTTGAAAATATGTTCAACTTAAATCAAACTTAAAATATCAGGTTTTTTTGTATGAACTAAATAAAAGGTATTGTTTTATCAAAATAAATTTTTTTGTTTTATTCCTGTTCTTATCACAAATATCAGTCTTACAGGACATATATAAAGGTAACAAGTACTTTGAAATAAATGGAACATTATTGAGTAATTGGACTTTTCTAATTTTTAGAAATTTTTGACTAGCCTTGAGAAAGAGGAGATCTTCCTCAAAATGTTGGTATAGTTACGAAATAAAATTGGTAATAATTCCAATTACCGAATAGTGTTTCTTTTATGAGAGAAAATGGACAATAACATTTCACTTACGAATATTTTCATTCTTTCGTAGTTTGCACTTGAAAAATCGCATTCAGTTACTCTCTCCAATAAAGAATTAAGGCTAATAGGGTTTTGAGCCTTAAATAAATAAAAATAATATGTACAAAATCTTATTCATTATAAAAATAAATGCATACAAATCTGCCAAGTGCTAAAACAATGGACTTACGAATATTTTCATTCTTTGGTAGTTTGTACTTGAAAAATCGCATTCAGTTACTCTCTCCTATATAAAATATATCATATATCCTGTTAACCTGATACACATAAAATATATTAAAAAAAAAACGGTTTTGAGTCTAACCTAAACGGTTACAAAGTCTATTTAAAAAAATTCACAAAAAAAAATGATTTATTATCGACTACTTTCTTGACGAAGAAATTCTTCCAATAATTTTATTTTTTTTTCTTCGGCTTCCATTCTCTCCCTATGCCTGATCATTTTGTTCTCCTCAGCGATACTTTTCAAATTCCTTCTTCTCCTTCTACTTGTATCGCTTTGAGGTATCGCCGCTTGGAGTCGGCTTGTTGTCGGTGTTGAAGGACCAGCCGATGTTGCAGGGCCAGCCGAAGAAGCAGGACCAGATGAATAAGCCGGACCATCCGAAGATGCGGGACCAGCCGATGGTGCAGGACCAGCCCAAGATGAAGGACCGGCCCAAGATGAAGGACCGGCCCAAGATGAAGGACCGGCCGAAGATGAAGGACCAGCCGAAGATGAAGGGCCAGCCCGAGATGAGATACATAGAGGTTTCTGCTCCAAAGCTAGAGCTGAAATAATAATTCCACATTTTGAAGTTTTACACATTGTTTCTTCCCACAATATTTATTATGCAAAACTTGCATTTAATTTATCTAACTAATTGAAAATATGAATAAACACATAGGTATTAGACCAAGAAAAATTACCTTCATCAACTTTTTCACTCTCTATACCAAATGGGCATTTGTTGCTGGCTTTCTTCCCTAGAATGGCATCCATTTCCTCAAAAAAGAGGAATCGGCTAGGGGCCCTTCCCGTTCGGTTTTTGTGGTCCTTTGTGACCTTATAATAGCTGCGAGTCAGGGACTTCCACTTATTTTGCATCGTAATACTATCAATAGGAAATCCCTGACTCAGCATGTCATTCGCTATATTCTCAAACACATGCTTCCTTTTTTTTGGGTGACCCAAATTCTCATAGTGAACCTCCATGGACTTCAGCATACAGATCACCATGTTGTAGTTCCATGTATGCGTTTCCTGGAAAATGGAAAATAAAATCTTCATTCATTATCTATTTAGCTAAAATTTGCTACTTGCCTTGGTTTCTCTGGGTGCAGCATCTCTCAACTCCATTTCTGCTGGATCCGTCTTACCTTTCCACAAAATGTTCTGGATGAGCTCAGCAGCAAAATTTCCATCTTATAAGAGTAAAATTAGAATTATCAATAGTAAATATCAATTAGGAATAAAAAATTAAATACACACCATTCTGTACGTTTCCTCGTCAAGGTGTAAATCGTGAATTTCACCCTCGTACTCAACTCGGTAAATATAAGCTCCTGTACCGGCCATGACTAAATCGAAAAGAAACTTTAAATCAAAAACGCTGAAGAAGTGAAGACGAAAAGATATTCATAGATAAAGGAAAGGTTTGATCTTTATCTATGAAGATATCTCAGACTTTTTCCTCTGTGTTGATAAGGGAATATATAATACATTCCTTTATCTTTATAATAAAGGAAGGAATGTATATTCCTTTATCTATGGATGAGAAATGTACTCTCTACTATCAACAATCGCTGTCAGGGCTTGAAGCCACGCAAAATCGGGTAATGCACCAGGGGGAAGGGGATGGTAGCGCGAGGGCTTGTCGCTTCGGCACTGGAACTGTCAAACTTATGTCAAACTCTGGTTTGGAGCACTCCTGGGGCGCCCCAGACGGTGGCTGGAAAGCCACTGTTGACGTAGGACGTAGCACGCATTTTGAAGTTTGAAGTTTCTGTTGTAGTTATTATTGTTATAAATCGTGTTGTGAATTATTCGAAAATGAATTTAGAAGAGCTTGTGTTACATAATATGAATAATATTGTAGATGGTGCCGAAATGTTAGTGCATGAAGGCCGCGAAAGACATTATTATAACCATTATAGGCAAAATCCGTTTGATAATTTATCAGATAAAATGTTTATCCGTTTGTTTCGTTTGAGCAAACAGATGGTTCGTGATTTGGTAGAAAAGCTGAATCATTTTCTACCTCCTCCTAAGAGACTTCATGATTTGGATAAAGAAACGAAGGTATGAGAGTGCTTTTCGAGGAAGTGAAATGGGGTATAAGTATAACTTTTTGGGCATTGAAATTTTATGCATCTGGAAGCTATCAAATGGATATTGGCGCAAATGTTTGGGTAGGAGTCAGTCAATCTTCTGTGAGTAGGTGCACTGAAGAAGTTTCGGCTGCTCTTAATACCATTGAAATTTTAAATGAATTCGTCAAATTTCCTTCGACAATTAGAGACTGTGAAATTCTTCGTGAGAACTGAGTACATTTTTGCTTGCCTCAAAGTATTTTACTTCTACATATCGATACCTTTTTGCCAAACTATCGTAAGCCTCAACGTAGTATGTTGAGGCTTACGATAATTTGGCAAAAAGGTATCGATATAGTTCTATCATCTTAGCTGTACTTATACGTTATTTTGTCAATTTTCCAAGAAGAGTAATTGACAATTATTATTTTACAGTTTCTATCAGAAATTTGGATTTCCTGGGGTTATAGGAGTGATTGATTGCACCCATTGTTCCTCCATCAGGAGAAAGGGAAGAACATCTGTACGTCAACAGAAAAAAATATCACTCCTTGAATGTACAACTGGTGAGAATTTTGTGATAGTGTGATAGTTTTTTTATATTTTATTTTCATTTTTCAGATATGCAGCAGTAATATGAGGATAATGAATGTGATTGCTCGTTTTCCTGGATCAAGTCATGATTCATTCATTTGGAATCAATCTAGGTGCCAGGCTATCCTTCGTAATCTTTATACGAGAACAAGAAAATCTTTTTACTTACTAGGTGAGTATTTCAGTGCAGTGTTTTTATTCACGGTTGGCCTATATATATATATATTGTTTATTGAATGAAAGTCTTGCCGTAAGGCCACAAATATTATTCAGTGAATAGACTGGTGGAAACCCAAATTCAAGAAGTGAACTGAATGGAATCATCTGCCTTTCATGTTTGTCTTCATCGTCGACTAAGTTATGCTGCACTGATGACGGCTAAAAAGCCAGAAACTAGTCTGCTTGCTACTTTTGTCGATCGATGATGGCACGTTCCATTCAGTTCACTTCTTGAATTTGGGTCTCCACCAGTCTATTCACTGAATAATATTGTTTATATATGTGATATTTATTGAATTGATATATTTACTTAATTCAAATTATTTTTATTTGAGGTGACTCCGGATATCCATTGAGACCCTGGCTTTTAACTCCATTTGATGGTAATCCAGAACCAGGTACTACCCAATTTGAATTCAATCAACACCTGAAGCATACTCGTTGTTTGATTGAGAGGTGTAATGGGCTACTGAAAATGCGCTTCAGATGCTTATTGAAACACAGGGTGTTGCATTACACACCAGAAAAGACAGGAAAAATAATTAATGCCTGTGTTGTGCTTGACAACTTATGTGTTGAAAACAATATGCCGGAACCAGATCCAGAGATGATAATCTAGATTATGGAATCTATGCTATTGGTAATGAAAACGATAGGGAGGGAGCCATGGCCAGAGTTAAGCCTGAATTAGCGGAAGGAAGAAGGATAAGAAATATAGTTATGAATAATTTTCGACATTGAACATAACTTAAATAAACACCTTATAAAAAATGAATATTTTTATATTTTCGAACAAAATAAACCGTAACTAACAGTAACACATAAACTCAATATCAATTCATTATAAAATAAATACAACATAACTCAGCCGACTATTTATTTATTAATTTTTCTAAGATTATCTTCTTTATCTCTTTTACTTCTGAAACTAGGTTCTCATTTGCTACAACATTCCTTTCCATTAACAATAATTTTTTTTCATAATATTCTTTTTCCATCAATGTTTTTTCACGCAGCAGTTCTATTGTTTCTTTGCCCATGGGGGGGGCTGGTGTCATCTTGTTCTGGCATCTCGTCATCCAACTCAATTACTTGAACCATTGGTTCTGCCACTCCTGATAAGCCCCTTATGGCAGTATCCCCAATAAGACTTACAATTCTTTCGTCCGACTGCGAAAGATTTGCCATCGAAGGTCCACCACCGGTTTGCGAGGCATGAACATTCATTTGCGCCTTTTTATTTTTGGTTCTTGATCGAATGTCATGCCAACTCTAGAAAAATTACATTAAGATTATATAAAAATATATGCAGCATGACTATTTTACATTCCTTTCTCCACTCCTTCCATTCTTTTGACGCACCCGGAGTTGCATTCAAAATATTTGTTATATCCTTCCATATGGTTATCGAGTCCTGCCGTGTAAAAGTATTCGAAAATTTTCCTGTCAATTGCGGATTTAAACTGATGAATTCTATCAGAATATTTTTTTGTTCAACTGACATGGGTTTATTCCTTTTATTCATTTTGATTTCTTCACAACTATGTTTGATATAAAACAAATCTGCTTCGACGTATATTCAAATTCAGAATTATCAGAAGCATAGACCGATAATAGTTCTTATTCTTCCCTTCCTTTCATGTGCCTGGTTACTGAGACTGAGACCATCCACACATGCGCATTGCGAATAGTTACATTATTGTTAAAAGTCTATGGCCAAAACAAACATTCTATGATGAATTTTGACACGTTGCCAAGTTTATCATCCGTTCGAAATGAACGTATACTTTCGTCGGAACGAGTAGTTGGCGATATGGTCGAGAATTGACTTAATTCGAACTATACGTTCGATTTCATTCGTTCACGAACGTATACGTTCATCGAATTGACCCCCCGTTCGTTTCTGATGGAACAGGAAGTTCCTTGACGTTAGCGTCGTCGGAATATTCGAGTTCGGAACTAGGTAGTCCAACCAAAGAGGAACAAGAGATACCACTCTCGTAAATTAGTTCCTGCTCTCTCGTCAACTAACCGTTGACCTTCCTACTGAATCTCCCAAAGTAGGGATGACACGAAAAGAACGGAACAGGTTATTGGGAATAGGTATGACCAAACTGTTCCAGGAACCTGTTATTTACAGAGAACGGAACCTGTTCCGCAAAACAGAAACTAATATCAATGCGGCGCGGCGTTCCTCGTTCGAAATTCACGTAACTGGAACGAAATTCACTACTTGGAGACTTTTTCTACAGTGGCATTCGCAGAGAGGAACGACTTGTACGCGTCGAATAATTTTCGATATTTAAAATTTCGAACCATGGTGGTTGTTTTGAATTCAGCTGATAAATGTTCATTTCGCAATTGGTTGTTATAAGACTATATCGGATTTCAGAGATTCGATGCCAAAAGAATACCTTGTTATTGAATTATTTGGGCATGGTTTTTTGGATTAAGTCTATCCAACGTTTCGGCCGAGTAATCGGATTTAACAGAAATTGAGAATTATGTTAATGAGATAAATTATATGATAACGAGTTTGTATTAATCAAGTAATGACAAAAGGGTAAAAAAATCACAATCACAGAAAATGGAGAATATAAGAAAAAAATACTTATCAAGTAGTTCAGGTACTTTGGTACATTATACAATATCTACATAAAAAAATTACGAAAAGCACTGCAGTGAAGTCAGGAGCTTTTGAGCGCTCGTACATACACCTTGTAGGTAGATTCGCATTTTCCAGTTTTAGGAATCAATTGAAGGAATTTTCGACAGCTGACAGAAACATTCTGAAACTCCAGACTTAATGTCAGTGCTTCAGCTGACCAATTTTTTTTCGATAATATGCTAGAATTTTCTGAGGTATCTATGGTCTTGGTGATGCGATCTGGACAAAATTTTGCACGTTTGAATACATTATTCCTCAGCTAGGTGCAAAATTTCATTCCAATCCAATCAGAAGTTTCCAACCTATCAGGAAAAAATATTTTGAATGGCCATATTTACGGAACCCCTAGTCTAATTTTGCTCATTGATGAACGTGACCGCGACATTCGCCATCCAAACCCACCCTGAGAATTTCAAGTTCCTAGGCCTTTCCGTTCAGAAGTTACAATTTTCTATGGTTCTGGTCATGCGATCTGGACAAAATATTGCTTTAACATATCATTCTCGATTGAAAAACAAAATTTTATCTCGATCGAATCCGTAGTTTCGAAATTATCAAGAAAACAAAATTTCAAACGACCGTATTTACGGAACTCCTAGTATAATTCTGCTCATTGATGAACGTGAACGCGACATTTCAGATCCACACCTATGCTGAAAATTTCGAGTCCCTAGGCCTTTCTGTTCGAAGGTTATGATTTTCTATGGTTTCTATGGTTCTGGTTATGTGATCTGGAGAAATGTAGCTTGAATATATCATTGTCCATTAGTATACAAAATCGTATACGTCACGATCAAATCTGTAGTTTTGAAATGATCAAGAAAACTAAATTTCAAACGACCACATTTACGGAACCCCTAGTATTATTTTGCTCATAGATGAATGTGATCACGACATTCGAGATCCACACCTATACTGAAAATTTCAAGTCCCTAGGCGTTTTCGTTCAAAAGTTACAATTTTCTATGGTTTTGGTCATGTGATCTGAACAAAATTTCCCATGTAGCTTGAACACCTCATTCTCCATTTGAGTGCAAAATTTCATCTCGATCGAATCTGTAGTTTTCAACTAATCAGGGGAAAAAAACTTTGAACGGCCATATTTACGGAACCCCTGGTGGAATTTGGCCCATTAACGAACTTAACCGAGGCATTCGGGAACTGAACCCACACTAAAAATTTCAAGTCTCTAGGTTGTTCCGTTCGAGAGTTATCGTGCTTACGGACGGACGGACAGACTCGAATTTTCCGACGGATTCATCATCAGTGTGTCGAACATAGTCGATTGAGACCATTTTCGGCTCGAAATTCGAAAAATACAGACATCGTGACGAAATGATATAGCCCTCGTGTAAGTAGTACGAGCGCTCAAAAATGAGTATGGACCCGCGAACCAGAGCTGTGCCGAGCACTGAAGATTAATGCTTCGAGCACTAAGCACTGAACTCTTGGAAAAATTTCGAAAAGCACTGCCGTGAAGGCAGGAGCTTTTGAGCGCTCGTACATGCACCTTGTAGGTAGATTCGCATTTTCAAGTTTCAGAAATCAATTGAAGGTATTTTCGACAGCTGTCAAAAAAATTCTGAAACTTAGGCGAAACTCCAGACTTCATGCCAGTGCTTCAGCTGACCAATTCTTTTTCGATAATTCGCTAGAATTTTCTACGGTATCTATGGTCTTGGTGGTGCGATCTGGACAAAATTTTGCACGTAGTTTGAATACATTATTACTCAGCTAGGTGCAGAATTTCATCCCAATTCGCTCAGTATTTTCGGAACTATCAGCAAAAAAATATTTAGAACGGCCATATTTACGGAACCCCTAATCTAATTTTGCTCATAGATGAACGTGACCGCGATATTTGCAATCCAAACCGACCCTGAGAATTTCAAGTTCCTAGGCTTTTCCGTTCAAAAGTTATGATTTTCTATGGTTTCTATGGTTCTGGTCATGCGATCTGGACAAAATATTGTTTTAATATATCATTCTCGATTAAAATACAAAATTTCATCTCGATCGAATCCGCAGTTTCGAAATTATCGAGAAACCAAAATTTCAAACGACCGTATTTACGGAACCCCTAGTATAATTCTGTTCATTGATAAACGTGAACGCGACATTCCAGATCCACACCTATCCTGAAAATTTCAAGTCCCTAGGCCTTTCCGTTCGAAAGTTATGATTTTCTATGGTTTCTATGGTTCTGGTTATGTGATCTGGAGAAATGTAGCTTGAATATATCATTCTCCATTAGTATACAAAATTTCGTCACGATCGAATCTGTAGTTTTGATATTATCAAGAAAACAAAATTTCAAACGACCATATTTACGGAACCCCTAGTAAAATTTTGCTCATAGATGAACGTGATCACGACATTCGAGATCCACACCTATCCTGAAAATTTCAAGTCCCTAGGCGTTTTCGTTCAAAAGTTACAATTTTCTATGGTTTCTATGGTTCTGGTCATGCGATCTGGACAAAATTCCACATGTAGCTTGAACACCTCATTCTTCATTTGAGTGCAAAATTTGGTCTCAATCAAATGTGTATTTTTCAAGTAATCAGGGGAAGAAAACTTTGAACGGCCATATTCACGGAACCCCTGGGCGAATTTGGCCCATTAACGAACTCAACCGAGGCATTTGGGATCTGAACCTACACTGAAAATTTCAAGTCTCTAGGTTGATCTGTTCGAGAGTAATCGTGCTTACGGACGGACGGACGGACAGACTCGTATTTTCCGACGGATTCGTCATCAGCGAGTCGAACATAGTCGATTGAGACCATTTTTGGCTCAAAATTCGAAAAATACAGACATCGTGACGAAATGATATAGCCCTCGTGTAAGTTGTACGAGCGCTCAAAAAGGGCTCCTCAGTCGCGAGCACTAAGCACCAATTTCCACAAAAGGCTCGCGATAACTAAGCACTTTGTGAAAGTAATTCGATATTTCGAGCACTAAGCCCTAAGCACTTTTTGAGCGCTCGTACTTCTTACACGAGGGCTATATCATTTCGTCATGATGTCTGTATTTTTCGAATTTTTAGCCGAAAATGGTCTCAAACGACTATGTTCAACTCACAGATGACGAATCCGTCGGAAAATTCGAGTCCGTCCGTCCGTATACACGATAACTCTCGAACGGAATGTCCTAGAGACTTGAAATTTTCAGGGTAGGTTCGAATCTGGAATGCCGCGGTTGAGTTCGTTATTGGGCAGAATTCGCCTAGGGGTTCCGTAAATATGGCCGCTCGAAATTTTGTTTTTCTGATTACTTCGAAACTACAGATTAAATCGGAGTGAAATTTTGCACTCAAATGGAGAATTACGTGTTCAAGCTACATGCAAAATTTTGTTCAGCTCGCATGACCAGAACCATAGAAACCATAGAAAATTATAAATTTGTAATGGAAAGGCCTAGGGACTTGAAATTTTCAGGATAGGTGTGGATCTCGAATGTCGCGGTCACGTTCATCAATCAGCAAAATTAGACTAGGGGTTCCGTAAATATCGCCGTTTGAAATTCAGTTTTCTTGATAATTTCAAAACTATGGATTTGATCGTGACGAAATTTTGTTTTTAAATTGAGAATGATATATTCGAGCTACATTTCTTCCAGATCGCATGATCAGAACCATAGAAACCATAGAAAATCATAACTTTCGAACGGAAAGGCCTAGGAACTTGAAATTTTCAGGGTGGGTTTGGATCGCGAATTTCACGGTCACGTTCATCAATGAGCAAAATTAGACTAGGGGTTCCGTTAATATAGCCGTTCAAACTATATTTTTCCTGATAATTTCGAAAATACTTATTGGATTGAAATGAAATTTTGCACATATATGAAGAATAATGTATTCAAACTACTTGAGAAATTTTGTCCAGATCGCATTACCAAGACCATAGATACCGTAGAAAATTCTAGCGAATTGTCGAAAAAAAATGGTCACCAAAGCACTGACGTGAAGTCTGGATTTTAGCGTTAGTTAGAAATTTTCTTTGACAGCTGTCAAAATCTTTCCAATTGGTTTCTAAAACTGGAGAATGCGAATCTACCTACAAGGTGCATGTACGAGCGCTCAAAAGCTCCTGCCTTCACGGTAGTGCTTTTCGTAATTTTTTAAGAACTGTTGAGGTAAAGTTGTTTCAATCGAAAGAAAAATTGCACCTATTTAGTTGAGCTTTTATATGATAATATGTGAGATTATTGACAGGCCAGAAAAAAAGATGTAACTTTTAGCAAGTCGAGAACTTTGTGTGTTGGAAAAAAAATTTGCAAGGACTCCGGATCTCTTTGGTTGAAATAATATGAATTCATAAATTATCGATTCATTTTCACTGGACTGAATATCAATACTAGATCTCAAGGTTGCGTTGGCGTCGATCGCATATATTCGTGTTACGACAAGATTGGGAAAGGGCTTAATGCAAAGTAATCCGCAGAAGTGCTCGGGAGCACTTTGGGAAATACTAAGTACTATGCCTTTTGCTGAAGTGCTTCAATAACTAAGCACTAAGCACTGCTTTTAAAAAGTGCTCGGGAGCACAGTGCTTGGGAGCACGAAAGGGCTTCGAGTGCTTTCGAAAGTACCAAGCACAATGCTTTGGCACAGCTCTGCCGGGAACTATTCTATATTGATTCAAATTAACATTGCCCGACTTTATTGTATCGATTGGTCCAAAATACGTGAAAATCAACTTATTTCAAAAGTTTTCCATGTGTACTCACGATTTTTCCTGATTTATCACTTCAAAACACTGAACAAATCACGTATTCCTAACTGCCGTGTGCCAGACTCAATGACTCATCACTGCCGTACTCATATGACATGCCAAACTATTCGATATTGATTTAGAATTACATTGCCCGAAAATATTGTATCGATTTATTCAAAAAACGTGATAAACAATTCGAGAATTAATCGGATATTTCGAAAAATCGACATTTGGGTGAAAAATATTTTCGAAAAAAGAGTATAGGGACCCGCGAAATATTCATTATTGATTTGAAATAATATTGCCCGACGTTATTGTATCGATTTATCCAAAATACGTGATAAACAATTCGAGAATCAATCGATTATTTCGAAAAATCGACTTTCGGGTGAAAAATATTAAAAAAAATGAGTACAAGGACCCGCGAACTATTCAATTTCGATTTAAAATAACATTTCCCGATTGTATCAATTTATCCAAAGTACGTGATAATTCAATATTGATTCGAAATTACATTGCCCGACGTTATTGTATCGATTCATCCAAAATACGTGATAAACAATTCAAAAATTGATCGGATATTTCGAAAATTCGACTTTCGGTGAAAACTATTTTCGAAAAATGAATATAAGGACCCGCGAACTATTCAATATTGATTCAATATAACATTGCCCGACGTTATTGTATCGATTTATCCAAAATACGTGTTAAAAAATTCGAAAATTAATCGGATATTCCGAAAAATCGACTTTCGGGTGAAAAATATTCTCAAAAAATGAGTATAAGGACTCGCGAACTATTCAATATTGATTTAAAATAACATCACCCGACCTTATTATATCGATTTATCCAAAATACGGAAAGACGAAAAATGCAGTAAGGTGAGTAATTTTTCAAAGGACACAAAAACTCAAATAACTCGTAAACTGTTGATTTTTGGATATCAATAAATATGTCCCAAATGATAGCAAATGAGTCATACTAACACGTCCTCCAAAGTTCACGTAGAATTTGAAATCAACCTGTATATATACTACTTAATTCAGGACAAAGTGTAGAGAATAAAAAAGTTTCTAGAACAGACAAGTTCCGCGGTCGGAGTTCTAACCCCGACTGTCAATTATTACGGATATATACTCCGTTCAAGAATTATTGACATCTCGGTTGGCTGTGAAAAATCGAATTTAAGTTGGTAATAGACTATTCAGTAATATTTTGGGTTGCTGAATTCAGGTTGGTATAGGAATAACACTAACATTACCCATAGAAATCTTGCTTTGATGATTTTATCGAAGATATTGGTGAATATGTGATTATAAAAATTTGCTCTGAATTTGAGTATTTTTTGTCTTATGCTATTAAAAGAGAACGCCAGGCAGTTTGTCGGTGTTACTTCGAGTTTTTCAAAGATTTGGCATATATTTCCGCTAGTGTTTCAGGTAAACTGTTATTCACCGACTCAAAGTGTATTCTGATTGATCAATGTCTCTTAAATTTTCAGATTTCACCAAGCCCTGTCCGTAGAATATTAGCATGTTATTATAGCCTGGAATTAGCAGTGGAAGAATATCTGTGCGATACGATTATTCCTTCAAAGAGACATTGAATGACTTTGTTTTTGCTAGAATTAAAAACAATGAATATATCAGTTTAGATATCCTTTTCGAACTGGCCGAAGAGCACCTAGATTTCAATTGATCGAAGTCAACATTATATTATATCATAAAAAAAGTTGGATACAAATACAAAAAAATTGATCGAAGGAAAATTCTTACTGATAAACAGAAAAATATAATAAAAATAGGACGATATTGTGATCAATACCGAGAATACATGGAACAAAACGTAAAATTCATTTATCTAGATGAAATTTGGATATTCAAAAACGGTATTCAAATTTGTCAGTGGACACTAGAAAATAATCCAAAAGGTATGCCGAGTATATTCAAGGGTAAAGGCAGAAGGTGCACTATTTTGAATGCTGGAACAATTGATGGATTTTTACCTGGATGTGATCCGATTCTTGACAGTGGTATTAATGATAAGGATTACTATGAATGGTGACTTATTTCATAAATGGGTTATTGAAACCTTCCCTACAAAAGGATGCCCATCAATAGGATTATGTCAGCTTATTCAATAAACACATCCAAATCATTACACTACGTGGAAACAAAGTTTTCAATATTTTTATCTTTGCTCTTGTATCATTCATAGATATTTCAAGTTTATTTATTATACTTATACTGTATGGTACCCTGTTCACATTCCCTCTGCTAATACACATGCTATATTGTTCCCAATTCAAAAGTATACTGAATAATTGTAAAATTGCTCATCAATTATAATATTTTCAATAATTCGTGGACAGTTTTAATGAATGAAAATAAAAATCGACTTTCTTGAAGTATTCAACACCGAGCAATAAATAATTCACAAATTGGTTCATATATTGATAGTTCAAAATTCTTCTTCTATGTGCTACATAGATTCTTAATTTTTGTTTCTCTCTTATTTCTTAATACATTATAACGTTTTTTCCAATCCATTCTTTTGGCCCTGTGCTTGTGAAGTATCCAAAAATTTTTTTCTGTTGCACCACTAGCTACCTGCTAGAATTCCATTAATTATTCTTCTCGAATCCTGACATAAAATGGTACTCTTATAGTTATATGGTTAGAATTTTGCAAGATTTCCAATACCAATAAGTATTGCATGGTCCTGAGTGAAAATAAATATTTATTTGAATGATCTTCAATTTTCCATGGTTGACTTTTTTATGAGATAATTTCATATGAAAGCATTCCACGATATTTTTGCGCTTTCGAACCTGAATTCCCACGTGGGAATTCAGGTTCGAAAGCGCGAAAATATCGTGGAATGCTTTCATATGAAATTATCTGAACTTATCGTTCATATAAAAGTCAACCATAGAAAATTGAAGATCATTCAAATAAATATTCATTTTCACTCAGGACCATGCAATATTTATTGGTATTGGAAATCTTGCAAAATTCTAACCATAAGAGTACCATTTTATGTCAGGATTCAAGGATAATTAATGAAATTCTAGCAGGTAGCTAGTGGTGCAACAGAAAAAAAATTTTTGGATACTTCGCAAGCACAGGGCCAGAAGAATGGATTGGAAAAAACGTTATAATGTGTTAAGGAATAAGAGAGAAACAAAAATTAAGAATCTATGTAGTACATGAAGAATTTTGACATGAAATTTGTACCGAACTATCAATATATGAACCAATTTGTGGATTATTTATTGCTCGGTGTTGAATACTTTAAGGAAGTCAATTGTTATTTTCATTCATTAATACTGTCCATGAATTATTGAAAATATTATAATTGATGAGCAATTTTTTATTTATTCAGTATACTTTTGAATTGGGAACAATATAGCATGTGTATTAGCAGAGGGAATGTGAATAGGGTACCATACAGTATAAGTATAATAAATAAACTTAAAATATCTATGAATGATACAAGAGCAAAGATAAAAATATCATTGAAAACTTTGTTTCCACGTAGTGTAGTGATTTGGATGTGTTTATTGAATAAGCTGACATAATCCTATTGATGGGCATCCTTTTGTAGGGAAGGTTTCAATGACCCATTTATGAAATAATTCACCATTCATAGTAATCCTTATCATTAATACTACTGTCAAGAATCGGATCACATCCAGGTAAAAATCCATCAATTGTTCCAGCATTCAAAATAGTGCACTTTCTGCCTTTACCCTTGAATATACTCGGCATACCTTTTGGATTATTTTCTAGTGTCCACTGACGAATTTGAATATCCAAATTTCATCTAGATAAATGATTTTTTCGTTTTGTTCCATGTATTTTCGGTACTTATCACAATATCGTACTATTTTTATTATTTTTTTCTGTTTATCGGTAAGAATTTTCCTTCGATCAACTTTTTTGTTTTTGTATCCATTTTTTTTCATGATATAATATAATGTTGACTTCGATCAATTGAAATCTAGGTGCTCTTTGGCCAGTTCGAAAAGGATATCTAAACTGATATATTCATTGTCTTCAATTCTAGCAAAAACAAAGTCATTCAATGTCTCTTTGAAGGAATAATCGTATCGCACAGGTTTTCTTCCACTGCTAATTCCAGGCTGTAATGACAATAATAACATGCTAATATTCTACGGACAGGGCTTGGTGAAATCTGAAAATTTAAGAGACATTGATCAATCAGAATACACTTTGAATCGGTGAATAACAGTTTACCTGAAACACTAGCGGAAATATATGCCAAATCTTTGAAAAACTCGAAGTAACACCGACAAATTGCCTGGCGTTCTCTTATTAGGCGCGATGTATCTTGGTCAATTCCAGCCATTTTAATAGCATAAGACAAAAAATACTCAAATTCAGAGCAAATTTTTATGATTACATATTCACCAATATCTTCAATAAAATCATCAAAGCAAGATTTCTATGGGTAATGTTAGTGTTATTCCTATACCAACCTGAATTCAGCAACCCAAAATATTACTGAATAGTCTATTACCAACTTAAATTCGATTTTTCACAGCCAACCGAGATGTCAATAATTCTTAAACGGAGTAAATGTATTAATAATCACGCAAATCCCGACGAAGTTGACGTTTAGATGAAATAATTATAGAGTAATCCCGTCCAAGGATGGCCTCTGAGAACTTCGGACCGACCGGGAGTTATAAAGGTTGATTTTTAATTTGGCAGGAGGGCGAAAATGGGGCGCTGAGGAAATATTTATAAGATTAGAAGATTAGAAAAGGGAGTCGGAACGTTCTTCTAGTTTTCCGGAACGGGTCGTGCGAGGATTGTCGAAGATTAACCCATTAGGTACTGAATTTATCAATTTGCAAGAAATGAAATCCATCTATTTTTATTTGGAATGATACTATGAGCAACCCTATATCAATTTTCGAGTCCAGTTGTTCGCCATTTTTGAGCGCTCGTACAACTTACACGAGGGCTATATCATTTCGTCACGATGTCTGTATTTTTCGAATTTTGAGCCGAAAATGGTCTCAATCGACTATGATCGACTCACTGATGACGAATCCGTCGGAAAATTTGAGTCTGTCCGTCCGGCCGTCCGGCCGGCCGTAAGCACGATAACTCTCGAACGGATCAACCTAGAGACTTGAAATTTTCAGTGTAGGTTAAGATCCCAAATGCCTCGGTTAGGTTCGTTAATGGGCCAAATTCCACCAGGGGCTCCGTAAATATGGCCGTTCAAAGTTTTGTTCCCCTGATCACTTGAAAACTACAGATTTGATTGAGATGAAATTTTGCACCCAAATGAAAAATGAGGTGTTCAAGCTACATGTGAAATTTTGTCCAGATCGCATGACCAGAACCATAGAAACCATAGAAAATTGTAACTTTCGAACGGAAACGCCTAGGAACTTGAAATTTCCAGGATAGGTGTGGATCTCGAATGTCGTGATCACGTTCATCTATGAGCACAATAATACTAGGGGTTCCATAAATATGGTCGTTTGAAATTTAGTTTTCTTGATAATTTCAAAACTACAGATTCGATCGTGACGAAATTTTGTATAATAATGGAGAATGATATATTCAAGCTACATTTCTCCAGATCACATGACCAGAACCATAGAAACCATAGAAAATCATAACTTTCGAACGGAAAGGCCTAGGAACTTGAAATTTTCAGGGTGGGTTTGGATTGCAAATATCGCGGTCACGTTCATCTATGAGCAAAATTAGACTAGGGGTTCCGTAAATATGGCCGTTCGAAATATTTTTTTGGGGATAGGTGTGGATCTGAAATGTCGCGTTCACGTTCATCAATGAGCAGAATTATACTAGGGGTTCCGTAAATACGGTCGTTTGAAATTTTGGTTTCTCGATAATTTCGATACTGCGGATTCGATCGCGATGAAATTTTGTATTTTAATCGAGAATGATATATTAAAACAATATTTTGTCCAGATCGCATGACCAGAACCATAGAAACCATAGAAAATTGTAACTTTGTAACGAAGTGAATTTCGTTACTAGGTCATCCGGTATCATTCACGTAAATTTTTGCAAGAATTTGTGGAAATTATTCAATATTTCTGACCACGGGGACATATGGGCCACCCTGTATGTTCTACGTCGATTTTTGGAGATTTTACTCGGATAAATCCTTATTCCCCGTCGGGAGATATCATAAGTCACCCGGTATAATCGGCCTGGATTTTGAGAAAATTTGCGGAATAATTTTCATATCGCATATGAGGCGAATTTAACGCGATCATTTAAAATCCGAGCCTATGTAGAAAAACTCTAGGAATTCGTCGCCGAAGAGATAACGCTTGCAGATGGGAGTTTTTGTATGTTGACTGGGAGTTTTTTTGGAAACGACGCCGTTTTCGAATGTCCGAATTACCCCCATCAAACCGACCTTATAAAAGGGGGAATGGGATGGAATTTTGGCAATTCCGATTAAGCCGCCGTGTTTGAGACTGTTAGAAAGTCGTAGTAGAAAATTCCGATTTAGCCGCCATGTCTAAGATTGTTGAAAGTGTTATTAGAAAATTCCGAATTATTCGTCGTGAAAAACGTCGTTAGAGATTACTGATCGAACGAGAGAATTATTTTCCCGACCGACAAGCCGCTCGAGATCGTGTCGCGCTTGTGATAATTACCGACGTTCGTTCGGGGTTATCGTTAAACTGAGAAATTGACTCTAAGCCGTTTTGTGCTGTTCGAAGTGTTTCAACGCTTGTGCAGTGTGTGCTGCCCGTACAGGAAAGTCCTAGAGCTGGTGAGCTGTATTTCCGTATTTACATAAGTTCATTTATGACCGTAGATTATTCTTCCTGTGTTCCGTGATCGTTACTTGTAAATTCTGTAGCTTCTATTTTTTTAATCATCAGTCCCAAGAGACAATTTAGCTAAGTCAGTACCGCCTTAGATTATCCGAGATTTAGTCCGACTTGCAATTCGGAGCTTTTGCAATCTTTGCAGCCGGTTAAGCCCCTCGGTCGAATTTGTTCATATTCATTCTAGCCTTAATCTGAATAACTGAAACCATTCTTTCCACCGAATAATTAGTATACCCTGGCAGTATGAAGTGTCGTGTCGGCACTTCAATGCCCCTCGAGTGAAATTCGGACGCTGTCGTTCATTGTGGCCTAGTCTTATGAAGGATGCCAGCTGAACTTTATACGTCGAGGAAAGGGGTCAATATCCTTTAGCAAGTTGCCACAAGTCCGAGACTCAGTTCGGTGGCAACCCTATTCCAAATCTTGATTGTTCCACCATTAGTGGTCTTGCCTAGTTCTCTCAGATTAACGTCTTTTTTTTTTTTGGTGAATTTCTCACCACACGTCCTGACCGATCCACGATAGGTGGCATCCGTCCATTAGTTGTAAACATTAACCCCACCGAATAGTTAGCATACCCTGGCAGTATGGAGTATCACATCGGTACTTCAATGCCCCTCGAGTGAAGTTCGGACGCTGTCGTTCATTGTGGCCTAGTCTTATGAAGGATGCCAGCTGAACTTTATACGTCGAGGAAAGGGGTCAACATCCTTTATTAAGTTGTCGCAACTCCGAGTCTCAGTGCGGTGACGACCATATTTCAAGTCCCTTTTGTCCCACCGTTGGTGGCCTTGCCTATATTTCCCCGATCAAGGTTTCAGTTTTGTCAATATCCCACCCCACAGTAAAATTTTGGTGGATGCGCCCCTTGCTTATTTCAGCTTCTCCACCATAGACCCCTTTGTATAAATTCCCCCGACCAAAATTGTTTTTGGTGGATGCGCCATTTAAAGTCCGAGTTATTACTTACACAATAGTAAACTTCGTCTTGACTTGGTTTCAGTCTTGACTTACATCACCGCCGGTTTGTTTAGATACTGTTTAGGCAGCGCCGTGCTGTCGCTGAACATCAGTAATCCCGATTTCGCGGAACACAGGTTAGGGTGTCACCTCGCCGAAACTCTGGACTGTAAACTGTTGTTTGATTACCATTTTCTATGCTTTCACACTTGTTCGCATTTTGACCACGCTTATCATCGCTTTCTACATTTGCCCTGCTTATCGCTTTCTAATATAATACCTGCTGATTGCTCGCCTCACTCGTCCCTCGTCCGCTTGCCGCCAACCCATTGTATATATTTTGATATTGAAAATTATTTTTTTTTGTCGATCTTAATACTGAGAATTATTCTTTTTGTTGATCATACGACTGTGTCAGACAGATCATTATCGTTATCGTTCAGACTGTATAACACAGATAGTTGTAGAAAATTAGACTAGCTCTCTATTATGGTGTGCAAAATTGGACATACCGTCAAGATAAATTTTATTTACTACCTCCATAGCCTCCTCCTTCTCGCCGGCAAGAGAAATCGATACTTGTCAATCGCTACCACCTCAGATTGGATCGAACTCTGTCTCCAACTGTGTAAAAGCTACCCGAGTTTGGACTCAGTAAGTGTCATAAGGCATTGCGACCTTATAAAACCCATCGCAATTGGCGCCCGAGTTCATTCTTAAATCAAGTTAAAGGCGATTATTCTCAACCGGAGAAAAAAACGCCGTCACAACTTTTGAACGGAAAGGCCTAGGAACTTGAAATTTCCAGGGTGGGTTTGGATTGCAAATATCGCGGTCACGTTCATCTATGAGCAAAATTAGATAGGAGTTCCGTAAATATGGCCTTTCAAAATATTTTTTTGCTGATAGTTCCGAAAATACTGAGCGGATTGGGATGAAATTTTGCACCTAGCTGAGTAATAATGTATTCAAATTACGTGCAAAATTTTGTCCAGATCGCACCACCAAGACCATAGATACCGTAGAAAATTCTAGCGAATTATCGAAAAAAAATCGATCAGCTGAAGCACTGACATGAAGTCTGGAGTTTCGCCTAAGTTTCAGAATTTTTTTGACAGCTGTCGAAAATTCCTTCAATTGATTTCTGAAACTGGAAAATGCGAATCTACCTACAAGGTGCATGTACGAGCGCTCAAAAGCTCCTGCCTTCACGGCAGTGCTTTTCGTAATTTTTAAAATGGCGGCCGTTCCATATATAAAACAGTAGTCCTTTAGGGTGTTTTAAATGAAATGTAGTTTTGGGACACAACTTTTATTTAGTAAATAATATAATATAATTATGAAATGTGGAATTCTATTTTGTATAGAAATGTACGAAGCAGTAAAAGATTTCGTGGTATAAAATATGTCAGAAAATTATCTTTCATTTTTCTAATGAAGGGTCGTAATTTGGTCATTTTATCCAAAGGATCAAGTTTGGAGTTAACTGCACAATACCAAAACCTCATGATTTCAGTAAACCTATCTATCACGTCTCATAGCTTTATATACAGCAATATTTCAGAGATCATCACCAAAATCCCAATCAATATTGCCAGAAAGCTTCTCATTTCGTCATCAGTTATATCACAGATTTTGCAGTATTTCTTAGCCGCATATTTGTTACTTTCTTCTGATAAAAACTTCACAATATCTTCCGTAATAAAACATTCAAATATGTCGATGGAATTCATATTTCTACATTCAGAAAAATCGCATTCTGGAAACAGAACAGCTGATGTCAATGGCAGATCTTTTTTTTGTGTCCATCTTCTCTGCTCAGTTTCCTTCGAAAGTTTGGATATCGACGCAATAGTTGATGAAGGGACGTCGTCTGGGATCTCTTCTTCCTCACCATCATCATCATCCCTAGTCTTGAACTACTTTCCATGAGAACTTCAGCAACCTTCAGTCGTTTTCCAGATAGATTATCCAATAAACCGCCATATTCTTCATCTGCAGAATCCTCGTCTGATAGTTCTCCTACTATGAAAAGGCATTGGATGGCGCAAACTGGCCCAATAGAGTGAATGTGAATCGTTTTTTTCATCGGAAAAGGGCAGCTCAACATCCAATAGACTGAATGCCAATTCGAATGGTACATGTGTGGGAGTCTTCAAGAGTCTTCAGTTGAATGTTCAATGTGTTTCCAATAAGTTGGACAATTTAGAAGTACTAGTGGACAGTGTGAACTCTGTGGTGATTCCAGGGTATGTACAAGCTGATTTCTTTTGCGGCATCGACAGACATCGTGGTGTTTCGATGGTATTCACTAAATCGGGTCTGAAAGTGATAAAGTAGTCGGTCTCGAAGTTTTCTCTTGAAATGCATGTTGAAATTTCTGGTATATTAGTTTCATTGAGGAACAAGTGTTTAGGGATTATAAGCGTATACAGACCCTGCTCTGGAAACTTTGAGATATTTCTTGAAAAACTGTTTGGTGCACTTCAGAGTTGTTTCAATGATTTTGATTATGTATTCCTATGTGGAGATCATGATGTGGATTACTTCAATATAAATTGTCAAAAATTGAAGTCGTTAGTAGAATTACTAGATTGTTTCAACTTGACTGTTTTTTTTACAGAGGCTACCAAGGTCTTCACAAATATCAGAGGTCATACTTCTGTTTCTAAAGTGAACTATATCATAGTTATAGTTATAGTTAGGAAGGGGGTTACGTTCCACTGCGACCTCAAGGTCTATTGTGCCCCCCATCAGAGCCGTATTCGCAAACGCGCTACCTACAGCTAGCCCTCCAGCTCCAGAGCTCCAATGAACTTCAGTATCTGAGAGGGCTTCGAGGAGGTTATATCCTCATTCCTCCTGTAATTCTCTTGTCCAAGACATTCTTTGCGCTGGTTTGCAATGGCGAGGCATTCTGTAACCAGGTGAACAGGAGTCTCCTCCTCTTCACCACAGAATCTACACTCGTCTGTTTCTGTTAAGCTCATTCTCATCATATGCTTCCTAAGGCGACAATGTCCTGTGAGGAAGCCAGTGAGTAGGCGTAACTTGTTCTTACTGAGATCCAAATACTTTTTGGATCTTGAACTTTCAAAGTTCCGAATGAACCTTTTAGAGTGATCCATTCCTGGAAGGTTCCTCCAGAGTGGTTCTCTTTCGGTCTCTTCCTTCTCCAGAAACTCTTTCTTATAGGTGCGTTTACCTATTCCACAGAAGGGTTCTGGGCCAGTAAGTGGCGTTTTTGCTCCCTTTCTGGCAAGTGTATTGGCCTCTTCGTTTCCTTTGATTCCTGAGAGACCAGGAACCCAGACTAAAGAGACCTTATTTTTCTTGCCTAAATTACGTTTTAGTGGTGAACAACTGGGTTTATAAAAATGAGTTTATTTAAGAATTACAAGGATGGAAAATGTCGAACGATTCGTACATAAATTCACGATCCCGATTATGTCAAGACTAACTAGAAGTTCTCCAGTGGTCCCCTTTTATGAATCACTGTAACATAACACTCAGCATAGTAGGAATGTTGGAATGTCTCTGTCAGCATGATTGGTGTTGGGAACTCCTGGATGTGAACGTATAACACCTCCCTCCTCAGAAGTTGCCTCAGGGGGTGAAGAAGGGTTTGCTGGGTTGTTGAACGGTCGCTATCGGTTCTGGTCCTGCAGTTGGTTGTCTGGATTTCCAACATTCTTTCGCTTTCTTATATATATATATATATATATATGTATGTAAATCGTCAAGTTTGGGGACTTTTTTGAGTTGCCTTTTTTTCTGTATACATAACTATACATTCGTATATATGAGTCATTCGACCCTGAAAAAGTCAAAAAAAAACATTTTTTCAAGTTTGGGGACATTTTCATTTTGAGTTTTTTTTCTGATTTTTTTGTATACATATGTTAACTTTTATGTAACAAGTCGAAAAAACCACAAATGAAAAAAAAAAAAAATTTTTTCAGAATGTTTTTGATAAATTGTTAGTTTAGGTTCTGCAGCCCCTTCGGGGAAAGGAAAGCCTGTGTCACCTGGTTGGTTTCTCGAATAAAAAGTGTGATCTGGAACAGGAAACAGGTTTTTACGATCTATTTCTATTCGCCATTCCCCTGCTTAATTGTTTTTTGATATTGTAAAACTTTGTATCTGCTCTATATCAAAAGAATATACAGGGTGTCCCAGAATGAATGAATAATCCTGTAACACTTTATAGAAGACCTATAGGACTCTCTGAAAAATATACAAAAAAAATCCCTAGTCGGATTCAGCCTGTTAACGAACTCAACCCTGGCATTCATAAAAAATTGAGAAAAGCACTGCCGTGAAGGCAGGAGCTTTTGAGCGCTCGTACATGCACCTTGTAGGTGGATGCGCATTTTCAAGTTTTAGAAATCAATTGAAGGAATTTTCGAAAGCTGTCAAAAAAATTCTGAAACTTAGGCGAAATTCCAGACTTCAGTGCTTCAGCGGATCAATTTTTTTTCGATTATTCGCTAGAATTTTCTACGGTATCTATGGTCTTGGTGATGCGATCTGGAAATTTTGCACGTAGTTTGAAAACATTATTCCTCAGCTAAGTGCAAAATTTCATTCCAATCCGATCAGCAGTTTCGAAACTCAGGAAAAAAATAGTTTGAACGGCCATATTTACGGAACCCCTAGTCTTATTTCGCTCATTGATGAACGTGACCGTGAAATTCGCGATCCAAACCCACCCTGAAAATTTCAAGTCCCTGGGCCTTTCCGTTCGAAAGTTATGATTTTCTATGGTTTCTATGGTTCCGGTCATGCGATCTAGAGAAATGTAGCTTGAATATATCATTCTCCATTAGTATACAGAATTCCGTCACGATCGAATCTGTAGTTTGGAAATTATCAAGAAAACTAAATTTCAAACGACCATATTTACGGAACCCCTGGTATAATTTTGCTCATAGATGAAAGTGATCACGGCAATCGAGATCCACACCTATCCTGAAAATTTCAAGTCCCTAGGCGTTTCCGTTCAAAAGTTACAATTTTCTATGGTTTCCATGGTTCTGGTGATGTGAGCTGAGAAAAATTTTGCATGTAGCTTGAACACCTCATTTTCCATTAGAGTGCAAAATTTCATCTCGATCGAATCTGTAGTTTCAAAGTAATCAGGAAAACAAAATTTCAAGCGGCCATATTTACGGCACCCCTCGGCGAATTTTGCCCAATAACGAACTCAACCGCGGCATTCGAGATTCGAACCTACCCTGAAAATTTCAAGTCTCTAGGTTGATCCGTTCGAGAGTTATCGTGCTGACGGACGGCCGGACGGACGGACGGACGGACGGACAGACTCGAATTTTCCGACGGATTCGTCATCAGTGAGTCGAACATAGTCGATTGAGACCATTTTCGGCTCAAAATTCGAAAAATACAGACATCGTGACGAAATGATATAGCCCTCGTGTAAGTAGTACGAGCGCTCAAAAAAGGTTATGCTTATACCTGCAAAAAATGAATGATTTCCTTTTTGAGCGCTCGTACTCGAGGGCTATATCATTTCGTCACAATGTCTGTATTAACCCAATTTTGAGCCGAAAATGGTGTCAAACGACAGAGTTCACTGATGACGAATCCGTCAAAAAATTCGAGTCTGTCCGTCCGTCCGTACGTCTGTATACACGATAACTCTCGAACGGAATGTCCTAGGAACTTGAAATTTTCAGGGTAGGTTCGAATCTCAAATGCCGCGGATAAGTTCGTTATTGGGAAAATTCGCCCAGGGGTTCCATAAATATGGTCGCTCGAAATTTTGTTTTTTTGATTACTTCGAAACTACTGATTCGATCGGAGTGAAATTTCGCACACAGATGGAGAAATACGTGTTCAAGCTACATGCACAATTTTGTCCAGCTCACATGACCAGAACCATAGAAACCATAGAAAATTATTACTTTGTAATGGAAAGGCCTAGGGACTTGAAATTTTCAGGATAGTTGTGGATCTCGAATGTTGCTGTCACGTTCATCAATGAGCAGAATTAGACTAGGGGTTCCGTAAATATGGCCGTTTGAAATTCAGTTTTTTCGATAATTACAAAACTATGGATTTGATCATAACGAAATTTCGTATTTGAATTGAGAATGATATATTCGCGCTACATTTTGTCCAGATCGCATGATCAGAACCATAGAAACCATGTAATTAGACTAGAGGTTCCGTAAATAAAGCCGTTCAAACTATTCTTATCCTGATACTTTCGAAACAACTTATTGAATTGGGATCAAATTTCGCACATAGATGGAGAATAATGTATTCAAACTACGTGGGAAATTTTGTCCAGATCGCATTAACAAGACCATAGAAACCGTGGAAAATTCTAGCGAATTGTCGAAAAAAAAAATTGGTCATCAAGCACTGACGTGAAGTCTCGATTTTCGCCTTAGTTTGAAATTTTCTTCGACAGCTGTCAAAATCTCTCCAATTGGTTTCTAGCACGAGCGCTCAAAAGCTCCTGACTTCACGGCAACGCTTTTCGTAATTTTCAATAAAGGTCTTGAATAAGGACACAATCAATTCTATTCCACACTGTTTATAAATTTATATATCGCGGACGTGATTTGTCGAGTAATTTTATTTATCCTCGTCAGAAAATTCGGATTGGACAAAAAATGATTTCTGAACATTTTGTTACTTTTTGGAAGTTACTGCAGTAGCAATAACCACGTCTCTATCTATATTGATGAGTTTTGATAATGCATTGTACTATTCTGAAATCTGCATTAGAGACTCCCTTCTTTCATCGAGCTTTTAATTTTTGCCACCACGTCGTCTAATCTTGCACAATATAAAGTTGAATGAATAACATTGAATGATTCGATGGCGTTGACATTGTTTCCCGAAAATTTCAGTCATTTATAGATTCTCTGCGTATTCATTGGCATCGTTATTCCATGAATAATATTATGCAAAGAAAACCCCGCTGGATTTGACACATGAAAATGAAATACAGAAACGTGACGTAGAGTGTGAGAAGAACGGCAATTTTGAAGGAAAAAGTCAACATGTCGTAATGTTCGAGAAGGTTTTCTGTTATGTTATGATCAGTTTGGGGACAAAAATATTTTAGAAATCTCTGCTATGTTTCGACTTTCAACGAGTTTTTTTACATCGGAACCAACGTCGAACAAAAATCTTTGAGCTTATCCAAAAATATAATTTTCTTCGACCTCTTCTTCAATATAACAAAAACAACATTTTTGAGATTGAAATTTTCATAACCATTTCTATATACGCATGAACGATAACTGAAATGGTAAAAGATGAAAAATTGAATAGAAAACTTGACATATGAATTCTACACAAATTGAGAAAAATATTTGGATACCATTTGGGTGATAATCATTATTCTGCAAACCTCCAAAGTTACAGTTTATACATTTTATGAAGAAGTTAGGAGACACGTCCTCAAACTAACCGTTTAATCAATTCATGAAAAAGTTTGGGGAACCCGTCCTCAAACTAACCATTTCTCAACAGAAAAGTTTGGGGATATTCAATTCAGATTCAATTTTCTTCTGAAACTGGAAAATGCGAATCTACCTACAAATGGATGTACGAGCGCTCAAAAGCTCCTGAATTCACGGCAACGCTTTTCGTAATTTTTAATAAAGGTCTTAAATAGGGACACAATCAATTTTATTCCACACTGTTTATAAATTTATATATCGCGGACGTGATTTGTCGAGTAATTTTATTTATCCTCGTCAGAAAATTCGGATTGGACAAACAATGATTTCTGAACATTTTGTTACTTTTTGGAAGTTACTGCAGTAGCAATAACCACTTCTCTATCTATATTGATGAGTTATGATAATGCATTGTACTATTCTGAAATCTGCATTAGAGACTCCCCTCTTTCATCGAGCTTTTAATTTTTTGCCACCACTTCGTCTAATCTTGCACAATATAAAGTAGAGTTAACACATTGAATGATTCGATGGCGTTGACATTGTTTCCCGAAAAATTCAGTCATTTATAGATTCTCTGCGAATTCATTGGCATAGTTATTCCATGACTAATATTATGCAAAGAAAACCCCGCTGGATTTGACACATGAAAATGAAATACAGAAACGTGACGTAGAGTGTGAGAAGAACGGCAATTTTGAAGGAAAAAGCCAACATGTCGTAATGTTCGAGAAGGTTTTCTGTTATGTTATGATCAGTTTGGGGACAACAATATTTTAGAAATCTCTGCTATGTTTCGACTTTCAACGTGTTTTTTTACATCGGAACTAACGTCGAACCAAATCTTTGAGCTTATCCAAAAATATAATTTTCCTCGACCTCTTCTTCAATATAACAAAAACAGCATTTTTGAGATTGAAATTTTCATAACCATTTCTATATACGCATGAACGATGACTGAAATGGTAAAAGATGAAAAATTGAATAGAAAACTATACATTTTATGAAGAAGTTTGGAGACACGTCCTCAAACTAACCGTTTAATCAATTCATGAAAAAGTTTGGGGAACCCGTCCTCAAACTAACCAATTCTCAACAGAAAAGTTTGGGGATATTCAATTCAGATTCAATTTTTTTCTGAAACTGGAAAATGCGAATCTACCTACAAGGTGGATGTACGAGCGCTCAAAAGCTCCTGACTTCACGGCAACGCTTTTCGTAATTTTCAATAAAGGTCTTAAATAAGGACACAATCAATTTTATTCCACACTGTTTATAAATTTATATATCGCGGACGTGATTTGTCGAGTAATTTTATTTATCCTCTTCAGAAAATTCGGATTGGACAAAAAATGATTTCTGAACATTTTGTTACTTCTTAGGAGTTACTGCTTTTGCATTACAGAAGCAATAACCACGTCTCCATCTATATTGATGAGTTATAATAATGCATTGTACTATTCTGAAATCTGCAGTAAAGACCCCCTTCTTTCATCGAGCTTTTAATTTTTTGCCACCACGTCGTCTAATCTTGCACAATATAAAGTAGAGTTAACACATTGAATGATTCGATGGCGTTAACATTGTTTCCGAAAAATTCAGTCATTTATAGATTCTCTGCGTATTCATTGGCATAGTTATTCCATGAATAATATTATGCAAAGGAAACCCCGCTGGATTTGACTCATGAAAATGAAAAACAGAAACGTGACGTAGAGTGTGAGAAGAACGGCAATTTTGAAGGATAAAGTCAACATGTCGTAATGTTCGAGAAGGTTTTCTGTTATGTTATGATCAGTTTGGGGAGAACAATATTTTAGAAATCTCTGCTATGTTTCGACTTTCAACGAGTTTTTTTACATCGGAACCAACGTCGAACAAAAATCTTTGAGCTTATCCAAAAATATAATTTTCCTCGACCTCTTCTTCAATATAACAAAAACAGCATTTTTGAGATTGAAATTTCCATAATCATTTCTATATACGCATGAACAATAACTGAAATGGTAAAAGATGAAAAATTGAATAGAAAACTTGACATATGAATTCTACACAAATTGAGAAAAATATTTGGATACCATTTGGGTGATAATCATTATTCTGCAAACCTCCAAAGTTACAGTTTATACTTTTTATAAAGAAGTTTGGAGACACGTCCTCAAACTAACCGTTCAATCAATTCATGAAAAAGTTTGGGGACCCGACCTCAAACTAACCAATTCTCAACAGAAAAGTTTGGGGACGGACCCCAAAGTTGACAAATGTCTCCAAACTGACCATTTAGTGACGGAAATGGTCCCCAAACTCGACGATTTACATACATATATATATATATATATATATATGCTACAGAGTTTGACTTATGATCAAGGGGTTCATGCCTTTTTTCATTATGTTTTTCAATCAAATGTATTTTTCTGTTCCTCATTTCTTCATTCAACTTTTTGTAGATTTCTTCAGTTTTTTCTCTATGATTTTTACTCGGAATACGGTAAAGCGTATACAATTTTTGGGCGAATATAGGTTCTGAAAAATTCTATTATCTCTTTCTCTAAATTATTCATTGATAATTGAGCGAGAATTCTTTGTTTGTTTGGAAAAATTTCTTCTACTCTAGCTTCAGCTGGAGAATGAAACACGAAATCAAAAACTATTTGGTTGTCGAAGACGTTTAACGCTTTTTCCGAAATGGGGATCTCCTGAATTGGGTTCCCACGAGTGGAATGAATGATATTGTCATCCGATATTTCCTCGTTGATGACTTCTATGAATATTTCTTGGTTTTGTTGTGGTAAGGAATAAATTGCGATATTCACGTTCCTCTCTGCGAATACGAACTTTATCATCTCAAATATTTTTTTGCCAAGTCAGTTTATCAAGTCCGCTTGAAATTCTTGGTAACGCTAGATATTTGTCTCCATTCTGTTCACACGATTTTCTGAGATTAACAAGAGTTTGGAATACCGTTTCGTATTCAGGTTTCTCGTAACTGAATTCCTTCGTTATGAGATGATAAAATCTACGGTTTTTAACATTGATTGAAGCAATTTCTCCGACTTTCTTATTTTGGGATTTTAAATTATGAACCTGACCAAATCTTTGTTTGAATGTTAAAGCAATTTCTTTATTCGAATAGAGATCTTCTGGAACACAATGAGCTAGAGAGTAAAATTCTGGAGATTCAAATAGATCACCTTCCCGTTCAGTAATAAGAGAACAATTTTTTATATTATTCGATTCATGCAGTTCTGAAAATTTTTCAAATGAAAATAGTTGTCCTTCTATTTCATTGTTTTGAAAATCTGATTCACTATCGTCATTTTTATGTGCAGTTCTAATTGATTTTTCCATACCGGTATTTTCTGGTTGAATATTGGTATCGATTTGAAATATTTCGGAATCATTTTCTGTTTGAATATTCTGGAAATGTTGTTCAGCAGAGTCATCTTCGAATTCAAAGTTATTTTGGTCATAATTTTCCGTGTAAAATAATTCTTCACTGATTAAATCTGGATTTCTATATCTATTCCATGGATCACTAAAGTTTAAAATGGGTGCATTTTTGATCTCTGACCAATCGTTTGCTCCATGAATGTTAACAATTTCTTCGGCACGACCATGCAGTTTATTCAGTATGACATTTAGCAGAATTATATTTTGGAAATTATTTGTATCATTCACATCAAAATATCGTGTTAAAAGTGCTTCCGAGGCCGTAATGAATCTATGGAGCTTATTTGGGCTCCCGTCAAAATCAGGAATAAAGCTTAATTCTCTAAAATCGAATTTCGGAATTGAAGCCATCTCTATTTTTTTTATTGTTGTTTTTGAAATTGACTTAATACTTAGTTATCTAAAAGAATTTGATAAATTTAGCTCCAAATCAGAGTCGTTTTCGATGATGGAATCGGACAAGGATTCAGGAGGGTCTGACATAAAATGTAAAAAAAAATTTTAAGTATCAGTATAACTCACCATTTAGCAAAAATTGCAATTTCCATTCGATGTCCTTGATGGATCCAATGGAAGGTAGGTTCAGGTCCTTGTAGTTTTCTCTGCAGAACTTTCACAAGAACTCCTTTATCGACTGCGCCAATTACGTTTTAGTGGTGAACAACTGGGTTTATTAAAATGAGTTTATTTAAGATGGAAAATGTCGAACGATTCGTACATAAATTCACGATCTCGATTATGTCAAGACTAGCTAAAGTTCTCCAGTGGTCCCCTTTTATGAATCACTGTAACATAACACTCAGCATAGTAGGAATGTTGGAATGTCTCTGTCAGCATGATTGGTGTTGGGAACTCCTGGATGTGAACGTATAACACCTACTACATTAAGTTTCCTCCGGCACTCCCATATCAGCTTTGAGTCGATGATATAGGAGTTCAGTGCTTTGATAGCAGCTTGACTAACCGAGTGGATCACAATGTCACACCCTTGATAGTTTGGACTATATCATAACTAATTCCGATTCAATTCGAAACTGTGAGGCTGTTGTTTGTATCCTAATATCATAGAGCTATATCACTCGAATTGAAAATTGAACTTGATCAACTGCAAAAATCAAAATTCCATATTATCAGGGAATTGAGCGATGACAATCTCAACAGTCTAATAGACTGTTTGTGTAGATGCGATTTTTCTGCTATGTTTCTTGAAACGAACGTGGATAAATGCTTTGAGTCCTTTAAAAGCACACTTCAATATTATTTAGATTTGTGTTGTCCCTTGAGAAGAATTACCTCCGTACTCAATAAAAGTAAATGGATTACTCCGGAAATTTTCCGAAGTAAAGAGAATCTCATGAACCTGCATTGGCTTCATTCAATTGCTGGATCATCTGGAACTTTCAATAATTATAAAAATGCGGAATATTTACATAACAACCTTTTGAAATCTGCAAAATATAAATATTACTGCTCTCTTATAGCCGATTCTTCAAACCGGAATAAAACCTTATGGAATATTGTCAGTACATACACTTGAAAACTCGAAAAAGTAAATAATTCAATTTCCATTGTTATTGATGGTGTGTCATATATGATGAACCTAATGTAGTAGCTGATATGTTCGGAAAATATTTCTCATCAGTAGCTGAAAATAAGTTGGACTCATTTTATGATAACATCTCACTTTCTTGTACGGTCTCTCCACCACTGGTAAGCAATTTCTTGTTTCAACCAGTTCAAAGTTTTGAGATCGAGGAGATTGTTGGATCATCGAAAAAGAAAAATGTGTTGGCATAGATAGCATTTCAGCGAGGATCTTGAAGAAGATTGCTCCCATAATTTCTGAGCATCTTGCTCATATAATTAATTTGTCCATCACATCGGGTGAATTTACGTAGGCTTTGAAGAAAGCTGTTGTTGTACCAATTCATAAAGAAGGAAATTTGGACGAGATAACGAACTATCGACCGATATCAATTCTTAGTGTCCTTTCTGAAGTTTTTGAGAAAGGAGTTTTCAAGAGAATGATGTCATAGTTGTGTATATTCAATATCCTCGCTAAAGTCCAGCACGGTTTCACAGTCGGCCGCTCCACTCAGACAGCCGCTCGTACTACTTACACGAGGGCTATATCATTTCGTCACGATGTCTGTATTTTTCGAATTTTGAGCCGAAAGTGGTCTCAATCGACTATGTTCGACTCAGTGATGACGAATCCGTCGGAAAATTTGAGTCTGTTCGTCCGGCCGTAAGCACGATAACTCTCGAACGGAACAACCTAGAGACTTGAAATTCTCAGTGTAGGTTCAGTTCCCGAATGCCTCGGTTAAGTTCGTTAATGGGCCAAATTCCACCAGGGGTTCCGTAAATATGGCCGTTCAAAGTTTTGTTCCCCTGATTACTAGAAAACTACAGATTTGATTGAGATGAAATTTTGCACTCAAATGGAGAATGAGGTGTTCAAGCTACATGTGAAATTTTGTCCAGATCGCATGACCAGAACCATAGAAACCATAGAAAATTGTAACTTTTGAACGGAAACGCCTAGGGACTTGAAATTTTCAGGATAGGTGTGGATCTCGAATGTCGTGATCACGTTCATCTATGAGCACAATTATACTAGGGGTTCCGTAAATACGGTCGTTTGAAATTTAGTTTTCTCGATAATTTCGAATTAGATCGAGATGAAATTTTGTATTTTAATCGAGAATGATATATTAAAACAGGGTGGGTTCGGATAGCGAATTTCGCGGTCACGTTCATCAATGAGCAAAATTAGACTAGGGGTTCCGTAAATATAGCCGTTCAAACAATTTTTTTCTGATAATTTCAAAACTACTTATTGAATTGGAATGAAATTCCGCACATAGATGAAGAATAATGTATTCAAACTACATGGTAAATTTTGTCCAGATCACATTACCAAGACCATAGATACAGTCGAAAATTCTAGCTAATTATCGAAAAAAAAATTGGTCGCCTAGGCACTGACTTGAAGTCTGGATTTTCGCCTTTGTTTGAAATTTTCTTTGACAGCTGTCAGAATCTTTCCAATTGGTTTCTAAAACTGGCGAATCTACCTACAAGGTGCATGTACGAGCGCTCAAAAGCTCCTGACTTCACGGCAGTGCTTTTCTAAATTTTTGCCTTATATCTGATATTATGTTTCGAGTGAACCAAGGAGGAAATGCTTTTTTTTTATACCTATCTTTGGGAACGCACTCATCAAAAATTTTATATACATATTCATAGAAAATACCTAATATAACGTTGACACCTTCACAAGTAGTCATTTCATCCCAACTAACCCGACGGAAAAGATTATACATTTTTTTAAAATCTGCCTGAGCAAAATTGTACTGCGAATTGAATGTTTTGTTATGTTTCGTTTCATTAGGAACATGTTTAAGTACACAAGAAAGGGCAGGGTGATCACTTTTTTCTCGGACTACGGGAAAATCACACCTCCCTACTTCAACTGTTTCGTTAGACAAAACTAAATCAAGAATTCTATTTCTACAGTTTTCCGAGGTATTGAATTGTTGCAAACCGAACAATTCCAGAAACTGAATATATGCCCTTTCTACATTAGAAAAGTCATCAATTTCAACAAGTTCTTTAACTCGCGGAATATTGAAATCGCCCATTATTACAATATCTGCATGAAGCTCGAAACTAATTCTCTCCACACTATCAAAAAAACAACTATATGACCGAAATGGAGATCCAGTTGGTATATAGACACAACAAAAATATACTGTATTGTATTTCAAATCAATTCTCACCCACAGATCTTCGATATCTGGCATACTACAAGAAAATGAAATCAACTGACTATCAAAGTCTGATTTGACGGCAACTAGGACTCCCCCACCTGTTTGCTTTCCCGTACTAATAAGATCTCTATCTTTTCTGTGAATTGTATATCTTCCATCTATAATTTCATGATCGTATACCGATGGGGTTAGCCACGTTTCCGTCAACGCTATGACTTCAAAATCGGAGGTACTTATATTTAGAAAACAATCATTAATTTGAGTGTTCAATCCTTGGACATTTTGATAAAACAAATTCAATTTCTTTACCTTAGAGTAAGTGCACATCATTCAGACCAGTAACAGAATCTATGACATATACCTTCGGGTTCTCTTCTTGCCTCATTAGAATTTTCCCGTTCCTCACCCACACAAATACATACCTAACGTTATTCGCCTTTTTGAACTCCCTGCATTTCGCGAACAGCACTTCATTTGCACTGGTCAGCGCCTCATTGATATAAACTGGATCCTTAGGATTGCATTTATTCTTGAATGTTACAGTTGTTCCATGGTTAAATATATCTTGAATTGTCAAAGGGTTCTTGATTTTTCTTGTTTAATAAAAACTTCTTTTTTCATCCTTGACACAAACCTGAGAAGAATGGTCCTCGGTTCTCCATTTTTCTGTTGTCTGCCAGGTTGTCTATAACAATAATCGACTTCGTGATTTCCCACTACCGTATCCAATGATTTTCCAACCTGTTTCACGGTTTTCAAAACATCCTCCCCATCAACTTCTGGAATACCATATATTTCCAATGTGTTCAGCCAGGCATACTGTTCTTGCTTATTGAGAGCGATCTTCATATCACTAACTTTTTTTTCAAGAACAGTACACTTGACTGAGAGCTCTTCAATTTTGTTCAGACATTCAGATATTTTTCCATCTTGGTGTTTCATAAGTTTGTTCGATTCTTCAATTTTTTCGTGGCAATTTTCAATAGAAATAGCCATTTCTTTGTTCGTTTGCGAGATCTTGCGAACTTCCTCCAGAATTTCCCGAAAATATGAGTTCTCATGGTTGGACAATACCAGTCATCAGCTGACCTTCCAATGGGTAGACAGTCTTGGTGACAGCACATCTTACAATTTTCTTCCTTGCATCGTAGCGCATTTCTTGTTTTCTGCGAAATGTTCGCCTTGCAAATTATACAAACAGCCGACATTACAGTTCCAGCTCGTCGGAGTACTACTAATCGCGTTGACATTAGTTCTGCCACAAAAAAGGTCACTGCGTTTTTGTACAGATCTCCCTGGTTTGTCTGTTTTATTTGATCGTTTGAGTACCAATAATTTCGACTATTTCGCACCTGTGTTTTAGTTTTTTGATTTTGTTAATTGACTCACTTCACTAAAGTTATTACAATACTCGCTGAAAAAGTCAGACTTCTGCAGTTGTTTTTCACCCAAAGAACCTCAATTATTCACGGAGAACTTTGAAACACGTCCTGTTTCACTCACTGTCTAGAACATGTGTTGAAACAATTCTAAAAAAAATTATATTCAGGTTAGGTTAGCCTGAGTTAGGGCAGTCTTGAAAAAATTTCTAAATAAATCAAGATTCAGGTAAGGTTAGGTTAGCTTGAGTTAGGACAGTGTCGAAACCATTCTTAAAATGAATTATTATTTAGGTGAGGTTTGCTTGAATTGGGACAGTGTTGAGACAATTATTGAAATGAATTGATATTTAGGTCAGGTTTGCTCGAATTAGGACAGTGTTGAAATAATCCTTGAAATGAATTGATATTTAGGTTAGGTTAGGTTGGCTTAAGTTCGGACAGTGTACGTTAGGTTTGCTCGAATTAGGACAGTGTTGAAATAATACTTTGAATGAATTGATATTTAGGTTAGGTTAGGTTGGCTTAAGTTTGGACAGTGTAGGTTAGGTTTGCTCGAATTAGGACAGTATTGAAATAATCCTTAAAATGAATTGATATTTAGGTTAGGTTGGCTTAAGTTCGGACAGTGTTGAAACAATTCTTGAAATGAATTGATCTTTAGGTTAGGTTGAATTAAGACAGTGCTGAAACAATTTTCGAAATGAATTGATATTTAGGTTAGGTTGAATAAAGACAGTGCTGAAACAATTTTTAAAATGAATTGATATTTAGATAAGGATGAATTAGAACAGTGTTGAAACAATTCTTATCCTTAAAATGAATTAATATTTAGGTAAGGTGAGCTTGAGTTGGGGCAGTGTTGACACAATTCGTAACATGAATCAATATTTAGGTCAGGTTAGGTTAGGTTAGGTTAGGTTAAGTTATGACAGAGTTGAAAATATTTCTTGAAATGATTAAATAATTAGACTAGGGTAGCATAAGTAAGGACAGTGCTGAAAAAGTTCTTAAAATGAATCGATTATCAGGTTGGGTTAGGTTAGATTGAGTTGGGACAGTGTCGAATACAATATTATGTTAGGTTAGGTTAAGTTATAACAGAGTTGAAAATATTTCTTGAAATGATTTAATAATTAGACTAGGTTAGCATAAGTAAGGACAGTGCTGAAAAAAATTCTTAAAATGAATCGATTATCAGGTAGGGTTAGGTAAGATTGAGTTGGGACAGTGTCGAATACAATTTTTCCGTCGACCATAGAATAAAAGCTCATTTTAACGCACTCGAAATCATCCATTAATGACCCCTATTAATGCATGATTTCTTGTATTAATGCATGATTATCATGGCAACCGATTATAAAATATTCAATCGGAGCATAGATGCATCTATGTCGGAGCACGATCGAGCTGTCAAATTTGTCTATTCGCTTTCGATCAGAATCTGATTCTATCCGTTACGCTACTACATAATGAATAACGAAGAAAATATCCCTTTGACTTTAACTGCTGAAGCAACAACTTTGAGTCTGCTTCCTGAAAAGAGCCGCCATTTATATGAGAAAACCTATGCTGAATTCAGATCTTGGTGCAAGGACAAGAAGGTTCGGAACTTTACGGAAACGGTTTTGTTGGCATACTTTACGGGTATTGCAGAAAAGAGGCATCCAGCAAGTTTATGGCCAAAATTTTCGATGCTGAAATCAACACTAAATGTGAAAGACGATACTGATATAAGCAGATACCACAAACTGGTGATGTTAATTAAACGGAAAAGACAGGGATATATCCCAAAAAAATCAAAAGTTCTCGAAAAAGAACATGTGAGAGAGTTCATAGCGAATGCTCCTGATAGTGTTTTCTTGATGTCGAAGGTAAAAATAAAACTCAATTGAATCGTTATTCCAACTTATTCTCATTATCTCGTTATAGTGGAATAACTATCATTGTTTGATTTGTAGGTCGCTTTGATGTTCGGAGTAGCGGGTGCATTGAGAAAAGATGAATTGTTAAGGTTGCAGAGAAAGGATGTACAAGATTTGGGATCGAAATTTTTGGTGATAGTGAATTCATCGAAAACACATTCAAACAGGATATTCACTGTGGTGGATAATGATTAGCATACACTTTTCAACATAATAAAGAGATATATATATCCTTGAGGCCAGCTCACACTCCACACGAAAGATTTTTCGTTTTTTATAAGAACTATAAATGCTCAACACAACCAGTTGGAATTAATACATTTTCTAAATTACCGTCAATGATTGCAAACTTTCTTAAATTAGAGCAACCACATTTGTATACAGGTCACTGTTTTCGGCGTTCTTCTGCGTCTATTCTTTCTGACAGTGGTGCAGATTTTTCAGCCATCAAAAGACTTGGTGGTTGGAAATCAACTTCTGTGGCAGAAGGGTATATTGAAAACTCCATTCAGAATAAAATAGAAACTGCAGAAAAAATTGTATGTCATAATAGTTCCAAATAGATAATGCTTCAACCTCCACTTCATCCGCACGTTCCTTATCGGATATTATAGGAAATGAAATAAATGTAAACTATTCAGAATGTCACAACATGTCCAATATTCCCTCTATGAATTTTTCGAATTGTTCTATAGCAGTGGTTCTTAACCGGTGGTCCGCGGACCACTGGTGGTCCCTGGAAGCACACGAAGTGGTCCGCGAAGCCATCCGACACAAACACATGACACAAAGAATACTTTTCTTTGTATCATGTGACATAGTCAATAGAGTCGATTCTGAATCGTGGTCCACATTCATAATCTGGAATTTCATATATTCATCAATGCTAAAAGAATAATCCCATTTTTGTAGGTGATAGTGGATTGGTTTTGAGCGCTCGTTCTACTTACACGAAGGCTATATCATTTCGTCGCGATGTCTGTATTCTTTGAATTTTGAGCCGAAAATGGTCTCAATCGACAATGTTGGACTCACTGATGACGAATCCGTCGGAAAATTCGAGTCTGACAATCCGTCCGGCCGTAAGCACGATAACTCTCGAATGGAACAACCTAGATACTTGAAATTTTCGGTGTGGGTTCAGTTCCCAAATGCCGCGGTTGAGTTCGTTAAAAGGCAGAATTCCACCAGGGGTTCCGTAAATATAGCCGTTCGAAACTTTGTTCTGTTGAAGAAGAACTTTCAGGGACAGAAGCTCAAAAAAAATTCTCCAAAAACCACTTTCAAACGATACGGTAAAGTCGCGTATCCAAAAAATGTCGAATGATATCGAAGAACAAGTCATCGACAAGATGAAATTTAGTCCCTAATTCGCGCTTCAATGTGACGAATCTACTGACATTTCACAATTTTGTCAATTGCTTGTATTTGTTCGATTTTTGAATGAAAATAAAAACATTCAGGAGGAGTTACTATTTTCCCAAAAACTGGAGGCGACGTCCAGAGGTGCAGATGTTTTGGATGCAGTAGGTCATTATTTGGATAAACATGGACTTATGTGGCCAAAGTTTGCAGGCTTTTTTACAGACTATGCTCGGTTCTCGCTCTGGTCTTGCAGCATTGATAAAAACGAAAAATCAATCCGCAATTACGTCACACTGTGTCAGTTATCGTCGAGCATTGCTTGTAAAAACGCTTCCAGAATGCTTGGTTGTTGCAATATCAGAGTGGTCAACTTCATTAAAAATAGTGCACTAAACACTCGCTTCTTCAAATATTTGTGCCCTGCTATGAACTCTGAGCACGAAACTCAGCTGTTCCATACGAAAGTGGGCTGGCTTTCCATTTTGAATGAACTTAGAGAGGAAGTAAAAATATTCTTAACTGACAAAAACAAAGAATTGAACGAATTCAAAAATGAAAATTGAAAAATTTCACGAGACAAACTAATAAGCAAGCTAACAAGACAATTCATGTATCCCAGATACCAACGAAATTTATCACTTGCAATCGTAGACCGGTTTCGATCCATTTCAGATCTCATCAGTACGACTATGCAACGTGATAAACTTGAATTCGTTCAATTCAGATGAACAGCCATTATTATTCATTAGTCAAAAACAAAGAGTTGCTGGATCAGTTCTGTGAGTCCAAATTTCAGATACCTACATCTTGCTTATTTGGTCGATTTTTTCGCACAACTGAATGAATTGAACCTCCAAGGATCTGGAAATTGCAAGTTGCAAGGTACGAGGAATATATTTGCAAATGAAGACAAAATCGCAGCATTTATCGCTAAAAACAAAGTCGGAAGACAAAACTTTTCTGCGTTTGATACGCTGAACCAAATTATTATTGACACATCATGTCCAGAAACTAAAGGAGAAATACAAAAGAACATTTCCAACCATTTGAAGAACTTGAAGAGTGAATTCGATCGCTATTTTCCTGACTGCGAGGACGAAGGTATTCGGAGACTGATCCGTATTCCGTAATCCTTTTATGGTCAATGTTTCTGAGGTGTCTGCTGAAATTCAAGAAGAAGTAATTGAAATGCAACATGACAGTAACTCGAAGGATACATTCGAGGCAGTAATTAATCTGGAAGACTTCTGGGGCCAAAAAGCAGTTTCTTTTCCAAAGATTCGAGATATTGCTATTCGTTACCTCACACTGTTTTCATCAACATATTTATGCGAGCAGGGGTTCTCAGCGCTACTGATAATCGAAAACAGAAACCAAGGATTCAGAAATTGGTGAATAGTATGTAGACACAAAAATCCCATTGAAATAATATAGCTTCTGTATTTCTATAAAATTGCAAAAATTGAATACTGTTATACCAAAATTTATGGTATAACAACCTTTTATTTATTTAAAAAAAAATTACCTTTTCGTGATATTACCTCCAAACAGTTAGTGGTCCGTGACAAGACAACAATTTTGTCGAATGGTCCCTGATCACTAAAAGGTTAAGAACCACTGTTCTATAGGAAGCATAAATATTAATATATCGAAATGAACATAGAAATTTGTATTACGTCAAATTTGTATATCATGCAAAATAACAATTGGTTCGATCCAGAATTTATATTCAATTCCTGATGAGGTCGACGGAAAAATCTTGTAATCAACTCGTTTATTAATTCAGCGATTAATGGTCTCAAACATTAACGCGTGAGCGGAGCGACCATTAATCGCTGTCATTAATTCTAGTTGATTAAATAACTATTAATAATGAATTCATAAACACACAGGTGTTGAAACTAGTCTCAAAATGAATTAATATTTAGGGTGGGTTATTTTGAGTTAGGACAGTGTTGAAACAATTCTAAAAAAATTTATATTCAGGTAAGGTTAGCCTGAGTTAGGGCAGTGTTGAAATAATTCTCGAAATTAATCAAGATTTAGGTAAGGTTAGGTTAGCTTGAGTTAGGAAAGTGTCGAAACAATTCTTAAAATGAATTATTATTAAGGTTAGGACAGTGTTGAAATAATTTTCAAAATAAATCGATATTTAGTTTAGGTTAGCGTAAGATCTGACAGTGTTGAACCAATTGTTGAAATTCATTATCATTTATCTTAGGTTAGCTTAAGTTATGACAGTGTTGTAAATAATTCTTGAAATGAATTAATAAAAATTTAGAAAAGCACTGCCGTGAAGGCAGGAGCTTTTGAGCGCTCGTACATGCACCTTGTAGGTGGATTCGCATTTTCCAGTTTAAGAAATCAATTGAAGGAACTTTCGACAGCTGTCAAAAAAATTCTGAAACTTAGGCAAAATTCCAGACTTCATGTCAGTGCTTCAGCGGATCAATTTTTTTTATGCGATCTGGACAGCTTCCTCAGCTAGGTGCAAAATTTCATTCCAATCCGATCAGTAGTTTAGAAACTATCAGGAAAAAAATAGTTTGAACGGCCATTTTTACGGAACCCCTAGTCTTATTTTGCTCATTGATGAACGTGACCTTGAAATTCGCGATCCAAACCCACCCTGAAAATTTCAAGTCCCTAGGCCTTTCCGTTCGAAAGTTATGATTTTCTATGGTTTCTATGGTTCTGGTCATGTGATCTGGAGAAATGTAGCTTGAATATATCATTCTCCATTATTATACAAAATTTCGTCACGATCGAATCTGTAGTTTTGAAATTATCAAGAAAACTAAATTTCAAACGACCATATTCACGGAACCCCTAGTATAATTTTGCTCATAGATGAACGTGATCACGACATTCGAGATCCACACCTATCCTGAAAATTTCAAGTTCCTAGGCGTTTCCGTTCGAAAGTTACAATTTTCTATGGTTTCTATGGTTCTGGTCATGCGATCTGGACAAAATTTCACATGTAGCTTGAACACCCCATTTTCCATTAGAGTGCAAAATTTCATCTCGATCGAATCTGTAGTTTCGAAGTAATCAGGAGATCAAAATTTCGAGCGGCCATATTTACGGAACCCCTCGGCGAATTTTGCCCAATAACGAACTTAACCGAGGCATTCGAAATTCGAACCTACCCTGAAAATTTCAAGTTTCTAGGACATTTCGTTCGAGAGTTATCGTGTATACGGACGGCCGGACGGCCGGCCGGACGGACGGACGGACAGACTCGAATTTTCCGACGGATTCGTCATCAGTGAGTCGAACATAGTCGTTTGAGACCATTTTCGACTCAAAATTCGAAAAATACAGACATCGTGACGAAATGATATAGCCCTCGTGTAGGTAGTACGAGCGCTCAATTAGCTAGGGTTAAGTGATATTGAGTTAGGACATTGTTAAATACAATTCTCACATTGAATTCACGAACACACTGTTGCGTGAACCACGCGAATGCGGATATAGAAAAAGAACGGAATAACGATTGGGACCGTTAAAATACGATGGTTTTCTTTCCCTCAAAATCACATTAAGACATATCTATCTTCAATTGTTTCAAAATAACCGATCAATCTGCCAACCTTTCATTTTTTTCAAATCTTGAAAAAATTTATATAATTTCTCCATGTTTAATATCATTGTTTTCGTTAACAAAATATATCAATACTTCTTCGAGAAATGAGTGTATATGTATCAACATCACAAAATGAAAGTTCAACTATTCCAATTTTCCTCATTATGCCATCTTCATAATACTTTCTCTTCGAATAAAATATAAAAATATCCCAACAAATATGATCAACTTCCATAATAGAAATGAAAAAATAATGATACTTTCAATGTGATCCTATTATTACCCTTTCTGTGTATTCATTTCGAAGGTCTACTCATTATGTGGATCTGCCTGTTCGTGGATCTACTTGTTTGTGGATCTATTTATCACGTGGATCTACCTACTTCGTTGATCTACTGGTTTACTAGTTACTCATATTATTTGACGATGATACATCTGTCGTCATCGCGGCTCGAAGTTGTGTTTAGCTCCAGAGAGCCTGTGAAAGAATTATGGCTGAATTCATTTCGTGGTGTCGTCGTAACAATTCGATAGTTAATATCGAGCGATTTTGTATGTGGATGACAACTGGGAGGCACTCAAAACTAAGGTGGAACAGGATTTCATTGTGGTGAAGAGATGGTTCGATGATAGGTTGTTGACAATCAATATGAAAAAGTCCAAATACATTCCATTCGCTTGCAGCCGATCTGGCTTGCCAGATTTCCAAGTCTCACAAGTGAGTGAAGACAATGTTATATTCAACCTGGAACGAACAGATTCTATCAGATATCTTGGTGTGGTTATCGATCACCATCTAAGATGGAATGGACATGTCGAATCCATTGCACATACAATAAGATCACTTATTTTCAAATTTAGGTTACTTAAAGATACTATAGACACCAAACACCTTAAGACAATCTACAATGCTCTGGTTGAATCACGATTGACATATGGTATTATTGGATGGGGAAGCGCACCCGAGAAGTACATCAAGAAGTTAGAAATAATACAGAAGAGAATTTTGAAGATCATATATTGCAGGAGAAAAACGTATTCCTCGAACCTACTGTATCGGGAATCTGAGGTATTGGATCTAAGGCAACACTATTTCAGATCAGTAGTGCTTCGCCAGTATGAAAGGAGAGCAACTCTCGATCCAATGAGTCATGGCCACTTCACACGGCAGAGAAATTTCAGGACACCATTTTGTAGGAGGGCATTTACCCAAAGAAATCATTCCTATTTGGCACCTAGATTTTTCAATTTCCTTGAGGAGCGTAAATTCCCAGAGATCCTTTAAAAAGGGTCTAAAACAGTTTCTCCTTAGTAAGGATAGGCACCTGGTTCATGACCTGATAGCTATGAAAGTTTGAGATTTGTGGTTTTTTTGAGCGCTCGTACTACTTACACGAGGGCTATATCATTTCGTCACGATGTCTGTATTTTTCGAATTTTGAGCCGAAAATGGTCTCAATCGACTATGTTCGACTCACTGATGACGAATCCGTCGGAAAATTCGAGTCTGTCCGTCCGGCCGTCCGTCCGTCCGGCCGTCAGCACGATAACTCTCGAACGGAATGTCCTAGAAACTTGAAATTTTCAGGGTAGTTTCGAATCTCGAATGCCGCGGTTAAGTTCGTTATTGGGCAAAATTCGCCGAGGGGTTCCGTAAATATGGCCGCTCGAAATTTTGTTTTCCTGATTACTTTGAAACTACAGATTCGATCGAGATGAAATTTTGCACTATAATGGAAAATGAGGTGTTCAAGCTACATGCAGAATTTTGTTCAGTTAGCATCACCAGAACCATAGAAACCATAGAAAATTGTAACTTTTGAACGGAAACGCCTAGGGACTTGAAATTTTCAGGATAGGTGTGGATCTCGAATGTCGTGATCACTTTCATTTATGAGCAAAATTATACCAGGGGTTCCGTAAATATGGTCGTTTGAAATTTAGTTTTCTTGATAATTTCCAAACTACAGATTCGATCGAGACGAAATTCTGTATACTAATGGAGAATGTTATATTCAAGCTACATTTCTCTAGATCGCATGACCAGAACCATAGAAACCATAGCAAATCATAACTTTCGAACGAAATCGAAAAAAATTGATCCGCTGAAGCACTGACATGAAGTCTGGAATTTCGCCTAAGTTTCAGATTTTTTTCGACAGCTGTCGAAAATTCCTTCAATTGATTTCTAAAACTGGAAAATGCGAATCCACCTTCAAGGTGCATGTACGAGCGCTCAAAAGCTCCTGCCTTCACGGCAGTGCTTTTCTAAATTTTTCATTTTGATTCATGTTGATATGTTCTTATTATTTTGTAGTTCATTTTTCATCGAGTTTAGGTTTTTCAGTTCTTTAGTTGTAGAATTTATTAAGAATACACATGTTTTTTTTCTTCCCACGTACAGTATCCATACTTTGTGGGTTTCATTGTTTATTTAGCATTTCATGTGTTAGAAAGTATATATAATTTTGTACTCTCAACGTACCGTTTAGTTGCTGAATAAACGTTATTATTATTATTATTATTATCAGAAAGACTACTTGCTCGTATTTCGGTTTGAGAAACAGTGAAAAACGATTTTTGAGTATGGGTTGTCTGGGTACTACTATAATTCCATCAGATTGTACTAAATTCCTTGGGATCCATAATATGGATCGAAGTTTCAGTTGGTCAATCCATGTTGGCATTTTATGCAAAAAAATGAATAGTGCTTATTTCGCTATAAATAGACTTAAAAATACCTTACCCCCAAAGTTCTCTTATTGGCGTTCATTACAGCCTTGTTTACTGTCATATTTTTGAGCGCTCGTACTACTTCCACGAGGACAGAGCTGTGCCAAAGCATTGTGCTTGGTATTTGTGAAAGCACTCGAAGCTCTTTTGTGCTCCCAAGCACTGACGTGAACTGACTGGAGTTTCGCCTTAGTTTAAAATTTTCTTTGACAGCTGTCGAAATCTTTCCCATTGGTTTCTATAACTGGAGAATGCGAATCTACCTACAAGGTAGATGAACGAGCGCTCAAAAGCTCCTGACTTAACGGCAGTGCTTTTCGTATTTTTGAGCGCTCGTACAACTTACACGAGGGCTATATCATTTCGTCACGATGTCTGTATTTTTCGAATTTTGAGCCGAAAATGGTCTCAATCGACTATGTTCGACTCACTGATGACGAATCCGTCGAAAAATTCGAGTCTGTCCGTCCGGCCGTCCGTCCGGCCGTCCGTCCGGCCGTATACACGATAACTCTCGAACGGAATGTCCTAGCAACTTGAAATTTTCAGGGTAGGTTCAGTTCCCGAATGGCTCGGTTAAGTTCGTTAATGGGCCAAATTCCACCAGGGGTTCCGTAAATATGGCCGTTCAAAGTTTTGTTTCCCTGATTACTTGAAAACTACAGATTTGATCGAGATGAAATTTTGCACTCAAATGGAAAATGAGGTGTTCAAGCTACATGTGAAATTTTGTCCAGATCGCATGACCAGAACCATAGAAACCATAGAAAATTGTAACTTTTGAACGGAAAGGCCTAGGGACTTGAAATTTTCAGGATAGGTGTGGATCTCGAATGTCGTGATCACGTTCATCTATGAGCAACATTATACAAGGGGTTCCGTAAATACGGTCGTTTGAAATTTTGTTTTCTCGATAAATTCGAAACTGCGGATTCGATCGAGATGAAATTTTGTATTTTAATCGAGAATGATATATTGAAGCAATATTTTGTCCAGATCGCATGACCAGAACCATAGAAACCATAGAAAATTCTAACTTTTGAACGGAAAGGCCTAGGAACTTGAAATTTTCAGGGTGGGTTTGGATCGCAAATTTCACGGTCATGTTCATCAATGAGCAAAATTGGACTAGGGGTTCCGTAAATATGGCCGTTCAAAATATTTTTTTCGTGATAGTTTCGAAACTACCGATCGGATTGGAATGAAATTATGCACCTAGCTCAGGAATAATGTATTCAAACTACGTGCAAAATTTTGTCCAGATCGCATCACCAAGACCATAGATACCGTGGAAAATTCTAGCGAATTATCGGAAAAAAATTGATCAGCTGAAGCACTGACATGAAGTCTGGAGTTTCGCCTAAGTTTCAGAATTTTTTTGACAGCAGTCAAAAATTCCTTCAATTGATTTCTAAAACTGGAAAATGCGAATCTACCTACAAGGTGCATGTACGAGCGCTCAAAAGCTCCTGCCTTCACGGCAGTGCTTTTCGTAATTTTTTTTTAAATAATGTTTCGCTCTGGACACTGCAGTTCCTTACCTAGAGTGTTTGTTGCGCAGAAAAGAGTAATACGTTTGATTTTTGGTATGGACAATAGAGCATCATCCAAACCTATATTTGTTGCTGATAGATAATTAAACGCTAATTTATATAGAACAAGTAATACACAAGTGCTTCTGTTTCCGAAACATCGGACTCACAGTTTCGAACGTTCTCCACAATATCAGAGCATTAAATTATTCAACCATTTGCCTTCCCATTCGAAATCTTTGAACAAACTGAAATTCAAAAAATTTGGAAAGCACAGCCGTGAAGTCAGGAGCTTTTGAGCGCTCGTTCATCCACCTGTAGGTAGATTCGCATTTTCCAGTCTTAAAAACAAATTCAAAAAATTTTTGACAGCTTTCACGTCAGTGCTTTAGGCGATTTTTTTTCGATAATTCATTAGAATTTTTCACGATATCTGTGGTAATGCGATCTCGACAAAATTTTCCACGTAGCTTGAATACATTATTCTTCATCTATGTGCAAAATTTCATTTCAATCCAATGAGTAATTTCGAAATTATCAGGAGAAAAATATTTTGAACGGCCATATTTACGGAACCCCTGGTCTAATTTTGATGATTGATGAACGTGACCGCGAAATTCGCGATCCAAACCTAGCCTGAAAATTTCAAGTCCTTAGGCCTTTCCATTCGAAAGTTATGATTTTCTATGGTTTCTATAGTTCTGGTCATGCGATCTGGAATAAATGTAGCTCGAATAAATCATTATCCATTAAAATTTCGTCACGATCAAATCCGTAGTTTTGATATTATCAAGAAAATTAAATTTCAAACGACCATATTTACGGAACCCCTGGTCTAATTTTGCTCATTGATGAACGTGACCGAGACATTCGAGATCCACACATATCCTGAAAATTTCCAGTTCCTAGGCCTTTTCATTACGAAGTTATAATTTTCTATGGTTTCTATGGTTCCGGTCATGCGAACTGAACAAAATTTTTCATGAAGCTTGAACACGTAATTCTCCATCTGAGTGCAAAATTTTGCCTCGATCGAATCTGTAGTTTCGATGTAATCAGGAAAACAAAAATTCGAGCGGCCATATTTACGGAACCCCTGGGCAAATTTTGCCCAATAACGAACTTAACCGCGACATTCGAGATTACAACCTACCCTGAAAATTTCAAGTTTCTAGGACATTCCGTTCGAGAATTATCGTGTATACGGACGGACGGACGGACAAACTCGAATTTCTCGACGGATTCGTCATAAGTGAGTCGAACATAGTCGTTTGAGACCATTTTCGGCTCAAAATTCGAAAAATACAGACATCGTGACGAAATGATATAGCCCTCGTGTAAGTAGTACGAGCGCTCAAAAAGCAATTAAGGAGCTTTTGCTGCAAAAATGTTTCTGTTTCTGTTAAGGAGTTTCTTCCAGAATCTTTGAGTACTTGATTGAATAATGTTTTGTATTATGATTTGTATTTCTGTGTCTTATCCTATACACATTTGTTGTGTCCTAAAGGATCAATAAATTATTATTATTATTACAACTAATTGAAGGGTATTTTGAAAACTATTGTGTTGACATCAATGCCTTTTCGAACGTAGGGGCGCCGCTTCATTTTCAAATCGTTATTCATTCGACAGGTCATTTAATTGAAGATTATAGTCCAACCGATTGCTAGCATCAATGACATTTCAGACTCAGGGGCGTCACTTCATTTAGATGTCCCTTTGGTGCATCGATTACTGAAGATTAGGTCAAATTATATTGTGCTTCCAAGGTTCATATTGTTTTTGATTATTTAACGTAATGAGGTTGCTAAAATTTCTGTCGATTCAAGCCAGGGCTTGAACTCGAGTTGATTGGACCTAACTAAATAATACGAGTTGAAACGTTAGTCTTATCAATTGTTTTTTTGGCACTATGTGCCCATTTTAATATAAAATCAAATGAAGGCTGCCTTCAATGTACGAGTGCCGTAAGAAACTTCCGAATGTTTCACTCTTTTGGGTTTACATTTCATTCGCTAGGGCGTAGTTTAATCAAAATACATGGAAGCGTCTCCACCATTTCAATGACGGCGACATGAAAATACCAATCGTGTGAAAGCAGCTTCACCATATGTGTTGTGTTTAGAATATGGAGTTATTGGTCGCCTGATAAGGAAAAGCAGAAATAAAAACAGAGCTCATTTGACATGTGTTATTTGGAATAATAATCAACAAACACTTATTCTTCTAATGAGCTTAGTGCCTATCCCACATTGTTAAGGGATATTGCAATGCGCGAATCTTACTACATAGACGGATGACAATTTTGATGTTTGATCTTGTACATTTTGTTTGTCTCTCATTGCGTACCTAATGCTCATTTTTGCGTCCTCAGTTTGAACGAATATTCTCAAAATACTGGGAGAAGCGGGCCCAGCCGGAATTGCCAGAAACAAATAAAAAAAAATTTGTGTGTGTAAGATTAGGACACGACAACAAATTGTGGCCGGCTTAATATGGAAACCTTCCAATAACCCATCTTCCGATAACCAAATAACGGTGGGGCAAAAATATAAATAAAAAAAAACAGTTCCTCGTTACTGTCCAGCCAGCGCATTTGCGAATACGGCTCTGATGGGGGGCACAATAGACCTTGAGGTCGCAGTGGAACGTAACCCCTTCCTAACTATAACTATAACTATAACTACTGTCCAGCCATATTCGAAAGTAACTCTCTCATTTCATGTTCTTTTGTCAGGCTGTCATACATAGTACCATCACTCGTCTCATTCTGCCCCGAACCTGTGTTCCAGGATCCTAATAACCACTTGCTAAGCTGAATTACAGATGAAGTTTTCAAATTAATTTGTAACCGGTTGTTTTCAGTAGACCCATTGGCAACACCTTAATTCCGAGAACAGTTTTATTGGTTCCGATCCTTATAATAATAATAATAATAATAATAATAATAATAAAAAGCATACTATTTAGCCACAAACTGTGAGGAAGACCTCATGAACTACCGAGAAAGGTTACATACTATCTGGACAGAAAGAAAACCTGACATACCGAAGGAACCTCAACAGCTCTCTGATCAAGTCCGATCAGTTCTGAGAAGGAAAGCAATCCCTGAAGCAGAACTCCAATCCATTAAAGAACAAATTCGAGGTCAAGTTGATAATAGCACGCCAATATCTGAAACACAACAGCACGAGAGGAGACCCAGTAGAAGATCTAGTATTCGGAATATCCCAATGAGATTGTCACTGAATGAACTGGAGACTATATACCAGGGTATGATTTTAAGTTACGAAGGAATTCCGCTTAAGAACCGACCGCTTCTACCGAAAATCACCTACAGTCTCAATGCAAAAACAACTGTTTCAAATATGAATGATATAACAAAATATATGTGAACATGATACACTAGAGGAAATCTGCCATAAGGTATACTGCGCGGCTGCGGCGGTCTGTCATTCCACAGGCGCCCTCCTCCGAGATAGAACCACGATACGAGCTGGAGCGGAGTTGGAATCTGTGCCCCCATGGAAGAAACGCCTAGAAAAGAAAATTAACAGTTTAAGAAGGGATATAGGAAAACTTCATACCTACCTTGGACAGGAAAATCCTTCTGCTAGACTGAGGAGGGAGATCCAAACGATATCTTCTCGCGCCAAAATTAGATCATCACCGGCATATGCTCTTGAGTTGGGGAAATATATGGATATACTGAAACAGAAAGCAGCGGCGTTAGGGCAAAGAATTCGAAGGTATAATGAAAGAGTAAATAGGTATAAGCAGAATAAAGAATTCAATATGAATGCAAAAAAATTCTACAGGCATCTATCAGGAGCTGGCATCGACAGAAATGCCAAACCACCGGTAAAGAGTGATATGGAGGCGTTCTGGAAAAACATCTGGTCATCACCTGCAGATCATCGTGACGAAGCCTATTGGATATCACAAGAGGAAGAACGAGTTTCGGATATACCTGACATGGAACCAATTCAAGTAAACGAAATTGACGTAAGGACTGCCATGAATAGGCAGAGTAACTGGAAGGCCGCTGGGGTTGACGGAGTCCAGGCTTACTGGTGGAAGCAGTTCCATTCCGCGCATGAGATATTATCGAAGAAGATCGAAGAAATTATTAAGGGTCCATCAAAAATGCCCAGCTTCCTAACAGAAGGTATAACCTACATGTTACCTAAGAACAAAAATACGGACAACCCAAAAAATTTCAGACCTATAACATGTTTACCTGTTATTTATAAGATCATCACTAGTATAATCGAAGGAAAGATCTCTGAACACGTGGTAAACAATAGTATATTAGCTACAGAGCAAAATGGGTGCAAAAAAGGCAGCAAGGGAAGTAATGAATGCCTGATAATCGACATGATCTTGACCAAACAAGCAACAAAAAATAAAAGACATATCTCCATTGCGTGGGTGGACTATCAAAAAGCGTTTGATTCTGTTCCCCACACGTGGATAAGAAGGATTCTCACACTATACAAAGTCGACCCAACTATAATCAATTTTCTTACGGCGAGCATGAGATCTTGGAGAACTTCGCTGAACGTCTGCGTGAATCGTGAATCTTATGTAACAGACACCATAGCCATCACCAGAGGTATATTTCAGGGGGATAGTTTGAGTCCTCTGCTTTTCTGTCTGGCTGTCAATCCTTTGAGCTTCATGCTGAAAAAAGAAAATCGTGGATATGTCATCAGTAGATCAACCAGAATGAAGTTGACGCACCTCTTCTACATGGATGACTTGAAGCTTTACACTGCAAACGAACTCGAACTACAGAATCAATTAGAGATCGTTAAAGAGTTCAGTAAGGATATAAAAATGGAATTTGGATTGGAAAAATGCGCCTACATTCATGCGAGAAGAGGAACCGTCCAAGAAACAACAAATATATCACTCTCGGATGGGTCGGAATTCACCTGTCCACAACAAGGATGCACATACAAATATTTAGGTCTGCAACAGAGTCTTACCATAGATCAAAAAAGGACAAAAACTATAGTTGAAGAGAACTTTATCGGAAGACTGAAAACAACAATGAAGACCAAGTTGTATTCCAAAAGTCTTATATCTGCCATCAACGCTTGGGTGATTCCTGTCATCTCACACACATTTGGAGTCATTAGATGGACGCAAACAGACCTTGAACGCCTGGACCGAACAGTGAGAACAACTATGACGAAATATAGGAATCACCACCCAATCTCATCGAGTAACCGTTTGTACCTTCCAAGAGACCGCGGGGGACGAGGCCTACTAAATCTGGAAATGCTTCACACGAACCAACTACAGAGGCTATATACTTACTTCCAGACATCTGATGATCCACTTCATAGAGCTCTCAGTTTGGCTGATGGTAATCTCTCTCCTCTCAACTTAGCTGGTAGCATCCTCCCTGAAAAACAAAAAAGTATAAATTCAATGGAGCAGGAATGGAAAAATAAGGCCCTCCATGGAAGGTATGCTGCCGCACTACATAGTCAAGATGTTGACTGGCAGTTGTCCACCACTTACCTTAGACAGGGATTCCTCATGCCGGAGACTGAGGGATTCATTCATGCAATCCAGGACCAGGTCATTTCTACCAGAAGCTACCGCAAAAATATCCTGAAACAAGAAATAGGTAATGACAGATGCAGACTTTGCAACACCACACAAGAAACAATACAACACCTTACCTCAGCTTGTACTTACCTGGCGCCGAAAGATTATTTGGACCGACACAACAAAGTAGCTGGAATCTTACACCAAGAAATATGCAAAAAAAGAAGAACTCCTGAAAGAATGCCAGCCCTTTTACAAATATAAAGCAGCAGATTTCTTAGAAAATGATAGAGTCAAGGTGTATTGGGACATGGGGGTGATAACAGACAAAGAAATCAGGCATAACAGGCCTGACATCCTGATCAGAAATAAAAAGGAAAACACTGCGTTTGTTATAGACATCAGTATACCACTCGATGAAAACATCAGAAAAGCAAGGGGCGAGAAGATCAGTAAGTACACTGATTTGGCCAATGAACTGAAGGACATTTACCAACTGAAGAATGTTCATATTGTGCCAATAACTATTTCTGCTAATGGCCTTGTAGATAGAGAGCTGGCAGGGGCCTTGAAAATGTTGGGTATAAGGGAACACCAAAAAATTATTAGCCTTATGCAAAAGGCAGTAATATTGTCAACATGCTCGACCATCAGAAGAATACTGGCGAGGGATTGAATCGTTGGTGGTCGACACCCCGGTTCTATCTGCAAAAAACATAAATTGTGATTGAAAAAAAAAAAAAAAATAAAAAAAAAAAAAAAAATAATAATAATAATAATAATAATAATTTCTGGACAGAAAGAAAACCTGACATACCGAAGGAACCTCAACAGCTCTCTGATCAAGTCCGATCAGTTCTGAGAAGGAAAGCAATCCCTGAAGCAGAACTCCAATCCATTAAAGAACAAATTCGAGGTCAAGTTGATAATAGCACGCCAATATCTGAAACACAACTGCACGAGAGGAGACCCAGTAGAAGATCTAGTATTCGGAATATCCCAATAAGATTGTCACTGAATGAACTGGAGACTATATACCAGGGTATGATTTTAAGTTACGAAGGAATTCCGCTTAAGAACCGACCGCTTCTACCGAAAATCACCTACAGTCTCAATGCAAAAACAACTGTTTCAAATATGAATGATATAACAAAATATATGTGAACATGATACACTAGAGGAAATCTGCCATAAGGTATACTGCGCGGCTGCGGCGGTCTGTCATTCCACAGGCGCCCTCCTCCGAGATAGAACCACGATACGAGCTGGAGCGGAGTTGGAATCTGTGCCCCCATGGAAGAAACGCCTAGAAAAGAAAATTAACAGTTTAAGAAGGGATATAGGAAAACTTCATACCTACCTTGGACAGGAAAATCCTTCTGCTAGACTGAGGAGGGAGATCCAAACGATATCTTCTCGCGCCAAAATTAGATCATCAATGGCATATGCTCTTGAGTTGGGGAAATATATGGATATACTGAAACAGAAAGCGGCGGCGTTAGGGCAAAGAATTCGAAGGTATAATGAAAGAGTAAATAGGTATAAGCAGAATAAAGAATTCAATATGAATGCAAAAAAATTCTACAGGCATCTATCAGGAGCTGGCATAGACAGAAATGCCAAACCACCGGTAAAGAGTGATATGGAGGCGTTCTGGAAAAACATCTGGTCATCACCTACAGATCACCGTGACGAAGCCTATTGGATATCACAAGAGGAAGAACGAGTTTCGGATATACCTGACATGGAACCAATTCAAGTAAACGAAATTGACGTAAGGACTGCCATGAATAGGCAGAGTAACTGGAAGGCCGCTGGGGTTGACGGAGTCCAGGCTTACTGGTGGAAGCAGTTCCATTCCGCGCATGAGATATTATCGAAGAAGATCGAAGAAATTATTAAGGATCCATCAAAAATGCCCAGCTTCGTAACAGAAGGTATAACCTACATGTTACCTTAGAACAAAAATACGGACAACCCAAAAAATTTCAGACCTATAACATGTTTACCTGTTATTTATAAGATCATCACTAGTATAATCGAAGGAAAGATCTCTGAACACGTGGTAAACAATAGTATATTAGCTTCAGAGCAAAATGGGTGCAAAAAAGGTAGCAAGGGAAGTAATGAATGCCTGATAATCGACATGATCTTGACCAAACAAGCAACAAAAAATAAAAGAAATATCTCCATTGCGTGGGTGGACTATCAAAAAGCGTTTGATTCTGTTCCCCACACGTGGATAAGAAGGATTCTCACACTATACGAAGTCGACCCAACTATAATCAATTTTCTTACGGCGAGCATGAGATCTTGGAGAACTTCGCTGAACGTCTGCGTGAATCGTGAATCTTATGTAACAGACACCATAGCCATCACCAGAGGTATATTTCAGGGGGATAGTTTGAGTCCTCTGCTTTTCTGTCTGGCTGTCAATCCTTTGAGCTTCATGCTGAAAAAAGAAAATCGTGGATATGTCATCAGTAGATCAACCAGAATGAAGTTGACGCACCTCTTCTACATGGATGACTTGAAGCTTTACACTGCAAACGAACTCGAACTACAGAATCAACTAGAGATCGTTAAAGAGTTCAGTAAGGATATAAAAATGGAATTTGGATTGGAAAAATGCGCCTACATTCATGCGAGAAGAGGAACCGTCCAAGAAACAACAAATATATCACTCTCGGATGGGTCGGAATTCACCTGTCTCCAACAAGGATGCACATACAAATATTTAGGTCTGCAACAGAGTCTTACCATAGATCAAAAAAGGACAAAAACTATAGTTGAAGAGAACTTTATCGGAAGACTGAAAACAACAATGAAGACCAAGTTGTATTCCAAAAGTCTTATATCTGCCATCAACGCTTGGGTGATTCCTGTCATCTCACACACATTTGGAGTCATTAGATGGACGCAAACAGACCTTGAACGCCTGGACCGAACAGTGAGAACAACTATGACGAAATATAGGAATCACCACCCAATCTCATCGAGTAACCGTTTGTACCTTCCAAGAGACCGCGGGGGACGAGGCCTACTAAATCTGGAAATGCTTCACTCGAACCAACTACAGAGGCTATATACTTACTTCCAGACATCTGATGATCCACTTCATAGAGCTCTCAGTGTGGCTGATGGTAATCTCTCTCCTCTCAACTTAGCTGGTAGCATCCTCCCTGAAAAACAAAAAAGTATAAATTCAATGGAGCAGGAATGGAAAAATAAGGCCATCCATGGAAGGTATGCTGCCGCACTACATAGTCAAGATGTTGACTGGCAGTTGTCCACCACTTACCTTAGACAGGGATTCCTCATGCCGGAGACTGAGGGATTCATTCATGCAATCCAGGACCAGGTCATTTCTACCAGAAGCTACCGCAAAAACATCCTGAAACAAGAAATAGGTAATGACAGATGCAGACTTTGCAACACCACACAAGAAACAATACAACACCTTACCTCAGCTTGTACTTACCTGGCGCCGAAAGATTATTTGGACCGACACAACAAAGTAGCTGGAATCTTACACCAAGAAATATGCAAAAAAGAAGAACTCCTGAAAGAAAGCCAGCCCTTTTACAAATATAAAGCAGCAGATTTCTTAGAAAATGATAGAGTCAAGGTGTATTGGGACATGGGGGTGATAACAGACAAAGAAATCAGGCATAACAGGCCTGACATCCTGATCAGAAATAAAAAGGAAAACACTGCGTTCGTTATAGACATCAGTATACCACTCGATGAAAACATCAGAAAAGCAAGGGCCGAGAAGATCAGTAAGTACACTGATTTGGCCAATGAACTGAAGGACATTTACCAACTGAAGAATGTTCATATTGTGCCAATAATTATTTCTGCTGATGGCCTTGTAGATAGAGAGCTGGCAGGGGCCTTGAAAATGTTGGGTATAAGGAGACACCAAAAAATTATTAGCCTTATGCAAAAGGCAGTAATATTGTCAACATGCTCGACCATCAGAAGAATACTGGCGAGGGATTGAATCGTTGGTGGTGGACACCCCGGTTCTATCTGCAAAAACCATAAATTGTGATTGAAAAAAAAAAAAAAAAAAAAATAATAATAATAATAATAATAATAATAATAATAATAATACGCAGGGAGGGCTCTAGAGCCTCGGGCTTGGTGACCCCGCGTTCCTGAACCAAAAAACCACCTGTTCAGGTCAGCAGCCTGAAAGGTGTGATACTCAATCAGCTCCTGTAACGAGAAGTCAAACTCAGGGCGGGAGGGGGCGGACGGCTGGCCCCCTTCGGACCCGTCCAGAGGTTCAGCCGGATAGGGATGGTGGAGCAAGTGGCACCAATCCCCGTAACGAATCCACAAGGCCAGGCGAAGGAACAAGGAATAACTCTCAACGGCTCCAAAACTTGGCAGTTCAGACGAATATGCCCGTTGTAAGAGCTGAAACAGTCAGGCGTATGCGATGGACTAAGCAACTCAATGTTGAACTGATTAAAGCATACTATTTAGCCACAAACTGTGAGGAAGACCTCATGAACTACCGAGAAAGGTTACATACTATCTGGACAGAAAGAAAACCTGACATACCGAAGGAACCTCAACAGCTCTCTGATCAAGTCCGATCAGTTCTGAGAAGGAAAGCAATCCCTGAAGCAGAACTCCAATCCATTAAAGAACAAATTCGAGGTCAAGTTGATAATAGCACGCCAATATCTGAAACACAACAGCACGAGAGGAGACCCAGTAGAAGATCTAGTATTCGGAATATCCCAATAAGATTGTCACTGAATGAACTGGAGACTATATACCAGGGTATGATTTTAAGTTACGAAGGAATTCCGCTTAAGAACCGACCGCTTCTACCGAAAATCACCTACAGTCTCAATGCAAAAACAACTGTTTCAAATATGAATGATATAATTGAACAAAATATATGTGAACATGATACACTAGAGGAAATCTGCCATAAGGTATACTGCGCGGCTGCGGCGGTCTGTCATTCCACAGGCGCCCTCCTCCGAGATAGAACCACGATACGAGTTGGAGCGGAGTTGGAATCTGTGCCCCCATGGAAGAAACGCCTAGAAAAGAAAATTAACAGTTTAAGAAGGGATATAGGAAAACTTCATACCTACCTTGGACAGGAAAATCCTTCTGCTAGACTGAGGAGGGAGATCCAAACGATATCTTCTCGCGCCAAAATTAGATCATCACTGGCATATGCTCTTGAGTTGAGGAAATATATGGATATACTGAAACAGAAAGCAGCGGCGTTAGGGCAAAGAATTCGAAGGTATAATGAAAGAGTAAATAGGTATAAGCAGAATAAAGAATTCAATATGAATGCAAAAAAATTCTACAGGCATCTATCAGGAGCTGGCATCGACAGAAATGCCAAACCACCGGTAAAGAGTGATATGGAGGCGTTCTGGAAAAACATCTGGTCATCACCTACAGATCATCGTGACGAAGCCTATTGGATATCACAAGAGGAAGAACGAGTTTCGGATATACCTGACATGGAACCAATTCAAGTAAACGAAATTGACGTAAGGACTGCCATGAATAGGCAGAGTAACTGGAAGGCCGCTGGGGTTGACGGAGTCCAGGCTTACTGGTGGAAGCAGTTCCATTCCGCGCATGAGATATTATCGAAGAAGATCGAAGAAATTATTAAGGATCCATCAAAAATGCCCAGCTTCCTAACAGAAGGTATAACCTACATGTTACCTAAGAACAAAAATACGGACAACCCAAAAAATTTCAGACCTATAACATGTTTACCTGTTATTTATAAGATCATCACTAGTATAATCGAAGGAAAGATCTCTGAACACGTGGTAAACAATAGTATATTAGCTTCAGAGCAAAATGGGTGCAAAAAAGGCAGCAAGGGAAGTAATGAATGCCTGATAATCGACATGATCTTGACCAAACAAGCAACAAAAAATAAAAGAAATATCTCCATTGCGTGGGTGGACTATCAAAAAGCGTTTGATTCTGTTCCCCACACGTGGATAAGAAGGATTCTCACACTATACAAAGTCGACCCAACTATAATCAATTTTCTTACGGCGAGCATGAGATCTTGGAGAACTTCGCTGAACGTCTGCGTGAATCGTGAATCTTATGTAACAGACACCATAGCCATCACCAGAGGTATATTTCAGGGGGATAGTTTGAGTCCTCTGCTTTTCTGTCTGGCTGTCAATCCTTTGAGCTTCATGCTGAAAAAAGAAAATCGTGGATATGTCATCAGTAGATCAACCAGAATGAAGTTGACGCACCTCTTCTACATGGATGACCTGAAGCTTTACGCTGCAAACGAACTCGAACTACAGAATCAACTAGAGATCGTTAAAGAGTTCAGTAAGGATATAAAAATGGAATTTGGATTGGAAAAATGCGCCTACATTCATGCGAGAAGAGGAACCGTCCAAGAAACAACAAATATATCACTCTCGGATGGGTCGGAATTCACCTGTCTCCAACAAGGATGCACATACAAATATTTAGGTCTGCAACAGAGTCTTACCATAGATCAAAAAAGGACAAAAACTATAGTTGAAGAGAACTTTATCGGAAGACTGAAAACAACAATGAAGACCAAGTTGTATTCCAAAAGTCTTATATCTGCCATCAACGCTTGGGTGATTCCTGTCATCTCACACACATTTGGAGTCATTAGATGGACGCAAACAGACCTTGAACGCCTGGACCGAACAGTGAGAACAACTATGACGAAATATAGGAATCACCACCCAATCTCATCGAGTAACCGTTTGTACCTTCCAAGAGACCGCGGGGGACGAGGCCTACTGAATCTGGAAATGCTTCACACGAACCAACTACAGAGGCTATATACTTACTTCCAGACATCTGATGATCCACTTCATAGAGCTCTCAGTTTAGCTGATGGTAATCTCTCTCCTCTCAACTTAGCTGGTAGCATCCTCCCTGAAAAACAAAAAAGTATAAATTCAATGGAGCAGGAATGGAAAAATAAGGCCATCCATGGAAGGTATGCTGCCGCACTACATAGTCAAGATGTTGACTGGCAGTTGTCCACCACTTACCTTAGACAGGGATTCCTCATGCCGGAGACTGAGGGATTCATTCATGCAATCCAGGACCAGGTCATTTCTACCAGAAGCTACCGCAAAAACATCCTGAAACAAGAAATAGGTAATGACAGATGCAGACTTTGCAACACCACACAAGAAACAATACAACACCTTACCTCAGCTTGTACTTACCTGGCGCCGAAAGATTATTTGGACCGACACAACAAAGTAGCTGGAATCTTACACCAAGAAATATGCAAAAAAGAAGAACTCCTGAAAGAAAGCCAGCCCTTTTACAAATATAAAGCAGCAGATTTCTTAGAAAATGATAGAGTCAAGGTGTATTGGGACATGGGGGTGATAACAGACAAAGAAATCAGGCATAACAGGCCTGACATCCTGATCAGAAATAAAAAGGAAAACACTGCGTTTGTTATAGACATCAGTATACCACTCGATGAAAACATCAGAAAAGCAAGGGGCGAGAAGATCAGTAAGTACAGTGATTTGGCCAATGAACTGAAGGACATTTACCAACTGAAGAAGGTTCATATTGTACCAATAATTATTTCTGCTAATGGCCTTGTAGATAGAGAGCTGGCAGGGGCCTTGAAAATGTTGGGTATAAGGGAACACCAAAAAATTATTAGCCTGATGCAAAAGGCAGTAATATTGTCAACATGCTCGACCATCAGAAGAATACTGGCGAGGGATTGAATCGTTGGTGGTCAACACCCCGGTTCTATCTGCAAAAACCATAAATTGTGATTGAAAAAAAAAAAAAAAAAAAAAAAAAAAAAAAAAAAAAAAAAAAAAAAAAAAAAAATAATGATAACAGACAAAGAAATCAGGCATAACAGGCCTGACATCCTGATCAGAAATAAAAAGGAAAACACTGCGTTTGTTATAGACATCAGTATACCACTCGATGAAAACATCAGAAAAGCAAGGGGCGAGAAGATCAGTAAGTACACTGATTTGGCCAATGAACTGAAGGACATTTACCAACTGAAGAATGTTCATATTGTGCCAATAATTATTTCTGCTAATGGCCTTGTAGATAGAGAGCTGGCAGGGGCCTTGAAAATGTTGGGTATAAGGGAACACCAAAAAATTATTAGCCTTATGCAAAAGGCAGTAATACTGTCAACATGCTCGACCATCAGAAGAATACTGGCGAGGGATTGAATCGTTGGTGGTCGACACCCCGGTTCTATCTGCAGAAACCATAAATTGTGATTGAAAAAAAAAAAAAAAAAAAAAAAAAATAATAATAATATTTATTTATCCACAAAACCACATATTCACATCAAGCAAATACATTTGGCATAGGATATGTCAGCAATACAAAATAAATACATTTACCAGCATTAACGCATAAGATATTCAGCAATAGAATAGTAGCAATTTGCAAGCAAAAACAGTTTCAAAGATTTATTAAACGAAACTGAACTATCTATGCATCTTAATTAGATTGGAAGTGCATTATATAATCTAATTCCCATATATCTATGACATTTTTCGTATCGGGTTAGTCTGTGGTATGGAATTAACAGGTCATGTGATTGTCTTGTATAGTATTCATGATTGAAATTCAAAGGTAGAAATTCATTAATATTAGCTTTAACATATTTCAATATTTCAAATATATAGGTACAAGCCAAAGTTAGAATTCTGAGTCTCTTAAACAGTGGTCTACCGAGGTTTTGATAGATCCCCGCAAATAAATCTGACTGCCTTTTTTTGCAGTTTGAACACTCTTTCAACACAGGAAGAAGAACTCCAAAACAATTTTCCATACCTCACCCTGGAAAAAAAAGTGGCCGAAATAATATGACATGCATACTGCCTCATCAGTAAGACATCTAAGCCTCAACAGAGCATAACATACAGACGATAACTGAGAGCAGAGACCATTAATGTGCTGCCCCCAGTTAAGGTTAAAATCAATAGTGACACCCAGAAATCTAGTGAACTCAGCTTGCTCGACTGATCTGGAATTGATTCGCATCAAAAGGTTCTTGTCCCTGTGGTCGCTCGTGTTCTTCAATGCAAAGTTCATGAATACAGTTTTATTGACATTAAGAAAAAGTTTGTTCTCAACAAACCAATTTGAAAGCTGCAACATTCTCTTATGTACGACTACAAGTGCTTCCCACGCTGATTTTCCAGTGCATAAAAGCGTATTGTCATCAGCAAACATCACCAAACTTGATGGATCATCCAAAATATCAGGTAAATCGTTAATGAATATCAGAAAGAGCAGCGGACCCAGTATCGATCCCTGCGGAACACCGTAAATTACATTAGCGTGAGATGATCGCACACCATCAATTTCGACAAATTGCATTCGTCCCGACAGATACGACTCTATCAATCTATTGATTTGACCCCTCAACCCTAAAGAGCCCATCTTTTTCAAAAGTATTTCATGTGATACCAAGTCGAAGGCTTTACTCAGGTCCATAAAAATAGCCCGATCTTCGATACTCTCATAGAGTTTAGTAATAAAAGCCATTATCGCTGACTGAGTTGACCTTTTTGGTCTGAAGCCATGTTGACAATTCGATAACAAATTGTGCTTATTGAGGAAGGAAAGTATTCTATCAATACATTATATTCTATTCTATCTATAAAGAAACATATTATGCATGCTTCACTTGATTATATTTATTTACTAGCAGACCCGGCCACGCGTTGCTGTGGCTAAGGTATACGTTGAATTAAATTGTAGTGAAATATTTAATACAGTGGAATTATTATTATTATTAACTCCTACCTATCCCTAACATAACCCTATCCTAACCCTAACCTAACCCTATCTTGACCCCAACCTGAACCTAAACCAACCCAACGCAACCCCTAACCCAAACCTTTCCATTTTTCGGGTTTTTACCTCAACTGTAAGCGGTAGCAGCAACCAGTGCGTTCCTTTCCTCCACCCATCTGAGGCAGTCACAGAACATGTGCTTCGGGTCATCGACAACGTGGCATGCATGTTACAGATCATCCCGTGTCTGTCCTATCCTCTTAGTAAAGGTACCATAAGATTCGTGCCCTGTCAAAAATTGAGTAAAATGGTTTTATGCTCACATCGGATCCACTACTCTAAATTCTTCCGCGTCCAAGCGGCGTTTTACCCTATATCATCCTATCTCTCCTGCAATTTCCTCAGTGTCATCCTACCTGCCATATGTCAATTGCCCGGTAGTGCTCCTCCTATGGTATAAAGAAGCATATTTCCGCAACCAGTAGGTCAATTGGCAAGAAGCCAGCAATCACTTCGACAGCCTCCGCCGACACAATTCTGTTTGCCGAAGCTACCCTTGAGATATGATATACTGACTCTGAATGGATTTACGGAATAATCTGAAAAACATTCAAATCAATTGCATAAATATTTGACAACCAATATATTAGTCGCGTTCCGAAATTCCCAACCAGTACTGGCCAGTAATCCTACCTTATCCGAAATTACTGATTTTTACTGGCATCGTTTTCCCGCCATCTGTCAATGTACCCTGTGCGAGGCTAAAAATCTACTGTTGGCTACTTCGCGTTCCGAAATAACAGATTTCTACTGGCATCGTTTTCCCGCCATCTGTCAATGTACCCTGTGCGAGGCTAAAAATCTACTGTTGGCTACTTCGCGTTCCGAAATAACAGATTTCTACTGGCATCGTTTTCCCGCCATCTGTCAATGTACCTTGTGGCTAAAAATCTACTGTTGGCCACTGCCAGCTAAAGGATGCGTGACCGCCAGTACGCCATAAAAAGTGAGGTTACGTTAATATTTTGATTTGAATCATTTTTAAAGAAGAATTTTTTGGAAAAAAACCCGTTGATAAATTAATACCATCTTTATATTTTACCTGACACAAAGTAAATTCAAATTGTTCAATAATTATTACATTATTTAGACAATCACAAATCTCTCATTTTCGTAGTACTGCTGTGAAAGTGCCAATAAATTTAGCAGTTGAATAAATTCATTTCACACAGTAGTTCATACCCATTTGAACCATCACAAGTTTTTTTTGTTTATCTCATTAGCTGTATGTGGATTATTCTGTATATTTCGTTCCACATTAGGATTACTTTAATCTGTATGATGTTCTGGATTATTTAATTCTAGATCTATATAATCACCTCTCATTTCACAAATATTGTGAGTTACACAACAAGCCATTATAAATTTTGGAATAAATTGGATATCTGAAAATCTGAAATCTATTTTTCAACAATCCGAAAGTTCTTTCAATGATGGTTCTAACAGACGATAGATGTTGGTTGAAGTAGATTTGCTGTGAAATTGAATGCCCATTATCCCTGTACGGAACCATTACGTGTTCATGAATATTGTAGGCACTGTCTGCTATAAGATGTAAATTCTGTGATTCAATAAAAAGCCATTTACTTCAGGAAGTCTGAAAACTCTTTGATCATGCACTGATCCACAATTACCGAAATACACATGAGTGAATCGACAACGGTGTTCACAGACGCCCTACAATTAGAATGAAATATGCAACACCATAACCTTCCCTAATAGCACACGACGTCCTAGGACTCCTAGGGACGTACAATTTATGTCCAATTAACGTCGGAACGTCCATGGACTTGATATGTACGTCCTTTGGATGTTTGGTTTTGGACGTCCTCTACATATGTCCATTTTTGGTCCAATTAATGTACAATGTCCATACCGGATATCCAGTAGGTGTCCGTGATGGACATAATACGGACCATATAAAAAATATGCCCATACCGGATATCCAATAGGTGTCCGTGATGGACATAATACGGTCCATATAGAAAAATTTGTCCATACCGAATAATAAATCGAAAATTCGCATTCAGTGGCGAATGTAATAATTTCATTTCAGCTGGTCGAAATAAAACACGTTCTCAACGATAATATATATTTTATTTCTATTCTGGGATATTCGCACGGATTCAGAGATCGCGTAATAAATTTCTTTAGGGGTGGATGATTGTTATCTTACCAAATCTGGTAATCTCGCAGGCAATGTAAAAACAGTATTTGCTCGAAATATCAAGAATAGGAATAACGAACATATCATAGACTAATAATAATATTTTTATTATTAGTCTATGGAACATATAATACTGATTAGGTACTCATAACTTCTTTTTTTTTCAGTTTTATTTGATATTTTGAAAACTACATATTTCTATGAATGCAACAATTAGAATAGAGGAATATATATGAAATTGAATAATCGATCATATAAAGGTGTGTACAGACATGCTCCGAATATCGTACCGAACCGTGTCGCGTATCCCGACGCGATCAGCGAGAGCGAATCAAATTCATCGCACGTAGGGGTGCAATTTGAATTCGTGAATTTGATTCGCTCTCGCTGATCGCGTCGGGGTACGCGACACGGTTCGGTACGATATTCGGAGCATGTCTGTACACACCTTAAGACACGAAAAAATGGAAAAAAAAAATTTTCGAGAAATTTATTTTCACTCCCTGAAACTGAAAGTGTTCGGTCTTCAGTAGATAAAGTCGAACAGTATCATAATCCAAATTTTCAGATTTCAAATAGGTCAGGTTCTCAAGAACCGTCTAGTAGGCACTCGAACTTGGGACACCTTGTATACCAAATATTTCTATTCTGGGATAATTCACACGGATTCAGAGATCGCGTAATATATTTCTCAATAGGGTAGGGGTGGATGATTACAACATCTGGTCCTGGTCATGTCGCAGAGGTTTTCGCCGTTTTCGGTTTGTTTTATATTCAAAGTTTCGAAGTGTTTGTAGAATATCGTGGTTATATATTTAAAGTTTCGAATAGTTTGTAGAATATAGTGCTGTTATATTCAAAGTTCCACACGTTATTTGTTCTGTGTCTTTTACTATAAAAACAAAGAAGTGAGTGATCATCGATCTTATTATTGGAATTCGAGGATTTCCTGAAAACGGAAGAAAACATGAAAAAATTATGCATTTTATTAATTGGGTTTTCCCAAAAAAATCTTCAGTATTGGTATTTTAGAGTTACTAACATAAAAATCTTGGCATTCAGGTATATTTGTAGTTTCTTTCACAGGACTAACCAATTTCGAAATATAAAAAATTTGCTATTTCAGTTTTATCATTTTGGTTATATTGAAAGAAATAAATGAATTTACTATATTTGAGTTTTGTTCTAAATAATGAATCTGTATTTTCTTTTTGTACATGTCGTATTTTTGCGCGCTTGTTTTTAGGTTTATCGACTCTCCAAAGTGGGTGGTGATAGCCCTTATGAATTTTGCAAAAAGGCGTCAAGAAGGGCGATGGCTACACTTTTGACAAATAAATTGGCCAGTGAATACAGCTGGGTTGTCCTAATGAAAGAGCAAATATCTTCTAAAACCAATACAGCAGATCTTATTATAAGTAAGTATAGTAAAAAGTAATAAGTGTGAGAGTTTATAATGTTGAATGTTGAGGCAAGTTGGGTAGTAGAGGTTAATCTTAAGTATTTCAATATGAAAATTGAAGTGGATTACCTTAATCCTTTCGATGCGAGAGAGTGTATAGTGTATTGCCATAAGGGTTATAAAAACTCTGATATTGGCTGAAAATTCTTATAATGAAGCAATTACGATTCATCAGAATTCACGAAGAACAATTTCATATGTTTTCTATTCTTATAGTGGTTGCAAAAGTTGAATATTGTTTGACGTCTTTTCTCCATTTGATACATGATTAGAACCGTTTTCTGCAAGTTTTTGTGTACAATTTTTTATCGTACAATTTTTTGGATTTGATGCGAAAGACACTGATTGCAGATGTAGCTAATGTGCCTTTCATATAGGTCACATTCAACCAAAATAAACATAACAAGAATTTAAATATTGGTATATTTTTCTTTCATACAAAAGGTGGAAGAAGGTAAAAAACAGCGTTAAGGAGAGCGAAAGAACGACTTGTGGCAGAGGAGAAGAGGTCTACTAAAAATAAACGATTTTTGATATAGATCATTGAGATTAAGATTTTTTTTTAACAAGAGAGTTATTTTTTTTATTATATAGGTTATGTTAGGTAAGGTAAGGCTGTTTTTCAATGTTTCGAGATTATATTTTTCTCTTTTTATATTTTTACATTTATTTTATTAATTTTGTTTTCTTTTATCATTAAAATATTTTGAAATATTTAGTTGTTTGACCTTCTGTTTCATTTCAAAGCAGTTCCTATAAGTTTTCTAAATCTAAGAGGTCGAGAATGAATAGTCAGGAGTCGAGAAAAGTTTCAATAATTTCATGTACAAAACATGTGAAAGTAAAATGTTGAAATGAAAATGTCACATGAATGAACTTGAACGTCCACAGTACCAAAATAGGATGTTCTGTCAAATGTCCATAGTGATGTCTAGTTATAGTCCTAAGGGGATATCTAGTGGATGTCCGCGGTGGACGTCCCTGGACGTCTATAGTGATATCTAGTTATGGTCCTATGGGGATATCCAGTGGACGTCCCTCGGACGTCCAAAGTGATGTCTAATTATGGTCCTAAGGGGATATCCCCTGGATGTCCGCGGTGGACGTCCGAATTCAGTTCAAAGTTGGGACATTTGTGCGTCCCTCGGACGTCCATAGGACGTCCACTGTACCAGAAAAGGACGTCCTATGGATGTCCATAATGTCCGAAGTGGACGTCCTATGGATGTCCATAGCCACTTGCCACGGGCGCAAGGTCCCAAGGGGCGACAAAAATATCGAAAATAAAAAAATAAAAGCGCCAAGCAAAAAAAATTGATTCGAAAGATGACAACACGGTAACGTAAGTAAGTAATTCGATCACAACATTTCGAAACATTGATATTCACGTACAGAATGGAATGCAATAAGGTCAGAAATGCGAGAAATATGGTCCAATTGTTATAACAACTTTTCAAAGATGCCGCACTCTGATCATAAATATTACAATCGGCAATATCGTCATGTTATTCCAAGCACAGCCCTTTTATGAGTTGTTTACCCTACATCCCTTATCGCATCCAGCTTATCAGGGCCGCGCCTAGCCCAGGATGCGCCCCTGGGCAAATAATATAATTGCGCCCCTTCATGTTATTTCTTATGTTGACTCAAATTGAAACGTATACAGGGTGTTTCCAAATTCGAAGTGATCCTTGGAGGACGTGGTGGTATAACTCATTTGTTGTCATTTGAGCCATATTTATTGATGTCCAAAATTCAACAGTTTACGAGTTATTTCAGTTTTTTCGTTTTTCGAGAAATTACTCACCTCACTTCATTTTTCGTCATTTTTTTTTGATTATTTTCATCAGAGAAGGATATGATATGTATAAAAAAAGTGAAAATATGCTGAAATAGGTGTTGAAAAAGAATTCGTATGATTTGAAAGTTGGTATATGAAGAAAAGAATAGTCGATTTCTAATATCAACTGGCCTGCAACTTTCGAACTCCACAATTTATGTATAGAAAAATTATTTTAAATACTTCTTCATTTCCTGAAAAGTTTTTCGTTAGAACGAAGCCACTAGTTTCGCAGATTTTAATTTGAAAGGGGATATAACCGAAGAAAGAAGAGTAACGATTTAAATATTTTTTTATTGCAATTCAACTCAAAATTTCATTGTAGGTATGTATTCATAAATTATGCTCGAAAAACATTAGTTATATTCCTTATACAAGCACAGGCCCTCTTTCTAATTTCTTCAGTCCTGAAGTTTACTTTCAATCTTCTCACTGCTCCGTCTATTCTCTCCGCAAGAGTTGTGCACATGTATGTTTTTCCCTTTCATATACTATTTCTCTTAAACTGCCCCAAACATGAAAATCTAACGGTGTTAGATCCGGACTTCTCGCTGGCCACGAAATAGCTCCTCCCCTACCTATTCACCGATAAGGAAACAATTCGTTCAAGAACATACGAACGTTATCAAAAGATTAGCTATTGCTCCCATCCAAAGCTTAACGCCAAAACACTATTTTTTATGCCGGACTTTTAAAAGGTTGTTCATAAAAAAATCTGCTGAAACGAAACTAGTGCCTGCTTTGTAACGAAAACTTTTTTAGGAATTAAAGTAGGAATTTGGAGGTTTTTTCAATGACTTTGTCATACATGAATTATGGATATCGAAATTTGTAGGCGAATTGATAATAGAAATTGACTATTCTTTTCTTCATATACCCACTTTTAAATCAGACGAATTCTTTTTCAACATATATTACAGCATATTTTCGCTTTTTTATACAAAGCATACCCTTGTGATAAAAATATTCCGAAATTATAATCAAACTTGTTCAACGTAGAAAAAATTGACGAAGAATGAAGTAAGGTCAGTAATTTTTGAAAAAATTCGAGAACTCAAATTACTCGTAAACTGTTGATTTTTTGATATCAATAAATATGGCTCAAACGACAGCAAAAAGAGACTAACATTCCAAGGTACACGTCGAATTTGGAAACACCCTCTATAATGGAATTGAGAAATTGAATTTACATCCATTATTGTACAGACCTCAACGGTTTTTGAGCTCTCGTTCTACTTACACGAGGGCTATATCATTTTGTCACGATGTCTGTATTTTTCTTATTTTGAGCCGAAAATGGTCTTAATCGACAAGGTTCGACTCACTGATAACGGATCGGTCGAAAAATTCAAGTCTTTCCGTCCGGCCGTAAGCACGATAACTTTCGAACGGTACGACCTAGAGATTTGAAATTTTCAGTATGGGTTCAGTTTCCGAATGCCGCAGTTCGTTAATGGGCAGAACTCCACCAGGGGTTCCGTAAATATGACAGTCCGAAATTTTGTTCTCCTGATTACTTCGAAACTGCGGATTCAATCGAGATGAAATTTTGCACTCAATTGAAAATGACGTGTTCAAGCAACATGTAAAATTTTGTCTAGATCGCATGACACAAAAAATGATCTAAAACTCAAATCAAGAATTTTTTTGCAGACCGTTGTGTTTTCCTCGCATATTGGCACCATTGTCGTAACCCTGACCATGAAGATCATCCAATTTAAGCTCGTATTCTTCAAATATCACCAACGAAAAGTTTACTAACCTTACCGTGTTATATCGGTATCGGATAAAATTCAAAAAAAATCTCGTTTGGAGAAGCTGTTCTGATTCATGATTTATTTTTGAGCGCTCGTACTACTTACACGAGGGCTTTATCATTTCGTCACGATGTCTGTATTTTTCGAATTTTGAGCCGAAAATGGTCTCAATCGACTATGTTCGACTCACTAATGATGAATCCGTCGGAAAATTCGAGTCTGTCCGTCCGGTCGTAAGCACGATAACTCTCGAACGAAACAACCTAGAGACTTCAAATTTTCAGTGTGGGTTCAGTTCCCGAATGCCTCGGTTAATTTCGTTAATGGGCCAAATTCCACCAGAGTTCCGTAAATATGGCCGTTCAAAGTTTTGTTTCCCTGATTACTTTTCAGGATAGGTGTGGATCTCGAATGTCGTGATCACGTTAATCTATGAGCAACATTATTCTGGGGGTTCCGTAAATATGGTCTTTGGAATTTAGTTTTCTTGATAATTTCAAAACTACAGATTCGAGCGTGACGAAATTTTGTATACTAATGGAGAAATTTATATTCAAGCTTCATTCCTCCAGATCACACGACCAGAACCATAGAAACCATAGAGAATCATAACTTTCGAACGGAAAGGCCTAGGGACTTGAAATATTCAAGATAGGTGTGGATCTGAAGTGTTGCGTTCACGTTTATCAATGAGCCGAATTATACTAGGGGTTCCGTGAATACGGTCGTTTGAAATTTTGTTTTCTCGTTTATTTCGAAACTACGGAATCGATCGAGATGAAATTTTGTATTTTAATCGAGAATGATATATTAAAGCAATATTTCGTCCAGATCACATGACCAGAACCATAGAAACCATAGAAAATTGTAACTTTTGAACGAAAAGGCCAAGGAACTTGAAATTTTCAGGGTGGGTTTGGATCGCGAATATCGCGGTCACGTTCATCAATGAGCAGAATTAGACCAGGGGTCCCGTAAATATGACCGTTCAAAATATTATTTTCCTAATAGTTTCGAAACTACTGATCGGATTGGAATGAAATTATGCACCCAACTGAGGAATAATGTATTCAAACTACGTGCAAAATTTTGTCCAGATCGCATCACCAAGACCATAGATACCGTAGAAAGTTCTAGCGAATTATCGAAAAAAAATTGATCAGCTGAAGCACTGACATGAAGTCTGGAGTTTCGCCTAAGTTTCAGAATTTTTTTGACAGCTGTCGAAAATTCCTTCAAATGATTTCTAAAACTGGAAAATGCGAAACTACCTACAATGCATGTACGAGCGCTCAAAAGCTCCTGCTTTCACGGCAGTGCTTTACGTAATTTTTATGTAATGAGATCAGAGCGCCTGCGGCGCCCCTGAAGGCTCGGCGCCCTTGGGCCTTGCCCATCCTGCCCATGAGGGCGGCGCGGCCCTGCAGCTTATTTTGAAGGGCCGCTTCTCATCAGAGAATGTCATGTCATTATGAACCATCATCATCAGATGATGGTTCATAATGATCGATTTGTTTAGATTTTTAGGCCATATCTGTGGTATTTTAAAAAACGATTTGTATTGCCAAAAATTCACCAATCAGAGTTTTGAGCTCAAGAAGTGGGAGAAAAATTGGGGAATCCTTTCTATTCTACATAAATATTGATTTCTTTCAATTGTGAAGGGAAGAGCAAAAAATTTAAATTTAAATTTTCGTTTAGTTTGTATCCAGATTTGAAGTGTTATAAGTTTTGAGTTTTTTTTATTATCTGACTTTTTTGTGCTTTTGGATTCTAGCATTATAAATTATGCTATTAAAGGTGAGTTGTACTAAGTAATTATTTGTTATTTTTTATGACATTATTCTGGCATCGGAATATGTTCGGTTCATTGCGGAAAATATGGATTTTCAAACTTGAGTTCTCACTTCTCAGAGCGTCTTTTTTTGAAATCTAATAAAACTCAAATTTTAGTGTTAGTTTTCATAGTTTTCATTGAATCTTCAATCTCATCTGGCAAATATTATTCTAGTGATTTTTTTATTCTTAACGTATGGACTTCTTGAATATTGTAACATCGGGCTCTGTACGAAACTATTAGTACGTGTTTCAAATGGTTATAAAATAGTATTTGTATTCTAAGTTTGCGGTTTTTTTGCAGAGATTGTGATTATCGATTATTGTTTTCTAGTCAACTTACCAAAAAATTTTTATTTTACGTTTGCAGTATGTATTTTCAAATTTTAAGTTGAAGAATGTATATTTTTTAAGATAAATGTTCGTATTTATTACATAAATATAAATATTTCATTTTGTTCTTTCAGAATTTGTTTTATTTTTTATGCATTTCATTTAAAATGTGTATTTCAATGTTTTTAATGAAAAAAATTTCCATCAAAATGTGTATTATTTTGAAACTATTTTGAAACGGAAATATATGACTAGCATTATGAAAAAAAAATACTATAAGAAAATATGATGGATGAAAAATAGTTTACGCAATGGGGGGGGCCCTGTCTAATATATTGCCATAGGCGCAATAGTACCTAGATACGGCCCTGTCTATTCATGAATGAATCGCCATCTTCGGAATTTCAATGTGACATCCGTCTATCGCAACTAGAATTTGGCTTATTGGCCATTTACTTCTGAAGCTATTCCAGATTGAATTGACTTTTCCACCTTCCGGCCATTTAATAATTTGCGGAGCCAATCGACAAATATCAGTCACAACTCTTCTGAGTGTGCGAAAAGCGGGGGCTTTTCCCACATTAAATTTTTCACAGACCGATCTCCAATATCCAGTAATAACTAATCAAAATTATCTATAAACCACTCAATTATAGAGTTTCACCTATATGAATTGGGTGTTGCCATGTACCACAGGGCAATAAGCATTGGTAATCTAATATTCTGGTCTACCAGCTGAATCTACTTCCTCAGTTTTCAAAATTGTTGCCAAATAATTGAATGTACCTACCAGGTGAGACACTACAAATGTTAAAATGTGTCTAAAAGGTAATTCATAATTTTTACGCGAAAAGGTTCATTGGTATTCATATAGGACAGGACATATATAAATAAGCTTCATGCAGTACAAACCGAAAATGAGATTTAAACTAGGTGAATACTTTTGCTCTACACCTAGATGATTTTGAATCCTTGGAAGAGAAATAATCTGACCTCGCATGTTTTTAAATTATAAATATATTCTTGCTAAACAAATTACGAAATCTGGTTCTTTCACACTGCTACTGCTGCTACTCGATTCCTCAATTGAAGAATAAAATGAATCGTCCACCAAAGCACCTATCAAATTCTCCATATTTTCTTCAAAACTCTCGCTAAACTTTGAGCTGGTCAATTTTTTAAAGATGGACGCTCTTTCAAATTCAAATTGATGCGACTAAACGTCATTTTTGACATTTCAGAATTTACTGATAGGCGTTCCGTAATTACTGACTGTCGCCAGTACTGGTTGGGAATTACGGAACGCGAGTATTATGTCAATCATTTTTGAGCGCTCGTACTACTTACACGAGGGCTATATCATTTCGTCACGATGTCTGTATTTTTCGAATTTTGAGCCGAAAATGGTCTCAATCGATTATGTTCGACTCACTGATGACGAATCCGTCGAAAAATTCGAGTCTGTCCGTCCGTCCGGCCATATACACGATAACTCTCGAACGAAATGTCCTAGGGGGTTCCTTAAATATGGCCGCTCGAAATTTTGTTTTTCTGATTACTTCGGAACTACTGATTCGATCGAGGTGAAATTTTGCACTTTGATGGAGAATTACGTGTTCAAGCTTCATGAAAAATTTTGTTCAGTTCGCATGACCAGAACCATAGAAACCATAGAAAATTATAACTTCGTAATGGAAAGGCCTAGGAACTGGAAATTTTCAGGATAGGTGTGGATCGTGAATGTAGCGTTCACGAGTATCAATGAGCAAAATTAGACTAGGGGTTCCGTAAATATGGCCGTTTGAAATTCAGTTTTCTTGATCATTTCAAAATTATGGATTCGATCTTGACGAAATTTTGTATTTGAATTGAGAATGATATATTCGAGCTACATTTTTTCCAGATCGTATGATCAGAACCATAGAAACCATAGAAAATCATAACTTTCGAAAGAAAAGGCCTAGTGACTCGAAATTTTCAGGATAGGTTCGGATCGCGAATTTCGCGATCACTTTCATCAATGAGGCAAATTAGAATAGGGGTTCCGTAAATATTGCCGTTCAAACTATATTTTTTCTGATAATTTCGAAAATACTTATTGGATTGAAATGAAATTTCGCACATACCGGGTTTTCCTTTTAACTTGGCCTATTAGAAGTATTTAGAGAACAAGTGAATATTTCGTTTTGAAATTTTAGGTGGAGGCTTTGGGATGAGAGAACTCTTCGCCTAAAATATTTTCAAGTCGACAGTGTTGCCACATCTATCTTAAACGCATATCTACTTTCTTATTTCGAATGGAATTACCTATATTTTTATTGAGGTATCGATACAATACCAAATTCCCAGTATAACATACTAAAAAAAATTTCTCTGCCATGCACTGTTGCCAAGTTATGAACTAATTCTTGAAATTCTTGACATCTGCATTGCCAGTTTGGAAAGGCAATATCTCGATTATTTTAAATGCGAACAAAACCCAACTCAGCAGTCTTATAGTAGATAATCCCAGCATTCATGTGCTACATTCGGTATTTTGATGAATCGAAAAGATTTTCGAAGATTTTGCTCCGAAAATGTGGAACTTAAAATTGAAATATTTCGAGATTTTCAAATGGTAACCCCATATTTGTTTTACACCATTCGATTCGAAATAAAAAATTATTGGTAGTCTTCTTTCAAACCAATTATGTAATTATTTTGGATAGGTTTCGAATGAGATGAAAAATACTGAATTATTTCAGTATTTATAGTCATAATCTATGGTCCTGTTAACGATTAAATGGATCTATGATTATGGGGTAAATTATTGAAATAGATTCTATGGTTGAGATCATAAAAAGTGTCTTAGAAAAAAATGTTAATTGTTAATCAAACCTCGATTCAGGTGGTTTAGTTTGATCTATCGCTTTACATTATTTCATTAAACTGATAATCCTTCAAATTGTTTTCTCAATATAAAAATGAAATTGATCAAATAATGTATATTATCAGAAAATGAATAAAATCTTGCAACCGATGAATCAAAAAATGCTACAAACTAAACCACCTGAATCGAGGTTTGATCAGTGGCGGCCGCTCAGAGGAGGCAGAGGAGGCCAGGCCTCCCCAAATTTTACTTCATTATATTTAATTCTTAGTTCAAGTTCAACCATATTATGTTAACCTAAATCAATAGAATATTCAAATTTCTGGATATTCTTCACCCCAATATTTCATCACGTTTATACATTCTCCGCAACAGACTCCAGAACTGAGGAGATAGCGCATCGCTGCACCGTACTACAGGCATGCGAATCATGCGAATACATCAGACCCCAAAAGTCCAGCCGCCGCAGCCGCGGAGACCCAGCTTCCATCAAGCTCCAGTCGAGATCCCCTTATTCCCCTTGACTCTTGAATGTAAAATTTCGAATTCCTGCCGATACGAAGCAGCGTCCAATCTAAACTCGAGCTGTAAACCACGCGACGGAGGCAGATTTCCCCTCGCATATTCGTTTAGTTTGATGGCCCGATCAACACGAATATGAACCTCGGCCTCGGCCGCCTCGGCGATCGGAATGACTACACTATACCACCTGTTTCTGTTTATTTTTATTATCGTACCATAGGGACGATTCAGAAAATGTGTGTTCAAAATTAGGGTATTCGGATTCAAAAAATTTACAGAGGTCTATTGAAAGACATAGCAGATAAAAATCTCACTTAGGGGTATCAATTAAATTCAAATTATTCGGAAAGCTCGATATTGTAAATTCACTTGATCAGGGATAGGCAAACTATCATAGATCAACTATCTAGTGGTATATCTATACAGGATGTTTCATGTTTCAATATATGCGCAGGATTTTAGGATGTGATAGATCGTCCAAAAATATAAAAAAAATTCTACATATTAACTATCTATTAACGTAAGTTCTTTCAAATATTGCTCAGTGGTTCAAAAAATAATTTCATATTATAAACCTGAAGTTTTTGACGTATAAAAAAAGGGTTGACAGTTTGTGAAGACCATGTTTTTCCACATAAAAGTTGATTTTTATCGAAAACTGTCGACTTTAGAGCGTATGACCAGGAGTATCTTTTGAAGAAAACTTTGGCGGTTAAAATAGGCGTCTCGAAAACCTTACTTTATCGATTAGCGTAGAAGTTGGGTAGAAAAACACCCACTACCCCTTCAAAACCTTCACCAATTGAGACAAAAAAAATATCCACACAAAACATTGCTTATTATGATTGGAAAATGCTCACGAAAGCTGTTTCCTGTACGATAAAAGGTTTCGGTGATATTCACAAAAACCGATTTTTTTTTCAATTTCAAATTCGAAACTGGTTTATTTTAGAGGGTAAGTTAATAGAAACTTTTTTCATATTTTCGGACGAGCTATCACATCCTGAAATTCTGCGCATATATTATGAAACACCCTGTATTTTTTGCTTGGCCTCCTCTGATTGAAAGCTCACGAGCCGCCACTGGGTTTGATCAACAATTAACATTTTTTTCTATGACATCCATAATCATCGAACACTTTTTATGATCTCAACCATAGAATCTATTTCAATAATTCACCTCATAATCACAGATCCATTTAATCGTAAACAGGACCATAGATTATGACTATAAATACTGAAATAATTCAGTATTTTTCATCTCATTCGAAACCTATCCAAAATAATTAATTGGTTTAAGAGAAGACTACCAATAATTTTTTATTTCGAATCGAATGGTGTAAAACAAATATGGGGTTGCCATTTGAAAATCTCGAAATATTTCAATTTTAAGTTCCACATTTTCGGAGCAAAATCTTCGAAAAACTTTTCGATTTATCAAAATACCGAATGTACCACATGAATGCTGGGATTATCTACTATAAGACTGCTGAGTTTGGTTTTTGTCGCATATAAAATAATCGAGATATTGCCTTTCCAAACTGGCAATGCAGATGTCAAGAATTTCAAGAATTAGTTCATAACTTGGCAACAGTGCATGGCAGAGAAATTTTTTTTAGTATGTTATACTGGGAATTTGGAAAAATATAGGTAATTCCATTTGAAATAAGAAAGTAGATATGCGTTTAAGATAGATGTGGCAACACTGTCGACTTGAAAATATTTTAGGCGAAGAGTTCTCTCATCCCCAAGGCTCCACCAAAAATTTCAAAACGAAATATTCACTTGTTCTCTAAATATTTCTAATAGGCCAAGTTAAAAGGAAAACCCTGTATATGAAGAATAATGTATAATTTTGTCCAGATCGCATTACCAAGACCATAGATACCGTAGAAAATTATCGAATTATCGAAAAAGAAAATGGTCACCAAAGCACTGACGTGAAGTCTGGATTTTCGCGTTGGTTTGAAATTTTCTTCGACAGCTGTCAAAATCTTTCCAATTGGTTTCTAAAACTGGAGAATGCGAATCTATCTTCAAGGTGCATGTACGAGCGCTCAAAAGCTCCTGCCTTCACGGCAGTGCTTTTCGTAATTTTTCATTTCTGACATTATTCTACATTCTTGACAGTTACGAAATCTATGGAAAATTTTCTATCTTTTATTTATTTTTTCGACAATTATCCAATGTTTTCAATAATTATTATCCTATTCGGGATGGAGACGAATACAACAAATCAAAAACCACAAACATCTGCCCAGCCGTTGTCGAGTTATAAGTGTTGGAACAAACCCGACTTTGTTTTATATATTAAAGATTGTAACTCTTTTTCATGTTGGAAAAAATTTACACCGTTGAGAGGACCCCACTGATAGCGCACGACTGCATACAAACGATAAGGAATTCATGCGAGGAGAAGAAGCTCATGTGCTTATGACGGTTTACAACCTTAAGTCGTATACACCCCTTGGTGATTATTTGTCAGTCTGTCATTGATATACTAGCCACTCAAAAACCTAGCCTGCAAAAGGTGATATACACCAATGGTCGATGGAGAGACCAAAGCGAACCCAGGTCTAGATAACAAGGTTACAAAAATATTTTAATTTACCTCTACCTAGCGAACCAGCGAGTGTTGACATTCCATTTAGAGGCATCTTCACTCCTCTATGTCAAAGGGGCAACTGTAATAGATCGGTCCTAGATTATCATCCAGCGAATGAGGAAGTTTACTATGATACCGATTTTAGAGTAGATTTCTTCAAGTTTATGTACTGACTAGAAGAACACAAGAAGAAGAATATTTTGTACTCCATTATTTATTTTGTTCTCGATGGTCAAGTTTAGGTTATGAGGAAAGAGATGTTATGTTTTTTGAGATGACCGGCAACCGGTAACTGTTGCATTGGTAAGAGTTTTTAAGCAAGTAAGTTAGTCTTCACGTTCATAATTAAAAATATCGCCATTGTTGAAAAAGTCGAATTATTAGTCGTAGAAGCGAGAATTCAGAGAATTAACGAAACAAAGGGTTTCCAATATCCTTAGTTATATTACACTTTTATTCGAGGATCTTTTTCACGTTAGTCCACTATTACTTTCTTTTATTTTGAAACGTTTCTGTGAAATTATAATCGATTGTCTACCCCATGTTTTGATGAATATTTAGGGACGTTAGGGTGTTGAGTTCTTTTCAATTCAAGATGTCAGATGCTTGCTGTTCTTAGGTATAACCCCTATCTGCAAGCTAATTTATATTTATAATGTTTTAGCTATCATTGTACTGAAGAGTACGCTATCGTTGTTTTAGTTCTCCCTCCTGAGAATATTGGTACATAGTTCATTAATATTTTGGATTCTTGATACTCGGTTAGAACTGTACCAGCCGTACCAGCTCAACATAATAACTCCGCGTGGAAACTCCCTAAAGTTGTGAATGTTGACGTTGTAGCATCAATCATTCTGAACGAAGGTCGTTTTTGAATCTACTAGGGGAGCTCCGGAACAGCTCAGAGAATCAAATTGAGAGCTACAAATATGCTGTTATTGTAGAATGAACGATACGATTTTTCGAAATGCTCGAAGGTCATCATTGTTATATGTCTATTGAGAACGAAGTCTCTTGCTTCGCACACTATTTCAAATGTACGAAGTAGTTCCTCCTCTCTTGCCAACCCTTATTACGGCGGAATTGTGGTATAGTATTTCTGTTACTGTTCCTCAATACCTTCCACCGCATTTATTTTTTAATATAAGCATATATTTTCTGGGATACATGGTACTATGAATATCTTCGAATCTAAGCTTTCCACACCTTCTAGTCTAGAACGCCTTTCGAGAGGTCCAAAAATCTCAACTACTCCGATGAGAGGTGTTTGTTGAATTATGTTCTTTACAACTGTAAGATTTTTCCTGGGAAGAAATTATGATATTCTGAATGGTCATGAACTAATCTATCGCGGGTTATAAAACTGTACAAGGTTCACCGGACACCCTATTTAATTTTGGGAAACAGGAAATAACTAGAACATAAATTTATCGAAAATTTATTGCATAATATTCCAATCGGCAAAAAATTAGTAAGAAGGTATAACACTCATTGATAAATTTCACTGTAACATAATTATGATCCATCTGTTATCAATTCGGTATAAAGATAAACTATTGAAACCAATTCTAACCTTCAATTATTCAGGGGCAAACATTGAGGATTATGCTCAAATTCACCTTTGTTTTCCAGAACTGCATGAGGAGCACAAATCCAAGGATCTCGAGTCATGTTTTGCCATTCGAATAACTTCAGTTTCAGTTCTTTCAGTATAGGTTTGTGCACGTTATCGCAAGCCAAATTCTTCAGTTCCTCGGAGTCATATTTCATATCGTATAATTCCCATTCTTCTCTGTAGTAATACTCATTCAAAGTTTTATACCATCTCAGATCTTTATGAGCTATACTTCTGTTCAATATTCCCTGAAAAGAATAAATAATAATGAATTCATGTCTTTTGAAGAATTCATCGTTCATTTACTTTTTGAATGTGTGAAAGAAAAGAATAGTGTGGAAAGTGATACTTTCTACATGAGTTGAGAACAATATTTTTGTACTAGCGTAAATGAAACACTTTCACGGATAGTTTCGGTCTCGATACTGACGTCAGCAAAAATTTTCGTCTTGAAATTGACATTATGATTGACGCTACTCTTTGATATTAGCGTGCGGAAAAGTGCTACATTCCAAACGTCAATGAGTGTCAAAAGTAATACTTTCAAAACGCGGGTAGGAAAAATGTTTTCCATAACCGTGCGAAGAATTTATTCTGTACACACTACAGCGTTTGTAAAGTTTCCTTTAGAGGCTTTCTGGTTGATCGTTGGCGTGTACACATGGGTGGTTGTATTCGCTGGTGGTTAACCTTAATCAACAGCATGGCGGAATAACCTCCAACCCCCGTGTGTGTAGTGTGGGACGATTTGTATGGACATTGGAAGGACGGGAAAATATTATTGAAAACATGAGATACTGGGTGCATGCCTAATTGGCGAGCCCAAATTTTTCCTAGTGGAAGCATACTCTTAGGGATGAGATTATAAACTTTCTTTTGTACGAACCGGTGGAAAATTAAAGATCTAAATTTTTATTCGAACAAGGCGGTATAGTATTCCGAAACAAAACGGGGATTTCAATAACTCTTGATTGAATCGAAATTAAAAGAAAGTTCCGATTCGATATTATATTTTTTTATTAATTTCAATATTTTCAAGTGCTCGATCTACTTACACGAGAGCTATATCATTTCGTCACGATGTCTGAATCTTCTTTATACTCTCAAAAGGGCCAAACTTCAAGTGGAGATCATACATGTGATTTGCAACAAAAATGTCATTTGACACATGTTGACGGTTATTCTTCAATTTAACATTTCTTGATTTCACGAAATATTTCAAGTTTTTCCATAAAATACATTATACTCGCGTTATCCTTGAAGCCTCATCAAATTTGACCACATATCTGGAAACGGCATTAAATATCCCTTAAAGCAAGCCTTACACGGTCAATATTATTGAATCAATATCGATATTGCTCAATATATTGAACGTGTAAGGAGGATATTGAAACAATAATATTGAAGGCGATAATATTGGAACAAATAAAATATATTGCGTTAATAATATTGCTTCAATAATATCGACCGTGTAAGGCTCGCTTAAGATGACAATTTCTGTTCGCCAAAAAAAAAGTTATTGCGGTCGTGGTAAGGAGATAAATATCAAGATTCTGAAGTGTAGTCAGTCATATTTTTCCAATTGTTTTACCGATAAAAAATTATTGATTATGGACATGTTTTTTTTTCAGAAAAAATACTCCATTTAGTGTGCTTTAGAATGGCATATCAACTTTTGTGCTTGCTGCTTGTCTTCTGCCCTAATATCATGACAGATAACAACGAGAAAATCGAAATATTCCAAACCTAAAATTGCTCTATTATGAAGTACTTCTTAAGTAATTCTCATAGCAATCATAAATTCATCTGTCGAATCAAAATAATCTGACCGAATATACTAAATTTCAATAATACAGTTTTCATGAAAAAATGTGAAGAAAACAGAGTACCACTACTCGTAACAATTGTTCGAACTATTCAATACATTTTACACATAGTTTCCGCACTGAACCCTGCGAAGTTTCTGATGCATTTCAGCACACAACACAAACTCATTATTTCGATCAGATCCCCTCGATTGTGAACGCAAATTTGATATACTTTTTCTTTCAAGGTGTTGCATACATAAAAATCCAAAGGCGTGGTCGGGGTTTTAATATTCATTCATTAAGTCCCATACATTCCGGCTATTATGAGCTGGGCAGCCATCCATTTGAAACCAGACATTTTGTCTGTTAGCCAGGGGTATTTCATTGAATATGTCTGTTAAGCTGCTTTTGATTGATGTGATGAATTCTTCAGCGTTGAGGCGATCGGGAAGTATTACTGGATAGAAAAGTTCACCTCTCATGACTCCCAACGCCGGAATGTACGGGATTTAATGAATGAATATTTACCTAGGGGTGCAATGGATTGAAAGGTACAGTCCGGTAAGATGGCCACCAAGGAGCCCCGACCTCTTTGGATTTTTATGTCTGGAACACCTTGAATGAAAAAGTATACCGAATTGGCGTTCAGGCCCGACAGAATCTAATCGAAAGAATGAATTTTTGTTATGCAGAAATTCGTCAAAAACGTTGTGAACTTCGCAGGGTTGTACATTCCGTGCGGAAACGATGTATGAAATGTATTGGTGGACATTCCAAATAATTGTTACAAGTAATAGTAGTCTTTTTTCTCCACTTTTTGTCATAAAATCTGTATTATAAGTTGAATCACATAGATCAGTTTAAGCGATCGTTCTTTCGTTTTCAATCAGTTCCCCCTTCCACAACTCGAAAGTGATTGTAAGTAATTATTCTGATCGCGAAATTTCTTATTTCAATTAGATCACATTGGTTAAGTCGAAATTTGAAGTTTGAAGCTATAGAATTTTATATACATAGAAGTGAGCGCATTCTTTCGAGCTTTAAGTGAATGAATATGTTCTGATTGCAAAATCGCTTTCACTTAAATCACATAAGTTCCATCAGTTGAATCGAAAGAACACTACTATTGTCAAAAAAAATTACGAAAAGCACTGCCGTGAAGGCAGGAACTTTTGAGCGTTCGTACATGCACCTTGTAGGTGGATTCGCATTTTCCAGTTTTAGAAATCAATTGAAGGAATTTTCGACAGCTGTCAAAAATATTCTGAAACGTAGGCGAAACAACAGACTTTATGTCAGTGCTTCAGCTGATCAATTTTTTTTCGATAATTCGCTAGAATTTTCTACGGTATCTATGGTCTTGGTGATGCGATCTCTACAAAATTTTGCACGTAGTTTTAATACATTATTCCTCAGCTAGGTGCAAAATTTCATTCCAATCCGATCAGTAGTTTCGAAACTATCAGGAAAAAAATATTTTGAACGGCCATATTTACGGAACCCTTAGTCTTATTTTGCTCATTGATGAACGTGACTGCGATATTCGTGATTCAAACCCACCCTGAGAATTTCAAGTTCCTAGGCCTCTCCGTTCAGAAGTTACAATTTTCTATGGTTTCTATGGTTCTGGTCATGTGAAATGTAGCTTGAATTCTCCATTTAAATACAAAATTTCGTGACGATCGAATCTGTAGTTTTGAAATTATCAAGAAAACTAAATTTCAAACGACCATATTTACGGAACCCCTAGAATAATTCTGCTCATAGATGAACGTCATCACGACATTCCAGAACCTCACCTATCCTGAAAATTTCAAGTCCCTAGGCGTTTCCGTTCAAAAGTTACAATTTTCTATGGTTTCTATGGTTCTGGTCATGCGATCTGGACAAAATTTCACATGTAGCTTTGAACACATCATTCTTCATTTGAGTGCGAAGTTTCATCTCGATCGAATCTGTAGTTTCGAAGTAATCAGCAGAACAAAATTTTGAACGGCCCTATTTACGGAACCCCTGGTGGAATTCTGCCCATTAACGAACTCAACCGAGGCATTTGTGATCTGAACCTACACTGAAAATTTCAAGTCTCTAGGTTGATCCGTTCGAGAGTTATCGTGCTTACGGCCGGCCGGACGGCCAGACGGACAGACTCGAATTTTCCGACGGATTCGTCATCAGTGAGTCGAACATAGTCGATTGAGACCATTTTCGGCTCAAAATTCGAAAAATACAGACATCGTGACGAAATGATATAGCCCTCGTGTAAGTAGTACGAGCGCTCAAAAATAATGAAAAAGACATAAATTTAGTTTATTCTTGTGTCAAGTTGGGAATTGAAGAATCAGTCATGATAATTTAATTTGGAGATTTGTTTCTAATTTATTCAAGCCTGAAGCTTTCGGATTCATCTATGGAAAATGATGTCATTTATGAGAGTACTGTATAATAATAAATATAAAATCATCGCTTGGACGGCAGAATCTGGTTGAAAAAAGCCTGCCGTTCGTTTTGTCTTTTTAATCTCGATATTGAAGAAATTTCGAAGGATTCAAAATTAGCAAACAAGCATGGTTATTATTATTCGAGAGACCCATACATACAGCATATTTCCTATTTCAGGAAAACACAGAGGCGTACATAATATACATAGAGTTCCCTATTAGCACACAACGTCCTAGGGACGTCAACTTTATTTACAATTAACGTCGGAACGTCCATGGACTTGGTATGTACGTCCTTTGCATGTTTGTTTTTGGATAGTATCAGGACTTCATATGCAGGGTGTTTCTTTGGTAAATGAACAGACGTTAACCTGCGGTACAGCTACACTGGGCGAGTCCAAAAAATCTATATGTGATAGGTCTTATCGACTTCACTTCACACACTGCCATGGGTGAAAAGATCAATCTTTGAACTGATCAAAAAATCCAGGTCCGTATCAGATAAAAATTGAGATTCAACACCCTGTATGGCGGAATAATGGAATTTGATCACAATATTCGGAAAAAATTATAAAAGCACTGCCGTGAAGTCAGGAGCTTTTGAGCGCTCGTGTATTCGCCTTGTAGGTAGATTCGCATTTTCCAGTTTCAGAAACAAATTGAAAAAATTTTTCGACAGCTGTCAAAAAAATTCTCAAACTTAAGCGAAACTCCAGACTTCACGTCAGTGCTTCAGCTGACCTAATTTTTGAGCGCTCGTACTACTTACACGAGGGCTATATCATTTCGTCACTATGTCTGTATTTTTCAAATTTTGAGCCGAAAATGGTCTCAATCGACTAGGTTCGACTCACTGATGACGAATCCGTCGGCAAATTCGAGTCTGTCCGTCCGGCCGGCCGTATACACGATAACTCTCGAACGGAACGACTTAGAAACTTGAAATTTTCAGGATAGGTTCAAATCTCAAATGCCGCGGATAAGTTCGTTATTGGGCAAAATTCGACCAGGGGTTCCATAAATATGGCTGTTCGAAATTTTGTTCTCCTGATTACTTCGAAACTACAAATTCGATCGAGTTGAAATTTTGCACTCAGATGGAAAATGACGTGTCCAAGCTACATGCAAAATTTTGTTAAGATCGCATGACCAGAACCATAGAAACCATAGAAAATTATAACTTTGTAATGGAGAGGCCTAGGGACTTGAAATTCTCAGAATCGGTGTGGATCTCAAATGTCGCTGTCACGTTCATGAATGAGCAAAATTAGACTAGGGGTTCCGTAAATATGGTCGTTTGAAATTCAGTTTTCTTGATAATTTCAAAACTACGGATTCGATCGTGACGAAATTTTGTATTTTAATGGAAAATTATATATTCAAGCTACATTTTTCCCAGATCGCATAATCAGAACCATAGAAACCATAGAAAAATCATAACTTTCGAACAGAGAAAGGCCTAGGGACTTGAAATTTTCAGGATAGGTTCGTATCGCGAATTTCGCGTTTACGTTCATCAATGAGCAAAATTAGACTAGGGGTTTCGTAAATATAGCCGTTCAAACTATTTTTTTCCTGATAATTTCGAAATTACTTATTGGATTGGAATAAAATTCCGCACATAGATAAAGAATAATGTATTCAAACTACGTGGGAAATTTTGTCCGAATCGCATTACCAAGACCATAGATACCGTAGAAAATTCTAGCGAATTATCGAAAAAAAAGTTGGTCTTAGTTCGAAATTTTCTTTAACAGCTGTCAAAATCTTTCCAATTGGTTTCTAAAACTGCAAAATGTGAATCTATCTACAAGGTGCATTTACGAGCGCTCAAAAGCTCCTGCCTTCACAACAGTGCTTTTCGTAATTTTTCTTTGATAATTCGCTAGAATTCTCTACGGTATTTTGATAATCTTGGTAATGCGATTTGGTCAAAATCGCACGTAGTTTGAATACATTATTCTTCAGCTAACGAGGTACTCCTGTCAGATCTATGATCGGAAAATTTTCAATTAGACTTGACGTTTCTCGAGTCGTTGCTGTTGCCATGGTGACTATAAAAAACGCGCGTGTTTGAATGTTCGATTTAAACACGCTGAGGCGTTCTTGAAAGAGGTGAAATGGGGCATCAATAAAAAAAAACATATTTTTATGAAAATTTTCATTTATATTTTGGTCGCTACGTGGGTAAAGACAATGTGTGGGTTATAGTTTATAGCTAGGAAGGGGGTTACGTTCCACTGCGACCTCAAGGTCTATTGTGCCCCCCATCAGAGCCGTATTCGCAAATGCGCTACCTACAGCTCGCCCGCCAGCTCCAGAGCTCCAATGAACTCCAGTATCTGAGAGGGCTTCAAAGAGGTTAGATCCTCATTCGTCCTGTAATTCTCTTGTTCAAGACATTCTTTGCGCTGGTTTGCAACGGCGAGGCATTCTGTAACCAGGTGAACAGGAGTCTCCTCCTCTTCACCACAGAATCTACACTCGTCTGTTTCTGTTAGGCTAATTCTCATCATATGCTTCCTAAGGCAACAATGTCCTGTGAGGAAGCCAGTAAGTAGGCGTAACTTGTTCTTACTGAGATCCAAATACTTTTTGGATCTTGAACTTTCAAAGTTCCGAATGAACTTTTCAGAGTGATCCATTCTTGGAAGATTCCTCCAGAGTGCTTCTCTTTCAGTCTCTTCCTTCTCCAGAATCTCTTTCTTATAGGTGCGTTTACCTATGCCACAGAAAGGTTCTGGGCCAGTAAGTGGCGTTTGTGCTCCCTTTCTGGCAAGTGTATTGGCCTCTTCGTTTCCTTTGATTCCTGAGTGACCAGGAACCCAGACTAAAGAGACCTTATTTTTCTTGTCTACTTCATTAAGTTTCCTCCGGTACTCCCATATCAGCTTTGAGTCGATGATATAGGAGTTCAGTACTTTGATAGCAGCTTGACTATCCGAGTGGATCACAATGTCACACCCTTGATAGTTTCTTTCCAGGTTTGTATCTATGCATCTTTCGATTGCAAGTATTTCTGCCTGAAAAGCACTCGAGTAGGAGCCTAACGATAGTGTACACTTGCCCCGTATACTACAGCGCCGGCCCCTATCGTGGTTTTAGAACCATTTGTATACCACTTGATGGTATTCACTTTGAAGTTTTGGGTAGTTTATTCCTTTTCCCATTATTCCTTTTTACATAGCATAGTGTTGATGCTTACTTTTTTGATCATAACATGACATGAGATGTACTTGTTCAGAGAGGACCAGGCTCCTTGACTTTTGATTCTCTCATTCCCTGTACCTTCTCTAGATATTCTAAGGATAGCCTCATGGGCTACCCTGTTGATCACTATATGTAATGGAGTGAGATCTGTGATGACCTCAAGTGCTCTTGTCGGGCACGTTCTCATAGCTCCAGTGATGCAAACGCAGGCAAGCCTTTGTATCTTGTCGAGTATTTTCCTCGTGCTTGTCTGCCCTGTCTTAGCAGACCAGACTACTGGCCCATAAAGTAATATTGGTCTCACAATCATGACATACATCCATCGCAGTATTTTAGGGTTACAGCCCCAGGTTTCACCGGACAGGCTTCTGCACGCCATTAGAGCTGTTGTCGCTCTACTAGCAGTGTTTTCAACATGCTTGTTCCATAGAAGCTTATTGTCTAGGGTAATTCCGAGATATTTGACTTCATAATTCCATTCTACGTTATCTCCATTCACCGAGATGGGCTTCATGGCTGGAAGGTTTCTTTTTGGGGTAAAGGGAACCACTGTGGTCTTGGCTGGGTTGATGTTGAGCCCCACTGCTCGATAATTTTGAGGCCCCTCTGCAACAAATCACAGAGGGAACCCTAAAATTTACCTCTTACTATTACGACTCTGTCATCGGCATAGCCTATACATTCGAAGCCAAGCTTCGTTAGCCTGTGCAGTAGTTCATCCACTACCAGACTCCAAAGGAGGGGAGATATTACTCCTCCTTGAAGTGTTGCGCGAGTGGTTTTGACAGAGATTGTCTGATCGACCGCCAGTGTCTCAGCTGTCCTCGTCGTCAACACCTCATACATCCATTTTATGATGGTACAGTTCACTCCTCGCTTTACAAGTGCCTCTCTGATAGACACGTGTGTCGTGTTGTCAAAGGCCCCAGATATAACTAGGAGAGCGCTCAGTGCGATTTCTTTGTTGTTCGGCGTCTTCTGGATGCCTTCAGTCAGCTGATACAGAGCAGTCTCCGTGGAGCGTCCGGCCCTGTACGCATGCTGACATTTGTGAAGTGGTGTTTTCTCTAGGTTCTCCGTTCTTATGTAGTTATCTACTACCTTCTCCATCGTTTTAAGCAAAAACGAGGTAAGACAAATGGGTCTAAAAGTTCGGGGATCAGTCCCGTTTTTCTTCCCTGTTTTTGGAATGAAGATTACTTTTGCCCTTCTCCATATGTCAGGTATTTGACCCAATGCTAAGCTGCTTCTTGTGATCTTCAGCAGATGGGGAGAATCTCATCCGCTCCCCTTTGCAGGAGCACAGGAAACACCCCATTCACTCCTGGTGATTTATACGGCTGAAAGGTACTAATTGCCCATTCGAGTCGTTGTCTTGAAAATATTTTCCTAGCAATATCCCAATCTTCCTTACGGGATTTCTTGGTGTATTCTATTGCTGTTTTGGAACTAATTATGGGTTCACTACCTGGAAAGTGTGTTTTGAGAAGGAAAATTGATCGTTCCTCATCTCCCTCAGTGTATGACCCGTCCGGCTTTTTAAGCGACATTGTGGGGTTTGTACCCCTTTTTGCCATGACTTTCTGAAGTCTGGCTGCAGTGGGAGTGGAAGTAATATTTTCACAAAAAGCTTGAAAATTAAGCCTTTTGGCCTTCCTGATCTCTTTATTATACTAAGTTAGTTTTTCGGTGTACCCCTGCCAATTGTTATCCCGTCTTGCCCTATTAAAGAGCTGACTGACCTCCTTTCGGAGTTATGACAGGTTCTCATTCCACCAAGGAGCATCCTTACTTGGTCGAGCTTTGGTGAGTGGACAGCCAGTCTGTTTTTTTAGGGTTTCGAGTCTCGGGGAAAGAAGTGGTATCTCCCTCCATAACCCTCCAAGACGTAATCCTGGTCACAGGATTAGCAATTGTTACGTCAAGGACTTCTTTCTTCGCTCTCGTGAGGAGATGTTGTCCCAATGTTAGTGGTCTCGAGGTTGTTAGCTAAGAGATATTCAAGTAAGTACTCACCCCTTGCGTTATTGTTGGTGCTCCCCCAAACAGTGTTATGCGCATTCGCATCACAGCCGTTTATTGATGGAAGGCGTTTACTGTTGCAGTAACGTACTAGTTCCTGTGCCTCCTCTGGCGGTGTTATTGGCCCGTCTCCCGCGAAGTATGCGGATGCAATAACAATGTCTCGGTCAACGCCCCCCAAGTTGAGGTGCACCATAATTGGAATTAAGTCCCGAGACATGTATTATGAAACACAAATATATTTGATGTTTTTCTTCACGAGAACACAGGCACGTGGAGTTACTTGCCTCTGATCATGAATCAAATTTGATTCCTTACATGCCAAACCTTTCATTTGGCCTTCTTTGTTGATCCAGGGTTCCTGGATCAGAACAATGCCTAATTGCAGCCTCGCAAACAACCTTGCAATCACGGCTGAGGAACACCTCGCGTGATGCAGGTTTACCTGCGCTATTCTTATGAAGACGAAGGTTCGTTTTGTGGAGTGCTTGCCCCCTCCTTCGCCTCCATCTGCCCCTCCTCGACTTCCATTTGAGAGGTTTCCTCTCCAGGACACGAGGAGGTCTCCTTGCCCGTAGTCGGACCCCCAGCCACCACACAACTTAGCCCAGTACCTTGGGGCGCAGAGGGAGTCTCTGTATCTCCAGGAGTACTGGCGGTGTCGCAGCTGGGTTCCTGGGATGTGGAGTGCTTCTACACATCCTTCGACCCTTCTTCAGGGCCACTGTTCTTACCTAGCACTGAGACTGGGACGCTCCCAAACCGGAAGTTCAGTTAGCCTCCCCCTGTCCTCATGACTTCTTCGGATTGGGGATCAATCCCAATCTTGAGGATACTTCCTCTGCCTTCCTTTTTGAAGCGCAGCACCTTCCAAGCCCTAACATTGAGGTCGGGATTCTGAATCTCGACAAGTCGGAGGATCTTCTCCTGTTCCATACCGAGACTTCTTGGAAAGAAGACCGTTATAACGGTAGGACTTGGGATGTCGTCTCCACTTAGTGCTACCAACTCGGGTCCTTCCCAAGATTTCAATTGCGGTACTGAACTTGTGAGCCAGTCTGCCGCCTTCTTGGATCCACAATCCACCAGCATCATTCCATTTCGAAAATGAACGCCAGAGAAGTGAATCCCTCTTTCTGTGTACTTACACATCTCCTCCACCAGAACGTCTTCAAGAGTCGATAGCTGCTCGGCTTCCAGAATGGTCCTGGGGTATTCTTTGGGGACTATCCCAATGCTGATTGCCGCTTTTTTTGCTTTAACTGCTGATGCATAACCAGTGGCTTGCCCGGTTTTAGCTGCGGCTGTCTTCCGCTTTTTCGGCAGAGGCAACGTCGGAGATGTAATCTGCTCCGGACCTCTCTTGCCGTGATCTATCCTCTTTGGGGTGACCTTCGGGTCTGTGCGCTGAAGAACCTGCTTCCTAGCCTCCTCAGGTTGTAACCCCTGATGGAGGAGTCGCAGGTACTTCCGCACTTCTGCTCCACTGAGCCCTTTCCTCAGTGGATCATCTCTGCCGCCCGGTTGTCCAAGTTTCGGCAGCTCGAACGGCAGCCGATTCTTTGGTTTGTTTGACCTTCCCTATTGCGAGGTGCCCGGATGAGGAGGTGTGGGTTATACAAACAGTTGGGAACTCCTCAGTTCCTTTCGTTATTTATTATCATTACTATTGTTATGTGAATGCAAATAGTTTATTTGAAATGTGTTAGAGTTGTGTTAATTTTTTCTCCTTTTTTCCTCCTTTGTTTCTACTTTGAACATGGTTTCTTAGATGTTATTTTTTCGAATAGAAAGTTCAAAATGTTTCAGTTCATCTTATTACTAATTTATTTTAATCATATGTTATTTATATAATGAACTTTTGCGCATCGAAAAAATTTATTTCAACAAATAGGGCGCCAAAATTTTATTTTGCATCGGGGCGCTGTACACACTAGAGGCGGCCCTGCATCTAACGAACTGATCAGTTCATTTGGCCCGTTTAAATACGCCTTTTTGAGCGCTGGTACTACTTACACGAGGGCAGAGCTGTGCCAAAGCATTGTGCTTGGTATTTGTGAAAGCACTCGAAGCCCTTTTGTGCTCCCAAGCACTTCTCAAAAGCAGTGCTTAGTGCTTATTAATTGGAGCACTAAGCCCTTTTCCAATCTTGTTGTAACACGAATATATGCGACCGACGCCAACACCTTGATACCTTGAGAATTAGTATTGATATTCAGTCCAGTGAAAATGAATCAATAATTTATGAATTCATATTATTTCAACCAAAGAGATCCGGAGTCATTGAAATTTTTTTTTCCAACACACATAGCTCTCGACACGCTCGAAGTGAGCATCAAATTTGGGACACCCTATACATCTTTTCTGACATGTCAATAATCTTACATATTATCTTATAACAGCTCAACTTGATAGGAACAATTTTTCTTCCGATTGAAATGACCTCAACCTCAACTGTTTTCAAAAAAGTGCTTAGGGCTTAGTGCTCGAAATATCGAATTACTTTAACAAAGTGCTTAGTAATAGCGAGCCTTTTGTAGAAATTGGTGCTTAGTGCTCGCGAATCGGGAGCCCTTTTTGAGCGCTCGTACTACTTACACGAGGGCTATATCATTTCGTCACGATGTCTGTATTTTTCGAATTTTGACTAAGTTCGACTACCTGATCACGAATCCGTCAAAAAATTCGAGTCTGTCCGGCCGGCCGTATACACGATAACTCTCGAACAGAATGTCCTAGGAATTTGAAATTTTCAGGGTAGGTTCGAATCTCAAATGCCGCGGTTAAGTTCGTTATTGGGCAAAATTCGCCCAGGGGTTCCGTAAATATGGCCGCTCGGAATTTTGTTCTTCTGATTACTTCGAAACTACAGATTCGATCGAGGTGAAATTTTACACTCAGATGGAGAATTACGTGTTGAAGCTACATGCAAAATCTTGTCCAGCTCGCATGACCAGAACCATAGAAACCATATAAAATTATAACTTTGTACTGGAAAGGCCTAGGGACTTAAAATTTTCAGGATAGGTGTGGATCTTGAATGTCGCGGTCCCGTTCATTAATGAGCAAAATTAGACTATGGGTTCCGTAAATATGGTCGTTTGAAATTCAATTATCTTGATAATGAAAAACTATGGATTTGATCGTGACGAAATTTTGTATTTGAATTGAGATTGATATATTCGAGCTACATTTTTTCCAGATCGCATGATCAGAACCATGGAAACCATAGAAAATCATAACTTTCGAACGGAAAGGCCTAGGGACTTGAAATTTTCAGGATAGGTTCGGATCGCGAATTTCGCGATCACTTTCAGCAATGAGCAAAATTAGACTAGGGGTTCCGTAAATATAGCCGTTCAAACTATATTTTTCCTGATAATTTCGAAAATACTTATTGGATTGAAATGAAATTTCGCACATATATGAAGAATAATGTATTCAAACTACGTCAGAAATTTTGTCCAGATCGCATTACCAAGACCATAGATACCGTAGAAAATTCTAGCGAATTATCGAAAAAAAAATGGTCACCATAGCACTGACGTGAAGTCTGGATTTTCGCGTTAGTTTGAAATTTTCTTTGACAGCTGTCAAAATCTTTCCAATTGGTTTCTGAAACTGGAGAATGCGTATCTACCTACAAGGTCCATGTACGAGCGCTCAAAACCTCCTGCCTTCACGGCAGTGCTTTTCGTAAATTTTTCCAAGTGCTTAGTGCTCAGTGCTCGGCACAGCGGCATTTGAAAACTGAACCCACACTGAAAATTTCGAGTCTCTAGGTTGTTCCGTTCGAGATTTACCGTGCTTATGGCCGGACGTACTCGAATTTTCCGACGGATTCGTCATCAGTGAGTTGAACATAGTCGAACGAGCGCTCAAAAATATATGAAATTGTTCTTTGTGTAGCATTACAAACTATAAATTCGATGAATTCTGATAAATCGTAATGCTTCTTATGAGAATTTCAGCCAACATCAGAAGTTGTATAACCCTTATGGAGTACTAATTCACAAGATGAACTGTGTATTTATTTAGATGAATAAAAGACCATCAATACCTACTTGAAACCCATATTAAATCATTCTTTATTAGAGGAGAGTCACCTGCGACAAGTTGGGTTCCTATAAATTCAAAAAAATATATGATGGACTGTCAAATGGCAATATCCGAGGCACGTGAAGAAATGGCTGAATTTGAATCGTCATTTACCATAGCATTAACGATATTATCCGAGGTTATCTTAGCAATGCTATATTGATGACGCTTAGAAACGTACCGCTTTCTTTCCAACATTTTTGAGCGCTCGTACTACTTACACGAGGGCTTTATCATTTCGTCACGATGTCTGTATTTTTCGAATTTTGAGCCGAAAATGGTCTCAAACGACTATTAGACCAGGCAATAGAGCAGAAAAAGGGTCATTCTGTGACAAAAATAGTAGAAGAAAACCGCGAGTGGGGAGTTTCGTGGGGTGGTCCGTGGATGTTCAGTGATATGTTTTCGACTCGCAAATATCATTACTTTTCTTGTAATTGCGAAGAAATACCAAAAAAAAACGATGTTTTTTTAGTTTTTTGCTTGTAAAATCTGAACCAATGGAGCGGTGCTAATACTTTCAACAGACGAATTGTAGAGAATGAAAAGATGAAAAAAACGAGTGCTAGTGCAACTCAATCGGGTCATCATTGCCGGAGGAAAGCCGGAAAACCGTGAAAATCAGCGTTTTTTCAGATCCTCATAACTCGGCCAATTTCGAAGTTGTAGCGCTGGCTTTCCAAATGAGAGTAGTGGTTAATAGATACTTTAAGTGTGCATAACCCAGACGTTGTCCGATTAATAGTTTTTGCGTAATTGCGATTTGAATTATTTAAGGCACTATTTTCCGGAAGAGCTGGATGCGTCGGAAGTTGTCCGATTTCAATTTACAAAACGGATTTTGAAAGAAGAAGTATAGTACTACAAAACGGCAAACTTGATTTTTCGTTGAAATGTTGCAAAATAGGTGAAAAATACGTGGAAACATGACCAAAACCGTATCAGTGCCCCATCTGGGACGGATAGTGGGGGTAGCCGGCAGACGCGGGGAACCAAAATCGCGCTGAGGCCTGGCGCGAATATTTACGTATATACCCCCACTACTTGACTGCAATCGAGCATTCGGCTTATTTTGGTCATGTCTGCATGCTTTTTTCACCTATTTTGAAGCATTTTAACGAAAAATCAAGATTGCTTTTTTGTAGTACTATACTTCTTCTTTCAAAATCCGTTTTGCAAATTGAAATCGGACTACTTCCGACGCATCCAGCTCTTCCGGAATAAAGTGCCTTGAATAATTCAAATCGCAATTACGCAAAAACTATTTATCGGACAACGTCTGGGTTATGCACACTCAAAGTATCTATTGACCACTACTTTCATTTGGAAAGCCAGCGCTACAACTTCGAAATTGGCCGAGTTATGAGGATTTGAAAAAACGCTGATTTTCACGGTTTTTCCGGCTTTCCTCCGGTAATGATGACCCGATTGAGTTGCACTAGCACTCATTTTTTTTATCTTTTCATTCTCTACAATTCGTCTGTTGGAAGTATTAGCACCGCTCCCTTGGTTAAGATTTTACAAGCAAAAAACTAAAAAAACATCGTTTTTTTTGGTGTTTCTTCGCAATTACAAGAAAAGTAATGATATTTGCGAGTCGAAAACATATCACTGAACATCCACGGACCACCCCACGTAATTCCCCACTCGCGGTTTTCTTCTACTATTTTTGTCACGAAAAAATCTCTATTGCCTGGTCTATATGTTCGACTCACTGATGACGAATCCGTCGAAAATTCGAGTCTATCCGTCCGGCCGACCGTCCGTATACACGATAACTCTCGAACGGAATGTCCAAGAAACTTGAAATTTTCAGGGAAGGTTCGAATCTCGAATGCCGCGGTTAATTTCGTTATTGGGCAAAATTCGCCCAAGGTATTCGTAAATATGGCCGCTCGAAATTTTGTTTTTCTGATTACTTCGGAACTACTGATTCGATCGAGGTGAAATTTTGCACTCAGATGGAGAATTACGTGTTCAAGCTACATGCGAAATTTTGTCGAGCTCGCATGACCAGAACCATAGAAAATTAAAACTCTGTAATGGAGAGGCCTAGGGACTTGAAATTTTCAGGATAGGTGTGGATCTCGAATGTTGCGGTCACGTTCATCAATGAGCAAAATTAGACTATGGGTTCCGTAAATATGGTCGTTTGAAATTCAGTTCTCTTGATAATTTCAACACAATGGATTTGATCGTGACGAAATTTTGTATTTAAATTGAGAATTATATATTCGAGCTACTTTTTCTCCAGGACGCATGATCAGAACCTTAAAAACCATAGAAAATAATAACTTTCTAACGGAAAGACCTCATTTTCCGGAAGAGCTGGATGCGTCGGAAGTTGTCCGATTTCAGTTTACAAAACGGATTTTGAAAGAAGAAGTATAGTACTACATACTCTCAATCTTGATTTTCCGTTAAAAAGTTGCAAAATAGGTGAAAAATAGGTGGAAACATGACCAAAAGCGGCTCAGTGCTCTATCTGGGACGAATAGTGGGGGCAGCCGGCCGACGCAGGGAAGTGCATACTATAATGATAATTTTTTACTAACTATAGTAACCAATCAAATTACTTAATTTAGAGTCATGTGTCAAATTTCATCCAATCACCTTTGGATTACAGCGATAATACCCAATATGTGGTGTTTTCGGTTTGGTGTTTTCGAATATATATTAAACGTCAGATTGACAATCAATTTTTTGAAATCTACAAAGTAAAAAATTATCTTATCGAATACCCCTCTGGCCTTGATAAATCCTCAAAATTTTGTCATAGAGAATCCTTCAAGCGTGTTGCATAAGGATAATATCCCTCGGCCTTCGGCCTCGGGCTATTATCAAGCAACACGCTTTCAGCATTCTCTATGACAAAATTATCTCGGTATTATCAAGGCCCTAGGGGTATTACTTCTGAAAACGCGCTGAGTCCGGGCGCGAATATTTACATTTATAACCCCACTACTTGACTGGAACCGAGCGTTCGGCTGGTTTTCGTCATTTTTGCACGTTTTTTTCACCTATTTTGCGACATTTCAACGAAAAATCAAGATCGACGTTTTGTAGTACTATACTTTTTTTTTCAAAATTTGTTTTGTGAATAAAAATCGGACAACATCCGACGCATCCAGCCCTTCTGGAAAAAAAATGCCTGAAATAATTCAAATCGCAATTACGCAAAAACTATTTCGAGTCGAAAACATATCACTGAACATCCACGGACCACCCCACGCATCCCTCTACTCGCGGTTTTCTTCTACGATTTTTGTAACGAAAAATCTCTATTTAGACCAGGCAATAGAGCAGATAAAGGGTCATTCTGTGACAAAAATCGTAGAAGAAAACCGCGAGTGGGGGGTTACTTGGGGTGGTCCGTGGATGTTCATTGATATGTTTTCGACTCGCAAATATGATTACTTTTCTTGTAATTGCGAAAAAACACCTGAAAAAACGGTGTTTTCTTAGTTTTTTGCTTATAAAATCTGAACTAATGGAGCGGTGCTGATACTTTCAACAGACGAATTGTAGAGAAAGGAAAAGAGGAAAGAGGAAGAAATTGGGGGCTAATGCAACTCAATCGGGTTATCATTACCGGAGGAAATCCGGAAAAACCGTAAAAATTAGCGTTTTTTCAAAACTTCATAACTCGGCCAATTATAAAGTAGTAGCTCTGGCTTTCCGAATGAAAGTAGTGGTTAATAGGTACTTTAAGTGTGCCCATTCCGGACGTTGTCGGATAAACAGTTTTTGCGTAATTGCGATTTGAATTATTTTAGGCACTTTTTTCCGGAAGAGCTGGATGCGTTCGAAGTTTTCCGATTTCAATTCACAAAACAGATTTTGAAAGAAGAAGTATAATACTACAAAACGGCAATTTTCATTTTTCGTTAAAATGTTTCGAAATAGGTGAAAAGTACGTAGAAACATGACCGAAACCGGCTCAGTGCCCCATCTGGGACGGATAGTGGGGGTAGCCGGCAGACGCGGGGAAACAAAATCGCGCTGAGGCCGGGCGCGAATATTTACATACATACCTCCACTACTTGACTGCAAGCGAGCATTCAGCTGATTTTGGTCATGTTTGCACGTTTTTTTCAGCTATTTTGCAACATTTTAACGAGAAATCAAGATTGTCGTTTTGTAGTACTACACTTTTACTTTCGAAATTCGTTTTGTAAATGAAAATCGGAAAACTACCGACGCATCCAGCTCTTCCGGAAAATAGTGCCTCAAATAGTTCAAATAGCAATTACGCAAAAATTATCTATCCGACAACGTCCGGATTGTGCACACTCAAAGTACCTACTAGCCAATACTTTCATCCTGAAAACCAGCGCTACAACTTTGAAATTGGCCGAGTTATGGAGTTTTGAAAAAACTCTGATTTTTACGGTTCTTCCGGCTTTCCCCCGGTAATGATGAACCGTTTGCATTGCACTAGCACTCATTTCCTTTGTCTTTTCATTCTCTACAATTCGTCTGTTGAAAGTATCAGCACCGCTTTATTGGTTCAGATTTTACAAGCAAAAAACTAAAAAAAAAACCGTTTTTTTTGGTGTTTCTTCGCAATTACAAGAAAAGTAATAATAATTGCGAGTCGAAAACATATCACTAAACATCCACGGACCACCCTAAGTAACCCCCCACTCGCGGTTTTCTTCTACGATTTTTGTCATGAAAAAATCTCTATTGCCTGGTCTAATTGCCTGATCTTGAGACCCGTGACCCGATCGCTCTCCTATAGGTTGTGATCGAGTCAAAGTAATTCGATTAATCGCGATCGACACAGCCCTAGACTACCTCTGACAGTCCGACTGTTCGATGAGCACAATGAGCACTAGACTTGACTAGAAAAGTTTACGCGAAGTGTTTGTTTCTTAGAATATAGTGGTTTTATATTAAGAGCATTGTTCTGTGTATTGTACTATAAAAGCAAGCAGGTGAGTGATCGATCGAGTGTCGATTATTGTTTGAAAAAATTACGAAAAGCACTGCCGTGAAGTCAGGAGCTTTTGAGCGCTCGTACATCCACCTTGTAGGTAGATTCGCATTTTCCAGTTTTGAAAATCAATTGAAGGAATTTTCGACAGCTGTCAAAAAAATTCTCAAACTCAGGCGAAACTCCAACTTCATGTCAGTGCTTCAGCTGACCAATTTTTTTTCGATAATTCGCTAGAATTTTCTACGGCATCTATGGTCTTGGTGAATCTGGACAAAATTTCGCACGTAGTTTGAATGCATTATTTTTCAGCTAGGTGTGAAATGTCATTCCAATCCAATCAATAGTTTCGAAATTATCTAGAAAAAAATATTCCGAACGGCCATATTTACGGAACCCCTAGTCTAATTTCGCTCATTCAAAATGAACGTGACCGCGACATTCGCGATCCAAACCTAGCCTGAAAATTTCAAGTTTCTAGGCCTGTCCCTTCGGAAGTTATAATTCATCCATGGTTTCTATGGTTCTGGTCATGCGATCTGGACAAAATGTTGCTTTAATATATCATTCTCGATTAAAAGACAGAATTTTATCTCGATCGAATCCGTAGTTTCGCAATTATCGGGAAAACAAAATTTCAAACGAACGTATTCACGGAACCCCTTGAATCATTTTTCTCATAGATAAACGTGATCACGACATTCGAGATCCACACCTATCCTGAAAATTTCGAGTCCCTAGGTGTTTCCGTTCAAAAGTTACAATTTTCTATGGTTTCTATGGTTCTGGTCATGCGATCTGGACAAAATTTCACATGTAGCTTGAACACCACATTCTCCATTTGATCGCAAAATTTCACTCGATCAAAACTGTAGTTTCCAAGTAATCAGGAGAACAAAACTTTGAACGGCCATATTTACCGAACCCCGGGTGGAATTTGGCCCATTAACGAGCTTAACCGAGGCATTCGGGAACTGAACCCACACTAAAAATTTCAAGTCTCTAGGTTGTTCCGTTCAAGAGTTATCGTGCTTACGAACGGACGGCCGGACGGACAGACTCGAATTTTTCGACGGATTCGTCATCAGTGAGTCGAACTCTATCGATTGAGACCATTTTCGGCTCAAAATTCGAAAAATACAGACATCGTGACGAAATGATAAAGCCCTAGTGTAAGTAGTACGAGCGCTCAAAAATGTTGGAAAGAAAGCGGTACGTTTCTATCTAAGCGTCATCAATATAGCATTGCTAAGATAACCTCGGATAATATCGTTAATGCTATGGTAAATGACGATTCAAATTCAGCCATTTCTTCACGTGCCTCGGATATTGCCATTTGACAGTCCATCATATATTTTTTTGAATTTATAGGAATACCCAACTTGTCGCAGGTGACTCTCCTCTAATAAAAAGTGATTTAATATGGGTTTCTAGTAGGTATTGATGGTCTTTTATTCATCTAAATAAATACACAGTTCATCTTGTGAATTAGTACTCCATAAGGGTTATACAACTTCTGATGTTGGCTGAAATTCTCATACGATTCATCAGAATTCATCGAATTTATAGTTTGTAATGCTACACAAAGAACAATTTCATATATTTTGGAGCGCTCGTTCGACTATGTTCAACTCACTGATGACTAATCCGTCGGAAAATTCGAGTCCGTCCGGCCGTAAGCACGGTAAATCTCGAACGGAACAACCTAGAGACTCGAAATTTTCAGTGTGGGTTCAGTTTTTAAATGCCGCTGTTGAGTTCGTTGATGGGCAGAATTCCACCAGGGGTTCCGTGAATATGGCCGTTCAGAATGTTGTTCTCCTGATGACTTTGAAACTAAAGATTCGATCGAGATGAAATTTTGCACTCAAATGAAAAATGAGGTGTTCAAGCTACATGTGGAATTTTGTCCAGATCGCATGACCAGAACCATAGAAACTATAGAAAATTGTAACTATTGAACGGAAAGGCCTAGTGACTTGAAATTTTCAGGATAGGTGTGGATCTGAAATGTCGCGTTCACATTTATCAATGAGCAGAATTATACTAGGGGTTCCGTGAATACGGTCGTTCGAAAGTTAGTTTTTCCGATACTTTCGAAACTACGGATTCGATCGAGACAAAATTTTGTATCTTAATGGAGAATGATATATTTAATCTACATTTTGTCCAGATCGCATGACCAGAACCATAGAAAATTATAACATTCAAACAGAACGGCCTAGGGACTTGAAATTTTCACGGTAGGTTTGGATCGGGAATGTCGCGGTCACGTTCATCAATGAGCAAAATAAGACAAGGGTTTCCTGATAATTTCGAAACTACTGATTGGAATGAAATTCTGCACATAGCTGAAGAATAATGTATTCAAACTACATCGAAAATTTTGTTCAGATCGCATTACCAAGACCATGAATACCGTAGAGAATTCTAGCGAATTATCGAAAAAAAATTGGTCAGCTAAAGTACTGACATGAAGTCTGGAGTTTCGCCTAAGTTTGAGAATTTTTTTGACAGATGTCAAAAATTTTTATAATTTTTTTCTGAAACTGGAAAATGCGAATCTACCTAGAAGTCGAATGAACGAGCGCCCAAAAGCTCCTGACTTCACGGCAGTGCTTTTCGTAATTTTTTGTTCTTATAGTGGATTCAAAAGTTGAATATTGTTTGACGTCTTTTCTCTATTTAATACGTGATTAGAATCGTTTTCTGTCAGTTTTTGAGTAGCATCGTAAAATTTTCTGGATTTGATATGAAAGACACTGACTGCAGATGTAGCTTATGTCTATTTCATATTGGTCACATGCAACCAAAATAAACATAACAAAAATTTCAATATTGGTATATTTTCCTTGCAGGATCTGCTCAAGATAATGGAAAAACAAAAGACTCTTCCATCAAAGACGTAAAAGATATGAAACCAAAAAAGGTTTTGAGAAAGGCCAAAGAAAGATTAGTGGCATAGAAAAAAAGGTCGACCCAAATGAGACAGATTCAAGAATGATTTAGATTGACATTTTTTTTAAGATAAGAGTATTGTTTTTGAGCGCTCGTACTACTTACACGAGGGCTATATCTACATATGTCTGTATTTTTCGAATTTTGAGCCGAAAATGGTCTCAATCGACAATGTTCGACTCAGTGATGACAAATTCGTCGAAAAATTCGAGTCTGTCTTGAAATTTTCAGGGTACGTTTGAATCACGAATGCCGCGCCCAGGGGTTCCGTAAATATGGCCGCTCAAAATATTGTTTTTTTGATTACTTCGAAACGAGTGTTTCGATCAAAGTGAAATTTTGCACTCAGATAAAGAATTACGTGCTCAAGCTTCATTCAACATGTTTTGTCCAGCTTGCATGACCAGAACCATAGAAAATTATAACTTTCGAACGGAAAGGCCTAGGGACTTGAAATTTTCAGGATAGGTTCTGATCGCGAATTTCGCGGTTACGTTTATCAATAAGCAATGCCTGATAATTTCGAAACTATTTATTGGATTGGAATGATATATAGCACATAGATGAAGAATAATGTATTCAAACTACTTGGGAAATTTTGTGGTAGACCGTACCGTAGAAAATTCTAGCGAATTATCGAAAAAAAATTGGTCACCTAAAGCACAGACTTGAAGTCTGGATTTTCGCCTAAGTTTGAAATTTTCTTTGACAGCTGTCAAAATATTTCCAATTGGTTTCTAAAACTGGAAGATGCGCATCTACCTACAAGGTGCATGTACGAGCGCTCGAAAGCTCCTGCCTTCACGGCAGTGCTTTTCGTAATTTTTTATTATATAGATATACTGAAACTGTTTTTCAATGTTTTGAGGTTATTTATATTTTTATATTTATTTTATTCATTTTGCAAATATTCTTGTTTTCATTGGAATATTTCGTTTTTTGACCTACAGTTTCATTTCAAAGCAGTTCCTATCAGCTTTCAAAGTCTAAGAGGTTGAAAATGAATTGTCAAAAGTTTAGGAAAGTTATTAGTTTCGTGTACAAAACATGTGAAATTAAAATTTCACAATTACAATTGAACTGGAGGAAATAACAAATAATCACTTCCTTCGCGTCCACAGTAAAATAGGATATTCTGTCAAATGTCCATAGTGATGTCTAGTAGTGAATATCTGCGGTGGACGTCCATAGTGATGTCTACTTATGGACCTAAGGGGATATCTATTGGATGTCCGCGGTGGACGTCCCTCGGACGTCCATAGTGATATTTAGTTATGGTCCTAAGAGGATATCTAGTGGATGTCCGCGGTGGACGTCCATAGTGATGTCTAGTTTTGGTCCTAAGGAAATATCCAGTGGATGTCCGCGGTGGACGTCCGAATTCAGTTCAAAGTTGTGACATTAGTGCGTCCCTCGGACGTCCACTGTACCAGAAAAGGACCTCCAATGGATGTCCATAATGTCCGAAGAGGACGTAGGACTACTTTGTGCTTTTAGGGTTATGCGATATTAATTTTAATAGGCGGAATTAAATTCGATGATTTTCGTTTCACGCATCGGAGTGGGATGGTAGGGATTCCAGAATCGCAAATAAACTCAAGCATACACTCGTTATTTTCTTTCTGCTGCGATCGTTGATATAGTGGTCACCATATTCTGAGTTGATACTGTCGTGAGTACCTTTGAGTGCTTTGAAAAATAAGTTCTGTATGTTCAAACCAACGTGTCGAGGGATGTCTTGCTAATTTGAATGATATTTTTAACTCTTCCCCTGAGACTGAAACCAAAGAGATCATATTCTCTTCCCCTGTGAGTGAAACGAAGGAGATGGAAATATTTTGGGATCTGAAACTCAGAACAAATCGCCCCTGGTTCTGAAACCACAGAAGATTTTTCCACTGTAGCTGAAACAATGGAGATCATATATACATATATGCTGCCGCCTGCTTTGGAACCTTACACCAGAGATAGTGCCTTTTGCGGTGTGCTTCAAACCTCGTCGAGAACTCTCATTGAAAAGGGTCATATATCAGAGATCTCAAATCATAGGGATTCATGTAGGGGTAAATTTAGAAATATGAATATGGTTGTTAAATAATATACTAGCAGACCCGGCCACGCCTTGCAGTGGCTAAAGTATACGTTGAATTAAATTGTAGTGAAATATTCAATAAAGTAACGTTAAAAAAAAAAGTTGAAACTCAAGCCTAACCTAACCCTATCCTAACCCTTTTTTTTTCAGGTTTTGAAAAGAAATCTGTTGCCAGAATCAACCACGACCCGTGTCGTGAGATATGTAAGTTTGGCTTGATGTTTTTGCCGGCCTACTGAAAAAAACACAACTTGGGGAAATGCGAGGACCACTGAAAAAGACATCCCGGTCCGTACTTCGATAAAACCCGATGAATAGCGGTCCTTTCTCTTTTCTCCTCATGTCTCCTGTCACAAAGCCGTAAACGCCTTCCAGTATCCTTCATGCTGTATCATTTTTGAGCGCTCGTACAACTTACACGAGGGCTATATAATTTCGTCACGATGTCTGTATTTTTTGAATTTTGAGCCGAAAATGGTCTCAATCGACTATGTTCGACTCACTGATGACAAATCCGTCGGGAAATTCGAGTCTTTCCGTCCTTCCGTCCGGCCGTCCGTAAGCACGATAACTCTCGAACGGATCAACCTAGAGACTTGAAATTTTCAGTGTAGGTTCAGATCCCAAATGCCTCGGCTAAGTTCGTTAATGGGCCAAATTCGCCAAGGGGTTCCGTAAATATGGCCGTTCAAAGTTTTGTTCCCCTGATTACTTGAAAACCACAGATTTGATTGAGATGAAATTTTGCACTCAAATGGAGAATGAGGTGTTCAAGCTACATGTGAAATTTTGTCCAGATCGCATGACCAGAACCATAGAAAATTGTAACTTTTGAACGGAAACGCCTAGGGACTTGAAATTTTCAGGATAGGTGTGGATCTCGAATGTCGTGATCACGTTCATCTATGAGCAAAATTATACTAGGGGTTCCGTAAATATGGTCGTTTGAAATTTAGTTTTCTTGATAATTTCAAAACTGCAGATTCGATCGTGACGAAATTTTGTATACTAATGGAGAATGATATATTCAAACTACATTTCTCCAGATCACATGACCAGAACCATAGAAATCATAGAAAATCATAACTTTCGAACGGAAAGGCCTAGAGACTTAAAATTTTCAGGATAGGTGTGGATCTGAAATGTCGCGTTCACGTTTATTAATGAACAAAATTATACCAGGGGTTCCGTAAATACGGTCGTTTGAAATTTTGGTTTCTGGATAATTTTGAAACTGCGGATTCGATCGAGTTGAAATTTTGTATTTTAATCGAGAATGATATATTAAAGCAATATTTTGTCCAGATCGCATGACCAGAACCCTAGAAAATTGTAACTTTTGAACGGAAAGGCCTAGGAACTTGAAATTTTCAGGGTGCTTTTGGATCGCAAATATCGCGGTCACGGGTATCAATGAGCAAAATTAGACTAGGGGTTCCGTAAATATGGCCGTTCAAATAATTTTTTTCCTGATTGTTTCGAAACTACTGATTGGATTGGAATGAAATTTTGCACCTAGCTGACGAATATTGTATTCAAACTACGTGCAAAATTTTGTCCAGATCGCATTACCAAGACCATAGATACCGTAGAAATTTCTAGCGAATTATCGAAAAAAAATTGGTCACCTAAAGCACTGACGTGAAGTCTGGAGTTTCGCCTTAGCTTGATATTTTTTTCGACAGCTGTCAAAAATTTCTCCAATTGGTTTCTGAAACTGGAAAATGCGAATCTACCTACCAGGTGCATGTACGAGCGCTCAAAAGCTCATGCCTTCACGGCAGTGCTTTTTATAATTTTTTTAATTATCAGCTGAAAATGGTCTTAAACGTAATTGGTTGGTCAGCTGAAGCACTGACATGAAGTCTGGAGTTTCGCCGAAGTTTCAGAATTTTTTTGACAGCTGTCGAAAATTCCTTCAATGGATTTCTAAAACTGGAAAATGCGAATCTACCTACAAGATGGATGTACGAGCGCTCAAAAACTTCTGACTTCACGGCAGTGCTTTTCGTAATTTTTTCATGAAAGTATCGGAGGCAAAATATCTGTCTATGATGTACACAATGTACAAGAAAGCTCTTAGGAAATGTTCCCATATTTCACAATAAACTCGTTTCTTTAAATGCACAATTATATTATATACACTCTTTCGAATCAGTCACAAATCAAAATTTTATAATTTTTGGTTTTGTGCTGTTTACTGTGGTCTTGGGTATATCTTTCCTTGAATCCAAATCATCAGGATTACCATCGAAGATAGTCGCAACTTGGAACTTTGCTTCTTCCTTCCTCTGCTGGTCTTGGAATTGTGGACAATCTCTCTTCAGATGCGTAACATCACCACATACTCTACAGCTGCCCCCCTTGGGATACAAACCCCTTGCGTTATCCGGACATTGCCTTGAAATGTGCCCCTGCTCTTTGCAGATGAAACATGTAGCAAACTTAAAGTTTGGACCTTTCTCCACTCTGCATACAAAAGATGTATGTTCGGTGGAACCGCATTTGAAGCATATCCCAGCTCCCGCTTTATCGACAAGTTCGTCTTTGTTAGATAGCATTGGGCATTCTGATAAATTGTGTCCGAATTTGCGGCAATTGAAGCACACCTAGAAAAACGAATTGATTCAGTCCCTATATTTGGATGTGAACAAAGCTATGATACGGCTTAAGAATAAATAAAAAAAAAATATCTCTTTAAATACAAATTTAAAATTGTCTCTTCCCAAGAATTTTAGATTTTTTTGCCAGTACACAAGATTTGAAGAGTATTATACCATTTCTGATTCTTAGCCATATCCAAGTACAAGAAGAATAATTTTAATATTTCACTTTCTTACCCTTTTCTTTTCCCTAGCCAAACCCTTTTCAGCTCTTCTCCTCTCCATCTTAAGGGTCCTGTTTATCTCACTCCTAGGCAAACCTTTGCTTATCATTTCCTTCTTCAATTTTATAAGATTCTGTGCATCTTCCTTCCTGATTGGAAATCCATCAAAATATTCTAGTTGAACCTCATTTCCATTCACCATAATTTTGTTGGGATGAAAATCTTTCCTCCTTTTAACTTCACCATTTTCCAATTTCTTTTTTTTGGCAACTTTTTTTTCCTGTTTTGGTTCTTTACTCAGAGGTTTTGGTTTGACAGACTTCTGTGTGGGTTTATTGATTTTGTCCTTATCGAAAGTTTTCGGCTTCTCAATCTCGTCAGATTCTTCTGCTCCTTTTTTTTCTGATTCCTCGATATTTTGTTTTTTTTTCAATTTTTTTTTCTCTGCTTGCTTGCGTTTTATTTCTTGTTTTCTCAAAACCTTTTTCTTGGCTTCCTCTGATAATGAGTCCAAATCAATCTCTTTAGGCATCTGCTTGACAATTTTTTTTCCTTTGGTGGTGTTTCCTAGTACATCACTTTCTTGATTTGGCTTCCCAGTTTCATCAGGGTTTTCTGTTCCATTCTTTTCTGATTCCTCGTTATTTTGTTTTTTCTTTAACTTTCTTTTCTCCAATTGCTTGCGTTTTCTTTCTTGCTTTTTCAACAGCTTTGTTTTGGCTTCCTCTGATAACGAGTCCAAATCAATCTCTTTCCGCTGCTGGTTGCCTGATTTGATTTCATTCATGGCATTTCCTTTTTTATCACTTTCCTTTTTGGCAACCTTAATTTTCTTTTTATTTGTTTTTACTTTTTTAATCTCAAGTATTTCAACTTTAGAACTTATTTCAACTGGAGCATCGTCTTCATCTTCATTTTCTGAGATTTCATCTTTATCCGGCCCTATTGACTTTCCATTACTTTCTTGTAATGAAGAGTTAATATTATTCGTTTTCTTTTTTTTTTGGGGGCTTTCATTCTTAGCTAATTCTTCTGAAGTTTCTACATCAAGATCTCTTTTCTTGCTCTCCTGAATTATTTTCAACTTTTTTTTTTTGGATTTCTTACCATTCATCTCAGAAGCTTTGTTATTAGATTCTTCTTTTCGTTTCAGGAATTCAGCAGGTACTATATTTTCGGCAATTGTTCCTTCTTCTAATGCTAGGACACCTTTTTTCTTGAGTTTTATATCCATTGTTTTATTTTTCTGCTTTTTTATAGTCCTACTTTTATTCGATACACCATTTTTCCTCAGCTTACCGTCTTCAGGAAAATCTGCCCATTCGGTATTATTCGTTGCATCCTCATCTCTTTCTTTCAAAAATTTCTGATAGTTCTCGTTCCTTTTTGCTTCAGCCTCCCTTCGTTTCTTCTCCTCATCAATTTCTTGTGTTTTTTTCAACATCTGGTTTTTTATTTCATGCCATGGAGTAGGATCTGAAAAAACTCGTTCATTCGAAGCTTTAGAGCCTTTGGCTCTAGCAAACCTTGTCATTGTAAAGAACTCAAAAGATATGATAATATCAACATAAACTACTAAATTGTTTGAATCGAGTAACGTTCACATGAATATTTCAAATATTTGGTTATAGTCACAGAACAGTAAGAAATGGTTATGTCAGAGATTACCATTATCTCTAGTTGTCTTCTTTTTTTTCCTCTTAGGGACTAATCGTCGCGACCAATAAACTCCTGGTTATACAGTAGTAAAGAACGCTCTATACTCGAAATCGGGTTATTTCTTGTCTGAAAATAATGCGCAAAACTTGTTTTAAGTCATGGATACGTCCAAACTAGAAAATCAACCATGTACTACTTGTACAGCTTTCAGAACATCCAAAAAAATCCACCAACTGCTTCTCCTCCTCGACACGCTTATTCTGCTGCAGCAACAAATAAAGAATACCCTAAACAGCAATATGGTCAAATTCACACATAAGACCTCCAGGAGTATTTTCATCCCATAGCAATATTATTTTGTCGACTCCAGACAAATTTAACTAAACTGAACTGGACTAACGTTTACATGGATCTGCTTTTATATGTTCATTCAATCCATATTTTCGTTCGCAGCCAAATTTTTGAGCGCTCGTTCTTCTTACACGAGGGCTATATCATTTCGTCACGATGTCTGTATTTTGAGCCGAAAATGGTCTTAGTCGACAAAATGTTCGACTCACTGACGACGATTCTGTCGAAAAATTCAAGTCGTAAGCACGATAACTTTCGAACGGAAAGACCTATAGACTTGAAATTTTCAGTGTGGGTTCAGTTCCCGAATGCCGCAGTTGAGTTCATTGATGGCCAGAATTCGAAACTACTTTCGATCGAGATGAAATTTTGCACTCAGATGAAGAATGACTTGTTCAAGCTACATTTTGTCCAGATCGCTTGACCAGAACCATAGAAAATTATAACTTTCGAACGAAAAGACTCGAAATTTTCAGGGTAGGTTTAGATCATAGACTAATAATAAAATTATTATTTGTCTATGGTTTAGATCTTGAATTTCGAGGCCACGTTCATCAATGAGCAAAATTAGACTGGGGGTTCCGTGAATATAGCCGTTCAACATATGTTTTTCCTGAAAATTTCGAAACTACTGATTCGATCGGAATGAAATTTCGCTCAAAGATGAAGAATAATGAATGAATTTTGTCCAGATCGCATCAGTATGACCATAGGAACCGTAGAAGATTCTAGCGAAATATCGAAAAAAAATAAATCCTTATATTCCTGTAACAGCTGATTGGGCATAATTGACGAAGAGCTGCAGTCATTTTTTTTACAACTGTCGAAAATTTTTTCAATAAAAGGTGTATGAACGAGCGCTCAGAAGCCCCTGTGCTTTTTATAATTTTTTCTGAATGTAGGTTGTATTTCTGGAAATTTTTTCTTTGATTAGCGCATTTACACTTTGAACATTCGCATTGCCAAACTCAATCGTGTCGTCGAAAGTGATTGATAATTGCACTGAATGCATTATTAGTATAACGACTGTAATGTTGATATGATTGAGTGAAATTTTTGTATCATATGATACAAAATGACAAAATTTGAATGGTTGTTAGAGCTGTCAAAAAATTTTCATAATTAAAAACGAATGCCTAGGCTAACTATAGGGTCAATTATTGAAACTATCAATCATGTGAACAGAAGTATGGTGTTCGGATATCAACAATATGAGCAAACCGTTCTTCATGCAAATTAAAAATATTACCATCTTCGCAACGTTGGCATTTGATGTCAATTGTGATCAAAATTAATCAAATTTCGGTTACAGACGGCGACAGTTGAACTATAGCAATGGGCCATTAGATTTGTTCATGTGCAATATATCTGTTACCGATGGAATTTTTGTTTAACTTCTACATAAATATGTTTTAAGACAGTATGAGTATTATGGTGTACATGGAATATTTAGATGGAAATGAGACCAAAACTAAATACAACATCTATTGAAAATCACTTCTAAACAATAGAAAAAAGGACAAATAATTATGGCCCATAGCTCAGTTATCGAAATGTTCGGTAGGAGGCGAATTGGTTATTCTAATATTATTGCTCAGTCGATGGATTGACCTGAATTCATTATTATTTTCAGGAACATAAAACAGATTGGAAGGGTTTGTGGAATTGACTCCACAATATATTTGATATATAATAATCTTTTTGAACAAAATACAATATGATGTCGATAAATTCGAATAAAAATTTTTCTCACGTTGACAATGTTAATTAGATATAATCTATATCATCAAGAGAATACGAAGATATGTGCACAACAAGAACAACAACTATATAAATCCTTATATAATTTCAGTATTTGCCGTTTCATTAGAAATATTTCAACAATTTATATTCATACTGAAAACAAAAACTAAACATAATACTGTTAAAAGATACCGAACTCTTTCAAATGTATATAATTTTGTACAGACACTGAAAAGGATTGAATATTATAACATCATAGTAATACAAAATAGGGATTGTGAAGTATAATACTTAGGCAAGAACAAAAATCACTGATTCTCAGTCAGGTGCAAAAAATTGAAAAATGAAGTTTTAAATGCAGTTCAAATATTAAAAGTCAAATATCATTAGTTATTATGAGGGTACTTGCAGAGTGCAGCGACGAGCCTAGCGACAAGGATGGAGCAATGTGTATGGAATGAGACAAAAGTATCATTGTTCTCTTCACATGCCTCTTTCCTTGTCGTTACTCTCATCGCTCCACTCTGTAAGTAACATAAGAAGATGAGAACTCGCTCTGTATCTTACTCAATGTAGATATCAAATAATAATACCTTACACCCCAATTATCATCTCGAGACCTTGTCAAAATTTGGCACAAATTCAAATTGATATTTTCAACTAAACAATCAATCAGGGTGATTTATAAGTACTGGACAGTGATTAGCAAAGGTTACTTTGATTGAAGAGGGATTTTGCTCCCATGGTTCCCCATCCAATTGTACTGGGGCCTTCTTCTTCAATTTTACCTGAAAAAAGAATAATTAATTGTATAAGGTAAATGGAAAGAAGAAAAACTAGCGATAGAAAGTTAATTGGCATGTCCATGTTGTAGTCATTGAAACTTTTGAATTCTGCCAGACTGTAATAACAGACTGTCTAATTGTATCACTGTATCATTCCCATTTTGTTTACCAGATGCTTACATTTTGAACTGCGTTTGGGACAGAAAAGTAATAGACGCGATTAACTCAAACCCAAACGTCTTCACTTCAGTCGGAGATTCACAGAAGTCTGGTCGGCGATTTACCGTTTCGGATGATGATAAAGGCGTTCCTCAATTTTTTCAATGGTATTAATCACATTTTTGTACAGTGGTGCAGATTTTAATATCATTCACTCACCTCCACTGTTTTTCCCTGACCTAACCTCACCGGACTAGAAAGACCCATCTGTAATTGGGCCACATGGAATGAAGAGAAAATACCCAACACTTCCAGTAAACCATCCTTGAAGGATTGATGTCGGTAACCGGAAGACACATTAGAAAGATCTGCAACACAATAGAGGTTATCACTGTTTGGATCCGAATTGGAGCGACTTACTCCAAAGGTTAACACCAGCTCCCCATGATGGTATATTGAGAATGACGATAGATTCCAACTCTGGTAACTCAACCAATTTTCCATCTATGTACAAATCTAACCTTTTTTCTAGGTTCTTACAGTCAGATGTCATCACTTGGTGTGTACCGAAACATAAGTATAATAACTGAAAAGTTGAAAACAATTTTTTTAATTCTCATAAGGGGCTTTTCATTGAAGGAGATTGAACTCTAAATTCACCTAAAATATGTTATGTATGCGATATCATCCAATTTTTTTTATTTTAAAGATTATTTGAAGCTTATTTGGGGGCCGAATTTTCACGAATTTTGCACTTATCTCACCTTATTGAATATTCTGTTCCCGAAAAAATAGTAGGCCGAGTCCCTGGTTCTATGGAAATTTAGGCACACTTGAGCATCAACACCAATGCTGAAGTAGTTGTACATGTATAAAGTATTAGTTGGAATCCTCAAACCCAAATGCCTGTGGGACATTGCTTCTATTTTCCATCTGAGCAGAAAAAAATGTATACCTTTAAATCTGACCATATATTTGTAAGTTGATAGACTGGAGAGAGAAAACTATGGAGTCACCCTCAGATCAGATGGGTATAGCAAAAATATGAGGTAAATAAGCGTTTATACGATTTTGTAATAAGTATTGATTGTACGAACAAGAGCCTTATTAATTTTGGAATTTTGAGCGACAGTGGTTGGACGCACAGACGAATATTTCAATTATGTCCGCCCTGTCGTTAACAAGTCTCGGAAGAAGAAGCTAATGAGTTTGAACATTTCAAGGCACGTTCGAGGTCTGAATGCACCGGTTGAGTTCGTTAATGGGCGAAGTCCGCCGAAAGGTTCCGTAGACATAGACATCTAAATTTGTTTCTTCATAATAGTTCGAAAAATATCGATCTGATCGAATTGAAACTTTGCAGTTTGTAAGATAACGACACAAACGTTTGTGTGAAAAAAACAGATCGTATCACTAGATTATCTGAAAAAAAATTCTTTTTCTTTATTGATGCCCCTTTTTACTTATTTCAAGAACGCCTCAGCGTGTTTAAATCGAACTTTCAAACACGCGCGTTCTTTGAAGTCACCATGGCAACAGCAACGACTCGAGAAACGTGAAGTCTAGATGACAATTTTTCGATTATTGATCTGACAGGAGTACCTTGTTACGCCAAATAAAATATTACTAAATGCGAAACCTTTATTCAAACATTATTCAACAATTTCAATTTTATAAGTGGAAATGGAAAGTGCAGTCGGTTTTTTTTTCGTAATCATCACATTTGAAACCCTGATTGCGACTTTTCCTATGAAAAATTATCGTTAGAAGTGAAGTCTCGGTGCTGTCAAGATTTGTCTTTTACATTTTGTAATAATAAACTGGAAATGTAATGAAATACGTATTATTACGATGGAAAAACGTTTTAATTACTTACTCACCTAGATTTCTCTATTTAATTCTTTTTAATCCATTTTTTTCGAGCACCTTCAATTTCTTTCCATTTCGATCAGAATGTAAACAAACCGATGATGATCGAATTTATGTTCGTCTTTTCGGATACTCGAATATGCCTTCAAATTCACCCGTCAGCATCAATTTTTCATCCTATGTATTCAAGTTCATCTCGAAATGACCGAGATTCGAGAAATTTCGATGTCGTGTCAAAATACGATTCAATTATTTTTGCGAGAAACGTCACGTAATATCTATGATCGACGTAAATTATTTCGGATTTTCTTCATTTTATGTAGTAATAATACCAGTATTCATGATTTCAAAGCGCTCCAATGAAAAAAATAGCGTAAACCTTTTTATCCCCTTATACTTTCATATACTATTCTAAAACATTAGGGATCGATTAAATGAATTATGTAGAAATTGAGCTTTCTAGATGTCTTGTTAAAAATTTAACATTTTTGACTAATGTGAACCAGTCCGACGATAACGGATATCCTCAGACGTGCCTGTCGATAATTTTTTTGAACTTTGACGGAGTCATGATTCTTGTCGAAACTCGAGCGGATTTTGGAAAAAATAGACCTATCCCAGGGCTGAAATGAATGAAAATCAAATCCTTGTACGTTTCTTCAACACCCATGTGCAGTTTCCAAGAAGATTTGATCAATTTTGGTGAGGTATGAACATTATTCCAATGACAGTGCATTTATTTTCCTCATTCCGTCTAGAAGGCAGTCGAAAATGATGATATCGCAATGTGAAGAAGTGAATTGCAGTAAGAAAAAGAAATATCGTCGTGTTCCGGAGAAAACTACGTAACTCCACATTTTTCAAGAAATGGTATTTTGGTGAAACCTGTTGGGCAACATAGTTACTAATATGCTTAAAATTAACAAACTCTTAAAATGATCGGGTATATTTAAATTATAGGAAATGAAATCTAAGTATCTCCTACTGCGTTTGGGAAAAATGCGTAACTCCCGTATTTCCCATACTAAATCAGTCATATTGACAGGTCGCGTTCTGACGTTTAAAGTGTTTTTTGTTTCTCCTGTAAAATTTTGTAAAATGGAGTTACGCAATTTTCTCCAGAAGGCGACGATATGTAATGATTTCTTACCTCATAATATGTTTTGTTTTTTATTTTCAGATTTTAAGAACCAAAATTTCTACCCTGATACCATAAAGATAACAAATGAATACATTCGTTCATTTTGTCCAGTGAAACGGATTTG